>CM033439.1:9129375-10347187 GCA_019425775.1 Rafetus swinhoei | reverse complement strand
GATATAGATAAACAGGGAGATGAGTCTGGATTTGCCCTTTATTATAATTTTTCTAAAGACTTGATTCTGTGTTCCTTCTACTCCTGTTAAATTGGCAGTGCAGGATTGATGCTGCCATTTGATATGAGGTCCATTGCAATAAAACTGTCTGGAAAATCATTAGCAAATCCCTGCTTGGTACCTGCTGCACACCAAGGAAAGACAGCTTAGTTGGGATGCAGGCGAAGCTGATTAATGGAATTGTTGGTCTAAGGGAATAAATATACATATCTGAAAGCATATTAATAACAGGCTCAGCAGCCTGCAAAGAGGTGATTTTTAACAAAAGGGGTGGACTGCGACAAATAAATTAAATCTGTTTTGCTGCAGTCTAAAGTGAAATGGCTTTGAAGGGAGCAGCGTGGAGTTCTGCTGGTTAATGTTATGTACTATATAGCTATGGGAGACAGGGAGGAGGCTCAATTCATTATTAATGGTGCTCCTTTCAGCTGGGTGTGGCTGTTGTTTGAGGGAGCACATGTAGAAGAGAGTCTTGGGTCACTCAGTTGGCCAGGTAAGGTGTCCCACTGACCCAGTCAGTCCACCTTGGACGATAGCTCAGAGGTTGTGCTAAGGTGGTTATTTGGTGTAAATCAGTGGTGGGCAATCTCTGGCCCAGGGGCTGCATGTGGCCCACTGGGGCTCCACCTGCGGCCCATGGACCCCCTGTGCCTCCCCCTCCCTCTGAGCACCTTCAGAGGAGCTGCAAATCACCTGATCTGTGCTCTGTCTCTGCTCTTCCTCTACCCTCAGGGAGCTGGAATGCCACAAACAGCTGGTTCGCAGCATGCCAGCTCTGAGAGGGAGGGGAGGAGTGGGGACTGAGCCGAATCAGGCAATTTGTGACTCCTCCAAAGGTGCTGGGAGGGAGGGAAGGAGCTGGTAAGTGCAGGGCTCTGGTGCACAAGAAGGGTGTTGGGGAGGGGGAGCAGAGAGGGGCCCCGCTGGGCTGCCGATGGAACCCCACTGGGTTGCGGGCTGTTGTGACCCACTGAGGTGAAGGGGGGGCTCTCAGGCAGCCCACCCGTTATTTGTGGTTGCCCATCCCTGGTATGAATGGAAGGGGGAAAGTGTGAGCTTCAGAGCTGATGCGCCAGAGGGAGAAGAGGCCACAAGAAGGTGTGACATTTTTTCCACATGTTCAGGGATTATAAATCAGTTTGCTTCACCCCTGCCTCAGACAGAGAGAGACTTGCTGGTGATAAACGAGGTGACAACTCCCTGTCACTCCAGTCTGTGAGCCACCCGAACTATCTCCTCACAAGCTCTCCCAGCCTTTGTTTTTCCTTGCCATTCATCTTTAGGTGCACTCAGCCAGAGTCCTCCTAAAGAGTGTTTTCCTGTAGCATCCAGCCCCTGTCTCTTGACCCTCACAGAAATAACCAAGCTTGCTGTCTCCATAGAGAAAGTGTACACATCAGCCTCTGTGGTTCTGCAAAGGATTCACTCATAAATTCATCTTTGTGCTGTTTGTTAATAAAACCAAGCATAGGTTTATTGTGAAACCCAGGTTTAATTGATACCGAGTAAGGATGGTGGAAACAGAAGTGGGTACAAATAAAGCACAGTTTCAAGAAACTAAACATAACTGTGACGGGCAACAATCCTTGCCTAAAGAAAGTTGCTCACCTAAAGCAACCTCTGAGTGTCACTAGCCCTGCCCCTGGAGCCAGGCTCCAACTTTTATTAATGCAAAAATCACCATCCTTTTTGCTTCCTCTCAGCGATGGACAGCGAAATGGTTCTTTTCCTCTTTTTGAAGCGTACCTCCAGGTAAGATCCTTCTCCCTTGAGCCTTATGCTGGGGTGTGCTGACACCATGCTGCTTTCCCGTCCTCTGGCGAACTTGGTCTTCTTCTGTGTCACATATGCAAATGTATCTCTTATTGGGTTTGGCTCATCCTGTTTAAATTGCATCCAAGACTAGGTAGATTCATATTCTTTTGTCTGGGAGAAACTTTTGTTTATCAGCTCCTTCCTGCTTATATAGTTCAAACATACTTTTAGTGTGTACATGCAACTTCTAACATATTACTTGTAAGCATGTCAAGAGATGTTGATGAAGACCAGTGGCATATAAGCTTTCATGTGAAGTCTCACACAACCTTCTTGATAGATAAAAGCTATGACAGTAACATGTTAGGTGTTGTGAATTTGTCAGGGCTAATAGTAGTAGCTGACACGGAGTAGCAAACCACCAAGGGGTCATGGAAGCTCTTTCTCTTCCCCCTCCATCACTCACAGAGCACAGGGATAATCTGCTTGACTCTTCCTGAGAGTCCCATGGGGGCATGCCTGGGGAGGGCTGCCTGTGCACATTGAACGACTGTGCTCCTCAGGGGCTTCCCCCTACACCGTTACTAGCCAGAGTTTTGTCTTGTCAGAGTTCTCCAATGGAGCGCAGTGTGTTTTCTGTTCTGGGCAAACCTAGACCCATGACCAGCACAGCTGAGTCTGCTGCAGCTGAGTGCACTTTGTCGCTGCAGCTGAGAGGCCCACAAAAGTATCTTTAAATTATAGAGATGTAAGTGGGAACAGAAGCACACCCTGGGGCAGCGGGAATTCCCAAATTCGCACATCCCTGTCGAGAAATTTTTCCTGTGCATTCAGCTAGTGCCATAGATGGGTACTTGTCAGTCATGTGTAAGTTCAGTGGAAAATACTGAATCATAGAATTAGAGAAGAAAAAACAGGCAGGGCCTGATTAGAGTCCATGTAGGGTCTCTCCCCACTGCGTATTCTTCAGCATTTGGTCTGATCTGCTTTTAAATGACTCGTACCATGTGGCTTCCAATGTGTCATGTGGGAGGGTATGAATGTAGGAATTGCCATATAAATGGAGGGCTTGTATTCACTTAAAACACTACAGTGGCACAGCTGCAGCGCTTCAGTGTAATGCACAGATAATCCACCTCGAAGAGAGTCAGTAGCTAGTTCAATGGCAGTATTTTCCCACTGACCCAATGCCGTCTACACAGGGACTTAGGGCAAGTCTACACTGCCATGCTACATGGGTGCAGCTGCACTGCTGTGGTGTGGTTGGTGAAGACATGCTATGCTAACAAGAGGGCGCTCTCCCCTCAGAAGTTATGTCTCCTGCCAACTTAGCGCTTGTGTGGACAGCACATAGGTCCATGTGACTTGCACCACTCAGCTGATGGCTTTTTCACACCCCTAAGTGACATAAGTTACATTAACTAAAGCAGCAGTATAGACAAGCCCGTCAGATGATTTGTCAATGCCATTTGGGTGTGGATTTTTCAGACCTCTGACCAGTGTAGATAAACTGACCTAATTATCTAGCAAAAAAATTAGTAGTCCCGAAATAGTATCATGAGCTTTCATGGGCAAAACCCACTTCCTCAGGTGAGTCGGTTTTGTCTACAAAAGCTGATGACATTAGATAGATAGATATAGTTGGTCTCTAAGGGTACTTTTACACAGCAACATCATTTCGAAATAACGTACTCGGTGTCTACACAGCAGGCAGTTATTTCGAAATAATGTCAAAATACTGTCAAGCTGGAGGACTTCTTACTCCGACTCCTGTAACCCTCATTTTATGAGGAGTAAGGGAAGTCAGAGGAAGAGTGTTCTATTTCAAAATAAGTGCTGTGTAGATGCTCCCAATTTCGAAATAAGCTACGCAGTTGACATAGCTCAATTTGCATAGTTTATTTTGAGTTAAGCCCTGCTGTGTAGACGCACCCTAAGGTGCCACAGGACTCCTCGTTTTTTTTAAAGTTACAGACTAACATGGCTACCCCTCTGAGACTAATTTTCTAGTGTACATCAGGTGTTAGACCAGTGGTCCATCCATTCCAGTACTTGATGTTTATAGCACCGGTAACAGCTGCTTCAAAGGAAAGAATCAAGAAACCTTTCAGTAGTAGCTATGGAATAAGCTGCCCATCCCTTTGGATTCATCCACACCATTTAGAATAGTAATTGCTCCACCTCTAGCTAGCAAAATGCACTGAATGCTCCTATTTGCTTAAAATGATTGCATCAAAGAAGCTGCAGGCCAGAGGCTGTGAGTTGGAGTTAGTGATTTTTCAGCATTTGAGAGTTAATTTCACTAACCAGTTGCCAGCAGTTACAGATTTGTGTTATAGGGCTCAGCAA
Source organism: Rafetus swinhoei (assembly GCA_019425775.1). Classification (NCBI taxonomy): domain Eukaryota; kingdom Metazoa; phylum Chordata; order Testudines; family Trionychidae; genus Rafetus; species Rafetus swinhoei. Next base: position 10,343,023 of record CM033439.1, on the reverse strand, counting down.
ATCAAATGCAACCAGAGATTAATTTTCAGCAAGATCCCAGCTCTTGTGGACAAGGTAGTTAATTTAAAGAATGTGGAAAGAAGGTCATTCTTCTACCAAGATAATGAGGGACAAGAAAACAGAGGTGGGGCGAGACTTCATGTTAAGCACACGAGGAAGTTTTGAGAAAAATCTCTGTGCAAGCCAGTGAATCTAAACATTTCTGCATCATTCTTGTTTTTGCTCGAGGCTTTCACGTAGCACAGACTGAGGCAACTGAGAGTGTGCAGGCAGCATTGAAAAATGCCAGATTAGTACAGTACTATTTTTAGGGATGTGTAGGAGGGTGCACTGTTTGGTAGCTAGAAGAGGGGACCAGAAGTCAAGACTCTTGGGTCTTGTTCTTGGAGCTGCCACTGAATGACCTTAGGCAACCCCCTGAACATCTCTTTGCCATAACTCACCTTTATGTAAAAAGAGGAGAACAGCACTTACCTGCTTCAGAAGGATGTTATGAGGCTTCAAATAATGTCAAGGAAAATGCTTTAAGCTCAGTGGATAAAAAGCAATGATAACATTGCTCTTCTTCCAGAGGCACACAGCATTGTTATTGTCATTAGAGGCTTAGCTTGGTTAAAGAAGCTATAGAGATTGCAGGCAATTATTCTGTAGGAATAAAAATTATATTTGTCCGTGTTATGTCTCTGCCTGGCAACGGGCCCTTGCTCTTCCAAGCAATGTAGAAAATGTTCACTATTTGCCCTAGTTTTCACCAGTTACAACCAGTGGAAAAATTAGCAGATTCAGCTCATTCCATTTTTGTGAAAAATATGAGCTGTCAAATGTTTCCATTTTAACCCACTATCCCATACGGACCATGTTCTTCTCTGCCAAGATCAGGAACGGGCAGGCTGAGTCACAGGCCAGAATGTAATGTTACCAGTTCAGGCCGGAGTGGTAAGTTCTTCTGAACATAGATTCCTTAGCCATTCACCTTCTGTTTTGATAAATAGCCTGCATTTTTGCATGAGTGAGCATAATTGAAACCCTTACAAAATATCGACAGTTTACCAGCTGGGTTACGATGCTTTGAGCATCCTAATTAGGGGTGTGAATGGGTAACCGGTCCCCCATTAAGCATCACCCTTACCAGGTCATGCTTACTAGGTAATGGTTAACCATTTCCCTGGGAGCAGCAGCCCCGCCCACAGCCTGGCATAGGCAGAGGCATAGCTCTGCCCTGGGCCATCAGCCGGCAGCTCGCCCGTGTGGCTGGGGCTAGGAGCTGACCCTGGCATCCAGCCCTTTGTAGTCCTGGGAGCAGGAGCCAGCAGACATTCCTGTGTGGGGCTGGGAGCTGGAGCAGTCCTCCGTCCGGGATTCCGCTTAGTCGGTTAACCAGTTAAATACTGGGTTAATCTAGCATTTAACCGGTTAACTGATTAATTGGGATTTTATATTCCTAACCCTAATTGCCTTGGAGTAGAATGCATGTCATATACTCTGCTGTTTATTGTTGCTGGCTGTCTGCAGGGTCAGGAAGACCTCGCAGCATCAGTTTACATGCCATTCATTTTTTTAGTGTTTGTTTCTGAGCAATGAGAGCTGCTTTTTTTTTTTTTTTTTTTTTTTTTTAAAGTGAAGGTCCAGAGTATAGTTCTGTGGCAAAGCAGCAAATTTTTGTTTAACAGTTATAAAAAGAGGAACCTAGGCAAGACTCAGTGCATCCCTAACCCAAGGTACCCCCTAAAAGATTAAACAACAGTGGCTAATTCAAATCAGATGCTGTTTACAAACCCCTCAAGGCTGGGGGAATTGGGAGTAGAGGTAGGGTTGGGCTGGCCCCTTTGTGACTGGAATTTGGAGACAAATCTGTGCACTGGGTTAGATGGTGAATCTTCCTCACATCCTACATTGAAAGTTCTGTGGGGAAAGGTGTTTGGGCCTATGCCTATTTAAATAGCAGGCAGTGACCAAAAAAATGTTTGGCCCTGTACAGTTATGGGAACTCAGATCTGCAGTCCTAGTTCAGGGAAAATACCCACTGAGTTATGAGTCTGCATTTCAGAACTATGACTTACATATACAAGAAATACTTCACCCATCAGTAAAATGCAGCTACCTGTAGGGTAGAAGGGAACAATCAGTTGGTACCAATCACACAGCACAACAGTATGAGGGGACACATCAGACAAGTCCTTAGTCTTATTAAAATTTTAAAAAAAGCAGGAGAGTTTTAATTTCAACACAGAACATATAACGATGTTGTTATTTAAAGTCCTGTTTGGTAGACAAAACCAGTTTATCTGTTTCTGAAAGATGAAGTGGTGAATCAACGTAGCTAGGATTTGAAACTCTAGGTCCAGAGCACTTGGGGTTTAAAATCTGATCCCTAGAGACCTGTGCGTATACAAAATTTTGTATCCGCATCCACATCTGCGTCCACAAAATTGAGCCGCGGATATCTGCATCCACATTCGAGGATGCTGATACCCGTGGATGTAAAGTGGATATCCACAAATATGTAGGGTTCTAGGTGCAAGATTTGTATCCACATCCGCATTCATATCCGCAAAAATGAACCACGGATATCCACAGCTGTTGGTGTATAAAACTGATATCCGCGGATTTGCAAAGCTCTACTGATCCCTGTTATATTTGATGAAGAAACAATAAACCTGAAATTGAGGATAGGCAGTACCTACTTAATGGCAAAGTGCAGCCTTCACATGGAATTCTTGAGTGCTTCCAGACTAGCTCTGAAAGTGCAGGTCCCACTGGTTGGTAGTATCTTTTAAAAAAAATCTCCAAATATTCTTAACATCAGCGCCTTGTTCTTAGCTAATGCTGGAAGCCTTTCCTTAAAAACAATCCTTCAAGGAGTTGGTTTCCATGTAGCATATGAAAGAAGATAGGACTCAATCCAACTGAGCAAGTCTCTTCTCTTGCAAATGATATGGGGTGTTTTTACATGACTGAATCTTGCAAATGAAGTCTTCAGGGAAATGATCAGCTGCTTGTAGGACTTGAAGATAGGAGAGTGTGCAGCATGATTGCTACCCACAAAAGAAGGAGCTTTGTCTGCAATTGTGGGCTCAGCTTAGTAGCAAATTATAATCTACAGAGGGTGGAAAGGAGTGGGAGGAGAGAAAGCAAAGCAGCCAATGTAACTGAGATGAGGTTATTATTTTAACAAGTTTCCTTCCATAGAATTTAATTTGATTTCTAATGTGCCCTGTGAATGGTAGTCTATGAACAATTGCTTGTATCCATTTCTCTGCGACGTGCAAGATGGACAGAGACCCTTATGCCATGATTTTGATGTCAGACTTTCAGGACCTCTCTCACACTCTGCAGAGCTGTTAAGGGCATCTCTGGGGAACTGGGGAAAAGGTGGGGGGAGACATGGATTTATTGCTGTGCAGAGCCACCAGCCGTTTGCTGATGCAGTTGCAGATGTAAATAGAGGCTTTGCTGACACTCAGTGACCTGAGTTGGTGTGGGGAATTTGTCTTACCCTGAATCATTATGAACGCCTGGGAACACAGCCCTGCTGTGACTTGGGTTTGTCCAAGTGCATGGAAAACAGGCACAGGAGCTGCCTAGGCACGTCATCTAGAAAATATTAGGGTGTTTTTTTAAAGCAACTGCTAACTTGACAGTCTCCCTTTCTCACAGCCTGTTCGTATTTTCCCTTCTTTCAGGAGGAATGCCAGAACTATGTCCGAGTGTTGATTGTTTATGGCAAGAAGGTTTTTACCTGCGGTACCAATGCCTTTTCCCCAGTGTGTTCCAGTAGACAGGTTTGTCATTGTCTTTCTCTTTTGGAAGGGGTTGCATGGTGGGGAGATATGAGGGTATGTTCCAGGGAAAGAGACTCGCTTTGAGGTGAAGATGGAAGTATTCCCTATTGCAGAATAAATACTGAAAATAAGTCAGCTGATCTGAAATTGTGTGGGGTATTTTTGTTGTGGTTCCTCCTGCCAACCCATAAGGTTGACAGGTGTCCGTATTGAACTGGACAGTCCGGTATTTTCGCCTCTTGTCTGGTAAAAAAATTCAGAAAATACCAGACACCTAAAATATCCGGTACTTTCTGATTTTTTTTTCCCGCCAGGAGGCAAAAATCCTGGGTGCTTACTGGGTTCCGCAGGGAGCTGTCTGGCCTGGTGCAGGGAGGCAAGATGGCGGGTGGCTGCCGGCAGCCTGTTAGGGCCAAAAAGCCTCAAAAGCTTTTCTTAAAGGGGCCACACTGTTTTAAAAAAAAAATAAATAAATTTTTTTTTTTTTTGCTTAACAACTTTCGGGGGCCTTTTTTTCGGTATTTTTTCAGAAACTGTCTGGCAACCCTATCCACCCGCCTTGCTGGGAAATGAGAGCAATGGTGTATATGGATTGGGTTCAGTTGCTAAACAGTATTTGTGGCCTTGTGAGTCATGCACTCTTTGTAGGGGAATGCTTTGTGAGGCTGACTGCGGTGGAAGGGCTTGGACTCAGACTAACCTTTTGTTTTGGGAGGAGAGGTTTGTTTCACTTGTCCTCTCCCTAGCCCCTTGTAGGGAGAAGGGCAGAAGATCTAGAGTGCTGTGAAGGGGACTTTGGGATTAGAGGTCTGTTGATACATGCCTGTCATGGCCCTTGCTTGCTCTTCCCTTGCTAATAAGCCTGCTGCTGACTAGGGATGTGATTTTGTACCCAAATACACGGTTAACTGCTGAACCTGGGCTCATTGGTTAACCCTCTCGGTTATACGCGCAGTCCCCCACTCTCACCCCGCTGCCTCTGTATCAGGCAGCAGTGTCGGGACGGGGCAGGAAGGAGGAGGTGGGAGCTGGTGCGTGTGGGGAGCCAGTTTTTAAGTCAACTCCCCGAGTGTGCCAGCTCCTGTGCGGGAGGGTGGGCACGGGCACGCGGGAGCTGGTGCTTGCGGGGATACAGAGGCAGCAGGGTGGGGGGAGGGGAAAAACAGGAGCTGGTGCTCTCAGGGATCCAGCTTAAAAGCCAGCTCCCCACGAGCTCTGGCTTCTGCTTTCCTTCCCTGCATGTAAACGTCTACCCACTGAAAAAAATTCAGTGGTTATACGTTTACACAAATACACGCATTTTAACATCCCTACTGCTGACAGCTAGGGAAGACGGTCAACCCGCAGCTGTTGTCTCTCTAAGGTTCTTCCTTAGCTGAATGCTCAGTCAGCTTGAACTGGAAGTTGCCTTTGTTTTAGGATGTTGGGGATGTGCTTAGGGCCTGCCCCATCCTCTGACATCCTTCTCACGACAGGGATTATCCCAGGTGTCCATTGAGCTGGGTGGATTCCGGGCGCATGGGACACAGACTAACTGGTGGGGGCATTCTGCGGCTCCCAAACAGGCAGACCCTCCCCCCTCAGAATCAGTAGTTGCCCCTTGCCGCTGTGCCAGGAGCACCACAAAGGCTGCTTCCTGTGTGTGTCAGCCCTGTTTGTTGGAATTCCAACTCCCGTTGGGTTCCACCAAAGCAAATGACAGCTCCCTATCGGATTAAAAAGAGCAAGAACAGGTCCCCAGTGACTTAAAACATATCAGCATGTAAAACTGGAAACAAAAGGGATGTAGACATCAAGAGACATTGTAATTAGGCAGCTGATGGATGTGGGTACAATTCCACTGGCATTGGCGAGCTGTGCCCACAGAGGGCCAGCAGGTCTGAAGCAAATGCACCACACTGGCTGTGTGCTGGCCCTCTGCATGTGGCAGAGTTGACCACTGATTTACAATCAATCACAATGTCATTTTCTTACATGCCTGTTTTTTTTTTAACATGGGGATTCTTATAAGGTGTTCAAGGAAGGCTGAATTCTGTGTGCATGCTTAAAGAAGCCAGCTGGGCTATAAAACTCTTTACTCCCACTTTCTGTCTCCTTTTAAATACAGGTAGGAAATCTTAGTAAAACCATTGACAAAATAAACGGCGTGGCTAGATGCCCGTACGACCCTCGGCACAACTCGACCGCTGTGATTACATCACGGGGAGAACTCTATGCTGCGACTGTAATTGATTTCTCTGGACGGGATCCTGCTATTTATCGCAGCCTTGGAAATGTTCCCCCACTTCGGACTGCACAATACAACTCCAAATGGCTTAATGGTAAAATGCTGCTGGGTCAAACCTAAGCAATACGTGTATTGAAAGTGACAGGGTAGGCTTGTAAAGTCAGCTCCCTCTCCTTCATTCCATTTCCAGAATCCAAAATTGATAGGGGATTTCAGAGAATTTTACACGAGTGTGGTTTATAGAGTACTTTTACAGAGACAGGTGGTTGGGTCTTGAGATGCCAAAGTGTTCTATTTAAACATGAAAAAGATATTTTACCACTGGATACCAGTCACAGAATTGTAGATCAGCTAGTGCTTACATATGTTGTCACACTGTTGGCCCAATTTTGCAAGTTCCTGAGTATCCTAAACTCCCATTGACTTCAGTGGAAATTGAAGGTGCATGACATCAATACAAGATGTAGCCCCAAATGAGGAGAAACTAAGTCCTCCCCCTCCTTGTTATACATTCCTAGATGTTAAAATCAGAAGGGACCATCATCATGGTCTAGTCTAACCTTCTGCATAACCCAGATCATAAACATTCATCCAATAATTCCTGCATTGAGCTGTGGGTGAGAGAGAACAGAATCTATTAGAAAGAAACCCAGTCTCGTCAGAAAGACGTAAGTGATGGAGAATCTGCTATGTTCCTTGCATGGTGGGGCCTGATCCGCAGCTCATTCAGGTCAGTAGGAGTCTTACTATTGACTTTTGTGGGTTTTGGGTCAAACCCTATGGGCAGTGCTCGTGTCCACTCTCTCATGATCCTGGTGAGGCTCATCTAGGCTGCTCTGGAGTTGTGGGATATAGTGTGAAGCCGTGCCAAGAGAGAGAAGATACTGGACGTTGGCATTGTATTTCTATTAAGAGGCAAAAATCCCAGCATTTCTCCGATATGTCTGCTTTTCTGCACAAACAAAAACAAATTGAGAAAACCCAGGAGAAGGAAGGACAATCGGAAAAGAGAGTTTAAAGAGGAGCATGGCAGAGCTAAGCTGCCAGTGCAATGCAATGTATCCAAAGGAGCTAATGCAAATCTTAGGTGTATAAATGGGGATATCAAGTAGGAATAGGGAGGTAGTATTGCCTCTGTCTGCAGCACCGGTGAGACCATTATCAGAATACTGTGTCTGTTCTGGTGTCCACATTTCTAAAAGGATGTTGAAAAATTGGAGCGGGTTTAGTAAAGTTACAGGAATGATTCAAGGTCTGGAAAACCTGCCTTGCAGTGAGAGACTTAAGGAGCATGATCTATTAACCTCACTCACGAGAAGGTTAAAAGTTGTCTTGATTGTGCAGCAGAAATATCTGCCTGGGGAGAAAATTCTGGACAGAAATGGGCTTTTTGACCTACCAGGCAAAGCTACAATAAGATCAAAGCCTGGAAACTGAAGCTAGTCAATTTCAAACTGAAAATAAAGTGCCTGTTTTTAATAAGGGTGAGGGGCATTTAATTATTGGAATGAGTTATCAAAGAAGGTGGAGGATTGGAAATCTCAGGAAATCTGTCAGTCAGGATTAGGTGTCTTTCTAAAAGATATGCTCTAATTCAACCAAAAATTACTGGGCTTGAAGAAGTCCTAGAGGGGGATATTCTATGACCTGTGTTATGTGGAAGATCAGATTAGGTAATCATAATGGTCCCTTAGGCCTTAAAATCTACATAGCTATGTCTATGAAGGTCTGATTGGAGCTATTGTGTGATGCTCTTTTCTACTTTATCATATACCAGCTTACACCTCCCTGGCAGCTTCACCAGAGCTCCCAGTGCTCTGTTCTCACTCCTGGGCTGTAGTATTAAAGGAATTCCTGTATCTTTTTCTTCCTCCTTTGAGCATTAGTCTGACATAAGCATCATAAAAGCAGCCTGTAAAATCAACATTCTCCTTCCCCCCCCCCCCATCAAATATTGTTCATTGGCCAAACTTTTTTTCCTTTGCTTCAGAGTCTGGTGGCATGAAAGAATACACACTTTAAAGTTGTACGTAGTTTCAGATTAAAATGCACACTTCAAACCTCCTCCGTGGTCTTTTTAAATTCTCGTGGGGGGAGAACTGAAATGCACATTTTAATACTCTCAGTGTTGGTGTGGTTGTTTTACAAACGTGCAAAGACGTTTTAGTGCCTATGAACTGGAAGAAGGCCTATGGTAGAATCACTGAATGTTTCAAAACAGCATTTAGAGAATTAGGAGCTGATGCAAACCATATATCTAACACATCAGAGGTACCAACTCAACAATGAAAAGGAGGGAAGGTGGCTTGTATTCTAGGGTGACTACACATGTGTCCCTTACAGCCTAACAGTGCAATTCAATGAGCAACTTTCAGTTTCTGAGCTGTATAAATCTCATTGCACATCTGTTTTCCAGAACCCAACTTTATTGCTGCCTATGACATTGGTTTGTTCACCTACTTCTTTTTCCGTGAGAATGCGGTGGAACACGATTGTGGGAAAACTGTCTACTCTCGCGTGGCCAGGGTTTGCAAAAATGACATTGGGGGGAGATTTTTGCTGGAGGACACGTGGACAACTTTTATGAAGGCCAGGCTGAACTGTTCCCGCTCTGGAGAAATTCCCTTCTACTACAATGAACTCCAAAGCACCTTCTATCTTCCTGAGCAAGACCTAATCTATGGAGTCTTCACTACCAATGTGTGAGTTGTGGTACTTTCAATCATATTTAGACCCCACATGCCCTCCTCAACCCCCAATACAATGAAACTGACATATTTCCTGTCTTGCTGTCAGTCCCAGTCAGTTACTTCTGAAGGATCCTTTAGAGGCAAAGTACCCTTTAGAACTTTGAGGGGGAAGCATGAACTATAAAATAGAAAGACATAACTAGAGATTGTCATAGCACCTTTCTGATTTTAGGATCATTTTTAAGGAAGTTGAATTGGGATGATTTTGGGCATGTATGCGTGAGAACCCTGAGGACAGAGTCAGAGAAGAGCTAAAAACATATGGTTTTTTTTTTTTAAGGATTTTACATACTTTTTAAAGGTTAGATAAGCATAAACCAGGCATCTCCAAACCCCCGGCTCAGATGAGAACAATTTCTCACTGCTGCTAGTAGGCCCATTTATGAGGTCACAATAATACTCTCTACGGTTTATGTTAGATTGAATCATGAATGAGAAGATGAAATTTGAATTGTATAAGAAACGATACTCAGTGGGCCTAATTCATGTAGCTCACTTCTGTGGGGCTACTCATGGATTAAGATATTACTCGGTGTGAGTAAAGGCAGGCCCCCCAAAAATAATAGCCCATGCAGGGCAGTGACATCACACTCAAATAAGGGTCTTGCTTACATGCAGTGATGCTCCCAGGGGGTTTGTCTTTGGCTGAAATTGAGCTTGGGATCCCTGGATCTCAGCACACGAATCACTGCTTTTTGAACTAAAGAACTTGATTGCTTAGCTCAAAAGCTATAGAAAATTCATTAACCTCTCTACAGGAACTAGAGGGAGACTGTAAAGAATCATGCTGTCTTAGCATGGGCTCCACTGATACTGAGATTGGGACTAACGTCTGCCTGAACAACTCTCGCTTCTTTGTGCTTTTGTTACCCAGGTCTAGGTTGGATATTAGGAAAAACTATTTCACTAGGAGGGGAGTGAAGGACTGGAATGGGTTCCCTAGGGAGGGGATGGAATCTCCATGCCTAGAGGTTTTTATGTCCCAGCTTGACAAAGCCCTGGCTGGGATGATTTAGTTGGGATTGGTCCTGCTTTGGGCAGGGGGCTGGACTCAATGACCCACTGGCGTCTCTTCCAGCCCTAGGATTCTATGATTCTATGCATAGATATTGCAGCCCTAACAGTGAAATCCTGGCTCCACTGAAGACAGTGGGAGTTTAGCCATTGGAGTCAGTGGAGCCACACTTTCCCCCCATACTCTTTAAACACCAAGAGGGACAATGGACAGTAGGCTGTATGTATCTATCTTGTGCTATTTCTGCACATTCACTGCCAAAATCAGCCAGGAACTAGCCAGTGCACTGCTGACAAAAGAAAATACAAGTGGGCAATGGGCCTGAACCACAAACCCAGATCCAAACACCCTGTGGACTTTATTGAAAATCTAACCTAAATCTGAACTTTTGCATCAACTCTCTACTGAAAGGAAGTTAGCCAAACATCCTGACCCTATAAAGAAACTTGGCTCGAGTTTCTGATGAAGATACGAGACAGTGCTTATGTTACTGATCATTTTGCAGTGAAGACATTGAAGAGGCACTGGAAAGTTTGAAATGATCATTTAAAAAAATTAATACTACATTATAATCAACAACTGGTATACTTAGAATCTATTGGAAAAAATAACTTTAAAAACAACATTTGGTTAGTCTCTAAGGTGCGACAGGACCGTTGTTGTTTACGTTATTTTAGTTACAGACTAACAAGGCTACCCCTCTGAGACTTTTAGAATCTACTGGGAGAAGGTATTGAATGGCATCAGTTAGCTAGGTTATTCACCTGCTGTGTCTGCAGCATCACTTTTCCCATTAATTTTAAGCAACACAGAATGTAATAAGTGTTACCCAATCCCTATATGGGATACAGTTAGACACTCTTGTTACTCCATGGCTTTAAAAGGCCCATCCCTACTCTTAGTTCATCCTTCTCTCCTCCATCTGTTGAGAACCATGTATTATGTAACACTGGCGAATAAATGCTTTATTATTGACAATAGCTAAAGTTAGATTGAATAGTGTTTTTTGTGGCTATGATAGAATGTTCTTTCTAGAATTCAAAAAGGAAAATGTTCCGATTTGTCATATAACTAGGGAAATAATGGTAATTATTCTTTTAACTTCCATCAGGATTTGTATCATGCTGTATGTGTTTTGCATGCCAAGTAAGGATAATTTATAGTACAGTCTGTTTATCTCTCCTGTGTTGTGCTGGTACACTGAAGAGACATGATTTTGTTTAAAAGTATGACTACTTTTTGAAAACGTGAGTTTAATGGGATCGGAGCCATTTCCCAACAAAGGATGATCGGCTTCTATCGAGCTTCACTGCAAAAAATCTGACAAACAGCTCAATATTACACAATGTCTAAGTCAGCAGAACAGATGGTTATTTAGGGAAGTAACTTCTGAAATATTTAAGAAGCTGTTATTAAAGTGTTTTTATAAGGTCATTGAGATCACATTTTGAACTTAACCCATTTTCCAAACATCCTGGTTGATCATCACCACTAATATTGGATGTGAATGAAGGGAATAGCTACATATGGCCTATGCATCACCCAGAAACACCTGTACAGAGAAATTAATGTCAGTGGTTTAAGATTCGGATCAAACTTTTCATAGTCAGGAGGTGAAACATTCGCTGCCTTGGAGGTGATGCATTGAGAAGGAATTTGAGTCTGAAAAGTTTAGCAGAGCTCATAAGAATCCATTCTGTTTTGAAAAACTGTGCGACTTTATTTAGACTGGCCTTTTGTGTGTGTGTGCCTTGAAGCAGTTAGTTGTCACCCATCATTAGCTTTGTCTAAAGAGCTGCCTTCTGTGAACATGCACCGCGTCAGTGGCATTCAGACAGAAGTGGAGAAAGGTTCGGCTTGCGTTGCTTTGACATGTTCAAAGAGAGCTGCTCCACTGCGCTGTGGAATGGAAGGTGCAGAGAGGAGCGGTTGTGGAGAGGGGGGAGGGAGGAAAAGGGAATGGGGGGGGGAAGTTCCTCTTTATATTGGGTTGCTCCAGATGATTCTGCTGTGAAAGAATCTGTCCTTCTGGGTCCCTGTCTGAAATCGTGTAGAGAAGCTTTTTGTGAGTGTAATTATCGGTTTAGTAAAAATTTGTTCTTTTCAGAGAATTCAGATTACTTTAATTAGCAGCTCGAGATGTCAAGCAAACTCTGGGTTATCTAGAAGGCACCATGACAAGTCAATCTCTCATGCCATCCCTTAGTGGCCTATTTTTATTTTTAATTTGATGTCTTTCTCTCTAATTTTCTTCTTCTTCCTTTAAAAAGAATGGTTTGAATTCCAGGTTGTGCTTATACAAACCCTGCCACTTAAGTCAGTATCTATGACTAGGGCTTGATCCTACTTAGATGTAGAACCCTCCTTGGGAGGTTCTGGGTGATCTTACTGCCTGTTGAAGTCAGAAGTTGAGTGTGCTCAGCACCCTGCCAACACATGCCTTTACTGACAGAACTGGAGCAGCATGGGCCCCCTGAGCTGCAGGATATGATGACTGAGTAGGGTAAAGTTGCTGGAACAAGTTTCCTTGCAGATAGTCCAGGAGCATTTGTTCTAGAGATTGATTCCTCCGCACTGGGACATGCATTCTTGAGACAGATACTATGCCCAGCTGGGGACACAAAGAAGTGAATGGTGGTTTCTAGAGAGTAGCAAGATCTTCCTGTATGTTGGACTGCTGCAATAGCCATCTAGTGCTAGCTCTCTCTCTCTCTATGTATATTTAGAATATTTTTGCATCTGTAGATTTCAGGCATCCACAGAAACTGAATTTCAACGTCACCTGAAAAAAATTAGTCTGTTCATTATCAGGCAGGATTGATGGGATGTTAAAAAAAAAAAAAATAGCAACCAAAATCGGACACAAATAATCCATGCAAATTAAACACTATGCATGCTTCATGTCAGGATTGTTTCCATGGCTTTTAAATCACAAAGAGCTTCAAAAAGATCTCAGCAAACTAAGTGATTGGGCAACAAAATGGCAAATGAAATTTAATGTTGATAAATGTAAAGTAATGCACATTGGAAAAAATAATCCCAACTATACGTACAATATAATGGGGGCTAATTTGGCTACAACTACTCAAGAGAGAGATCTTGGAGTACAGTAATTGTGGACAGTTCTCTGAAAACATCCACTCAGTGTTCAACGGCAGTCAAAAAAGCAAAGAGAATGTTAGGAATAATTAAAGAAAGGATAGAGAATAAGACAGAAAATATCTTAATGCCTCTATATAAAACCATGGTACGCCCACATCTTGAATACTGCGTACAGATGTGGTTACCTCATCTAAAAAAAGATATATTGGCATTGGAACAGGTTCAGAAAAGGGCAACAAAAATGATTAGGGGTTTGGAATGGGTCCCATATGAAGAAAGATTAAAAAGACTTGGACTTTTCAGCTTAGAAAAGAGGAGACTAAGGGGGGATATGATAGAAGTTTATAAAATCATGACTGATGTGGAAAAAGTGAATAAGGAAAAGTTATTTACATATTTCCACAATATAAGAACTAGGGGTCACCAAATGAAATTAATAGGCAGCACGTTTAAAACAAACAGAAGGAAGTTTTCTTCATGCAGTGCATAGTCAACCTGTGGAACTCCTTGCCAGAGGATGTGGTGAAAGCTAGGACTTTAACAGGGTTCAAAAACAAGCTAGATAGATTCATGGAGGTTAGGTCCATTGATGGCTATTAGCCAGGATGGATAGGAATGGTGTCCCTAGCCTCTGTTTCTCTCAAGGTGAGTGACAGGCGAGGGATCACTTGAGGATTTTCTGTTGTGTCCCCTCCCTCTGGGGCATCTGGTATTGGCCACTGTCAGCAGACAGGATACTGGGCTGGATGGACCATTGGTCTGACCTAGTATCGCTGTATTTATGTTCTTATGTTCTATATTTTACAACTGAGTTTAACATTCATTCTCAAGATTCTCATCTAATCTAGCTGGATTTTTTTTCTTCCTCCTGAGATCTGTAGCACTGCACTTTTACCTAGTAATTTACATGTATTTTGTTCAAGTGAAGTTTGATGTCTGCTATGATGAAATTGTCAATGTTCTAATGATTAAATTGATTTTTCCCCTTTCCAGAAACAGTATAGCTGCTTCAGCAGTATGTGCCTTCAACCTCAGTGCTATTACTCAGGCGTTTAATGGCCCTTTCCGATACCAGGAGAATCCAAGATCAGCGTGGCTGCCAACAATAAACCCGATCCCTAATTTTCAGGTATTACTGCAGCACTTCAATTTACTCCAGACCCTTTTAATTTCACTTTGATGGAACTGTTGTACTAGGTTGATTTGTATGGAATTTAGGACTGCAGGCAGTAGCATGGTGCTATACAAGTCACTAAGCGATGTTTTTCCACACTTGGAGCAGGGATGTAACAGTTTATCGGACGAGCTAGCTGTGCATGTAACTTAAACCACTATGATTTTTAGTGGTAACACAGTTACATTTTTAAACACGTTTTTACATCCCTAACTTGGAAAATGAAGATTTGGGATGGGTTCTACTTTAGATTTACCAAAATACTTTGAGATAAAGACTGAAGTGGGTAGAGGGGAAAAGCCTGGCCAGTTTTTGGAAGAATTTGGGAATCACTGTATGTATTCATGAGACAGAATGAGGAGAAAAATATATAGGTATCAGTTCTCATCTGGTAAAGGTAAATCTTTTTCATACAGCATGTTATTAGCCAGTGGAACTCCTTGCAACATGATCTGGGTATATGTCAGCAAATCAATTCCCTGACATTGTGCGGGTTTTGGGGATTGGTGCTCCTCCCTCCCTCCTATTCTTTGCCTGGGAATCTCTAGTAAGCTGTAATACTTTTAAAATTCTAGTTGTTGGCCATGATATGGAGGCGCCTGGGTGGTGTTTAGTGGCCTGTGACATATGGGAGATCAGACTGAATGATCTACTGTGCTCATCACTGTGATATGTGAGTGTCTAAAATGCGACTCTTAAAATGACGTGCAGATTTTCCAGCCATGTTTTGCAGATTCAGTGTCTGGAAGCTGAAGCTAGACAAATTGAGACTAGAGTAAAGGGACACGTTTTTGAGCAGTGAGGGTAAATTACCATTGGAACAACTTATATAGGGACGTGGTGGATTGTCTATCACGTGAAATCTTAAATCAGCCCTTCTATATTTCAGTCCTAATAGGGGTTGTGTCTTTCTAATAGATATGTTCTAGTTCACCCAGACTTTTTGGGCTCCTGCAGGAATTGCTGCAGGACATACTGTGGCCAGAGTTATTCAGGAGGTCAGACTAGGTGATCACAATAATTCCTTTGGGCCAAAAAATCTGGGAATCTGTGAATTGTGAACTTGTCTGGATCCTGAGTTATAGCTAATTGGCAAAAAAAGGGAAAAGTTACAACCATCTAGCTTTATAGTCAGCTCTGCACAAAACCGTAGGGAGGCTGAATGTGGCTGCTTCAGAGCATCCGTGAACAGCCTCTGCTAGCTAGGATCTCATGGTGCCTTCATTGCAATGTAGAATTTGTCACCCCTCTTCCCTCCCCCCTCAGTTTGTCAGAAATCTTACCTCACATCCTCTGAGTGAATCTCTCTGTGTCACAGCAGGACCTTGTGCCAAATTGAGTGACTAATTCCCCAGTCATTAATGCAGAGGTGCAGTTGATGAAGACTGCAGGTTCCCACATACATTGCTCCATCTTCATTGGCTACATTTTGGCCACCCCAATCTAGTTGCACTTGAAAAAAAAATCTGAGGCCTAGCTGAAGACCCAGTCATGTCAAATGCCCATGATTCCAGTCAGGTTTGGAGGGTTCCTTGAGAGTTGAGGGTGTTCAGCCCCTCGCTGGACTGTGCTCTGGGTGAACAGGGGACTGCAAAAAAAAAAAAAAAGTCTGGAAAAGAAATTTGTGTGCTGTGTAAAATATCAGATACAGTGGGGGGAGGGGAGAAGAGATTGCAGGACCAATATGAGAGTGTTAAAAGATTTAAAAAAAAAAAAGGAAAGGATTGTATGTGCCAGATGAAACGAAGATTGCAAAAAGAGATTAGGATGTATTTCAAGTACATAAGGAACAGGAGGTCAGTGAAGGGCCTTTATGAGATGATAAGGGTAATTTAGTGACAGAAGAGGCAGATATTGCAAAAAAATTAAATTAATTCCTTGACTCAGTGTTCACAAAGGAAGATGAGGGAAGGATGCCAGAGGGGGAAAAAAATCTTCCCAGAGAGGAAGGAGAAATACAGAAGGATATGGAGGACCAAGACAGCATGATCAAGAAATTGGAACAAAACAAAATAAAACTAAAACAGGAGGATGCTATGTCAGCATGCAGGCTGCCAATAGAGCAAAAGGGTTATCTTCTGCTTGATGGGAGTAGGAAATAAAATTAACAATGACATTCTAACCACCAGGATTCCTCCTTCACTGATGACCTGGGAAGGGAAAGAGGGTATAGTGGGTAAAAATCAGAGTATCTGATGCAAGATCCATGTAGGTACAAAGGGAGAAAGAGAAAAAGCTGGCAAAAGAGAGACTTCCAGACTTCTTTAGAAACCAGGGATGAGGCACTGATGAAATAGAAAGGGCTTTTCCAAAAGAAAATGCATTGTGTAAGGATTGAGTAGGGAAAAAAAGCCACTGGGAATGCGAATTTAGAAAGATGCTATCCAAAGGACCAGACTTTCGCCTGGAGTACACCGACCCTATTGATTGCCCTGGATTGCCACTGGTTCGCACTAGCTCTGGCCCAAAAAGTTAGTTGCAGATTTTCCGCAAGGATTCACAAAAACAACGAAGTGCCCAACCATAGTGAAGAACTTGTTTGATGTTGCATTAAACATTCAAAAATATCACCCTAACTAGAAAAACATCGTTTTCCTGTTCCCTGGTGTAGCTTCCAATCTGTCACGATGACTAAATTGGAGGGGAGGAGGGGGAGGAGCACAGGGTGGACCAGGTTTGGGACTGAGCATGGATCTTAATGTTGCCCTTGAATTCTGTGGTCTAGGGCACAGGACATTTATCAGACTCCCTCATATTTCATTTGGGTTCAGGGAGGCCTTCTTGCCTGCCTCACTGAAATTCAATCCTGAAGGCAATAACGAAGATCTCGTTGACTTCAACAGGAATATGGTGTTGCACGGTGCTTTGAAAATATTAAAGGCTAAGTATGTATGATATCAAGTGAATTCCAGGGTTACTGAGGCCTCAGATTGAGGTAACCAGGGCAGTAGACAGGATGCTGCTGTTGAGCTGAGGCAAAGAGACCACCAAATGTTCCATTTTGGATGGACAGGAGATGTGAGGCCTACCTTGCCAGACTGACTGAAGCCTGAAGATGGTCAGACATCAGACACAGGCTAACCAGCCTTCTCCTTGAAGATGTAGGAGTTGGAGGGAAGTTGCAGACCAACTCCCCTGCTCCCCCAAAGGATTATTCAAAGTTAGGAGAGCCAGTTGGGGGATGCACATGGAAGAGGCCAGGTGGCGAATGTGATGTTTTCACACAAAAAGGTTAATTTGAGGGGGCAGTTCATCTCAGGTTCACATGGACTTTAGGGTGACACTAGGGAGACCTGGGAGAACCTCAGAAAGGATAGAAGTTCAGGGTCATCTTATCTCATCTGAATTTCTTCATCCGTTCTTAGTTTTTTTTAAACTCCCCCCGGTTAATTCTCAACTCCTGTAGTTTATCTGTAGATATGATCATTCTGTGGGGTCACAGGAGAATAAAATACTCAATAGCCAATACTCAATAGCCAATGGACCAGCATGGAGATCAGAGTTCTTAGTAAGCTGTGAGCTTGGGTGGCCACCCAAGAGAGAATGAAATCCACCCAGCTCATTAGTAGAGTGCCCACAGCTGGCAGCATCTGTTTCTACTGGTGGTGCACATCCGCACATGCCTTAATACACATAATATGTATTCCACACACGTACTGGAAAAAATTAGAGGGGGCATTGATGGAGCCGTGGTTTATGGGGTGGAAGAGTGACCAAAGCTCACAGTAACACTATTCACTAGTGTAAGGGGCCAAATCCTGAAGTTTTTCCTCAGGCACAGTTCCCAGAAAAGTCACCGAGTGTTTTCCCCAAGGAAGGCCTTCACGGTTGTTTTGGGCGAAATGCAAATACAGCTACTGACGTTCTGTCTTCCTGTTTAGTGTGGGACGCTGAATGACAACAGCCCTAATGAGAACCTGACCGAAAGGATCCTGCAAGATGCCCAGCGCTTGTTCCTGATGAATGACGTTGTTCAGCCAGTCTCCGTGGATCCGTATGTCACTCAGGACAGCATTCGATTTTCCAAACTGGTGGTCGACATTGTTCAAGGAAAGGATACTCTCTACCATGTGATGTACATTGGGACAGGTAAAAGCATTAGAGCTTAAGGGGGATTGGTCCCCTCATTCAGAGATATAGCAGCATGTAAGACTGTAAAGAGTTACTGTGTTAACCGGTGCCTGGCCAGGTTGGAGCAGTCCCCTGCCCACAGCAAGGCCACCGCACCACAGGTGAGGGGACACTCCAGGCTGGCCAGGACAGAGCAGCCCCTTGCCCATGGTGCACCCTGCTGGGCCTGCCAAGCTTCACCATGGGCAGGGGGTCACTGCAGCCCAGCCAGGCCGTAGCAGCCCCCACCTCCACCCCCCACCCCTCCGCCTGAGGTGTGATGTGGCAGGCCCCTGCCTGGCTTGGCCTGGCCCCCATTGTGCCACGGTGACCAGTCAACTGATTAAACATATAGTTTAACCGGTTACCATTTTAAATGGGATTTTACATCCCTAGCAGCATGGGATACCATTAGTGTTTCATTTTAGGCAAAACTCCATGGAAGGTAGTTTTTTGGAATAAGGAAAGGATAAAAACAGTATAGAGACCTGGAGGTACGAGCCTGAGAGAATAGGCCTTAAATCTGCAGTGCATAAAGAAGCAAAAGATGACGCCTTTCCTTTTATTAACATGGCATCAACTAATCAGACTAAGGCACAATGGTGGGGAAGGGCAAAGGGCTTGCCCTAGGTAACCAAATTGCTGGGTATGATCCTTTGTAAACTAGTTTAATCTGTCCCTGCTGCAGTTCACCTCTCTGTAGAGTCCTGTGAAGCTCATGGCTATGAAGAAAGTGTCACAGACTGTGAAATCTGGTCTTTTGAGTGTTTTTAACCTATACTAGACAGATTTCATGGGGGAGACCAACATTTCTCAAACTGGGTGTCAAATTGCAGGGGGGTGGGACACATGGTTATTTTAAGGGGGTTGTAGTATTGCCAACCTTATTCTCTGCTGCTGCCTTCAGAGCTGGCCAGCCAGAGTGTGGCGGGTGCTGGCTGAGGGCCCAGTTCAGAAGGCAGCAGTGCAGAATTAAGGGTGGCAATACCATACTATGCCATCCTTACCTCTGTGCTTCTGATGGTGGCGGCTTTGCCCTCAGAGCTGGACTCCCAGCATTCAGCTGCTGCCCTCTAGCTGCTTAGCTCTGAAGGCAGCACTGCCGCCAGCAGCAGTGCAGAAGTACGGGTAGCAATCCTGCAACACCCTCCTACCCCCCCACTGTATGTTTATGACTCCCCACAACTTCTTTCTGGGTCAGGGCCCCTACAATTACAACACTGTGAAATTTCAGATTTAAATAGCTCAAATCATTAAATTTACAAGGTTAAAAAAAAACCTGTGACCCTGATATTGACCAAAATGGACTGTGAGTTTGGTAGGGCCCTACTTATCTCAATTATACCTACTCACATGCTGTTGTGAGGCTCAGTTGTTTGCAGTAGTAATGTTTTGTACTTTTACATGCCTGCTATTCTATGAGATCAAGAGAAGAGTAAGCATTATTATCGTCACATTACAGATGGGGGAAAACGAGGCAGGCAATTTCCTAAGGTCACCCTGAGGTGATAATCAGTGGCAGCACTGGGATTATAATGCAGATTTGATAATTCTTGGGTTCCACTGCCAGTCTCTGACAATTAGGTCACACTGCAAAGCACAAGAACCATGGATGAAAGGCAACGAAGAAAGGAAAAGTATTACAAATGATTGTCTTAACCTATATTCATACTTGAGATCAAATTTACATTAAATATTTTGATTAATCAGAAGCATATGGCCAGTCTCATGGGTGTAATGTTTTCATCCTCTATTGTAAGAGAGTTGACTTTATAGTAAGATATATTGCCTCTGAAAGTGTTAGATTAAACTAACATTGCAATATAGAGTCATCCTTTTTGCTCTGAACTTACCATCTTCCAGGATTGTGTCATAATTTATGTAATTTTTACCACCACTTACTTTGAAAGTGATTAGCTTTGATATATTCTAGTAACATTCCCCCTGATTTAAGCCTGCATGGATGTGATCGTGACGAGAGAACCATACTTCAAATGAAATATGGCATGGTTTTGCCACTTCTACTTTTTTATTCCTAAATGAGGTGTCCCAGTTACTTTGCCAGAAGAAGAAGAAGTGGAAGACTGAGATTTTTAATTCCTTTTGCTTCCTGCCTTTCATTATCTGTGAAGCCGACATTGTACTTTATCATCTATTTTCTTATACACATCTGCTTCTCTGGACACTGGAGGTGGTCACTAGAGCCTAGAATCTGTTTCAACTGAGGCCTTTCAAAGGTTGACAATCACAGTTAGAAGGAGCCTTGAGCATATTGGATCTTGGAGAGTAAAGGCAGACTTGAACTCAAAACTGAATTGACCCCAAACTTCATGATGGCTTAGATCAGGGGTGCGTAAATACCAATTTACAGGCCGGATCCGGTTCCCCAGGGTTAGCTATATTTACCTCTCCACAGGCGCAGGCGATTGTGGCTCCCGTTGGCTGTGGATCACTGTTCCCAGCCAATGGGAGCTGTGTGTAAGCGGGGGAATGGTCCCGCTCTTGTGGGGAACTTTCCTGGCTTCTATACTAGCCCGGTGAAATGGACCAGCGAAAGGATCTGAGTCCCCGCTCCCACTTCTTTTACCCAAAGGCCTCCCTGATCCAGAGGGCCCCCCTTCCACTCTCCTGAGTAGCGGAGTCCTCGAAATCCCAACAAGGCTGGGCCCAGGTTTTCTGGGCTTAGTCCCTTACCTTGTAGTCACTTGGGGCAGGGACTAGGGTGTCCCCACTCTGGGGTGCTCTCTTCACACTGGATGCTTTCTTGACCCAGTGATCATTACATACAGTTCAAAGCAAATACAATTTATTAAACAGCAACTGATTAAAAAGAAAAGAATAAGGAAAAAATGAGAGGGGTTAAAAGAGAACACATAGCCCCGCTCTGTAGCACGGGGACATCACAAACAGCAGTTTGCAGAGTGTAAGGACAGTTCACAGTCTGTTCCTTATGAATTCCAGGGTGCTCTCTCAGGCCCTGGCTGTGCTGCAGGGGGGGCTGCAGGTTGGACACGCTTGCTCTGGCAGTGACCACACGACTTCAGGCTCTAGGTGGCAGGACCCCTCTCCCAGTTGAAGTTACAATCCCTCTCCAAGTCTGGCCTGCAGGGCCTCTTGGCTGGTGGCATCTCCCTGCCCAGAGCCTCTCCCCACTTTGCTGGTCCCAGCTGCTCACCACACCCAGCTGCAGACTGTGCTGCTTTGCCAGCCTCCGGCTCCTTGTGTTGCTTCTCTGACTCCTTTGGCTCTCTGGTCACTGCAGGTCTGCTGCTCACCACAGGGTCTGCACTCCTTGGGCTGTGTGTGCCTGGCTCCATTGCTGCAGGACTGCCCCTCAGCACAGCTTGCACTCCTTGGGCTGTGTGTGTCTGGCTCTGACACTGCAGGTCTGCTTCTTAGCACAGGGTCTGCGCTTTGTGGGCTGTATGGGCTTTTGGCTCTGTCACTGCAGGACTGCCCCTCAGTACAGCTTGCTCTTCTTAGCTCTCTCTCCTTTTCTCAGAGAGACCCAGAAAATCCCAGCTCACAAGGAGGATGGGACCTGGCCTCCTAATTTCCTCATTTGCCTGTCCAACGTGTCAGTCAGGCTGAGCTGGAGTGTTGGCCTCTTTCCATTGTCCCTGGGGTCTGTCAGTCTCAGGGCCCTGATTTCTCATGGATCCTTCCCCTTTTGGTACTGGGAGCTGGCCAGCCAAAAACTCCCACTGAGTTTTAGTAAGGGGCTAACAGTCCCCTTACATGTGGGAAGTGGTGTACCAGTCTACGCTGCTTCCTATAGCTCCCATTGGCTGAAGATTGCTGTTCCTGGCCAATGGGAGGTGTGGGAAGCAGTGTCCCAGTCTGTGCCACTTTCCATAGCTCCCATTGGCCGGGAAGGGTGTACAGTTTTGTTCAATGACTCTTAGCAGCTCCACTATAAAAATTCCTCCAGTGCTTCTGAAAGTGAATTGCACCCATGTAGCTGAGGCAGTTTCTACCATGGATACCAAAAATGTTTACAAAAAAATTAGAGGAAACAAGCCTTAAAGTGTCTATGTAAATAGGATGTCGTTAATCTTTAGCCTTCGTGCTAGGTACAAAATTGAATCAATATTGCTAAGATTTACTTGCTTCTTGCTTCTTCTTCCATTAGAGTATGGCACCATTTTGAAGGCACTTTCTACCACTAATAGGAGCCTGAGGAGTTGTTATTTAGAGGAAATGCAGATTCTTCCCGACGGTCAACAGGAACCAATCAAAAGCCTCCAAATCCTGCATAGTGACAGGTCACTTTTTGTGGGTTTAAATAATGGAGTGCTAAAAATTCCTCTGGAGAGGTGTTCAGTGTACAGAACAGAAGGGTAAGCAAATTTACTGCTCTGATATATTCCACTCCAGCTTCAAAGGAAAGCACCAGGGAAACATATTCTAGTCTGATTCATTTCAGGATGCCCTTTTTCATCACCAGGAGAAAGAGATGAGATATTTGTGTGTGTGTATATCTTGATTGATAGTGCTCATGCCAGAAGCAATGGGATGGTGTTTTTGGTAAATATTAATTAGTCCTCATTAGAAATTTAATCACATGTTTACTAAGGAGTAACTTCCAATATTTACTTTTTTACTTGACATTTCAGTGTTTGGTTTTATCATCTCCTCATGTTTTGCTTGTAGTTCTCACTGGCTGAAAGACTGAAGAATTCTGAATTCTTGGTCCCCTTAGCCCATTGTGGCTTATAAATGATTGCTTCCTAATCGTTTAACAGTGTAGAGCTGGGTTGGGCAGTTACTTTTTGTTTCTTTTAGAAGCCAATAGCTCATTGGAACAGTATGTTGTGGGCACAGATATAGCTGGCACCTGAAAATATGTTGTTGTTTGGCTTGAACATTTTAAACAAAAATTATCCCTCTACACACACACATTTTCAGTATTGAGTCCTGACAACAGAGGTGTAATTCACCCAACACTGCGTACAGAAGTGTTTGGAGTGCTAGATGGGCTGTACCTATTTTCAGCAGGCAAAGCAGAGTAATACTAGCTGATTGAGTCGTGCTCATGTAATCTGTGTTTTCCATCTTCAGTCCGAGAGTTTGTAGTGGTTCCAGCTGCAGGGCATTGGGGCATTGCTTATTTGCACCCCCTAAGGACACTCCATGTCAGCCTCTTCCCTCAAATACAGAGATCCTTGTCTGAAATAGATGTCCTCAGTACATGCCAAAAGGAGGCAGTTCGTTAGCATGCTCTAAACTAGCTATCTCTTTCTTGGCCTAGCACAAAACCTGTCTGATTCCACATGGTGAATTTCACGATTGTTTAATTTCTAGCTGTGTTAAAATAATCAACTAGTTTGCTCTAAAGTTGTGTCTGTCTAAATATAAAAACACCTGCTCTTTCTATTCTTGTTGAGCCTTAGAAGTTTAATTGTCTCTCTTTAGGCAAAACAACTCCACTTCAGTCATTACTTCAACTTTGACTTGGTAGCAGTGAATGTATTAAGGTTTAGGGGTTTGATTCTGGAAGGATTTAATAGAAGAAAGGAACCAGTGCTGGAAAACATCATCCATTCCTACCCTACCTCGGTCTTAGTGGCAGAAGTTCTTTTAAGAGTAGATAGGAGAGTACAGTTGAAAGGAATATACATACAATATGGATCAAGAAAATCCTAATTCTTCCCTATGTTTCTGTTTGTTCTTGAATGATATTCCCAAATTAAAATTGCTGACAATTTATAGAATGTTAATGTTCCCAGTTTGAGGTCATAAAAGTATGTTCCAGTTGGGACCCCGTGTGATCCTTTTATAAAGTCATGATTTTCAGGGCTCCTTAAGGTATTTGGACACTCAGTTCCCAATGACCTTCCTTTTAACAATTTGTATTGTAAACCATGGGCTGTCTGGTCAGGTTTTCCAAGTTGCCTGAAGGATTTGGTTGCTAATGATTAAAGAAGAGCCTATATGCCCGCCACGTAACAGAGAGAATGCTATGAGCAGTCATGGATGAGTCTCGTTCAATAACAGATTGATCCGGGTGACTGAAATCATCATATAACTCCCTAAAAATCATTATTTTCTTCCTGGAAGTCATTGCCATGACAAACATGCTTAGCCTTAGTTATGTTGCTGATTTAGTACTACAGGTTTTCCTAGTGAGACAGCCTTGTAACATGCACATCTGGGCCACTTTCATTCCAGGCAAAACACCATTGAATTTGGAGCATAGTTTTAATAGGCTTGGTCATCTATTCCTGTGAAAAATCTGTGAGAATGAGTTTGGGAAAGGAAGTGTCTGGCAGGGTGTTCCGTGAGGGATTGTGGGTCTCAAACCCAGGTCCCTGGACAGTCCTCTGATTGCAGCTGCCACCTGACTGGTACCAGCAAAGAGTATGGACTGGTGGACCCTAGTTCTCCATAGGCACTGCCCATGAAGCTCCCATTTGGAGGAGATGTTTGGCCTCTCCAGTTGGCACAGACTCATTCTTTGAACCAGAAACCAGTGCAGCAAGTTGTCCAAGCAACAAAGTGAATTCCTAGCATGCAGCTATATCAGATCTTCCTTCTTGCCTGACTCTTATACCCAGCCTTGTTCCTGATTCCCGCCTTCCTGTTCTGTTTGATTCCTGACCTTCTGCATTGTTCCAGATCCCTGCTTTTGTACCCCGTTCCTGGCTACTGACTCTCAGCCTGGGCCCAATTCCTGACTCCTGACTGTTTCTGTAGCTGACCGCCAGTTCCTGGCACCTGACTCCTGCTCTGACCACCTGCGGTCAGTCTATGACAATCTCTCCACCCCATTAGGAGGATCAGAGTTTGCTCCTGCAAATGAAACAGGCTGTGGAATCCACCCAGAAAAACCCTGTGGGATCTGTGGGAAGCTAGGGCTGTGAGCACAGAGGTCTCTTGTGTCCTTCCATATCAGCTCAGTGCTCCAATGGAGCTGCAGCGGAGCCATGCTACCAGATACTGCCTTGGCCATCGGTGTCCCCTTTCAAGGGATTGCTACCTTTTAGAGGGGGCCACAGAAAGGATGACAGTGCCCCAGGAATTTCTGCAGGTCCAGAGGACTGGCAGTGTATGTTCTAGTCCCACCCTGTCCACACACCCCACCCCAGAATCCCAGTGCTTCATAGACTGGGGAGGAGGAGGGAGAGAAGGTAACAATGGCACAATAGCAGTCGAGTCCTTTTTGCCTCCAGAGGGCATGTCTACACTAGGAAATTATTTCGAAATAACTTATTTCAAAATAATAACTATTACAAACTAGCATGTCCACACTACAGGGAAGCCTCAAAATTAGTCCGAGGCAGGCTCCCTGAATGTGAGCGTGCTACCTTGACTTAGAGCCCCAGGAAGCACTGGGGAGTAAGTACTTTGAATGACTCTGGGGAATAGTTATTTTGAAATAGCAGCAGTGGAGCGTCCACACTACCGCTATTTTGAAATAAGCGTTATTCCTTGTGGAAAGCAGTAGTTATTTCAAATAACCAGCCCCTTATTTCGAAATAACGTGCTTGGTAGTGTGGACACTCCACTTGTTATTTCAATATAAGGGGAGTTATTAAGTGTAGGCCAGTGCTGAGAGTTTCCTCCACACATGGATCTGGCAGGCACAACTTCTTCCTTGGTCATCCATCTTTGCTCCAAGTTAGTGGTACACAGTAGTTTAGAACACACACACACTCACACAAGTTACAGTCAGCATTTGACTTCATGGCGAAGGTCTGTCTCAGATAATTGAAAGCCAGCCGACCTCAGGGAGGGTTTTACATCTTCTCCAAATCAGATTTTTCTCTCTGGAGCGACTGGCAACTCAAAATCTTGCCTCCTACAATCAATTGGATCAGAGTTTTGGATACTGTCCAGTGAGTAGGTTTGGGCTAAATAGAAGTATCTGGGACAGGGTTAATTGAAACGTACTATCAATAGGCTGGGTGCCAAACTGCACACGCATTTGTACAACGTGATAAGCCAGACTGTGTTCAGAGAAAATTGGTCAATTAATAGGATTTTGCAGGTAATACTGTGGTGGGTCCTGAATTCAAAAGAAGATGGGGAGAAACTCTGGGATACTATCGTGCGATCTGGAGAAGCACAGAGAGGGTACATTGCAAAAAACAAATGGAAAAAAAGTTTGAAACCATTCATTTAGAGTGGATGGTGGTGTTTCTCCTAGCCCCCCCCAATAGAAACTGCTTTGTAGGGCATTTCTCAATGTCAACTTCCTGAAACTTTTCCCTTTTAATATCCTGGATGTACCAACTTCCTTTGTATTTATTTCAGTGCTGAGTTGTTTCAAGAGGGATGTTTTGAATTTCATCTGGGGCTTTCCATCTGGCACTTATCATGGGCGGTGATTTATTGCTTCTTGTTGTTGTGTCTGTGTTAAATACATGCCAATAAATAACCTCAAGAGCAAGTCATGATTCCTACCCCTCACCTATCTTCTTGCTGGTGCTGAGGCTCCTTGACTGGCTTCTCAGAAAAGCTCTGGTTTCAGCAGTTTTCATAATCGTTTTGACGGGGGCTTGGGAAGCTTTCAGATTATAAAGATTTTGTGGCTCCCAGGCAGGAATGCCACAGTGCTGTTTGTTTCCCTTGGCTCTGTCTCACTTTGTCAGGAAGCTTGTGACGGTTTCGCACCCCAGGGGCTGATCAGAAAGCATGATTGCCAAGTAGTTTTTTGAATCTTGTTGGTCTGGGCCCCAAGAAGGGGAAATCAGATGTGGATACATAATAGATCCTCGCATTGATTAGCTGTGGCATTCCATACAGTTCTGTTGCTGCAAGGCAGCGTCCAAGGCTCAGAAAGATGGAAAGAGAAAGAAAAGGGGGTGAAAAACCCCCACTTCTGGCCTCTCCTTTACTGTTTTGTGTATTGCTGCTAAATGGTCACTCATAGCATTGCATGGCGTCTTGCTGTGGCTCGTTGACCCAAGATATTTCTGGGTGTCTAAACAGTGCTTTGTACATCTCCACTGACCTGTCACAATTGGCCTTTTCAATGTAGCCAGGCTCAGCAGCAGGGCGACAGACGGCTATAGAGTCAGCCGCCTAAATTTATGGCTGGAGTTGGCTGCAGGGACCTTGCCTTGTGCATGTGTGTGTTTTCCTATTGTGTGTTAACGCTGTGGTTCCTCACTTCCACTGGAGTATTAGGACGGTGTCTGATGCCTACAAAACCAACAAATCCTTTCAAACGTGCCATGTTTCTAGACTTACTTGCCACACAGTAATTTGACTGGATTAAGTGCTGAGGGTTTTTCTTGTTTAGAAACCTTTTTAATGTCCTTACATTACTAGAAGTAGGTAGAGATGGCTTTAAGTCCTGTGTCAAAGTACCCTTTGGCCTGGAGTTGGGTTTGGATTCCTGGACTAAATTTCACAGCTGGCCTCTGCAGTGTATATTGAACAGGTAAAAACAAAACCCAGGATCTGAACTTTGGAGTGGTTGGGATTCGTGATGTGGATCCATTGTTGAGAGTTCAGGCCAATCTTTAGTGTAGGTCAAGTGAGTGAGATAATTTTGTATTGGGAATTACAGTGACTCAAATGGGACAGGGAGGCCAGCACTAATATGGGGAATTTTGTGATCTATGTCACCTGCCCATCTCCTAGCATCTACCCAGAGTGTGCATTCAGTGCAGCAGGGTACTGACTGCGGGTCAGCCAACCACATACAAGACAGGGAAGGAGAGCAAAGCTGGAGTAATGCATTTGGTTTAGAACAGCGAGAATGAAGCAGGGTTGTCAACCTGGCTGGAAAATCTCTCCATCACTGCTGCTCCGTTTGCTGCTAGACATTATTTTTCTGCACTTTTTAATGTTTGATCTTCTTCCCCTCCCCTCACACTTTCTGGAGAGAGTCTATAGCTCATACAAATCAGTGGTATTTTGGATGCACTATGGGGTCGTGGGAACAGGCCAGTTTGTTATCCACATCTGCTGCTAAAGATGCATCTTTCTCTGTGCAATTGTGTTCACTTCTTCAGTGGTGAATCTCTCGGGCCTTACATCACTTTGGCAGCAGGATAATGACATCACTGCAGTTATTCCTGATTTACAAGCATGTGACTGGGATGTGAACCAGGTCCTCTTTGCATGCAATGGTGACTCTTGCCTGACTTTTGACCCAGTTCCTGTGGGCTGCTTGGCCAAAATTCTGTTTTACATACCCCTTGGCCAGTGTTCCCTCTAATTTTTTCCATATGCATGCGGAATAAATGTTATGTGCACCAAGGCATGTGCAGGTGGGCACCACCAATAAAAACACATGCTGCCATCTGTGAGAGGCTGTGGGTGCTCTGCTAATCAGCTTGGTGTCATTTGAATCTCTCCTGGGCGGTCACCCAAGTGCTCAGTGTACAGGGAACACTGTCCCTTGGCCATATTGTTTTATGCAAAGCCAGCAAAAACCCTGATGCTCCGCAGACTGCAATTCTCATTTGCTGACTTGGTCTGTGTGAGGAACACAATTCACTGCACCCAACTCTGGGCCAGTGATTAAATCTCTGCATACGTGTGGGTGAGCAACTCCTGGGCCAGCTCAGCCAGGGAATGTTGGACATAGGGATGGGTCAAGAGCAACATCCAATCAGTGTAGTGCATTTCTCTCTCTCTCTCTCTCTCCCTCTCTGATCCTCACTGTGTGTCAAATAAAAGTACTGCAGGTGGCCACTCAGCCTAGAAGTTCAAAGACATTTAAGCTTCTAACTGCCATTTAAATCCATGGGAGATACATCCCTAAGTACTTTTGAGGAGCTGGGTCTAAACAACTTCCACTAGCTATTTTAAGTGAAAAAATTGTGAGTTTGGATGTTTAAAAAAATAACAAAAAAGTGAGATCCCCTGAAACAAAAAGGTGAGCTGCTTGAATCTAGCATAGTAAAGATGCAGTCATTACAAGCCAGCTACATTTCAGGAAAGCAAATGTTGGGGAATTCAGAAACTAAGTGAGTAATGTGCAGTGAAAGGGAGCATTAAAAATGCTAGGGAGAGCCACAGAGGAGTCCTAAAACAACATAATTAAAGCACAGAAGATCCCACTGTGACACTGGCCAGATTTTTGCTGAATATTTTGATGCCTAAATAGGAGAACTGATTATTTCTGAAAATCTGGTTCTTTAATGGCTATGAAAATTGCTAGTAAATTCCTTTTGTGCATGTCTTTGAGAGCATGAAGAGAAGTAGTAAGGAAAATAACTATTGTTGAAAAACAGAAAAGGGAAAATCTGTACTGGTTTGATTGACATGGTCACTGTAGAATTAAGGGAACTAGCTACTTAATTATACCACTGCTAATTAATTTGGAAAGCCTTGGCAAACTTCAAAGAAAGAAAGAAGAGTGATCAGGACAATTACTGTCCCATAAATCCATCCACAGTATAGTATGATAAATTGTGAAAATAAAATCCTGACTCAGTTTAAGTGAATGACTCAGTGGGGCCAGCATTTCACCTCTAGGGTATCTGTAGTTAGACACCCATGCCAGCTGACTCAGGCTTAGGGGCTTTTGTTAAGGGGCTGCTTAATGGCAATGTTGACGTAACCCTAAGGGATAACAACCAGAACTACAATCAATAAACCCCATTGATTTATGAAGAAAAACGTGTGGTAGATGAATTTGATTGCTTTTTTTTATAGCAGTACAAAATTAGACCCCATATGGCAAACACTTATGCACGTGCTGAGATGTAAGCAGATGAGTAGTCCTAATTATAATACATCTAGTCTTCATCTTCAGCATACCTTCATCATAGTTTGCAGGATCCGGACCTTCATGGTTGAAAGGAATAAGATAGTTGTAATATGGCTAGGTTTTGGTAAAACAGTGGATACTATATTTCATGAAAGCTTAATTCAAATGGCTTAGGAAAGGGACATTGTCACATATATCTGAAATCAATTAAAAGACCATCAGCAAAGGACGTGGGTAAGTGGTAATGAAGCAGGTTGGGGGAAGTTTCTGTTGAGGTACCTGAGAAATTGGCATTAGGTCTCATCATATTTGACATTATCTTTATGACACAGAAGAAAATGACATGCTTTATGGCTGATACTAAAGTGCGAAAGAATCACAAAGAACAGTTGTGAAAGAATTAAGTATCTGCCGGGAAAGCTAAGATGGGATGAGTTTAAAAGCTAGGACTGAGGTTTGTGTTGTGGGTATGGGGCTGGGCATGAGGGTGACAGAGTTAAACTTGAAAAGCCAGACAATAGAATTCAAGATTTTGTGCCATGCCTGGATGCTCTCCTCAGAGGAGGATGTGAACTCCACCGGCTTACAGAAATGTGTTTGGCTGTTGACTAATCTCCCAAGAGACATGGTGAAAGCCCCATCGCTCGGGAAATTTAAAAATACTGTAGAGTAGACTGAACCCTATGAAATAATCTGTAGGGAACAATCCTACAATGACTGGAAAATAGACTGGACAATTGGATACATCTGTCCAATTTCTGACTTCTATGATCCTATAAACTCAATTTATAAAGCTGTATTTTATGCTGTCTTTTTAATTCTCTCTCTCTCACACACTTTTAGACTGCCACTTACCATATTGTGCAATAAATAGCTGAAGCTGGGGTTTATGCAGCTGCTGAAAGGTTATAACTAAGAGAGACGAAGGTCACTTAAGAATGAGCCCAGTAAAATGAGTTAATTTCAGGGCTCACTAGCTTTTGTTTTCTCACTGTCATCTCTTTGTTGCCAATTTGTTTTGGGATGCTTTGGTGTTGCTGGATTTTTTTTAACACACTGCACTTGTGACCTGGATGGCTCGGAAGATTCTGAATAGCTTAGAAGATGGATTCTTTCACCTCTAGCTAACTGGCTTGAGTCCAGCCCGGATCATTGGTGTCTAGAAGTCATTATCCTCTGATGACTGCTTGGTGGGCTCTGAGAAATTAGTCTCAGTCCAGTGCTGATTGACAGTGAACATGCAGTTTGCTTGGAACATACATGCTAGGATGGCTTTGACACTACAGTAATTTAAATAATATTAATAATAAAATGCTTTAAGCAGGCCCCAGGGGATTTATTCATTGCAGCCTTCAGTTCTTACATCTTGTGCAACTATTATTTCATACTAGCATTACCTGTCCCATTGTGACGGTAGACAAACCGGCTGAAGCCCTGACCACCAGAACTCCCCTCCCCTCCACCAAGGCTGCAGTTCTGTTCCCAGGCAGCGCTTCCAGGCTCAGCCCCATTCTCCAGTGGCCCCCTGCTGCTGGGCTGAAGCCCTTTCGCCCCTGAGGGACTCAGCCCCATTGACCCCCCCACCACGAGGCTCAGCTCAAATGTTCTCTGACAGATGGTGTGATGGATGCCTCTCCTTTTATAATAGTATAGATTATTTGTCGCACCCTCCACTTTCTAGACACTGTTACATAGGAAGAGGCAGTCTCTGCGTCAAAGAGAATGGAGTCTAATTCCATCAGCCGGCTACTTCATATCTCAGATTTCCTGTCTTCTTACAGCAAGGCCTGCAGTGAGAGAGGGCAGCCACTGTAGTATGTAATGTGAACCCCTGATTGCAGGAGTCATAGTTTTACATCCAGCTGAATAGCTGTTGGGAAATTTGGCCTTTTTGTTTGAAAATGTGCTAGTTGTCAGGGTTTTCTTTACACCATCGGGTTAGTGTATAAAATAT
Source organism: Rafetus swinhoei (assembly GCA_019425775.1). NCBI lineage: Eukaryota > Metazoa > Chordata > Testudines > Trionychidae > Rafetus > Rafetus swinhoei. The sequence goes on along the minus strand of CM033439.1, from coordinate 10,311,238 downwards.
GTATATACAATTCATCATCATCATAAAATACACAATAGTGATAGTTATTTATATTTCTGTAGCGTCTTTCACAGCAAAAAAATCAAACGCGACAGCCGCCTGTGAAAAATATAATCACTCATGTCATCCACCACTGAAAATTAGCCACTTCTCAGTGGAACACAGCAGCTCCCAGTGACACTATACAGCTGGTTTGGACAGGCACTAAAAATATAGGGGGTGAATATCAAGGAAAGTGTCCTGATTGTGAGATCAGTGACAGTATGGAATAATCTGTCACGCTAAGTAGAGGAAGCATTGTTGCCTGGGGCACTTAGAAGTAGTTAGGTCAAAGTGATGGAGAACATACTGAATGCATTATCTTGCACTTGTCCTGTGTAGGGACTATCTTGCACAGGACAAGGGATGACCTAGATCAAGGGTGGGCAATAATTTTTAAAAGGAGGGGCCACTTCAAAATTTTCTGAAGTGGCCCATGGCAGTCCCGGAAGGGGGTGGGGCCAGGAGACTTCTTGTGCCTCCCTGCCTACAGACCCTGATTGGCCTCGGGGAATGCATGAAGTCTTTGCACCCAACTCCCGATGTCTAGAGAGAATCGCCAGCTGTTTTAGAACAGCTGGTGGTTCCCTCCAGTTACTGCAGCAGGAGGAGATTTCGTGCACGCCCCCTGCCTCCAGGCCAATCAGGGACTGGAGGCAGGGGGAATGTGCAAAGTCCCTCACCCCCAACCCCCACCTTTCCAGGGGCATGCAGCAGCTGGAGAGAACTGCCAGCTGTTTTCTGATTGGCCTGGGGGCAAGGTAGTGGCAGGGCGGCCGCTGGCTGGATCCGCCGGCTTGGCAGGCCGGATATAGCCCATGGAGGCTGTCTTGCCCATCCCTGAACTAGATCCTCCAGGGGATAGATTAGATGGCCTAACATTTCTTTGAACTCTCTAATATTCTGTTATTTTACAAATAGTCTCTGCAGTTGAATCAGCCGCTGGCAATTTTTTGAACAGAAAGTAATTATCCAAAGTTGGAAAAAGAAGCTCATATGAAGAGCTGCTCAAATAGGGATTGTTTTGTGCAGCCTTGGTGAAAATTGTAGGTTGTTTCCAGACCTCTGTCATTGTTCATGACTGTTTCAAAATCATTTGCTCTGCAGTCTTTCTTCTTGATAACTCCCATCTCAGTCTAGGAGTGGATCAGCAGCATCTTCTGGAGACTGTCTATAACATATTCTTTTTTTGAGAGGAAAGTGGACACAGTTCTTTTCTTTCCAACTACCCTATTGCTATGCCCCCTAGCCATAAATTGCAGGAATTCACTTTGTTCTTGAGGATGAAATCTGAAATTGCAAACCCAAAAGGTAGAGGTAAAGTACCAGCCACACATAACATCGGCATCCTGGCATATTTTATGACATAGAGAAGGAGAGAAACTAAAACTTGAATAGGTATATTTTCCAGATCTGTTTTTCAGAAGGACCTCAGCCCCTCTGCCTTTTTTCTTTGGGAGTGTCTGCCCTGCATGTAAGAGATGTCTTTGTGTATGCCGGGGCCAGAAGTGATCATCTGTTTAGCTCTCCTGAATAATACAGGGCATAGAACTTCCCCATAATATGCTCTAGGAATTTTCTATTATTGTTAAAGTCTTCTGAGGTTAGGAAATGTGCTTCAGCATCTAGGAAAATACACTTCCTGTTGAGGAATTCCTTTTTGCTACTACTTCTGTCATTAGGGCTTATGTAGTATCCACATTGCTTGCAGATGACTGATCCCATATCTGATAGTCAAAGGCCCATTGACTTTACGTTTTTATTAGAGGTCAGTTTTGCTTGTCATGGTGATAGGAGTTTTTAATAGTGTTTACTGAGCAGTGCTGCTACTGCTGCTTTTTCTTTCTTTCTTTCTTTTTTTTTTTTTTAATAACCTGTTTTACTGATGCAAACGTAAATCCAGATTTAATCAGAATTTTCTCAGGATAGCATTAATCTTCATATCTGAATAAATGCAATGTTGCTTTATTTCACGTCTTTAATAAAAACCAAACTCTACTCAATAAAGAATTCATTGTCCCTAAGAAATGATGGAAAGGCATGTCAGGGAGTAAGAAAGGCAATAGCTTGTTGTGTTGATTGTGAGAGGCCTTAATCTATAATGCCACAATCAGTTATGGAGCTATCGAAAATATTGAGGTATAAGTGGAAAGTAGAACAGGTAAAGCCAAGTAAAGGTCTGTGGCAGCGTTGCACAACCTAAGTGGCCCTCCTTCACCTCCGTCAGTTGCAAGATTGTTGTAACCAAGATGGTCTCCTGGGATAAGGTAGTTTGTCTGTCTGCGTCTGTGTACCTAGAATTTGTGGGGTGTGCCAATTGAACCGTAGCAGCGCTTTGATTGGCTGCAGAGGCAGTGCACGGCTCTCTCGGTCAATGTTGTGTGCAATCGGCACACACCTCGCTTTACATGTGTGTCATTTTAGTACAGTAATACTGGTAGGAAAAAAACCTACACAGATTGAAACCCTGAGCATAGGCAACGGTAAACAAAATGTCTAGTGGGCCAATGGGCTGTATGTGGACCTTCAGCCACAGGTTGCCCACCCCTGGCGTGTAGTATGGAAAGGGAAATAAGTCACAGTTTCCCGCAGAAGTCATTCATCTATTCACTGTTACTTTCAAATGAGTTAGGTGTGTTTTGCCTTTTAAATGGCCTGGATGGTAATTTAATTTCAGAAGTCATTTTTTACATATCAGGCTTTAATTTATGTGATTAAAACTAGGGCTGTCAAGCAATTAAAACATTAATCATGATTCATCATACTTTTAAACAATAGAATAGTATCGATTTAAATATTTTCGCATGTTTTCTATATTTTCAAATATATTGCTCTGAAGAATACAAAGTGTACATTGCTCACTTTATTTTTATTACAGATGTTTGCATTGTAAAAACAAATTAATATTTTTCAGATTACCTAATGCAAGTACTGTACTGCAATCTCTTTATTGTGAAAGTTGAACTTACAAACAAAGAATCATGTAAAAACGTGTTGAGTGTTGAGAGTCTCTGGGTTAGGCTAAAAGGGGTTAAAAACAAGGGTGATGTCATGCTAGGAGTCTACTATAGGCCACCTACCTAGGTGGAAGAAGTGGATGAGGCTTTTTTTAAACAACTAACAATATCATCCAAAGCCCAAGATTTGGTGGTGATGGGGGACTTCAACTATCCAGATATATGTTGGGAAAATAACACAGCGGGCACAGACTATCCAATAAGTTCTTGGACTGCATTGGAGACAACTTTTTATTTCAGAAGGTTGAAAAAGCTACTGGGGGGAAGCTGTTCTAGATTTGATCCTAACAAATAGGGAGGATCTGGTTGAGAATTTGAAAGTGGAAGGCAGCTTGGGTGAAAGTGATCATGAAATCATAGAGTTCACAATTCTAAGGAAGGGTAGAAGGGAGAATAGCAAAATAGAGACAATGGATTTCGGGAAGGCAGATTTTGGTAAGCTCAGAGAGTTGATAGTTAAGGTCCCATGGGAATCAAGACTGAGGGGAAAAACAACTGAGGAGAGTTGGCAGTTTTTCAAAGGGACATTGTTAAGGGCCCAAAAGCAAGCTATTCTGCTGCGTCGGAAAGATAGAAAATATGGAAAAGACCGCCTTGGCTTAACCACGAGATCTTGCATGATCTAAAAATAAAAAGGAGTCATATAAAAATGGAAAGTAGGACAAATTACAAAGAATGAATATAGGCAAACAACACAGGAATGCAGGGGCAAGATTTGAAAGGCAAAGGCACAAAATGAGCTCAAACTAGCTGGGAATAAAGGGAAACAAGAAGACTTTTTATAAATACATTAGAAGCAAGAGGAAGACCAAGGAGAGGGTAGGCCCACTGGTCAGTGAGGAGGAGAAACAGTAACAGGAAACTTGGAAATGGCAGAGATGCTTAATGACTTCTTTGTTTCGGTCTTCACCGAGAAGTCTGAAGGAATGCCTAACATAGTGAATGCTAGTGGGAAGGGGGAGGTTTAGAAGATAAAATAAAAAAGAACAAGTTAAAAATCACCTAGAAAAGTTAGATGCCTGCAAGTCACCAGGGCCTGATGAAATGCATCCTAGAATACTCAAGGAGCTGTTAGAGGAGGTATCTGAGCCTCTAGCTATCATCTTTGGAAAATCATGGGAGACAGGAGAGATTCCAGAAGACTGGAAAAGGGGCAAATATAGTGCCCATTTATAAAAAGGGAAATAAGAACAACCCAGGAAACTACAGACCAGTTAGTTTAACTTCTGTGCCAGGGAAGATAATGGAGCAAGTAATTAAGGAAATTATCTGTAAACACTTGGAAGGTGGCAAGGTGATAGGGAACAGCCAGCATGGATTTATAAAGAATAAATCATGTCAAACCAATCTGATAGCTTTCTTTGATAGGATAACAAGTCTTGTGGATAAGGGAGAAGCGGTGGATGTGGTATACCTAGACTTTAGTAAGGTGTTTGATACGGTCTCGCATGATATTCTTATCAATAAACTAGGCAAATACAACTTAGATGGGGCTACTATAAGGTGGGTGCATAACTGGCTGGATAACCGTACTCAGAGAGTAGTTATTAATGGTTCACAATCCTGCTGGAAAGGTATAACAAGTGGGGTTCCGCAGGGGTCTGTTTTGGGACCGGCTCTGTTCAATATCTTCATCAATGATTTAGATATTGGCATAGAAAGTACGCTTATTAAGTTTGCAGATGATACCAAGCTGGGAGCGACTGCTCTGGAGGATAGGGTCATAATTCAAAATGATCTGGACAAATTGGAGAAATGGTCTGTGGTAAACAGGATGAAGTTTAATAAAGACAAATGCAAAGTGCTCCACTTAGGAAGGAACAATCAGTTTCACACATACAGAATGGGAAGCGACTGTCTGGGAAGGAGTACGGCAGAAAGGGATCTAGGGGTTATAGTGGACCACAAGCTGAATATGAGTCAGCAGTGTGATGCTGTTGCAAAAAAAGCAAACATGATTCTGGGATGCATTAACAGGTGTGTTGTGAGCAAGACACGAGAAGTCATTCTTCCGCTCTACTCTGCACTGATTAGGCCTCAGTTGGAGTATTGTGTCCAGTTCTGGGCACCGCATTTCAAGAAAGATGTGGAGAAATTGGAGAGGGTCCAGAGAAAAGCAACAAGAATGATTAAAGGTCTAGAGAACATGACCTATGAAGGAAGGCTGAAAGAAATGGGTTTGTTTAGTTTAGAAAAGAGAAGACTGAGGGGGGACATGATAGCCGTTTTCAGATATCTAAAAGGGTGTCATAAGGAGGAGGGAGAAAACTTGTTCATCTTGGCCTCTGAGGATAGAACAAGAAGCAATGGGCTTAAACTGCAGCAAGGGAGGTTTAGGTTGGACATTAGGAAAAAGTTCCTAACTGTCAGGGTAGTTAAACACTGGAATAAATTGCCCAGGGAGGTTGTGGAATCCCCATCTCTGGAGATATTTAAGAGTAGGTTAGATAAATGTCTATCAGGGATGGTCTAGACAGTATTTGGTCCTGCCATGGGGGCAGGGGACTGGACTCGATGACCTCTCGAGGTCCCTTCCAGTCCTAGTATTCTGTGATTCTATGATTCTATGTACAAACCTCCCCTCCTCTACTTCATTCAGAAATAAAACATACAACGTTAGAGCCTGTAAGTCTACTCAGTTCTATTTCTTGTTCAGCCAGTCACTCAGACAATTCAGCTTGTTCACGTTTTCAGGAGATAATGCTGCTGCTTTTCGTTTACAATGTCACCTGAAAGTGAGAACAGGCGTGCACATGGCACTTTTGTCACTGGCGTTCTATTTACATGCCAGTTGATCTAAAGATTCATATGTCCCTTCATGCTTCAACCACCCTTCCAGATGACATATGTCCATGCTGATGGCAGGCTCTGCTCGATCACGATCCAAAGCAGTGCAGACTGGCATATGTTCATTTTATTCATCTGAGTCAAATGCCACCAGCACAAGGTTGATTTTATTTTTTGGTGGTTCAGGTTCTGTAGTTTCTGCCTCTGAATGCATGCTTTACACCTCATCATGCTCCAATTTTGGAAGGTACTTCAGATTCTAAAACCTTGGATCAAGTGCTATAGCTGTCTTTAGGAATCTCACTTTGGTACGTGTAACGGGGTCGTGACTCACCACCGTGGTGCGTCCTGCTGGTCTCCTCAGGAATGATCCTCAGCCTTGGAGCACCTTCTGCTACCTTGTGTCTCGCCCTCAGTTTACCTCTCTTCTGTACTGGTTCAGGCCTTTGTCCCTCCTTGTCCCCAGTGCCCTTTGCTCATGGTACTGCCCTGCAGCAGTGCCTCCACACTCTGGGATCCTCCCCTCCCAGGAAACCCCAGCCCCGTATACCCACCTTGCCTCAGTGACCCATTGCCTGTCATCATCTAGCCCATGCCCTGCAGGCAAACTGCAGTCTGACATGGCCACTCATCATTGGCAAAGGGATGGACCTGCGGCCTTCTGCTGACCTGACTGCCTGCTAGTATTCTCATGTCTGGCGAGCAAGGCCTCAGCCTGGGAGTTTGCCTGTCAAGAGCTCCCCAGTTCTGCCTGCTCTTCCCTGGTCCTGCTCTGTCTCAGCTACCCTCTCTTGCTTATCCAAGCAGCCAGGTTCTTCCTGCTCCACAGCTGGAGCAAGAATCTCTCCTCCTCCTCTTCAGGATCCCAGGTGTTCCCTAATTGACTGCTATTGGCCTCAACTGCTTGCTCTGCCTTTTCAGCCCTCTCCCAGGGCTAGGTTTGCCCTTGTTTCACCTGGAGCAGAATGACTGGCCCCCTTACAGTACCTGCTTCACGTTTTGTCAAATCTGTAGAGAAAGTGAATGAACAATATGTGCCAAGTTGTCATCCCAGATTATCATAACCTGAAATATATGGCAGAATGCAGGTAAAACAGTGCTGGAGACATACAGTTCTCCCCCAAAGAGTTCAATCACAAATTTAATTAGCACATTTTTTTTAATGAGCATCATCAGCATAGAAGCATGTCCTCTGGATTGGAGGCTGAAGCATTAAGGGACATAGGAATGTTTCACATAGCTGGCGCATAAATACACAATGCCATCTACAAAAGTCATCCATGCAGACACTTGTTTTCATTTTCAGGTAACATTGTAAATAAGCAGGCAGCATTATCTCCCGTAATTGTGAACCAACTTTTTTGTCTTTGTGAGTGGCTGATCAAAAAGTAGGAGTGAATGGACTTGTAGGCTAAAGTTTTACATTGTTTTGTTTTTGAGTGTAGTTATGTAACAAAAATCTACATTTGTAAGTTGAGCTTTCATGATAAAGAGATTGCACCACAGTACTTGTATGAGGTGAATTGAAAAATACTATTTCTTGTATAATTTTCAGTGCAAATATTTGTAATAAAAATAATATAAAGTGAGCAGTGTGCACTTTGTATTCTGTGTTATGATTGAAATCAATATATTTGATAATGTAGAAAAACATCCAAAATTTGTAATAAATTTCAATTGGCCTTCTATTGTTTAACAGTGCAATTAAAACTGATGAATCATGATTAATTTTTAATCAGGTTAAATTTTTTGAGTTAATTGCAATGAATCGATAGTCTGAGTTAAAACACAACGTTGCAACTATCAGCCTACTCGCTGTGGTCTGGGGGCTGTTTTTTCACGGAGCAGCACCTTACATAGCAAGTAGTTCCAATGAGGCGTAAGGTCCTACTCCAAATGAATGAGTGACAGACACTGCATCTGAATGTGTTGCATTGTTTGGTAGAAAAATGAAGTTGCAACTTGACCAGCATCTGACTGCAGCAACTCTGTTCCAATCCACTTGTCTATTCAGTGGGAAAGATAATGGATTTACACAGGTCACTAGCCTCTCTCTATGAGTTTAAATTTTTAAAGGTGTCGAAATTACAGGGATTGTTTGAGTTGTTTTTTTCCTTTTTAATCTTCTTTTTATAAGTCATGAACATCCTTTGATTCTGACTCTACTCTCTTCACGCCATGTGGTTTTCAGGAAGACAAAAGTCCATTCTCCTCTGCGTGGTGGGTTATTGAGACTGTCAGGAATTATGATTTGGTTGGCTGGAAGCTAATATGATTATTTGTTTAGTTCATCCCTTCTGCAGGTTGATGTTAATGGGACAAAAAAGCTAACCCTTGTCAGGAAATGCTAGTCTGCCAAACACAGACTTAGGCTCACAGCTGATCAACAGCAATAATACCACCCTATTGCTTACAAAATGCTGTCCTCCTTGCATTAGCCGGGCTGCTCTGTGTTTGGAGCCTATTAACATGGACTCCTAACATATCAAAGTAAAGTTTAATACTGTAACTGAGAAGACTCCTACCACCGTCTGATTTCAGGTTCTGTGTCAGTTCCCCGTCTTCTGTCAAACAAAGGACTAACATAAGCAGTGTCCTCCCATCCTGGGCTTAATAAAAGTCTTGGTGTCCCTCCTGTGTTTTTCATCAGCAGTCTGCCCCTTGTATGGGAGAGTGACTGGAAGGCTGTTTCCCAGGGCCTTTCTTTGTCCTGGGTGCTTTCAGAGATTGGCATAAATGTAACCTCTGCCATTCCATATCCCCTTGGCTTTCTTCTACCTCGCTTCTCTCCTCTTTCCCTGTCCTTTATACTGGAGAGTGTCCGAAGAGCTTCTCCCCTAGACCCTCCTTCCTGGAGTCGTTTCCCTACTGCAGGGACTATTATAAGAGACCATCCCTTCCTGGCAGTTTTCTGTGCTGACATCCTTCCCCTGCAGCTCTTTACAAGATGCACCCAACCCTGGCTCAGCCGGATCTGATTTAATGAACAGGGCTAGCCGGCCCCAGGCCTGTGGCCCTTAAAGGGTTACTCAGCCTGTTAAACCCTTGCTCACCCACTTTCGAGAATTAGTTGCATTTACTCACAGAGTAAAGAGAAAGGGGGCGAGGAAGAAGGAAATGGAAAGAACGAGGAAGGACATGACGAGAACAAGAGCAGCCCGGTGAATTGTCGGAGGGCCTTAGCTGAGTATCTATGGGTATGTCTACACTACATGGCTCCGTCGACGGAGCCATGTAGATTTGTTTACTGGACAAAGGGAAATGAAGCGGCGATTTAAATAATCGCCGCTTCATTTAAATTTAAATGGCTGCCGCACTGAGCCGACAAACAGCTGATCAGCTGTTTGTCGGCTCAGCACGCTAGTCTGGACGCTCTGCGGTCGACATCAAAGCCCTTTGTCGACCGCCTGCAAACCTCATCCCACGAGGAATAAGGGGCGGTCGACAAAGGGCTTTGATGTCGATCGCGGAGCGCCCAGATTGCGCGCTGAGCCGACAAACAGCTGATCAGCTGTTTGTCGCTCAGCTGCAGCCATTTATTTAAATGAAGCGGCGATTATTTAAATCGCCGCTTCATTTCCCTATGCCTACAACCCTAATCTACATGTCTCCTTCAATGGAGCCATGTAGTCTAGACACAGCCTATTAGTATAAATGCCATGTGATTGCTTTGTGACCCTGGGTACAGAATAGCACGTTTGCTTGTTGTCTCTCCCATGGCAATTAGAAGAGAGGACAGAAGTATTAATTCTTGCTTTTCTTTGCTCTGTCAAAGCCAAATCTCTTGGGTCTGCTCTGTTCATTTTAAAAGGTCTATTTTTTACACAGTCTGACGCTTTTATCTGTCAGGGAAAACCGACCAAACCATGGAGTCATCTTGTGCCGTCAGCAAACGGGAGGCTGGATGGGAAGCTTTTGAACTGCAGAGGTTTAAATTTTAATGAAGTTTTAAAGGGAGAAATTGTTCAGTCCATAAACAAGAGATCCCGTGTCACTTGGATCACTGGGTTGCTGCTTCTGCTTTTCACAGCACATTGGAATACTTAAGGAGGGAGGAATCCTGATGGGTATTCCACTCTGGCCTCCTGGCCCATGGGGGATATTTGTTGGTGGTTCCTTCACTGAGAATGTGAGCCACAGGTGTGCACCTGGCAAGGTTCACAACTTCCCCCAGCACCTGTTCCTTCTGTAGTGAGAGGGAGACCATGGCACACATTTAGATCAAGTGCGCCAGGTTGCAGGCCTGTTTCCGGCACCTCCAGAAACTTCTCTGATTCTGGCTGCACTCCCCGCATGTCCTGATTTACGCACCCCTATCCATGGACCCACAAAGTCGCAAAATGTCCTCATCAGCCTCCTCTTGGTGCTGGCCAAGGTGGCCGTTCACTATACCCAGAGGAGGAAGCTAGATGGAGAGGAGGGAGTGTTCTGCCAATGTTGGGGCTACTTCCAATCCTCCCTCAAGTCACGTCTCTGGGTAGAGTTCCTCTGGGCCACATCCATTGGCTCTCTAGTGTCTTTCCAGGTGCAAAGCATGTTCTCTGTTCCGTGTCCTTGATTTTATACCTGTGACCCTCATTCCTGTTCCTGTTTTTTCATTTTGTGTCCCGTGAACGTATTTAAAACCTGGATCCAATGGCTCCTCTCCTTGGGTGAATGGGAGGAGCCTTTTGATGTGGGTGGGCATAAGCATCCCCAGTGTTTCCAAAGGTGCACATTGGAATAAACATTCCCTTTATGGAACAACTGTGTTCAGAAGTTAGACGTTCTTACGTGTCATTTAACTCGTGTTTTGGGACAGCGTATTGTGAAATTAAGTCCCCTAACAACAAATCCCATGACAGATGTAACAAAAGGACCCTGAGGGCCTCCTTGTTTTGATTGCTTTGTGAGAGAAATTCTCATGCTGTGGCCTGCACAGAGGACTGTGCTGGCTCTTGCTTTGTGTTTTCAGATGTTAAACTGCATCATAAGGACATAAAAATGCACATATTTTTTCCTGATGAGCCACTGCTGCAGGGACGTTATGTTATGGGGAGTTGCGATGGGGGCTGGCCCTAGGTTATTATGAACTAAGGACAGGAGATACTGAGAGATGAGGAATGGGCAGGGGAGACTGAGCATGAGTGATGATAGAGAGACAGACCCTGGGCCGTTGAGGTTTGGGGCAGGAGGTGATGAGAAGAGGGTGAGGCCTTGATCAGCTGAGAAAAGGAGACTGGAGGTGGGGGCAGGGTTGTGGGCAATGGGGCCAGGAGTCAGGCCTAGGTAGTGTTGCGTGAGGGACACTTGACAAAATTTCTGTGCTTAGTGACAGACATTGGGGGAGGGGTTACATCATCCAGTCATTCCATTTTTCTGAAAAATTACCACAAACATTTTACCTCGGACTTGTGTCCATTTACAAGCTCTCCTGCTTAAGTGTAGTGTGCTGTGGATGAAATCCTGCTTGCTGATCCCCTTCCGCCTCTCCCCCCGCCCCGGGGCCTTAATCCTCCGTCTGTGTTATCCCAGCTCGTTGCTGTGGAAATAATTGTGATATTTGACAACCGACAGTCCCATGACTCCAGAACAGCAGGCAGCAGGTGAACTCTTATGAAGGAGATCCCAATTTCATGCAAATCTCCTTGATGAGTGAAAGTCGGGCGCGAACAACAAAACGCCTGGTGCAGAAGACACAAGCAGAATTGTTTCTAAATTGGGGGCTTTCAGTACATGCCATTAGGCATTAAATAAGACATTTGTTGCAATGAACTAAAGTGAATCACTATTGATACTAATGCCCTGTCATAATGAACCCAGCCCAGTAGCTGTACATGGAAAGGTATTTTCCTGACTCAGTGAATATGTTGCAATTATTAATCAGCATGAGCAGGTCCAGAGAGGGGAGGAGGACCTTTGCTGTCAGCCGCATTTATGCTTCATGCACTTCCCCCCTAGGGACTTCATCAGGTAAGTCAGTGGGCTACCCCATCTGTATTAATGTAATCACTATTCCCCGCTGTGCTCTGGGAGGCTTCCAGTGAGGGTGTCTGGGGGTGGCACTGCTTCACTGAGAGTTGCGATGCCAAAGGGCAGGGTGGGATAGTGTCTCATTTGCTCCTTGAGACAACTGTAATCAGCAATGTGACGAATCTACATACTATTTGCCACTAAATAGTCTCCATACGGGATGAAATCCTGGCCCCATTGCAGCCAAGAATAAAAGCCCCATTGACTTTAATAGTCAGAATTTCACTTTTAGCTTCTTTGGGGGTAGAGTTGCCAGGTGTCCGGCATTGGACTGGACAGTCCGGTATTTGCAGCTTCTGTCCGTTTAAAAAAAACAGAAAACATTTTGCATGTCTGGTATTTTCTGTTTTTCTTGGACATATAACTAATGACAGCCCTGTGTCAAAGAGTTGACCATCTAGCAGGTTTCTAATTTGTCTTTTTATTGCATATGTTGTTGTTTTCTCAATATAATTTTGGTAGCATTTTGGATGTAGTATAATTCCAGTTATCCAAATTCCCTTTACCTGAAAATACAGGTATCACATCCACAGTGTGTCTATCATATAGCCTGATGTCGATTAACAGCATGTCCATTTATCTGAATGCCTGTTTATCTGAAACATTTAGCTGTCCCGAAGACCAGTCAGATAAATGGGTGTATACTCTGTTTTTATATCATTCATAAAATAAATGGAAATATATATCTAAATGAAATATAGATCTGAAAGCATTCATTCAGTGCATGAGCCAGACATTGTCTCTTGCTGTATTGTATATTGTAATATTCTTTCCATTTATAAAAGTGAAAAATGAAGCAAATTGTGTGCAAGTAAATGCGTTTCCCTTTATCCTAAATTGTATAATTGTCAGTTGGTTTCCTACCAGAATTGAATCAGCTCTGTTCTGAATTTTGAAGTGAAATTGACAGCACAGCTGTTGAGATCTCACTTGGTCACGGGATCCAGCCTTGAGATGGAGAAATGTCTTGTTCTTGATGATTATTATTAAATTATGCCATGTCTGGTCTGATAAAAAAAGAGTCCCAGTCTCATGTAAGTGGCAGAGAGAGGCAAAAGACACTTGTTCTATAGCTGTTCCAGAACCCAGTGAGTGTGCACCTAGCACAAGAGATGCCTCGTGTTTACACAGATGATGTCAAGCTTTTGCCACAACCCAACATTGCAGGGCAGGCACTGGTTCTGTGATTCAGTTCCTGATTGCCCCTCAGCTGTGGGGGTGAGCAGAGAGGTAAGGGATTGGCAGGCTGTGATTCACTGAGTGCACCGTTAAGGTTCTGTAATTCGCTGCTCTCAGCCAAGAGCAGCACATTAGCTACATAACACACGTTATAATAGTGCCAGCAAAATGGTCAGTGCCTAACTGGGATATATTGCAGCCTGCGGAGTGGCTGTGGGCTGCAGCATAGAACATATGGAGATTATTTTCTGCATTTATGCAGCCCGTGTTTCCCTATAAATTAAATTCAGAGAAAATGTGCATCCATAATAGGGTGATGCTCACAACTGGCATCCTTGTGACGAGTTGCAATGACCTGCTTCTACTTGCTGACTGCCCAGTGGGCCAGCTTAATAAAATCGGAAGCAACCACACGTGCTCAAGGTCTGGAAGGACAAGTAGAAATCTTTGCAGGATTCTTTTGTTCCTCTTCTCTGTGTTTTCATTGCTTCCTCCAGAACCCATGCAGTTCCCTCCTGAAGTGTGTGGGCTACCTAAGGGTCTGAGCATATTCCATGCGTCTCTCTAGTCCCTGCGTCTGCTCATTGACTATGTATCTTCCCAGAGAAGAGCTGCTGCCATTGAAATGCAAAAGCCAGACAAGCACTTCCTGTGGAAATGAAGGCTACCCCAGTCTGTGGATTAGAACAGGATGGGCTGCCAAAAGAGTGGGATAAGACTCTTTATCCAGAATAATACGCACTGCAGCACATACATACCCTTCCGCGTCCTTGGGCCGGATGAGAATTATCTATGTTTTTTCCTCAGGTATTTTTAAGCAGTTTGAGGAAAACATAATGGAGAATCATTATAACTTGTTCACTAAATCTCTCCTTTAAAACTATGAAGTGACAGTTGTATCGGTTGCTGTTTACCAAGCTTAAATCTGTGGTGAAACAGATGTCCTTCAGCAACAGATGAGCAAATTGGAGAGTTGTTAAGTAATAAAAACCTGTACCAGAGAGCAAAAGAATCAAGCGTTTGCTTTTGGGCAAATTGCTTTTGAATCAGTATGGACTAGTGCTGCATCCAAGTGTTTTCAGCTGTGCTTGAGGGACATCCTTTTTCATTTGTGGCTGATTATGGTCTAATAGGATTTCTAAGATTTCTGGGTGGGAATAGTTCACATCTCATTTCGTTTGATTTTTTTTCCTGATATTTCACTTTATCCTACTGATACCTACCTTTGGAATAAATCTCATTACCTTCCTTTTTAGCTGCTTGAACGGGATTTTTCTTGTCAGTCCCATGCTACCATTTAACTGGCATGTCTGAAATCTTTGGGGGTTTTCGGAAAGAGCCAAGCATCAATTTGCATGATAGCAAAGCATGGATCATTGAAATAAAGAAATAACATTACAAATCCTTTTAGTTTTGATCCTTCCTCTTCTTTCTCTCTGGCTCCCTGACTGGTTGCATATATTCTCTATGGCTTGTGTGCTCAATTTTCATTATGAAAATGTAATGACTTGAATCCAGAATGGGAGTAACCAAGATGGAGCAGCCTGATCACTGACCTTTGCTGTCTAGTGGTGAGAGTCCCCATAGTTATTTTTCTTTAGCAGCTCATTGGATGGGAACACACACGTAGCTGTAAATATGGATCTGGCAGGAAAATGAATGCCTCAGTATTCAGAGCAGACAAAGGCTCAGAAATAATGTTCTGCTGTGCCTTTTCCAAACTAACATCTTGATGTTAGGATTATAAATGAAATCATTGTTCTGACAAAAGCCAAGACTAATAGAAAGCCTTTGTTACTGGCCCATTGGCTAATTTTGCTTCTCTAACCCCTTTGGATGGACATAGTGTCAGCAAACATGCTCACAGAGGATGCTTTGTGTGAGATCTGGCCTGGTGCAGGATTATTTGGGGGCACAAGGATATCTCAGTGACATGTGTTCTTGGACTAAAATTTGTAATTTCCCCCTGTAGGCCTCATGAGAGAGTGACTGGATTTTTAATGGACAGTTTGTATGAATGATATTTGCTGTGTGTCCTATCATCTATGTTAGTCAACTGTTCTCTCCTTCCAAGCAGGTGAAGTGCTGCCTAAAAGAAATTGTTTCTTTGGCTGAGGTTCAGAGCAGTTGACAGCTGTCATATAGGAGCGCTGCACTTTTATTACAGTTTTTTAGAACTAGCTGGTCCTCAAGAGCTCTAATCTGTTCTCTTTCCTCACACAGGGAATGTCTAGGAGCCAGGGACCCATACTGTGGCTGGGATAACAAGCAGAAACGATGCACCACCATTGAGGACAGCTCCAACATGAGTCTGTGGACTCAGAACATTACTGAGTGCCCTGTAAGTGGAAATTAAACCAAAAGAACAGAAAAATATATTGCACATAGTGTGTGTGTGCGTGCTAGAGTTGAGAGAGTCTAGTCAGCCTGTTGCTTAGTACATCTCTTTCTATGCTCTAGGGTTTCCGAGTCTTTCTGGGGGCTCCCTACTGCTCTTCCCCGGTTAAGTCAGAGCAGTCTCAAAGCTGCTTTAATGTATGCATGACTGCTCATTGCTCTCTGTGGGGGTAGGAAATAAGAATGGGGGAAGTGCCAGGTGCTCTTGCCATGCCCAGCATGTCCCAACTCATCTCTGGTACGCACCTTATGTGAGAGTCTGGGAGCCAAGAGCTGGCATGGGGCTCTTGTGACAGCTGTGTTGGCCAGAGACGCGCCCTGTGCCGGACAGTATTCCATTGGAGAAGCAGAGAGAGGCTGAACCTAAACAGAGAATCATACTGTGTATGTGTGCATGCATGTGTGTGAGGCAGGAGAATGCTAAAGAGAAGGAGGCGTATAAAGAAAGAGAGGATGATAGTGGTATATATTAAAGTGCAGGGAATATTGTGTGTGTGTACACGCAAATGGAAGGGAAGTGTGATGGTGTATACGTGTATGAGAGAGACACGAAATTGTAACCCTCCACTCATCTGAGTAGGGCTCAAACATAGTTTAAAGCACTCAATGGGAAAACGTTTCTGTTCTTACCGTGGCCTCGGAAATGTCATTACAAGAAACCAGCTCTGCTCAATTCAGTTGACATCCGCACAGTGGCTCTCTTTCTGCCTGCCGTGCCCAGTTCATGGCTGCCGCCTTAAAAAGCTGTATGGCCAAGTTGATTCCTGCTGCTTGACCCATAGCTGTGGGATAGTCTACTCTTCTTTCATTACGGTGTGGAAAATAAAAGATTTATTTTTTAACTTCCATTTTTGTTATCTAATGCCAATGAGCATGGTAATGCTGCCAACTGCAGCAGGCTGTGTGGGTTATATCTTCAATGTATGGATGTGCTGGGATATTTATTTCCCTTATCTATCTTTCTTCTCAGAAAATTTCCCAGGAAATACTAGTCATTACTTCAATCCATCCTCCGCTTGGCAGGCTTAAGTCTTTCACCACTGGATTCAGAGGCTTGAGTGTTCATAACCCTCTTGTGCGGTGCTTCCTGATTGCACATGCTGTTATCTCGTCCTGTTTAATGCCTGTGTCTGTTGATAGGTGTGTGAGGTGTTAATCCTCTAGTTCGAATGCGGCTGCCATGGCGAACGTTGGGGAATGTGCGACTCCAGATCATTGTTTCAAGGTTATAAAAGCCACACAGAGCATTCAAGAGAATTCTAAATATTGTGTGCTCCTTGCGACATACATTTCACCTTTGTGTTAGAATTACACAAATAGTTTTAGTTTTTTTATTAGTAATGTATTAATTTACATCAATATATTACTTTTTATTCCGAGTACTTAAAAAACCACCTACATTACATAAATGACGTCTGTTCTCTCTTTCCCCCCTCTGTCCCTCACTGAAATATCTCTATCTCCATCTCTGATGTGGAGGAGATAGCTGAGTTAAGGCCCTGATTCGGCAATGTACAATGTAAGCACCCAACTTTAAGCACATGGTAAAAATCTTGCTCAATAGGGGCCTTACACTGCAAAAGAATTTAGGACATTAAGCAGAAAAATGTTGGACCAATTAAAAATGCAGTGGCCTGTAGAGAAATAGAATATAGTGACCCAATCTGGAACTTGGCTGGGACACTGAAGTGGACAGGCCTGCCCATGTGAAGAAAACCTCTTGTTATCTCTTTTGTTTTACTTCCTAACCCTTGGAGAATCCAGGTTTTTATCTCACTAGATTTCAGGTACATTATCCTTTGTATCCAAGTCTCTCTGCTTTCCGATCAGGTGTCCAGAGCAAGGCCTGGCTCAGCCCTCAGCTGTCCAGAGCTGCCATTGTGGAGAACGTGCTGCTCTGACCCCCAAGTCAGGATAGACTCTTCAGCCTCTAGTATCCAAGCGCAGTCTCTATGGAGTCTCTATGGAGCATGTGCAAACTGTGATTATTTTTCAAAGGCTTAGAAGTTGGCCCAATTTGGCGATTTTCATAGGGACAGCAAAAGGAAGGGGCACCTCTGTGACAAATCGTGAGAGCATCAGTACTGTTGAAAGAAAAGGACGTCAGAAATGTTTAACATGGGAAAAACAACGAATTTCTCCCTAACTGTGCTCTAAGACAGTGATGGGCAGCCTGTGGTCCGTTGGGGTTCTGTGTGGTCCACCAGACATTTTGTTTTGTCCATGCACATTTTGCTGATTTTCATCTACGTATTTCTTTTCCTACCGGTATTACTACAGTGACACACACGTAAAGCACGGGCACTTAAAGGCAGGTGCGTGCGGATTGCACACAACATTGACTGTGAGAGCCGTGTGCTCCCTCTGCAGCCAATCAAAGTGCTGCTTTGGCTCACTCTGCAAATGCTAGGTACGCAAGCGCAGTTCGCAAAACTACCCTACCCCCAGGGACTGTCTTGGTTACAACAATCTTGTGGCCTGCCGAGATGGAGGGCCACTCACACAGCCCGCTCACTAGCCCAGCTTGCCCCTCACTGCTCTAAGAAATGTATACAATTAAAAAACCAGCCTGAGGCGGACATACCTGTCATGGAAATCCCGCCTAAATGGCTGAAGTTTGGCAAATCTATAGGGAGCTGAAAATGGGATCTTATAATGAGAGGATTTAGTAAGAGCTTTCCCTGGAGGAGACTTCACCCACCACCCATGAGCATCATCTATCTCCCTGTCCCACTTCTTCTCCTGTGGCCCTCTCCACACTCTATCCGTGCTCCACCCCAGGTCCTGCCCCTACTCAGCACCTCCACCATGTTCCTTTCCTCCCCCCCACCATGAGGCCCCCACTGCTCCCCTTCCCCTGTGGCCCCTGTTGTTTACACTGTCTGTGGTCCTTCCTTTCCCCCACCCCTCATCACCTATAGGGCCACTGCAAATGATAGGTGGGAGAGGCGTGGTGGAGAGGAAGGACTCATCAGACATGGGGAAGGGCCGGAGCAGGGAGAGGAAGAAGTGGAATGCAGGTGAGGCTGCCCTGGCCCAGATATTTGGTGATGGCAGCTGTGCCAGGCTAAGCCTTCCCTGGCCTATTACACCTACCACTTACATTGGTGCTACCGGCCCCACCTATAATATTTGACGCTACAGCGCAAAATATCTGCTCTTCATAAAAACAAGATCACTCTGGATTTTGAGCGGTGCTGCTTTCTGGCCTGTGTCTGCATTTCTTGAACTCAGGGAGACGTTTAAGTTGTATAAGCAGTGGAGGGTTGGACCCGTCTGCGTATGTGGGCCTGTTTGTGATCAAGAACGACTCTCTTACCTGATCATCTGAAATAATTTCAAAGGTGAATATCATTGCAGATGATTTTAAATGTGTCTTGTTTATCTGATTTACGCTGCGATGGCTACATAGGAGCCACCACAGAGAGCTGTTCTGAAAAAGATCAATGCATAGTTTTTTATCCAAATTTCCAAGCTTGCTCTTTTCAAAATGTCACTACAAACTTAAGGATGGAATAATAATCCATATGTAATTTCTTAAAAAAAAAAAAACCACTTTCCACACTTGCAACGTGACATGTTTATAAATATCAACATCTCAGCCATTTTGTTTATTTAAGTGTTGGGCCGTTTCCCAGTAGCAATTACAAGCCAATAATTATTTATCAGCTTTTTATTTTTAAAAACTGAAGCAATGGGCCATATCAGACCATTGATTTCTAAGCAGAACTCCTCATGGAAATCAGCAAAGGTTTCTGGCTTAAAAATGAATAGCATGATCCAATTTTGGATTTTTGCAAAAAAATTAAATAAAATAAAAATAAAATAAAATGATAATCCAGAATCAAATGAATGAAAGTAGCGCTTTATTTTTTTACTCTGTAACAACCAAGTTCATTTTAAAATCACAATAAACCAAAATAAATATGTACTCCTTTGGGACATCTTGCCTGACAATCTTCAACCCAGAATGAATCTTTGCTGCTGAACCACAATCTGTTGAAAACAAAGGTTTGCAACAGATGTTTGAAGCCCCTTGACCACCACATGATGAGCATAGTAACAGATCTAAATTACTTCCATGTCATTGCTTTGGATTTCTGAGGCGGTTAGATGGGCTGAGGAGGAGGAGGACAGCTCTCAAGAATGCCTAGTTAGAGTTTAACACAGGGCCAGAGGTCGGAGGGAGAGTTCTACTCCTGATTCTACAGTTGACTCACTGCGCGGCCTCAGACATGTCCCTTAACCTCTCTGTGCCTCAGTTTCCTCATTTGTAAAGCCTGAGATATCAGCCAGTGCCCCAGTTTGTTCCATTACTATTCTATGAATGAGACACCAAGACCACTTTCCAAGTTGCCTTTATGGGCAGTTTCTCTGTAGTTGCCGGGTTTTGTGCAGCTCTATATGGGAAATTTCACACTGGTGCCACTGAGTCCCTTCTGTCTTCTCCCCACAGGGGGAGCACTTGTGTGCAGGCAGGGCCATATTCTTAGGATACCTCACAAGAGAGGGCAAGCACCAGTGGCAATTAGGGGTGCAGCTACTGGACAGGAGAGATCCTAGGGGTGATTGGAGTGATGCTGGAGGGGCTCCAGTGGTTTGCTGGTGGAGGGAGAGGAGGCATGAAGCAGCTGGGGGTTCAGGAGGGGTTGATCCAGCAGGGAGAAGCCTGGAGGCAGAAGTATGCAGGAAAGTTCAGAGGGGGCGGGAAGGGAGTGTCCTATTCATTCATTCCCAGAACCGACCATGTGGCTGGGTGTTGTGGGAATGGGGGCAGCGGCTGAGGTTGGGTTTGGAAGTGCAAATGTCACAGGACGTGCCTGACACCCAGTGAGTCTGTTCCCTTGCACGCTGACCATAGTGCAGAAGCACGGTTCTGGGACAGCTCCAGGTGGCTTGTCCTACCACACCTCTGTCAGAGCCCTCCAGTTTTGACTGTGGCTGCAAGGGAGTTGCAAGGCTCAAGACAGCACACAAACTGCACAATTTCAAGAAGTGGCACTGGAACCCAAGCTCAGTTATAAACACTGGCACCTCTAGGGCCTCTCCACCTCCTTCCATGGCTGGCTAGGGTGCCATACAAAAGGAAGTTTTTCTTCTTGCAGTGCACAGTCAACCTGTGTAACTCCTTGCCAGAGGATGTTGTGAAGACCAGGACTCTAACAGGGTTAAAAGAAGAGCTAGACAAATTCATGGAGGTTAGGTCCATCAATACTTATTAGCCAGAATGGTAAGAATGGTGTCCCTAGCCTCTGTTTGTCAGAGTCTCAAAATGGATGACAGCGGAGGGATCACCTGATGATTACCTCTTCTGTTCATTCCCTCTGGGGCACCTGGCATTGGCCATTGTTGGAGAACAGGATACTGGGCTAGATGGACCTTCGTCTGACTCAGTATGGCCGTTCTCATGCTGCCTCCCTTCTAGCTGACTCACTTCATGTACACCCTCTGTTGGAGGCCACAGTGCACATGCTACACAGAGTTTCCGCTGCTTTTTCCATCCTGTTATGCGAGATAGCAGTGGGTGCAGCACAGAGCAGCAACACCCTGACTGCTGGTTCTGACTGGAGTTTGTGAAGAGCAGGGCTCTATCACTGTGGCTGCTGGCAGAGCAAACCAACCTGGGGGAGGTGTCATGCTCAGCAAACTCATTTATCTTCAGAAGGCCCTTTGCTTCCCTTGGAATCAGAATTCTGGGACCTTGTGCCTATGCATTTACAGAAGTCCCTGTGAGATGGGCAACTTCTATTGCCGAAGAAACAGAGGGAGAGGGCGAGAGGGGGATGGTTGTAGAAAGAGTGTTTGGTTAAAACACAACCACCCAGGGACAGTTATTTAGAGTATCAATCAAGACCCACGTGCAAGGTTATTTTTCATGTCTAGGATCATTTAGTGAGACATAACAGCAAGTCAGGCATCGCATGAGCAGATACCAATGCCTCATCTCTCTCACATGTCAATCCCAGCCGGAAACTGCCCTTATTCCAGTGTTTTGCACGTGGACGATTACCCTGATGATGATGATGGTGATTGATTATTTATTAACTAGTGTTGTAATGTTGGGAATACCCATGTCGTAGAGCAGGAGCCCGCTGTGCTAGCTGCTGTGCCAAAGATGGCACTTGCCCAAAGCGAACTATACTCAAGGTTTCTGGAGACGAGTGGGCCTGGTCTAGGTGATAAGGCATTGGGCTGGCCACAGGAGACCGGTGCTCTGCTCCGAGCTTTTGCACTAACCTGCTCTGTGACCTTGAAGAAGTTGTTTCACTTATCCATGTGTGTCTGTTTCATCTCCCCTCCCTTTGCCTGTGTTATCTAATTTGATTGTAAGCTGCTTGGGATAGGGCCGGTCTCCTACACGTCTGCATAATGTCTCATGCAGAAGGGCTCTGAGCTCAGCTGGGCACTACAGGAATATAAATAGTAAATTCTACGGGAATAGTCTCAAACCTTGCAGCTGTACTTTACTAAACTCCTTTGGATTGTTAACACAGGAAGACTGTGGTTTGGCTGCTAGTGGGCAGTGCCCACTGCCTGCCGTGCTGAGCGATATTGTCTCACTGCTCACTTGTACTCCCCGTCTATCCCTATCCGCTGGTTGTCTCTTGTCTTATCCTTAGACTACAAGCTCCTTGGGACCGGGACTGTGTCTTTGTTCTGTGCTTGCACAACACTGAGCACAGTGGGTCCCCGCTGCAGGACTCTAGCTCCCAGGTGCTAGGGAAGAGAAATGAATAAAGATGATAACAGACTGCAGTGGTGTTGTAAGGGCTGAGGCGGTGTGATACGTTATCTGAAGGGATGGCAGTTTCGGGAGGTGGGCAGACGGTGCCCTTGTGGGATGCGGTAGTAGCCGCAGGGAGCTTTGGTGCGTGTGATACAGGGTGGAATTCTGAGGTAGATATTGGCTCAGCCTTGTCTGAAAACACCCCCTGTTTTTGAATCCCGCTCACAGGCACAGACAGCTCCTGTCTAAGCTACATCTTAATCCCCTCATCAGCTTTGTTTGCTATGTCTATTGTGGTGCTGTCTCCAGAAATGTAAACGCTCTGTAGTGACGACTTCTTTTTTGTTTAATTAGGTGAAAAATCTGACGACAAATGGGAGATTGGGGCCCTGGTCCCCGTGGCAACCATGTGAGCATTCAGACGGGGAGAGCACAGGCTCTTGTATGTGCAGGTCACGGTCCTGCAACAGCCCTCGCCCTCGTTGCGGGGGTCGCAGCTGCGAAGGGGCCAGGATCGAGATTGCAAATTGCTCAAGGTACCGCTGCGTGGCTGGGAGGGGAACAGGGTGGTTCCTACATGTCTGGTCTCCTCACTTGTATTTCTATTGCTGTCATCTTGTCTCTGGGACACATTTGGCCCTGGCGTAAGTGGGTGCAACTCAATAGTCTTTGATTACAATGCCTAAACCTAGGCTCCCAGTCTGTGTTCCTGACTGGGCAGGCAGGTGAGGTGGGTTCTCGAGAGGCCTAGGAGATAGGGCATTATCCTGGGGAGTGCAGGGTTGTGAGTTAGAGTCTGTCCACCCACCTCACAGCATGGCTCACAGGAAGCAGAAGTAGGCAGGGGCCAGGAGTTGTTGACTCCTGCATGACTCGACTGAGCCCTGACGTTTGTGCAGACGTAGGGCCAAGATACCTTTAATTTACCTCAGCTCGTCTTTAAACACTCCTCATATGGAGGAGGCCTCGCCTCCTCCCCCGATCTCAGCCCTCCTTTGGGCAGCAAAAGAGTCCACTACCTTTGTAATATTTTAATTTCTGTCTAATCCAGCGGTTCTGCCTCCTCAGCAGAGCCAGCCGTTCCTGACACTGCTCTGCTGCCTTGAGTTTTGCTGAACCCTATTGAGGCAGCCTTTTCTGTCAGTGACTGATAGCCAGGCCCACCAGAAGGACAAGCATTTCAGCGTTGCTTACATGATAGGCTCTGGTCCAGTGGGAAAAGTGGCGGGAACAGCCTTGGAAGAAGTGGCTGAAATATGTATTCCATTATAAAACATAGGAAGACAGCAGGGTTTGAAAAATAGGGACATCTGGTCATCCTACATCCACTTAAGCCCTAGAATTTCCTTTAATTGACTTCATATGGCATTGGGATGTTTTCAGAGAGAAAGCAGGATGTTCAAAGATGAGTTTCAGGAGATGGAAATTTGAAAATGGAAACTCTTTGTTGCCATTAAGAATCCTCTCCACTGGGAATAAAAATCACCCACGGGCAAGAAATGTTATTTTTATGATGAATATTTTTTCTACATATTTATTTTTCTTTTCTGCTGCAACAGCGAACATCCTCCTTGTAGCATTTTTCTCTTAAAGTTTTGCATAAAACCTCTCCTCCTGGATTGAGGACTGCCAGGTGAGAGATGGGTTAAAACGTGGAAGAATAGGATTTTCATATAAAAGGATCTCTCGTTCCTTCACCTGTCTGTGGGGAGGAGGGGATAGCCAGCGCTATCTGAAGTCAGGCTGCTCAGAGACAGCAAGAGCTGATAACAAACACAAAAATCGTTCAGGATAACTGGGGGTTTTGTACCATGATTGGTGCCAGGCTAGAATGCACTTGTTGCCAGCAGTGTGATTAGTTCAGTAAAGGCTTTGAAAAGTAACAGCTGTTTCCCAGCTCAGCTTTCAAGCATGGCTGTAACTGGAGGGCATCTGAGCCATTTCTTTAGTAGATGTTAGAAGGTGGCATTTTGTGCAAAATGGGATCACTGGACTAGAAACAGTCACACATCATGATAAGGTGTTCAGGCGGAGAGATAGCTGTCTATCTGGTGGCTGAGCATGAGATGAGAATCTGTGACACAAGCAAGACCGTAATCTAATTCTTCTGTCCTCTATTTCTATTGAGAAGTAAGATCTACAGGTTGACTCTCTCTAGTTCGGCACCCTCAGGACCTGACCGGTGCCAAACCAGAGAATTTGCCGAACCACAGGAGGTCGATATTGTCTAGCAGCATTGCCAACACTTCCACTGCTTATTGCGCTCTTAGAAGACATTTAGGGGTCAACGAGCACTAAATAACAACACAGAACACAGAGCCAGGACTGGTGGTTGTTAGTAAACTTTATGGGACCGTGGGAAGTTTGGCCACATCTAGATAATTAAAATCATACTGGACCATGGATGTTGCTGAACTAGAGAGGTTCTAGTTGTAGTAGCATTGCCAACCCCTATCATACTCAGGCCCCAAAATCCTGAAATTAGCTTAAAAATCAGGAAATTATTTTTTTATTTAAAAGTATTAATAAATGTTGGGTTCTTTCTATTTGCCTTGTGGTTTTTGAACATCTAGGGTCACACTAAGGTCAAAATTTTCAGACATTTCTCTGTAGCCATGAAAGTTAAATATTATTTTTTTTAACTGAAAGCTGAGATTCTCATGTAAGAGCAGGATTCCCAGAGCTGGGGCTGTAAGAAAAAACACCAAATATCACAAGACTCATGATAAAATCATGACTTAGCAACACCAGTTAAAGCAAATTTGTAATTTCAACATGCCCGCGATGGAGAGGGGTAGTTTCCCCAACTCCGTGGAATTGATAGAGCTGGTTTTGCTGGCCCATGACACCTGAATCCCATTTTGTGGGAGGACCAGTTCATGCCAGGGGGTTGGATTTTAACATGCAAATGTGGGGGTCTGCTGTTGTGTGAGCACACTGGCCAGAGCAGGGAAAGTAAAGAGATGTTGGGGCGAATTGGTCAATGAGATTTCTAGAGGAATGGGTCTGCAGAGAAAAGACAACCCTTAACACTAGAGAAAGCCCAGAGAATCCTGAGGGGGGACTTTGAACTTGCTCAGCACTGACTTAACTCTGCTTTGTTTGAAATCAATAGGAGCTTTACCATCGACTTCTGTGGGAGCAGAGTTAGGCTTAGGCTGAGTGCTTCTGAAAATCCCACTTCTGTCTTGGGACCTTTCTCT
Organism: Rafetus swinhoei; assembly: GCA_019425775.1. Lineage (NCBI taxonomy): Eukaryota > Metazoa > Chordata > Testudines > Trionychidae > Rafetus > Rafetus swinhoei. Next base: position 10,285,877 of record CM033439.1, on the reverse strand, counting down.
TGGTGCACTTCATTTCAGCCAGACCCTTTTTAGAACTAGTCTATCCCAGTGACTTGATGGGGCTGCCAGATAGGAACTTTACAGTCAAAGCCTTTGGGTATAACATGGAACAGGAAGAATTTTTGATGAACCCAAATAGCCTGTTTTCTCATCTGCCCCCATCCCTTTTTCTCTGTCAGAAATGGAGCTTGGACACCATGGTCTGCCTGGGCCCAGTGCAGCACCTCCTGTGGGATTGGCTTTCAGGTCCGTCAGAGATCCTGCAGCAACCCTGCTCCACGGTATGGGGGCAGGGTCTGTGTCGGACAGAGCAGAGAAGAGCGGTAAGAGGCATTTCACAGCCTAAGCACGAGAGGGGTCTTTCGTCCAGGGTAGTACGTTCACTTTAGAGGCTATCAATGTGTACCAGCGGGCAGGATGGATCTTAAGTTAACAGGGATGAAATGCAAAGAGCTAGTGTGAATGCAGCCGGGGGGCTGACCAGTCAAGCACATGCAAGCGAGGGAATTCCAGAGTTAAGATGCTTATCTCACCCACATTGTCTGTCCTCTCTATTGTAACACACCTGGGACAGTCTGGGGGTGCGCCTACACTGCAGGGCTATGCAAATTGAGCTACATCTTATTTCGAAATACAGCACTCTCCTCCGACTTCCCTTACTCCTCGTACAATGAAGGTTACAGGAGTCGGAGTAAGAAATCCATCAACTTGATGGACACTATTTCAAAGTAACTGCTTGCTGTGTAGACACGGACTAAGTTATTTCGGAATAGTGGACTTACCCTAAGGCTTCACAGTTGCCACTGTGCTTCATGCCATGGTTTCTCAGAACTTCACAGCAGTAGCAGGGATGGAACCAAGATCATCTTGCCCCCAACGCTGAGGATCTTACCTCTTGTGCTAAAAGAGAATCTCTGGTAGCAGTATAATGCTTAGGATGCTCATTTGAGCATTTCTGATTCCACTCTCTAGAGGGCAGTGCGGTATATAGGCACTACTCAGTGTATGGATCAGGTGCCCCTTAATCACAACGATTCACCCCATTAGGTCTGTGTTAATGGTAATGATGTAAAAAAAAAAGAGAGAACCCAGCTTGACTTTCAGATCTCAGATTGAGTTTGCAGGGCTGGCTGTGAGAAAAACAGAAGAAATTTGATCTGGAATTGTTGAAAGACACTCAATTGGAATGCACAAATGATTTTCACAGAGTCATTTCTCAGAGTCCAGCCACTCTTTAAGCAAATGCTTTAAAGTATCCTCGTGTGGTTTCCAGCTTTGACATTTCATTAAAGGCCACTTCTACTTGGCAGCAGATTTTTGTTGGTCTCTTGAGTGGAGACTTACGACAGGTTTCTCTGTATTTCTCTGTGCAAAGGGTAATTCATTTTACTTTCTTGACTCTGGACATCTTTATGTTTGGCTTGATTTGTGGCCATTCAAAATGAACTTTAAAGACTGCATGGCAGTCAATTGTGGTCCAAGTTTAAAGACTCGGGTGATTTAAAACTGAGATGGAATTTGATTGAGAAGTTGAAAAAAATGAGGCTTCCTTTTAAAAAGGAAACATGAAATAACGTTAATCTGCTTTTAGGCACAGCCCAACGTCAGACGCATTACCTCTGTTCCAAACATCAGTAAGATCAAGGTTTTCAAAAGACCAGGTTGTCAAGGACTCAGCATTTGTGTAAAAGATCCCCTCTCTCTTTTAGGCAGCTAAAAAAAGGGCCAGGTTTCCAAATGCTCAGTACCCAGCATCTACCATTGTGACACCCATGGGTTGGGGGATGGGGCTGTTTTGGAAAATCTGGCTTGATTGATTTTGGTTATCCAGGTAAGATCTGAACTCTTTTGAAAATGTGCCCCTGACTGTGGGTCCTGAGCTCATTAGCAAATCTCCCCCTAAATGTTTATCAGCTTATATGCCTCGTGAAACGAGGTTTACCGGAGCGGTCGACAAAGGCTTCCCTTGTCGACTGTGCCGTGTCTAGACTGCCGCGCTGTGCTGGATTAGCTGATTGTTGGCACAGCGTGGCGGCCATTTTTATTTTAATGAAGCGGGGATTATTTAAATCCCCGCTTCATTGACTATGTCGAGTAAACTACTTTACATGGCTCCGTCGATGGAGCCATGTAGTCTAGACACACCCAAAGAGTGAAATTCACTTCTGTGTGGAGAGCCAGCAAAACCCGCGCTCCTCTTAAGTTTGATTTTGGTGGCACATGAATTTCACCGACAACATATGTATTATCTGTGATCCTGCATTTGTAGCCAATATCCGTCTGCCCTTTGGATGTCTCTAGTAAGTGACATGGTGGATGCTTTGACAAGCTTTGCCCGCACTCTTTCAGATTCTGCAACGAGAACAGCCCGTGCCCGTTACCCATATTTTGGTCTTCCTGGGGCCCCTGGAATAAATGTAGTGCGAATTGTGGAGGAGGGATACATTCCAGGCAGAGGTCCTGTGAGAATGGCAACACCTGCCCGGGCTGTGCTGTGGTATGTATTACTTGCTAGCATTGCATTCAGCCTTCAGCGGTCCTGTGTTTCACTTACAGATTCTGTTGTTGTAGTTGTTTCATTTTTTGTTTTGTGCTAGTGAAAAATGCCAGGAACAGCTCCTTCTGGTAGGCAGAGGGATGGGTAGAATGAGAGGTGAGTGGATTCATTCTACGTTGGGAGTTAGTCAAAACTCATGGAACCTGATGCCGAGGTGGGGAGAGGGAAGCGGGAAGGGTGTCTTTCCACTGATTTCAGTTGGCTTTGGATCAGGCCTTTTGCCCTAACTAGTCTGGGAAACTGAGAGCGGTCCAGCAGTTTTCCCCTTTATACCTCGCTTCCATGGAGGATAGTTAGTGGGAGCCCTGCACATACCACAGATGTGGTCTCATGCTCGTTTGGCAATGCAAGGTGTATCTAATCAGCCTGCCAGTGATACACTGTTCACATTTCCACCTTATTTCCCCTCAGTTTGTCAGCTGATTGGTGCAAGGTGTTTTAAGTAGTTTGTTCTAAAACAGATTTTTTCTTCATGAAGGTTTTTCCTAGGTATAAGCAGGTTTGATTAAGGACCTCTGGTTTTATTCACAAGCCATTTGCATCTACTCTGAAGTCATATGAAGTCCTGAAGCAGGAACATTCTTATGCCCTTGCCAGAAGGAATTCCCTTATGCTTTTTAAAACACAGGAACTCAGCCTGGATTCTGACAACCTCTGCCACAGGCTATCTGCCCAAACAGAACTTCCACAAATGTCAGTAGGGACTCAGACATAGACTGAGGACCTGTATGGCCCAGTCAGGTTTTTCTAGCACCCTCTTCAGAAATAAACAGTGCCAAGATCAGAATTAAAAGGTGCTAGAGAATGGGCTACTGCTTTTGCTTCAGTGATGGGACATGTACTTCAGGATTGTCCCATTGCTGTTTACAGCCAGAGATTTACAATTGCTATATTGTATTTCATTTATTATTTGAATTGTGGCCCTGCCCAAAATGTGTTAGGCACTGTCCAAATGTGTGCAAAGACTTTCAAAGAGCTTGCAATCTGCAAAGAAAGAAAAACTAGGAAAGGAGACACAGGCCCTAAGCTAGTGGGGGAAATTCATCCCATGCCGAGGATCTGTCTGAGGCCTCTGCACAGATTAACTTCCAGTTAATCCCTCTGGCTCTGACTGTCCTGCTGCAAAGGGGGTGATTTGTATCTGGATGAGTCAGGGTGGTGCAGGTGCATGCTTCCTTAGATCCACTTGTTCTCGTGCTGGTTTCTTGAGTGTAAAGGAATTCCTTCCTTGTAGCTGTGCTACAGACGTGTCATAGTAACGAGAAAAGGTTTTCCTGGTTGGTAGGAATACAAGACCTGCAATCCGGACAGCTGCCCAGAGGTGCGCAGAAACACACCCTGGACTCCCTGGATGCCTGTCAACCTCACCCAGAACGGAGCTCGCCAAGAGCAGCGCTTCCGCTACACCTGCCGCGCCCAGCTGGCTGATCCGCATGAGCTGCAGTTTGGGAGGAAGAAGACAGAGAGTCGGTTCTGCCCCAATGACGGCTCGGCGGTTTGTGATACTGACAGTACGTCCTGCCGGCTCACTGGTAGCTCTAGGGCCAGGCTCAGTTTCACATGCTTTTTGGTGTTGAAAGGGGGATGCGGACGTGAGTGAACACTGACTGTGTTCTGACACCCTCACATACAGCAGGGATGGCAGGAGTCTAGACCTGACTGTCACTAGCCCCGGCAAAGGAGCACCACGCAGGAGGCTGCAAGGGGCCATCTTAATCCCTGTGGTCATGGGCGTGTAGGGATTGCTTCCTCCTCCCATAACACAAGTACTAGGGGTCACCAAATGAAATTAGTAGGTAACAGGTTTAAACAAACAAAAGGAAGTTTTTCTTCACGCAGTGCACAGTCAACCTGCAGAACTTCTTGTTCCAGAGGATGTTGTGAAGACCAGGACTTTTAACAGGGTTCAAAAAGAGCAAGATAAATTCATGGAGGTTAGGTTCATCAATACTTATTAGCCAGGATGTGTAGGAATGGTGTCCCTAACTTCTGTTCTCTGAGGCCGGAAATGGGTGACAGAAGAGGGATCACTTGATAATTCCCTGTTCTGTTCATTCCCTCTGGGGCATCTGGAATTGGCTACTGTTGGGCTAGATGGACCTTTGGTCTGACCCAGTGTGACCGTTCTTATGTTCTAGTGCCCGCTGAAGGCTGAGGCGCTGGAGGTGGGGCATGGCTTCACCCATTCTCTGTAGTGGGGGGATAGGGAGGGGCCATCCTGAGGTGTGGCATGTATGCTTCCACTACGTGCTCTGGAGGTCCAAAGGGAGGGGGCGCAATCCTCCTGGTGCTATATAAAGTACCTTTACGTTGTCTCTAGCACAGGTCAGTCAGTGCCTTTCAGCCCAGCCTGGCCCTAGTCAGCGTGCTGCTCCTGTGATATTGCAGGTTTGGTTTTTCACTTCATTCAGTTTGCAGAGGGTGACCAGCTTGTTCCATTGCCTTTCCCTTTGGGTTTTGTGCTGTGCAGGGGGATGCATTTCCACCACATTCCTGCATGGAGCCTGAATGTGGAATGAGTTTGTTTCCAAGTGAAAGCCTCCTCCCCTCCCCCCCGCCCCAATTAACATTTTGTGCGTCTTGTTTGTGCTTCTTGAAGCTCTAGTTGATGACCTTCTAAAGACAGGCAAGACCTCTGCACGGATTATCAATGGCGGCTGGTCCTTCTGGGGTGCCTGGTCATCCTGTTCCAGGGACTGCGAGTTGGGCTTCCGGATCCGGAAGAGAACGTGCACAAATCCGGAACCTAAGAACGGCGGCCTGCCCTGCGTGGGGTCAGCAATGGAATACCAAGATTGTAACCCACATCCCTGCCCAGGTGAAAATCGTTTCTCTCCTCTTCACAATTCCGTTCTCTTCTCACAAAGAGTCAATAGTTCTAAACGTCTGCTTGTAACTTTGTCGCTTTTTTGATTGTATTTAAATGAGCTTTGGGCAGCCTGTGATACACGCACACTTCAGTGCTTTGCCTCGTGCCTTCTGTCGCCCCTAGAGGGCTCCATACTAACATGCGCTAGAGCGCAGCACTCTGGCTTAGCTTCCATTTTTCTCACTGCCAGAGGGTGACTAACACATACTTGGGCAGGCATAGTGCTCCGTGCAAACAGGGGGCAGTGTGATGCCTTTATCAGTGGTGAGAGGGCAACACATGTAGGTTACTGCTGTGCGGAGATGCTTGTCACAGCAGGGTTTGGAGTGGTTTTTTTGGGGGTGGGGTGGGGCGGGTGAACTCTTGTTTCTTTTCACTTCCCGCTTCTCCTGCTAATTTAATGTTCTCACAATGGGCCTCTCTTCCTGATATCAGTTAGCATTTCCTGCACAGCCAGCAGGGGAGCATTTGTGCTAGATATGTGAAGGTTTAACTGGTTAATTGGTAAGTCTTACCCTTAATGGGTGAGGCTTATTGGTTAAGGTTAACCAGTGGGGGCTGCTGCTGCGGGCAGGGGGCTGCTCCAGCCCTGTGGTGGGCCCACCATGGATAGGGGCTGCTCGGCTGAGACGCTGGAGCAGCCCCTACCTGTGGGGCGCCCAGTCCCACCGCAGGCAGGGGCTGCTCTAGCCCAGCTGGTGCAGCCCCTACCTACAGCAGAGGGAGTGGGAGGGTGCTCCAGCTCAGTGGCGGATGTGGGGGGCTGCTCCAGCTGGGCTGGAGTGCCCCCCCCACTCAACTCCCCTTTAATCGGTTAGCCAATTAAACAGGATTTTACATCCCTAATTCATGCCAGGTTACGTGTTTTTCAAGTTTGTCCTCATGTTCTGGTTGCACTTTTAATCTGGAATATACTACTGGTACTCAAGGCCTTACTTGAACTGCGGGATGACTGTCAAAAAAAAACCCTGACAAGCCAAAGAGAATCATGGGGAAATAATAATAGGTCTTGTGTTTTTTCGGTAATAAGGCCCATTCTTCCTTTTCTGTGATTTTCCCATTTTTGGCACCCATGGGCTGACAGCGGCTGTGGGGGGCAGAGGGCGGGGGCTCTCGCTGTTGGCCACCAGGACAGATGGGGCTCCAGCTGTGAAAATTGTGGGGGGAAGCCTGATATTGCAGAGTGCAGGGTTTCCGCAGTATTGCGAGTTAAGTAGGGCCTTACTCATAGTCCATGGGCTCTCCCCATTCTACGCCTCTGCACCCTGTAGAAACCGTTTCAGTGCGTCTCTTCACCACTGAACAGTAACAATGCTTCGCCACTTCCTGTGAAGTACTTTATGCCCCAGGGCGAAATGGCTACGACTGCTATGTATCATATGAGCCGTCTCATTTATTGTATTGCTTATATTTTAAAATCTTAAAGGCAATGCTAAGTGGGGTTGCCAGTTTTGGTTGGAGGTATTCCTGGATGTTTCAGCACATGGCATAATCTTACATCCAAGATTAACCTTTAATTCCTGGAAACCCAAGGACAGTCCTGGAGAGTTGGCAACCCCAAATCTAAAGCTCCCAGTTTTTGAGGCGGGAGAGATGTCATCGCAGTGTCCCGAGTGCAATGAAGGTGACAAAATTTGAGCCGCACAGCCTGTCAGAGTTAAAAATGTGGGAGCTACGAGAGGGCTGTCTACTATTTTGGAACTTCCCAGTGACTTTTCACTAATGGTAGGCTCCTTTTGTGCGCCCTGTGGGGTACAACATGCAGGCCTGCCGACGGAGGGGGGTGCAAAGGTCTTCCAGACACCGCTGCGGCTAGGGCCCTGGGCCCTTTACATCGCCACAGGAGCACCACTGAGCCGTGCTAAGGGCGGGCGGCTGGGACGGTGTGTTCTTGGGCGGCCCTCCGGGCTGGCTGCCCTGCTCCCACCCCTTCCACTCGAGGCCCCACCCATTCCAAGTGCAGAACCGGACACCCCGCACCTTGACCAGGGAGGGTGTTGGTGTCCCCGACAACATGGTTAGCCTTATCGTTGGTTGAAGCCATCCATTTTCAGGAACTGGGATTGCTCCTATGCCTAGTGCCACAAAAAAAGCTTGTTAGCTTGGGCTGTGCTGCACAGGGGGGTCAAGACTCAAGTGGTCCCCCCAAGCTTCATCCCAGCTAGCGAAATAAAAGCCACCATGTCTCTGTTTTATTTCTTCTGATCCGCAGTAAAAGGTTCATGGTCTTGCTGGACCCCTTGGTCTCAGTGTTCAGCAACCTGTGGGGGAGGGCACTACCAGCGCACCCGCACCTGTACCAACCCAGCGCCCTCCAACGGCGGGGATCTGCATTGGCCTGCACACTGAGGAGGCACTCTGCAACACCCACTCCTGCAAAGGTAGCCGGTTATTTTCTCCTGTCCCAGTTGGGTTGCGAGGGCGGAAACAAACCCCAGCAGCAAACGAATGGAAAAAGCAGCAAAAAATCACAGCCTGTAAAACGTTCGCCTGCCCAGTCAGTAAACACATGTTGAACCAGGGAAAAGAAGGCCACCCCCTTCTTAAAATTAAATGTGCCGCCTTCCTCTTACCTTACTCACTGGCATGTGGCCTGTACTCTACAGCCAGCCAGCCAAAATCTTGAGCTGTTTCGAATAATTGAAAAAGCAGAGGAGTTGAGTAGAGATATTTGCAAGACAAGCCATAGGAGTCTCCACACTGCCTGTGTGGTTGACAAGGGATTTTCCTTCCTTGTGTTGTGCTGCCCACAATGGCTGAGGAGCGCACATCACAGCTTGAAGGGAAGGTGGGGAAAAAGGTGTGGGAGTGGTTGGGAGCCACTTTTATGTGACCCGATCCTGGGTTGGTCAGCTGCTGGGCTGATGGTCAGTAGGGCATCAGAGGAGACTTAGGTTGCACTAAGTTATGCTGACTGACTGCAGCTCCCTTGAGGGCATTATGGCCATTGGAACAACCCCCTCAGCCAGCTCCTGTGCCACTACAGCAGGGGTGGGCAATAATTTTTAATGGGGGGGCCACTCCGATTCTGGTAGGTGGTCAAGGGCTGCACTTTCCTATGGAGAGGGTGTGGGGTGCAAAAGGGAGCTTGGGGTAGGAGACCGGAGTTCAGGAGAGGATGTGGGGTCAGAGGCAGTTTGGATGAAAGGGGGGGTTGTTACCAGGGGCAGGAGATTGGGGTGAAGGGACCAGGAGGGGGTATGGGTGCAGGAAAGGATTCTGGCCTAGGAGAGGGGTGTACGAACGGGTGCAGAGTCTGGGACGGAGTTGTGACTTGGGGGAGAAGGGGTTGCAGAGGGTTTGGGTGGTGACCTGGGGCAGGGGATTGGAGTGCAGCAGAGGACGCGGCGTCTGGGAAGGAGTATGGGCGTAGAAGAGGATTCTAGCCTAGGGGAGGGTTTTAGAAGAGGGAGTTGTGACCAGGGGCAGGAAGGGTGCAGAGGGTTTGGGTGGTGACCTGGGGCAGGGAGCTGGGGTGCATGAGGATGGGGGTGCCAGATGAGGCTTTGGCCAGGAGGTGCTTACCTAGGCAGCTCCTAGCCAGCAGCCCAGTGGGACCCTCAGCGTGCTTCCTTCTTCCCCCCAGCATGCAGCATAGAGAGGCACATTAAGCAGCCGGGGGTTGCAGCAGACAGGGAGCCTGCCCGAGTGTCCCAGCGGGATGGGTTGCAGGCTGGATCGTTCCCACCCCTGCACTGCAGGAAGAGTTCTGGTTTAGGATCCTTTATGCCCACTCTGTGCCTCACAAGGATTTCCCTGGTCTGGGTTTTCCTTCTGGGGCTGGCTAAGTCAGTCTTCAGCCTGCTATGTGCTCACTGGTGTAATGTGCAGCATAGGTTGCCCAGTAGTAACATGGTTTATATTGAAGTAATTAAAGCCAGTCCCCTGAATGCTCCTGTTGTGGGCCGAACTAGAGATGGGCCTGCACTAGAACCATGATTCAGAGGCTCCCAGACACTGGGGAAATCGGGACGGTGCGGGTGTCCTTCCTCCTGTGACGGCCTTGTGTGCACATTATTCCTGATCTGAGTCCGGTTGGGTTTCAGGTGGCTGGTCGGACTGGTCAGAGTGGAGCCTGTGCAATGAAGACGGGATCCAGTATCGCAGCCGTTACTGTGAGATGCACAATCCAGAGCCATCCCAGTGCATCGGAAACAGCACCCAGTACCAAGACTGCTTGTACAATGAAATTCCCGGTAGGTGCGGCATAACGCCACGCGGCCGGGAAAGCAGTCTCTCTCGGGAGGAATGACTGTCAGCATCGGCTGCAGTGTTCAGACCTGCCTGCGGGGTTTAGGTGACCATTAGAAATAGTGGGACTGGTGTGTCACAGGCCTGCAGGTGCCTTTGAAAAACCCATCTGTAGCCTTCTGCACTTTGTGCATGAACTGGACAGGGCAGCTCGTCTCTCCCATAAGGCGATGCTGTTGACAGCCACAATAAACACAGGGTGCTGCTTCGTTTGCACTGGGGCTGTTGGACCCTGCAGGGTGCAGTTCAGACTGTGTTAAGTGAACCGTGGAGTTAGTGTGAACCTGGAGTTTGCTTCATTCAGATGCCCCACGGGAAACATCCCACAGGTGCAAGGCATCTGGGCTGGTAGGGCAGAGGGCATTGATGGCTCTTCAGGTGCAGTTTTGCTGACAGGTTCATGAACACCTGGAACCTGAGGCTTCATGTCAGGTGAATTTGACACAATATTTAGCAGTTTTAATCTGCAAAGCCCTTTTTTAAGTGTTCTTTTCTCTGCTGCATCTTTGTGTCCCTGAGGGTTTATATGGAGGTTTTGTTAAATTTTGCTCCACATTATCAGCCAGTCTCTTCACTGAGGCCTGTAGCTTGCTGTAGAAAGCAGAATCAACTTCTGCAAGGAGCAAAGGAGTATTAATTTCCTAAATAGTGCAACTGATGGCAAAGTGACAACTTATCCAGTGCTTTCTCTTTGTTTAGTGATCCTGCCAGCCTCGAGCATTGATGAGAGCACGAACTGTGGAGGTAGAGTACAACTAACTATATATCTTATTTTTATCTTCATGTGGCTTTTCCTTTCTGGGCAGCATCAACCAAACCATTAATCTACCCAGTTCGCATCCTTCTGATAGCCTTAATTCCCATGGTGTCTTGTTGTCTGAGTCAGGTTGAAAGAATTATTGCTCTGTCCAGCTCGCAGTTCCAAGATACTTACTTATTTCTGGTTTGGGGATGGGTCCTCAGAGTCATTAATTAGCAGAGAGCACATGCCTGTCTTAATGTTCCCAGTTTTTAAATGGTGCAAAAGAAATGAAGGGATCAGCTGTTCTAGAGGCAAGCATATTTCAGACACTTACCAAAATTTCATCCCAGACTGTAGTTTTGCAGTATAATGAGGTTCAAGAGACAAAGTGGGTTGGATCAGAATGGATAGTCTTTCTTCCAATTCCTTTTCATTCAATAAAAAAAATTAAAAAACGTAAGTGGCCCTGTAGCACCTTAGAGACTAACCAAAAAAATAAATTTATACATATCATGAGCAGAACCCAGGTGGTACCTCTTTATGCTCCTTGCTCCACTCATCTGAAGAAGTGGGTTGTGCCTGCAAAAGCTCATGATTCTCTATTAAATTTTTTTGTTAGTCTCTAAGGTGCAACAGGACCATTTGTTTTTTTTTTTATTTTTTAAGTTACAGACTAACATGGCTACCCCTGTGAGTCTCATTCACATTCTTGTTTATCTCCCAAGAAACTGTGTCTTCATTATGGTTAAAAGTTGGAAGAGCCAATCATTAACTTCACGTCTCCACTGTCCTGCATATCCTAGATTGCTAAGGTCTTCTGAAGTCTTTCAGGATTTCTGTGGCTTGCCCGTACTGCTCCCTGCAACGTCATTGGCAACGTGGATTACTGATTTTCCTGTAGCTTTTAAAATGATACCAAAGGAGCTTCACTCTGGGGTTGTGGCAGATTTCCGCTGATGGTGAACACAAAGCTTTTGTGAAATACAAATCACCAGCTCTCCCTGGAAGTCTTCAATTCGAAGTGCAGCTTCTGGCCCATACAGAGCAACTTTCCCTGCCAAGGGATGACAAAAAAAGGCAAATAAAACGTCAACAAGGAAGAGATATTTCTCTGTCACTCCAGCTGCTATTTTGATATGTAGCTTCTTGGTTTGTGGCTGCAGGGCAGTCAGTAGAATTACGATTTCAGTACCAGTTATGTAAAAATGATCTTTCTGCATCACCTACTCCTGCCCACACAAGGCATGGAACCTGCTTCTATCCTGGGGCTCCTGATTATTCTTGCACTCCAGAATTAGGCATTGCTGTTGACAATTTGCATTGTCTATTTCCATTGCTATTTCGTTTGCTGTTACCATGTATATTTTACCATGGCTAATATTATTTAGTACTTGGCATCTTACAATATCTGGCAAGGAAACTAATCAACAGAAGCTCTTTGTGCTGCATTTTGAACAGAAAACCAACATTTAAAAAGCGATGAACCAGGAAGGCACCTTTGGGAACTGATGTGCTGCTTATGGAAAAGACAAACAAAAAACCTCTTGCCTCCAAGGTGCTGTGAAAACACGCACAAAATGTGGTGGCACTAAAGGGGCCAGAGCTGTTTGTAGAAGAGCTTCAGATTTCAGAAAGTCTGGAGAAGAGGTACAGATTTCCCACTGTATAGACGGATGCACGGATGGAAGTAGGGAGCCTCTTTGTGGAACCATTATCAGATTCATTACAGTATGTGCACACTGGACAAGAGAAAGTTGTGTGACATCACTGAACTCACCTAATTCATTCCACATCTTTGCCACTGTCATGTTGATGAGAGTTGTAAGAGTTGTTAAAGCAGAAGCTGATTTTTAGGCAGAATCTTCCCTGATGGAGAAGTCTTGTAACATTTAATAGTGGTTCTTAACTTTCATCACAGAGCCCAGGAGGACAAGGACAACTGCCCGAGATCCCTCCTGATGGAGGCCACGCTTTGCTTGGAGTTAGAGCCCTCACAGCCAGACTCTGCTCCCAGAACCTTGGCATCGGTGGGAAGCACACCTGCCGGCCCCAAGATCCTTGCCTGAGCCCAAGAAGTGGCAGAAAAAAAAGGGCTCCTCAGCCACCCTGTGATTGCTGGGCCTGCACATGCTGCAGCAGACCTGATAGCCACCTCCTTATGTGTCATCTTGGCAGGGTGCCCACAGGAGACAGGGCAAAGACAAAGGGCTTAAGCAATGCCACCCTTCATCCTCTTGCTCGCTGGCTCAGCCCAGCCCAGCCCTTCAAAACACCAGGGGGGCCAGAGGCAGGCATTTGGAAGGTGTACCTGAGAGTGGCTCCCCAGTCAAGTACGTAGATCCATCCTCCAATTCTTTTCTCAGCTGCCTGCACTGCTTCCCGTCAGCATGGTCGTGAGTGACATTGGACCATTGGGCGTGCCACACAATATCCTCCAACTACGCCCTACAGTTCTTGACTGCCTCCCTCCCCTTCCCTTTCTCCGTCCCTCTTCAGAGACCTCTGTCAGAAGCAACTCCTCACTCAGGAGGTAGAATACCGCTCACAGCGTTAGGAGGTTGCAAAGGTCCCTCAAGATATGAGAAGAAAAAGATTCTCCCGATTTTTGCCTAATCCCAAAAACATAAGGGGGCCTAAGGCCCACCCTGGACCTGCATCACCTCAACAAATATCTCAGAAAGTTGAAGTTCTTCATGATTTCTCTGACCTCTGTCATCCCCTCCTTGGAGCTAGGGGACCGGTATGCTGCCCTCCACTTGAAGGATGCATGTATCCATGTCTCTATTTTCCAAGGGCACAGATAGTTCCTCCGTTTTTGCTGGGTCAGTGCCATTTCCAGTTCATGGAGAAGTCCTTTGGTCTTTCGTCAGCCCTGAGAGTGTTTACAACATGCAGGGCACAAGTGGGCACTTACCTGAGGCATCAAGGCATTCGTATTTACCCGTACCTTGACAACTGGTTAATCAAGAGCCAGTCTCAGCACCAGGTGTGGTGGCACTCGATCTGGTTCATTCCACCCGTCGCAATCTAGGACCATTGATTATCGGGGAAAAAAAATCAACTTTAGTTCCGGTGCAGTGCACGGAATTCATCGGCACGGTCCTCGTCTCCCTGAAGCCTGATTCTACATATACAAGCTGGCTCTCTCACCACCTCTCATATGCCTGAGGCTGTTGCCACATGGCAACCTGCACTTACATGGTCCAGCATGCATGGTTCCATCTGAGGCCCCAGCGGGTGTGGCTGGCATCAAACAACATCTCCAACAAACATAGCTTAGGCTGTGCAGTCAAGGTTCCAGACCACATACCATCACTGCTCCCTTGGTGGTTGGACCCTGCATCAGCTCCATCCCCTGGTCTCCATTGCTTTGAATCTAGGGTGGGGCGTGCAGGGACGTTGGTCAAGTCACAAGCACTCTTCACTTGGCCTGTCAAGCTTACTTCTGCATTGTAAAGTCCAGACAGACAAAGCTGCCGCAATGTTCTGTGTCCATAAGCAAGGCATCAGCCAAGAAGCTCTGAGGCCCTGGAACTTCCATGTTCAGCATGCCATTCATCTCATGGCCATACACCTCCTCTGGGCCAAGAATGATTTGGTGGATTGACCATCTCGTCTTGGCAGGAGGGGTCACTGCATCTGGAGGTGGACAGCATCATCTTACACAGGTGGGGGATTCGCTGGGTGGACTTGTTTGCATTCAGGTGGAACAGGAAGTGACATGTTTTCTCTTGAATTTGAGAGGTTGACAGAGGCTCTCTGTCTGATGCTTTTCTGCTCCCATGGCCGGGACCCCTCATGTATGCCTTCCTCAGTGCCCTTAATCCACAGAATCCTCATGGAGATCAAGCAGGACAGAGGGAAGGTCATCCTCATAGCACTGGCATGGCCACACCAGCACTGGTATAGCACACTGCTGGACTGCCCTGTGGCCACCCTGTTACAGCTACCGCTCTGTCCGGACCTATCTGAAGCATGGCAGACTGCTGCACCCAAACCTGACTGTGCTGCACCTCAGGCCTGCCTACTATGTGGTTGATTGCAGAGTTTTGGCTGGTGTCCAACAAGTCCTGCTGGGCAGCAGAAAAACCTTGGCCAAATGGAAACGATTTACATGCTTCCCTTCAGACAAAGGGATTCGATCTGAATGGGCATCACTGTAGTTAATCCTTGGTTACTTCCTGCATCTTAAGCTTCAGGGTTTATCCCTTTCAGTTGTTAAGGTCCATTTGGCCACTCTTTTGGCCTTCCACCCTCCCCTCAAGGGTAGATCAGTTTTGCTGAGGACATGACTGACTGGATCCTCAAGGGCCTAGAGCATCTCTACCCTCCCATCAGGGACCGTGTGCCTCTTTGGGACCTGAATCTTGTACTGTTTGGCTTACAGGGACCCTTTTGAGTCTGTCTTCCTGCTCCCCCCTCCTCCTTTCCTGGAAGGTTGCTTTCTTGGTCACAATAACATCTGCCTGCAGGGTCTCCAAGATTAGGGCATTTCCCTCAGAGCTGCCCTAAACAGCATTTCACAAGAACCAGGTACAACTGTGACAGTATAACACCGACAGGCGGAATCGAACCTGGGACCTCTGGAGCTTAGTGCAGAAGCCTCTACAGCTTGAGCTAAAAGTCATCTGGCTGTCAGCTAAGGCTGAGCAAACTCATTCTAAGTGCCTCTACAAGAGACAGTGAGCCACTCCCAGTAGGTGTGTGGGTTACAACAGCATCTGGCCTTTCTGCTTAGGGTTGTTTCACAGTTTCCTAGGACTCAGGACATATTCTTACCCGTCTTCTTCCCTAAGCCTTATGCATTGGAGGAGGGGCGTAGGCTGTGTTCTCTGGATATCAGAAGGGTGCTAGTCTTCTATATTAAGAGGGCCATGTCTTTTCGTAACTTGACACAGTTGTTCATTGCTGTGGCCAACAGGATGAAAGGTGATCCAGTGTCAACTCAGAGAATCTCATCTTGGATTATTGCCTGTATCTTCTGGTGATTCATAGAATCATAGAATACTAGGACTGGAAGGGACCTCGAGAGGTCATCGAGTCCAGTCCCTTGCCCCCATGGCAGGACCAAATACTGCCTAGACCATCCTGATAGACATTTATCTAACCTACTCTTACATATCTCCAGAGATGGGGATTCCACAACCTCCCTGGGCAATTTATTCCAGTGTTTAACTACCCTGACAGTTAGGAACTTTTTCCTAATGTCCAACCTAAACCTCCCTTGCTGCAGTTTAAGCCCATTGCTTCTTATTCTATCCTCAGAGGCCAAGATGAACAAGTTTTCTCCTTCCTCCTTATCACACCCTTTTAGATACCTGAAAACGGCTATCATGTCCCCCCTCGGTCTTCTCTTTCTAAACTAAACAAATCCAATTCTTTCAGCCTTCCTTCATAGGTCATGTTCTCTAGACCTTTAATCATTCTTGTTGCTCTTCTCTGGACCCTCTCCAATTTCTCCACATCTTTCTTGAAATGCGGTGCCCAGAACTGGACACAATACTCCAACTGAGGCCTAATCAGTGCAGAGTAGAGCGGAAGAATGACTTCTCGTGTCTTGCTCACAACACACCTGTTAATGCATCCCAGAATCATGTTTGCTTTTTTTTTGCAACAGCATCACACTGCTGACTCATATTCAGCTTGTGGTCCACTATAACCCTTAGATCCCTTTCTGCCCGTACTCCTTCCCAGACAGTCGCTTCCCATTCTGTATGTGTGAAACTGATTGTTCCTTCCTAAGTGGAGTACTTTACATTTGTCTTTATTAAACTTCATCCTGTTTACCTCAGACCATTTCTCCAATTTGTGCAGATCATTTTGAATTATGACCCTATCCTCCAGAGCAGTCGCAACCCCTCCCAGCTTGGTATCATCTGCAAACTTAATAAGTGTACTTTCTATGCCAATATCTAAATAGTTGATGAAGATATTGAACAGAGCCGGTCCCAAAACAGACCCCTGCGGAACCCCACTTGTTATACCTTTCCAGCAGGATTGTGAACCATTAATAACTGCTCTCTGATTGTAACAGCCCGGTCAACCAGGACATGAGCTTCTTCGGCAGCTTTCCTAGCCCACGTGCTGATCAACAGTATCTGCAATTGTCCATCCACAAATTCACCTTGCACCTCCATGGATACCACTTGTGAGTCACCTAGAATAAATGGATCTGAGCAAGTGCTCAAAGACGACGACAAAACAGTTACCTACCTTGTTGTCCTTCACGACGTGTTGCTCATGTCAATTCCATTACCCGCCCTCCTGCCCCTCTGTTGGAGTTGCAGCAAGAAGGAACTGACGGGGCGTAGGGCCAGAGAAGAATAATACACTGCCGCATTAGCACAGCTCTCAGGAGGGCGCCATAGCCAACACTACAGATACTGCTAAGGCAAAAATCTCTTGTCTGCTCACTCGATGCCTCCCTCTGGCTGGGTCTCCCTGTGTCCTCGCTTCACTCTCTAGTCCGGACCCACGTCACTCTTGGACCATGGTGTCCTATCACTCCAGTGTCTCTCAACCCCCTTCCATGGGGGGTGTTTATCTGTCTCTGCACTCCAGGGTCCTCCCCTCTAGGGAACACCCAATTCCTCTGTACCCTGCTTGCCAGTGACCCACTGCCAGTCTTCATCTAGTCCCTGCCACAATGGCAAATTGCCGTCTGTAATGGCCACTCTTCGTTGGCAAGGGGGTGGACCTGCTGCCTTTGCCTATCCTGTCTGGCTCTCTGCAGCCCTCCTGCACTCAGGTCTGGCCTCAGGCCCTGCAGCCTGGGAGCTTGCCTGTCCAGAGCTTCCCGTGCTCTGCTCTCTCTCCAGGAAGCCTCCTGCTTCCTAGGCAGCCAGGTCCCTCCTGCTCTCCAGCCAGAGCAAGAGTAAGTCCTTCCCTCTCCCTCCAGGAGCCCTTCTTTATATAGCCCCCAGTTGGGCCCTAATTAGCAAGAACTGCCTCAGCTGGGGCTTCACTCTCAGCCCTCACTCAGGGCTGGGTTTTGCCCTTAAAGGGCCAGTGCAGGACAGACTCACTGTCACAGAAATGCAATCATGCAAATGTCTTCCTAGCATACCCCCCCATACAGCCTGCGTTCCCCCTCCCTCCAACCCAGACAGAGAGGACTGCAGCAGGTGAGTCAGACACCCCAAACAAACTGTCCCCTGCCTCCACCTCACTGCACAGATGCCAGGACTCACCCATCCACTCTTTCCCCCACTTACCCCATGCAGTCAGGCCCTTATCTCCCCCTTCCCAGTCCAGGAGGTTTGAAGAGACTGCTGGGTCTCTGTCTCTCTCTCTTTTCCGGCAGAGGGGACTCTCCAAACTCCCCTCCCCTCTGACTTTCCCCCAAGCCAATTAATTAATGACTCTCTCCCCCCAGCCACTTAACCCTCCTTATCTCAGCTGCTTCTCTGCTCTGGGAGCTCTTCAGTTCAGCACATGGCAGAATTTAGCTGCTGTTTATAGACACCCTGACCCCTGCCAATCAGCTGAGCTCCCTGCCTGTTTTGGGAGCTTTGAACCTCTGAGTGGAGCTCAGAAAATAGCTGCATGGTCACACAGCTGCACAGTTTAGAGGGAACTGTGCCAGGCAGTCACTTTTGCCTCTCCACACACTCTCAAGTTGAGACAACAAGTGCTGCAGATGAGTTCTTTGGCTTTTCTTGGTAGCTAGTCTCTGCAGTCTCCGCACCCAAGTGGCTGCACTCAGCAGTGAGCATGTTGATGTTCACCAGGGCACTGGGGGTTCTCACCTTTTCCTTTTGTGGCCCAATTTGTCCTTGCTGGAAAGGTTGCGAAGCAGACCCATGTCAGCAGAAATGTACATTTGGGCTAATGCTGCTCATTTGCCTCTAATAGCTCCACTCTTCCAACTGGAAAGCAGCACCTTCTGATTGCAGAGGGACACTAAATGGGGTCACATCTGGGTGTGGGTCAAGATTCTGCCAGTCCTCGCTCCTACATCTGCTAGTGCTGATTATGCCACGAACTCTGGCCTGGGCTGTTTCTCTTGTGTAAGGTGTTTCTTTGTTTGGTTATACCCTGATTATGTCAAAGCTCTGCGGGGTTAAGTAGGAATGAAGAATGTAAGATAGATGACTCTTTCCTAGCATTTATTTCACTTCCTGCACTCGCCTCTCCCAGTGCCTGTGGCTTCTCCTGCCAGTAAATATGCATTTAATATGCTGTGCTGGAAGCATATTAGCTTAACTGGAAACTTCAAGTTAAGAGATCTGTGTGGAGGGCTTTTACACTCCAGAGGTTCTGCTCTTTGACATCTTTCTGTTGCTAGTGCCTCACCAGGGCCTGCCTGGGATTCTGTCTGGACAGCTCATGGAGAAATTTGATCACAGACTATTTCTGGCAGTTTCCTTTGTATTTTCTTTTCTTTCCATTGCCCATTTAGTTTCCTTCTCATTCCTCTCCTCCCCCCTTCCTCTGGCTCCTGCGATGCACCTGCTAGCACACTCTTTAGCGTTACTAATACACCTCATGGATAGTGAGGGAGACTGATTGCTAAATCAATAAACAAGGTGGCTGAGCACACTTTGGATGCATGGGCAATGCAAAGAAGCCCTGGAACTGAGTGTCTCAAAGCCTGGATCAATTGATTCAGGCCAGCGGGGCTCAAGTTACAGGTCTAGAAAATAGCAGTGGAGACGTTCGGGGCACGGGGTGTCTCAGAGCTCAGACCCCAGCCCAAATGGGGACGTCTGCACTGCTATTCGTTAGCCCCATAGCAGGAGCCCCACATGGGTGAATCAGTTGGCCCAGTCTCTGGGATTTGCTGCCCATGGCGGATTTGGGGGTGGGAAGGGCATTGTTGATGTATCTGTAGGGATGACATAAAGGAGGAACGTGTCATGCTGCTTCCCTCGTACGTCTTCCCCCACTGAATATTTTTGGGTCACCAACAAAGAGGGCTTTTATTTTCCATTAGAGAAACACTGAGTTTTTGTAGCCCTTATTTCCATGACACGCCTGTGCTTTGGAGCCCATGAACGTGCATTGTCTGTATGCCTGATTTCTTTTGCTGTCAGCTTAACATAATGTTTAGTTCCGCTATCAACAGAGGGAGAGAGAATGGAGAGACAGGGAAAGAGCTATGAGAAAACAATGTATGGACCCATTAAACTCAGCAAGGCAGAGCTATGGTGGGGAGACTGATTTTTCCATTAGAATATGAGACGCTGGCTTCAGTAGTTTATCATCCTCGATTCTGAGATGTCGTCGCTCTGATTTGAATCTGTGCTCTTGTCCAGAGAGGAAGAAGGCTGTTCTTTGAAAGGAGCATCCCTTTGTTATTTTGCTTGCAGGATTTAGTCTCATCCATTTGATTGCCACTGGGGTCTCCTGCTTCTTTGGTTCCAGTCTCTTAACGTTCGTGATCTATGTGTACTGTCAGCGTTGCCAGCGGCAGTCCCAGGAATCAACTGTCATCCATCCCACCACTCCCAACCACCTCCACTACAAAGGCAACACAACCCCCAAGAATGAAAAGTACACGCCCATGGAATTCAAGGTGGGTACTTTACCAGAAACACCACTGGCAAATTGAGAATGGTTGCCTATGTGTATATTTATGCTGTGGTCTTAATGATAAGTGTGTGTGTGCATGAACTCTCTCCCTGATGTAAAATCCCATTTAATTCTGGTAGGAAGGTGCCAGAGACAATATGCTGGAGAAGACTGAAACAATGGTAAACAAGTATTTGAGTAAAACAGGGGTAGTAATGGATGTAACAGATGAGATTACAGGTGGAGCAGGCTGATTTGGGGCCCAGGAACACAGAAAAGGGTGGGGAAGATGGTCTGGAAGATGTAACCCTGACCAACAACCCCTCCTCCCCCAGTAGTTCTATACCACTGACATTTTGCATATGTTTGTCTGTCTGTCTGTCACTGCTTGCCTTTCTTTCCTGTTTAGGCCAGGATTCTGCAATAAGCTCTGTGCATGCCGACAGTGGCACCCATAGACTTTGAGAGGCTCTCATTGCAAGACTGGTGACATAGGTTGTAAGCTCTTCATGGTTGGGGCGGTTTCTACCTAAACATTTTCACAGTGCCCAGCATGAGAGGACCTCAATCCTGATTGGGGCCGTTGGGTGATAGCATAATAGTAATAATTAATAATAATTAATATCAACAATGATCATGGGGCTATGGCAGGGAATTGGAAGAGTAGCCATGATTCTGGTACTTCAAAGAAAAATGAGAGGAGTCTGAAAATTAGATTTCTCTGGTAACAGCATTCTTGATTGAGGTGCTAAGTATTTCCTCATGGTGCTCTGGACCTCTCCTCCACTGTATAGCACCTTGCAGGGTTCTGAAGTTTGTAAATGCAAAAATGTGTTTCCTGCTGGCTTAAGGATACAGTTGCGTACAGTGTAATAAGGGAGCAGCATAATAATGAGAGCCAGCGTGAGTCTGTGGATGGTAAATCATGTCATGGAAATTGGATTCCATTTTTTAAATTAAATAAATATTGATCTAGGTAGAAAGGAAGCAGCAGACAATATCTGGAGTTTGAGTAAGCTCTTGACAAAGTTTTACAGGATGGATTATCCTATAAACTCTCAGAATACCGGGTAGGTAATAAATTATGAAGATGGGTAAAAGATTGAGGCCAGATTCGGAAAGCTCCGAAACCACAGGAGTAAACCTTTCAGTTATGTGTGTAGTCCTGGCAAAGTCTGTAGGCCTGCGGTGGTGAGTAAGGCCTGCTTGTGTGAGTAGTGTTTTGCAGGGCTCCTCTCTTGTTTCATGGGCAGCAATCAGAGGACTGGAGTGGAAGGTGTGCATTCTTTTTGGAACTGGGCAAGGAATGAATACTTGTAGTATTAATATTTTGGTAACAATGCAAACATTGCTGCAATGTGTAAGATCATTATATTTGCAGATGATAGTAAATTAGTGGGAGTGGCTAAGATTCAGAGGAATACATCTATTTACAGAATAATCTTGATTGACTCGGCAAATGGATTACGGAATGTAATATGGCTGTGTAAAGTTGAGGCAGCTTGGGAAGGAATAATGTCCAAGTTTAAAGTGGCAATGGATTAGCTAAGAGAATCAGAAAAGGGCCTGGGTTTTTTGACTGACCAAATACTAAATATTTGATCTTGTATGCAGCTACAGTAAAAGCTGATAGGGTGTTGGATTCTCTGAAAAGGGGGTAGATATATTAGCTAGGAATTCTTGGCGTTAAGATCACATTCTGGTTTGGATTACTTGAAGAGTTACAATTTAAATTACTTGAAAGAAAGTGTAACTAATTGCCCTACCTTGTGCTGTCTCCAGTAAGGTAGTTAATGGAAAGTGATGATGGGGGGGTGTTATTCATAGACCATATTCTGAGAAGTGGCAGAACTGAAGTATATATCAAAGATCATTGGACAGATAAGACCAGAGGCTATGTCTACACAGCAGCATTATTTCAGAATAACGTAGTTCATGTCTACACAGCCAGCCCATTATTTCAAAATAAATTTGAAATAACAGGCTTCTTGCTCCGACTCCTGTAACTCTCATTGTATGAGGAGTAAGGGAAGTCGGGGGAAGAGTGCTCTATTTTGAAATAACTGCTGTGTAGACAGCGCCAAAAGTCGAAACAAGCTATTTTGACTTAAGCTACACAATTAGCATAGCTCAAGTTGCGTAGCTTATTTTGAGTTTAGCCCTGTTGTGTAGATGTGCTCTAAGGCTGCGTCTAGACTGGCAAAAACTTGCCAGCTGTCTACACTGGCCTGGCAAAAACTTGCCAGCTGTCTACACTGGCCGCTTGAATTTGCGCAAGAGCACTGACTTTGTAATGTACAAAATCAGTGCTTCTTGCGCAAATACTTTCACGCTCCCGCTCGGGAAAAAGCCCTCTTGCGCAAGAATACTTGCGCAAGAGGGCCAGTGTAGACAGCGAAGAACTGTTTTGCGCAAAAAAGCCCCGATGGCTAAAATGGCGATCGGGGCTTTCTTGCACAAAATCGCGTCTAGACTGGCCACGGATGCTTTTGCGCAAAAGCACTTTTTGCGCAAAAGCATCTGTGCCAATCTAGACGCTTTTTCTTGAAATACTTTTAATGGAAAAACTTTTCCGTTAAAAGTATTTCCGCAAAATCATGCCAGTTTAGACGCAGCCTAAGAGTTTAGGGTAAAAGGGACTTGTATATTAAGAAGAATTTAAAGAGATTTTATCTTAACGATAGAATGGAGACTGGGTGGTAGGGGTTTCTAGGTGTGGTGAAGGTATTTTAAATGAAATCCCTTCTTCTTAATCCCTCTGCAAAATAGTGTCTCCTTAAAATCTGTTTTCATATAGTTCCTCTTCTCTTAACCCCTATTTCTAGTCTTTCCTACAACCATAGTCTTAGGCTACGTCTACACTGCAGGCTTTTTGCGCAAGAACGGCCATTCTTGCGCAAAAACTTGCGGAGTGTCTACACTGCACGCGTGTTCTTGTGCAAGTAAATTTATAGTAAAGCATCAGAAGAGAGGGCTTCTTGCGCAAGAGTTCTTCCTCTCCCTGCAAGGAATAAGCCCTCTTGCGCAAGTGTAACCACCACCAAGGCGGATTTGAACCTGGGACCTCGGGAGTTGACTCTAGGAGCCTCTACCCTCTGAGCTAAAAGCCAGCTGGCTCTCAGCCCATGCTGTAGAGGTCTCTTGATCGTAACTGTTGCAGTGGTCTAGGTGCCACTTGCAGTACTCAGTAACCACACTAGGTGTGTGGGTTACACAAGAAGGCAGTGTGGACGGGCAACAGGGGTTTCTTGCACAAGAAACCCCTATGGCTAAAATGGCCATCAGAGCTTGCGCAAGAAGCCTGCACAGTAGATGTAGCCTTAGATTTTAGTTGAATCGCTTCTAATTGTTCTCTAAATAATGTAATGTTAGTAAAGTTAAAGAGAGGTTGCATGTGTGTATGAAACATACGCCAAAGGGGTATTATTAGTTAGCTTTTTATTTAGGAGTAGCTGATAAACTTCAGCAGGCATGCTGAGGGATTCTTTCACTGCTCATGTTTGTCCCTGCCTACACTGAGCTGTGGTGGGTGTTTTGATGGGAGTGGTTTCTTAAAAAGAGGAAACTTGAAAATGTTCTTAATGTGCTTTTAAGTTTATAAATATATTAGAATTTTCATCAGACGGTTGAAGAAGGGCCCATGGTCTCAGTGCGATCTTACAGAGCTCCATACAATAACATGGCCCTCATTGCCTTTCTAAATTCCATAGGATCTAAAATTCACCTTCTTAAAAATGTGAGGTGCTCTGGAATTTTGGCTTGGGCCTGGTTTGTATTCTAAACATTTAAATACCAATTGGTTTTCTGGGTCAAAATAATGCACATGAACATAGGGTTGCCAGGTGTCCGGTATTGTACCGGACAGTCCGGTATTTTTGCGCTCTTTCCGGTAAACACAAATCAGAAAATACCGGACATGTGCAATGTCCGGTATTTTCTGATTTTTTCCGGCTGCGCACCAGATGGAAGCCGGGGGGAGCGGCTGGGAGTCCCAGCTGGGAGGCGGAGCCGCGATTGCTGCTGGGAGCCCTCAGTCGGTTGAGTGTGAGGAGGAGGGGAAGCCTCCTCTTCCTGATCTCCCCGCCAACTCTGCTTCCCGCCCACCCTTCCTCCCGGCCAGCGCCGCAGCCCCCGATCCCCCCCAGCTGTGCTTCCCTCCTGCCCCCCGTTACTCCCGGCCAGCCCTGCCTCCTCCCGGCCAGTCCCCCCCCTTCCCAATGAAGCGTGTCCAGGTTTTTGTTTTCTTTTAAATGACTACCTGGTAACCCCTAGCAGTGATCCAGGTTCTTGGAGTCTTTTTTTTTTTTTTGCTCAACAACTTTGGTTCCCCCTCCCCCTTTTTTTTTCCTTCAACAAAATTTTTTCCTGGTGGTTTTTTTTTGGGGGGGGGTTCGGTATTTTTGTTTCAGCCATCTGGCAACCCTACATGGACAGCGTGCGTGTATGTGTAAGCTGGCTAGTTTAGTCCTGGGCCCCTGTCCTGCGCTCAGGCCTCTCAGTAACGGTCCAGAGGCCCCTTTTTAGACCACAGGGCTTGAGGGCAGGGCAGGCAGTAATGCAAACGCAGGTCCAGAGTCAGTGCAGCCCAGGCCGGGGTTCAGGGTGGGGCAGCCAAACAAATGTAGTTCCAGAGTCTATATAACCCAGGCCGTGGTTCAGGGCGGGACAGCTAAACAAATGCAATTCCTTAGGCATGAGTGGGAAGAGGGAGACTGCTACCCAAGAGTGTGTGGGGGGGGGGGGACGGGACGCAGGACCTCCCTACTCCACGGCGTCCCGACCCAGGGCCCTAGCAGTGGCAGCCTCTGCACTCTGGGGTAGGGTCAAGAAGGTCTCCTCTTCGGAGTGGGGGGCCCGGCGGTCCGAGCCAGTCCTCAACCTCTGCCAGATCCTCAAGGCCCTCCTTGCTTGGGAGCTTAGGGCAGGCCTCTGCTTCCTCCTGTGCCTACTAAGCTCCTGGGCTGGGCTTTTATGCTCCCTTCTCCACCCCTTGGCCTCTGTGGAATTAAAGAGGCAGGACCTGGCTCTGCCCACCCAGGCTCAGAGAGGGGTTCTTCCCCCTTGGGGTCAGTGAGTCACCACCCCTGCTCACTACAGTATGTATGTGTGTGTTTGGGGTTAGCAATGCCTGCGATTAAGGAAATACATGATCAGTTGGCTACTTTGCAGTAAAAGGAAGAAACCAATAAAGCACATTGACAGGGTGCTAAAATAAACTGAGCATATGCACAACTCTGTAATTTTCTCTATGCTTTTGAAGCTACTCAGGCTTCTGCAACCGTCTTTATTTTATATGCATCTTGAAATATCTCTGTTCCCCAGTCAACAGGTGAACATGAGCAAAAGTTTGAAAGCGTTACACTCAAATGTACAGTGCTGAATGGGGAATTGTAAATCAAGGTGAATTTTATATGAAGGTAAGTTTAGCAGGTCTGAGCCTTGTTGGGACAATCAAGTACAGCAACACATTAATGCAGATCAGATGTAAAAACCATAGATGGCAATGACCTATTGATCATTTAGTTGATGATGACTTGCCAAGGTAGGGTTTTGTTCAAGAATATTTCAATTTCTATCTTGCTTTGTCAGACGGTATGGATTTTATTATTAGATATTTTAGCTGTGGTATTTAAAGGATTTTATACTTATGCTTTCATCAGCAATACATGGATTTTGAGTTCTTACTCAATATTAGGGACTTTTGGGGTCATCTAATAGGTGGTTCATGTTTCAATAATTTAGTTAAATTCATATAGTGCTTTGACCATCTCAGGCACTACACAGTACAAGGACACAATACAATAACAACTAGCAGCTCTTTGCACTGGACATCATGGCAGAATGGGTTACAGAACCTCCTGCAGCACTCCCAGTACTGTCAGGTGGATTAGTTAATAACTAATGATAATAGGGGAGAGCAAACCCGCAATGGACTGGCATTCTCGGCACGTTTTGTTCCTTCTGGGAATTGTTCAGCAACTCATTGTTGCAAGTGGCTAGTTAGTGCTGCCATTGATATAAAGGAGAAGGGATCTTGGACTGAACGCAAGGAAGGACCCAAGGTCAGGGCTGAGCTGTTCAGAGGTAGGAGCGCTACAGCAGCCATGCCTGGAGATAAGTCTCAAATAAAACTTTCTATTATGGTTAACCACCTTTTTTAACAAAGAGTTTAAGTGTTGACTCTACAAAGCATGTGGACTGTGGTTTAGAGTAACCTGGAAAAGGCACCTGCACATACATAGCGCCAAATCCAAATCCCATTGAAATCAGTGGAAAGACTCCCATTAACTTCAGCAGACTTTGGAATGGGGTCATATTGATTAAGGACGATTGCATGTTTTCAAGTGATGACAACGATATAGAGTGTCTTCCCAGCTGTGCTTTTATTGATGTAGCTTGTAGCTTCATTTTCAGAACATATCCATATATTGTATTAAATCAAACTTCTCTCTGTGGAGATTTCTCAGACAAATTATCAAAGCACATCCTGTCTCTTGTCACCTCTCTGCCATCCCTCATAAACTACGGGAAAAACCCTGAAGTTGTTGCTCAAGTGAGGACAGAGTGAAATCTGAGTGAGGATTTCAGGATTGGACTGTAAAGAAACAGGAAGGAGCTTGTAAATGCTTCTTATAAATGCTCTCACACCTGCCCAAACAAAGCCATACCTCTGAATAAAAATACAGCATTAGAAAATATTCGTAAGTGGAAAATATGGCTGTGTCTAGAGTGGCAAGTTTTTGCGCAAAAGCAGTTGCTTTTGCGCAAAAACTTGCCAGCTGTCTACACTGGCAGCTTGAATTTGCGCAGAGCACTGACTTTGTAATGTACAAAATCAGTGCTTCTTGCGCAAATACAATAACGCTCCCGTTGGGCAAAGCCCTCTTGCACAAATGTATTTGCGCAAGAGGGCCAGTGTAGACAGCTAAAAGTGTTTTATAAAAAAGCCCGATGGCGAAAATGGCGATCGGGGCTTTCTTGTAAAAACTGCGTCTAGATTAGCACGACGCTTTTCCGCAAAAAGTGCTTTTGCGCAAAGCGTCCATGCCAATCTAGACGCTCTTTTCCGAAAATGCTTTTAACGGAAAAACTTTTCCGTTAAAAGCATTTGCGGAAAATCATGCCAGTCTAGACGTAGCCTATATGTATTAATTCCCACGGGATCTATATAAATCAAACAATCTAAATTAAACATCTTTCAACAAAGTGTGAATAATCCCATGGAAAACCAAAGGCCATGTGGAGCAGGGACCCTCTGTAAAGGATCCCAGACAATTGCAAAATATTTTATATCAACAAAATATCAATATGGGGATCACGAAAGAGTTCCTGCCTTCCTGAAGACTAATCCTTCTGAACAAACTGGCAGTCTTAAAGATTGGTGCCGCTTCCAACTGTGTAGTGAGAAATACAGCTTGAAGTGGTTGTGGAGATATGTCTGGTTTTAAAAATCTGTTTCTTTTGGGTATAGTTGTTTTTACTGCGACTGAAAATTGTATCTCTTTTTTAAAGCCAAGAAGTTCAAGTGTAAATGACTTTTAACTATGCTGGGTCCCCCAGAGGTAAGTTTGTTGAAGTCATTCTTAGTTTGTTAGGGTATTTGCTTCTCTCGTCCTTGGAAAATGTAAGGGCTCAGTCTCCTGTAACATAAGTTCATTTGTTGCTACTTCAACTATACTTAGCTAACTCATTTATTCCTATGTGGTCAGAGCAAAGGCCATGTTATTGTTGTGATATAAGAATTCCTTTTATTTCAGTCACCCTTTCACTAGGCATCATTTGAGTCCCAGAAACTGGGCTATATAGTTCAGACATTAGACAACAGCTAATGAATCACAACACAGTCAAGAAAGTTCTCAACCATTTCTCTTTAGCATCTGCCTTGGCTATATGGCTTTTTAATGAGAGCTTTAGCTGATGCAATCAGATGAAACAACAAATAAAAACCAATAGTAAATCAGATGGAAACACAATCTAGGTGAATTTCATGTTTAATGAAGACTGTTTCCTATGGGCTAAGTGGCATTTAACAACATTAATTGCTTGAATGGAACGTTGCATATTTTTAGTACGTGTCACGACAATAGCCTTATTTGAAAAAGGATGATAGGGGCTGAATTGGCTAAGAACATTGTGCTCTTTGTTGTGTGATCCAGCAGTTGCAAATATCACTTCAGGGGAGTCTAGATTTACATAAGTCTTGGTGGAAAGGAAAATAAGGGAGCTGCTGACTGGGGGCGGTGTGTGTGTGTGGGGGGATTAAGTCATGCAATTGAGAGGCAGTCTGTGAATGTCTGTCTCTCTTTGCTCCTCCCCCGTTATTTCATTGGGGCAAGTCAAACTGAGCAGTCAGGCATGCCTGGATGTGTGGCTTTTATGTGGTTATTATCCCCATGGGGTGAGCTGCCTCTAGCAGAAGGGTCATTACCCTGTGACAGCAGTGACTTGGGAGAGGGGCTGAGAGGGGGAAAGCTGCCTTCTCATTTTCTCACACACCACTTGCCCTATAGATCAGTGAAAACGGCCAGTTAGAGTTGGGATGTCTCATCTCTCTGGCTGTCCCAGAGAGAGCTCCCCCTTGCAGTGTTGAAATAGCTGCTCACCGCGCTGTTCTCATCCAGTCTGGTTTCCTCTCTGTTTTTAAGTTAGATGCTTTGTGAGGAGGGGGCTGCAGGCTGCGTGGCAGGAATGCAAATTAGCACATCGGTAATGGTCACAAAAAACGTCTGTTCAATTCTCTTGATCTGTTTTCAACCTCCTCTTCGATTTTAAGTCACCTTGAGAATCACCTCCCTGGGGGTGTAGGTGCTTCAGTCTCATCCTGCCATGTGTTTAATGCTGACCCAGCTCTCCCCCACATCCTGAGGGAGATATGCATGCGAGCAGGATCTTCGCTGTTGCCCCCTACTCTGTGAGCTGAGATGCCCATCTAGCCATTGCACATGCCAGGCTTTCCTTCATTGGGGTAACGTTTATTTGTTTCCACACTGGGAAAAAGAGAATTTAAGGAAGTGTGGACTCGTGAGGGAATTAAACAATATGGCAGTAAACCAGTTACTGTACGTTTATAGTGCTGCCCTCTACTGGCCAGAACAGGGCTGCTCAGTTATGTCCTAGGCTCTTATTTAGGCCGGGGCAAAATACAGCCCACGGGCCACATCTAGCCCACCAAGCCACCGGATCCAGCCCGCAGATGCAGCGGGGAGCCCCAGGCAGACTCCCTGCTTGCCCCGGCCCGCCCCACCCGCACTCCGCTCAGAAAAGTGGCTGTCGGCCATTTTTCTTTCACCACTGTGATCCTGGAGGGGAGTGGGGAAGGCTTCATGAGCTGCTCCCACTCCCAGCACAATTCCATTGGCTGCTTTCTGGCCAATGGGAGCTCCTGTTTGTAAAACAGGCAGCATATGAAGCACCCTTCCCCCCCTCCGTTTCGTAGTTATTCATACATGCATGGGGCAGGGCAGGCAGGCTTCCTGAGAACCCTGCTGGGCTGCTGGCCAGGAGTCACCTCTGGCACTCCAGCCCTCCCTCCCCCATCCCTCTGCTCCCCAATCCTGCCCCCTTACCCCGCATAACCCAAACCCTCTGCCCCCTCCTGCACCCATATCCCCTCCCAGACCCCACGCTCCCTCCTGCACCCGAATCCCTTACCCCAAGCTCCCTTCTGCACCCAACTTCCATCCCAGACCCCACATCTCCTTTGTTAATATCATGGGTTATCTAGGGAGCTGGTGGAATCTCCATCCCTAGAGGTTTTTAAGTCCTGGCTTGACAAAGCCCTGGCTGGGATGATTTAGGTGGGGTTGGTCCTGCTTTGGGCAGGGGGGCTGGACTCAGTGACTCCTGAGGTCTCTTTCAGCCTTGGGATTCTATGAAGGTTACTACCTCGCCTGCTTTCCAAAATCTTGGAGTGGCCCCCCCCATCAAAAAATATTACTCACCCCTGCTCTTATTGCTAACAGCAAATAGTGAGTTTCCCTTGGCCAGGGGCATGGGACTGTGATACTGAAGAAGGAAGATGTGTGTTCTTCCCTCCACTGCTGTCACGAAGCCCGGAGTGGCAAAGGTATGCAGCACAGTGAAACCCCAAGTGGCCAGGGACTAACAATAATACAGAGAGAATTGGGGGAAGCTTTGCAGAAGAGTTGTGGGACCCACAAGAGCAGAATGCTAAGGAAGGAGCTTAAGAGGGGCTTCCCTAATATATTTCTGGAAAGTATAAGCCTATTAATGCATTTGGAGGGAGACTAAGTTAGGAATCTAGGATTGTTGATCTGTTGAATAGCTTCTTTAACTGGAATAATAAAGTGAGTCTAGTAATTAGGAAATAATGAATGGTCAATGCTAAGAATTAGGGGACAGTTGTTCAGTACCTGATGCAGCTTGAGAAAGGGACCCTGGCAAAGTGCCACTATTGTGTCTTACTGACAGTCAGGCTACTAGGTACCAGGACAGCCCCAAGAAGCAGTTGAGAACAGCCTCAGGGCTGCTGTAAGATACATCGGCTGCTCCAGCAGTCTGGATTGCTGGGGTGCAGCAACACTCCATCTACAGCGCGTCTTCCTCTCCATCACACTCTCTTGGATTTGGCATCAAGTTAACAATTCTGGCTCTGCCCCTCCCTCAGGTGCTTGTAAACAATGGAAAGCTTCATTATGCCATCTCTAAAGTTGCTTTGCCTGAGCATCCTCACTGGATCCCAGGACCTAGCATTGAGTATGGGAATCGGGAAAATTGAACCTGTACAAATTAACAGGTATGGATGGAATGTACCCTGTGGTCTGGAAGAATTAGTAATGAACAGCCCCCATTACTAGTATTTATTTATGAAAACTAAGGCAATACACCAGTGCTGTGAAAAGTGAGTATGTAGTACCAAGCTTCGTATACAGTGGAAGAGAGTGCTCCATCTAACTAATTGAATAGCTATTAAACCTCCACATCTGGGTCACTTGGGTCACAGGAGTAGTCACATTAATTACAC
Source organism: Rafetus swinhoei (assembly GCA_019425775.1). Lineage (NCBI taxonomy): Eukaryota > Metazoa > Chordata > Testudines > Trionychidae > Rafetus > Rafetus swinhoei. The sequence continues at coordinate 10,254,961 of CM033439.1, read as the reverse complement.
ATGAGTAAAGACAGCTACATTTGGTGCCAAGAGGAGATATTTGGAGGCATGTAGGTCCCTATTTAAGAGTATTTAAGCACAACCTTAACTTCAATCCATTCCTATTAAACCATTAGGACACGAGTGCTTGGCTGACTCAGGGCCCCAGTGGCGAATGAAACCAGGAACAATAACTGGAATGGGACACAATATGCTTTCAGTTATGCCTGTGCAAAGGCCTGCACATATTTTGAAGTGAAGGGCTCTTGGGTGGAATTGACAGCTGAATTGGGACCATTCCTACATACAAAGAGAAATCAAACATGATCATGGAGTTGGCTTCCAAGATTAGGGGATAAAGGGAATGCTGATATCAGATATTGAGGGCTAGATTCTCATCTGTTGTAAGTTGGTGTAGCTCCATGCACCCATAGACTTTAGTAAAGCATTTGGCTTTTAAGTTCAAGGCCCTGGCTGGGGTGATTTAGTTGGGCTTGGTCTTGCTTCGAGCAAGAGGTTGGACTAGACAGGTGAGCCGATAGCCTGCGTGGACCCTTGGCAAGATGGGGGGGAGGTGTGCTCCATGCTTCCAGAAGCGGGAGGCCTCAGGCGGAAGGGGCAGGGGTAGGGCGGGGCAGCCAGTTTTCTGCACCACCTGGAGCATGGCATACTCCTCCCCCAGCCTTCAGAGCTGCCTGAAGTGCACTGCACAGCACTCCGGCAGCAATTCCAAGGGCCTGGGCCTCTAGCCACTGCTGTGCCTGCAGTAACAGAAGTGGCAGCTGGGAGCTCCAGGCCCCTTTGAATCTCTGGCTCCCAGGGCAACTGCCCCCTTTTACTACCCTCCTGCCCCAGTCAACAAGCCTATGGCTAGATGACCTGAGGGTTCTTCCAGTCCATATCTTGTATGATTCTACCATTTCATACAGGATTGTACTAAATCCAAAATGGATTCAGATTGGCTTGGGTTTGAAAGTTACTACTGGAGACTGAAAATTGGCTGATGTACCATAAGTGGTGGATGGGCAGTAACGAGTGGCAATTCCCCATTTTGCAACGTGGTGTCTTGTGGGGCATAGCAAGGATCAGTATGAATCCTGGTTTCCTCCGACTTCTTCCTTGCAAACAGCATGTTCATGAATTTATCAGAAGACACTACATTAGCGAAGGGGAGGCATCAAAGATGAGCCATGGTAGAAAATTCATGGAAAAAGACCCAGCAGATTACAAATGTAGAAAGGAAATAGCCAGGTGAGATTTAGCATGGGGGAAAAAAACCAAAGCAGAATGTACTCAAAAAGCTATGCAGTTGGAGGGAGCTGTCATGCTGTCTGTAGTGGTTCACGACATGAGTGCCAACCTTATTTCAGACTGTCAAGAAGCAGGGCAGACACCCCAAAATTCATTCTGTCATTCAATTTCACCAACCCAGTAACAAATGTGAACTCCTGAAGTTGTAGAACAGCCTTACCAGGACAATGAGCCTCCTAGGCAAATGAGACAGTGAGAGAAAGATCTCAAAATACTTGGGTTACTGCCAGCCTTAAGAGAATGGACACTTAGCCCTGGTAAATTAGCACCTTAGATCTCACACCAAAGGCAATGTATCCAATCCTATAGTAAGAATTTATTAAACTAAGAAAAGAGAGAGGTCACTACAAAAATACACAAATGAATTAGAGCGGATGGCTCCGTATGGCGATAGAGTTGCTGTAATAAGTCAGCTCTGAATGTCCTTTAGAGCTAACCCAGGTTCACCCTGGGGACCTCTTCTTCTGTTTTGTAGCTCCAGCCCTGTGGGAATCCAAACAGCGAAGGAGATGAAAAATTGACTTGTCAGCTCCTTTTCCTGATGTGATGCTTTGCACATAGCCTCTTCATGAGTGCCAGGAGGCAATTAACAAAGTCTTGGTACTGTAATGTTCCAAAATGATCCATTTAATTTTAATAGGACTTCTTGATGGGCAGGAGACAATCCCTCCTGAGTTCACAGTTTCAGAGGAAACATTTTTTACAGTTACAAGACAAAAAACTTAAGTACTTCTTCATAGCATGGGATAAAGATATTATTGTAAATGAGATTAATGCATACAGCAGGTTATACACATTTCATAAAATCTAAATCCTTAGAGGTAAGTCCGGTATCCATCCTAGCCCGGCTGAAACACAGGTGAACAGACTGGCTACCAGCAACGAATTTGTTAGTGCTCAGCTGAGGCCCAAAGCCTTGGCAAGAGCTTAGCATCTGGTCTGCCACCATCAAAGGAGGGCTTGAAAAGTAGGAAGGTTGTCAGAGACCTAAGGGAAGTATTGGTCAGCAAATTATACTATCTATGCTGTGATTGTGTGCGTGCGTGCACTGAGGTAGCTAAGCCTATATAACTCCGGTCTAAATGCACTGTGCTGGTGTGATGTGGGGCTCACACCATTCCAGGTGACTTACCCGGTAAGTTGCACTCAGGCAGTGTATATACGTTAGGGTTGTTTGTACTAGTGTAGCTACATTGATATAGGGCTTATCTACATTTGAACCACTACAGCTGTAGTGCTTCAGTATAGAGACTATGTCGACAGCCTGGGTGCTAACGTGTGTTTACCTCCCAAAGAGGTGGATAGGATTCTGTCCAGCTAGCACTGTCTACGCTGTGGGTTAGGTTGGATTTTTCACACAACTAAGCGATATAACTGAGCTGACCTAGTTGGATATGAATTTGCAATGCCTTACAATGGCAGAGGAAGCCATTGTGATTTTGGGAGCTGGGAGGGCCATGCACAGAGACATCACAGGAGGGAATTTTTTGGGCATCGGGTTTTTCTTAGCACATCGTGAGTGCTACTGGAAACAAATAACAAATAATAACAATCACCTAGAGAACAATAACAAATACTGGTGAATTTGAGATCACTATAAGTGTGATTTGGTCGGATTACTTAGGGTCTGATCTACCCATTAATGTCGATGGAAAGATTCTCATTGACCTCAGTGGCCTTTAGATCAGACTTTGGGTCCAAATACAGAAAGACACTTAAACACAAGTCTAGCCTTAGGTATGTGCCTAGTTCACAATGGAAGTTGTCATTGATTGCAGTGGTGCCAGGATTTCACGCAAAGGGCAAATAGTTGAGCAGATATGAATGTCTTTGTGCCATCAGGGAGGAAGCGAGTGTCTAAGAAAGACTTGAAAGAAGAGATGCCAAAGGCTGTGAATCTTTTTATATCTTATTGCTAATAAATCCATGGGATTCTGAAGCCCCTTCCAGCATTTGTCGGTATTTCCAGAAGGGGCTATACAGTGAGAGAGGCATGACATTGTTACAATATCCATTTGATGGGAGGGGAGAGAGGGCAGGAGTAGGCTGTGTATCCTTTGTTTGTTAGTACTAATAAATACGAAGAAGTCTCATTTGTTTAGTCGTGTCTTTATAAGCAAAGTATTTTTAATGTAATTGTTATGCTAATTATTCCCCAATTTGCTGGTTAGTCATAGTTCTGAGATTGCATTTTCCTGGTATGGTGCAAGGTGGCATTCTGCAAGGAACTGCTCATAATCTGAATCCATTTCAGTAATCCTTATCTCTGCCATGACACAGAGTAATTTCCTGTCATCAGACGGCCATGGCTAGATCCATAAAATAAACAATTGGTGTTGAAAAAGCATTTCATCCAATCTGATTTTATGAGGAAAACATAAGCCCCCTGCAGAATACAAAAAAGGTTGGATCTGGGATGCTTTATTGGTTATTTATTTATATCAGTTACATAATTTCATTTTGATTTGATTAACTACTTGCCTTCGCCTTGCCCCTCCCTCTTTCCCCACAGTCTCCAGTTTGCTCTCTCAGATCACTGTTACTGCAGGACCTTGGATACTCCAAACAGGGAAAATGGAAACCACTCCTTTTGTTCTTTAAAAGCCTAATGTTGCAATCAGGGGCATGAATTCAATGGCACAGTGAAAGGAGGGCATCAAGCTCTACTTGCATATGGTCCCAACTTGGGCACTATAGGTTCCCACTGTGAATGAGCGGAGTAGTTTAGTTAATGCTGTCTGTCCATAACGCAGTCCAGTCGCTTGGATATAAGAACATAAACATAAGAACATAAGAACGGCCGTAGCAGGTCAGACCAAAGGTCCATCTAGCCCAGTATCCTGTCTGCCGACAGTGGCCAGCACCAGGTGCCCCAGAGGGGGTGGACCGAAGACAATGATCAAGCGATTTGTCTCCTACCATCCCTCTCCAGCCTCTGTCAAACAGAGGCCAAGGACACCATTTTATCCCCTGGCTAATAGCCTTTTATGGACCTAACCTCCATGAAATTATCTAGCTTCTCTTTAAACTCTGTTATATCCCTAGCCTTCACAGCCTCCTCTGGCAAGGAGTTCCACATGCTGACTACACGCTGTGTGAAGAAGAACTTTCTTTTATTAGTTTTAAACCTGCTACCCATTAATTTCATTTGGTGTCCTCTAGTTCTTCTATTTAGGAACTAATAAATAACTTTTCTTTATCGGCCCTCTCCACACCACTCATGATTTTATACACCTCTATCATATCCCCTCAGTCGCCTCTTTTCTAAACTGAAAAAGTCGCTTTAACCTCTCCTCATATGGGACCCGTTCCAAACCCCTAATCATTTTAGTTGCCCTTTTCTGAACCCTTTCTAAGGCCAAAATATCTTTTTGAGGTGAGGAGACCACATCTGTACACAGTATTCAAGATGTGGGCGTACCAGTTTTATACAGGGGCAGTAAGATATTCTGGGTCTTATTTTCTATCCCTTTCTTAATAATACCTAGCATCCTATTTGCCTTTTTGACCACCGCTGCACACTGTGTGGAAGTTTTCAGAGAACTGTCCACGATAACTCCAAGATCTCTTTCCTGATTTGTCGTAGCCAAATTAGCCCCCATCATACTGTACGTATAGTTGGGGTTATTTTTCCCTATGTGCATTACTTTACACTTATCCACATTAAATTTCATTTGCCATTTTGTTGCCCAATCACTCAGTTTGGTGAGATCTTCTTGGAGTCCCTTACAGTCTGCTTCTGTCTTGACTATCCTAAACAGTTTGGTATCATCTGCAAACTTTACCACCTCACTGCTTACCCCTTTCTCCAGATCATTTATGAATAAGTTGAACAGGATTGGTCCTAGGACTGACCCTTGGGGACACCACTAGTTACCCCTCTCCATTCTGAAAATTTACCATTTATTCCTACCCTTTGTTTCCTGTCTTTTAACCAGTTCTCAATCCAAGAAAGGACCTTCCCTCTTATCCCATGGCCATGTAATTTACACAAGAGCCCTTGGTGAGGACCTTGTCAAAGGCTTTCTGAAAATCTAAGTATACTATATCTACTGGATCCCCTTGTCCGCATGTTTGTTAACCCCTTCAAAGAACTCTAATAGATTAGTAAGACAGGATTTCCCTTTACAGAACCCATGTTGACTTTTGTCCAACAAATTATGTTCTTCTACATGCTTCACAATTTTATTCTTTACTATTGTTTCGACTAATTTGCCCGGTACGAAGTTAGACTTACCGGTCTGTAATTGCCCGGATCGCCTCTAGAGCCCTTTTTAAATATTGGTGTCACGTTGGCTACCTTCCAGTCATTAGGTGAAGCCGATTTAAGGGATAGGTTACAAACCACAGATAATAGTTCAGCAATTTCCCATTTGAGTTCTTTTAGAACCCTTGGATGAATGCCATCCGGTCCCGGAGATTTGTTAACATTAAGTTTTTCTATTTGTTCCAAAACCTCCTCTAATGACACTTCAATCCGGGACAGTTCCTCAGATTCATTACCCACAAAGGACGGTGCAGATTTGGGAATCTCCCCAACGTCCTCAGCCGTGAAGACTGAAGCAAAGAAATCATTTAGTTTCTCCGCAATGGCTTTATCGTCCTTGATTGCGCCTTTTATAGTTCGATGTTTTCAGCCATTGCCTAAATCCATGGCACAATGCACGTCGAAGCTTTAAAATGTATGGAGCTCTCCTACAGTGCTGATTGGCTCACTTACTTCTCATGTTCCTTTCCACCCACATGTGGTTTAGAACTGATGTGTTTTTAACGGTATTACATTAAATACAAAACAGCAAGAGTGGAAGTGCAGTCGGAGCATGGAGGGATCTTTTGGGGGAAAATATGCATCATAATATAAAACCAATTAATGAGGGATGAGATTAAAATGTGATGAGGGATTATTGAAAAATGATGAGTGAGATGTTCTAAGTATGTTCCCAGGGGGTCACCTAACTAAAAATTACGGATGTAAAAAGTCAGTTTAAAAGGTAACCATGTAACCACTGAAAATTTTAGCAGTTACACGCACTATGGGCTCTGCGGTGTAAAATTTAAATAATCTTTATACTGCAGAGCCTGCAGCAAAGGCTCCCCAGGAGCAGGGCTGGTAGGGGCTGCTGGCTTCATGCAAAGCTGCCTCCCTGGGGGCCAGGAAGAGTTTGACTGATAACATTAAACAAACAATTAACCAATAAGCATCAGCTAATCAGTTAACCGGTTAAACTTTAACATCCCTGCTAAAATATCTGCCACATGTAAAAGGGAGAACGTGAAATATCTGCCAGTTGTAGTCAGATGTTGGGGGCAGATTTTCTGTTTATGTAAATGGTCAAAGCTCCAGTGACTTTCATGCAGTTCTGACAGTTTGCACCAGATGAAGAAGATCTGCCCCGAGATCTCAGTAGAACTCCAAAAAGGGAGAGGAGATTGAAGTGCTGAGAGGACTGTAGAGATGTAGAGGTAACTGCAAAATCAGGCATCAGCTGAGGCTTACCAGAAATCTTACTGTATTACTTTACTGCGTTAGAAACATTGTTACTTTGTTGTGCTGATTTAGATATTGGAGGCATATGTTTGGGAGGAAGGTGTATTGATAACTAGCACACTAAAAACAATGCTATTTTCACTAGAGTTACGCAGAAAATGTTTTTTTTTTTAAAGGCCTATTTTAGTCAAAAATTTGATGTTTAGACAGATTTTGATGAAAAAACTGACGTTTGGAAAATGTGAGCACATATTCATAAGTAACAAATGTACATACAAGATATTTATACAGTTGCAACCAAGTTCAAACTGGATTACTACTGGAATTTCCATATTGCTAATTATGATTATGTGTTGACAGTTGTCAGATAGTAATCCAATATACTAGTGGATTATAATTTAATGACCAATATAACATATATTGTTTTCAAGTTTCAGACATTATAACAATATATGGAAAAGGCATTCTTGGTAGACCTATGCTTCTAAAATTATTGTAATCACAATTGAACGTTCCTTATACATTTCTGTATATATTGGGTTATTCAGTATTCTACTAGCCCCAGCTTAAATAGTAGCATTGTCAGGAATTTTTTTAAAAAATTTGCTAACAGTGATAGTATGTCAAAATGCTGCACTTTCTCAAACCATCTCATAGTGAGTTCTTTCTTCACTTTTCTGAAAATGTCCCTATGTGACAAACTAATATTTCTAGGACAGAAAAGTCTGTCTTCTGTTTTATTCATATGCCAATATAATACAATAAAAACTCTTTTAAAAGAAGAAATTTAAATTCTGGTGCATGCCCTTGAGTAATGGGTTTTGGTCAGATTAGCATAAATTGCTGGCAAGCCACTTGCTAAAAAGTTCTTGGATGGAGGCTCCTGATGGATGGACTGGCAAATAGAACTTGGCTTTGCTGATACTGCTGATCTCAAGGATGGAGGAAGCAGGTAACAGATACTCGATCACTGTGGTTTGAGTTCCTGTTTGCACCTGAGTGAAATAATTTTCTATCTTTCTAACTAAATTTATCTTAGAGGTATTTTTATCACTTTAGATTCTGAGCATTGCTATAGTTTTGTCTTGTGGTAGTTCGGATAGTCTTGCCTGTTGCCTCTTCTCAGACTGAAGTAAGATTCCTTCTCCTAAGGCAGCGGTTCCCAACCTTTTCCAGATGGGGACCCATTTTGACAATTCAGGAAGACTTGGTGAATTCAAAAAAATGTGTGAATGGCTCCTTAAGAGCCACCTGGGGAAGACACCTGGAGACCCTTTTGAAATGTAATGGCGACCCATATTTGGGTCCCGACCCATAGGTTGGGAAACCCTGTCCTAAGGGGAAGAGGGAGCCTGAACCCCCTTTCCCTGCCATGTTTAGGAAGGTTTTCCGGTATTGTGTGCCAAGTGATATTTCAGCATTAGGAAAGGGGGGAGTTACATACTTAAGACCTTGAAACCTGAAGGGGTTGGAAAATGCACATTGCTCACAGGTGGGCGAGGTTGTAAACACCAAGAAGGAAGAGGCATTCGTAGTTAGTGCTACATGAGAGTCGACCGCTGTGAGTAACGGGATGAAATTGAGAGGGAAAATATAAGCGGAGTATCAGGAACAGTGTCCTGGTAATAAGGACTATTAGGCTGTCATGTAATGGAAATGCCATTGCTGTAGCCTTTTAAACTATGCCATATCAAACCTACCATGGGAGGCGACCTACATGGGCATAGAGAGGCAAATTTCTTCTCTGAGAGCTTTGTGGAGGGTAGCATGTGTTGCACTGGATCAGCAAGATATGATTCTGTGGTGATGAGCTAAGAGCCTAGAAAGACAGATAGCAAGTAACTCTTCTAAACATAGGCACCAGCTTCCTGGGATGATGCTCATCTCTCCTTCACCACAGGCCCTGTTCCCTTCCCCCAAGTCTCCACCCCTTTCTGTCCTGCTTGCCCCAAACCCAACCCCCCCAAGTTCCTGACTCCTGCCTCTCTCTTGGGTGTGCCCTGGGCCTTCTCCCTCCCAGAATCTCCTGGTGGATACTAAACACCTACTAATTTTTTTTGTGGGTGCTCCAGCCCTGGAGAATCCACGGAGTTGGCACCTCTGCTTCTGAGAGAATTGCACAGTACAATGCCTTCAGCAGCCACTTCTCAGGCACTGAGCTGCTGAGAAACTGCATGAGCACAGCTGAGTACGGGATTCTGGTGCTCTCTGCAGTTGGTTTTGTGGTGGGAGTTAGCACTGTGGCAATGAGTGCTCTTGATCTTGCCATCTCAAAATCAACAAACTCTCCTGGAGACTCCCTATTTGTTCCGAGCAGGCTAAATACACCCCTAATGTAACTCCATTGCACTGAGCACACTGAGGATGAATGTCTGAGCCATGTTGTGCCTGAGGGAAATGTCTTCAGAGGGACGGTTTGTCACCTGCTTTTTATCCCTGCATGGAGAGAAAAGAAAGGCGCAAGGGTTAAACCTCTTACCAACACAAGTGAAGCTACCCACAGAGATGTAATTGCAATCCCCTTCTGGGTTTGTAGATTTTTACAATTTGCTGCTGCCTCATTTCCCCTCTTTGTTGATATTTTTCCAGTTTCTAGTGCCTGGGAGCCTAATCATCTATTTATTAAAATAAGACCAACAATATGTTTGTGCTGGAAAACATTAAGAGGCTGTACATTGATCATCCAGATTTAGGGCTTTTTCTGCCATCCTAATATCGCCGGAGACAAATTCTTTGCAGCTAATTACATTATTAATCCCTTAAAGCATTTGCATAAGGTATTTCCCAAAGATATGAGACCCTCCATCAAAAAAACAAATTGAGCAAAGAAACAATTGTGTGTATTTTTCTAATTAAGTATTGTAAGAAAGTAAAGGCAAAAAAGAGAGAAAATGCAAATGTTGTTAATTAAATGCTAAGCTTGCTTTCAGGGTCTAGATTTAAATCATTGCAGGATATCCTGAAATTCACAGTCATTCCATCTGAGAGCCCAAGGAACAGAAGGCTGTGATTTTCATTTTGAGCTTATATCAGACCAGGGTTTGATCACCACCAAACTTCCAGAGTGTTTAGATCTGGGGCTTTGATCAGGACTCCTCTCTACTCTTAACCCTTAGTGAAATCCTAAATGGGGACTCAGCTATTACGCAGTTGCTAGACCTCCTGAGAGCCTCCCAATTGAACCATGTTCTCTCACACATCCATATGCTGACAGCCCTCTCCTCCCCACACTGTGCAACCCATGAGATTTCCCTGAGCATCATCTTAACACTTGACCATGTAGGAGCCATTTCCTTACTCTCTTGTTCCTCTTGTCCACATTTGTGCTTCTGAAAATTTACACTTGTGCTACACCTGGGCAGTTGAGTGGAACTGATGGTGTTTTAGGCTCACATGGTGAATAGAGACAGCAGGGGTCCAGCGCTCCATACTCCATAAACAGGCATGTAGCCATTTAATTGCATGTGTTAAGTAGATGAAGCTAAATCACATTGGCTAGGAAATAGCAACCCTTATGTACAGTATGGATGAACAGCTAAGTTGTTTTGGAAGGGGTTCCTCAAGATACCAATAATACTTGGCACATATAATGTGCCTTTTACCAAGGGATCTCAAGCTGGTTAAGTATTTTTATCTTCATGTTACAGATGGGGAGTCTGAAGCATAAAGATTCCCTGAGGACACACAGAAAGTGGCAGAGCCAGAGAATTAAACTCAAATTCCCTGACTACCAGCCCTGTCTAACCAACAAAGGGCTCCCTTATTATTTTCATATTTCTTTGGATGATTGGGAGCAATGCATGACACATCCTATCACAGCTTCCTCTCATTGCTGAGAGCAGAAGGCAGTGTCTTCCGGAAGATTATTTAGCATTTGCTGAAGCAGGAGCTCTGCCCATTCTGATAATGAAGTTTGGCATTCATACAGTGCTTGATGTGGTCACCTTTATTCACAGAGAGCAGGGCTTTATTCACCTGAGGATCCCTCTGATGTACAAAGGACCATATGCATGGGTAAGGGACTTCTCAGATTCAGGGACACCAACAGCTTCTGCGGGCTCCCGGGCAAGGTGGGGGAGGGCCAGTTCTGCTCTCCTAGAAGGGGAAGGGCCAGGGACTGTCAGCCCTCAGTGCTGCCCAGAGCATGACACTGCCCCTTTCAGGCCTTTAAGCAGCATTCTGGTGGCAATTTGAATCACAGGGCCCTGGGCAACTGGTACCTTTGCCTGTCCTCCCCCCGGTGGCAGGCCTGCTCAGGTTGAATGACAGTGGAAGTATTGGGCCATTAGCACTTGTTGAGCATCATCAGCCAGTTAATCATTTGGAGGATAGGTTAGCATGCATTATTATCCCCCTCCCCTCTTCTGGAAACAGGTGATGTAATTTGCCCAAACTCACACAGTCAGTAGCAGAGCCAGCATTAGAACTCAGGAGCTCCAAAACCTCTACTCAGTCCTCCAGCTCACACTGCCTTTCAAATAAGCACCATTCTGTACTCCAGCTTGCAAGAACCTTGAACTAATCAATTACAGGTATCTGCACCCTTTTTGGAAACACAGTGTGTACCTATTTTAAGGGTGCATGTGGAGCATTCATCTTTTGTTGCCTCAGAACAAGGGGTGAATTCCTTGGTGCAGCTTAACAGCAGATTAATGTGACCATGACAGACCAAGGCACACAGTTATTTATGCAGTTATTCAAAAATAAAAGCCTGCCATGAGCATGCTTTAAAAGTGAACTGCATTGTGTGATTGAATGACATCAACAACAAGAGAAATACAAGAAGACATTTTCTGAAGTGTCTCATGCTCTGAAACAAGACAGGAAACACCTGGCCTGTCGGGGGGGGGAAGGGGGGGGAAAGAGAGAGAATGGCTGGTGGCATGAATACAAGCAATTCCATGATAAGGCAAAGAATGGGGAGAGAAAGTCCTGGACTCTTTTTTCTAAATGCTAGTGGGTAAAAAATATATCTTATAACTCATTTTTCTGCTGCTGTTAATCACACTTGTTACTTGGTTGTTACATTTCTTGAGTCATTTTAGTTTTTCCAAAAGTGACCATGACTTGTTACTTATACTGTAGCTGACAGAAGTGACACACTTAATATCGGGGGGTCCAAACCTGGATATCTACCAGTGGAGATGAAGATCAGGTAAATGTGCACCTGCTCTTCCAAAAAGAAAAGAAGTGCCATTTTGGTAACTGTCGCTTGTACTATGAGCACTTTGGAAGTGAATAGGTTGAGAGTACAGTTTACCACTCAGTCCTGTTTAGGCCCAGCATGGTTGTGTGACAATGATGGTCAGACATCATGCCATCTACTAGGAGAATCTGGGTCTCTGGAGAAGACTCTGGATTCTGGCTCTAGTAATGGCTGAGCACAGATCCACCAATGCAGAAATGGCAAAAGCTGTGGGTCCACCCATGGACTGACTCCACAAAGAGAGAGCGCCATGTATGGTACACATCCATCTTATCCTCCCAGATGGAGGGAAGGTGCCAGTGGCCCAGGATGGACACCATGTTGGAGACGGAATCTGAGAAAGATCTGAAGATAGGAAAGAGCATTCACAAAGCATTTATACATCTATGTAATTTCTTTTTACCTTTTACAGACACTTAACAAGAACAACTTAATACCTGATGAGCGGACCAACTTCTACCCCTTGCAGCAAACCAATGTGTACACTACAACCTATTATCCAAGTACACTGAATAAATATGACTACAGGCCTGAGGCCTCTCCTGGAAGGACCTTTACCAACAGCTGATGGTGAACAGACTATCCAAGGACTGGATCACTTCCTGTATGAATTGTTTTTTAAACTGAGTATATGGACCAAATATTGGCCCGGTCTTCAGATGTAAATATTGTACAAGTAGGGCCTCTTTTTTTGGTTAACTGTTTTACTTTTAAACAGCACATCTCCTTACGTGGACAGAATGCTTATGGACCAGAGACCATTATGCATAGACTTTTGTGGATATTTGACTGGAGAGGACACTTGCTGCTGCAAATATTCATGGCTGGATGGTCAGTATATCTGTCCGAGGCCTGAATTGCCAAGGAGCTGATGCATGCTGTGTTAGGTTTCCACCATGCTACGTGCCAGTATGTTCTAAGAAACATTACAGATAGCTCCGTAGAGCAAAGGATAATACAGCGAGGCACCCCCTTGATGTGACTAGATAATGATGGTGCACTGAATGACACTTAGTTCACAAGATAAACTGTATGGGACTCCATTATGCTAGGAACTGGATCAAAGTTTTAGGTTTATAGCAGGGTTACTAGCTTCATCAGAAGATTCCTTTCCCATTGCAGGAAATGGCCTCCATAATCTTCTTTGGGAACATCCAGTTCAACCAGGAAAAGAAAACACACAAAGTTCTCTACCCAAAGAAGCATTTCAGAATATTTCCAGTCTTAATTAGAATTATACAGGCAATGTGAGATGGTAAGTGAAGTAAATGTTGGATTAACGGGATGTGGACATTGACTGCATAGCAAAGATGTGCATACCACTGGAAAAAATGTGAGAAGTGCTGTATGCGAGCCATTAGCATTCTTTCAAACAACATTTACTTTTTTTCTCCAACCTTGATTCTGTTCATGTCTGCAAGGAATGATGACTGATGGTCAGGCCCTCCTCTTGTGAAATCACTATACTTGGGCTAATTCTTATTTTATTATTAATTTTTAGTTCAGTTATTTTTTGAAGAGTAAGAAATTCTGAATTTTTGGCACGGTATTTTTCTAAGGAATGTATTCATTGCATACCATGACACAGAAAGTCTGCTGCACATTCTTATTGTGTCTTCCAGTCAGTACTCCATCCAATTATTATACAGCTGAATAATGTGCATTGTTTGCCAATATTTCTTTAGCTTTCTCAGCTAGAAACAAATGAAAAAAAATCTTGCTCCAGTTATTAAAGTTGGACTATAGGATTATTAAACATTATATCCAGCCTTGAAATGTAACTTTGTGTACGTGTGTGCCTGTGTGCAGCAGAAGGCATGGTGTGTACAACCAGATGTATGTCTGATGTTACTGTCTGGCCAAAAGAAAACCTACCACCACTGCTTAATGGACAGTTCCAGCAAATCTGTTAGCAACGTGAGCAAGTTTGACACTGTTACTATTGAATGTTTCTATTTATAATGAACTCCTGATGCTAAGACTTTAGAATGCCTCAATACTGAGCATGAGATAAGAGTACAAACCTAAACACACCTGAGTTCCACAACTTGAATTCTTTGTATGTGTATTACTTTAGCAATTGCTGTGTCTATTTCCATTGACTGGGATGTGTTCCAAGCAGTTTGGGTTATATTGGATACATATGATAGATTTCACTGTAAGCCAGCACTTATTAGTTTCTCATTGCTATCACTTTATAGACACTTGTTTGTAAGGCTGCAGCTGCTCATTGCACGCATACCCATACACAGAGGTGGTCAATGGGAGCTGAGAAAAGACTTTGCTATTCATGGCTCAAAACGTACAGCTCTCATGGATGAGGCAGAGCAGAGGTGGACTTTGTAATCTGATTTTACAATGTGGGATCACAAACAGGAGAACAAATTAGCCTTATACTTCTAAACTATACTAGTGGTCTGTAGCTGTAAGGAGATTGATTATAACAATTTCATCAAGGGTTTTAGATTAACTCAATGATTCCTAACCTTTTCTGGCAACTGTACCAAATTAGCAGACTGATTAAAGTTCTGCTTCCAGTTACACCAGTGTGGGAAAAACTTAATTGAAGTAAAATTACTCTAGATCCGTACAGCAGTATGACTGCAAACAGATTTTGGCCCCAAGAGTCTGGCTATGCTAATTTCTTCCACCTCTCTGGATGCCTTCTAACACTCTAAAATCCCAGTCTTGCAATGTGAATAGAAAGTAAGGCAATAGAGGTGCACTGGATTCTACAGATCATCAAAAGTGGCAGGCACTGGTCACAAAAGAACCATTGATTTTCAGGGGGCATTAGATACCCAAAGTTTAGCTAGGGCTATGGAAAATTCCATGCTAAAGTCACAGGACTGGTACAGAGCCCCTGTTTGAAAATTGTTGCACTAAACATATGTCAGCAGTTCTAAAGAAACTATTGGTTCCCAAGATCACTGTAGATATTACAAACAGAAGTCATTGCTAAGCTTTCATTTCAGATGGTTCCCTGTGTGGGGGAGTTATGTTGTTGTTGTTTACTTGGCAGGATTTCAGCTGCAGTTCTTAAGAGTTGCAAGCAAGCGAGTTAAACCATGCAGTTATTTTAATTTCAATGTTCTCTTCTTTTGTAGTTCAACCATTTCCATTTTCAGCTTTAAAAAAAAAAGCTGAAATTATTTAGTCTTTCAACTGAGTGAGCAAGATCATTGCTTCCATTGTGTTCAAAAGGTGCCTACTTTGTAGTATAGGTGAGCAGTGGGGTAGGGTACATTTTCATCAAGACACTTCAGAGTCATTCTTATTAGCCATCTGAATGGCTTCATAGAATTGACAATCACAGCGAGAATCTGTGGCCTCCATTCGAGCAGAAAGAAGAAGCAAGGGGGAGGTGAAACACTGCACTCTTATTGCTCAATTAATGTTTGCATGAGAGTGCAGTTCTTTAAGGGCAATGTTAATGTGATGTGAGGGTTGAATTCCTTCTGAGCTCTCCAGTGCGGCTCAGGTTAATGACACAATATACAGTGAGATTCTTGGATTTGTTTGTTTCTATCATGTAAATTGGCAACAGATCATCAGATCTGTAATGCCCATAGGAGATTCAATTGCTCCTCCAGTCCGACATTAAACTGCTTAAATTTTCCATTCTTAAGGTGATATAAAAGTATGCACAGTATGCTGGAAAAACCCTTGATGCTACAGCTTTTTAACACCGGTTTGGTGCTTTTAAAAAAACCTTTAGAGAAAAGTTTTAGCAAGAAATTGAATTAACCTTACAGCCTCAGTGCTCTGAAAATATTTTAGGATAGGATTCAGCTGTATAGAATGTTGAATGCAGTAAGAATATTGCATCTAAATAGGCATGGGGTGGTGTTTAACAATGTTGGGGGTTTTTTTCCACCGCCATATGAAGAGCTGCACTACGCCCTTGCTCTAATGGTTGCATACATGGAGTGAACCATGCTTCACTGTAAAACTGCTGTTTCACTTCACTGGATTGAAATGCCAAGTATAAACATTCCAGCTCTTTACAACTTGCAGATGCCTCCAGTAGATGTCACAAGTAAAATTCCTGGAGAAAGGAGGGCTGCTTGTTCTAAAGATGCATTTGTGAATGTTTGTAAATGTGAGCCACTCCCTCTTCTTAAACATGTAAAATGTAACAAATACCAGAGAAGAAATGTATGGTGCAATGACTGCGATTCTTAATGCCTTATTTTAAGAAAATGAAATAGAAGTAATATGGAAATCAAGGTAGAGAGTGACAATAGAGTCCATTAAATGCCAGATCTGATAAAGGTGTTTTAGGACACCATCAATGATTATATAATCTGATGAGATAAACCCATCTGAAAATGAAATTGCTATCCATACAGATCACTATATTCTTTGTACCAACTGTAAATTTACATTTTATATGTATAAAAAAGTTTATGTAATAAATCTAATAGTATGCATATCTATCAGTAGATAGATAAGGTATATATTTATAATATATACAGACTGTTTCCATCCATCCAAATGCCTGCAGACAAAATTTAGACTGAGAAAGTCAGTGCTGGTGTTCAAATTCTACACCAAGAGACTGAAAATAATGATTAAGAAACCCATGTTCTGTTCTTTATATTATCAAAATACATTTATAGCTAAATACAGTTTTAAAAAAAGTTAAACACACAATTGATTTTTGTAGTTAAATGCCTGTTTTTCACAAAACATTCTGGCTAAGAATAATTTCATAGCCACTCAAACAAATGACTAATCAGCCTGAGGCAGCTGTGTGTATCACTCTTAAATGTAACTAAGTAGAGAATAATTGTGCAAGCAAAGTAGCAGGTTAGACTAGAGGAACAAACGGAAAGTAAAAAAAAGTATTTGAAACAAGTTTTCATTTGAATGCGGAAGAAGTTTGCAATTGTTTTCCAAGTAGTTGACTGGCAGCATAAGAGCTGAATAACCATTTTCACATTGGGCTGCTGTCATACAATTTAAGAGACATTTTCAAATGGGTCTGACAGAGCAATAGAGTAAAAGGTAGCTAATGCCTTTAGGGACCTTTGTAATGCTCTACCCAGCCTTCCAGATTACTGATGTGCGAGGACCACAGTGGAACGCCTTGAATATAGGTTACATTCCAGCCTCCAGTGGAGTGGTCAAAACAGTGCATTGATTTCAGTGGGTGCAGTGTAAGTACTAGGCCCATGAGCAATGGTTTTGCAGGATTTAGCCCTAGCTGAACAGTTTTGAGAGCTCACAGCTATAAAACAGGAGAAATCTCATTTATGCAAGTCCCTCATGTAAGTCTGTTAAGAGCAAACATCAAACCATTTGGAGGTCAGGTGTGGGTCAGCGAGACATTGACCAAGTTGGATATTATCCATAGCACTGGAGCCTTCATGAGGAAGGTTTGACAGAATTTGGGAACGGGTGACAGGGAACAGACCACTTGCTGATTCCCTGCTCTGTTTAATTCCCTTGTGGATATCTGCCATTGGCTACAGTCAGAAAACAAGATATTCGGCTAGAGGAACCATTGGTCAGATCCACTAGGGCCATTCTTATGTTCTTAAGGAAACTCACAAAAACAAGGTCTCATGGAGAATCTGGCATCTTAATTCTCACTGCCAGAACATTGTAAGGTAGAGCCTTTCTTGAAGTTTTAGTTGTAGTTCTGGTCCCAGCTGCAGATGATCTGCCACCAATGTAATCCGCATTATTTGTGTGCTTCTAGAGAACCTACACTCCCTCTTCTTGGCTGAATCTGATGTTTATTTTTTCCAAACACATTTGCCCTGACAGTGCTTTTTTATTGCATGTAAACCATTCAGGCTGAGCTTTCTGGAATTTCCAGTATAAATAGTTTTAAAATAAAGATAATGCTGAATAGCTGTACCACTACTGAAACCTCAGTGGAATGGGGAATGCTGTGTAATATACAGGTCACAGCATGAGGGAGAGGTCAGTGTATAGTCCATCAATAACTGAAGCTAAGTGACTTTTAGTAGAAATATGGCAAAACGTTGGGAAAAAAGCCAGCCAGCTGCATGATCTTGTGGGTTCCATCTACATGCAACTAATCTCCAGTAACATCTGGGTAAGTGTGTATTTTGAACAAATTAGCTATTTAATCAAAAACATCCTTTGTCACATGGGGTAAGTTAGGAGGGAAATTGGCAAGGACTTGTGCATAGATGAGGAGGGAGTGACAGAGGCAATACTGGCTCTTTGATACACAGGAAATTGTTAGCAGAAAACAGTATGTTTACCCCCAAAAAGGAAAATCTGGCAAGTATTATTGGACTCAGTGTGAAGGCACATCACCCTTCCTATGCAATTGAACATGATGGTACTATTAGTGTATAAAGGTGACCTAGACTGTAATCACTGCCTTTGACACTGTGAATTTTTGGGTACTCTGTATTTTTATATATTGTACAATGTAAAGTATAATTCAGAAATAAAACAGAACCTCCTGGAGATCTTGTGAGTCATTTCCCCTCAAAAAACATACTACTGGAATGGTAAATACATGTGTTAGAGATGGCAAAACACATCCAAGTGCAACTCGCCAATTGGGCTGGGTTTGTAACTTGGACTATGTATAACTGTTATTCCTTGCTGACCACAATCCCCTTATTGCCTGAACCATGATTTAGGATTGCATTTATCACAATTTTAGGCTGAATAATAGTACTAGGTATAAATTTAAATTCAGCTACACAATGCAACACTCCACCTCATCAAACCTGATTGTGTTCAGCTCTCCAGAATAAAACTAAACACCAAAACCACTCCTGTCCCTCTCCTCTGCTTTAGGTGCATTTGATGCATAAACCATATTTCAGAATAAGGTGTCAAATGGGCTGAACCAAAACTTTCAATTGAGTGTGGGTGACATGCAAATCTAGGTCTAATTTTGCTGCATGACCTTTATCTCTGTTCCCTGGCTCCTATAGTACCTCTGCTTTGTCCAGGGAGCCAAATATCTAGTGTCCCAAGGACACTATTTTCTTAAAATAAGATCAGGATATTAGCTTGCTCCAATGGGGCAAATAGATCAGTATGCAGAGATTTTCAGCTGTACATTTTCTACTTGGACTGAGATTGTATCCTAGTGCTTTTGCAATTGTTACATAGCACAGTGAAAAATTGTAAAAATGGGCAGAGTTTTAAGGATGATCATAGCCTCTTACTGAAGAATGTTATTGCCCTCATCTCATTTATTAATAAAAACAAAGACTGTAAAAAGTGACAGAATCAGAAACATTTCAGTTTATATTTCAAGACATCTGAAGACTTATATTATAGTTTTATACTGAAAATTACACCACACGGTCATAAAAAATAGATTGGATTGCTAACAAGATGAAATATACTACACCTACATGTAGAATACCTTATCCCTAGAAAATCTTAAGCTCTCTTTTGGGTGTTTTTAGATGCTCAAGTGTAGATTCAAGAATTTATTTTCAAATGCAGACCATCAAAAAGTACCTAAGAGGCACAAGATCAGTAAAAAAAAATCTTTTTTGGGGGGGCGGGGAAGGAGGGAGAAAGCTCAGATGGTGGTTTCCAGTTATTCCTACACTTGAATGTGCACAAGCACTTTATAAATTATTTTATTTTGAGTCAAGGCACATCGATAAAGTGAACTCTCGAGTTGGAAACTAAAAATCTATGCGTCTTAGCATGTTGTTTTTCTAGCTACTAATTAGAGTAATTAAAATAACAGGCTCACTTTGTTCCACAGTGCACATGATTCTCACTCACTTTCACTGCAATTCACAACTATGTGCATTAGTAAAAATATCTAATAAATAAAAAATAGCTACTGCATATGTGTAACTTTATTTATGAGCACTTTCAGTCTTATTGTTGGCTTATAACACAGGCCAGGTTAGTGCATCTGAGTTGGCATGGAGCTGTGAGGTCTTGAGCCTACAGGAGGCTGAGTGTTCTGGCCCTATTCCAGCAATGCACTTAAATACATGCTTAACTTTAAGCACTTTGAGTAGGCCTGCTTTGGTTAAGAGCTTTGCTGGAGCAGGGCCAAAATGTTCAGCCTCTTGAAAAATCTAGAATCTGCTGCCTGGGATGTTACTAGGCTAACTGGAGATGGCTGAAGGGGCAACAAATAGCTACTGAACCTGCACATCCATTAGCAATGACAAATCACTTGCTGAACAAGAACAGCAGTAATGAAATCGTGCTGGAATATAGTGTTTTTATATCCCTGTTAAAATCTCTGATATTTACTATGTAACCCATCCACTGTTTTTCTTCCCATGCTTATCAGCACAATATGCATTCCTGGTGCTTTATTTTGTCTTCTCCCATCTATTCTTACACAGTGGGGTTATTTTAAACATAGAAACATGCTGATGTCCCAGCTATCCAACCAAGATACACTTCAACACAATTACAGGTCCTTAAACATTGCAGTTTGAAGATACCAAGTTTATGAACACAGTGTATGATTGATATATTGATTGGTTAGTCTCTTTCTGCTCTTTAATTTTTGTTTATACACATACACACACTTGCTGGGCACAAAAACTTTTGGTCTTTGGAAAATTATTTCAATAGATGTTTCTGGCCTAATGATCTGGCTCCCGCTGGGATAAGCCCCTCTCTCACTGTAATAGCTTTTCAAGTAACTCTCTCCCAACTATTTAGCTCTGAAAATGTAACTTCTGCTGATCCTGCTGTCACACCATGCTGCAAAACTGTTTTTAAATGTCACAGCAGATTCCTACAGTTTGAAGATGCTAATTAGGTGCCCACTGCCATGTCCGTTAGTAATCTCTGATTTGCAGGAGGCCAACGTATTGGCAAGAATTAAGCATTTTGGGAGGGGACTGGACCTGTTTCAGGGGGTTAGTCTGTCCATGGTGCACCCTCCATAACTCAAGTTTATTTAAATGGATCTTCCAGCTTAAGGGAGAGCGAGCTCAGTCCCATCCATTCCATTCCAGCAGGGAGCTGTAGAACAGCCAAAGTTCCTGGAGTAGTCTGGCTGCCACCAAAGAGTGCTGTCAGGAACAAGTGCCATCAACTTCCTACCAAACCACTGGCAGCTGCTGGACAGTTTCAGCTGTAACTTTTCAGAGGCAAAATATAGAACATTTGTTTTAGTCCCTTAAGGGTTAATACAAATGATGCACTTAAAGTAGTTGTTCTCCAAAAATGACTTCATTCAAATTACCCCTCTCTGGCTGTGGAGATCTTGCTGTTTATGAAGGAGCATAACACATACTTTTGTGTTTCCCCCTTGGACACCAAGGTCCACGTTTTAGAAAAAGTTCTTGCTTGCAACGTGGTCAGATGAGTATGGGTTTGTGAGCAGAAAATCATCTATAAGGGAGAATTTGCTAATGTTATGAAGGAGTCTGAGTCTTTCGTAGAATCATAGAACACTAGAACTGGAAGAGACCTCGAGAGGTCATTGAGTCCCCTGCCCTCACAGCAGGACCAAGCACCGTCTAGATCACCCTTGATAGATGTCCATCTAACCTGCTCTTAAATATCTCAAGAGATGGAGATTCCACAACCTCCCTAGGCAACTTATTCCAGTGTTTAACCACCCTGACAGTTAGGAAGTTTTTCCTAATGTCCAACCTAAACCTCCCTTTGAAGGTATTGAAAATAGCAAAGAGGCCATGAAATTCTTCACCACTAAAGCTGCACATGAACATAACACTTTCTTGCAGTAGATAAATCACTTGTTGCACAGACAAACCCACACATCTGCGAGTAGGAACATTGCTACTTTAAATCATTTTGCTTACAAATCCCACATCATCCTCAAGAGCTATGCTAGTCTGGGGACCCAATTTGGAGTTGCAACATTTAGATCTACACAGCTCTTCACTCAGCATTTTACAGGGACCAGCTTCTTTCTCCAACTCCCTTGAGAGAGAAATGACCCAGATAGCAGAGGGCAAGCAGGTCAGTTAACACACACACATTCAACGCAAGGGGGTAAGTATGGGGAGCTCATGCATGGATGGCTTCATCTGGGTCAGATCAACCCATGGACATGCAGGAGCGCTAAACTAAAGTGACCACTCTACATACAGCCTGTCAATACCAATGCACCAACACAACAACAAGGACATACAAGGGCTGTGCTAAATTACCAGTCCTTTTTCTTCATAGAGCTACTTCTACAGCTCTTTTCACAAGCTCACTCTGTTTTTATCTCCCACCTAAACAGCTACTATGGCACTCCCCTGCAATACACAGCTGCTCTTTGGCCCAGCCGGCCCAGCCCTCTGCTGCTACTGAATATATACCAGCTACTGTCACACAACAGTTCCCCTCCACTCCCACTCCACTTAATACTCTCTCTCTGCCCCTTGGCACAGTGCCCTAGACATCCGTCTTTTGGTTAATATTTCCTATTCATGTATACAAACATATTAGGGTGCCAAAATTAATAGTGCAAGCATAACCAAGATCAGTCTGACCTACAGGCTGACAGTAGACGGTAGGACATCATACGCAGGAATGTGACCAGGCTGGGCTCAGTGGAAGTACATGACATGGACAATGCTGTACGGCTCTCCGTGTCTGCAAAGCTGTGCTGAGAGAAAAAAGAGAGAGAGAGAGAGAGAGACATGTCCATGTTAAACATGGCAACTGCCAGTCAATAATTTCAAGGGGCACTTTGTTGTAGAGTCTTTTGTGCGCCAGTGGCCAGTTACCTACCTTCAGAGCACAGACAAACCTCCAAACAGAGGGGAAACAGGTTACTCAACCTTGTGTGTTAACTGAAGTTCTGAGATGTGTGCCTACACGGGTGCTCCACTTCAGGTATGCATGCACCTTGTGCCTTTGTCCAGAGATCAATGCCTGTTTAGCCCAGGCATGCATCCTACACATCCTCGCGCCCTGTACCAATGCTATAAAGGGTGGCACAGGTATGTTGGATAGGAGGAGGGCTGGCCTTTTCTGAACATCCCAGCATTCAGTAAACAAAGGGTTAAACTCAGATAGCTAGGAGATGCTGGCAGGGAGCCAGGAGAGCCAATGGGGGAAGGTGTTGAGATTTGAATTGGAAGAGACACCTGCCTGCTGTTTTTCTCTGTGAGAGTTTAAGCCAGGAGCTGGGGAACAAGATGAATTGAACCAGGCAGAACTACCATGCCTGCAACAAATTCTGGGCATGGAAATGGACTGGACCTTGAAGGACGGATTGTGAGTAGATAGGGAAATGTCTATTTAGACACGATCATGTTGTTGTCTTTTTGTTGTTGTTCAGTTAAACTGCTCTGTGCTAAGTCCATGTGCGCCCCCCATACACTGTACTTTAAGTTGTATCCCAGGGATGGAATTTAGTGCTCCTTTGTTTTTAAATTGTTATTTTCTCAGTTGCTTTAAAACACCTAGCAACCAAGTATACTTTATCAAGTATATCTTTTTGTTTTAATAAAATCACCTTTTTAAGGCTATGATTTGATTCTTGCATCCTGGGAAGTAATAGGAGGTCTGTGTATGCCAAGCTGAACAGACACACACAAAGTATTTTTTTAATCTGGTAGGCATGCTGGGGCAATGCCACATCTGGTTTCTACCTTAGGGCTCTGAAATGGTGATGGGCATGTTCAGTGGTAAGCCCCATCCTTAATTCTGGCCTCTTGTTTAGAAAGTTCATAATCATTCATGTGTTCCCTAAGCATTTCAACTGCCACTCTGCTAAGGGTCCACCAAGTTGTGGTCTCAGCTCCATCATGTACAGGTCTTTGGGGATGTTGTACCCAAGACAGGCCCTTTCAAAATTCACTAAGAAAGCCTCTGCATCATCTCCTACCTTGTACACTGGGTATTTCTTGAGTTGCGGAGCATTAACTGTAGCAAGGTGGTTAGTCGGTGTAGTTGGAGTGCCCAGTTTCTCAGCTTTCTCCAGCTCAAAGCGCCGCTGCTTTTCCCTCTCCTTCACTTCCAAATGCTTCATCTATAGTAAGAACTCCATCTCATCCTTAGCTAGAGGTCTGACTGCCTTAAGGATACTCTCATCCCCTGAGTACGGTGATAAGGGAGGGGCATGGCTGTCACCCTCTGCTTCTGCCCCCACTAGGTAATCCCTCTGGCCTCACAGAGACAGTCTCCTGTCCCCCCTTCTCATATGAATCTTCACAGGAGGTGAACATCTCACCCTGATCTGAGGCTGTTTTCACCTTGGTGTGTCGCTTAAGGAAGACTGGTTGCTCCAAGGCTACTCTGACTGCAAATGCATGCACTGGGCTGCTTCCCTGCCCTACTCTAGCATAGCTATCCAGTTACACTGAAAGCTAGAACTCTCCCCCTTCCCCACAATATAACGGTTTGGTTTGGACTCTCTGGCTTTGCAGGTTTAGCCTTCTGTGTGCCTTCCCCACCCCGGCAGCAAAAGAAGAAAAAAAATCAAAAAACTTCCAAACAGAAAAAGAGAGGGAAAAAGTGTCCTTTTAAAATCCTGCAGTCTGTGTTCCTGGTTCAAAATGATCCCACCAGAGCTGCCACCATGCCAAGGCTGTTCTTCTTTGAGCGATGTCCCCGTGGGTGCTCCACTGTTGGTGACGGGTTGTCCCAGAGCTGCAGACCAGAGCCTTGCAAAGCAGTTTCCTGTTGAGCCACTTATGCGCGAAAGGCACCTTGTTGCATTTGTGCATTAGTGCCTCATGCATGCACCCTCCAACCTCCCCTCCTCCCCCCGTTTGGTTCCTCGCTAACCACTCTTGGTCACAGATGGAGCTTCAACCCTCACCTCAGGTGCATTTACCTTAGCAATGAGTTCTTTTTCTACCACATTCATATAGTGGAATCTCCAAAGCAGAGGGGAAGGAGGGCAGGTAGTGAAGCATCCATAAGGTCAAAATCTCAAAAAACTCCAGTTACTGCCCAAGGAGAGTAGCGTCTTTACCTCCTCCAAGTAGCATTCCTATGGCTGCTCCACTTCAGGTGACTCCCAATAGCAATCTCCTTAAGGAGGCAGGAAATTCAGAACAGAATCCAGAATTTAAAAGAGATCTGAATTGCCTATGGCAACATCCAATCTAGCAACATCAACCAATGCACAATGGCTGGGTAAAGTATGCACTGAAGTCTACTTTGCAGATCTCAGCAACAGGAACATCCTTGATTATGGCTAAAGATGTAGACTGTGATATAACAGAATGTGCAATTGCACATAGGGAAGGTTGAACATCACAGGACCATAAATACTAGACTTGGAAAGGACCTAGAGATCATCAAGCCCAGTCCGCTGCTCTCACGGCAGGACCAAGCACCATCTAAATCCTGACAAATGTTTGTCTAACCTGTTCTTAAAAATCTCCAATGATGGAGATTCCTCAACATCCCTAGGCAATTTATTCCAGTGTTTAACCACCCTGATAGTAAGTTTTTCTTAATGTCCAACCTAAATCTCCCTTGCTGTAATTTAAGCCCATTGTTTCTTGTCCTATCATCAGAGGCTTCAGGGGATAGCCGTTGTTAGTCTATAAAGTGCTACCAGACCAGTTTTTGGTTTTTAAGTATATCATCAGAGGTTAAGGCAAATACTTTTTCTCCTTCCTCCTTGTAACATCCTTTTAGGTACCTGAAGGATGTTATGTCCCCTCTCCATTTTCTCTTTTCCAGACTAAACAAACCCAATTTTTTCAGTCTTCCCTCTTAGGTCAGGCTATTTTCAAGGATGTTACCAATTAACATTCGAGGAGCTTGCGAACAGGTGAGTGCTAACAGGGAGTTTAGAGAGGGAGTTCTCCAGGTAGAGGAGAAGCAGATACAGGACTCTTGAAGGAAGTGTGTGTTGTTATTGAGTCTTTCTTGCTGTGTGCTGAGCTTGTGTGTGTTGGTGTGTGGTGGTGTTTTTTTCCTCTCTGTGTTTTTGAGTGAGGCTTTAGAGAGGAGTTCTCCAGGTAGAGGAGAAGCAGATACAGGACTCTTGAGGAAGTGTGTGTTGTGTTTGGGGCTTTCTTGCTGTGTGCTGAGCTTGTGTTTGTGAGTGAGGTTGGTGTGTGTTCTTTTTGTTTGTTTGTTTTTCCCCTGTGTTTGCGAGTTTTTTTCCACTTTCCTTTGCCCTCCCCTCCTTCATGGAATGTGTGCTGTGATTGGCTGTGATTGGCAGGTGGAAACTGTTGGCTTCTAATTAAAGTTTGAATTCTAGAACCTCTGTGATTGGCTGAGCCTTGGTAGGGGAGGACTTTCAGGCAGTCAGGGCTTTATAAGGCTCTTTGGGCAAGCGACCAAGGAGCTTGCGAACAGGTGAGTGCTAACAGGGAGTTTAGAGAGGAGTTGGGAAGGGGTGAGGTTCTCTTGCCTTTCTTTTTAAATCCCTTCTCCAGGACAGCAGAGATGGATGGTGATGGTTCTGCTGTTGTTACCTGCACGGAGTGTGCCATGTTTGTCTTCCTCCCGGAAGAAAGAACAGATTTCATCTGCACAAAGTGCAAGCTGGTCGCCATTTTGGAAGAAAAAATTAGAGGGCTGGAGGCCCAAGTGTCGACCCTACGCTCGATCAGAGGATGAAGACTTCCTCGATAGAAGGCAGCGTTTAATCCTTCAAGCATGGCAGGTGGAAGAGCCGGAGAGGGCAGTGACCAGGAAGAGAACTGGCAGCATGTAACTTCTAGAAGGGGAAAAGGCCAGCATGGGAATCCCCAATGCTATAGAGGTAAATGTCGCTTTCAGGCTCTCTCCACAGGCTCTGCGGTGCTGAATGCTTTGGAAGGGATCTCACAAGGAAGAAACCGGAAGGAACACCATCTACTGGAAGACATGGGATGCGTAGTCCTAGGGATGGGGTTCCACGGCCACCACCCCCAAAGAAAAGCGACGGGTGGTGGTGGTGGGGACTCCCTCCTAAGAGGACTGAGCCATCCCTCTGCCTTCCGGACCTGGAATCTCGAGAGGTATGCTGCTTACTGGGAGCTCGCATTCAGGATGTGACTGAGAGGCTTACCAAACTGATCAAACCTTTGGATCGCTACCCCTTCCTGCTTCTCCACGTGGGAACTAACGATACAGCCAAGAATGACCTTGAGCGGGTTACTGCGGATTATGTAGCGCTGGGAAGAAGGATCCAAGAACTCGGAGCGCAAGTGGTGTTCTCGTCCATCCTCCCTGTTGAAGGAAAGGACTGGGCAGGGATCGTCGAATTGGAGGACATAAATGCGTGGTTGCGCAGGTGGTGTCGCAGAGGAGGGCTTTGGTTTCTTCGACCATGGGACTCTGTTCGGGCACGAGGATTGTTAGGAAGAGATGGGATCCACCTAACCAAGAGAGGAAGGAGCATCTTTGCGGGCAGGCTTGCAAACCTAGTGAGGAGGGCTTTAAACTAGGTTCGTCGGGGGACGGTGACCAAAACCCTGAGGAGTGGGAAAGTCGGATACCGGGAAGAAATGCAGAGAGGAACGAGCAAGAAAGGAGGACCCCTGTTTGAATGGAGAAGATAGAGGCGATCAACTGGTTACCTGAGGTGTTTGTACACTAATGGAAGCCTGGGCAACAAACAGGAAGAACTGGAGGCCCTGGCCCAGTCCAGAAATATGATTTAATTGGGATAACAGAGACTTGGTGGGATGACTCGCATGACTGGAGCGCTGTCATGGAAGGGTATAGACTGTTCAGGAAGAACAGGCAGGGGAGAAAAGGAGGAGGAGTTGCACTATATGTAAGAGAGCACTATGATTGCTCTGAACTCCAGTATAAAGAGGAGAAAAACCTGTTGAGAGTCTATGGGTTAAGTTTAAAGGAGCAAACAACAGCAGTGATGTTGTGGTTGGTGTCTGCTACAGGCCACGAATCAGGTGGATGAGGTAGATGAGGCTTTCTTGGACAACTGAGAGAAGCTTCCGGATCGCAGGCCCTGGTTCTCATGGGGACTTTAATCACCCTGACATCTGTTGGGAAACCAATACGGCAGTACACAGGCAAGCCAGGAAGTTTTTGGAGAATGTTGGGAATAACTTCTTGACACAAGTGCTGAAGGATCCGACCAGGGCCGTGCAGCTTGACCTTCTGCTCACAAACAGGGAGGAACTAATAGGGAAGTGGAGGTAGGTGACAACCTGGGAAGCAGTGATCATGAGATGGTAGATTTCAGGATCCTGACCAAAGGAAGAAAAGAGTAGTAAAATACACACCTTGGACTTCAAAAAGCAGATTTTGACTCCTCAGAGATCTGATGGGCAGAATCCTGGGATGCTAACATGAAGGGAAAGGAGTCCAGGACAGCTGGCAATATTTTAAAGAAGCCTTATTGAAGGCACAGAAAGAAACCATCCCGGCCTTGAAGCAAGAGGCAAACATGGTAGGAGACCGGATTGGCTTACGGGGAAATCCTTGGTGAACTTAAGCACAAAGGAAGCTTACAAAAGTGGAAACTTGGACAAATGACCAGGAGGGGTTTAAATGTATAGCTCGAGAATGCCGGGGTTATCAGGAAGGCAAAAGCGCAAATGGAATTGCGACTGGCTAAGGATGTGAAGGATAACAAGAAAGGTTTCTACAGGCATGTTAACAAGAAGAAGGTGATCAGAGAGGGTGTGCGGCCCTACTGGATGAAGGAGGTAACCTAGTGACAGATGATGTGGGAAAGCTGAAGTACTCAATGCTTTCTTTGCCTCTGTATTCACGGACAAGGTCGGCTCCTGGACTTCTGCGCTAAGTGACTCAAGATGGGATGAAGATGGACAGCCCGTGGTGGGTAAAGAACAGGTTAGGAACTATTTAGAAAAGCTAAGCGTACACAAATCCATGGGTCCGGACTTAATGCATCCGAGGGTACTGAGGGTTGGCAAATGTCATTGAGGAGCCTTTGGCCATTATCTTTGAAAAGTCGTGGAGATCGGGAGAAATCCCGGATGATTGGAAAAGGCAAATGTAGTGCCCATCTTCAAAAAGGGAAGAAGGACGATCCAGGGAACTATAGGCAGGTCAGTCTTACCTCAGTTCCTGGAAAAATCATGGAAGGGATCCTTAAGGAATCCATTTTGAGGCACTTGGAAGAGAGAAAAGTGATTAGGAATAGTCAGCATGGATTCACAAAGGGCAAGTCGTGCCTGACCAATCTGATCAGCTTCTATGATGAGTTAACTGGCTCTGTGGACGTGGGAAAGTCAGTGGATGTGATATACCTTGACTTTAGCAAGGCTTTTGATACTGTCTCCCACAATATTCTTGCCAGCAAGTTAAGGGAATGCGGACTGGATAAATGGACAGTAAGATGGATAGAAAAATGGCTAGAAGGCCGGGCCCAGCGGGTAGTGATCAACTCGATTTCAGGTTGGCGGTCGGTTTCTAGCGGAGTGCCCCAAGGTTCGGTTCTAGGACCGGTTTGTTCAATATCTTTATTAATGACCTGGATGAGGATGGATTGCACCCTCAGCAAGTTTGCGGATGACACTAAGCTAGAGAGGTAGATATGCTTGAGGGCAGAGATAGGGTCAGAGTGACTTAGACAAATTGGAGGATTGGGCCAAAAGAAATCTGATGAAGTTCAACATGGAAGAATCCCAAGCACAGTTACAAGCTGGGGACCAACCAGTTAAGTAGTAGTTCTGCAGAAAAGGACCTGGGGGTTACAGTGGATGAGAAGCTGGATATGAGTCAACAGTGTGCCCTTGTAGCCAAGAAGGCTAATGGCATATTAGGTTGCATTAAGAAGAACATTGGCAGCAGATCCAGAGATGTGATTATTCCCCTTTATTCGGCTCTGGTGAGGCCACATCTGGAGTATTGTGTCAGTTCTGGGCCCCCACTACAAAAAGGATGTGGACGCATTGGAGAGGGTCAGTGGAGGGCAACCAAAATGATTAGGGGCTGGAGCATATGACTTATGAGGAGAGGCTGAGGGAGTTGGGTCTGTTTAGTCTGCAGAAGCGAAGAGTGAGGGGATTTGATAGCAGCCTTCAACTTCCTGAAGGAGGTTCCAAAGAGGATGGAGAGAGGCTGTTCTCAGTAGTGACAGATGGCAGAACAAGGAGCAATGGTCTCAAGTTGTGGTGGAGAGGTCCAGGTTGGATATTAGGAAAAACTATTTCACTAGGAGGGTAGTGAAGCACTGGAATGGGTTACCTAGGGAAGTAGTGGAATCTCCATCCCTGGAGGTGTTTAAGTCTCGGCTTGACCAAGCCCTGGCTGGGTTGATTTAGTTGGGATTGGTCCTGCCTAGAGCAGGGGGTTGGACTTGATGACCTTCTGAGGTCTCTTCCAGCTCTATGGTTCTATGATTCTATAATTATAGGATGTCTGTAAGTTCATGCTGGTTCTCTGTAACCTCTTGCAATGGGTTGTTGAGTTCCAGAGACCCACTTAAAGAGGTCCTGAAAGTGTGAAATGGCATCCACAGTGGTAGGCAGAGGAGGCATGACAGCTTCCTCTGGCAAGGAAGATGTGTTTGTGTCATAAGTATCCGGAGATGGGTCGTTGTTGTAGATGTCCTGTTGGCGCTGAGGAGACTGTTAAGGTATCATGGCATGTTTCCTGGTATGTTGGTGTCTATGATGTGACTGACATGGATTCCAGTAGTGCCACTGTGGTGGATAGAGCATTGGAGGTGGCATCCATGGGTTTCCATACCACAGTGACATGTCTCCATGTCAGGTGTATGCTGGATGAGTTCTGGCAGAATAGATGGAGTGATCCGTATGGGGAGAGTTCTGTGGTGAGAAAACTACCTCCACATGATCATCATCGTCCTTACTTGAGAATTGTTTTGGTGAAAGCATTTGGTGCAGTGCCGGGGTGACTGGGGAACAGCTAGTACCAAGGAAAAGGCAAATTGAATGTGGAGGAAATGAGCAAATCTCTGGGCTGCACGTACTGTAGGGCAGGTATTGATGGTGCCATGGTTGGCTGTACCAAGGTAACTTGCAGTGATGGATGTAACCTTGGCACCGAGCAAGCCGAGATGTTGGTGATGTTGCCATGGTACTGGTAGTCATCACAGGAGTAGTGATCAGCACAGGAAGTGCCTGTGGTGCCATTGTGGCATTATCGGTGCTTGGTGATGCCACTGTACGTGAAGCAGGCAACTTCTTCTTTCAAATGTCATGTTCAGCGCTGCATGTCTTTGTCAAAGTTCGAAGTCCAAACTCTCCAGCCAGTGAACAGCATCACTGGTTAGATTGTGGATATCCTCCAGCGAGCCAATAAATTTTCATGTTGGGCATTCCTCAACAATGTGGAGATTGCAAAAAATTTACTTATGCAGTAGATAATCGCACCTGCCCTGACCAGTCCTAAGCTGGTTTAGAACACACCGTGATGAGAGCCTTTCCGTGGCGCTACTGTTATGTTTCTTGGATCTGTGCTACCAGCACTATCCAACTGGGAGGGGCTCGCGCATGTGCGATACTAGCACACCTGGAGTGTGTGGCTTAGGATCTGAGCATGCATGGTCATGGGCGCCCTGACACTTGATGTGTTAGGGACATCTCTTGAAGAAGGCAGCTCATTTATGAGGGAACAGACAGGACTTCTATAAAAGCCAGGAAATTACATGCAGAGGATGCTTCAGAAAGGTAGTCTGCAGTCCATCTCTGGGAGAAGGAAGTTGAGAGGCTGGCAAATATAAAAGCCAGAAGATAAGGAAGAGGCTCAGGGAAAGGCAGGAAGGTGCTGGAGGGAGCCATAACTTGGCTACTGTTAGAGGATCCCAGAGCCAAAACCAGGAGCAGAGGACACACATGAGCTCTTCTAGCAGTCCCTGAGGATGTGGTACTCAGGCCAGTGAATGGGAGGACTGCCTGAGACTGCTGGTAAGCTGGGACTTTTATATGCCTCTTCCCCCAAGAAGGGGAAACCACACAGTGACCTGGCCAGAGGGCTGAGTCATGAAGAGGATGCTGAGGTTCCTGGAGTAAGACTGGGATGGTAGGGGGGTGGAAAAACTGTACAACCATGGGATGGAGCATTGGCTCTGTAGGGTGTGCCCTCTGCAGTGAATATAGCACCCTAAAGCCCATATAAGTTCTGAGGGCAAGCAAACTAAACTTCCTTTTAATGCAGTGTCTTTGACAATGTCAAAGTATCAATATGATAACCAAAATTAATATTTATTTAGATTTTCCAAGTTACTGAAAAATACTAGCAACAAACATGAGGAACCCATTTTAATGTCAAATAAGCAGTACAGAAAGTAACATAAAATGAAATGAAGTAGCAGCTATATTATGTTTAAAAGTGTACAATGATTTAAACTTTATTTAAAAATAAATTAAAATCAATTTTAAAAAATAATCACATCAGAATATTGCATAGAAAGTAGAATTTGCCATAATATAAAAACTAATTTTAAAAATTGTAAAAGCTATAAAATGCATACAAACTCCAGGAGAAGAGGAGGTTATTCACCTCCTGTAACTGATGTTCTTCGAGATGAGCGTCCCTTGGGGTGCTCCACATCAGGTGTAGAGCGTCCCAGCGCCTCTGGATGGAGTTTCTTCAGCAGTGCCTCAGCGGGGGCTGCGCATGTGCGGTGCGTGAAGCTCACAGGCTCCCTCGCTAGCTATGCGCAGGCACAGTCCCCGCCTCCCTTCAGTTCCTTCTCTATCCGGAACCCGGCGGAGGAGCGTGATCGACATGATTGCTTTTATATTTGTTTACTTATTTATTTATTAGGTTTCTGAAGTAGAGGGGAGGAAAGGAGGGTAGTGGAGCACCCCCAGGGAGGTTCATCTCGAAGAACGTCAGTTACAGGAGGTGAGTAACCTCCTCTTCTCCTTCGAGAGGCATCTCTGGGGGTGCTCCACATCAGGTGACTACAAGCAGTCTATCCTATGGAGGTAGGGACTTCGGATCGGGTAAGTATGCTGTCTGCAGGACAGCTTTTGCTAATTTAGTGTGGTGTAAGGGACCCGAGGCAAGAGAGTAGTGTTTTGCGAAAGTGTGATCCGTGGACCACGTTGCTGCTGCACAAATGTCCTCCAGTGGAACTTTCCTGAGGTATGCGACCAAGATTGCCACTGCCCTCGTAGAGTGTGCTCGGATTGGAGCAGGTGAAGGTAAGACATTAAGTGAGTAGCAGGTATTAATGCACTCCGATATCCAATGGGATAGTCTTTGAGATACTATTTTGTCCCCCATGTTACGGTTTGCGATAGAAACAAACAGGTGTGGAGAGGATCTGAATGATTTTGTTCTGTCAATATAGAAAGAGAGAGCTCTTTTGACGTCGAGTGTGCAAATCTGTGCTTCAGAGGCATTGGAATGGGGCTTTGGGAAAAACACAGGGAGGTGTATTGTTTGATTGATATGAAAGGCTGTGTGGACCTTAAGTAAAAATGTGGGGTGTGGCCGCATGGACACTCTGTCTTTAAGAAAAATAGCAAATGGTGGACTGGACATGAGAGCAGCCAGTTCACTTACTCTGCGTGCTGAGGTGATAGCCACTAGAAACGCTGTTTTAAGCGTTAAGTGGAGTAAGGAGCGTGTGGCCATAGGTTCAAAGGGCAGTTTTGCTAATGTCAGGACTAGGTGGAGGTCCCCATGGTTTTTGTGGGGGTGACACATCAGGGTATAGAGCTTGCAGACCCTTCAGAAACCATTTAGTCGTGGGGTGTGCAAATAAAGTGGTGTCATCCAGTGGCCCATGGTATGTTGTTATAGCTGCTGTTATAGGTGCACTCTGACTGAGGCTAAGGAGAGATGAGACAGCTTCAGGTGTAGTAAGTGTTCCAAAATTACCAGGAGTGGGGCTGTTTGCAGCAATAGATTGCACTTGCTGGCCAAGTGTGTAAAACGTGTCCATTTACTGATATATGTTTTTCTTGTTGTAGGAGCTCTGCTGTGCAGGAGAACTTCCCGGACTTGTTGGGAGCACTGGAGTTCTATGCCAGTGAACCATTGAGGTGCCACGCTTTTAGATGGAGCATCGGGAGTTAAGGGTGAGATGTCCTGATTTGCGGGTGATAGAGGATGTGAGGTAATGGTGGTAATGTGATTGGATGGCTCTGTGTCATCCTGAGTAGTAGGGGAAACCAAGGTTGTCGCAGCTAGCACGGAGCTATGAGGATGATCTTTGCTTTGTCCCTCTGTATCTTTATGATGACTCTGTTGAGGAGGGGAAAGGGAGGGAATGCATATAGCAGGGGTGCATTCCATGTCAGAATCAGAGCGTCTCCTAGGGAGTGTTTGCCCATGCCTGCTCTGGAGCAATACATTGTGCATTTTCTGTTGGATCTGGTGGCAAACTGATCTAGACAAGGGTGGCCCCATTGACTGAATATTTCTTGTAGGATTGTATGGTCCATCTCCCATTCGTGTTCCTGGGGGAGGGCTCTGCTTAGGGTGTCTGCTGTTGTATTGAGAGCCCCAGGTATATGGCATGTGGATAATCGGATATTCCATGCTATTGCTCAGTTCCAAAGGGCTATGGCTTCTCTGCACAGGGGCTGTGACCTGTGCTCCGCCTTGTCAGTTTACATAGAACATGCATGCCGTGTTGTTCATGAAGATACGGACGTGTATCCCTTTCACTTGAGGGAGCAGTTTTTGACATGGTAGGCAGATAGCTCTGAGTTCTAAGATATTTATATGCAGAGCCCTCTCCGCAGAAGACCACAGTCCTTTAACTGTTCTTCCTTCCATGTGAGCGCCCCAGCCTGTGAGTGAGGCATCCATGGTGATGACCACTGTGGGCTCTGTGGATTGGAAGGGCATGCCTATAGTTAGGTTGGACACCTCTGTCCACCATTTTAATGATGCCTTGACTGATGGAGGCATAGTTAGCCTCTTTGTCAGTGAATGAATGTTTCGTTTGTACTGGGTTAGGAGCCAGCCTT
This sequence comes from Rafetus swinhoei, assembly GCA_019425775.1. Taxonomy (NCBI): domain Eukaryota; kingdom Metazoa; phylum Chordata; order Testudines; family Trionychidae; genus Rafetus; species Rafetus swinhoei. The sequence continues at coordinate 10,220,229 of CM033439.1, read as the reverse complement.
GGAGACACCTCATAAATAGTCTCGCGTTGGATACCACCGGGTTGCAGGAAGCCATATGGCCTAGAAGTCGGAGGCAGTCGAGTGCAGTGGCTGTATGAATGTCCTGGAGGGATAATGCCATGTGCCTGATGGGAGTAGCTCTGTCGGGAGGGGGGAGGCTTTGGCTGTGACAGAGTTGAGGTGTGCCCCAATAAATTGGATGGTCTGTGAGGGTGTAAGCATTGATTTGGGGTGGTTCACTAGAAGTTGTAGAGAGTGAAAACTGTCTAGCACCATGTGAATATGCTGGTGGCACTCTTGTCTGGACCTTGCTTTTACTAGGCAGTCGTCCAGGTAGGGGTATATGGTAATTCCTTGTCTCCTTAGGTGGGCAGTGACTGCCACTAGGATCTTGGAAAATACTCTCGGAGCTGTAGAGAGTCCGAAGGGTAGGACCGTGTATTGAAAACGGTTTGAACCTAAACTAAAACAGAGAAACGTCTATGAGATGGTTGAGAGAGGAAAACCAATCACCCGTCTCCAGAGTTGGAATGATTGTATTTAGGGTAACCATCTTAAATGTCTCCTTCTTTATGAAGCTATTTAGGTATCTGAGGTCTAGGATAGGTCTCCACCCACCAGTCTTCTTTTCTATTAGAAAATAATGGGAATAGAAACCTGTTCTGTGGAATTGTGGTGGAACAGATTCTATGGCTCCTATGTGTAACAGGTGATCTATCTCTTGTTGTAAGATGATCTCATGAGATGGGTCTCTAAAGAAGGATGGGATAGGAGGGTGGGAGTGGGGGAGGGAAAGAAAGGGGATGGTGTACCCCTGGGAGATAGCTTGAAGTATCCATTTATCTGAGGTAATTAATTCCCATGGGTGACGGAAGGGGAGTAAACAAAACTGAACGAGATTGGAAGGATTTTGACATTCTGGAGATGGCACTGTGGCTTTTGATCTCTCGACTGTATTTTCAAATTTGCTTATTGGATTGCCCCGGCAATTGGGGGTGTTGGTCTGAGACTATCGTCTCTGCTGCCTGTTTCGAACCCGCTGTTGGTAAAGGAGTTGTTCCTGCCTATGGTACTGGAAAGGGGGCTGTTGGTACTTTGGTCTGTGGTACGGTTGATGTCTGTATTGTCTTACGCTCTTTGTAGGGGCCTTAATACCCTAGGATCGAAGAATGGCTCTGGAGTCCTTCATGGATTGAAGAAGCTCATTGGTCTTTGAGGAGAAAAGGTTCTCCCCCTCAAAAGGCAGATCTTCTACAGCTGTCTCAGGAAGGCCGAGTTGTAGTTGTCTCGGGAAGTTGCAGTTGTCTGCAGTTGTCTCGGGAAGGCCAAGGAGTTGTACCAAGAGGCCCGACGCATAGTAACAGCTATAGCCATCGATCTTGTGGCTGTGTCTGCTGCGTCAAGCGCCGCTTGGAGCGCTATACGCGAAATTGCCTGTCCTTCAGAGACAATGGCCTTAAAATGTACTTTTTTGCTCTCTGGCAGATGATCAATAAATGTGTTCATTTTCATATAATTGTTGTAGTCATATTTACTAAGTAGGGTTTGAATAAATCCTAAAAAGAGTATTACCGGAGGGAGGTAACATTGCTTCTCCTATATCCGCTAGTGATGATATGTGAGCCAAAGAACCTGTGGCTGACCTGGGGGAGTATTGGCTGTCATCATCACTCCTCGTGTCTCTGTGAGGAGATTCAGTGGAGCATGAGAGAGGCTTCTCTATGTGTTCAGTCTTGCATAATCTCTTTCTGTGCTGATGTGGAGGATGGTTCCACATTTGCCACTGTGGGGGGTATGCCACCGGTGGGGGCATCCACAGATAGGGAGCCCATGGGGCCATTTGTGCTCTGAGAAGGTCTGGTTGCATCTGCCCCTTGTGATTGAGGGGACAGCTGTGGTGAGAACACTTCAAATCCGTCTTTGGCCATAGCATCTATTCAGCATCCCTTCTGGGCCAATATCTGCCACAGTCTTGCTACACACTATTTCCTGCAATCTCATGTTTACCCCTTATTACAATGTAAGACTATGTATTCATTCTGTTTAATTCAAATGTTTTCTAAAACACACACTTCAAGTACTAGAGCTCCTTCAAAATATCCCAGACAGCAATAGAGTCTCTTTCTTACACGCAATAGTGGCATGTGGCAAATTTCCATGTTTCTGGGATAGAAACATGATGCTGCTAATAAAAGTTACCATGTAGTGAGTAGTGTTTTCCAACATAGTTACAACAAAATAATGCCAATTATTTCAGAGCTGCTTTGTAATTTATTCATGTCTCTATAGCACAGAAGACAGCATAAGGGACAGTGTATCTGAGAAATCTGTAGGAGTCTGGTTCTAAGAAGTGCTGAAAATCAGCAGGTCACATACTGAATGCATTCCTCACTGGGTTTGATGAGAGCTGCTAGTGGAACCACTTCTTGGAATCTAGTCACAAATTAAATCATGATTATTAACATGGTTCTACACTCAGGTACCTCTCTCAACAACCAGAAACCAACTTTTAATTGTATTTGACAAACATAATCTGGTACTTCAATTTTCAAGTGTCCTACAGAGACAGACAATATCTCCAGCCCATTTCCAAAAGGTCATTTTGAAAATCTCAGCTGTAGCATATACCTGTATATATTAAATAGTCTCACACACACACTCTCTTTGTACCTGTATAGGGTCTATATTCTGCACAGCACTGGTTCTCAACCAGGAGTCCGAGGCACACCACAAGGTGGGAAGGCTGTGAACAGGTTTTGGGGTCTGCCAAGCAGGGCCAGTGGCAGACTTGCTGGAGCACAGGACAGAAAGTTGGGCCTGAAGCCAAGGGTTCTGAGCCCTGCCACAAGGCTGAAGCTGAAGTAACTTAGCTATATGGGGCCTCCTGTGGCTTGGGGACCCAGGAAGTTGTCCTGGTTAGTACCTCCTAACTCTGGTCCTGGCTTTTATATGCAGAAAAACAGTTGTGGCACAAGGGGGCAGTGGAGCTTTTACAGGATGTTGGGGAAGGCTCAGCATGAAAAATGTTGAGAACCCCTACAGTTCAGTATAATACAGTACCTGAGATCCTTGGATTCTGCATTTTATGTTCAGTGATCGTTTAACACTGAAATTTTTTTTGACTATTACACAGGTGATTGCCCAACTCTCCTCTCTAGAATTAAGCTGGGAATTCAGAAAGTTTTGCTTCCATGGTACTTGTATGGACACACATTTAAGAGCAAAAAGTCCATACAAGGAGAAGTGAAACAAGAGGGAGAGGGAAGAGACTGAAGAGAGATAGAAAATAGGGATAGAAGCAAAGCCCATTCCTTCTAAATCTTATCTGCCTCATTAGCAGCAAGAGAAATAGCTCAGCTCATGAGTGAGCCAAAGGAAAAAAGAAGCATAGTTGGAAGTTGAATTTACAGTTATTATAGAGCCAAGTGAAAAACTGAGGAGCAGCCTAGAATATACCTAGCCATTTAAAACAAAGATCTATTACAAGAGAGAAATAGGAACTGCACAGCCTCATTGTTCTCATTTTCAACACAAAAATGCAGCATACTTGCCCATATTCTAGTAGCTTTGCACATAGGGCTAGGGAAAATGGCTCTTCTGGATTTCTACAGGAACTAACTCAAGAGCCAAGAGAGGAAAGGGAATATTGTCTTGTATTTTCCTGTTAAAATCCATTATGGTTATGGTCAAAAATTGTTTATTTCAATCATGTCCATACTCACTGAAAATTACATAGGGACAATTAAAATTAAATTGCACTTCTAAAAACAGATGTGCTTTTTTGCTATTCAGTAATCAATAAGAAACATATTATATTTAATTTCTAAATCTTTTCTGGAACTACTTACTATTAATATATAAGCAATATTTTAAACCCTCCCAATGCAATATGCAGTCTCTTTCGGTAAAACACAATTAACCAAGATGACTTTTACAAAGTCAAAAATACTGACAGCTAGCCTGATCTGGTAATTGTTACAGGCAAAACTCTCATTGGCTAGATTTCTACCTAAGGATTGCTGGCTTGGATTCTTTGGGGGAGAATATTTTTTGTGAAGTCAAATGAAGATGTGAGCTATTTAAAAGATAATCTCAACATGTACGCTAACGCTAACAAACCCACAATATTTTATATTTTCCTCATCCTCTGTCCTCCAACACATTCTCCTCCACCATTCAAAAATATGTTGATCTGATGAAGTCCTCAAGTCTGAAAATTATTTTCTACTTATCATAGCAGCAGACTTCTACCTATGGGTGAACTTCTTTACATAATTGGGATTTGCTCCTGTAGTTCTTCCTCACGCAAAAGCTTCATCAGGCTCAACTGGGGAATGCTGATTGAGTAAGGTCTGGTAGGTAAGTGGCTTTAGTTAAATTTAGTAGAACATAACCAAGACAGTTGAAGAGTTAATAACCTTTGTACCAATCAAATAATGAAGACAGTAAAAGGATACGACCAACTACATTTTGCCAGTTTTCTTCAGCAGCTTGAAAATGTTCTTTAGATTTATTTAGGGTATCTCAATACAGGTAGCTTCATTGTCTGACTAGTGCCTTTCAAGGAATAACACTGATCTTGTAATAGCTCATGTAGCCAATAAACGAAGTCACAACGTCCCATTACCTGCTATGGTAAATATGCCCATTTCATTGAAAACAATAAAAGTAGACGATGTGTGATATCTTATTTCATTTTAGTACATGAATACAATTTTAAATTTAAAGCATCAATGAAATATTTGCTCTCTATAGAGAGCAGACCGAATGAATGCATACATAGCTGAAGGGTAGTGCACAGTTCAGCTTTTATTTTATTTTTGAGTTATAGTGGCTGTATTACTCAACCCCTCTCAGGAGTGGTGTGAGTTTGATTCAGAGTTCTCACTGACACAGATCATTACATGCCAATACTCTCAAACATGTATATATCCCTCTATATCAAATAGCTACATTAAGAAAAGACATTCACCCAGTGAAATAAAATCAATGTCATGGTTAGTAAATGTGTGCAACTTAATTCACTAAAATAATTTTAGTTACAAACAGTGGCATACAACCACTCAAAAGACATGATTTAAATAAACCTATAAACATACTCTACATACAATATTTATATATTATATAATTATATACAACATATAAATATTACACACACCTATACATATATATATATATATGTGCACACACACACACACAACGCGAAGTACAGGAACACACTCAGAATGGAAATGCCATAAATGTATCTGAACCAAATTAAAAGAATATAATTGAAAAGTTACTAAACAGTTTAAAATTGAGTTGAAAAACTACTCAAAATGTCTAAAATACCTTTGTTCCAGTGAGGGCCAGACTGACCAAAATTTACTGCTTTGCACTGTACTTTCGAGGTTATGCCAAAATTCATGGACTCATGAAACAAAAATATTCCATATGATTTATTGTTTTAATGCTAACAAGAGCACCTCACATAGCCCAAAGACATTTCTATAAAGTGCCACATTTAAAGAACTGTGTATTTAAAAAGCATTACTTAGGTACCCATAATCGTAAACTAATCTTAAAAACACACATTCACTATAGACCAAACCCTGAAACCTTTAACTAAAGCTAAATCTACAGGGGATTTGGCCCTATACACCCACATTATTTAGTAACATTAAATTGGATTTCACAGCATTAATTGGAGATGAAAGAGAAGTATTATGGTGGCCACTACATCATCAACAGAGACATCCGAGATACCACATTTCTTTCCTATTCTAAGCATATGGGAAAACCGCAGAATTTCAGATGGCACTGTCAGCTAAAGTGGACTTTTAGTGGCAACTACTGTATGACTAAAACTGCACTTATCATTCAGTGCACACTAATTCTGGAGTGAATGTTAAACGATTTCCAACAACAGTACAAGGACTGTTAAGATTAGTTGGTTGAAAACCCAAGTATCGAAGTCTTAACACAAATGGCTTTATTATAGGATAATATAATGCAAAACCCACATTATTTTAGCTTGTATGTTTTCTGGCCTTTTAATATTTAAATGTGATACCTATTTAGGTAATATAGATTTTTTTTTAAATGTTATTCACTATTTGTATTCTAACAGAAGATGGAAAGATTACTGGTACCTCGGCATCCTATGAGTACCTCATGCAATCTTTAAGTGGTTTGAGTTGGCATAGAAAATCTGTACACTTTACAGTTACAAGTATTGTTTTTTAAATAAGACATCACAGTTCTGACTTTAGAATATACACATCAGATAAATTCCACTTGTGTATTTTAGGATATTATTATTCCCAACTGAAGTCCCACACATTTATCAAGTCTGTAATAAAAATCAAGTCAAGAGATATTTAAAAAAAATATCTTTGTAGTTGGTCAAACCACATTTAAAATGTTGCAGCTTCTTTGCTTTTTCTGTCAAACAAGTGTGCAATTCCAGGCAATGTGTAGAATGCAGTATCGATTTTCAGTCTCTCTCTAAACTGTCAGTTCTGTACTATTAAACTGAGACTACGACATCAAGATAAAGTCTATCATAGGATTCTCTGAAACAAAGAATAAGGAGTAGGCTGAGCAAACATGATCCTGGGAGGCACCAGTTGAACCAGGACAACTCTGTAAAACAAACAAAAAATGCAGTTTCAGAAGTTCATATAACATTTCTACTGTCAAAGTAATCTGGACTTAAACACTCAAAACTAGAAATGTAACTGATGGCTTTAAGCTCACTCTGTTCTAACAGCAAAACAATAACAATGCATAGGATTAAGAGACAGATAAAGTATTTGTGAGGCATTAAGAATTTTTTAAAAACCCTCAATACCATTAATTTATTTACTTATTCACCTTTCATAGATTCAAAGGACAAAAGGCACCATTTATGATCATCTAGTTGGACCTTGGGTATAACATAGGCCATAAAACTTCCCCAAAATAATTCCTAAAGCAGAATTTATAGAAAAATATGAAAAGGTTACTTACCTGTACCAGGAAGTTTTGAGATGTGTGGTTCCTATCTGTACTCTGCTAAGAGTTAAAAGCATGTGCCATGTATCCAGAGATGGAGCATTTTTAAAAGTGTCCATTGGTCCATGCCTGTGCCCTTGCTATGGATTTGACCAAGGTGATTAAGGGTGGGGAGGACTAATCATGCCCTCAGTTCCTTTTCCACTGCAAACTGAACAGATCCACAGCAGAGGGGAAGAAGAGTGGGACTGAAATAAGGATAGGGAGAACATATTTCAAAGAACAGGTAGATGGAAGTCCTCTTTTTCTTCGAGTGATGGTCCCTATTGTATTCCATTGAGAATGACTGACATGTAGAACTTAGGAGAGTGCAAGGAAGAAGATGGCAACATGGAACAGAGAGCAGCTGCACTGATTGAGGAATCCATTGCAGAGTCATGCACTAAGGTATAATGGGAAGAAAAGATATATACTGAATTCTACATGGCTGCCCTATTTATGTCAGTCAGAACCACATAAGTCTCAGAAGAATGCTCAGGAACATGACCTGAAGGCAACAAGTCCAAAGCTGGGAAGAAAGAGTTACTCACTTTGTGCAGTAACGGCGCTTCTTGAGATGTGTCCCCGTGGCTGCTCCATTCTGGGTGCTGGTGCGTCCTTGCGCCGGCGACCGGAGACTTTTCTAGCAGTTTCTGCTGCGCCGCGCAGGCACCATGGCGCCCTCTAGTGTCGTTGGAATTGTTGGACCACTCTCTTGAACAAGTTCTGGAATTTTTTAGTGTCATCACCGGATGGTGGGGCTTCCGTTGTAACCGCTTCATCTGGGGAAGAGGAGGAGTTATGGAGAGGTGATCTGGTCTCCCCTTCAGATACAGAGTCATGTGCCTCCGAGGGGGCTGGTGAGGGGGGAGGCGGCCTAGAAGTAGTCGAAGAGGCCAGGTGGTGGCTCTTCTTAGGACGCAGCTCCCATGGTTGCCATTGGGTGGCATATGGTGGAGGTGGGTAGGCGTATTGTTGTGCATACCAAGGGTGTGGAGGGGGAGGGTATGCATATTGGACCGGGGCCGGCTGCCAAGATGGAGGTCTATGTGCTGGGCTGGAGTGCTGGGAGGAGAACCTGCTCCTTGGCTCGGTGCCGATGTCACTGGCCGAGCGAGAAGCGACGGAAGAGCGTTGAGACCTCACAGAATGGATGGAGGAGCCCAGGGAAGGCGATGCCAATGATGTGCGGCTCCGTACCGGGGAACACGGCTCGGTTGGTGTGGGACAATGCAGTTTGTATGGTGGTGGTACAGGGAGCGGCGGTGTCGACGGTGCCGAGGATCGTCCCGGCGCCGTGGCACTCGGTGGTGGTCTGTCGGCACGCACCTTCTTCGGTGCCGGACTTGGTGCTGTTTTGGTGTGGTGCTTTGGTGCCGAGCGATCTTTCGCTGGTGCCGTCGTCTGCCGGGGCTGCTCCGGTGCCGTACCGGTCGGTGCCATTGACCTCTGCTTTGGCTCTGAATAGCTCTTTTGTGAGGTGCCGACGCTTTTGAATGCACCGTACCGGAGGTTCCCGGCCTATCCTCGGTCCTGACCCGTACAGCTGATGGTGCCAAGGGTAGCGATGGAGTCGGGGAAAGACCCAATTTAGATGTAGTAGGAGCAGAGTGGGTAGAGGGTTGATTCTTTTCCATACCCTTACTCAACTGCGCCGGTCTTGAAGTCGCGGGAGAGTCCTCTGAGGAAGGACAGAGGGACTTCTCATATAAAAGTGTCTTTAGCCTGTTGGCTGTGTCCCGGCGCGCCCTCGCTGTCAATTTGGAGCAGTGGAGGCACTTTTGAGTTTGGTGCTCCTCCCCATGGCACTTAATACATTTAGAGTGCCCATCCGAGGCGGGCATGGCATCGCGACATGACTCGCATCTTTTAAAGCCCGGCAAACCGCAACGGGATTTTTTTTTTTTTTTTTAAACTTGACAGGGAAGGAGAATAGGGCTAAAAAACTTGGAAGATGAGGAAAATGAGGGTTAAAACTGGGAATTTAACTTTTTTTTTACAGAAATGAGGAGAACAATCGGCTCCGTCTGCTGCCAAGGACGGTAGAGAAGGAACTGAGGAGCCGCGCCGCGCACGCACCCAACAATTCCAATGACACTAGAGGGCGCCACGGCGCCGCTGCTAGAAAAGTCTCTGGTCGCCAGCGCGAGGACGCACCAGCACCCAGAGTGGAGCACCCACGGGGACCACTCGAAGGAGAAGTGGGCATCTCTGATGAGATGAATGTAACAGGTGACATGGAGACCTCACCTCATCCAAGTTAAACAGTTCATGAGTACCAGGAGCTGACTTGAGCCTCTTGGTGCCAGTGACATACACTCCACAGACAAAGTCAGAGCCAGAATGGGGGCTGGAATGGAGGACTGCCTCAGAACCCAACATGCTCATGACTTTGGGGGTATTGATCCAGAAGGGGTATACAGTTCGGTAAGCAGGACTTGAGGATCCAGTGTTCTATGCAACTTCATGTCATATTTACATGCCTTGGAACACACCGCTTCTCCATGGCTAGAACCTAGGGAGGATATAATGTCTTTCATGGGTCTTGAGGAAAGACTCATGTTCTCTGCAACATGTTTCTTACCTCATGGCTAGACCCCAGCATGGGATCTGTAGTGCTATACTAGCAGAACCAGACTGGAGTGCTGCGGTAGGAGGCACACTCCTCCATGCTCAGGCCAATGTATGATATGGAGGGGTGGAATCCCAAACTTGGATCTGACTGTGGTCTCATGGTGACCTCTGTGAGGTGTTTCTTGAGGTGAAAAGCATGGCCTTTCTGGGTGTGGGCTAGGAAGGAGAGACAGATACTGCACTTGGATGTGATGTTGGCCTCTCCAAGGAGCAAAGGCACTGCTGGTGCTAGTCACTAATGGAAAACAAGCAAGGGCAGGAAGTGCAGATCTTGAACCCTGCATCTTCAGAATAATCCAGTATCCGTATGTGGGTAATGACAGAAGAAAGGGGAGGAAACTGGCAAAAACAGCAACCCAAAGTAGTTGAAGTCCTAAACTACTGCTAAAACTACTACAAAATTAACAAAACACTAATAACAAGAATAAAATAATCTTTAGAAAAGTGCATCACAAGAGACAAGAGAATAGAAGAGACTAACTCTGACCATGCAGTGATGAAAAAGAACTGAGGGTGTGGTTAGTTAACCACAAGATGCAACAAAGGTGCATGGGTGGACCAACAGATGTTATTCTGAAAACCTCTGACTCTGGGTGCATGTGTATAACCTTGAATGAAATTCTACAGAGGCCATCACTTGAAGAATCAATATTGATTTAAAAACAGTTAGTGATGGAGAATACACCATGATCCTTGATAAACTTTTTCAATGGTTAATTACTCTTTATTCTTTATTTATGGTTGAATTTGTGTAGCTTTAGCTTCCAGCCATTGGATCAAGTTATGCGTTTCTCTGCTAAACTGAAGAGGCCATTATTAAACATTTGTTCCTTATGTAGGCACTTTCAGACTAATCAAGTCACCTTAACCTTCTCTTTTTAAAACTAAATGGATAGAGCTCGTTGAGTCTATTGCTATAAGGCATGTTTAAATTGCAGCAAGGGAGGTTTAGATTGGACATTAGGAAAAACTTCCTGTCAGGGTGGTTAAGCACTGGAATAAATTGCCTAGGGAGGTTGTTTGGGGGTGTCGGAATCGGGTACTTCAAAGTGGCAGTGTCGCACGGAGCCCATACCTGGGCTCCATGCAGCGCTGCCGCTTTGAAACACCGTGGCGGCATTTCAAAGGGGGCAGCGCAGCACAACTGATCCCAGGCTCAGTTGTGTGGCGCTGCTGCTTTGAAACGCCGAGGTGGCATTCAAAGGGGCAGTGCCACATGGAGCCTGGGGTCAGCTCCATTCGGCACTGCCGCTTTGAAATGCCGCCATGGCATTTCAAAGCAGCAATGCCACACAGAGCCTCGGCGTATCAAAAGAGCAGTGCCGCACAGCTGAGCCCGGGATCAGTTGTGCGGCACTGCACCTTTGAAACGCCACCACGGTGTTTCAAAGCGGCAGCGCTGTGTGGAGCCTGGGGTCCCAGCTGATCCTGGGCTCCATGAGGGCGCTTCTGCTTTGAAACGCACAAGAGCCCCCGCTGAGGACTCTTGTACATTTCAAAGCTGGTATGTCCACGTGCAGCCCGGAGTCAGCAGGACTTCCCATTGGCCCTGGGCTGCTCGCGGAGTTCTGCATTCCTCCTTTGAAACGTACAAGAGCCCCCGTTGGGCTCTTGTATATTTCAAAGGAGGAATGCGGAAGTGCCTATCAACTAGTGCCTATCGAACTCAAATTTATGTGAACATACCATGAAAGCCAAAAGATTTTAAAAAATAGAACACTGAAGAACACATGAAACAATATGCATAGATTGGACTTTTGATATTCTAGTACAGCACTAGGAAGTTAGATTAGATATTCTAAAAAACTTAAATCTCACATTCTAATCATGTGGCTCAATCTTCAATCTGCTGAAAAACTCCAAGGACTGGCTCCCCAATAGCCTTAGTAATTGAGACACTGAGTATGAGGAGAGGGGAGACATCAGAATGAAAACTAGTGACTGATTATATGATTTGAAAGTGACACAGAGAGACCTAGAATCTATGTACACTCTAAGGCTACGTCTAGATTACAAGCCTCTTTTGAAAAAAGCCTCTTTTGGAAGACAGCGTCTAGACTACAAGCAGATTTTTCGAAAAAGCAAGCCACTTTTGAAAGAGTCTAGATGCTCTCTTTTGAAAAAGCAGTTTGAATTCAATAGTGCCTTTTTTTGAAAGAGTACTTTCGAAAAAAGGCGTTATTCCTCGGAAAATGAGGTTTACCACAATTGAAAAAACTGCCACGTTCTTTTGATTTACTTTCGAAAGAACGCGGCTGCAGTCTAGACGCAGGTGAAGTTTTTTCGAAAAAAGGCTACTTTTTTCTAAAAAAACCCTGTAGTCTAGACACACCCTAATTGGAATGATCATAAAAGGTGTATGAAAAAGAAGGGGGAAAAAAGACTGATTTTATAAGGAAGTATTTTTACTACAAAATCATTTTCCATCTTCAATGAATTTTTCTTTTGGTAACCTAGTCCTAATTTCACCAAATGAACATTGATCAATGCTTACAGATCATATAATGGTCATGCTTTTAATAATTTGAGACACTGCATCATTGAGAATGTGTTATCTTGAAGAAAACAGTGTGACTCTCTGCTTCTTTCTTTGGAAAAAAGACTATGGCTGCGTCTAGACTGGCAAGTTTTTCCGCAAAAGCGACTGCTTTTGCGCAAAAACTTGCCAGCTGTCTACACTGGCCGCTTGAATTTGCGCAAGAACACTGACGATCTAATGTATGATCGTCAGTGTTCTTGTGCAAATACAATGACTCTCCCCCTCGGGAAAAAGCCCTCTTGCGCAAATGCTTTTGCACAAGAGGGCCAGTGTAGACAACTCAGAATTGTTTTGCAAAAAGCCCTGATGGTGAAAATGGCGATTGGGGCTTTTTTAAGAAATCACGTCTAGATTGGCACCAGATGCTTTTGCACAAAGCATCGCATCCGTGCCAATCTAGATGCTCTTTTCCGCAAATGCTTTTAACGGAAAAACTTTTCCGTTAAAAGCATTTGTGGAAAATCACGCCAGTCTAGACGTAGCCTATAGGTTTATGCTTTTTTCAAGTTTGCATTCACATGTATTTATTGACATCCTTATGGAAAAATTTGCTTAAGTATTATAAATAATGGTCAAACTGATTTTTACCACATACTACTGCTATATTTTGACATATTACTATCAAATACTGATTTAGTATATTGTACCATATCCTAACAGTTAAGGGAAAATGAATTCATAACACTGAATTTTCAGTCATTTAGAAGTACATTGAAATTACTTCAAGTTTGGTTTGTTTCATTTTGCCAGCTCATTTCTGACCATTGGAAAAATCATATTTGTATTAATGCATTTCACATCCACTAATTTTCTCAATATAGATTTGATTTAAACTGGTTTTTAATGTTCAGGTCACAAATGAGAGTTTAGATTTCTATTATCTTGCATCTACAAAACAATAGTTAGAATAAATTTTCAATTATTTCATACAATTTTCAATTATATGTTGAGGCATCTGAAAGTCTGGAATATTCTTTATTTCAAAAGATTACTGTGACGTTTACTACTGTCCTCTTGGCTGGGAACATACGATTTTAATTAAGAGATATTATGACAATAATACTTAGAATTAATATAAGGTTATATATTTACAAAGCTGTAGTTATAGTACTGACACTTTGCTTGAAAGTACTCTTCTTGTTTAGCTGATTTCTACATATAAAAATAGCAATTTGTAACTTTAAAAAGAATCAGAGAGGTTGCAGGGTTTTATTCTGAACTTATCTAGGTTCTCATATTGTTACCATAGTAACTCAGTATCTACATGCAAATATAATCTACAAAGAAACATCACTCAAAATTACAACATATTATGTGAGCAAATAAATAATACACAAGAGATAAAAAAATAAAAGGCTCTACAAATAATTTGTTGGAAATATCAACACAAAGGACCGCCTTAGCATATTAGATAACTACACATCAGTTAATGCAGTAGTATGACACAGAGCAATGTTCAGTATCTTGTGGAGGTAACTCTCTCCCATCATCAGTACTGTACCCAGCATGTGTTTCATGGACATTGTGGGGAGGGAGAAGCAAATATTTTCTGCCCACTACTGGCAAGCAGTTTATACCCTAAAGCATGAGATTGGATTAGCTTTATTGTTGTTTTAACTAGCATAGCTACAAATGTTATTAATGGCCAGAACATTATCCAGTTCTTTGTAAAAATCCAGCCATCATGTTTATCTCAATAGCTTCCTGCTGCAGTGACTTCTATGCAAAGTCTCAATATCTGTTTTCTAACTAAAGAATTTCATTCTTTGATTGGCATGCATATAAAGACAAACAATTAGAGGTCTTTTCTCCCACTGATGTGCAAGAGATTTATGCACAGAATAAACATCAATGTGAGTTCTGTATGTAAACCCTCCTCCCATTGGCGCCAAAATAGACCTCTTATAGAATGTCTTCACAGAGAATTACATTCAGTAAGTAACTTATATTTCTTACCTGTATGGTAAAATGTGAGAAAAAACAAAAGCACTCCCATAAACATGTTACTTAAAAAGGTGACAACACCACACGTAATTCCTTCTGGAACAGGGTAGACCGTCTCCACGAAAAGCTCAAAGAATATAGGTATGCTACTATTCAGAAATATTCCCAGCAAGATACAAGACGTGTATAAGGTAGCTACAACAACAACAAAAGTGTTTTAGTTTCATAGTAGCATTTTGTTGCCATATTTCAAACAAAAGGCTTAAGTAACTTCAATACAAAGGAGAATTAGACCTATTTTTACCCTCTGTGCATCATAAATTGTATAATGTCTCTCTGATAGCAAGTCAGCATTTATTATTAGTATGATCATTTCAATAATTTTTATTTGGATATATACAGATTTCCTGAAGACAACATTGATTGAGCTGGGGGTTATGTTTACCAAATATCAGAAAACACTGGAAAAAATATTTACACAAAGAGACATCTTACACCTTGAGTTACCTCCTAAATGACCAATAACTATTCTATTACAGCAGAAACAATTACTGTACTGAATCAGAAAAGAACTGGAAATTAATATTTTGACACTCTGTTCCAAAGGTCCCAACTAATTTTTGCTTTCACTTTTCAGACAAATAATACTAATGATCTACCAATTACCCAGTCATTGTGATATTAACCTCTAGTTGAAAAAAGTAGATTTGTCATCACTGAAGGATTCTGATTTTTCATCTGGATATGTAATATTAAAATATGGCAATTTTGTTAATTGGCTGGGTTATTTTGTTCTGTGAGTTAATATCACCACACTTCTTCCAGTTCCATACTAGTACAGATATTTTTGCTAGGAAATCTAAATCTTGTTTAAGAGCAGTACTCAATAATAAAGATTTTCTGTACTAGAGTATCTCTGACAATGATGGGATCTATCAAAGGAAAAACAAAAACATAAGGGAAAGAATTAGCCTGAAGAAATATTAAGACTGAAAAGAACAAATAAAATGTCTAGAATATTTCTTGAAGGTTCTGTAAGTGCTCTGGTGACATGGTGAAAAACATCCTTGGAATGCAAAAAGTCAACCAATTGCTTGCAAAGGATTTAAAATTTGAAGTCATCTTTAACCCTGTACAGTGGCAGAAGGATGATATATGAAATCTGAACAGGATGAAAGTCTATTTTCTATACTATATTAAAAAATCCATCATGGAAAGTTGAGAATTGAAAAAGCTATGCTTCACCTTAAATTAAGCATTGTTCAATCTCTCACCTTAGAAGCTGAAAGTAAGCAGGAGACTTTTGGCTTAAAAAAAAATCAGCATCAAAATATGAGGTATAAAAAGGCAAAAAACAAGTCCTTAAGAGATACAGTAGAAATGCCCATTCATCAACTTAATCATTTGATGTGGATCTCTGCCAAAACACAGAGACTTATTTTTTTTCCCCCCAGAGTAGGGGTTTTGCCTGGAAACGGAGGGGTGGGGTAGAAAGAGCAGAAAAGGCTGCCAAGAAAATTATACAGTGGCAAAACTTTGGAAAGGGACTCTTCAAGCTGGACTCTACAATTGTTTTTAAACAAGCCTGGTTATGATTTTTCTTTCTCTCTCTCTCTCTTTAAATATGAGAAGACCTGAAAGCTTTTCCAGCTCCTATAAATTCTTTTATAATCAGCTGAATGATGAAAGTCAGAGGAACTGTTTCAAGATAAGTTCAGAGTTCTAAAAAGGCGAAAACAAAATTTAGTATCCTGAAGCCAACGGGCTCTTGTATCTGAAATAGAGTAATTATCCTGCAAGCTCTCATTGACATTTTGAAGTTAGTAAATCTCTCGCACAAGTCCTAGTTACATACAGTATTAGTCTCTTGCTTTCACAGTTCCCTAATCCCTCTTAAATAAGCAGCAATCATTGATTCAGTTTTCTAATTGGTAGCTAGCTATTTGAATCATTTTGGTACAGAGGCAAAAAGGGAGACTTGCTATTGGTTTCTGATGCTGCAATATCAGAATAGAAGACAATAGAGACAGATTTTTAATCCCCCCCAAATTCAGCTGGATAAATCTAAATTGGCTCCCCACGCGTATCAGCTCCCACGGAGCCGCCTCCTGCCCCTGCTGCTTCTGATACAGAGGCAGCAGCATGAGGGGGGGAAGGAAAGGCAGGCAGGAGCTCACAGGCTAATAGTTATAGATCATATTTATATATTTCCTCTCAATCACAAAGCTTTCAGAACACTGCGTACATCGTAGAATCACAGAATACTAGGACTGGAAGGGACCTTGAGAGGTCATCGAGTCCAGTCCTCTGCCCTCATGGCAGGACCCAGCACTGTCTAGACCATCCCTGATAGACATTTATCTAACCTACCCTTAAATATCTCCAGAGATGGAGATTCCACAACCTCTCTAGGCAATTTATTCCAATGTTTAACCACCCTGACAGTTAGGAACTTTTTCCTAATGTCCAACCTAAACCTCCCTTGCTGCAGTTTAAGCCCATTGCTTCTTGTTCTATCCTCAGGGGCCAGGAAGAAAAATTTTTCTCCCTTCTCCTTGTGACACCCTTTTAGATACCTGAAAACGGCTATCATGTCCCCCCTCAGTCTTCTCTTTTCCAAACAAAACAAGCCCAATTCTTTCAGTCTTCCTTCATAGGTCATGTTCTCTAGACCTTTAATCATTTTTGTTGCTCTTCTCTGGACCTTCTCCAATTTCTGCACATCTTTCTTGAAATGTGGTGCCCAGAACTGGACACAATACTCTAACTGAGGCCTAATCAGCACAGAGTAGAGCGGAAGAATGACTTCTCGTGTCTTGCTCACAACACACCTGTTAATGCATCCTAGAATCATGTTTTGTTTTTTTGCAACAGCGTCACACTGTTGACTCATATTTAGTTTGTGGTCCACTATAACCCCTAGGGTATGTCTACACTAACCACCCTAGTTCGAACTAGGGTGGCTAATGTAGTCATTCGAACTTGCAAATGAAGCCCGGGATTAAAATATCCGGGCTTTATTTGCATGTTCCCTGGCGCCGCCATTTTTAAATGCCCGGTAGTTCGGACTCCCTGCCCGCGGCTACATGCGGCACGGGCTAGGTAGTTCGAACTAAAGCCCCTAATTTGGACTACCGTTACTCCTCATTGCAGGATTGACATGATTTGTTCTTTACAAATCCATGCTGGCTGTTCCCTATCACCTTATCTTCCAAGTGGTTTCAGATGATTTCCTTAATTACTTGCTCCATTATCTTTCCTGACACAGAAGTTAAACTGACTGGACCGTAGTTTCCTGAATTGTTCTTATTTTCCTTCTTATAGATGGGCACTAGTTTTTGCCCTTTTCCAGTCTTCTGGAATCTCTCCTGTCTTCCATGATTTTCCAAAGATGATAGCTAAATACTTAAAAACAACATCATATAACACATACACACATTTTAAAATCTAAGAAAACACTAAAAAAGCCAAATCAAGAGGATCAATGTTGAAAGCAGAAAGAATAGGGCTAGTTGTAGATCTCAGGATGAATTTATAGGACTTGCAATAAAAAAATAAATCTTAACTTGTAAACTAAGAAAAAAATGAATATTGAAATGTCAGTACAGGTTGGACCTCCCTCATCCGGCATAGGGATGTAAAATTTCAATTAGTCAATAAGGGCACTTCCACCCTTCAACCGCAAAAGTGCAGCAGTCCCCCACTGGTCCGTACTCCCACAGCGTTTCAAAGCGGCAGTCCCCAACTGACCCAGGGCTCCATGCAGAGCTGCCACTTTGAAACGCCGCGCGCAGCTCTGGGCCAGTTGGGGACCCTGGGCTGCATGCAGCATTTCAAAGCAGAGAGCCGCGTGGAGCCCAGGATCTGGCCCCAGGCACTGCATGCTGCTGCTCTGAAGCACCCCACCTCTTCCCTCCCACCTCTTTCTGACAGAGGCAGCAAAGAGAGGGAAGGGAAGCAACTAGTCAACTTTTGCTTATCTGATAGTCAATTAGTCGTTCACATCTCTAATTCGGCACCATCAGGACCTGACAGGTCCGAAATGAGGGGATTTGCTGGACAAGAGGAGGCCCCTCCCAGCATGGCCCTTGTCCTGCTGCCCTCAGCTAGGGCTCCAGCCTAGACCCTCGGCTGCCTACCTGGCCGTGGCTGCTGCTGGGGTCGGAGCTATGTAGCTGGGGATAAAGCTCCCTGGCTGCTGCCGCTGTCAGAGCTCCACAGCCAGGGATAGAGCTCCGTGGCTGCCACTGCTGCTGGACCTCTGAGGCTACCGCTACTGTCCCCAAGCTCTACAGCTGGGGCCAGAGTTCCGTGGCTGCTGCTATCACCTGGAAGCAGGGGCCAGAGCTCACTGCTGCACCACCCGGCTGAGTCTCTGCACCTCACTTGCTGCTCTTGGCCTGTGGCCTGACCTCCCTAAACCTGGGCTCTCTGATACAGGAATCATCTGTGATCCGATGCTGCTAGACCAGAGAGTCCCAGTTAAGAGAGGGTATAACCTGTATTAAAAATCTGGCCACCTCTAATAACATATTTATAATCACATCTCTAACTGTAATCACACTCTGACAAGAAAAATATTTTGTTAAGTGCTGAAAATATTATAAATGATTTTACTAAATCAATTCAGCATTTAAAAGTAACAAATCCAATCTGGCTGACTATGTAGAAAGTCATAAATAAAATATACAGTGCAAGAATATATTGGAAGAAGTCTCATCAATGGTACTCCAAAAGAGGCTTTGGCCTTTTAATTAACCTACTGTAGTTAATACAGTAGCTAAAATACCATCTAAAGGGGTGAAAAAGCTGCTTATGGCTAGGTGAGTGCCACCTATTAAATGGAGTCTATTTACTTCTCACAATAGGGGCGTTCATTAGAGTCCTATGATATTTTATAGTTTAAAAGAACTGCTTTTAAAATTCCACTTTTTCAGTTAAGAAACTCTGACTACTGTCAATGGTGCAGAATAGACAAGTGCAAGTGCCAGGAGAAAAGCTAACATTTCTTCCTCTATCCCTTACCCCAAGAACAGTGTAAACAACTAATTCATGTCTGCTTGGATAAAAATACACACCAGAACTGTACTTCAGCTGCATGACATATATCATATCAGAAGAGCACTTGCCCTTTTCTGTGAAAGGCAATTAGCTGGGAAAAGAGCAGTGTGCTGAGACATGTGCCCAAGCCACTCACATTAGCAATCTCTAGTCATTAAGAAATAATGGAAGCAGGTTTTTTTAAAGCAACTGTGATAGAGTACTTGGTATTTTTAGGATCTCTATAGATTTCAGTGTATGTTAAACAGCTATTAACTGCAGCATCTGAAGCTTTGACACTTACTGTATGCGTGGCACACATGGTTGTGCTTTCCACAGTTCTCATGTTTTTCAAGGAGACTGCAGATCTGCTACTGCAGTATGAATAGTGTTGGCAGAACATTCATCTAAAGCAGTGGTTCCCAACTGCTGGGCCACGGCCCACTGCCGGGTCACCAACTGCCGGTTGCTGGGCTGTGGTGGCTGTCAGAACTCAAGCCGGCTGTCCCCGGGGGCTCAGTTCCGGCAGCCATGGTGGCTAAGGCAGCAACAGCAGGAGAAGGTGGAGCAGGAGGTGCCTCCCCTCTCTCCTCCCCCTACCACGCTTGGGGAGATGTGCTTGGGGAGGGAAAGGGCGCAAAGGAAGGAAGGAGGTGCATGTGCCACCAACGGTCACTCCCTCTGCCCGCACAGCTGCTTTTGCCGGCAGCAACAGGAGGTGGTGGAGCAGGAGGCTGCTCCCCAGGCCGCTTTTGCTGGTGGCAGCGCTGGAGCTGAGGTGGCAGCAGGAGGAGGCAGA
This sequence comes from Rafetus swinhoei, assembly GCA_019425775.1. Lineage (NCBI taxonomy): Eukaryota > Metazoa > Chordata > Testudines > Trionychidae > Rafetus > Rafetus swinhoei. The sequence continues at coordinate 10,200,259 of CM033439.1, read as the reverse complement.
GCAGAAGGTGCCTCCCTCCCTCCTCCACCGTTGGTAATGGCAGCTGGCCGGGGCTCCGCAGTCCCTACCTCTACCCATGGAGGGAGGGAAGGGGCATGAAGAATGAGGGCCACTCTGCATGAACGGCAGTAATGGCCATGCTTCCTAGAGGGGCCAGCCTCACTCTGGGGAGTGTGCGGATGGGGTGGGGGCAAAGGGGTGTTGGGTAAGGGCATCGTGGGATCATGGGGCAAGAGGGTGTTGGCATGAACTGTAGGAGTCAGAGGCTAAGAGGGAATCAGGCATGGGGGGTCAAAGGGTGTTAGGCACTGGGGAGCAAGGGGCTGGACTGTGACTAGGCAGACTGGTAATATTTGCATATTTGCATAACAAATACGCAGATATGCAAATAAAATCTTACCAGTCCACCAAAAGTTTGTGAATGGGTTGGCCGGTCCATGGCATAAAAAAGGTTGGGAAACACTGATCTAAAGCACTGGTTCTTGGGCTGCCTTTGGTTGGGCACTCTTCCTCATGGCACTGCCTCAGTGGGTGGAAGCCTTAATCAAGATTCTTGTTTGAACCGTGTCATATTTATGTTTGAGACACCACCAGGCTAGACTACACTCCAGTGTCCATTCCAATCACATCTGCTAGGGAGGAGAGAATGATAAGCATTCGTGATAGCATCACAAAGTTAGCTGTATAAAGGACAATAACTATGATTAGAGACTGACATCTCTCAGGTGGCTCATCATAAAAAGTAAAAAATAGGGACCGAGGTTTGGTTTCAGAAATGGTGTGGGAATATTGGTTAGGGCAGATATATGACCGTATTTGGATATCCATTACTACAAATTTCCCTGACAAAAAGAAAGAACTGGAATACAGCAGTAGTCCCCAGACTAGTCTCAGCTGTGCCCTCCTTATCCCTGACTGCGCCCCTATCGTCTGCAGAGCTGGGAGCAGGGCTGCAGCTCCTGGGCAGGGCACTGAAGATGTGATAAGGGGGCTGAGGCTGCAAATACAGCTGGAGATAGTGTCAGGAATAGAACAGAGGCTGAGGCTCTGGCTAGGGGCAGAGCTGTAAGTGGAGTAGGACTGGGTGGCACTCCCTCACAAACCCCCATGCCCAATGCACTGGGGGCACTGCACTGGGGCCCATCATTCCCCCAAACATTCTTCCATGCTCCTCCTGGGTGCGTGCCCCATAGTTTGGGGATCTCTGTAATAAAGGAAAAGGTTACACAGTGGTAGCCATTTATCTATTCTCAGCTGAGCTTAGAACACAGCAAAAATGAACTCAGGTATTTACCAAGATAGGGCTGGTAGTGGAGCACCCACGGGGAGACACATATCGAAGAACCATCATTACTGCACCAAGGTGAGTAACTACTTCTTCTTCTTCAAGTAGTGTCCCCATAGGTGTTCCACTGTAGGGGTGTGTCACACCCTAGGTGACTATATAGCAATACTTGGAATGTCCAGATGTGGGCTCCAGAAGAGAGAGTTTCTCACCTTGTGCAGTAACGTCTGTTCTTCGAGATGTGTCCCCCCGTGGGTGCTCCACTTGAGGTGCTGGGCTCATCCTGGCACCGCAAACCAGAGGATTTTTGGTAGCAGTAGCCCTACTGGACCATGCATGCGTGACTGCTGCCTCGCGTGGCACACCTGAGCGCGGTCCGGTCTTGTCAGTTTCCTCCCAACCGGAAGCGTCTGAAAAAGAGAAAACAGAAGCTCTGAAGCAGGGGGGAGGGAGGGACAGGGAGCACCCACGGGGACACACATCTCAAAGAACAGACGTTACTGCACAAGGTGAGTAACTCTCTCTTCTTCGTTGAGTAGTGTCCCCGAGGATGCTCCACTCAAGGTGAGTACGCAGCAGTGGTCCAATGCTACACACGCTTCGGACTTATTGCCTCTGCGCTGTGGACAGGACAGCTCGGGCCACTGCTGAATCAGTCTTCAGTATGCTCGCCAGGGCATAGTGTCTAGCAAAGGTAAGAGCAGATGACCAGGTTGCTGCATGGCATATATCCCGCAATGGCACACCCCTAAGGTAGGCAGTGGATGCAGCTAAGCCTCTGGTAGAGTGGGCACGAGGTCGCGTCGGAAGCAATTTGTTATGTAGAGCGTAACATTGTGTGATGCACGCGACAATCAAAGTGGAGATGCGTTGCGTGGAAAGTTGTTTGCCTTTGGAATGCTCGACTATAGACAGGAGCAAGCGCTGAGACTTCCTAAAGGCACGTGTCCTGTCGAGGTAAAAAGCCAACGCTCGCCTGACATCTAGCATGTGCAGTCATGACTCTTCCTGGGAGGAGTGAGGTTTGGGGTAGAATGTCGGTAGACTTATGGGTTCGTTTATATGGAAGGCAGAATTCACCTTCGGTAAAAAGGTGGGGTGTATGCGAAGAACCACACCATGGTCAGAGAATATTGTGTACGGCGGATCAGCAGAGAGAGCTGCTAATTCACTCACTCAGCGCGCCGATGTCATGGCAAGTAGGAACGCTATCTTCATTGTGAGCATTCGTAGGTCACATGTTGCAAGTGGTTCAAATGGGGCGAGTCAGAGTGTCCAAGACTAAGGGCAAGTCCCATGGTTCCGGTGGGGTTCTGTGAGGCGGATATAGGTTGTCGAGCCCCTTTAAAAACCTTTTGGTGAGAGGATGTGCAAATACCAAATAACCGTCAGAAGAGAGACGGAAGGCAGAATTGCCGCCAAATGCACTCTGAGGGAAGGAATCGCCAACCCCGCCGACTTTAGGTGCAGAATATCATCTAGCACCTGTTGGATAGGTAAGGAGAGAGGATCAAGATCTCTTGCTGAACACCAGGACTGGAACCGATACCATTTCTGAAGGTAAGTCTTGCAAGTAGTGTGTCGCCTGCTGTTAATCAGCACATGCCTCACCTCCTGAGAACAGATTAACTCATGTTCTTGGAACCAGCTAGGAGCCACGCCGTCAGGTGCATGTGCTCAATGTGTGGGTGGATCATCGTACCTCGTTGCTGAGACAGTAAATTTAACAGCCTCGGTAGTCATCGTGGCTGGGCCACCGACATTCTCAACAACTGTTAGCCACGTCTGTCAGGGCCAAAAGGGCGCGATCAAAATTACTGTTGCCCCCTCCAATGTTATTTTCTCCAGCACCTTTGGAATGAGCGGGAGAGGAGGAAAGGCATAGAGCAGTTGGTGATGACTCCAGTTGAGGAGGAAGGCATCCCCCCAAGGAATTTGTGCCGACGCCTGCCCGTGAGCAATACTGATGGCACTTCCTGTTGTGACGAAGAGGTCTATATTGGGAACGCCCCAGAGATGGAATAGGTTGTGAACGACTTTGTTGTGCAACTCCCATTCGTGTTGAGGAAGGAAGTGCCTGCTGAGGGTATCGGCGATAACATTGTCCTTGCCGGGAAGGTACGATGTTGTCAGGGTAATACCCTGCTGATTCGCCCAGTTCCACAAATGTACCGCTTCTGCACAGAGGGGGAGTGAATGTGTGCCTCCTTGCGATTGATATAATACACCATGCATATGTTGTCCGTGAGAATCTGGATCATAAGGCCTCGGACGATGTGGAGAAAGTGTTTGCAAGAGTTGAATACTGCTTGTAACTCAAGGAAATGTATGTGTTGCAAGTATTCTTGGGGTGTCCAGAGACCCTGAGCTCGATGCTGCTGCAAATGGGCTCCCCAGCCGAGTAGGGAAGCATCCGTTGTGATCTGTAGTGAAGATCTTCTGGCTGTGAAAGGGGACCCCTGTTAACATATTTCTGGGGTTGTCCCACCATGCCAGCGAGGTCCTGACCTGTTTGGGAATAGAAACTGTCCTGTTTGTGCCGTGTGTACTGGGCTTGTAAACAGTGAACAGCCAATGTTGAAGGCTGCGCAGGTGGAGTCTCGTGTGCGGTACCACATATGTGGTGGCTGCCATATGGCTGAGCAGCTGTAGACAGGTAAGTATGCGGGATCTGGGAGAAACTGAAACAGTCTGTACCAAATCCCGGATTAGTTGGAACCTCTTCATGGGTAAGTAGGCCCTTGCGGTCAGAGAATCAAGTCTTGCGCTGATGAACTCTAGATCGTAAGTCGGTGTCAAGGAGGACTTCTCGAAATTGATTATGAGCCCGAGAGTCTCAAACACCATCACGGTAGTGGTAACTGCCCATGTAGCTTCATCGAGCGCAGGGGCCTTTATTAGGAAATCGTCCAAATATGGAAAGATCATGATGTCGAGGCGACGAAGGTAAGCCGCTACCACTGCCAGGGTCTTGGAAAAGACTCGTGGCACTGCTGAAAGTCCAAAAGGTAACACTCGGTATTGGTAATGGTCGGCTCCTACTACGAACCGAAGGAACTGCCTGTGGGCAGGATGTATTGTTATACGAAAATAGGTGTCCTATAGATCGAGGGACACGAACCAATCTCCTTTGTTGAGTGCTGGGAGGATAGAGGCTAACGTGACCATCTTGAACTTTTGTTTCCGCAGGTGGCGGTTGAGCTGACGTAGGTCCAGAATAGGCCTCCAACCCCCCGATTTCTTCTGGGTGAGGAAGTAACGAGAGTAAAAACCTCTCCCATGAAATTGAGTTGGCACCCTCTCCACTGCTCCTATGGTAAGCAAACGAGAGACCTCTTGTTGTAGAAGAGTCTCGTGAGAGGGGTCCCTGAAAAGGGACGGAGAAGGGGGGGAGGAAGGAGGGATGGAATTGAAAGGGATGACGTATCCTAAAGCAACTATGTCGTGGACCCAACGGTCGGTGGTTATAAGAGACCAACGGTGTTGATAAAGTCTCAGGCGATGATGGAATAAACTTTGTACGTTGTCTGGAGCCTCCATCAAAGGGGTGGTACACAGTCCCTCGATCAGCACGTCAAACCTGCTGCCAACCTCGCTGGTGGACAGGCGCTTTGTTAGGTTGTTGTCGTTGCTTTTGTGGACGCTGTCTCGGCCTCTGCTATTCATATGGTGTGGCTCAAGGTGTCGCATAAGAGAAGGGCCTCTGTTTGTTATACGGCATGTATCTCTTGCGTCTATAGGGAGGTGTGTGCATCCCCAGTGTTTGGAAAGTCGTGCGGGAATCCTTGCCCGAGTGGAATACCTCTCTTGAAATTGCTTATGGTCTTCAGTTGGAGATAAATCTCCGGGGAAAACTGCATCGTCTGGCGAAGAAGATGAGTGGTCGGCAGGGGAATTAGGGCTCTGAGGTTCCCGGCTTGGAGTGTGGTTGTCTTGCTATTCCTCATGAGTTTGGATCGAGGCACTGTCCTCCGCAGGAGTTGGTGGAACCGTTAGAGGGTGGGATTCTAATGATGCAAGATGTGGAGACACCGGTCTACTGGAGCGCGGGGATCGCGAACACGGGTACCTTCTGCCAGGTGAGGAATGATGTTCCTGGTAGTAACGGTCGTAATACCATGTGTGATGATATGAGCCTGGTGAGCATCTCGGACAATACCCCTTTGTGTTCTGTACCAACGCGAACATCCTGAGGGTCTTGAAGACCTTGGTGAAATAGACCTCATGGAGTAGTGGGTGGGAGATCGAGAGTAATGCGCTCGACAATATCTTTGTGGCGGTGAGTGATGAGGTGACCTGTAGTAATGGTCCCTGGTTGATCTATAACGAGGAGCGCGGTGATGGCTGCCAGTGTATGACGAGGTCAGTGACAAAGGTCGAGGAGAAAAAACAGCACGGTCTGGAGTGAGCGATGGTGTTCGGACCCATCTTGACTTGTGTTGTGCCTTGGTCTGCATGGAGCAGTTGAGAGGGGAAGAGGGTGCCATCTGCAGTGAGGTGAATGGTAAAGAAATAGTTTCCATAGGTTGGCTGTAGCTCAGATGAAGCACCGATGCCGCTGGAATAGGTGCCGCAGATGTAGTTAGTTGTGGGACCGGAGGAGGCAGTGTCGGTGCCGAGGGCTGTGGAGTTACAGTGCCTACCTGCGGCACCGATGCCGGCGCCGGCGCCTCTGGCACTGAGGAAAGCGGAGGTGCGGTTGCCTGCACCGCTGCTGTGGGTGCCGGCACAACTGCACTCATCTGCACATGCGCTGGATAAGCCAGTGCTGGGGCCGCCATTGCCAGCTTCAAACCGGCCGTTGTAGCCGTTGCCGGTGCTGAGTCAGCTCGCGGCCCTTTCCCAGGTGCTAATACCGGGTCTTTGATGTGGGCAGAGTTTGGGGCTGATGAGCTGCGGCCCTTGCCCATCCTGTCAATGGGACGCCTCGGCAGAACGCCAGAGGTGCCCGGTCTGTCTCCGACACTCCCCCTCTCAGAGGGGTTAGAGGTCCTGTGAGGAGACCATCCTGAGGCAGTGGAAGACGGCTCAGTCCTTTCAGAGGTCTGAAGAGCTTTATTAAAAAAGCACCCTCAGCCTCAGCTCAGCTCACGGGCGGTCAACTTAGTGCAGTGACTGCACTTAAGCAGCACATGTCCCTCTCCAAGGCATTTTATAAACCGCGAGTGCCCGTCCGATGCCGGCATGGCATCGTGGCACTGGGTGCATTTCTTAAAACCAGGTGATCCTGGCATAGTCTTTATCTATTGACTGAAACTTAAAACGAACTATGACGAGAAAAATTTTTTTTTAAATAGAACTGTAACTACCAAGAAAACAACTAAGCTAACTCTAATAAACAGTAAACTGAGAAAACCCTATTTCTAAAGCTAATCTCCGCTCTCTCAGACAGGAGGGGGAGCTCGTCCTAACTGAGTCTGCAGCCGCGGACGGTTAAAAGGAAACTGACAAGACCGGACCGCGCTCAGCTGAGCAGTGCGAGGCAGTAGTCGCGCATGCGCGCCCGGTAGGGCTACTGCTACCAAAAATCCTCTGGTTTGCGGCGCCGGGACGAGCCCAGCACCTCGAGCCCAGCATCCTCGGGGACACTACTCGACGAAGAATCAAGGTTTGTCATGAACTGCGAGTACTGCCGAGGCCACTGAGGAGTCTGCAACGAAACACTGCACGATCACATAGTGCTTCATGAATGTGGTGTTGGATGACTACGTGGCTGCTCGACAAATGTCACGAAAGGGAACCCCTCATGGGAAACCCGCAGACGTGGCTATTGCCCTTGTAGAATGGGCCTTCGATTGGGATGGAAGCGGTCTGTTACAAATGGAGTAGCAGGTGGTGATTCATGAAACTATGAGTCTAGCGATACACTGGGCAGAGAATGTCTGGCCCTTAGATTGCTCCGTGAGCGATATTATCAAATGGTCCATTTTATGCCAGTCTTGCGATCTGTCGATATAAAATGCGAGTGCTCGACGTACGTCGAGGAGGGTATGGAGAACTGCCTCCCAAGATGAGGCGTGTGGTTTAAGATAGAAGGAAGGAAGTATAATTGGTTCATTAATGTGGAACTCGGAGCAGACTTTGGGGATAAAGGCTGGATGAGGCCATAGCACCACCAAATCTCTGCTGAATGTTCTGTACAGCAGTGATGACATCAGGGCTGCAAGTTCGCTGACTCTGCGGGCTGATGTTATGGCCAGCAAAAAGACCAATTTAAGCATTAACAGGTGGAGTGGCGTCATGGCCAAAGGCTTGAAGGAAGGACGCGTTAGTGTGTCCAGCACCAAGTCCAGGTTCCAGTATCGAGGTGGCGGTCTCTGAGGTGGATTAAGGTTTGTCAACCCTTATGTAAACCTCTTAGTAGCTGGATGGGCAAATACCGAAGTACCATCTATGGAGTGACGGAAGGTGGTGACTGCCACTAGATGTACCTTCAAAGAAGCAATTGAAAAGCCCATTTGTTTCAAATGAAGGATATAGTCAAGGATCTGGTGCAGGAGTGAAGCATACGGGTCAATATGGTTGTTGGAGCACCAGTTAGTGAATCTCCACCACTTTGCCAGGAAAGTCGCTTGGGTAGTGTCCCTCCTACTGTACATCGGGACCTGTTTGACTTGATCTGAGCAGAGATTCTTGAATGTGCCGAACCAGCTAGGAGCCAGGTGGTCAAGTTTAGGATCTTGGGGCTTAGATGAAGAGAGCGCAGCACCGGGTCTGCAATAGTCTGAGACAGTGGTGCCGATAGTGGCGGTGCCGGCACGGGGTCCCTGTTCAATCAGCTTTCCAGCATCAACGCCGATCTCAGTACTGTCAGGCACCGGAAGTGGTGCTTTTTTAGGTTTGGCACTAGTAGCTACCTTTGTGGCCATAGAGGCAGTGCTGGACATTCCCCGTTTGTCTGGCTGACTACGGCTATCGAACGTCTTCGATCTGTGGCACTGGGACAAGCCCAAAACCTACAGGGGAGCACCCATGGGGACGCTACTCGAAGAACAAACCATCCCAATATGCAGTAAGAAAAACAAATATGGTGGGCAACCAGCTTAGTTTAGCAGTTAAATCCTTGGCAAGCCTAAAGACAAAAAGGAAGCTTACAAGAAGTATAAACTTGGATAGATGACAAGGGAAGAATATAAATATATTGCTCAAGCATGCAGGGGTGTAATCAGGAAGGCCAAAGCGCAACTGGACTTGCAACTAGCAAGGGATGTGAAGGGTAATAAAGGTTTCTACAGGCATGTTAGCAATATGAGAGTGGTCAGGGAAGATATGGGACCCTTACAGGATGAGGGAGGTAACCTAGTGACAAATGATGTGGGAAAAGGTGAAGTAAGTCAATGCTTTTTTTGCCTCTGTCTTCACAGTCAAGGTCAGATCCCAGACTACTGCACTAGGCAACACAGTATGGGGAAAGAGGTGGGCAGCCCTCAGTGGAGAAAGAACAGGTTAAGAACTATTTAGAAAAGTTGGACATACACAAATCCATGGGGCCAGATCTAATGCATCCAAGGGGGCCTGAGGGAGTTGGCTGATGTGATTGAAGAGCCATTGCCCATTATCTTTGAAAATTTGTGGCGATTAGGACAGGTCCCGGATGCTTGGAAAAAGGCAACTGTAGTGCCCATCTTTTAAAAAAAGGGAAAGGACGACAATCCAGGGAACTACAAACCAGTCACCCTCACCTCAGTCCCCAGAAAAATCATGGAGGGGATCCTCAAGGAATCCATTTTGGAGTACTTGAAAGGGTGGAAAGTGATCAGGAATAGACAACATGGATTCACCAAGAGCAAGTCATGCCTGACCAACCTGATTGCCTTCTATGACAAGGTAATTGGCTCTGTGGATGGGGGAAGGTGATGGACATGATAGATCTTGACTTTAGCAAAGCTTTTGATATGGTCTCCCACAATGTTCTTGCCAGCAAGTTAAGGAAGTATGGATTAGATAAATGAACTGTAAGGTGGATAGAAAGCTGTCTAGATTGTTGGACTCCATGGTCCACTGTAATCCCAAGTGATCAATGGCTCGATGTCTGGTTGGTGGTCAGTATCAAGCAGAGTGCCCCAGGGGTTGGTTCTGGGGCTGGTTTTGTTCAACATCTTTATTAATGACCTGGATGAGAGGATAGATTGCACCTCAGCAAGTTCGCAGATGACACTAAGCTAGGGGGAGAGGTAGATAAATTGGAGGGTAGGGAGAGAGTCCAGAGTGACCTAGACAAATTAGAGGATTGGGACAAAAGAAATCTGACGTGGTTCAACAAGGAGAAGTGCAGAGTCCTGCACTTGGGATGGAAGAATCCCAAGCACTGTTATAGGCTGGGGATTGACTGGCTAAGCAACAGTTTGGCAGAAAAAGACCTTGGGATTACAGTGGATGAGAAGCTGGCTATGAGTCAACAGTGTGCCCTGGTAGCCATGAAGGTTAATGGCATATTAGGGTGCATTGGGAGAATCACTGCCAGCAGATCTAGAGAAGTTATTATTCCCCTTTATTCGGCATTGATGAGGCCACATCTAGAGTATTGCATCCAATTCTGGGCCTCCCATTACAGAAAAGATGTGGATGCACTGGAGAAAGTCTATCAGAGGGCACAAAAGTGATTAGGGGGCTGGAGCACATGATTTATGAGGAAAGGCTGAGGGATTTGGGCTTATTTAGTCTACAGAAGAGATTGAGGGGGGATTTGATGGCAGCTTTCAACTACCTGAAGGAGGATTCTAAAGGGGATGGAAAGAGGCTGTTCTCAGTGGTGACAGATGATAGAACAAAGAGTGATGGTCTCAAGCTGCAGTGGGGGAGGTCAAGGAGGGATATTAGGAAAAACTATTTCACTAGGAGGCTGATGAAGCACTGGAATGGGTTATCTAGGAAGGTGGTCAAATCTCCATCTCTAGAGATTTTTTTAAGTCCCAGCTTGACAAAGTCCTGGCTGGGATGATTTAGTTGGGGTTGGTCTTGCTTTGAGCAGGGGGTTGGACTCAATGATCTCCTGAGGTCTCTTCCAACCCTATGATTATAAGTACATGAAAGGCTTTAGAGAGAGGGGGGAGAAAAATTTTTCTCCTTAGCCTCTGAGGATAGGACAATAAGCAGTGGGCAGCAAGGACTGTTTAAGTGGAACATTCGGAAAAATTTGGAGGCTGCCAAGCAATGCAGTAGTGGCAGGGCTGGGAGCCGTGAGCCCTTTGCTGTATTTTTAACATCAAAGACTCCAGCCCAGACAACCCTGTGGGGAGGCTAGTTCTCAGCCCCACGCCTTCCACCCAAGTCCCGCCCCTTTCAGGGGTGGAGCCAACTCGTGACCACATACCAACATTCATTATGTGGCCTCCCAATGAAAATTGCCCAACCCTGGCTCAGGAGAAAGATGTCTGCAGATACTAATGGGCAGATGGAGCATCCAAGAAAAGAAACTTGACACCACTGAAGCTCCCTGGGAAGTGAGTGGAGTGGAAATGAACACACAAATCTTGAAAGAGAAACCTGTGTATTGAGCAAAGAACTCCACTACAGGTACCTTTTATGCTAGTTTCTGAGACAATTATTTTTGGACCTTGATCTCTATGCCTTAGAATCCTCACACTAATATAGGAATAACAGTGCTTGCTTCCCAGTGCTGTTGTGAAGATTAGTTAATGAACCCAAAGTATTTAGAAGAAATAAAACACTACATAGTAATTGCTACAAAAATTCTTAAGATAAATTGTTTCAGCTATACATAGTGTTCATCTTCCAAATACAAAAAAGTTCAGATCACATCCTTGACCTCCAAGGTCAGTGTTGCTCCACTGATTGAGTACCCAGAGATGCTTCCATGTTAAATAGCAATCTCACAATTCTTCTCTTAAGCCCAAGTGCCACGAGGCAGTGGCCTGCATTTGACCTTCTATACTTTGGCTCAGTTATATTCTATACCTTCAAACTTTTAATTAAACAAAAAACTTCAACCAAACCTATTTAAATAAGCAGTTTATCCCACTTACTGTGAAGTACAGAGGTCATAAGCATATTGCATAATTACAGTTAGGAATAATGTAGCATGAAGCCCTATAAATTATTACTTTAAATAGCTTGTGCATTTTCATCCATAAGAATGTATTTTATAAAGATGTGTCACTGATATTCAATATACAAAGACCTAAATTAAGCAGGCATATTGCATTTATTTTATATTAGTTAAATAAGTAGACCTCTGCAAATCCAGATATCTGCAGCTCATTTTTGTGGACATGGATGCAGATACAAATTTTGTATCTAGAACCCTGCAAATTAGCAGATATTAATGGGGATATCTGCAGCTCATTTGTGCAGATACAAATGTGGATATAAATTTTGTATTAATGCAGGGCTCTATAAATCAGCAATGGGCAACCTAGGCTAGCGAGGGGGCCGCATGATTGGCCTTCTATCTCAGGGGGTTGCAAGACTGTTGTAACTGAGACAGTCTCCCGGAATAAGGTAGTTTTGCTAACTGCGCTTGCATACCTAGAATTTGCAGGGTGTGCCAATTGAACCATAGTAGCACTTAGACTAGATACTGAGAGGGCACATGGCTCTCTCAGTCAATATTGCATGCAGTCCATACACACCTCATTTCATGTGACCTTGCTTTTCGTGCATGTCACTTAACACCGGTAGGAAAAAAACTTTGCAGATGGAAACCAGTGGAATCTGGCAATCCTGCGCATACCCAACAGTAAACAAAATGTCTCGTACACCACACATAGAACCCCAATGCAGATTGCCCAGGATTGCTGTATACTCTGGACACTGGTGAAGTTACCACCAGTTGAAGCAATTTTCCTTATCTGTGAATTAGACTGACCGTTTAATTAGTTAACCGTTAAATGTTAGATTCATCAGGTTAACCACTTCAGCTGGGCAGGCAGGGGCTGCTCTCGTCAGGCCAGGCTTGCCACGGGTAGGGGCTGCTCCAGTTGGGCTGGAGTGCTCCCTTGCAGCATAGTATGGTGGACCAGCCAGGCTGAAGCAGCTCCCACTGCAGTTGGGGGCTGCTTTTGCTGGGCCCACCACACTGCAGGCAGGCAGGGAGCTGCTCCAGCTCAGCCAGGCTTCCTGTTAACCAAACGCATCATCCAGTAAGGGTGATGCTTACCAGTTAACCAGTCACATTCCTACCCCAGACCACAGGTATACAATGAGGATTGGAGACGGTCAGGTTATATACGGCCTCCACTTGTGTAATTTTCTTTGTATATATGAACTATTTCTGGTATGTGTAAGCCAACATATTTTGCCCACAAAAATTCAACCAGAGGCATGCACAGAGATGGGATCTATCATATTTGTGCACTGATGCTTGAATTTGCACAAGTTGATGCTTCATTCAAAATTAGACTCAAAGCACTTTTCAACTTCAATGCCATTATTACTAATGCACTTTGTGGCATACAAAGGGGACCAAAATTACAAAATGCTGTTAAATCTGCTTCTCTACCTTCCACTCAAATTAACCTGGCTCCTTTCAGTTTAACCATCAGGATGGCTTACCATGAACCCCATTCCAGTTACAAGACTCTATCTGCAAATTACAAAAGCTTAATGTATTTATCATCAGGACTGGTATCTCAAAACAGGTCTAATAAAGTTTAATTAAGATGGCAAATATTTGTCTACAATATCAGATGTTTATAGAACAGTTCAAAAGAACAATAAACAATCTCTTTCACAGTTAGACATTGTTCTAGGTACCTGTGGTTAAAGGCAGGTGAGTGACACTAGTAAGGCAGGTGAGAGTGAACCAAGTGGATGACAGTGTTGCGCCAGATAGCAGAAGCAGAAGAATAAGTTTCAGCATGCCCCTGATAAAATCTGCAAACCTGAAATAAAAGTGCAAATGTCAAACTCAAATATTTTTTCAAGGTATTTAAGCATTACACTTCATGGTGAAATTAATCCAAAAACTAGAAAAGACCCCTACACGTTATTCTGAAACTGCTAGTGGTAATTTTTGTCATGGTTAAAATTTTTGTCATAGCCCGCTTTTATTCTACAACAGCTAAAAAAATCTTGTGTCATCAATTCAGGATCATTGGTATACAGGAAGGATTCTTGTTTTTAATACTTAGACTGTAAATCCTCTTCAGCAGGGACCATATTTTTAAATGTCCGAAAGCCATCATGCTGGAAAATAACTCTTTAACATCTGCTTTGAAATTTTTCTTTCAAGTCTCACAACCACAATTCAAAGATTTCATTGCTGTTTTAAAAGTATCTTCACAGATCCAGTATACAAAACTTCATTAAACAGTAAACACACTACTACCCCTTTCTTATGCTTGACTCCTATGTATTTTTGCCAGATCACAGTTATCATAAGAATAATCTCTAACATTATAAAACATTTGAAAATTAACCTGGTACTGCCATTCTCTGATATCTTCTTGTGGACATTACCTGGTAGCTAAAGATCAACATGGCTAAAATGAAGCTCTTAATCTTCCCCATCAAGCTAGCCCTCTACCTCCTTTCTTAATCAATATGACACCACCACCATGCCATCTGTCACTCAAGCCCATAACTTGAGCACCATCTTCAGTTTGGACCTTCCCCTATGTCCTGGTATCCAGGTTATGTCTATATTCTTTCTGTCTAACATCTGTAAGACATGGCCTTTCCCATTCATCCACAGCTCAAACTCTGATCCAGGCTTTTACCATCTCATGTCTCAATTATTGCAACATCTGATTCTCTGGTCTTGATAAATACAATCTTGCTCCTGTTCATATTCCCGTAGAATGGTGCTGCACAGATAACTGTCCTAACCTATTGCTTTGACCATATAACCCCTCTTTGCATCACCTCACTTGTTTCCTCTTCTCTATTAAATTAACTACTTGTCTTCACTTTCCCATCCAATCATCTTTCATATACTATCAAGATGTTGACTCCCATCTTAGACTCTGACTTTATGGGCCAGTCAATCATCCATTTGTTAAATTTTCAAATAAGTACTTTTGTACTTTCTCTTATGATGTCCTGCAGCTTTAAGCATCTGCAAAAATAACATTATCCTCCTTGACAACCCTAGTTTGCTATGATACCTACAAAAACCTTGACAATATTTATCATGTTGGTATGCAGAGAACATAAGAAGTGCCATACTGGATCAGACCAAAGGTCCATCTAGCCCAGTATCCTGTCTTCTGAAAGTGGCCAATGCCAGATGCCCCAGAGGGAGTGAACAGAATAGGTAATCATTCCCTCTCCTGTCATCCATTTCTAGCCTCTGATAAACAGAGGCTAGGAACAGCATTCCTACCCATCCTGGCTAATAAATATTGATGGACCTAATCTCCATGAATTTATCTAGTTCTTTTTTAACCCTGTTAAAGTCCTAGGCTTCACAACATCCTCTGGCAAGGAGTTCTACAGGTTGACTGGGCGCTACATGAAGAAAAACTTCCTTCTGTTTGTTTTAAACCTGCTACCTCTTAATTTCATTTGGTAACCTCTAATTCTTATGTTATGGGAACACGTAAATAAATTTTTCTTATTCACTTTCTCCATACTTGTCATGATTTTATAGACTTCTATCATACCCCCCTTAGTCTCCTCTTTTCTAAGCTGAACAGTCTTTTTAATCTCTCTTCATATGGCACCCATTCCAAACCCTTAATCATTTTTGTTGACAACCTATCATGCTCACCAGTACTACGTCACTTTACTTTTACTCCCTCCATTTGTGTCTGTTGTCCTGTCACCTCATTTTATTTTTTGATTGTAAGCTCTTTGGGACAAGAACAGTGTTTTTGTTTTAGTTTTAGTTTTACAGCAATCAGCACAATGAGTACATGGTTCATGGCCATGACTCCTAAACAGTACAGTAATTCATATAAAAACGAATCACAATAATTCAAAACAATTCAATCATTGGGGACACTGTCTCATTTTAGATATTTAAAAAGGAAACTTAAGATAGCTCACAGAGTGTTTTTGGCAGCTAAACATAAGTTAAGAGAAAATATTATATCCCCTCCCCCCCCAAAAAAAGCAGGGTCTCAGAAAAAAATCACACCCTTACTTGCATGATTGCTTGCCAGTCAGTGGAATTTAGACTTGAGGGTGCATAGACCAATTAGTTTAGGGTCACTTGTTTCATTATATACAAGAATAGATATATATTTATTTCATTCTAACTAGATTAAAGAACTAAGATCCATCTTGTGAAAAAAATCAAACCATTCTGATTATTCTCAAACCTCCAATAACAGTATCACTATGAAGTCATTGTAATATATAACATCATACTGGATATAACAAGAGGATAAGTTGGGTCTTGGAAATGCAAATGAATCAATGATGGAAGTCTCAGTAGATGGGGGAAGCAGAAACCCGATGCTCAGACACTTGCACCTTGATACAAAACCAAAGATGATCTATTAAACAGTTTGCTGGTGCAATCAATTTTTTTGCACGCTCTGCATTTATTTAAAAAAAATCCAGCTGAGCACTGAACACCACAATTAATACGGCAACTACACTTTTCAAAAAGGGATTGTAACACTGGTGCAAACTTAGAAAACCATTGAAGAGGCAGGTGTTATTCAATTTGCTTGTAATTTTTTTTGGTTCCCTTGCTATTATTGAAGTTTTGTCTGAAGAATTTCTCCTCTCATGGCTCAGTTTTTCTCCTCCTGTTGGATTGGGGTTTGAATTATGAAGACACTCTACTTTATCTTCTAATTATATTATTGCCCCCTGATTTTAAAAAAAAAAGATGGGAGGGTATTTTAAGGCACAATCCTACATGGGCCATCTGATAGAGAAGGTAACACACTATATAGCTTGAAAGCTGGGAATGCCACCTTTAAGTAGTGTTTAGCAGTTTATCTAGTATGGGAGTTTTATGAAATATTGGATCTTAAGACCGCATCTTTCCTCTTATTTAGACCTTCCCTCTAATTCAATTCTACACTGCACTTAAAAGTCAATAACTGGTAGAGCTAGAATCAATGCTGTATATCACCTTAAAGCCTGTAATCCCAGATTTCAAATGGCATGGAGCATTAACTTCTAACTGCAGAAGTTTAGTTGTTCATGCTAGATTTGAAGTTAGGAGGAAGAAAATAATAATGATCATACTTTAAAAATCATGGGAATCAGTTTTTTTTTCTGTATTTTTGTCATTAAACATTAATTATGTAAAACTTCTCAGAAGTGTCACAAAAACACAAACTTCACGTTTCCCCCCTCTAAAAAAGTCTGAGGGGTTATCTTGCTGCCGACATCAGTTTTCCATTTCTAAAGTTGAGAGGACCTACATATGCTGCCTAATGAGAAGGTGGATGAAACATCAGACTGGCGGTGGGAGGTTGAGGAAAGAAAATGGAGTCAGATATTTTTTCCACTTTCCTGTAGTGGCAGTTGCAGCCGTCTTTTAATGCAGAAAGAGAAGCTGTTGTTGAAATTAGTAGCAGAAACAGGTATCTCAAATTTTGCTGGGAGTTAAAGTTGACAATTGCCCTGTATTTGTCTCTAAGTTTCACAAAGCTGTTAAATTTAACAAAAATGAAGACTACATAACACATTAGGTCATACTCAGTCCTTTTAGTACCAGTATTTTATCTCTGGACAGAGAAAAACTTAGTATGACTAGTATAAAT
Organism: Rafetus swinhoei; assembly: GCA_019425775.1. Classification (NCBI taxonomy): domain Eukaryota; kingdom Metazoa; phylum Chordata; order Testudines; family Trionychidae; genus Rafetus; species Rafetus swinhoei. Next base: position 10,183,345 of record CM033439.1, on the reverse strand, counting down.
GCTTCCAAGATTTGTACACTTTTCACAGCACTATTCTAAGTCCAATGATCAGGAAGAATGTTTTTGTTCCTTAGTCCCAGCAGCTCTGTCACTTGTAACCATGCCGGAACACACCAACACCATTTTACACCGATAACTTCATATTCTACAATCATTTATTAGCCAAAACCAGCCCTTCTGGGTGGATGCGTGCATACCCTTAAGAAGAGGTAGTCCAGGATGGTAGGTGAGTACCTGCCTGTAATGAGGGGGCAAGATGTATCAGTGTGCTCTCTACTTGTGGCATAATATTTCATGACCAAGCAAATCCACATGTGCTGGATCCTGCAGTTATGGTCTAAACGTATGTTCCTGAGAACGCTGTCTGTTGCTAAGGAAATTATCACCAAGTCACAACATTTCAGCATTTTGACTTCATTGCAGGATAAAAGCAGAAGGAAATGCTAGGCTGCAAAGGGCAAAACCTCAGAAATATCTGTGATCATTAGTGAACGTGACAAGAAAAATTCTTGGGGAAAAGGAGATAGATTTATGTTTCAGCAAGATAAAACATGAATGTCACTTTTTAAAGTTCTTTTTTGCTTCAAACAAGTCTCATTCTACCTCTGCCAGCAAAGGGTACATCATCTGCCAACTGCCCAAAATACCCCAAGGCTCTTTAATCATTAAAATGCATCACACAAATTATCCAAATATGGCTAGTTCAAGATTGTGGGGGATCAGAAAGAAGTGGGATTTATATGTCTTGTGGCCAAAAGCTCATCATGCAATTGAAAGCGAAATAAAAAGATTTGGGATCCTGATTTTCAATCTAGAGCTTTCTTATAAAGGGGCACAATTTAATACTTACAGTGAACTACAGGCACAAATGCTACCATTGCAGTCAGCAGGAAATTAAGATATCTAAATGGTTGCATTTACATTATAAAAAACTGAAACCAGGTTTGAAAATCAGGCCTTTTTCATGCAGTTAAAGAACTAAATTATGTTCACAATAAAGTAAAATTAGGCCTGAATTTATGGTGAGAAGAATAAAGTAAAGCAACACTATCACTTAAATTATAACATTTTTAGTTTTACAAATTAGCAGTTGGTAGAGCAAAAACAAAAACCCCACTTTATCAGAGGCTGTTAAGATAAAGATGCTTGCCTGGTAAGTCGCAGTTCTGACAGTGAAATACATCAACTTGGCACACTTGCCAAGAATCATTACCTAATTTTCGTAATTATAACTTTCAGCAGATTACAGTCAAAGTCATCACTGGTTCAAATCTACACAGATACTTGCTGAACAGGAGGGAGTCATCTATCAGAAGTGACAAATCACCCTTGCCCACTTTTTGTGTGTATGCAAACACTATTGTTTAAACTATATATTGCCTGAATTGGAGAGAGATATTTGGAAGCAGACTAGTAGCATTCTTTTAATTTACTCAAAAACAAAGTTTTGAACTCTACAAAATACTGACCTTGCTATAAATTCTGCAGTCAATTTTGCACTATTTACAGAGGTATTAAGCATTTTCTGGAACTAAAACTAGGCTATATATTAAAGAAATTAATTTACTATAAAGGCTGAGATTTGCATTATGAGTCTGAATCAGTAAGCTCTTGATAGAGAAGTTTAAGGATAGAAAGGGTGCCCATCTAGTGTTGAAGGGCTTCAACTGCAGGAGATAGGCTAGCCCACAAGTGAGAGAATTCTGCATGAATAGTCAAGTCACTCTAGGTTCTCCAGCACATTGCTTTTCCTGCATGGACATATATTAACGGGTCTGTATTTATCAAACCACTTTTACAATGCCAGGAAGATTTAAAACTTCTCCCTATGGAGAAAAACATCACAGTCAAGTCTAGCAATAGCTAACAAACAATGGGTCCTCTGTAGGGATCCAACTGGATCCGACTCTTGATTAGTAGGATTAGCTCTGTCTAGTTTGGTATTTGGTGTGCTGGGATGTGGGCAGTCAAATGTCTTTTTCTCTTTTCCATGTCTGAGAGTGAGCTTTCCTTTTTCTCCTTTTTAGCTAGTAAGTGGAATAAGTGAAAGAGGAGAAATCTTTTGTTATTTATTAGTTATGCACATTCTTGGTGTACAGTACAAGAAAACAGCCTCTGCCCCAAAGAGCTTGTTACAGTTTTGGGGCCTACTCCTGCAACCACCTTTGTGCAGTCTCTGTGCAGTGCTCATTGCAGAATTAGGGCCTTAGCAGTGAATAGAAAGCAAACTGCATTTGGAAATCTCAGAGATGAGTGTAATGTATCGAGTTTCTATTTTATTTTTCTGTCAGGGCCTTAAGGAAGGTGATGGTTTTTGTTTTGTTTTTAAAGAAGCTTGGATGGAAAGAGTTGGATAGCCTGGTTTGGGAAACACACTCTTTTCCCACTCTTTCACACATAAATCCACATTTTCTCAGATGGTTGGTGCTAATGTACTCCACACCTATGGTAGTCAAGAGGAGAGATGCTAAGAACACTCTGTATCCATGCATGTGGGAAATGTGTTGTACTCTCAGCATCAAACACTCAGTGAATCAGAATGCTAGACAGCAGCTGGCAGGAAACAGACCCTGATGTTCTTTTTAAGGATGTTAAATATTAGTTATTGAATAGTCAAGTAACCTCATGAATTCTTATCAGTTACTCAACTATTCTATAGCACCTGAGGGTGGGGCCGGCAGCCAGTGTGCTCCAGCCCCACTCCTGAGGAGCCCCCTGCCACTCCACACCCCTGTCCGGGGAGGAAGGGTGTCTGAGCTCCCAGACCCAGAATGAGCCAGAACTGAGCCAGGCCACCTGCCTGCCTGGCTCCTAATACACTTTAAATGCAGAGCTGCAGCAGGTCCCAGACCCATCACACGCCATGACTGAGCCAGGCTGCTGGTCAGCCGGCTAAAAAATTTACTGGCAGGGGAGGGGGGCGGGAATGCGTGTAGTTAACCTATAAGCTTTTGCTTATCAGTTAATCGCCTACACTATTACATCCCTAGTTCTTTGATGCTTTTTCAAAGGCGCTAACCTGGTTCTTTCCAAGACCATTCTCACAAGGCTACTCTGAAAAGGAGTGGATAGGAAGCACTCTCAAACACAGCAATATGACTTGTTCAACTTGATGAGTGAGCAAATGTTTTCAACCCATGTAGTCCAATAAATGAAATGTGCAAATTATTGCAGTAAAAGAAACAATACTTGATCATCTTGGAGATTCACATTTGCCATTTCATACATTTCACTAATGATTAGACATAAATTCAGTTTATAGTATTAAAAGTCCAAGTGATCATTACAGGTGAGGAAAAATTAAGAGCTAAAGGAGAGATCATTATTCCTACCTTGCCATAGCTATGCCAACCACACAGCCTCCAACTATGGACCAGAATCCAATCCAACCTGCATCTACCTGATGGAAAACAGCAACGGGGAATGAAAGTGTTAAAGATGAGAAAACAAGACACTACTTTGAAAAAAGGAGGTGGAGGGGTACTGAAAACTCCCAGCAAAAAATTGACAGATTTTTCCAAGAAATTCAAAGGAAATATAATCAGTTAAAAGAACAAGGTCACCTAGTCAATGCCCTGAATATGACCTCTCTTTATATTGAAATCCGCTAGGGACTGTCATCTGGATTTCTATAATACCCTATTAATTAGAGGCTTAAAAATAAAATTTTCGTCCTCTACTGATTTTAATCTTTTAATTTGGCAAACACTGGTTCTCTTTTCCTTCTCTGTGTGTGAAGGTACAGCAGCCAACAGTACTCCCTTTTATTTATTTGACTCTTCATTAACATCAATAGATGTATACAGGTCTGAAAATATGAACTGCCACAGTAGAATCAGCAGGGGGAGCCACAATTATTTTTGGTATGTCAATGCTAATGGTTTTTTTTTTTTTAATGTCTCAGCAGAGAAGTGGCATATATATTGAGAGTTCCAAAAAAACACTGAGAAAAGTTAAAGGTAGGGAACATGTATATCAGCTCAAACAGCATTACAAATCTAACAAAATACTTATGAAATATAGCAGCTGCTACATGTAAATACTTACTTGGTTGACATGTACTGGCGTTAATATCAAGTCCAGAACACCAGACCAGCCAGAGAAAACACCCAGTGGTATAGCATAGGCTAACGCAATCATCAAAAACCGGAAATTGCTGTTAAGACAACAAATATGCAGTTAGCTGCTGTATGTGTTAGAAATAGCTCTGAGATTAACTTCCAGAGTAAACTGTATCCTAGAATCTATATTCCTACCAATTGAGAATGAAAGTTGAAATCTAAAGAGTGAATAAGAAAATACAAGTATAATATTTGTCTAGTTCACTGAAATTCCAAGTGCTGAGATGTTACTGCCTAGGACTAAGGACGTTAAGAAGTGGGTAACTAACTAATTGTGTGTTGATACTGACTAATCGTGTAGTCGATGCAAATTGTAAGAGGAGGTGGGGTCCAGGAGCTACCCCTGTTGTGGCTCTGCAGTTTAAATGTAGTAGGAGCCGGGCGCGCAGACAGCCCCGCCTCCTACTACATTTAAACTGCAGAGCCGCAATGGGGTAGGTCCCATACCCAATGTGAGCTGGGAATGAGCAGCCCCAGCTAACATCGGGTCCCAGACTGCTGCGCCTCTGCCTTTAAAATGTAGTAAGAGCTGCCTGGTTCTTATTACATTTAAAAGGCAGAGCCGTATTGGGGTAGGTTTGGGACCTGGCACAAGCTGGGGCTGAGCAGTCCCAGATTGTGCCAGGTCCTGGACCTAACCCCACTGTGCCTATACCTCCCATACCCCCCCACCACCACAGAGATGGTGCTGGGGGGAACCAGCTTTTAAGCCAGCTCTCCCCAGCACTGGCTCCTGCTTTCCTTCCCCTTGCTGCCTTTGATGGAGAGGCAGCAAGGAAAGGGGGCGAGACCTGGTTAGCCTAGGCTCATCAGGTATTTGACTACTTGACTAGTCGCTCACATCCCTACCTAGGGTCATGATATTAAAGAAAATGCATATTCTCTGTACATCAATGGCATCATCTTGATTTTTGGAACATGCTAGTCTCTCAGACTTTCCTTTTCTTTACAAGAAATTAAGAGTTTTTTATGCTATTTTATTATATTATGGTCTATGCAATGTTAACATTAAAAACTAATAAGCATAAATTCAGAATGAAAAAGCATATTTCATATATAAAAATTCAGAGATTCATATTCTTCAAATTTATCTTGCTGTTTACTTTTTTGGAAAAAAGGACATTTACTGTATTCTCTCCATGTCCTTCTAAACATAAAACTATTTTGTACTTAAACAAAAATACTATAAATCAACTCTTTGGAATACACATACAAAATGTAAACAACAATTTACAATTATATGTGAACTTTTACGCAAGTCTATTAGTGAAATATACTCAGGCAAACAAACCTCACTGGTGAACTAGGCAAGTATTTTTACTTAAGGGCCATGTTTCCTTCATAAGATCCCAAGTTAAATTCACAAAATATGCACATGTAAAAGGAAACTCTGCACACATTTTGAGGCAGACACTGGTTGAGAATGCATAATTAGCCATTTTTGCACATGTAAATACATATTTTAAACTCGCTAATTAGCTTTTCTGCTTGCACACGTGTCCTGTGTTGGTACAATTTAGGTACTTTTATTTGAAAATATTCAGCAACATTTCCCTCAAAGTGACAGTAAGTTTGTGGCAGAAAGAGGAATAGAACCTAAAAGTCCTTGCTCATAACACTACCTTTCCTTCTACAATACAGTCCTGTTATCTGAAATCCTCACTTGTTTAAATGTTACTGTTCCCATTTTCAGTTGCAGAATCATAGAAAAGTACAATGAAAAAGTCAATAATGCAAGTAATAAACATTTCAGAACCTCCTCATATGTTCCTCATATTCAATGAGGACAAATGCAAAGTACTCCACTTTGGAAGGACCAGTCAGTTCACACATACAAAATGGGAAATGACTGCCTAGGAAGGAATACTGAGAAAAGGGCTCTGGGAGTTATAGTGGATCACAAGCTAAAGAGACAACGTAACATTGCTGCAAAAAAGCCAACATAATTCTGGAATGTATGAGCAGGAGTGTTGAAAGCGAAACACGAGAAGTAATTCTGCTCTACTCTATGCTGATTAGGTCTGAACTGAAATAGCATGTCCAATTCTGAGTACCACACTTCAGGAAGGGGGGGAGAGAAGGATAGCTCAGTGGTTTGAGCATTGGCCTGCTAAACCCAGGTTTGTGAATTCAATTCTTGAGGGGGCCATTTAGGGATCTGGGGCAAATCTGTCAGGGATGGTACTTGGTCCTGCCATGAGGGCAGGGGACTGGACTCAATGACCTCTCAAGGTCCCTTCCAGCTCTATGAGATCGGTATATCTCCCTATATTAAAGATGTGGACAAATTGGAGAAAGTCCAGACAAGAGCAACAAAAATGATTAAAGATCTAAAAAACATGACATATGAGGGAAGTAGGGATGTAAGCGACTAGTCACTGCCCCGCACTCCCCTTGCTGCCTCTATCTGAGAGAGGCAACAAGGGGAGAGCTGGTGCTGGGGGGAACTAGCTCTAAGCTGGTTCCCCCCAGCACCATCTCCACAGGGGAGGCGGGGGACTCAAGCAGTCCCTGCTCATGCCAGTTTCCACTGTAGGTGCTTCTTCTTTTGAACATACAATAGCCCTGTGGGGCTCTTCTACATTTCAAAAGTAGAAGTGCCACAGGGAGCATGGTGCGAACAGGGACTCAAGCAGTCCCCACTTGTCCTGTGCTCTGTGGCACCCCCCCACTTGCTGCCTCTATAAGGCAGCAAGGGGAGACAGGAGCCAATGCTGGGGAGAGCCAGCTTAAAAGCTGGTTCCCCTCAGCACCATCTCTGGGGTGCCTCCTGACTCCCCTGCTGCCTATAGATACAGCAGAGGGAGAGGGAGGACAGGGGACACTGCTGCAAAGCAGCCCTTGTTTGACCCCGCAGACAGGGGCTGTTGCCACCAAACAATCCTCGTTCACAGTGGTCAGAGTTAGCTGTGGGCAGGGCAGTTCAGGCAGCAGCCCCTGCCAACGGCCAGCCCTAGCTGCTGTGAAAAGGGGGCTGCTCCAGCACCAGCCTCTGTTCGCAGCAGACCGTGCTGTCCGCCACAAACGGGCTGCTGGACTCAGCGCGAGCTGGGACCGAGCAGTCCCAGCTCGTGCCGATCGCTGTACCTCTACATTTTAAATGCAATAAGAGCCCAGCGGCTCTTACTACATTTAAAATGCAGCGCCGCAGTCGGGTGGCTCCGGAGCCAGCAGGTGCCAGTACTACTCAGTCCCGGCTTGAGTCAGCTTCTGGAGCTACCCCCACTGCAGCTCTGCAGATCAGCACTTATAGACTAATCATATATAGTTGATACAAATTGTATCGACTATACGATTAGCCAGATAATCACATTTTAACATCCTTAGAGGGAAGACTGAAAAAAAATGGGTTTGTTTAGTTTGGAAAAGAGAAGAGAGTTTTCAAGTACCTAACAGATTATTACAAGGAGAAAGAAGGGGGGAAATTTTTTCTCCTTAATTTCTTTAGCTGCCATTTTGTTTCCTTGGAGACAAATACTGGCTATAAATAGCCAATATTAGTTACTGCAGGCTTTGGGCTATTTTAACTGACACCTGGGGACTGGCTCTGTTTTCAGAAGCCCCGGCATTACACAGTAAAGCACAGGTGAACATAGCTGAGAATCTGGTCATGCATATTTATCTTTGCAATTGCTCAAACTGAACATTTTTACAGAAAAAGCAAGCATGTTGCTGCCTGTCACACTATCAACCTCTGCATACACACTACTTCCCAGCATTTTATATATGCGCCTAAGTTAGCATCAACCTTTTTCTATTAAAATATTCTGCTGAAATATGTATCAGCTTTAAAAAAAACCACACAGAAAAAGCTATTGCACACTATGAGAACCCATAAGGCAAGACTGATTTTGACAGGGTTCCCATCTGAACAATCAGCTTCCTGGCAATAATCTTGACAATGTCTATTTAGCACCAAGCTTATTCTGTGGCCTCCTTTCTTGATGGAGATGCCTTGTAAAACTATGCCTCCCAGCTGATGATGAGAGACTGGGATCAGGTGATAAATTGAAGATCAGGTTGTCTCCATAAAAGTTAGCAAGCAACTCAGTTATTATTGAGGGCTTCAGGGATTAGGTAGGCTCCAGGAGGACTCCTCATGTTAGGGGAAGGAAGCTCCTCATGTTAGGGGAAGGAGATCATGTGTGACTCCCAGGTAATCTGAAGAGAGCAGGTTACAAAGGAGAACCAAGTAGGCGGACTATAAGACCTATAAAGATGCACAGGCTCCTGAAGTCGATACCAGATCGGGGTAAAAGTCATGACTGAAATGTTGAACTTAAGCTAAACAGTTTTATTTTGAAGAAATAAAACTGAAGCCCTGAAGAAAAAAAAAGATACAAATTCATGGCTGATGTGTTTTTTGGTGTATGTACTTGTGAGTTAGCCCACAGGCTTACGTTTATCAACTACAGCGGTGCATATCAGTAACATATGAAAGCAATCTCAAAACACAGACATTAAAATTGTAATCTAGGGTGTCAGGATTTTCCTGGGCTCATCAATTAAGTAATTTACACAGCACTTTCAGAAGAAATAGTCCCAGTCTCAAAGATTACAACATGTAGATTAGAAAGGCAACAGTTTAGATGTCCAATGATGGATCTCTCTCAGAGCACAGCAGATTCCATTCTTTTATAAATCCCATTTCTTTGATTATTGCTGAAAGGTTCCCCAAGAGAAGTGTGTTTTGAATGATGAAATGGTGATTGGTGTACAAAGGATAGGGGTTCTTTGTGGATGGGATAGCATGGAAGAATGTATAAGGGAAGGAAGATGCAATGTTTTATTTAAAGGCAATAGACAATCCTGACTCTTGATGGAGATATGTTAAATAGTTAACTGCAAGATATTCTTTTAAGAAAGGTTTAGTGACTTGGTAATTCAGAGTTTTGCAGTTCACCAGCTGACTCTACAAATATCCCAGATCTAGTGTTTACTGTACTGTGAATACCAATTAGTTATAAGGTGGCCAAATGGAGTACTGTCAACAGAAATTTTATATTTCACCTGCCAAGTCAGTTGTAGTTTGGGGTTTTATTTGACAGCAACGTTTTTACAACTCATCCCTCAGGCAAGATCTCTCTAACAGCAGTTTAGGCTCCACAATGCAGCATTAATAAGCATGCTCAGTGCCCTCATGAGAACTACTTTTTAATACCGCAAGTCGGTCACACTACAGATTAACTCACCAATGCTTCTCCTCCCCCACTGCCAACCTTTTCCCAAAAGGACATACTTTGGTGATTATCTTGCCCTGCACTTTCTGGTAACTGAGTATGTCTACACTGCAATTAAAAACTTGCAGCTGCCCTGTGGCAGCTGACTTGTGCTTTTGGGGCTCAGGCTAAGGGTTTTTATTTAATTGCAGTGTAGCCCAATACATGTGGGCTTGGCCTGTAGCTCAGTTTTAAGATCTACACTGCAATTCAATAGCCCCTTAGTCTGAGCCAGAGTTAGCTGACACAGGCCAACCATGGGTGTCTAACTACAGTGTGGACATAGCCTTAGCCAGGTTTCAAATAGCAGAAATTGAGCATTTCTGATCAGAAATTATTTCCCTAAGAACAAGAGAAGAATAATTTTGATGGCTTTAAATACAAATAAAGAAGGCAAAGAATGTATTACAAGTATGAATTTAATTGCTCTTTCATAATTGCTTAGTTAAAAACACTTCACAAATATTCCAAGCCCCAGATAGTCCTTGTTACACACTGATTGCATTCCTGCTACTGAGATCATGGTGACAGATTGCTGCATAAGCAGAGCTCTACTGAAGTCAACCAACTCTACATGCATCAGTTACGGGATCCTGGCCTTTAAGCTTGCTTTTTATTTATATTAAAGCAGCTCCAAGAGGACCCAATTGATATCAGGATGCCATTGTATTAGGTGCTATGAGCACGTAGAAAGAAATAGTCCCTGCCCTGAAGAGCTTGCAGTTTAAATACACAGGACAGATAAAATGTAGGAGAAAGGAAGCACTATTGCCTTGGATTTGAGGGGTGTGTATACCCCAGAATGTGACTAAACTAATTGCAACATATTACTTGCATTCATCCACCATAAATCAATAAAACAGAACGCCACATAATTAAAGTCTAATTTGGAAATAGGTTTTCAGAAGCAAACTCAACAGTAGCTAGTTTCTACTATTCTGTCTGAAAACCTTGGTAGTTGGAAAATCTTGAGTCTAGATGCCTGTGATATTACAAGTTTATTCAAAAAAGGGATGATCCAGCAGGGGTCATTATGACCTATGTGTTTTATTTATAAATGATTAGTTAATGGAATGTACTTCGAAGAAGTCCTCTGAAGTCACCTTGAGACACATTTTTCCTGACATTTTTCTTCCCAGTGAGTGAGCAACTGGTCACTGCAAACTTGCTAATAACTACTCAATACCGTTCCAGATTTTAGGTAAATATCTAAGATGTTCTAAACATATTGCTTATGTCCGTGTGTGCTTAAATCTAATTTACTACAGTGTCAGACAAAAGCATGCTTATTTGCATTACTCCTCGATCAGACAGAATTGCTGAGTTGTGGTTGATTTATTCCTTATGCCACCTGGAATGAAATAATTAATTTGCCCCTGTTAGGGGTTCTGAAAACACCAGTAATAGCACTATTAGCACATTTTCTTTATAGCAAAGTTAAAAAACATAAAAAATGTTTGATCTGAGACCTTGCCCAGCAATATGACTTATTTTTCATTCCCCCATTTTGCACTTTAACACCACATGCAATAAACAGGACTCAGATGGGATAAAATCTGCCTTAGGTGCATTTGCACGTTTACTCCCATGATAGCAAGGACTGTGGGGCTCACATGTGAATGAGGAACTGGACCCCAAGTTATTCCAACAAAGAGCAATCTGCAATGTTAGCAGATTAAGAAAATGAAAAAAGCAATTTAACGGTCAGTTATTCACAGTGTTCAATTAATTACTTCACCACTTTACAGCACACACCCCTTTAATCATCTTGTATTCAGTGCAACAAAATTATTATTTAGAGCAGAGGTAGGGAATTTATGACCCAGATCATGGTTTGCCTTGATCCAGCTCATGAGGCTCGAGGCTTGCCCTCCCTCCCTCTGTGACATGAGCTGATGCTGGCATTCCAGCCACATGGGGGCACTGTGGCTAGAGTGCCAGCGCCGGTTGGACTCATGATGCTGGGTGGCGGGAAGAGAAGAGAGGAGGACAAAATTTGGGGACCCAATCCAGGCAAACTGGGGCTGGACTGGGCCCCTGGGATCTACCTGGAAGGGGGCAGGAAGAATCTCTGCACACTGCAGAGAAGTGGTCCCTGCAAGCACTGCCCTCCATCGCTCCCATTGGCTGGGAATTGCAACTAATGGGAGCGATATGGGGGTGGTGCCTCCAAGGAGCCCTGCCCTGCAGTGTGCAGAGCCCCGCAGAGACACCTATGTTCCCCTGGGAGCTGAGCCAGAAGACTTAATCCAGCTTTGGGGGTAAGTGCTATAAGCCTTGGCACCTTTCCCTGCCCTGTGGGGATGGAGCTTAAAGGGACTGAGGAAAGGTATCTTTTTTCCTGTTTGTTAATTGGGGACTACAACTGAGGATTTTTTCTTCTTCTTCTCACATGGGCTCCTACTGATTTTTCTGTGGGTCAGTGGCCCCTGACCCAAGAAAAGTTCCCCACCACTGACTTAGAGGTTGTCTTAACTGACCACAGCAATACTGATACTGAGGAGCTCTGACACATAATTTGCAATATTCTGAACATGGTTAATATTTAATGACTATTTTTTAACATTTAAGTGTTCTTTCATATCTACATATGAATATTTAATTTGGTTACAAAGCATTGCAAATTAACTTATTTGTTCTTCAGTGAGAAGATTATAGCACATATTCTGTTTTGCTTTTTTAAATTTAGGTTTAAAAAAAGCTGAATTTGCCTTGAACTGTAAACCCAAGCTGTCTCCAGGAGCACCTACCTTAATAGCCTACAAAAACTTCTCCTATAGCTGAGCCGTTGACTAGCTGCAGCCACGCTGGGAGGAAATGGAGGGCGTGATGGGAAGTAGGCTAGTGCTGCAGCAAATATCAGGGAGACCATTCCAAATTCTATGAGAAAATTAAGAAAAACCACAGTAAGACAAATAACATTGTGATGGATTGTAGCAGTGAGAGCTTATTTTAATATGCTAAAATTATTTATCTCGCCTCTTTCATACAATAATAAAACTATAGATCTAAAACAATAGGAAGAGAAATTAAGGGAATATATTTTCAAGTAAGATTGGGAGTCAATTACCTAGATAGATACAGGCAGTTCATTTGCAATGGCAAGAACTGCAGAGGTGAAAGCTTGTGTATCAACACTTATAACACTTCCTGAAGAGACTACTCGATTTCTCGGTAGTATTTTCAGGTTGTACTGGTGAATCACTTTTTACGAATAAGATCCCAGGTGCTCCTAGAGGACACAATCCATGCTTTATTGTGAGAGGGGAGTCTAATGAAGAGACTGAAAAGGTCTGTCTGTGGTTTTAAGCACAAGGATGATAATTAGACCCCTGCAAATCTTCAGTTCTCCGTAGCTCATTTTTTGAGGATATGGATGTGTAGCCATGTAACTGAAATGTAGCTTTACACAATGTAATATGCCTCAGTGTACCCTACCAGCCACCCTTTCTAACTAGCATGAAGAAACAGCTTACTGCTGTTTGTAAAGATGCATTCAACAGGCTGCTTTTGGCGGTCACTAATGTTACAGCAGGAACAGACCAGAATAGTCCTCTTGAATCACTATGGTCACCCCTTTACCTTTAGGACTGGTCTTTAATTTAAGAGGGTACAAATGTTTTTTGTATTATGGAAAAAACTGTAATAGTTATTTTTAATCTTAAAATGTTTTGCACTAAGCAATTCCTGTACGTGTAAGTAAGGAATTTGAGTGTTTATGTACCCACTGTATTTGATGACTGAGGAGGGCCAGTTTGAGGACCCTGAAGTTAGAAGCAAGCACTCACAATGTGTGATAATAAGAAATCCTATTAAAACCAAAAGTGGGACAACACCCCAAAATATCATCAGCAGACAAATATTAAACAATAATAAAAACAATCTCCAAATAAACATATGCAGCAAAGTGAACTAATTACAATATAATGCAGCAAAATCCATAAGTTTACATAAGGGATTCTTATAAAATATGTGGTGCCTTGCCATGAAGCTTTGGTTCTATCCTACCAAGATCTGGAGCATCAGTCTGGATTGACAGAGCCCGGCTCCTCCCTTTATCTCAGCCTCACTGGCCATGAGGATAACGTGAGCAACAAACTGGTAACTATAACAATGTTTGAAGGACTGGTGTGTCTGTCTGAATTAACACGCATGCTTTTTACTTTGTATTCTCAATAAACAATATTGCCTTTTCCTCTAAAAAGATCCTATGTGTTTCTTATAAGTATAACAGATGCAGCATGAATTTCATATCTAGAGTCTTGCAAATTTGCGGATATCCACTATGTATCCAGATATCCATGTCCACGGATGTGTATGCAGATATGTACACATCATTTTTGCAGATGTGGATATCAATTTTGTATCCACGCAGGGCTCCAAGACAAACTGGACTTACAATTGGATAATTCTGAAGGCACGAGAGCAACGATGAGGTTACTTTTAATTGTGAGAAAAGCCAGGTAGAAGTACATACTAGGTGGGAGCACATGGATCAGACAGACACATATATTAGGGGAGGCTCTATTAACAGAGATGCTCTATGTTTCAGTCAGGAGGAGAGGATGGAAGTATGGGTCAGATCAGATGAGACACAATCAAAATGAAAGAGTCTAACACATCAAGAAATGGCAGACATATAAATAGTGACAAATTATTAAAGTGCTTATACACAAACGCTAGAAGTCTAAATAGTAAAATGGGTGAACTAAAGTGCCTAGTTTTAAAGGAGAATATTGATATAATAGGCATCATGGAAACTTGGTGGAATGACAATCAAAGACACAGTTATACCAGGGTACAAAATATATCAGAAGGATACAACAGGTCGTGCTGGTGGGGGAGCGGCATTATTCGTGAAAGAAAATGTAGAATCAAATGAAGTAAAAATCTTAAAATAGTCAAAGTATTCCACAGAATCTCTATGGATAGTAAGTCCATGCTCCAATAATAAGAATGTAGCAATAGGGATATATTATCGACCACCTAGTCAGGACAATGACAGTGACTATGAAATGCTAAGGGAGATTAGAGAGGCTATCAAATTAAAAAACTCAATAATAGTGGGGGATTTCAACTATCCCCATACTGACTTGGGTACACATCACCTCAGGACAGGATGCAGAAATAAAATTTCATGGTATCTTAAATGACTGCTTCTTGGAGCAGCTGATTCTGGAACCCACAAGGGGAGAGGCTATTCTTGATTTAGTCCTAAGTGGAGCGCAGGATCTGGTTCAAGAGGTAAATATAACTGGACCACTTGGAAATAGTGACCATAATATAATAAAATTTAACATCCCTGTGGGGGGAAAAACACCTCAGCAGCCCAACACTGTGGCATTTAATTTTAGAAAGGGGAACTACACAAAAATGAGGAAGTTAGTTAACAAATTAAAAGGTATAGTGAAAAAAGGAAAATCTCTGCAAGCTGCATGGAATCTTTTCAAAGACACCATAACAGAAGCCCAACTTAAATGTACACCCCAAATTAAAAAACACAGTAAGAGAACCAAAAAAGTGCCACTGTGGCTTAACAACCAGGTAAAAGAAGCAGTGACAGATAAAAAGATATTTTAAAAAGTGGAAGTCAAATCCTAGTGAGGAAAACAGAAAGGACCATAATCTTTGTCAAATTAAGTGCAAAAATACAATAAGAAAAGCCAAAAAGGAGTTTGAAGAACAGATAGCAAAAAACTCAAAAAGCAATAGTAAAATGTTTAAGTACATCAGAAGCAGGAAGCCAGCTAAACAACCAGTGGGGCCTTTGGACGATCGAGATGCTAAAGGAGCACTCAAAGATGATAAAGTCATAGCAGAGAAGCTAAATGAATTCTTTGCTTCAGTCTTAATGGTTGAGGATATTGGGGAGATTCCCAAACCTGAGCAATTCTTTTTAGGTGACAAATCTGAGGAATTGTCCCAGATTAAGGTGCCATTACAGAAGGTTTTGGAACAAATTGATAAACTTAACAGTAACAAATCACCAGGACCAGATGGCATTCACCCAAGAGTTCTGAAAGAACTCAAATGGGAAATTGTGGAACTATTAACTGTGGTTTGTAACCTATCCTTTAAATCAGCTTCCGTACCTAATGACTGGAAGATAGCTAACGTGACACCAATATTTAAAGAGGGCTCTAGAGGTGATCATGGCAATTAAAGACTGGTAAGTCTAACATCAGTACCAGGCAAATTAGTGGAAACTATAGTGAAGAATAAAATTGTCAGACACATGGAAGAACATCATCATTTGTTGGGGGAAATCAACATGGTTTCTGCAAAGGGAAATCATGCCTTACTAATCTACTAGAGTTCTTTGAGGGGGTCAACAAACATGTGGTCAAGGGGGATCCAGTGGATATAGTATACTTAGATTTCCAGAAAGCCTTTGACAAGATCCCTCACCAAAGGCTCTTAAGTAAAGTAAGTTGTCATGGGATAAGAAGGAAGGTCCTTTCATGGACTGATAACTGGTTAAAAGACAGAAAACAAAGGATAGGAATAAATAAGTTTTCCGAGTGGAAAGAGGTAACTAGTGGGGTCTCCCAAGTGTCTGTCCTGGGACCCATCCTATTCAACTTATTTATAAATGATTTAGAGAAAGGAATAAACAGTGAGGTGGCAAAATCTGCAGATGAGACCAAACTGCTCAAGATAGTTAAGACCAAAGCAGACTGTGAAGAGCTTCAAAAAGATCTCAACAAATGAAGTGATTGGGCAACAAAATGGCAAATGAAATTGAATGTTGATAAATGTAAAGTAATGCACATTGGAAACAATAATCCCAGCTATATATACACAATATGATGGGGACTAATTTCGCTACAACCACTCACGAGAGAGATCTTGGAGTCATTGTGGATAGTGCTCTGAAATCATCCACTCAGTGTGCAGTGGCACTCAAAAATGCAAATAGAATGTTAGAAGTCATTAAAAAGGGATAGAGAATAAGACAGAAAATATCGTAATGCCTCTATATAAACCATGGTATGCCCACATCTTGAATACTGTGTACAGATGTGGTTATCTCATCTCGAAAAAGATATAGTGGCATTGGAAAAGATTCAGAAAAGGGCAACAAAAATTATTAAGGGTTTGGAACGGGTCTCATATGAAGAGAAATTAAAAAGACTTGGACTTTTCAGCTTAGAAAAGAGAAGACCACAGGGGGATATAATTGAGGTCTATAAAATCATGAATGGTATGAAAAAAGTGAATAAGGAAAAGTTATTTACTTGTTCCCACAATAAAAGAACTAGGGGTCACCAAATGAAATTAATAGGCAGCAGGTTTAAAACAAACAAAAGCAAGGTTTTTTTCCACTCTGCGCACAGTCAACCTGTGGAACTCCTTTCCAGAGGATGCGATGAAGGCTAGAACTTTAACAGGGTTCAAAAAGAGCTAGATAGATTCATGGAGGTTAGGTCCATCGATGACTAGAATGGGTAGACAGGATGGGTAGAAATGGTATCCCTAGCCTCTGTTTCTCTGGAAATGTGTAACAGGAGGGATCACTGAGGATTACCTGTTGTGATCCCTCCCTCTGGGGCATCTGGTATTGGCCACTTTCGGCAGACAGGATATTGGGCTAGATGGACCTTTGGTTTGACCCAGTATGGCTGTTCTTATGATGTGGGGAAGCCCTCGAGCAATGAATAACAATAAATCACAGCAGAGAGAGATGAAGGCATGAAAAAAGGTTTCAGCAAAAGGGGAGTCAAGTAACAGCACACACAGAGTGTGTTACTGTGGCAACAGACAGATTTACAGCATAAGAAGGAAAGCACAGACAGCCATGCCCCAATGAGAGACTGGATACAAATGGGAGAGAAATGAAGAAACAGATGTTTATAGATGCTGCTATTACTCAACAGCAGTATGTCTGTCAGAAATTTCAGCCTGGCAACTTGGGCCTGAATCTGTAGGAGACACTCAGCAAGTCTCATGAGCAGACTTTTTGAGAGAAAGCCACGGTTGTTTAACAATCCCCAGCCCATTTGATATATATATTCATTTACAATTTACACAGTAGTCTCCCTGTCTACAGGCTTAACCCTAATATGCTAGTTTTCCTAAACTCTTAAACAGGATTCTTTAGTGTTGTATAGACAATCCTAAAGCAATGGATTATGTCCTCTTAGGAGTACCAGGGATCTTATTAAAATGAAATAATTCACCAGTATTACCTAGAAATCCAGTAGTGCTGAGCATTGGATTGTTTTAGCTTCCTCCTCTCTAAATGCTGTTTTTTAAGTCAATATAGAGAAGGTACTTTGCCAACTGTAGATCTGACCATTTTGTTCTCCAGCATCAAATATTACATGATTCACTCTGGATGAAGTCATGTTTCCTTTTCTTACTGCAGTTTCATCATAAATGGATTGTCTGTAACGGTGAAGGACACTTTACTTAAACCCACCATACAATATAATATCATTGCCTTCAGGTTATATAAACAGTAAGTTCTAAGCTGCTGTACTTTACTGCCTTCAAGGAAATGAATGGTGAATAAGGAATTGGCTGTACTGTAACCAAAAAAAGGTTACTTACCTCTCGCAATTGTTGTTCTTCAAGATGTGTTGCTCATATCTATTCTGTGTAGGTGTGCGCATGCTACATGCATGAATGTCAGAACCTTTTTCCCTCAGTGGTACCCACCAGGACAGCTAGGGAGCCCTCTGGAATGGCGCCACTATTTCGGCACATATATAGCCCTGCTGGCCCTCTACCCCCTCACTTCCTTCTTGCCAGAAATCTCCAATGAAGGGGAAGCGGGTGGGATTTGGAATGGACATTAGAAACACATCTTGAAGAATAACAATTACGAGAGGTAACCTTTTCTTCTTCTTCGAGTGCTTAACATGTGCACTTCTTCGAGTGCATTCATTCCATGTAGGTGACTCCCTAACCCTATCAAGGGATAAACTTAAAAAACAACAAATAGTCTGCTAGCACTTTAAAGACTAACAAAACATATAGATGGTATCATCTACATGTTTTGTTAGTCTTTAAAGTGCTACCACACTTTTTGTTGTTTTTTAAGTTTATCCTATGCAGACTAACCTGGCTACCCCCTGAAGCTTTTACACCTACCAATGGAGGTGGGATCGGAGACTATGTGGATATGGACTGCAACAAAGCTCTGCCAAAAGCTGCATCATCCTGGGCCTGCTGCGCAATAGCATAATATCTAGAAAACGTGGGCACTGATGACCAAGTGGACACCCTACAAATATCAAGAATGGGTACCTGTGCTAGAAACGCCATAGAGGAAGCATGTGCTCTAGTGGAATGTGCAGGCATAGGAGTGGAATCTAGTGGAATGGCCTCTTTGAAAGATCATAGCATGCTCTGATGCAGGATGTGATACAGGAGGCTAAACAGGGCTGACACATGGAGGCCGTTCAGCCTTTCAGCTATGGAAATAAAAAGTTGGGCTGATCTACAAAATGGTCTTGTTCTTTCTAAATAAAATGCCAGAGCTCTCCTGACGTCCACTGAGTGAAGGGCTTGCTCTTTGGGCGTAGCATGCAGTTTTAGAAAAAACACTGGTAAAAATATGTCCTGAGACACGTGGAACTGGAAGACAATCTTGGGTAGAAACATTGGGTTGAGGGGCAACCTAACCTTGTCCTTAAAGAACATCGTCTAAAGAAGCTCTAAAGTGAGGGCTCTCAATTCTGACACTTGCCTAGCCTACATGATGGCTACCAAAAAGGCGATCTTCCACGAGACATGCGTAAGGGAGCATGTGGCCAAGGGTTCAAACAAGGAGACCCGTGATCCTTCATTGGAGCAAATTAAGGTCCCAGGCTGATAGAGGCTGTCAGACATGCGGGAACAATCTATCTAGCCCCTTCAGAAAGCACATGACCACTGCATTGGCAAATACTGTTCTGCTATGATCCCCTGGGTGAAATGCGGAAATAGCCGACAGGTAGACCATTACTGAAGAGGCAGACAAACCCTGCTGTCTCAGTTCTAAAAGGCAACTGAGGATGAGTAGGATCAGGGCTTGAAGGTGCTCCATCCCTCTCTGAGAGGACCATGATGAGAAAAGCTTCCACATTGCCAAGTATGTAGTCCTAGTGGAGGGTTTCCTACTCCCTAACAGCACCCTTCTCCCTGACTTGAATAGAGGTGTTCCATCCCCCTCAACCATGAATATTCCACGCCATGAGGTGGAAGGACTGGAGGCTCAGGTGACAGACCTGACCTTCCTACAGGTGCTGGGTGATCAGGTCGGGTAGCAAGGGAAGCACAATTGGTTTCTCTACCAACAGGTCCAGAAGTATGGGGAACCAATGCAGGCGGGGCCATGCTGGTGCCACCAAAATCATTAAGGCCTTGTACCTCTGCTACCTGAGTGAAACCTTCTGTATCAACGGAAAGCGGGGGGGATTGTGTAGAGGAGCTAGGGAGGCCACTCTGTGTGGATCGCATCCCCCAGTATCCCTGGGCTGTGACTCAGGTAGGAGTAGAACTCCTGACACTTCATGTTGCTATGTGTGGCCAACAGGTCTAGGCAAGGACAGCCCCACCTGTGGAAAATGTCCCGGGCCATGTCCCCTGAGGGACCACTCATGCACCTTAAAGGACTGCTGAGCCAGTCCTCTAGGATGTTGTGGGTTCCTGGAAGGTATGCAGCCTCTAGGTGAATATCATGAGCGAACTCACATAGGGCAAGGGCTTCCTGACACAGGAGAGAAGAATGGGCTCCATCCTGTCTGTCCCTATAAAATATGGCTGCCGTATTGTCTGTCAGCACTGAAACACACCTGTTTCTTAGATGAGGTAGAAACACCTGACAAGCTAGGTGAACCGCCCTTAGCTCTGACATTTATGTGAAGTGACCATTCTGCCTGCAACCACATACCTTGAGTCTGTAGATCCAAGAGGTGTGCACCCCAACCTGTGTCTGAGGCATCTGTGACCAGCTGCACTGATGGGCTCTGTCCAGTGAAGGGGATGCCCACACAGACTACCGTAAATTAGTGTATATAACCCGCGCACGTGTATTACCCGCCCCCGTGCATAACCCGCGGTTTTTCCTGCCTGTGTACAAAAAGTCTTAGATAACCCACGCACGTGTATAGCCTGCGGGAGATGAACTGCAGAGTGGATGGCCACAGACCGACAGGGCAGACTGGCTGTGTCACAGGATGCTGCATGGGAAGGGAAGGTGACTGGGCTTACCCCTCGCACCATCTCCAACTCTCCCCAGTTGCCTTCTGCCCGTGCTGTGCACTCCTCCAGGGGTGAGCTGTCCGCCCCAGGCAGCCAGAGCTAGGAACTAGGCAAAGGAGTTGTGTCCTTAAACAGAGCACCTCCCCTCTCACAGAGAGCCAGCCACATTTGGACAGACACAATAGAGGGAAGGTTGCAGGGTATTCCCTGACTTCTCATCCCCCTCTGCTCTGCCTGCTTGGTCCCTCCCTGCAACAGCTTCTCAGACTACGACAGCGATTCTGATTCGGCACCTCAACCATCACCGAAGTTAAAAAAACCTTGTATAACACACGGATGAGTATAGCCTGCGGGGTGAGGGTTGTAAAACTTTGCATAACCCGCAGGTTATATATGCTAAAACACGGTACTTCCTCCTGCAGCCACCATTCCAGGGAGTGCAGAATTTCCAAGGACACTGAAACCACCATGTCCAGTGGGGAGCGTGCTGGGTTGTGTACAAATGTTAGCCATGCCTGTAGGGGTGGAGGCGTAACCTGGCGTGCTGCACCACAAACATACACACTGCCACGTGGCCTAACAGCCTCATACAATTTCTGGCCATTGTGAGGGGTGACACCTTCAGCTCTGTGATGATGTCCTGTATGGCCACAAACAGGACCCTGGGAAAGGAGGCCATACCTCTTGTGGAGTGCAAACGGGCCCCTACAAACTCGATAGTCTGTGTGGAAACAAGGGTTGATTTCTCATTTATTAGACACAGTTGAGTAAAAGAACGCCTGACTAAGTCTATAAGCTGAAGTACGTGGGTCCTGAACGTGCCCGATCAACCAGTCGTCCAGCTATGGAAAGACCTGAAATCCACAAGGCTGCCATGACAGCCATAAATTCTGTGAAAACACTGGGGGCTGCAGAGAGGCCAAATGGAAGAACTGAAAACTGAAAGTGGTCCATGCTGATTGTGAACCTGAGAAATCTCCTGAGAGAGGGGACCACGGTCCCTCAAAAAAAGGGCAATGTACCAGGGTAGGCCCATTGCTCAGTGAGAAGGGAGAAACAGTAACAGGAAACTTGGATATGGCAGAGATGCTTAATGACTTCTTTGTTTCAGTCTTCACCAAGAAGTCTGATGAAGGAATGCCTAACATAGTGAATGCTAAGATAAAATTAAAAAAAGAACAAGTTAAAAATCACTTAGAAATGTTAGATATCTGCAAGTCACCTGATAAAATGCATCCTAGAATACTCAAGGAGCTGCTAGAGGAGGTATCTGAGCCTTTAGCTATCATCTTTGGAAAATCATGGAAGACAGGAGAGATTCCAGAAGACTGGAAAAGGGCAAAAATAGTGCCCATCTATAAAAAGGGAAATAAGAACAACCCAGGAAACTACAGACCAGTCAGTTTAACTTCTGTGCCAGGAAAGATAATGGAGCATATAATTAAGGAAATCATCTGCAAACACTTGGAAGGTGGCAAGGTGATAGGGAACAGCCAGCATGGATTTGTAAAGAACAAATCATGTCAAACCAAACTGATAGCTTTCTTTGATAGGATAGCAAGTCTTATGGATAAGGAGAAATGGTGGACGTGGTATACCTAGACTTTAGTAAGGCATTTGATACTGTCTCGCATGATATTGTTATCAATAAACTAGGCAAATACAACTTAGATGGGGCTACTATAAGGTGGGTACATAACTGCCTGGATAACCGTTCTCAGAGAGTAGTTATTAATCCTGCTGGAAAGGTATAGCAAGTAGGGTTCCACAGAGGTCTGTTTTGGGACCGGTTCTGTTCAATATCTTCATCAACAATTTAGATATCTGCATAGAGAGTACGCTTATTAAGTTTGCAGATGATACCAAGTTGCGGGTGGGCGGGGGTTGCAACTGCTTTGGAGGACAGGGTCATAATTCAAAATGATCTGGACAAACTAGAGAAATGGTCTGAGGTAAACAGGATGAAGTTTAATAAGGACAAATGCAAAGTGCTCCACTTAGGAAGGAACAATCAGTTTCACACATACACAATAGGAAGCAACTGTCCAGGAAGGAGTACGGCAGAAAGGGATCTAGGGGTTATAGTGGACCACAAGCTAAATATGAGTCAACAGTGTGATGCTCTTGCAAAAAAGGCAAACATGATTCTAGGATGCATTAACAGGTGTGTTGTGAGCAACACACGAGAAGTCATTCTTCCGCTCTACTCTGTGCTGATTAGGCCTCAGTTGGAGTAGTGTGTCCAGTTCTGGCACCACATTTCAAGAAAGATGTGCAGAAATTGGAGAAGGTCCAGAGAAGAGCAACAAGAATGATTAAAGGTCTAGAGAATATGACCTATGAAAAAAGACTGACAAAATTAGACTTGTTTAGTATGGAAAAGAGAAGATTGAGAGGGGACAGAATAGCGGTTTTCAGGTATCTAAAAGGGTGTCATAAGGAGGAGGGAGAAAAAATTTTCTTCCTGGCCTTGAGGATAGGACAAGAAGCAATGGGTTTAAACTGCAGCAAGGGAGGTTTAGGTTGGACATTAGGAAAAAGTTCCTAACTGTCAGGGTGGTTAAACACTGGAATAAATTGCCTAGGGAGGTTGTGGAATCTCCTCAAAAAATGAGGAGTAATGTTAGTTCGAACCAAGGGGTTTGATTCGAACTAACGCATCCCGGAGCGCGCTTCCTGGTTCAAATCAGCTGTTGAGCAGAATAACGCGCGGGCGAGATTATGCTAATGATGCGCAGGATATTTAAATCCCCGCTTCATTAGCAATTTCGGTCAGCTACATTTGCATCCCTAGCTAGAACTAGGGAGCAAGTGGAGATGTACCCTGCGTCTAGACTACCGCCGCGTTCTGTCGACAGTAAATCGACAGAACGCGGCGATTTGTCGACAGCGGTAAACCTCGTTTTACGAGGAAGAATGTCTTTTTTGACAGAGATCTGTTGAAAAAAGGTGTGTATGGACGCAGGGAGCCAGTTCTGTCCCAAAAAAAACCAAAACAAAACAAAACAAAATGGCCTCCAGGAAGAAGCCCTGGTGGACAGTCCAGCCTTTACATGTAGAGCACCTCTGGTTCTTGGCCGCAGCCTCTTAAAGGCACAAGCACCCAGACAGGCCTTGCTGTCCGGCAGCTAGCCAGAGCACCCGTGCCAGCCATGTCCCAGCCTCAAGGCCCCCCGGCCCTTCTCGGAACAGAGAGGAGGACCCACCCAGGGGCACCAAAAGGTGGGCATCAGCCTGGTCAGGGCCAGAAATAAAAAACCTGCCAGAGCTCTGGTCCCAGGAAGAAGCCCTGCAGAAATGCCGCAGGAATGCAGACATCTATGAGCGCCTGGCCCAGGGACTGACCACCAAAGGGCATCACCCCCGCACCATGGCACAAGTGAGGGCCAACGTCAAAGAGCTACGGCAGGGATATGCCAGGGCCCAGGACCAGAGCTCCCGCTCCGGGGCAGCCCCAGAGAGCTGCCCTTACTACCAGGAGTTGGAGCAGATCCTGGGCGGTGGGAAACCTCAGACTCCACTGCGTGTGGTGGAGTCCGGGTTACCCCACCACATCATGGACTGACCCCTGAAGGAGGAAGACGAGGCAGGAGAGCTGCACCAGGAGGAGGAGGAGGAAGAGGAAGCAGCAGGGACCCTCTCCCAGGAGTCGGTCCTCCATACCCCAAAGGCATCCCAGGTGTCTGTGGACATCGGAGAGGGAACATCAGGTGAGCGCTTTGAGAGGTCACCACACACGGGTGGGTTGGCAGTGTGGGGGGGGCCATCTAGTCCCATTGCCACTGTGGGGCTCCTGTGAGGCTTTCAGGCCGTTGCCCAACTCACATGCGGTGTCACGTGTAACACCCGAGTCTCCTGTCCAAAGGAGAGCCCCTGACAGCCACGGCATGCCCTCGGGGACAGTAGGGGTGCACACAGACATTGATTGTCTCCTCTTTTCCTCCACAGCCGGACCCTCTACCCAA
This sequence comes from Rafetus swinhoei, assembly GCA_019425775.1. Lineage (NCBI taxonomy): Eukaryota > Metazoa > Chordata > Testudines > Trionychidae > Rafetus > Rafetus swinhoei. Next base: position 10,158,850 of record CM033439.1, on the reverse strand, counting down.
CAGGAGGCGCCACACCCAGCCCACCATCATCCCAGACCTGTGGCACCTGCAGGCACTTGCGGGTCTACACGGACCTGATGAGGGAGCACGTAGTGGCCCTGCAGGACCTGAACAGGACCCTCCAGCAGAGGACAGAGGCAGAGGCCAACTGGCGCATCAGGCTGCTGGATGAGCTGGTCCAGCAGCGCACTTCCATCTGTGCCACAATGTGGGAGGTCCTCGGCTTGCCTGCCCCTGTCACGGGCACCGCTCCTCCTGCATGCCAGGCCCCTGCTCCCCCAGCCCCTCCTGCTTCTCCAGTCCCCCCTTCCCTCCCAGCCCCTCCTGCTCCTGAGCCCTCACAGGCCCAACAGCTGCCCCCCCGTCCTGCCCAGGCCAGGACTGGCTCTCGCTCCACCCGATCCCAAGACTGTGGTGATGCCAGGACGCAGGAAGGTGGCAGAACCCTGCGATCAGGGAAGGAGCAGCCTACTTGAGCCCCCCTCCAAGTTTTCAGTCCCCTACCAGCCCAATTAAAGGACATTTCAGTTATGTAACAAAATCTTTATTTTTGACTGACATTTACTTTGTTTATAAACAGTTGAACGGTAAGAAGAGAAAGGTGTTTTATACACAGTTCGCACCTGTTCTGTACTGCTAGTGTTTCTAATAAAAAAATTTCTGTTTACAAAAAAAACCAAAAGCGGGTCTATGTCCTCTTAATGGGAAGAGAGTGAGGGTTGTGGAGGGAAAGGTAGGGTGGGCCAGGCCAAACCCCCTATAGGGGAAGCCCTGGGGAGAGTCAGTGGGCTCCTTCTGAGAATCTCTCCCTCAGGGCCTCTCGGATTTGGACACCAGCCTGGTGAGCCTGGCGGATGGCAGCCGTCCGGGGCTGCTGAAATTGCCTCTCCTCACAATCAGCACCTGTCCCTCACCCCGGCAGGAAGGCCTCTCTTTTCCTCTTCACCAGGTTATGGAGGGTGCAACATGCGGCCACCACCTCCAGGATGTTGCATTCACCCATCTCCTGGCGTGAGGAGGCAACGGAAAAGGGAGTTACCTTGTGCAGTAACGTCTGTTCTTCGAGTGTGTCCCCCTGTAGGTGCTTCACGTATGGTGTCGGGCTCGTCCCGGCGTCGCAGATCGGAGCTTTTTCTAAGCAGTTGCTAGTCGGGCCACGCATGTGCAGCAGGTATCTTGCGCTGCCAGCAGTTTGACAGTTGAGCACGGCCCAACCCCCTCCCCTCAGTTCCTCATCTACCACAGAGATGATGTACTCCGAGTAGCAGGGAGGAATGGAGGGTGGTGGAGCACCCACGGGGACACACACCTCGAAGAACAGACGTTACTGCACAAGTTGAGTAACTCCCTTTTCTTCTTCAGGTGATGTCCCTGTGGGTGCTCCACGTATGGTGACTACCAAGCAGTGTCCTGTGCAGTTGGTGGGACTCGGAGTTACTGTTTAATTGCTGCAGACAGAACCGCTGTAGCCACCGCTGTATCATTTGCCAATTGGGATATTATTGAATAATGTTTAGAGAGCGTGTGGTAAGAGGACCACATGGCTGCTCAGTAAATGTCTCAGAGGCACATTTTTAAAGAATGCCATGGATGCTGTAATAGCCCGAGTAAAATGGGTTCTTGGTAGAGTTGGCAGCAGTTTACCAGAGAGTAAATGGCATTGGAGAATGCAAGTCTATCAATTTTTAAATTTGCTGAAAGGCAAGTCATATCAACAAAGAGTCATGGGGTCTTGCAAAAACCTCAGGTTCTGTCACTGTAAAAAGCCAAATCTCTTTGTACATCCCTTGAATATAGCATTGCCTCTCCGAGCAAAGCATGAGGTCTTGGAAAGAATGTGGGCAAGACAATGGGTTCATTGATGTGGAAGCTTGTGTTGACCTTTGGAAGGAACTCTGGGTGTGGCCTTAAAGTCACTTTATCCTTACTACACTGTAAAAGGCAGGCTCTCCATTAGTGCGCCTATTTCACTGACTCGTCTTGTGTAAGTTATGGCTATAAGAAGAGAACTTTCATGGTGAGTAATGAAAGAGTATACAAAGCCACTGTCTCAAAGGAGGGCTTCATGAGAGCAGTCAATACCAGCTTAAGGTCTCATGTAGGGGTTGGCACCCTATGAGGTGGGTAGAGATTGTGAAGACTTTTGAGGAACCTCCGTGATAGTGGGTGTGCCAACACGAAAACCTCCTCAATCTGTTCATGGAAAGCCTAGATGGCAGCAAGGTGGACCCTGATCGAAGAGACGGATAACCCATCCATCTTCAGGGTGTGTAAGAAGTCCAGAATGGTTTGCACTGGAGCTTCATTGGGGTGGACTTGTGTCTGCTGACACACTCCATTTTTGCAGGTAAGATGCTTTGGTGGACTGTCTCCTGCTGTGTAGTAGAATATCCTTCACCTACTCAGAACACTGAACCTCATGGTCATGGAACCCACGAGGAGCCATGCACGGAGATGTAGCAACTGCAATTTTGGGTGACACACTTGCCTCCATTCTGGAATAAGAGGTTGTAGTGAAGTGGTAGTGGGTAAGCTGGTTGGAGAGAAGTCCTGAAGGGCTGGGTACCAAATCAGTCTGGACCAAGCAGGGACTATCAAGATAACCCGAGCGCCATGAAGCTGAATTTTTCCACAACACCCTGAGAATCAATGGAATTGGGGGAAAGGCATAATATAGTGGTTCATCCCATGTAAGGAAAAACACATCGCCCTTGGATCCCCTGCCCAGTCCTGCTCGAGAGCAAAACTGGGGACATTTGCTGTTGTTTCATGTTGTGAAGAGATCCGTGATGGGATAGCCCCATTTGTGGAAGATATCCGTGACTGCTTGGTGGAGTTCCCACTCATGGTGAATTGTAAACTTGCGGCTTAGGTCGTCCGCCATGGTGTTGTCGACCCCTGGTAAGTACGTGGCTTTCAGGGTAACATTGTGCCTCATACACCAATTCCAGAGGCAGACTGCCTCTGTGCATAGAGCTCTGGGACACGCTCCCCCCTGCCTGTTTATATAATAGACAGTGGTCATGCTGTCTGTGAGAACACAAACTGCGCAGTTGGTTATGGAAGGGTAAAAGTCCCCGAGCTCCAGAATGTTGATGTGTAACAGAGCCTCGTTTGGCAGCCATTTGCCCTGTGCATTTCTGCTTTGGAAGTGTGCACCTCAACCCAGTAGTGAAGCGTCTGTGGTAATTTGTATGGCAGGCTCCTCCTGTAAAAATGGGATTCCAGTTAAGAGGTTGTGTGGACATGTCTACCATTTAAACGACTGCAGTACTTGCTCTGGCACATGTCTACCAGTTGAGCGACTGCAGTACTTGCTCTGGCACAAGCATCGGTTTGTGCAACGAATGATGTGAGGGCATGTAAACCAATCATAGCCAATGCTGTAAGGCATGGGAATGGAGGCATGCATACTCTATCACATATGTGGTGGCCGCCATGTACCCCACGAGTTGAAGACAAGTACAGACTGTGTTGGATGGGTTTGCAACGAGGGAAAGAACTAAATCTCAAATGGTCTGGAACGCGTGTTACGGAAGGTATGCCCTGGCTGATATGGCATCTAGTCTTGCTGCTATGAATTCTAAGTCCTGAACTGGATTGAGTGTTGATTTCTGTTCGTTGATTAAGATCTCCAGCAGGTTGAACAGTCGCTTGGTCTTTGTTACGTCGATAATTTCCCCTTGTGAACGACCTCTCAGTAAGCAGTCATCGAGGTAAGGAGAAATCATTACCCCCTGTTGTGTGAGGTATGCAGCCACAAGTTCTAGGACTTTGGGGAATACTTGCAGGCCACATGACAGGCCGAAGAGGAGGACCTTGTATTGAAAATGGTCCCCTCCTGCTGTAAAATGAAGGAAACATTCATGTGATGGATGTATTGCAATGTGAAAATATGTATCTTGTAGGACGAGGACTGCGAACCAGTACCCTCTGTCCAGCCCTGGTATGATTGTAGCCAGCATAACCATTTTGAACCTCTGTTTTCGGAGGAACTTGTTTAGTTTGCGGAGGTCTAGGATTGGTCTCCAGCCTCCTGTACGCTTCTAGAGAACCCCCTTCCCCGGTATGGTTTGGGTACCTCCTCTATAGCTCCTAGATGAAGAAGCAGATTGGTTTCTTGTTTGAGGGGTATCTCATGAGATGGGTCCCTGAAGAGGAATTGGGTAGTGGAAAGGGTATGATGGAGGGAGTTGAATGGAATCGAATATCCTATGTGGATAATTTCTATGACCCGCTGGTCAGATGTTATGGAGGCCCATGATGAAGGAATGAGCGTAATCTATGGTTGAATACATGGTTCTGGTCTTGTTGCACTGGATGGTTGGGGAGGTTGGGCATGCCCTCAATCTATGTTTCAAATTTGCTGCTTCAGGGTCTGGCCACCAGAGGGACATGGTTGTTGTTTGTGGTTCCTCTGGGTGCACTGCCTGGTGTGATTGTACTCATTTGGTTTGTATTGAGCACGGTTGTAGTAGAAGTCTCTGCTTTTATTTTAGGGGGTGTAGCACCTGCACCTGTACAGTAGTGTGTACATTCCCAGAGTACGCAAGGTGGTGTGCGTGTTTTTGCTGTTGTGCTGAATCTCATCCGTGTTGCTGGCAAAAAGCTTGTGCTCGTCGAAGGGGAGATCTTCTATCTTTGGACTGCAGCTCTTTTGGCACCCCCATGGCCTGAAGCCATGATGTTCTTCTCATCATGACTGCTGTAGCCATTGTTCTCGCTGCTGTGTCCACCACATCACTCACAGACAGCGGTGCTGTACGGGCAGTTGTGTGGCCCTCACGTATGGCTGCCCTGAGTATGGGCTTCTTGGTATCAGGCAGATGCTCCATCAGGTCTGCTAGTTTGGAGTAGCTGTCAGAGTTGTGATTTACCAGACATGCTGAGTAATTGGCTATCCTAAGCTGCAGGGTGGTAGATGGCTTCTTTCTAGACCTTCCTGAATTGGTCTAGCCTCTTGTGTTCTTTGTTGTCATTATTTGATCTAAGGTGAGGGGCCGTTGGCTTGCCGCAGTGATGGCCAGTGAGTTTAGCCAAGGATGGGAGAAAGGGATATCTAGATCTTTAGGTGGGATGAGATATTTCTTGTCCGCCTTTTGCAGGTCAGTTGAGCCAATGCTAGTGTTTGCCAGATGTCTCCAGAGACCTCCATAATTGCTTCATCTATGGGCAATGCGATTCTGCCCTGTGTTGATGGGTGGATATTTTTCAAGAGATCATGCTGTTTCTGCTTAACCACCTGACGTTTTATTTCTTGTCATGTAGCAACCCTCTTAAAAAGGTCCTGGAATTGTTTCAGGTCCACTATCATGTGATCATCATCCGAGACTATGGCATCCTATGGAGGGGAAGTGGGACTGTCTTGTGACTGTCTTGTGACTGTGCCAGCTAAGTGTCATCCTGATCATCAGTTAATTGGCCTTCCTCCTCCTCTGAGTTGGGTACGGCTACCATAGCGTCGGATGGCGAAACTGGTGGTTGCCTTTTTCCTGAGAATGGGGCAGTAGAGTGGTATTTGGGTGCTGCCCAGCAATCCAAAAGTGCCCACTGTGGCTGGTAATGTGGCTGTGGGTAATACCAGCTTGGGTGCCACTGTGGGTGATATGGTCATGGGGTGTAGTGATACCCTTGTAGAGATGAAGTGAGGGATGCCTGCTGGGAGGAGAATGCACTCCTCTCATTATAGATCTCTGTTGAGCACCCCCGTCCCTGCTTTGGTGGTGAGTAGGGTGGTTACGGTGCTGGGGACTGGTTCCCTTGATGTAGGTGGGGGAGGGGAGTCATCTGTGCTTGGTATAGTTTCCCCTTAGCCCCGTGCAGTCTGCATCTGTTCAAAGCCCGTATGGTTAGCCTGTGGGCTAAAGTCCTGCTGTAATGAAGGCAGTGAAGAGGCGGGTGCACTAAGCGGCGGCACCGAGGCTTTGCGTGTCCGCTGCGTAGGCAGCACCGCTTCTCTAGCCGGTGCCAAGCTGAGCGGTGGCACCAAGGGTTTGCAGGGCCACTTTGAAGCCGGCTCCGCTGCTTCATGCGGTGCTTCACATGCCTGTGCCTGTTTCCATGCTGGAGGCTGCCTGTGAGTTTCTCCCGTGAGTTTCTCCCGGTGTGGGGAGAGATCTCGCAGCTTGTCTGTGCCTGGCAGGTGCCGAGGCAGATGACTCTGAGGCTGCCACGTTCTTTCCATTCATTCTGGGGGACGGAGGGTGGCAGGCATCTGGCAGGGGAAATCCTGCTCCTTTGATGTGCCTTCGGCGTTAAAGAGGCTGATTTGCGCCTGGGGATCTGTGTCCTTTGATCCTGTGCAGCCTCTGCCTGGGGCTATAAAGCCCTCTCCATACGGGATACACGGAGCCTAAGCTCTCTGTCCTCTCTCGCTCTTGCAGGCAGGGTTTTACAATGGTCGCATTCCTGAGGACCGTGTGCCTCCCCCAAGCATTTGACACAGCAGCTGTGTCCGTCTAGGATCGCTGCAGACACTGCACTTTTTAAAGCCTTGTGATACAGGCATATTCCAGCTGTTGGCGGTTGGGCTGGAGGTGGGGGAGGTTAGTGAAGCTGCTGATTCCCTCTTGATGTGAGGGTGTCAGGTTGTGAAGGTGTGGGGTTTTTTTTGAACCAGCTGACCGAGAGCAGCGACTGCCGCTGAAGTGGCTAGTGGTGAGGGAACAGAGTGTTCCCCGGCTTGATTTGTTTGCCTTTGAAGTGGTAATAAAGTATCAAGGATCCAAGATGAATTGAGGTCAAAAGGTTGAAGGTTTTATCTATGAGGAGAAATGTGCCTGAAGCAGCAGGACAACTCCATCTACGGCCAAGGGCGGTAGAAGAGGAACAGAGGGGAAGGGGTCAGGCCTCACTCAACTGTCAAGCTGCCGGCAGCGCGAGACACCTGCTGCACATGCGTGGCCCGACTAACAACTGCTTAGAAAAAGCTCCAATCTGTGGTGCTGGGATGAGCCTGACACCATACGTGGAGCACCCATGGGGACATCACCCAAAGAACCACCTCCCTTTCAGATGGCCGAAGGCGCATTCCACCTGGATGCGAGCCTGGCTAAGATGCGTGTTGAAAAGCTCCTTGCTCGCTTCCAGGTGGCTGGTGTAGGGCTTCATGAGCCACGGCATTGGGGGTAGGTCGCTTTGGCCACTATGCACACCGGCATCTGCACGTCCCCGAGGTACCGCTGGGGGAACAATGTTCCTGCCTGCAACCTGCGGTACAGGTAGGAGTTACGGAATATGCAGGCATCATGTGCCTGCCCCAACCACCCAACGCAAATGTCCATAAAGTGTCCCCAGTGGTCGATGAGGACCTGCAGCACCATGGAATAGTAGCCCTTCCTGTTTATAAACTGGGCTGCTTGATGGGGCGGTGTGCGGATTGCGATATGTGTCCCATGGAGAGCTCCTCCGGAGTTCGGGAAGCCAAGGGCGGCAAACCCGGCAAGGATGTTGTCCAGGTCCCCGAGACAGACGAGCCTCTTCAGCAGTTCCGCAATGATGGCCCTCACCACCTGCAGCACGAGACAGACAGAAACCAGGGAGTTAGACAAGTTACCTAAGAGCTTGGGAGGAGAACCCTCCCCTCCCCAAACCACCCCACACCTTGTCAGGATGCCCTCCCCTCCCCCACATCAGTGCAGGGGTGGCCGAGGAGTGACCTCCAAGTGCCGCTTCCATCCCCCCACTCCCTCTTGCCCTTGCCTGGCAGTCCCCCTTTCTCAACCCCCCCACTCAGCAGGGCCTATCCCCCGAAAGTGACTTACCTCCATCAAAGCGGCCCCGACGATAGACCTCCCCACGCCAAACTGGTGTCCCACAGAGCAGTAGCGACCCACTTCTACAGGGGGATGGCGGGCCGCAGGTGGGTGTCCTGGTGTTCCAGAGCAGGGGCGAGCCAGGCACACAGCTCCAGGAATGTGGCCTTCCGCATCTGGAAGTTGCGGAGCCAGTGGTCGTCGTCCCAGAGCGGCACAACGAGTTGGTCCCACCAGTTCGAACTCATCTCGTGCCTCCAAATCTGCCTGTCCCCAAAAAAGTTTGGGGGCAAGGACAGAGCTCCTGCATCCCGGAGGAGGGTCTCCTCGGTGCGGTCCAGGTCCATATGGGGCAGGAGCTTCATGACAGAGTCATGAAGATGCAGCAGAAGCTGCAGTGTGGGGCCATCGCCTGCCCAGGGGCAGCTCAGGCTCCATGGCCAAAAAGAGTGAAAAGCAGAAAAAAACCCCAGAAAATAAACTGCTGTGGTGTCTGAGGAAGCAGGGCAACCAGAGCAAGCACTGCAGCAGCTTTCCTTTCCCTCTACGAGGTAGGCAAGCCAGAAGCAGGAGTAGAGCAACGGCTGCCCAGGGGGATCCCTTTAAGCACGCGTCTCTGCAAAGGGCATGCAGCAGCAACTGGAAAAAAAGGCTGCCCCCACACCCTGCCAGAAGCAGTTCCGGGTGCCTTCTTTTTTCGACAGAGCGTCCGGCAGTCTAGATGCTCTTTTTTGAAAAAGCGGATTGATTTTTTGATCCGCATAATGTAATATAGATGCTCTTTTTCGATAGAGCTTTTTCAAACGATAGTCTAAAAAGCCTCTGTCGAAAAAGGCGTGCAATCTAGACGTAGCCTGTGATTCTATGATTCTACCAGTCCCCCTTTCCAGAGAGGGGATAATGGAGGCCAGTGTTATTCTGAACCTCATCTTTTTTATTAAGGCATTCAGAGATCCAGAATGGGGTGGAGACCTCCCTTGGATTTTGGGATAAGGAAATAACAGAGTAAAATCCCATTCCCCATAACTCTTCTAGAACCAATTCTACCACCCACAGCTACAGGAGCAACAACACCTTCTGTCTTAAAAGGTACTCATGAGAAGGGTCCCTGAAGAGGAACCGGGGGAGGAGGGGGAGAAGGTGCATAAAGATGCTCATGCCCCGACTAGGAGATAAAGTAATGCCGCTCCACCCCTTTCTGGATTGGTGGGATGGATACTGGGATCAGTCACAGTGTCTTACATATCTTAGCCACTGTCTTGTTTGAGGCCAATACAACTCTGGCCGGGGCTCCACTGTGAGGATGTCAACATCATTGGGTTTGTATCCTCCGTGGCCTCCTTGGCCTGGACACCCAGGTTGCTTGCCAACCTACAGACCAACTCTTGGTGAGTCCTCACGACCATGGCAGTCATGGGCAGCGAAGGGTCAGCTAGGGCCTAATCAGGAGATGACGAGGAAAAGTCCCTGATAGGCAAGTGCTCCTGCCACTTATCCGTTGTGACGGGTCTCGAGCTGCCCCAATCTGCAGCCCCCTCACCCTCTGAAGGTGGTCTATCTGCCTGCTTCTGGGGGCTATGCCTGCTTTCCAATGCCAGTACCCTTAGAAGCGGCATGGTCAAGGGAGTGCCCCCTGGAACAGGTGCCAGTAGAGCCTGGTCTCATAGGTATAGGGCCCTGGGCCTGATGGTAGGCCCACGATGTCCAGAAGGGCTACTGCACCAGCTGCTGCCATTGTTGGGGGCCATATCTGCTGCACTGGTGGACTATGGTGCTGGGAGTGGGGCCTATAATATAAGTAGTGCTGAGATCAGAACCAAGTAGACAAGGCCCTCGACTGCACCAAATCCACTCCAACTCAGACGAGTAATCGGAGGCTGACAAGGGCAGTGCCACAGATGTTGGTGCTGGAAATCATTGCCACAACCGGTGCTGCGCCATAGTAGTACATTTCCCCTGGTAACAAACAGGAGCTGGTGGCAGCATCTGGGGAGTTGATGGTTGGAGCCAGGGACTGCGCTGGCAGCGGATGGTAAGGTGTGTGACCGGCTACAGCACTACTCCGCGGCACCAATCTTGGTACTGACTGCCTCCCAGTCAATACTGGAGCATTCACAGCCTCCCCAACATCTTTTGGTGGCACCAAGCCCAGCAGCGATGTCAGCTCTATAAGGTCTCAAGCCGCGTCAAAAGTGTCTGGTGTCGAGGTCTGCTGGCCCTATGGCAGGGGTGGCCAACCCATTTAACAAAGAGAGCCAAAACAGTGGCAGAAAAAATGCGAAGAGCCACACCAGAGTTGTCAAGTGGGGGGCCCTCAGAACAGAATTGTCGAGCAAAAACAAAAAAAAAAAAAAAAAATTTTTTAAAAGGAGGCTGCCCCTTTAAGACGGCCGCCATCTTGGGCCATTTTTAAAACCCCACAGCTCCGACCCGGTAAGCACAGGGAAGCTGGGGGGGAGCCGGCAGGGGCTGTTTGGGGGGGGGGGGGTGCAGGAGCAGCTTTGCGAGCCACACTTCTGGGGGACAAGAGCCGCATGCGGCTTGCGAGCCTTGGGTTGGCCACGGCTGCTCTATGGGCTTGTCCTGAAAGTCTGGGCTAGCTGCCTGCACCAAGCTCAACTGATACCCCTACGGCGCAGGAGCATCAAGGTACTCCAGGGGCAGCAGGGCTTCAGAGTGTCCATCTGGCAGTGTCCGTGGCAAGAAGGGGACCTTCCCTTGTGAGTCATCGCTTTCTTCGGCACCAGCAACTGAGATTGGTGCTGTGAAGAGGTGCCTTTGCTTGGTGCAGTCAAGGGTCTTGGTGCACCTGTGGCCGAATGCACCAAACTCAGTGCACTATGGACAACCAGTGCCAGCTCCAGTGCCAGGGGCTGAAGAGCCTATTCCATCAGAAGGAGCTTCAGCTTGGAGTCTCTCCCTGTCTTAGTTCTGGGCTTAAAGCCCCTACAAATCTTGCAGGTATCTGCAAGGTGACCTTCTCCCAGGATGCTTGTTGGGGATCGCCGCATGGCATAGGTTTCAAGCACTTAGAACAGGGCTTGAAGCCATGCAGCCCAGAAATTCCTCCCCCCCAGGAGGGGAGACAAAGTGAGAATTCCCACTGTGACTACGCTAACTACTTACTAACTACTGTAAACACTGAGAACTACCAAACACCAACAAGAACTATCTACAAAATGAACTCAGGGTGGACTTGAAAACCAAGCCAAGAGCATTCCAACAACCATCATGGACAGCCCGTGGTGGGTAAAGAACAGGTTAGGAACTATTTAGAAAAGCTAAACGTACACAAATCCATGGGTCCGGACTTAATGCATCCGAGGGTACTGAGGGAGTTGGCAAATGTCATTGAGGAGCCTTTGGCCATTATCTTTGAAAAGTCGTGGAGATCGGGAGAAATCCCAGATGATTGGAAAAGGCAAATGTAGTGCCCATCTTCAAAAAGGAAGAAGGACGATCCAGGAACTATAGGCAGTCAGTCTTACCTCGGTTCCTGGAAAAATCATGGAAGGATCCTTAAGGAATCCATTTTGAGGCACTTGGAAGAGAGGAAAGTGATTAGGAATAGTCAGCATGGATTCACAAAGGGCAAGTCGTGCCTGACCAATCTGATCAGCTTCTATGATGAGGTAACTGGCTCTGTGGACGTGGGAAAGTCAGTGGATGTGATATACCTTGACTTTAGCAAGGCTTTTGATACTGGTCTCCACAATATTCTTGCCAGCAAGTTAAGGGAATGCGGACTGGATAAATGGACAGTAAGATGGATAGAAAAATGGCTAGAAGGCCGGGCCCAGCGGGTAGTGATCAACGGCTCGATTTCAGGTTGGCGGTCGGTTTCCAGCGGAGTGCCCCAAGGTTCGGTTCTAGGACCGGTTTTGTTCAATATCTTTATTAATGACCTGGATGAGGGGATGGATTGCACCCTCAGCAAGTTTGCGGATGACACTAAGCTAGGGGGAGAAATAGATACGCTTGAGGGCAGAGATAGGGTCCAGAGTGACTTAGACAAATTGGAGGATTGGGCCAAAAGAAATCTGATGAAGTTCAACAAGGACAAGTGCAGAGTCCTGCACTTGGGACAGAATCCCAAGCACAGTTACAAGCTGAGGACCAACCAGTTAAGTAGTAGTTCTGCAGAAAAGGACCTGGGGGTTACAGTGGATGAGAAGCTGGATATGAGTCAACAGTGTGCCCTTGTAGCCAAGAAGGCTAATGGCGTATTAGGTTGCATTCAGAGATGCATTGCCAGCAGATCCAGAGATGTCATTATTCCCCTTTATTCGGCTCTGGTGAGGCCACATCTGGAGTATTGTGTCCAGTTCTGGGCCCCCCACTACAAAAAGGATGTGGACGCATTGAAGAGGGTCCAGTGGAGGGCAACCAAAATGATTAGGGGGCTGGAGCATATGACTTATGAGGAGAGGCTGAGGAGTTGGGTCTGTTTAGTCTGCAGAGCGAAGAGTGAGGGGATTGATAGCAGCCTTCAACTTCCTGAAGGAGGTTCCAAAGAGGATGGAGAGAGGCTGTTCTCAGTAGTGACAGATGGCAGAACAAGGAGCAATGGTCTCAAGTTGTGGTGGGAGAGGTCCAGGTTGGATATTAGGAAAAACTATTTCACTAGGAGGGTAGTGAAGCACTGGAATGGGTTACCTAGGGAAGTAGTGGAATCTCCATCCCTGGAGGTGTTTAAGTCTCGGCTTGACCAAGCCCTGGCTGGGTTGATTTAGTTGGGATTGGTCCTGCCTAGAGCAGGGGGTTGGACTTGATGACCTTCTGAGGACTCTTCCAGCTCTATGGTTCTATGATTCTATGAAGGAACTCAGGAGATGGAGAGCCAGCAGGGGTATATATGCACTTATATAGCGGCGCCACTCCAGGGAGCTCCCTGGCTAGCCTAACGGGTACCACTAAGGGAAAAAAGCTTCCAATGTTTGTGGACATGTGGACACATCCAAAAGATTGTCTGATTAGAGACAAATTTGGAGACTGGCTAAAATACTTAGCTATTCATACTGTAACTACAAATTTACTCTTTTTAAAATGTAAAGTATGTTGATTTAATATTTTCAAGAGCAGTGCAATACTTTTACAAGTGCCTACTCTTATTTGGAGCAACTGCTGAGATTTACCTCAAGGTCCTTTTCACCAGTGACAACTTCTCTAGAGAACATGACCAAGTAACGCTTAGGTCATTTTTTAAATTATTCAATTAACCTGGTGGTCTCTGAAGTGTTTCCCTGAAACCTTTAGTATTTTCCCACCTTACATCTGCTACTCTGATGTATCTGCCTTGTGGTCACTGCCCTTACACATAAAAAAGGGCAGAACTCATTTGAAATCTAGCCAAAAACAAAGGGGTCACTGCTATTAGGTAATAAATGACCCTCATATCAGCTTAGCCTTGTGTGCCTCACACTTGCAGCACTATCTGAGGCAGTGATTCCCAACCTTTTTCCCATGGAGGAACCCCTAAAATAATTTTTCATATCCCGAGGAACCCTTACCTATGAAAATGTTTGTTTGGCAATATTTCTAGGGATATTTGGAATTGTTCACAGTATTTCAAAATTTTTATTTATTTATTCCACGATTTCTCGCGGAACCCCTGACAATAGTCTGCGGAACCCCAGGGTTCCACGGAACCCTGGTTGGGAAACACTGATCTGAGGTTTAGAAACGCAGAACAGAATCAGAATCTCACACGTCACAAAGCAGATGCAGTTCTGTCCCCACTAGGAGGACTAAGAACAACAGGAAAAACTTAAAAAACAACAAACAGTCTTGCAGAACCTTAGAGACTAACAAAATATGTAGATGGTATCATGAGCTTTCATGGGCAGAACCCACTCTCATCTGAAGAAGTGGGTTGTGCCCACAAAAGCTCATATCATCGACATGTTTTGTTAGTCTCAAAGGTGTTGCAAGACTACTTTTTGTTTTTAAAATTTTTCCAGTTACAGACTAACTTGGCTACCCCTCTGAAGCTTAAGACTAACAGGTTTACCTTTGCCTCTACCATCATTCATTATACCATACTGTAGATAAAGAAGAAAAGTAAAAGCCTAGGCCAAGTTCACCAGTTTATTATTCCAGATTAATGAGCAAGAGCAAGTAATGGAAAAAAGGAAGATATAAGTCATGTACTGTAAGTGCCAAGGGAATTGCAGTCAGAGACAAGAGCGCCTCAACAGTAAATGTCTTCCTCCTGACAGTTCTTTCAGCAACACTGGATAGATCCACCAAAGCACTTGAAACATGAATGGAGAACAAGAACCATCAACCAGCTAATGGGCAGGAAATGCTACACTGAGTACAGAGCTGTATATCTTTTCCTGAAGCGTGGATTTCTAATGCCTCATGAAAGCAATGTGAGCACCGTGCCACAATGACCTGTAAATACTGAAGTAAAGAGATGCCCCAGCACAGCCTGAGAAATGGGCACCTGGCTGGTTGGATAGGCTCTAAATGGGAAAAGGAAAGTTTTATACTCAGAGGTATACTTTTTTTTGGTGAAAGGTATTTCTCCTTTTGAAAAGGTATATCTAGATTTAAAAAGCCCTAATCCTGTACTAAATTGCGAGGCAATAAGGAAATAATCTACAATATTGTAGTAATAATTTTGATAAGTTTGATTTAATGCTCAGGAAAACGAATGGCTAACAGCTCTGGTTAGAGCCAACAGCAAAGCAAACTTCTCCATGCAATTCTGGTAATACAACTTGATTTTGATCTGAACTTTCCTGCTATTTCAGGCATGCTATGATAATTCAGTGAGCTCTCAATGCAAGAAACTCTCACTATAATTAAACAGAGACAGGAAAGGGAATGGTTCAGAGAAAGGCTGTAAAGCAGATGTACACTTACAACTTCATCCATCCTTACACAAAATATTCTTTGGAAAAATATGCTTTTGCCATGCCATCAATACTAAGTCAATAACTCTTGTACTATATCCAAATTCTCAAAGCAAGAGCTTCATCATGGCTATGCCAAAGGAACAGGTGTTAAGAGGCTCAAGTTCCATTCTTAGGTGCCCCTCTAAGCTTGCTATGTGGCAAGTCCCTTAATCTCTCAGTTTCCTCATCTGTAAAATGGAAAGAATACCTACCACCTTTGTGAAGTGCTTTGTAGTTTGTAGGTAAATCTCTCTCTCAATATATATGTTAGAGTGTGTCTGTGAGTCTGTGTGCCTGCAAGTCTGTCTGTTCAAGATTTGCTCCTAAATGGTAAGAGCTATGAACACCAAATTTGGTATGCAGCTTCTTCTTATAACAGCTAAAAGCAAGGTAATGATTTGGTTGTGCCAGAAAAACAGGAAGTTCTGGGAAAGGGACTGTTTTCCAAAACATGGAAAGGGACAAACAGAGAGGAGGGACGTAATACAATGACCACTGTGGACAGCGAGCGCAGGGGACAGCTATACTTCAGAGTGACCAATGGGGGGAGCCACACTAGTAAGTCACTGGTTAGCTGCGGACACACAGCAGGTAAGTGGCCTCTCTGCCCCAAATAGCAGGGGGGAGAGTTTCCCACCTCTCAACCCTCACCCAGGAGACCTGCTCACTCCCTGAGGAGAGGCCAAGAACCATGCCCAGGCCCCCCCGGACGAGAGGCCAGGGCCGGGAACCATGACCTGGCCCTGGACAGGCCGCAGATCAGCTACAGGACTAGAGGAGGCAGGCTGGAACCAGCCCTTAGAGCCTCTCTTCCCCCCAACCAATTACAGGGCCGGAGGGAGCAGGTGCAGGCCAGGGACAGCCTTTGGAGACTCACAACCCCTTCCCCTCCCGATTAGCTGCAAGGCCCAAGGCCCTGCCCTGACTCCTGCACCCCTCACACCCATAACCCCCTGCACTGAGCCCCTCAATGACCCAAGCTAGTACAGTTATATAGTTGCTAAGTATTATTGTTACACAGTATGACAGTATGGGGCAGATTCTCTCCCATATCTGAGCTCCACAGGATACAGGAGAGCGGGGATGGGAACATCAGGGATCAAGTTACAGCTTTCTTATTCTGTGGACTACAAGATCTCATCCCAGTCCCTTTCCTATCCAGTCCTGGGTGACTGTGTCTTGAGCCAGCTCTGCAAGCTTTTAACTAGCTGACAGTTTCCCCACAACCAGTGGAATTTTTTGCTGGGCAAATTATATCCTGGATTAGTAATGTTAAATTTCAATTAATCAGCTAATCGAGCAGTCAATGGAATTTCCATCAACTACTCAATTAGTCGATAAGGGGGAGGTGGAGTGCTCGCTATCCTGGCTGCACCTCTACCTTTTAAATGTAGTAAGAGCTGCCCATGGCTCTTACTAGATTTAAAAGGCAGAAATGCAATGGGGAACCCTGGGCAAGCAGGGACTCAGGCAGACCTCGCTCACCCTGGTTCTGACTGCTGTGCTTCTGCCTTTGAAATGTAGCAAGGGTCCTGCGGGGCTCTTGCTACATTTCAAAGGCAGAAGCGCAGAAGTCGGGACCCAGCCAAGTGGAGATTGCTTTAGTCCCCGCTCACGCAGTTTCCCTGCTGTGCCTCCACCTCCCCTGTCCCCCCATGGAGATGGTGCTGGGGGAAAACTGGCTTTTAAGTTGGTTCCCCCGGCATTGGCTCCTGCTCCCCCTCCTTGCTGCCTCTCTCTGATAAAGGCAGCAAGGGGGGTTGGGGGAGGAGAAGCAACTAGTTGGGAGTCACTACTAGATTACCCAAGAAGCATATGCTTATCGGGTAATCGACTAGTCACTTACATCCCTATCTGGATCCATCTTCCTTTCACTGCATGAGTGGTAGAAAGGAGTTATACCTCAAAAGAGAAATCTCACCCACCTATAATACCTCATTAACATAACATGTGCAATCAGACAGAAAAATCCAGCTGTGTGTTTAAAGTATGCTGAATAAAGTAAAAACTTACAGTGGCCTTATGAAATGTTGCCCACACAGGAAATTCAGAAGATGAAACACAATATTTCTGCACCCATGACAATACCACTTATAAGTCTGAAGGAGGGATGCTCCTAGAAACCTTTTCCAGTTCAGGAATGAAGACCTGTGCTACCTACTATTAAAGTTCTTCATCCACATTGCTACTACAGAGTCACGCTGAGTCATAGGGCCAGCAAAAGGGATCTGAAAACTTTTATAGACAGGCAGGTATAATCAAGGTCATAAACCTCAAGTCATGGATTGCTCAGTTTCAGTGACATCCAATTTATGACTAACTTGCTCAGGAAAGTCTCCCCACAAGCAAAAAAAGAAAAAGTGAAAGGTCACCTACCCATCAGTGGCAGACTTGTTGGGAAAGGAAAGGTGTTCCAAACACAAGATTACATCTCCCTTAGGCCTGTTCACAGGGGCTAATTATACACATTATCTTGGTGGTGGCGGTCAGGGTTTGGGAGGGTGCGGGGGAAGAGATACTAAGCTGCTTTTATAGTCATTAGATTTTTATTCCCTTTGCATCTGTTGCACCTCAGGATAGGGACTCACATGCAAACAAGTCACATCGATTTTCCCTTGCACTCCTTGTGGACCATTACTTTGAATTGCCATGAAAACTTTTGGCTGCAATATCTTACTGCATCTTAAAGAGACTGCAACCCAAAATTATACATCCCTGTGGTTTCTATACATCTAGCTTCAGAAAAAAGTGAGTCACTCAAAAGGAAAAAAATGGTTTCTATTCTTTCCTTAACTGTTCTTCAAGATATATTTTTCATGTCATTTCCATGTTGGATATGCACATGCCACATGCACTGTCACCAGAGATTTTCCCTTAGTGCTTTCATCAGGCCATTGCTAAGCACCTGCTGGTGCCATGTGCCCATACACCAGGGGTAGGCAAGAGGCTTCCAGCGGGCCGCATCCGGCCCACGAAGCCACTGGATCCGGCCCACAGCTGCCTCACCAGGACCCTTAAACACAGCGCAGCAGCAGCCGATTTGAATATAGCTGCTCTATTCTGGGAGCAAGGAGGGAGGCTTTGTGCTCTGTCCCACCCCTCAGCAAAATCTCTCAGCTCCCATTAGCCAGTTTCTGACCAACAACAGCTTAGATATTTTGCTGGTGGCAGGGGAAGCCAATGAAGCCTCCCCTCTCCCCCATCCCCGAGCAGAGCCACATGGAGCAGCTTGCAACTGTAGCCTTCAGGTTCCTGCAGGGTTGCAGACTGGGAGTTGCCTAGGTAAGTGCCTCCCAGCCAGAGCCTACCTCTGGTACCCCATCCTTCCCCCCCAACTACCTGCTGCAGGCCACCACTCAAATTCTCTGTACCCCTTTTCCCCCAGGTCACAACTCCCTCCAAGACCCTGCGCCCTCTCCTATAGCACCTCCCTCACACAAGAATCCTCTCCTGCATCCATACTCCCTCATGGACTCTGCCCCACCAAGCCTCTGCCCCAGATCACAACCCTTCCTCCACCCAGACTCCTACCCCGAAGTTCTCTTCTGCACCCAACCTCTGTCCCAGACCCCAAGCCTCCTCAGTAGAAATGCGGCCCCTGACCACTTGCCAAAATTTTTGAGTGGCCCCCCATTAAAAATGATTGCCCATCCCTTCCATACACTGATCAGTGTTCCCTGTAAACCAGGGCTGGGCAAGATGCAGCCCGGGGGCTGGATCCAGCCCACCTATGACTTTGATCCAGCCTGCAGACTGCATCTGGCTGCTTTCTATTTATATCCTGCTGCCCATGCCACCAAATGTCAAGGCCGTGGCTTAGGCAGCAGGATCCTATTTAAATGATTCAATGATCCTGGCTGTGGTGCTACCCCGGCAGGGGCTGGAGTCGTGCCTTTAAATAGCCACAGCAACACCAGGTGTCTGCCAGGCAAGGCAGTAGCAGTGGGCCGGTAGCTACAAGTCCTTTGTTGTGCTGTTTGTGTTTTTACACAAACTCTGGGGGGAGGCTAGTCCCAACCCATCAGAGAATGGAGCCAGCCCATGACCACATACCAAACTCTGTTAAGTGGCCTCCCTGTGAAAATTATTGCCCACCGCTTCTGTAAACTGTGCGCTTGTGTGGATGCTCAGGAGAGAGTCAAATGCCCCCAAACTGATTAGCAGAGTGTGCACAGCTAGGTTTTTGTTGCTAATGGAGGTACACATTCGCACATGCCTCGGTGCACATAATGGAAAAAAATCAGAGGAAACATTGATGTCAGTATAAGAGGCCTTGATGGCTCCCCGGCCTCTCACCAGCTACTCAGAGAGGGGAGGAGTATCACAGAATGGACATGAATAACATCTCTCAAAGAACAATAGCTACAGAAAGATTAGTAACCATTTTTTCTTCAAGCGTTTTCTCGTGTCCGTTCCATGTTAGATGATGCACAAGCAGCATCCAAGGAGGTGGGCTTGGAGTTCATGGAAATGGAAATACATACTGCATACTCTTCTGAACTTGGCATCACATCTAGATTGCTGAATGATGGCGCAGTAGTGGGTGGAGAAGATATGTACTGATGATCAGGCTGCAGCACTGCAAGTATTGTGGATCAAAACCTGGGGCAGAAATGCTGCTGCTGAAGCTTAAATTCTTGTCAAACGAGTGGTCAAGATAGCAGGAAGTGGAATGTGTGCCTGCTCATAGCAAATATGAATACAGGAGATGATACAGGAGGATATTATCTGAGCTGAGACGTGTAAGGCCTTTCATCCTGTTCACTATTGCCATGAAGAGCTGCATGGATTTACAGAACAAATTAGTCATAATCAATGTAGAAGGCCAGGGCAAACCTAACGTCTGAATTCCTATGTCGTTTCAGGAAGAAAACTGGCAGGAAAATAGACTGGTTACTATGAAACTGAGACCACCTTTGGGAGAAGCACCAGGAGGGAGTACAGCTAAACTTTGTCCTTAAAGAACACCATATATGGAGATTCTGATTTAAGTCATAATTTCTGAGACTCTCCTCACTTACATAATTGCTACTAGGAAGACGATCTTCCAAGAGATATACAAAAAAGGGCACAATGCCAGTGGTTCAAATGGAGGGCCTACGAGTTCTGACAGAACCAGGTTTAGGACCACAATGGAATCAGTTCACAAATTTGAAGTGTCAAGTCCATCTCTTTGAGAAAGCAGATGGACACTTCATGAGAGAAGATAGACATACCATCAATGGGAGGGTGGAAGGCTGAGATTGCCACTAGATATACTTTGATGAAAAGGTCAGACCCATTTGTTTCAGATGGAGCAGGTATTCCAGCACAGACCAGAGAGCAGGAAAGTGTGTAAGAGGGAACCTGGGCTGTGACTGTACTGAGAAAAACTGCTGACATTTCCTGTTCTGCCTGGTTGGTAACTGGTCCACCTGGAGAGAACGCCACCTCCGGAACACAGATCTGGTCATCGCTGGGTGACAGGACCATTTGTGGTAAAAAAAGAAAGATCTGCTGTGGTGATGTTCCAGAGCATTCCAGGGTCCCAGAAGATGGGAAGTTTTGAGGTGGATGGAGTGTTTCAACCAGAACTCTCAAAGGCAAGTGGTCTCCTAGCACAAGGTAGTGGACTACCCTCCTCCCCATCTAGTTATGACCATTTTATGTAAAGGTCTACATCGATTGCTTCCACAAACACGCATGGGCTGACACTGTCAGCAAACAACATGTACATAACTTCAACCATGCAGAAACGCAATGCTATAGCCTCAAAAACAATTCTAACATTATAATAAAAAAGGCTAACAAAGGGGGTGCTGTAGATATCATGAACAGAACAGATTATGAACACGAGGCTGCCAGACAACTCAGCAACACCAGATTCTACAGGCTTCTCTCCTCTGATCCCACTAAAGAATATATATATATATATAAAAAAAAAAACCCTAAACCACTTGCTCATGAAACTCCCCCTGCTACAACTCAGGACCAAATCTACACAAACACCCCACCCCCAACACCGTCCAGGAGTTTTCTATCTGCTACCCAAGCGCCACACACCTAGAAATCCCGGACGTCCCATCATCTCATGCATTGGCACACTTACAGCAGGATTATCCTATTATATTAACTCTCTCCTCAGACACTATGCTTCCAGCACTCCTAGCCATCTTTGAGACACCACCGACTTCCTGAGGAAACTACAGAACTTCAATAATTTTCATGAAAACACCGTCCCAGTCACTATGGAAGTAGAAGCTCTTTACACCAACATTCCACATGATGATGGATTACTGGCTGTCAGGAACACTATCCCTGATGACACCACTGCACACCTGATTACGGAATTGTGTGACGTGGTCCTCACCCACAACTATTTCCAATTTGGGGACAATTTATATCTTCAAGTCAGTGGCACAGCTATGGACACTCGCATGGCCTCACAATACGCCAACATCTTTACAACTGACTTTGAATGTTTCCTCAGCTCTCACCCCCTAGTACTCTTAGTCTACTTACACTACACTGACATCATCATCATATGGACCACGGGAACAAGACCCTTGAAGAATTCCACAGGGGTTTCAATAACTTCCACCCCACCATCAACCTTAGCCTGGACCAGTCCACACAAGAGATCCACTTCTTTGACGCTACAGTACAATTAAATGACAGCCACATTTCCACCACCTTATACCGGAAACCTACCAACCGTTACACCTACCTACATACCTCTAGCTTCCATCCAAGACACATTTCCCAATCAACTGTTTACAGCCAGGCCCTAAGATACAACCGGATTTGCTCCAATCTCACAGAAAGAGACAACCACCTACAGGATCTCTATTAGGCATTCTTAAAACTTAAATACCCAGCCAGAGAAGTGAAACACACAGATTGAAAGAGCCAGATGTGTACCCAGGCATCAGCTTCTTCAAGATAGGCTCAAGAAATAAAACAACAGAACACCACTGGTTATCACCTACAGCCCCCAACTTAAAACCCTCCAACGCATCATTAACAATCTATCCTGGAAAATGATCCCTCACTCTCACAGGCCTTGGGAGACAAGCCAATCCCTACCTACAGACAATCCCCTAACCTGAAACAAACTCTTTGCAGCAACGATGCAGCACACCTCCATCAGACTTACCTAGGAATCCACTCCTGCAATCAACTCCCAAGCCAACTCTGTCCACACATCTATACAAGTGACATAATCAGACGACCTAAACACATAAGCCACCACATCAGAGGCTCATACAACTGCATACCCACCAATGTGATCTATGCCATCAAGTGCCAGTAATGCCTCTCTGCCATGTATACTGGCCAAACTGGACAGTCTCAGGATTAATGGACACACATCAGTTATTAACAATGGTAACACACAGAAGCCTCTTGGGGAACACTTTAACTTGCCCAGGTACTCACTAATGGATGTAAAAGTGACTATACTTTAGAAAACAATTTCAAACACCAGCTGGAAAGAGAAGCTCTAGAACTTGGTTTCATTTACAAGTCTGACACCTGTAATCAATGTTTTAACAAAGGCCTGACCTGGAAAGGCCCCTAAATTCCATACCCTAATGACACAAAAAGCTAAGCACCGGGTACTTACAGCCCACTCCATTAGCCTCATTTAGCGCAGACACTCCAATTGACAATATTTTTTCCTTCGCTTTCCCTCCCAATCCCCTCTCTTTTCCTGCTATTTATTTGTAACCTGGACCCCTTACTCCATTCACCTGAAGAAGGGGTTATGCCCATGAGAGCTCATGATAAAATCTACATTTTTGTTAGTCATTAAAGTGCTGCAGAATTGAGAGTGACTCACCCTGTGCAGTAATAGGCGTTCTTCGAGATGTGTGTTCCCATGGGTGCTTCACTCTGGGTGCTGATGTGACCTCGTGCCAACGACCAGAGATTTTTCTAGCACTGCTCTGCTGTGCTGCACAGGCATAGTAGCATCTCCTCATGCTGTTGGTGTCCATTAGGTGTGCACTTGATTCCTTCGTTCCTTCTCTATCTTGGTTATAGCTGCGGGGAGGCTCCAAAGTAGGGGAAGAAGGAAGGGTAGAAGAGCACTCACGGTGACACAAACCTCAAAAAACTCCCATTATTGCACAGAATGAGTAACTCTTTTCTTCTTTGAGTGATGTTCCCGTGGGTGCTCTATTCTGGGTGACTATAGATCAGTGTCCGTATTATGGAAGCGTGTTTGGAGCCCTGCCCCGGAAATTGCAAACAACACCGCGTCTCCCACTAATGTTGGTGGGGCAATAGCGGAGGTAAGAGCATAATGTTTTGAGAGGATATGGTGGGAGGACCAAGTTGCAGCCTTACAAATCTCTTCTAGCAAGACTTTCAGGAAGGCTGTGGTGGAAGTCACTGCTCTGGTGGAATGTGCTGTTATAGTCAGTGGTGGTTGCTTGTTGTGGATAGTGTAACAAGTGTGTATACAAGATATCCATTTGGATATTCTTTGAGAGGAAACAGCTTGACCCTTTGAGCATTCTGTGAATGATAAGAAGAGTCTTGGTGACTTCCTGCAGGGTCTCATTCAGTCAAGGCAGAAGGCGAGTGCCCTTCTGACAGCTAAGGTGTGTAATGTTGATTGAGTCGGATCGGTATGCGGGTTAGAGTAAAATGCAGGGTAAGTGTATGGATTCATTGATATGAAAGGGCATTGAAACTTTTGGGAGGAACTTAGGGTGAGGTTGGAGGGTTACTCTGTCCTTGGTGAACACCATATAGGGTGGATTAGACATCAGTTCCGCCATCTTGCCCACTCTCCTGCTGGATGTGATGGGTACTAGGTATGCCACTTTCATGGAGAGATGTAACCACAGGCAGGTCACTAATGGCTCAAAGGGCAGTTTGGTTAGGCTCTTTAGCATGTGACTAAGGTCCCAAAAGAGTGTTGGTGGGCACACAGAAGGGAAAAATGTTCTGATGGCCCGAGGAAATGCTTGGTGATGACGTGCAAAAATAGAAGTGTCATCAATGGATTTGTGGAAGACTGAGATTGCCGCAGCGTGAACTTTCATTGTGCTAAATAAGGTCATAAACCTCAAGTCATGGATTCCTCAGTTTCAGTGACATCCAATTTATGAAGAACATGCTCAGGAAAGTCTCCCCACAAGCGTAGTTCCAAAAGGTAGTTGAGCATCATTGGTAGGGTAGTAATATCAGGTGGGATGTGATGGTTCTGCTTTACCCATTTTGAGAACCTTGTCCATTTATAAGTGTACATTTTCCTAGTAGATTCCCTCCTACTGTTAGTAAGTATCTGTTTTACCCTGTTGAAACTGGTAACTTTGGCATCATGGAGCTATGTAGGAGCCATGTTTTGAGGTGGAGTTTCTCTGGATCAGGATGGAGAATTTTGCTGTGACAGTGAGTCAATAGGTAGCGACGTGGAGGGAATACATGGGGATTTAAGGTGTTGGCCAATCTCTGAAAGTAAGGGAACCAGGTCTTTCTGTACCATGATGATGTGACCAGAATTACTCATGCTTAATCTTGTCTGATTTTCATGATCACTCTGTGGATCAGAGATACCAGTGGGAACATGTATAAGAAGGGGTGTGTCCCACTTTAGGAGGAAAGCATCCCCTAGAAAGCCTTTACTCAGCACCGCCCTGGAGCAAAATAGGTGGCATTTGCAGTTAGACTTGGTTGTGAACAGGTCTATCTCGGGCTGACCCCATTTGCAAAAGACAAGTCTGAGGGTTTGAGCGTCCAGTTCCCATTTGAGCTGCTCTGCAAAAACCTGGCTGAGGTTGTCCACTCACACATTGGGCATGCTGGAAAGGTAAGTGGCAATGGGGTTGACATGAGGCGCAGTGCTCCAGTTCCATAGTTTAAAGGCCTCTGTACAGAGGGAGGTAAATCAGGCTTCGCCTTGCCAATTGATGTAGTACGTACATGCCGTATTGTCTGTCAAGATGTTGACCATTTTGTGAGTGATAAATGGCAGAAAATGATGGCAGGCATATCGCACTGCTCTGAGCTCGAGAAGGTTGATGGGGAGCATCTGTTTGCAGTGAGACCATTTCCCCTGTACTGTCTGGGTTCCGAGAGGAGCACCCCATCTCATGAGAGAAGCATCTGTTGTGAGAATAACTGCAGGAGCAGGCTGCTTGAAAGGGACTCTTTGCAGCATATTCTGCGGTTGAATCCACCATTGCAGTGAGATTAGGACATGTGGTGGTACAGTCACGGTCTTGTATAGAGAGTCCCTGGAGGGGATGTAAGCATTTCATGTGTAGTCTGGCTAATCTCACCACATATGTGGTGGCTGCCACATGGCCCAAGATTCTGAGGCATTCGTGCACAGTTGTGACCAGCAGTATGCGCACAGCAGAAATGAGGGCTGTGAGAGTGTCAAATCTGTGCCTGGGTAAAGTGTCTGTGGCCGTTGTTGAATCTAGGCAAGCTCCTATGAATTCTAAAGTGTGTGTTGGATGGATTGTGGATTTTTGGTAATTTATATGGAATCCAAGGCAGAGTAAGAGTGAAATAGTTTTGTTGATCATGTCCTCGGTCTCTTGGAATGACATGCCTTTTAGTAGACAGTCATCCAGGTGGGGAAAAATTATTAAACCCAGACGACAGAGGTGTGCAATTATGATAGCCAGAGTCTTTGAGAAAACCCTTAGTGCAGTGGAAAGATCAAATGGGAGAAATCAATATTGGTAATGTCTTGTGCCTATTAGGAAGCGTAAAAAGCGTCTACATGCTGGATGGATCGTTATATAAAAATAGGCATCCTGGAGGTCGAGGGCCGAGAACCAATCCCCATGATCCAATGCAGGTATGATACTGGCTAGCATTACCATCTTGAACCTCTTGTAAGTTACGTATTGGTTGAGTCTCCTGAGATCTAAAATGGGTCTCTATCCGCCCATTTTCTTCTGTGTTTGAAAATACTGGGAATAGAAACTCCTCCCCTCAAAGGCCGCTGGAACCAGTTATATTGCTCCTGGTTGAAGGAGATGTTGTACTTCTTGTTGGAGCAGGAGCTCGTGAGAGGGGTCCTTGAAGAGGGATGGGGAAGGAGGATGGGTGAGGTAAATAGAGAAGCTCACTTTGATGATCTCCACGTCCCAGCGTTCTGATGTTATTTCTGTTCATTGTTGTAGAAGGGACCATAACCAATGGGTGAATTGGAGGTTGGATAGTAATGCTGTTGTAGCAATGGGGATTTCACTCTGGCCCTTGATAAAACATTCAAACTTGCTGTCTGGACATGGAAGTTTGGGTCACTGAGGGTTGTTGTTGGTGTTGAGGTCTATGTCTCTGTTGTTTATTTCTCTGTCTAAAGTCATACCTTGTCTGTCAGTATAGTTCTCTGGGTCATGAGTAGTTCTATCTCAATCTCTTGTTTGGTGGTGTATACATTCCCAGGGATCTCTAAGTTGTGCGTGAGTTCTTCATAGAGTGCAGGACTGCATTCATCTTTTCGGCAAACAGGCTGGCTCTATTGAAGGGGAGGTCCTCAACTTTCAGTTGCAACTCCTCTGGGATTCCCAACACTTGGAGCCATGAGGCTCTGCTCATTATAATGGCTGTTGTGAAAGTCCGGGCTGCAGTATGTGCTACAGCCATGGCCTACTGTAGGGCACTACAGGCAATAGTGTGGCCCTCTTGAATGATGCTGTGCAGTTGGGGACGTTTCTGTTCTGGTAGGAACTGTCAAAGCTCCTGGAGCTTTGAATAATTGCAGTAGTCATAGTCGGCAAGCATTGCTGTGTAATTTGTAACTCTCAGCTATAGTGTTGCCAAGGAATAGACCTTTCTACCCAGGATGTCTAATCGTTTGTGATCCTCATTCTGGAGAGTGGACCTAAGGTTGGGATGTTTTGCCTTGTGCCGGACTGAGACCATGACCAGGGAATTAGGTGGTGGATGAGAGAATAAAAAAAAATATACCCCCATGGTGGGAACAAAATATTTTCTGTCAGCTCTCTTGTTAGTAGGGGTGACAGATGCCAGAATCTGCCATATGTTCTCAGCAGGGTCCATGATGGCCTCATTCATAGGAAGAACGATCCTAGAAGAGGTGGCAGGCTGCAGAGTGCGGAAGAGCCTGTATTGCTTTTCTTGGACCTCTTGATGATCTAGTTCTTGCGCTGAAGCCACACTCTTCAACAATTCTTGAAACTGATGTCGTCCATTGGAGGAGGGGTGGTTGAGATTATGACTTCATCAGGAGATGAGGACGAGTTTTGGAGAGGAGATCTATTCTCCCCTTTGGAAAGAGAATCCTCATCATCGGAGTGAGGATGCTCTGGGGAGTGCGGTGCCATGTCCCCAAGTGTAGGCTATAGGGGTCTCTTGGCTGGTGTAGGGGGAGCAGTGTGGTGTGGCTGGTGTAGGGGGAGCAGAGGGCCACTGGCCAGGATATGGAGGCGGTGGGTATGGTCAACGAGGGCCATACTGGCGTGGTGGTGGTGGACCATGTCAGTGTTCTTTCAAAGCAGGACTCCCATGGAGGATGCCTTTGTGTGGCAGAAGAGTGCTACAATGGAAAGCAGCTATATTGTCCCATTTCAGCCTCACAGAAAGAGAGACGGGGCTGGACAGCGAGGCAAGTGGACTGATTACTCCCCAACTTCTTCGGTGCACAGTGCTGAAGACTCGCAATCTGTCGGTGCCGTAGATTGTCCTTTTTGATGGTGCCGCAATGGTCTGAATTGTGATAGGTGCTTTGGGAGGGGGCATCTCAGAACGGGGTCTCTTCGGTGCTATCTCCAGTGCCATCTTTAGTGGTGACTTCGGTGCTGGTGTGAAATGTTTGGTCAGCACTGAGGATGGTAGTGCAGTCGGTGCCAATGAGGATGATGGTGCTGATGACTTAGGCTTAGGCTCAGAGTGGGACCTTTTGTACGGTACTGAATGTTTAGAGGGTGCTGTACCTGAAGTGCCAGGCTTGTTGTCAACGCTCACCCTGACTAAGCTCGGTGCTGGAGGTGGCAATTTAGCCAGGGACTCCCGTGGCTTCACTTTTGCCTTGTCAGAGGAGGTAGAGGAATGACTTTTGTCCATACCTCTGTTTTTGTCCCCATTCTTGGGCCAGGAGGGTGGCGGGGGAGGAGAAGGAGGAGGGGAAAGAGTCATCACATAGAGATTGAAGTAATTTCTTTTAGATATTATTTTTGAGTCTGTTGGCGTGGTATCGCCTAACTCTGGTGGTGAGGTTTGAACAGTGCGAACACTTCTGCGCCATATGTGCCTCTCCCAGGTACTTTAGAGAGAAGGCATGGCCAACCAACGCTGACATGGCCTCTCAGTAGGAGTCACAGAGCTTGAAGCCTGGGGAGCCAGGCATGTTGAACAAAGAGCAACAAAGAATTGAGGGATTCTTTTTTTGAATGTTTTTTTTGGATGAACAGAAAGGGTAGGAGTAGAAAACTTGGATATGGGAAAGAACTGAAGGGATTTAAATGATTTTTTGTACTTTCAGGTGAAGAAAGGGCAAGTAAAGGGAAGCTCTGTCTGCCGCTGAGAATGATAGAGAAGGAACTGAGGAGCCAAGCCATGCGCACACCTAATGGACACCAATAGCACCAGGAGAGGCTAATGCACATGTGCAGCATAGCAGGACACTGCTAGAGAAATCTCTGGTCGCCGGTGTGAGGATGAACCAGCACTCAGAGTGGAGCACCCCACAGGAACATCACTCAAAGAAGAACTATTCATTGTTTTTTAAGTTTTTTCAGATACAAACAAACACAGCTAGCCCTCTGAGACTACATAAAACATGACTGCCTTGTTATCCATGATCACTCACACAACTTTGCCCTCAGCTAGGTAGGAACACTTGGCATGGTAAATGGACCATTCTGAGTGCTCTGATGTTTGTGTGTAGGGAGAGCTCTTTCTGAGACCACAGGCATGGAGTCCTTAGGTGCTCAAGATGAGCTCCCCAATTTAGGTCATATGCATCAGAAATTAAGGTTATTGAAGGCTTTAAGATAAGAAAGAGAATGATTGGGGATCTTTCCATCAGTTGAAGGAGGCAAGGACCTGGGCAGATGGACACCCAGTTCAAGTGGTGTTGCTTAGTGCATAAACCAAGGACAACCATATTTAAAGTGGTCTAAGTTGCAGTCTTGCATGCTGCATGTGTCCCAGAAGCTTTCATGACAGGGTGAGCCTTAACTTTGGCTATCAGAGCAGACTGTTAGAAAATGACTCTGGCCAATGTTGATTCTAGCACTGCCCCAAATAAACTGTTTTCTCTGGGTAGGCATGAGAGTTTAATAAACAGACCCAGTACAGAAGGTGACTTGAACCAGGCTGATCTTGTTTTTCTACTTGAGCCTTTGATTGGACATGGATGAGCAAATTGTTGAGAAACAGGTAGATCTGAATGCTTCGACACCAAAGTAAGTCTTCTACTATCACCATGTATTTCATGAACACCACAAGGACTGCTGACAGACCAAATGGAAGATGGGTAAACTGGTAATGGGTTTGGCTTACAATAAATCTGAGGAACCTTCTGTGGCATCAGAAGATGGAAATATGGAAATAGGTGTCTTTCAAGTTGAAAGTGGTGATGGGAGGCCCAGAAGACAATGTGACAGGTCCACCATGGATTATGAATTATTAGAAGTAAAGCCCTTTCCCTCTCAAGTCCTGAGGTACCTCTTCCATAGTGCCTAACTGCATCTCTTGGGCTGCAAGTTCCTCGTGCAAAGGGTTCCTGAAGAGGAATGGGGATAGGAGGGAGGGGTGTAAGAGAATTAAAAGGTGTAAGCTTCTTCCACCATACTCAGTATCCAGCTGTCCAAAGAGACAAGGGACTATGCCAGTCTGCAGTAAGAGAAATGATCTGAAAATAAAAAAGGGATAGGATCCGAAATAGGAACTAATTTAGCGCCCTCGAGTGCACCTTAAGAAGTTTTGTTTGGGGCCCCCTGGATATCTATGTAATGATGAAAATGAGGGTAAAGTACAGGGGGCGATTACCTTGCTTATAAACCCTGCTCCTTTCATTAGAAGGCCCGGGGAGGCAGTAAGGCTGAAAAGCAGGCTTGCTGCTGAGGCCTGAAGGGCTTCCTCAAAGGCCCTGAGATCTGAGGGTAGCTCTGGAGTTTTTCAGACAATGGAATGGGTGGGTTGGTCCGTTCTGAAAACAGGGATGCACCCTTCAAGAGAAGATCCTGGACTGACTGCTTGACTTTCAGTGGTAATCCTGATCAGTGTTCCCTATAAATTGTGTGCTTGTGTGGCCACTGAGGTGAGACTCAAATGCCACTTAGCTAATCACATTCGCACATGCCTAAGTGCACATAGAAAAAATTATTCTCCATGTGGATGGAAACAATTAGAGGGAATATTGGCCTCGAATGGAATCAGGACCTGTTTCTTCTGATAACAGCAAAAGCTATTGTTTTGGCCACAGCATCAGTTGTCTAGGGCCACCCAGAAGGAGGCTTTGGCCATGGTCTTCCCTTCCTCCATGAGGGGGAAAGCTCTTGCCTAGAGTCGTGTAGTAACAAGTCTTTAAACTATGCCATCTAGAGTACGTCTAGACTACAGGCTTTTGTCGACAGAGGCTTTGTTGACAGATACTGTCGACAAAGCTTCTGTTGACAAAGAGCGTCTAGACTACATCCAGTTCTGTCAACAAAGCAAGCCGCTTTGTCGACATGAGAGTGTAGATGCAAAGGACAGTGTAGATGCAATAATGCCTTCTGTCGACAGAACTCTGTTGACAAAAGGTGTTATTCCTTGTAGAATGAGGTTTACCGTAGTCGACAAAACTGCTGAGTTCTGTCGACGTTATGTCGACAGAACTCGGCAGAAGTGTAGACGCAGGTATAGTTTTGACAAACCCTGTAGTCTAGACACACCCCTAGAGTCCCAAAAGTTGTAGCTTGTACCTTCCCAGAAAGACATGTTTGTTGGAATGCAAAACTGTAACCCACTCACTGAATAAATCATCTTACTGAACAGGTCTAGCTTCTTAAAGTCCTTTTGCTCTGGAGTCATACATGACTACTCATATCTGTCCATCTCATGCGCCGCAGTAGGCACCAAAGACCTAGCAGAAGGGTAGGAGTACAGATATTCAGACTCATTGGCCAGTACATAATTTTTTTTCTTTGCCTTCTTTGAGGTGAGGCTAGGATGGGATCAGCCACAATGCTCTGACCAGACCCGTAAGAGTCTCACTGAGGGGTATGGCCACCTTTGATGGGGCAGCCATGGCCAATATATCAATGGTTCAGCCACGTCTTTAAAGAAAACAATTTGCCATGAACAGGATTAAGTAAGTTTCTTAGGGCAGCTACTGAATTATCCAGCTGTGCTGATGAAACCATCATAAGGAAAAGCATGGGTAAATAAAGCAAATATTTTACAGTGTTCATTTTCATACATTACTATTATCAGTTAATTGTTGCTTCTGAGTGATAACTATTAATAAATCTATAAAGAACAGCATTAAGTACTTTTTGGTTAAGAAGCCAAAATCTAGTGTGATTTTATTCCACAATTATATTCTTAAATAATTATTTAACAAATCACTTTTGAAAGACTTACACATTTAAGCTCTAAGGGTATGTCTACACTAGCTCGTTAGTTCGAGCTAGGTAGGCAAATGAGGGCAACCGGAGTTGCAAATGAAGCCCGGGATTTAAATATCCCAGGCTTCATTTTTAAATCCCCCTTAGTCCGAACTCCGTGCCCGCGGCTACACGCGGCACGGAGTAGGTAGTTCGAATTAGAGATCCTAATTCGAACTACCGATACTCCTCGAATTAGGATCTCTAATTCGAACTACTAACTCCGTGCCGCGTGAAGCTGCGGGCACGGAGTTCGGACTAAGGGGGATTTAAAAATGGCGGCGCCTGGGAACATGCAAATGAAGCCTGGGATATTTAAATCCCGGGCTTCATTTGCAACTCCGGTTGCCCTCATTTGCCTACCTAGCTCGAACTAACGAGCTAGTGTAGACATACCCTAAGTGAGTACTGATTTAACATAAAAGTTAAACATGAAATATAGAGAGATTGTTGTATTTCCACTATCATTGTTAAAGAGAAACATGAATTGGTAGGGAGAGGTTTTTTCAACAAAACAAGCAGAGTTTTGAAGTTCTG
Organism: Rafetus swinhoei; assembly: GCA_019425775.1. Lineage (NCBI taxonomy): Eukaryota > Metazoa > Chordata > Testudines > Trionychidae > Rafetus > Rafetus swinhoei. The sequence goes on along the minus strand of CM033439.1, from coordinate 10,127,092 downwards.
CATTAAAACACAAAGACCTAGTGAAAGATACTTCTCCTGGGAAATCAGAATACATGAAAAGCTAGACCAGATACTCTATTTGGAATGGATCTGTGTCTGCATTCAGAGACATAGCTCAATTGGTTACCCTACACGTGTGACAAAGGGAACAGAATTTAGCTCCTTCTATAACAGTGGCTTTCAAACTTTTTTCCTGGTTGAAGAAAACTGCTGATGCCTGCAACCCAACTGATCAGGGGATGAGGGGTTTGGACTGTTGAAGAGGGCTATAAAATGAAGCAGTGCATGGGGAGGCAGGAGAGGCTTAGGGCTCTTGGCTAAGGGTACAGGCTCTGGGGTGAGGCTGTGTTTGGGGGACAGGAGAAGGCTCTGGGTGTGGGAAGGGGTTAGCGCACTGGACCGGGAATTAGGCGTTTGTGGTGCAGGAAGTAGCTCCAGGTTTGGGGAGGGGCTCAGGGCTGGGGCAGGGAGTGGGGCATGGGCTTAGCTCAGGCATTTCCTAGTCAGCAGTGTAGCAGGGATGCTAATGCAGACTTCCGACCTGTCCTGGCACCATAGACTGTACTGCGCCTGGAGAGCAGCCAGCAGCAGGTCCACCTTCTAGGTGAAGGTGCACAAGTGGCTCTGTGAGCCGTCTCACCCATTCAATTCGAGTGCGGAGTTCATGCTCAAGGTGGGGCTAGCGCGCAGAAACCCAGGGCTCCTCTGCCTAGGAGCTGGACTTACTGGCACTTTTGGAGTGCAGCATAATGTCAGATCAGGTAGGGACAAGTGTTTTTTAAAGTGTGGGTTGTGACCAAGATTTAGCTGGCTGCCAGGATCCTTGGTGCTTTACATTCTGTGACCCTGTGCTGGCTCATGAAACAGAGTTTGAAAACCACTGCCCTTGAACACAGAATTGTACCACTTGAGAGACCGGACAAAAGCTCTTTGAGCTATCAGCAGTTTTATCATCTGCAAGCAAGCCACTAGAGCAGTGGTTTTCCAAGTTGGCTTGTGGACCTGCATGGGTAAACACTGTCTTGTGGACCTGCCTGGGCCCGCAACACTTAGACAAAGCACCCACAGCCACAGAGCCTCCCAGCTCCTATTTGTTGCAGTTTGCTGTTTCCAGTCAAGGGAAGCTGTGGGAAGCTACGTGGCCCAGGTCACCGCTTCCTGTAGCTCTGCTTGGCTGGAAACGGCAAACCGCAGCCAATGGGGGTTGTGAGGGTCCATGGCTACAGATACTCAGATAAAGTGTGGCAGGCCTGCCATTGGCTTACCTAGGCAGGCCCACTACCCAAAATTTGAAAACCACTGCGCTGGAGGGTGGTAGCTCACACTTTAAACACAATAAAAGTAATTTAGTTTTAAGATACCTGCATATAACACAGCCTCAATGCGGTCCTTGATGTGCTCAGAATTACTTTCTGCTGCAAGTGGAAGATGGGATGTTCCATTAGGAGATGGAACTACCAGAGGTCCTACTAAAAATGCACATGCTGCACCAAGATAATTAAGCAATGATGCAATAGCTGTTGCAGTAGCACGTTCATCCGGAGAAAACCAGGTAGTGGAGAGAAATGGAGCAGCATTCATTACAGTTGGACCTGCCAATCCATTTAACAGCTGCCCTCCATGAATCAATCTAGAAAGGAGAAAAGAATATGCAGACATTTACAAAGTAATTACTTAACCATTATGTAAGATATAGAATGTGCCAATATGTGTTACTCCACAGAAGGGATGCCGAAATCATTAGCAGAAAAGGAATATTTTATACTAAGAGAAGCAGGGCTACATTCATGAAGAATACAGAAGCTACTTTGTACTTATTAGCATTGAAGTGAATGGAGAAGTTAAATGTTCTCTTCAAAGAAGGAACGGTGAAGAGAATAAGAATGGGAGATTGTTTTGGAGAAAGGATAACATGATAGGGTATGAAGGAAGAAAGAGCCTTAGTGACAGTCAAGCTCCAAAATGTTAACCCTAACTCCATGTGTGTTATGCAGGCATGAGTCCCACAGAGTTTTAAACCCTTTAGTGGGTTTTAATTTTGGATCTCTCTCAAAGCCCCTTTGCATGTTTTCAGTACAATATATATTTCCACACTACAGTTTTACACTAAAAGGCAGGTAAGATTTGGCCCTTAGTTGTTCTGACTCAGAATAATCTTATTCTGCTATTTAGAACAGTGAAGTAGCAAAATACAAATTCCCTTTCATTTCCCCCATCCTCTGGTACTCTCTCACCTTGGTTTAACAGATAAAGACTGGAAATAACAAAAAGGAGGTGGAAGTCCCGTAGACACTGACCATACACAGAGAGCACGGGCACAGTCAGCATACACGGAGGAGTTTTTGAGGTCACTTGTAAACATGGAATTCAAGCCAAAAACCTTCCATTTTCACTTTTACAAATGTAATCAGACTTAAGATGCTAAGACCTTTTAGAATTTATAAAATACTTAAGATCTAAAAATCAGCCAGAGTCAAGCTAGTTAGCAAACCACTCAAAATCATTTTTAATCTCCAAATGAGATACACCCCTTGTACTTTAAGATGAGAGCAAAGGTGATGTAAAGATTCATTTTGAGGAGTTTTTTTAAACATGAAACGTGAACCCTCTGTTACTCCTGCAAAAAGTCATAAGACACAAAGACATGGTCTAAAAATGGGAAACACAAGCCAAGCTAAATCAGGAGTTAGGCAACACTTCAAGCCACAAATGGCGAAATGTCAGTTTATGGCATGAGCTTTAAAATGTACAAAGGAAAAAAAATCTCAGTGAAATATCACTAGACAAAAATCTATTGAAACAGATGTCAATAGAAATGTCACTCATTTATCATTAATTTCAATCCAAACTTGAAATGTATGAAAAATAATTCAGAGCAAACAAAAAAACAAAAAACTCACCACCACATATTCAAAGGAAATATTTTACTGACTCTGTACATGGGAGTTAAATTATATTAACTATTAAATAAAAGTAAACATATCTTCTATAAAACTAACTATTAGAAGTGTTATCCTTTCTTTGTAATATACAACTGAAGCTATACTATTTCATGCTGTGATTTAACAGATATCACAGGTTAAACAGGATCAAGCAAGTTCAATTCTTAGATTGGAGGTCCCGAGATAATTCCAAATAGTTATTGGCCTTCCATAACTGTTGCTCATGTTGCAGCCCTGCAAATGTCTTGGATTGGAATTTGGGCCAGAAATGCTACTGAAGAGTCCTGAACTCTCGTGGAATGAGTAATCAAGATGGCAGACAGTGGAATATTTGCTTGCATGTAGCATGCCTGAACACAGGAAGTCATGCAGGATGATTGTGATGGGGCACCATGGCCCCGCACTTTAAAACCCCCCACGCTGGCCTGTGACGGAGCGCCACAGCCCTACACTTTAAACCCCCCCACGCTGGCCCGGTATGGAGGACGGCGAGCGGGGGTACGTGCATGCGCGGCATGCTCAGATGCCGCCAAACAGCTGGGAGGGAGAGAGGCAAGGCGGCACGCCGGATCTGGAGGGGGAGCGGTGAGTGAGTGAGTGCAGGAGCAGTGTGTCCGGGGGCTGCCAATCAACGGAGGGGGAGGACGTCCAGAGTGACATGGGCTCCGCCCGACACCGTAAGAGGGAGGAAGGAGGAAGAGGAAAGGGGAGGGTTACCTGACGGGAGCACGGGAGATTTAAGTAAGGAGATGGGAGTGCAAAAGGGGTAGGCGAGGCCCAAAACCTAGGAAAGGGGGAGAGGAAGCAGCCCAGGGCAGGGCATATGTAGAGCTCGCAGACTGGCGCATTTCGGCGGGAAGCCCTGCAAGTCGGACCAGACCAGGATAGGTCTGCGTCCTTAGGGCCCTGGGCTGGGGTCCGTGAGTGAGGGAGGGCCCGGACCCCCCTCTCCCTGCCGGGGTCCATGAGTGAAGGTGGGCCCAGACCCCTCCTCTCCCCGCCGCCATAGAAGGCTGTGTCAATTGGATCCAAGCGGAGGGGCACCCTGATCCCTTAAATCAAACTGCAGAAGGAGACTCAAACTGTAAAGTTAAGGGCACTGGGTGCAAATAAAACCACAGGGTGAAGAACAAAACGTTTACAATGATATTCTGTGGACTCAAACAAATAAGCTTTGTTAGGACAACCATATCAAGAAACACTTACAACTTGGTGAGACAGGAAGCCCTAGTGATGGCTTACTACTACTGAACAAGACTTGTCCTATTTGTTCTCAACAGGCTTGCTCCACCAGCATTAGCCAGGGAGCTTCCATGTGGTTACATGAAAGGACCTGACATTCCGGTGGAGCAAATGGACACAGTATTGAATAGGGGTACGAATTGTAGCAGGAGTGCTAATGACAAGTCTAGCAGCATGTCAAATCAGTGTTCACATGCCATGCAAGGAGCTATAAGAATAACACTCAACCTGTCCTGCTTGATTTTTAAGACACTGTGTCCTAGAGGAACTGGGGAAAATGCACAATATAGGAGCTTTGACGGTGGAAGCAAGAAGGCATCTGAAAGGGAGCCTGGGCTGTGCCTATGCAGTCAGAAAAATTTATGGCATTTTCTTTTCTGCTTGGTCACAAATCTGTCAACTCACTTTTGGAGGATGAACCTGGTGACCTCTGAGTGAAGGGGCCACTGGCAGTATGAGAGAGAGATCTGCTGCAATGACGTGCCAGGGCATTCAGGGCTCCTGTAAGATAGGAAGCCTTGAGGGGATGAAGTGCTTCATACAGAAGTCTCAGATGGATGACCTCCTGACATAGGGTGGAGGAGTGCATTTCTCCCTTCTTGTTGATATAGAACACGGCTGTGGCATTGTCCATCGGTACTCACACTGCCTTGCTTGTGATCTGAGAAAGAAACACTTGGCAAGCTGAACAGATGGCTCTGAACCCCCCAACGTTTTTATGCAGAGAGAGCTCTTCCTGGAACCACAGGCCCTGCAGCTTGAGACCTTTGCATCTAGGTCTGAAGCGTTCACTACTATAGACACTTAGAGCTAGGGGGCAACAAAGGGAATGCCCACCAGTGCCAACTGGTGGTCCTTCCACCACTTGAGGGAGGTGAAGGCCAGGGCTGGAACAATACAATCGAGTTCAAGTAGTGTCTGTTTGGTGAGTACACTGATGCTTACCACACCTGCAGGGGCCTGAGACACAGCCTTGTATGCCATACCATACAAATACATGCAGCCACGTGTCCCAGGAGCTTGAGGCAAACCTGAGCTGCTGTGACCAGGTAGGTCATGACTCTGCATATCAGAGTTGACATGGTCTGGAACTGAGCCTCTGGAAGGAAGGCTCTGGCCTGGGTTGAGTAAAGCATTGTCCTGACAAACTTTATTTCCTTCATTGCAATGAGAATCAACTTTTGTTTATCAACAGGTATAGTGCTCAGAAGGTGCTGACTAGACTTATGCTATTCTTTACTTGGGCCTCTGAGTGACTGCTGATCAGTCATTGAAATATGAGTAAACTTGAAAACCTTCCTTTCTGAGGAAGGCTGCTACCACCACCATGCATTATGTAAAAACTCAAGGGGCTGCAAGTAGGCCAAATGCAAGAAAGGTGAACTGGTAAAAGGGTCTGGTTTACAATAAATCTGGGGAATCTTCTCTGGCCATAGAAGATGGAAATGTAAAAGTAAGCACCCTTAAATTGAGGATGGTGTACCTGTTCCATGGATTGAAGGAAGGGATGAAGGGAGGCCAGGGAGACCATGTGGCACTTCAGTTTCTTGAGATGACGGTTGAGGCAATGCAACTGCAATACTGGGATAAAGGCCCCTCTTGGTCTTCGAGATTAATCAGAAGATTAATCTCTCAATTTTGAGGTAACTTTTCCACAGCCTGCATCCGTAAGAAGATTTGCACCCTCTTGGGCTAGGAATTGCTTGCGAGAAGGGTCCCTAAGAAGAGGTGGATGAAAACTGAAGGGTATAACCATCCACCACTGTATTTAGCACCCAGTTGTCCAGTGTGATGTGGGATCATACCAGGCCAAAGTGTGAAAATTCATCCAAAAACCAGGGCACAGCAGAATTGAATGCAGAAACTGGTATAGTGCCCCTTTACACTTTTTTAAGAGCCATGCTTAGGCCCACTGAAGTGCTTAAGTGACCCCAGCATCAAGTTTGAGGTATACAGAAATAGTTGCTAGCACTTGTAACCTCTGACTTTTTTAACAGAGCCTGTCTTGGTGGCAGAGCCGAAAAATGAACCGGCTGTTAAGAACTGAAGTGCTTCCTCAAAGTAGATGGAGTCCTTCAGGATGTGGATCTGTGTGTCTATTTGCACTGAAAACCACAACAAGCCTCCAAAAGGGAGGTTATGAATCAATGGCAGAATCTCCTGAAGTCGTCCCAAGAACTGCAATGAAGAGCATCACCTCATGGCCACTGCAGAGGCCATAATCCTGGGTGTGCATTGTGTCCAATGCTGCTTGGAGTGAGGCTTGAGCAACAAACACTCTTTCCCTCCTTTAAGAGGGCAGAAAATTCCTACCTTGAGTTCTGAAACACAGAGACTTTTAAAATTTGTACAAGGAGTCCCACAAGTTCTAATCATATCTCCCCACCATAGAGGGCATGCTGGTTTAATACACATAGGTATAGTGCACCTCTCAAATTTTCTCCCAGAGTTTCTTTGAACCCTTCTGTATGGGGGTAAGTACTTGTTTTGCCTTGTTTAGCCCTCTTATTGGGAGTTGGGGAAGGGAAGGTTAGAATATACACATTTGTATCCTTTGGCTTCTCTGCCCTCTTCCAAGAGGCATGGAGAGAAGATGGGTTCTGCTATGGGGCTCTGACCAGCTCAATTATAGCCTCGTTAATGGGTAGGCCCACCTGAGATGGTGCTGGTGCGGTCAAAATGTCAATGTGGCTGCAGTAGGATGATTCACTCATCTCAACCTCTAGCCCCCGATTTATCACCACGCTCTTTAGAAGCTCCTGATGGGCTCTAAAGTCATCTTGTGGCAGTGAGCTTCTTGGTCCCATGATGGCCTTGTCTGGAGAGAAGGAAGAGGCAAGAGGGAGGAGGAGTTCTTCTACTTCTTCAGCTTCAGCTAACTCCATGAGGCACATGTCCTGTGCATCAGCACCAGAGTCAGGGTTTGGTGCCAAGTGGAGTGGTACAAATGCACTCCTCTTAGAAGCAACTAATCGAGTATGACTGCTCAGAAGATAGACCTAGTACAGAGGAAAACCTCATAGGTTCCATTGCATAGGCCACTATCCAGCTGGTCAGTACCAGTGGGGGGGGACCTGCACCGGGGAATGGTGGCACATAAAATAAGTACCAATGGCAGTTCTTAGGATGGGCGTAGGGTTAGGGTTCCACCTCAGACTCAGAAAATGAGTACTCCCAAGGTGACCACAGGGGAGTGGTACTCCTGACTTCCTCCAACCGGTGTTGAGGTTCCGGGTCTGGGGACAACCTTATAGAAGAAAGCAGGTACAACTTGCCCATGGAAGGTATTAAGGTCCCAGGGACGGTATTAAGGTCCCAGGGACAGGAAGATGCTCAGAGCCCCATGCTCTCTTGCTTGTGCTCGTTGGAGCCAATGGTTTTCCCATAAGAGTTGACAGTATTGGAAGTAATAAGTCATCCCTGGACAGAGTCTGCTGGTGCCATGATGGCAACGATGGGTGGGGGTCCTGCACTGGAATCAACAGTGCCACCACAGCACTAGGGATGGAGATGTGGCCCGATGAAAATTTAACTCCACTGCCTTCCCCTTACCCGCCTTTCTTCTGCACCAGTAAGCACTCTCTCTCAGAGCAATGCTTTTTTATATTTTTTCCTCAGCACTAGAGATGGCAAATGATGCCAGGATATGCATGGTACCGGAGGACCACTTCGCACCAAGACCAAAGTGCTCAGTGCCGAATCCAAGTCTTAGCTCCATAGCTGGTTTAAGAGCAGCTTCTATTAGTAATGCCCTCAGTCTTGTCTCTCTTTCTTCACATGTTGCTTAAAAGAACTGGTAAAGCTGACAGCGCTTTCTTGTGTGAGCCTCCTAAACACTCCAGACAGGTGGAGTATGGGTCACTCACGGGCACAGGCTTGCACAGAAAATACAAAGTTCGAAGCTAGTCTCAGGGATGAAGGGAGTCCCTCAACAATAAAAGAGGGGTTCCAGCTATCTTTATTAATATTATTTACAATATTTAAATTATATTTATAAATATTAAAACTATGCTAAAATTAAAACTAGGATACAGAGATAAAACCACTGAAAAACTCCTTGCCAAAGTGAAAAGAGTTGTTCTAGCTACCATGAGGAGAGGTAAGGAAACAAAAAGGGTGAAGGGCCAGTGGCACCCCCACACCAGCACAGCAGCATTGCTAGAGCTGGTCAAAGGGATCGGGCTGAGGGAAAAATATCAGGCAACAGTGCATGCAGCACACATGCACCTGTGGAATGGACATGATCAAGCACTTTAAGAACCAGGATGCTTGTGATTAAGCAGAGAGCTTAAATCAGCACTGAAATAATGCTCCAGAATGGCTTAAGTAGTAATGTGCTGTCTTTGAGAAAGTTGCAAAATGAAGACCTGTTATCTTTAGATTATGTATAATTATATCAATTATTTCAGAACTTCCAGTTACCACTTTGAGGATTGATAGGTTCTTGTCCCAGGATCAGGTCCAGTATTTAAATTATTCCATAGTTGGGAACCCTGATGTGCACAGTTTGCAACACTCACGCTATAGAAATTCTTGTATATTTACAAATATACTTTATTAATACATTTGGCACAGTCACAAATACCCAAACTTAACAGGATAGATATGGAATATACATCTACTCTTTCATAAATTCACTCCATTCCTTGTAGAATAACATGAGGCATTAATCATCATCTTCCTCATTACCATCATCTTCTCCATCACCACCAGTGGCCATCATTCTGGCATCTCCCAAGGACTACATCTCCTTCTCTGACTGCCCCTAGGCTGGGATGTCACTTTTGTAAAATTTTATGCTGATGTCATGTTTGATGAATATTCAGTAGATGTATCCCTTTCTCTATAATTGCATTTTCTCACCTTATTAATGGTGAAGTATTTTTTTTCCTATAGGTCAGTGTAACTTCTTATATATATCAATTTGTTACTCTGGCCCCTTTTGTAGTTATGTCCTAACTGGTTATTCGGTCTGGTCTCAACCTAATATTTCAGGTTTTTCCAAGTTGTGGAGTACCTGTTAAGTTTGAGGGGATACTTGGAAGCCACTATGCCATTAAAGGTTGCTTTATCTTAACCCTATCCAGGTGAAAGGTCCTAAATACATGCATGTTGACTCTCTTCTCTAGGTGAAAGGTCCCAGACATATGTAAGCCAACTATGTTATCCGGCTGAAAGTCCCAGGCACAGATATACTAATTTTGTCTTAACTCAACATGCAGGTTGGTCCTTTGTGTTACAGCCAAGCTACTTTAATATAAACTATTGTAACCTATTATAATAAACATATAATCAGGCCATAAGGAAATAAGAAATCTATAAGAAATATATATGTCTAAGGAAGCTAACAAGTTAGCTCTATAGGCTACAAACATACTGTTGCCTATTAATCATAAATCAAGATCTGGGACATTATAATTATAAGGACATAAGACTCCAAAATGGAGTTTGTGGACTGAGGGACATTTAAAATGGAACCCAAAGGAGCTAAAAGACTTTTGCCGCCAAAACTCTAACATCTGCACACGGCACATGGCTGTGCACACCGCACCACGGTGCTGCACACAATGTGAAGATCTGCACTCGGCACTGATTTGTTTGCACCCAACACCATTTTGTGCACTAGAGATGCTCCTGTGGTTTTCCCGCCTTGGGACCTTTATAAACACAAGCCCCTGAAGAGATTGGGTTGGTTCTATCTTCACTCGCTTGGTTCGGTTCGTTCAACCGCCTGGCCGTAAGCAGCCTGCTGTTCCTGAGACCGTGGTGAAGGCCCGGGACCTATTTTGGGACAGATCACCATCTCCAGCTGCTCACAGGGTGCTTCGGCCCACCACTGTGGCGATTGCCCAGTACGGTGGACCCCAGCTACCTGCATCCACAGAGTAACACCTTTGGACTCCTCAGTGTTCCTCCCCTGAGGCGGTCAAGCCAACGGGTAGCAGGTCCTGAGCCTCGGCTATCACCTCAATCCTGATCCTAGACAGACTGAGTATAGTTTATGTTCTCCGGTTAACTGTGCTATCCCCTATTATTTCAGAGCGTGAGGGGTTGGTTTTCTTTTACAGTGTTGTGTTCTGGGTTTATTCTTATGCTGTTATCTGTTGTATACAATATATCTTTTAAATTGGATATTGGAGTCTGTATTTATTCTGGACTGGAGAAATCCGCCGGTGACAGATACGGTGGTTTCCAGGTCGGACCACCTTCTGGGACAAAGGCATTTACCATCTAGTTGGCCCCACACCAAATTTAGCTTACTAGTGCACCTTTGGTGGTAACAATACTTTTGACTATATATCAGCGGTTCATAAACTTTTGTACTGGTGAATCCTTTCACGCAGCAAGCCTAAGTGCAATCCCCCTTTATAAATTAAAAACACTTTAACATCATTATATATGTTGGAGGCAAACTGGAATAAGAGTTGCAGTATGACAGCTTACAACTCTCCGTGTAATAACCTCATGACCACCGGGTGGAATCATGATCCCCCATTTGAGAACTCTTATAGTACATCATACCTGCTCTATTTGCCTCTTAGTCTTCTATAAAACCTGGTGTTATCCATTGTACACAGCCTATTTCTTTTAAATATTTGCATATTTTTTTCAAATGCCAATATTTTAGGTTTTTAAATTTCAAAACTTTATTCTCTCAACTATTTGAGCTTCCTGAGTATTGCCTGCTTCTAATGTCTCTGCATATGTTTGCATTGTTAGTTTCATGTTATCCTTCATTCATGAACTTGTTTGAATTAAGTTACTTTTCAAGGGAAAGAGATTTTCTTTGTTCCTCTACATATCTCTAGCTTGTCTCCAAAAGGAGACGGAAAAGATATTCAAAATGTGGTCCAATACATTCAGTAGTTATCTAGTACCATACACTAGGAGACAAATATATAGCAGCTGACAGAGAAATATGAACACAATAGTATCAGGGCTTTTGCTGTTTGTTAGTATCTTGCTAGTCATGAACTAGATTTCAGTCTAAAAGACTATCAAGATCTATTTCCGACAGACCATCACCAACACTAAAAATTGCTCTAAGATTAGAAGCATTTGTTCCCATTTTTCCCATTTTCTCCTGGTTTTTGTTATCCAAAAGGAGCAAAGAGCAACCACATTTTTTCTCCACAGCCTTACACTGTAATTTAAGTTTGATTCTGTAATACAAGATTTCTTTTGTATGAAAGGCAAGAACTGTAAAAGAATTTTAGTTGAGTTCTGAACCCTATTCAAAACATTGTTAAGACCTGACACACTAACTGTTGAATTTTGATTGATCCTGTGTTCATCTCTGTTCTGCTCTCAGATTTCTACATTAACTAGATTAATATTGGAAAAGTATTTTCAGGTACCAAGCAATGCAGCAAGTATTGAGACCAAATAACAGAAAATACCCAAGAGTGTGAGGCTTTTCATCACAAACACACACAAAATTATGAAAGGGAAAAGGTCATGTGGAATTTAACACAGAGTTACTAAATAACCATTTGTTCTCCTTAAAATGGAAGTGAGTGCATACTAGTGTGGATTAAAAAACACTAGATTTTTTTTTATTTAAATGAGAATTCTTTTATAAAATGCTTTTTGAGGAAAAAAGCTCTCAAGTTTTAATTAAGGTACATTATAGCTCAAAGATATCTCACCATGGAATACAGATTATAAATTCTAATTCTATAGTATGAGACAATACAGTAATTACTCACTTAACATGTTTTCGCGATAGCACGATTTTTGGGGGGAACGTTTTTTGAACAACACGACCGTCCCCAAAATAACACGGTTTCCACAGCCGGCCGGACTCCGGCAGTTGCGTGGGGCTTCCCCCGCCTCCCTTCAAAGCGGCGGAGGGTTCGCTGCTCGCCACGCCATTCCCCAGAGAACCCCTCTCGCCGGACGCCTTGTTCCCTCTCCTCCGACCCAGCTTGCAGGCCGGCGGATGGGTTTCCCCAGCCAGCTGGTCACCAGCGGCTGCGTGGGGCTTCCCCCACCTCCCTTCAAAGCGGCGGAGGGTTTGAGGCTTGCCGTGCCGTTCCCTGGAAACCCCCTCTCGCCGGACACCTTGCTCCCTCTCCTCCGACCCAGCTTGCAGGCCAGCGGTTGGGTTTCCCCAGCCAGCCGGTCACCGGCGGCTGCGCGGGGCTTTCCCCGGCTCCCTTCAAAGCGGTGGAGGGTTCGCTGCTCATCGAGCCGTTCCCCAGAGACCCCCTCTCACCGGACGCCTTGCTCCCTCTCCTTCGACCCAGCTTGCAGGCCAGTGGCTGGGTTTCCCCATTCCCCACCGCTTGAAACCCCCACCTTTTCCATTATTTTCAATGGGAAAATTGACCCCACATAACACGATCATTTTCTGCAACGCGTCTACCGTGTTAAATGAGGAATTACTGTATATTTTAAAAATGTTGCAAAAGCGTTCCAATAGTACATGGATTAGGGGTCCAATTTTCCAGAGTCTTCGGTCTAGATTATTTAGGTTAATCTCTCTTTCTACCAATTGACTCAGTGCTCAGTCTAGAACAGTGTTTCCCAATTTTATTTGGCCATGGAACCCTTTTCAGCTTTTCAAGGAACCCCTAGGTTTGTCAAGCGCACACACACACACACACACACAAAATAAAAGGGGGGTGGAGGGGAACCCACCAATGCATGAAAATCACATTCCTTTCCCAAGACCCCACTCCTTTGAGGCCCCATCCTCTCTGTTCCCCCTCCTCTCCCTAGCCCTAGCCCTTATGTATTCTTGCTTCCCTCTTGCTAACCCTAGCCCTTATACACTCGCACTGGGTTGAGACAGGAGATGTGGGCTCTGGGGTGGGAATGGGGATTTGGGTGTGGGAAGGGGTGAGAAGTGCAAGCTCTGGGAGGGAATTTGGATGCAGGAGAAGGGGATGCTGGCTCGGGAGGGGGCTCCAGGCTGGGAAGTGTTGGGCTCAGGTGGAAGGTTGGGGTGCTGAGCAAGTCACAGGCTTGTGGATGTGAGGGTGCAGGAGTTTGGGTTGGATATGCGAGGGGCTCAGGACAAGGAGGCTGTGAGCATGATGGGCTCAGGACACAGATTTGTGATGTGAGGATGGTGCAGGAGTGTTGTGGCAGAAGACTGAAGATGTGGGGATGCAGGAGTTTGGGGATGTAAGAGGCTCAGGACACAGGGTTCCAGTGTATAACAGGCTCAGATTTGGGGTAGCACAGGAGTGTTATGATGCTGCAGTGAGATGGGGATTTGGCCCCAATTGGGGGCATGTTTGCCGGGCTTCATTTTTAAATAAAATATTATGTCAAACTCAAAGGTTTTAGCATTGTCTATTTATGGGAGGGGCGGGGAACCTGTTTTGAGTCAAGGGTCACTGACCCACAGAAAAGTCAGTTGGGGCCACACAAGTGAGATGCAAAAAAACCCTCCAAAACCCCCAAGCCTCACTAATGTGGTCCCAACTGTGCTGGTGGGGGCAGGGGACAGGGTACTCATGGGGGGTCTGGGCAGGGGACAGGGGCAGCTGGGACCAGTACCTGGCAATCCTGAAGCACCTCTGGGTTCCAGGACATGTGCGACTGCACTTCCCCTCCCCAAACAGCTGGTATGCATGCTGCCTGAACAGCAGGGGCTGTTGCACTCCAGCAATTTACTTCCACGATGCCGTCCGGGGAAGTCCCAGGGCAAAGACCGCTGCCTGCACAGTCGGAGCTGCACAGACCCAGGTTTCCTGACCTCCCCCTCCCCCCATCGCGCAGAAAGGCCGTGGAACTAAGTTACCGGGTGCCATAGCCCCAGCTGTTCAGGCAGCGCGTGCCGGCTCCTTTGGGGAGGGGAAGTGCTTCCCTCCCCGCTGTGGGTCACATGGTGTCACCCTTGTCCAGCACCCCCATAGTGTGCCGGCTGGGAGCAACTGTTCCCCTCTGCCCCCGCCTCGCTATGCCTCTGCGTCGCCAGGGACAAAGGGGAAACAAGTGTGCTGCTTCTTTAAGAAGCTGGCTAGCCAGTGCTCTCTCTTTCAGAGGGGGCAGGGGAGTGCCGGCTCCTCGAGGAACCCCTACTTTCGCTTCGCAGAACCCCAGGGTTCTGTGGAGCACCAATTGAGAAACACCTGTCTAGAAGATACCATCAGGTGCTTAGTTTTGCGGTTCTCAAGCTGTGGATTTGTGTCTCCAGAGATAACATGCTTGTTGACAGCAAAAATGTTTTAAAATAAATAATATATAGAGATAAGAAATAGAGACCGCACTCTATTGTTTCTCTGCAAATGTGTACACCGATTCAATCCCTTATCTTTCCCTAAAAGTGCCATTTCAAAAAGTTCAATGAATAGAAGATTGTTGGGAGTGGAATAGATCTGGACAAAGAGAAGTCTGGAGATAAATGTGAGAAAGGAGGGCCAGAAACAAAAAGACAGGCATGCATGCAAAATACAAACAGTGCCACAAAAAAAAAAAAAAAAAAAAAAGCAAGGATTAGCTGTCCAAATGAAACAATATCATGAGAAGTATTCCTTCTCAGGAGGAAGCTGCATTGAAGATGTTGAAAGAAATATATATGAACATGCAGGATCTTCAGGTTGGTAAACTTATTTCATACTTCTTTTTTAAGCCTGTCTCCCTTCTGGACTATTTCTGAATTCTCATGTTGGAACAAAAAAATACAGTTGTTACTCTATGGTGCTATCATTTTTTGATGCAGTTGTGATAAAAAATAAATTCCTGATCTAGGCAGATGATGATCTTCCTTTTACAACTGCACCTTTAAAGTGGTACTAAGTGTCACTGAATGCAATAAGTATCAGAAGGGTAGCCGTGTTAGTCTGGATCTGCAAAAGTGACAAGGAATCCTGTGGCACCTTATAGACTAACAGATGTATTGGAGCATAAGCTTTCGTGGGCAAAGACCCACTTTGTCAGATGTATGTAGTGGACATTTCCAGAGGCACGTATAAATATGCAGGCCAGAATAAGACTAGAGATAATGAGGTTAATTCAGTCAGGGAGGGTGAGGCCCACTTCTAGCAGCTGATCTGGAGGTGTGAACATCAAGAGGTAATGATCAAGCGATCTCTCTCCTGCCATCCATCTCCACCGTCTGACAAACAGAAGCTAGGGACACCATTCCTTACCCATACTGGCTAATAGCCATTAATGGACTTAACCTTCATGAATTTATCTAGTTCTCTTTTAAACCCTGTTATAGTTCTAGCCTTCACAGGCAAGGAGTTCCACAGATTGACTATGCGCTGTGTGAAGAAGAACTTCCTTTTATTTGTTTTAAACCTGCTGCCCATTAGTTTCATTTGGTGGCCCCTAGTTCTTATATTATGGGAACAAGTAAATAATTTTTCCTTATTCACTTTCTCCACACCACTCATGATTTTATATACCTCTATCATATCCCCCCCCTTAGTCTCCTCTTTTCCAAGCTGAAAAGTTCTAGTCTCTTTAATCTCTCCTCATATGGGACCCGTTCCAATCCCCCTAATCATTTTAGTTGCCCTTCTCTGAACCTTTTCTAATGCCAGTATATCTTTTCTGAGATGAGACCACATCTGTACGCAGTATTCAAGATGTGGGCATACCATGGATTTATATAAGGGCAATAAGATATTCTCTGTCTTATTCTCTATCCCTTTTTTTAATTATTCCTAACATCCTGTTTGCTTTTTTGACTGCCGCTGCGCACTGCGTGGACGTCTTCAGAGAACTATCCATGATGACTCCAAGATCTCTTTCCTGATTAGTTGTAGCTAAATTAGCCCCCCATCATATTATATGTATAGTTGGGGTTATTTTTTCCAATGTGCATTACTTTACATTTATCCACATTAAATTTCATTTGCCATTTTGTTGCCCAATCACTCAGTTTTGTGAGATCTGTTTGAAGTTCTTCACAGTCTTTGGTCTTAACTACCTTGAGCTGTTTAGTATCATCTGCAAACTTTGCCACCTCACTGTTTACCCCTTTCTCCAGATCATTTATAAATATGTTGAATAGGATTGGTCCTAGGACTGACCCTTGGGGAACATCACTAGTTACCCCTCTCCATTCTGAAAATTTACCATTTATTCCTACCTTTTGTTTCCTGACTTTTAACCAGTTCTCAGTCCATTAAAGGATCTTCCCTCTTATCCCATGACATCTTAATTTGCATAAGAGCCTTTGGTGAGGGACCTTGTCAAAGGCTTTCTGGAAATCTAAGTACACTATATCTACTGGATCCCCCTTGTCCACATGTTTGTTGACCCCTTCAAATAACTCTAATAGATTAGTAAGACATGATTTCCCTTTACAGAAACCATGTTGACTTTTGCCCAACAAATTATGTTCTTCTATGTGTCTGAATTTTATTCTTTACTATTGTTTCAACTAATTTGCCCGGTACTGACGTTAGACTTACTGGTCTGTAATTTCTGGGATCGCCTATAAAGCTCTTTTTAAATATTTGTGTTACATTAGCTATCTTCCAGTCACTGGGTACAGAAGCTGATTTAAAGGATAGGTTACAAACCATAGTTAATAGTTCCGCAATTTCACATTTGAGTTCTTTCAGAACTCTTGGATGAACGCCATCCGGTCCCGGTGACTTGTTACTGTTAAGTTTATCAAGTAATTCCAAAACCTACTCTAATGACACTTCAATCTATGACAAGTCCTCAGATTTGTCACCTACGAGGGACGGGTCGTGATGGGTCACCCAGAGCCACAAATCGGAGCACTGAAAAGCAGTTTCCCCCTGTTGAGCCATGCATGCACAGGAGGCAACTCACACTGCTGCCTCTTGGGCTCCTGACACGCGTGGCCTGACTCCTCCCTTTTCAGTTCCTCTTCCACGTCTGCATAACTAAGACTCTTGAGTAGAGGGGAAGAAGAAAGGGTCATGGAGCACCTACAGGACACATATCTTGATGAACAGTTGCTACTGCATGAAGTGAGGAACTCCCTTTTCTTTTTTGAGGGATGTCCCCATGGGTGCTCCACTGTTAGTGACTATATAGCAGTATTCGCATTGGATGGAGGGAGTCGGAGTCACTGTTGTGAACAAGTGGTGGACAAGACTGCAGTGGCGGACAAGACTGCAGTGGCTGCTGCTGAATCAGATGCTAATTATGGTAGTATTGCATAGTGTTTCATGAAAATGTGGTCTTAGGACCATGTTGTAGCTCTATAAATGTCTCTTAGCGGACATTGCTCAGGAAGGCTGTGGAGGCAGCCAGTGCCAGACCGAGCCATACTTGCGCCCCGGCCAGCGGGCATGCGGCACATGCATGGCCCCGCAGCACCTGATTGACATGGTAAGGGGCGCCGCGCCCCTGGGCGAGCGGGACATGCGCGGCCATGCCCCCGGGTGCGCGACATATGCGCAGCCCGCCCCGGGCACCAACCTATGGGGCGCCTGATTGAAGTGGTAAGGGGTGCCGTGCACCCGGGCGCGTGGCATATGTGCGGCCCCACCCCCAGGTGCACGGCGCCCCTTACCACTTCAGTCAGGTGCCCCCCATAGGTTGGCGCCCCGGGCAGCTGCCCGACTAGCCCCCCCCTTAATCCGGCCCTGGAGGCAGCTGTATCTCGAGTGAAATGTGCCCAGGATGGATGCTATAAGGGCCTGTTATCCTGAGAATGGAATCTGAGTATGCATGTTAATATCCACTTCGAGATTCGCTGAGATGAAACAGGTGTGCCTCTTGATCACTCAGTCAGCAATGGAAACAAAAAAGTCTCTGAGATTCATGAAAGGGCCTGGTTCTACCTAAAGAGACAGCCAATGCCCGTTGAATATCGAGGGTGTGCATCATGGCATCCCTTGGTGAAGCATGTGGCTTTGGAAAGAAAGTAGGTAATAAGATGGGTTCATTAATATAGAACATTGTACATACTTTTTGGAGCAATGCTAGAGGAGACAAAAATAGTGTTGGGGCACTCAGCCGTAAGGGTCCTAAGCTCCCCAACCCTCCTTGCTGAGGTAATAGCCAATAGAAAGCAGACCTTCATATATAGGAAAGGAACCGCAACTGTGGCCAAGGGCTTGAACAGAGGCCTAGTCAAACAGTCCAAAACAAGGTTCAAGTCCCATGCTGGAGAAGGAGGTCCGTGTGGGGTGAGTATATAATCTGGAGACTCCTAAGGAACCTTTTTGTGACTGGGTGAGCAAAAATGGAGAGGCCATCCACTGGGGTATGGAAAGCTGCTATAGCTGAAAGGTGGACTCTTAGGGAAGAAAGTGAAAGTCCAGATGTCTTAAGTTCTATTATGTAGTCGAGGATGACGTTTAGTGCGGATGTACGAAAGTCCATCATTGCTCTCTGACACCAGTGAGAGAAACGAGTCCAAGTAAGTTTTTCGAGTGGAAGGTCTCCTACTGTGTAGGAGAACATCCTTCACCTGTTGAGAGCACCGGGCCTCTATTTCCCCAAACTAAATAGGAGCCACTTATGGAGGTGAAGAGATGCGGCTAAGGATGCAGCATCATTCCACGATTCTGGGAGAAAAAGTCGCATTGATGTGGTAATGGGCAGGGCTCGACAAATCATATAATCTACTCGCCCGTGGCGAGTAGGTTACAAGCCGGCACAGCCGGCGCTGCACGATCTGCGCATGCGCAGCTCGCAGAACCACGCGGCTGGCGAGTAGGGCTCGCCACCGCTTGGCGAGCCCTGGTAATGGTTATGTAGGTTGAGTGGACAGCCTGCAGTAATGGAAACCACGTTTGGCATGACCAGGATGGAGCTATCAGAATGACTTGAGTCCCTCTGTGCAGATCTTGTGAAGTACTCTGGGAAGGAGTGGTATGGGGGGAGAAGGCATAGTACAGAGGAGCCCTCCATTGGATCAGGAACGCATCCCCGAGCGAGCCCTTGCCAGGTTCCACTCTGGAGCAGAATCAGGGGCATTTGGTGTTGTGGGGAAAGGCAAAAAGGTCTATTGTTGGCCAACCTCATTAAGAGAAGATCAAGTTCGTGACCTCGGGATGCAGCTCCTATTCATGGTCCTCAGAAAAGTTGCGGCTCAAAGTCCACAGTAGTGTTGGTGACCCCAAGTAGGAATGATGCTACTAGTGTAACCTGGTTGCAAACGCACCAGTACCATAAGCGGATGGCGTCTGCGCACAGGGAATGGAAGCCCCCACAGCTTGTAACCAGGATGCTCTTCACATCACGACCACTGTGGCCGTTGCTCTGGCTGCAGTGTCGGCCACATCTAGACTAATTTGTAGGGCAGTACATGTAATAGTGTGGCCCTCATGGACTATTGCTTTCAAGATAGGCCTCTTTGATTTGGGGAGGTGTTCCATGAGCTCTCCCAGTTTTGAGTAATTATCAAAATCATGATTTGCCAGCGTGGAAGAAGAGTAGACCTTTCTACTGAAAAGATCTAACTTCTTATGATCCTTATCTTGGTTAGCGGTTTATACAGGGGCAGTTTAGATCTGTGCTGAGCCGACTCTACAACCAAAGAGTTCAGTTGTGGGTGTGTGAATAGGAATTCAGTGTCTTTGGGAGGGAACAAAGTATATTTTCTCTGTCCTTTTACAGGTAGGTTGGATAAATACAGGCATTTGCCACAACTTGTCAGATGTCTCCATAATTGCCTCATCTATGGAAAAGGCAATTTTCCCCTGCAACATGGGGTGTAGTTTCTTCAGCAAATGGTGCTGCTTTTCCTGCACTTCTTGAAGTGGAACCTGCTGACTTGCTGACACTCTTTTGAATAACTCCTGGGATTGTTTAAGATCATTGTTTGGGCATGTGTCAGATGGTATGACTGCATCGTCTGGCAGTGACAAAGAGTTATCTGTGTGAGAGGTATCCAGTGTACGAGGGTCTGGATCCCTATCATCCATCTGTCCCTCCTCCTCCTCTGAATCTTCGGGTGGGGGAAGGGATTGGGATGGAGGCAAGTGTCTTTTTGCTGATGTGGAGTGGTTTGATGAGCACTGCCTATATGGATCCTAATGATCCCAAGGTGCCCACTCTGGTGGATAAGGTGGAGGGAGGTAAGCCCAGTGTGGGTACCAGGTGGGTTGATGAGGTCTTTCTCTGCAACAGTGTGTGTGAGAGCCCATCGGTGATGAGTGCTGCGAGGAGAATGCACTGATTTGGTCATCACCAGGCAACTGGCTATGGCGAGAGAGTACTGGAGACCTAATCACATGCAGAGAGCTGCGAGTTGGAGATACTGCAGGTGATAGACCTATAGAGGCAGGGCGTGACTAAGGGTGCTTGCCCTGACCGTCAGGTAATGAGTTAGATATGCCAGATATTGCCCACATTAACTGCGGGTCTGTATGAAGCGCTGTTGCGGATGGTGCCGAGGGTGGTGGCACTGAAGGCGATGATGGTTTGTTAGAGCACGCCACTTTTGCCTGCAGCTCCGTGGCTTTTTGTGGTGCCATGCTTTTAAGCAGTGCCAGGAGAGTAGAGCACCCTAGTGCTTCTCTCGGCACCAAGGAGGTACTCACCCGTGTAGGTGCTACAGTACGGGCTCTGCCCACTGATTCTGTGGCAGTATCTCCAGATGTTCCAGGTCTCTCTCTCCTGCTAATTCTTGGGGGAGGAGGAGGGAGAGAGGAGCAAGCTAGAGAAGCTCTCTTCCTCGTGGCTTTCCTAGGCAGTGGGGAGGCAGCCCTTTTCTTGGAGAGCCATCCTGGTTAGAGGCTGCGTCTTGTGCCTCAGCAAGCTGTATAGCCTTATCAAACAGTATCACTCTCAGGCAAAGCTCTCTATCTTTTCTTGCTCTTGCCATCAGGCTTGAACAGGCTTCTCCCAAACTGCATATACAGAGGGAATGGCCATCAGACACTGGCATGGGCTCTCAGCAGTCAGTACATTTCTTAAAGCCTGAGGAGGCAGACATGTTAGTTAATATTATTCTATCAGTTTGTTAATATTTGTTGATTTGACTCTTCCCGCTTCCCTCCCGCCCCCAGAGAAGCAGAGAACCAAGAGGCACCTGGTCTGCCGCGATTGAGCGGCTAATGCTGCATTCAAATCCCC
Source organism: Rafetus swinhoei (assembly GCA_019425775.1). Lineage (NCBI taxonomy): Eukaryota > Metazoa > Chordata > Testudines > Trionychidae > Rafetus > Rafetus swinhoei. The sequence goes on along the minus strand of CM033439.1, from coordinate 10,105,934 downwards.
TGAGGGAAGGAATTTTGTTTTGTTTTGTTTTCTTAAGGTAAAAATGGAGGGAAACTATTTACATGAATTTCTAACACTAACTCTATAAAAGGAACGCTCCAAACACTAAATAACTATCTGAGGTAAGGAGAGTGAGAGAGTGTTAAAGCTCCATCTGCAGCTGAGGGTGGTTGACGAGGAATTAAAAGGGAAGAGCCAGGCCACGTGTGTCAGGCACTCTGGAGGCAGTGGCACAAGATGCCTCCTGTGCATGCACCCGCCACTGTGGGGGGAGGGGAACTGCTTTGCAATGCTCCAATTTGCAGCTCTGGGTTAATTTGCAGCTTCTGGGTTGAAGAACCACCTCTCTTTTCTTTTTCGAGGAGTGTCCCTGTGGGCGCTCCACTGTAAGTGACTATGGAGCAGTGCCCTCAGTCTGAGGAAGGAGGGGCTTTAGATGTGGATGGCAGTCAGCGGCGAGGACTGCCTGTCCAAAAATGGTACACTGTGAAGTGTAAGTCTCTATAGCATAATGTTTTGTAAATGTATGGACTGATGCCCAAGTTGCTGGCCTACAGATATCCTTGATGGGCACATTATGTAGGAAGGCCGTAGAGGTGGTTACCATCCTGGCAGAATGTGCCCGCACATGAGTTAGTAACGGCACCTTATAGACATGGTAGCATTCTTTAATACAGTTTGTTATCCATCTCGAAAGATTCTGTTTTGAGATTGCAGCTCCTTTACAGTGCTCTGCTATAGAAATGAATAATCTCTAGGAGAACTCCAGAGGGAATATGATCTCTCCCCCCCCCCCTTGGTAATTTATGTAAAACATGCTGTTTCGTTCCATCTAGGTAGAAGGCAAGTGCTCGAATGTATAAGGAGTGGAGCCGTGCTGCGTAGGTGTCCAAATGCGTTTTTTGGTGGAAAACAGGTTAAGTATATAGGTTTGTTAAGATGGAATTGTGAAACTACTTTTGGAAGAAATTTGGGATGTGGTTTTAAAACTAATTTATTCTTGTAGATGATGGTGAATGGTGGCTTCACCATGAACGCGACCAGTTCACCTACTCTTCTTGCTGTCGTGATTGCTAGAAGGCCACTATTGTAGAAAGGTGAGTGAGGGAACATGTTGCCGTGGGCTCCAAGGGTGGGTGGGTCAAGGTGTTAAGAACAAAGTTGGGATCCCAAGGTGGCACTGCCGGCTTTATAGGGGGAAAAATATTGTTGAGGCCTTTCAGAAATTTCTTTGTGGTGTTGTGAGAGAATATAGTATGGCCATCCATGACCTCGTGCTTGCTTGAGATAGCTACTAGGTACACCTTTAAGGATGAATTGGAAAGGTTCTGTTTTTTTAATGAAAGAAGATATTCTAAGATTATTCTCAACTGTGCAGAGCGAGGATCTGTGTTGTTTGATCTGCCCACTCGGAGAAATGTCTCCATTTCTGCAAAAGGTCTTTCTTGTAGTGCGTTTGTGACAATTTAGGATTGTATTGGGGACTTCCTCAAACCAGGTGTGGAGTATTCACTCCTGAAGGAGCCGAGCCATGCCCGGAGATGGAGTTTGTGAATATGTGGATGGAGAACTCAGCCCTGATCCTGAGATACTATGTCTGGCCACAGTGGAAGAGGAATCAATGGCACAGCTGTGACTGGTAAGAAAACCAGATTTGTCTGGGCCATGCTGGTGCTATGACAACAATTCCAACTTTGTCCTGCTTTATTTTGTGTATGACCTTGCCAAGAAGGGTAAGTGGTGAACAGGCATATAGGAGATTGTGAGACCAGCAGATCATCATGGCATCCCCCTTGGAGTCCTCACCCAGCCCCGACCTGGAACAATACTTGGGGCATTTGGTATTGTGCAATGTGGTGAATAAGTCTTTCTGCAAAACCACACTTGAGGTAGATGGAATGTAGGGCTCGAGGATGTATCTCCTATGTCTGATGAAATATGCGACTTAGATGGTCCGCAGTGATGTTTCGGCTGCCTGGGAGATACACTGCTAATAGGGTGATGTGGTGGTGATTGCACCACTGCCATAGTGTTGCTCCCTCCCTGCAGAGGGGATATGATCTCCCCCTTCCCCCTTGGTGATTTATGTAAAACATGCAGGCAGTGTTATCCGAGTATCCTCACAGACTTGCTCCGTATCAGTGGTAGAAAGTGCTTGCATGCTCTTCGCACTGTGCAAAGTTCGGGAATGTTGATGTGCAGGGTTGACTCTGTTGGTGTCCATCTTCCCTGGGTGCTGTGCTTGTTGCTGTGCACGCCCCAGCCTTCTAATGATGCATCCGTGGTTATGCTTATGAACAGGGGCATCTGCTGGAAAGGGATACCTGAACATAGGTTGTCAACCTGTAGCCACCGTAGAAATGATTCTCTGACCCTCTTTGTGGGGCTGAGCATTTTCTGCATACGGTGCTTGTGAGTTCGAAAGCTCATATGAAGCCACATCTGGAGATCTCTCATGTGTAGCCTGGAGTGGGGAACCATGTCTTTGGTTGCCAACATGTGGCCTAGAAGCTGAAGGCATTATCTGGCCGACACCGTGGGACTGTCTATAATAGTTTTTGCTAGTGTAGACAGCGTTTGGAACCATGTAATGGTAGTCGCACCTGTGCGTTCATGCAATTCAATGTGGCTCTTATGAACTCCAGCTTCTGGGATGGAGTGATGTGTAATATTTGTGCATTTATCTGGAGACCTAGAGATGTGAGTAGATGGACTATCTCTGCAGTGGATTGGATGGCCTCGTGTTCTGAACATGCTACAATTAGACAGTCGTCCAGGTATGGGAAGATTATTATGCCCCACTTTCTGAGATGAGCTACTGCCACGGCCAGTATTTTGAAAAAAGCTCTGGGTGGAGGACAGGCCGAATGGGAGGACCCGGTACTGATAATGTTGATCCTTGAGGGTAAATCTTAGAAATGTTCTGTGTGACAGTTGAACTGATATGTGAAAATATGCATCCTGAACGTTGAGGGACAATTCCCTGTTTGAGGGATTGAACTACCTTTGCTAGAGTTACCATAGTGAATTGTTGCTTTCCTAGATACTTGTTGCAGTCTGCGTAAATCCAGGATGGGTCTTCCAGCATCCTGATTTTTTTGGAGGAAGTATCTTGAGTAGAAACCCTTTCCCCTGAGATGAGCTGATACAATCTCTATTGCTCCCATCTGGAGTAATTTGTTTATCTCCTATTATATCAGGGACTTGTGAGAAGGGTCCCTGAAGAGGGCAGGGAAGCAGTTTGAGCTGAAAGAAATTTGATGAATGGTATTGCAAGGCCTTTCTGTATGAGTTCTAAGGCCCAATTGTCTCTGGTGATCTTGGACCATGCATGGTAAAATGGCAGCAGACTGAATTGGTATGGAGCATTTGTTGGAAACGACATCAAACCCTCGACCAGATGTTCAAAAAGTTTGTTGCCCATTGATGGACTGGGACATGGTAGGTTGTTCCTATGTTTGTCTCTGTTTGTGTTGCCTGTCTCCTTCTTAGATTGTAGTGTCTCTGGGATCCATACGATGAGGCTGCTCTGCCCCCAGGTGTGAATTGTCTATTTAGTTTCTTCCTGGGTTGGGGAACATACATGCCCAGGGTCTTTAGGATAGCTCACGAGTCCTTGAGCAAATGTAGTGAGGCATCTTTGGTTGTGGGGAAAAAAGCTTTTGGCCCTCAAATGGGAGATCTTCAACAGTATTCTGTACCTCCTTATAGAATCCTGAGAGGTGCAGCCAGGAGACATGCCGCAGGACTACCGACGTAGCTAAGGATGGTGCTGCAGTAGAGGGACACTTGCAGAGCAGTCTTAGTTATAGAAGGAAGCCCTCATCTATGTGGGACTGGAAGGAAGCCTTACTATCGTCGAGTAGCCATTCAATAACATTTTTCATGTTCTCAAAATAGTGATATGTATACTTTGCTAACAGTGCCTCATAATTAGCAACCCTGAGAAGGAGAGAGGCAGAAGAATATGATTTTCTGCCCAGGATATCAAGCCTCTTCCATTTCTTGTTGTAAGGGGTGGATTTATATTGCATTTGCTTGCTTCTGTTGGTTGCATCAATTACTAAGGAATTTGGTGCTGGGTACATAAATAAAAATTCAGCCCCTTTCACTGGGACATAATACTTCCTGTCCACTCTTTTTGATGTTGGGACGATAGAAGGTGGCGTTTGCCATAAAATTTTTGCTAAGTCCAATATGGCCTCATTGACTGGCAGTGCAATCTTCAATGAAGGTGAGGCCTGTAGTATGTTGGTGAGTTTGTGCTCTGTCTCAGGCTCCTCCATCAATGAAATGTCTAAAGTATTAGCCACCCTTTTGTATAAATCTTGAAAAGACTTGAAGTCATCCCCCACAGTTGGTGGAAGGGGCATTGTCATTTCATTCGGGGAAGAGGACGAGATGTGCGAGGGAGATAATGTATCCTCTCACTTAGAGTCGTCCAAGTCCTCAATCTCCTCCTGCATGGCTTCAGATCTCGCAGGTGTAGGTGGCCTGTGGTGGCATCAGTTGAGGTGCTGGTACTTGAGTCTTTAAGGTACTGAAAGTGTCCCATCCCTGCCAAGTTTGTGGGAGCAGGATGGGAGGGAGCCATGGAAAAGGCTGCCCCATCTTGGGCTGAGCCATCCGATGCTGTAGCTGTATTTGTGCAGCTGGCTTTGGTGTTGCGTGCTGTGGGGAGAATGTGATCTCCTTGTCATCACTGTCGCTGGAGAAGGGGAGGCACCGAGCTTGATAGTGTGTGCAAGCTTGCTTGTTCCCTCCAGTGTCAGTGTGGCATTGGTACCGAATAAGGGTGTGCTTAGTACCGATGCTATTGCTAGCTCTTGCTGGGTAGTCAAAGGTCTTGGCGAAGCAAAGGTCAGTATCACAAGTTCTCCATGTGTCAGAGAGTCTGCCCGTACCCAGGCTGCAGATGGTACCGGGGAGACATCTGTACTCGGGGCTGGTACCGACTTGGCCAGTGCCCATACCAGCGGTTTAGAAGGCCTCTTGTCCGTGGGACCGTGAAGTGGTTTAGCTACCATTTTTATCATTACCATCGCTGTCGGTACCAATGGCACAGTGGCAATTTTCTTCAGCTTAAGTGCCGAGACTGAAGGGTGTGATTCTCTGGAAGATACCGCCCCTCAGGGTTTGTTGGTACCAGACTTTCCTGTGCTTTCGCATGCCCAGTAGCTTTCCCCTTTGGTGATGGAGGCTTACTTTGGGGAGAAGATCTCTTCATTGCCCTCTCTGCCGAGGGTGAAGAGTGCTTTCTTTTGGGCATTTTCTTGGCTGGAACCTCTCTTGGAGCCAACGGGCCTTGATCCAAAGCCGCCTTTGGCAAGATACGGGCCAGGGAACTTTGAGGCGCCAGTTCCGAGGCTGGCCTCCTCAATTCTTCCATGGTGAGTAGCTTTAACTGGAGTTCTCTTGCCTTTAGTGATCTGGATGAGAGCTGCTTGCAATAGTGGCAGCTATTCAGTGAATGTTCCTGGTCCAAGCAATGGATACACTGGGCATGCTTGTCAGAGATGGGTATAGACAATCTGCATGTCAGGCACCATTTAAACACTGGTGAGCCTGGCATGCTTACCTTATCCTATCTATGAACTATGAAGAGAGTATAGTTCATAGATAGGATAAGCCACCTTACAAATCCTTTGTAATTTGTCCTACTTTCCATTTTTTATAGAACTCCTTTTCGATTTTGAGATCATGCAAGATCTCCTGGTTAAGCCAAGGCGGTCTTTTGCCATACTTTCTATCTTTCCTACGCAGTGGAATGGGTTGCTTCTGGGCCCTAAATAATATCCCTTTGAAAAACTGCCAACTCTTTTCAGTTGCTTTTCCTCTTAGGCTTGCTTCCCATGGGACCTCACCTACCAGCTCCCCTGAGTTTACTAAAATCTGCCTTCCTGAAATCCATTGTGTCTATTTTGCTGTTCTCCCTTCTATCATTCCTTAGAATCATGAACTCTATGATTTTGTGATCACTTTCACGCAAGCTGCCTTCCACTTTCAAATTCTCAACCAGTTCCTCCCTATTTGTTAAAAACAAATCTAGAACAGCTTCCCTCCTAGTAGCTTTTTCAGCCTTCTCAAATAAAAAATTGTCTTCAATGCAGTCCAAGAACTTATTGGATAGTCTGTGCCCCGCTGTGTTAGTTTCCCAACATATGTCTGGATAGTTGAAGTCCCCCGTCACCATCAAATCCTGCACTTTGGATGATTTTGTTGGTTGTTTAAAAAAAGTCTCATCACCTCTTCTGCCTGGGTAGGTGGTCTGAAATAGACCCCTAGCATGACATCATCCTTGGTTTTCTTTACCCCTTTTAACCTTTGAAAAGCAATAGCTTCTTCTGCCGGTGTAGAAAGACTATTTTCTTCCTTTGGAAGAATATATCTCTGCCCTCTAATGTACAAGACATTTCAAAAATTTATTTTCACAGCAAAAAAGTTTCCACGTTGGTATTTTATTTTAGAGCAATTCAAGTATTCTGCACTAGCACACGGCTGGCTGAAATTCAGGAACGAGGCTAGTAGGAGATTTAAATAAGTTTTTTCTCTTTCACTGTACTCTGCTGAATGATCCACAAAGAGCAAATACATGTGGTCCTAGAGCAATTCAATCCTGCTCGTATTACTGAAAGCAGAAAGACGTGAGGTTAAATACACCATTGGAAATCTCTCCTTGCCTTACAAACACAGACCAAAAAAATATTTTAAAATGAAGTCCATGTCTAGATAATGAGATACATATATACACACATAAATAATCAAGAGTTGATGCTACTATACTTTTCTGGGGAAAAAAATAGAGCTCTATTACCATGCTGCCTCCTATTGACAAGAATGTAAAAAGAAAGACGAAATGGCTGAACAACAAGCGGTAATTTATTATGACCATAAAAACAAGAGTTTATGCTGTAACCAAATTCAAGACATTCTAAAGAAAGTCTGAACAGTTTGACATTATTAAGGTACTACTTTCTATTCCCATCTCCATCACAGCCTGTGCACTAAGGACACATTTCAACTACATAGAAAGCAAGCAATTTTAATATATATATTGTCTAGGAATTAGGATTGTAACATACTATATGAATGAAAGGGCCCCCTTGCACATTAGCTCATTTGCCTCAATGTTTGATATAAAAAATCCAGTGTATACAATGTAAATTATTTATTAAATATTTGCAAACAACATTTTTGTTTCATGTGGGATGATTGTGTGATCTTGGATAAGTTTCTCTATACTTCAGTTTTCTCATTTGTAAAACTCTAAGAATTACCTGGTGTTGCTAGTGTCCTTAGCTCAAATTTTGTTTTTTTCATTTAAATCATTGTTCTTGGGTGGGGCTAAAGGGTTCAGTACGTGAGCTGCCCCGGGGAGAGAGGACAACTGCAGCCCTCCTCTCACCACATTAGCTTGGGACGCAGTGAGAAGTGCCTGTCCATGGCTGCTGCAGCTCTGGTAAGCACAGCCGTTGGAAGGGTGCATGTCAACCAGCTGGGGGACAGACAGACAGACACAAACTCACTCTCTGAAATATATAGCAGATAGTCTCTTTCTTCACCCCTGCCCCAATGGGGTTATTGCTGTTCTGGTCCCCTTCTCTGGTCCTTTGCTGCTGCCCTCTTTGGTCATTCTGTAGTTTAACTCCCTCCTACCAGGCCCCTCCCTTTCCATGTTTGAGAAAACTGAATTCCAGGCACATCCCATTGTCCTGGCACAACCAAATCCTGACCTCGCTTTAAATTATGATAAAAGGAAGCTGCATACCAAATTTGGTGATCCTAGCTCTTACCATTTAAGAGGAGTTCTTGAACAAATTGACAGACAGATGCAAATTTCTAAAATACATAGTACGACTAAGATTAATGCTTATTTTCACAGGTGTGTGGTAAGATTAAATTATCTGATGTCCTTTGCAATCCTTAGATACCATGTAAAAGAATTATAATAAAATAAATCCTGAGAAGCAAAGAAAGAAATATTACAGCTAGTTTAAACTGAATAGGTGTTTCCATATATCGTAGTGCACTACTGTGCATTGGAATAGCAACATAAACAGGAACAATTAAAACGAGCAAAAAGTGTATATATTTCTCCACTTACTTTTTCCTCTTATTGTTATGTCTGACAGTGGTACACATCTTAGGCCAGCTCCTAATACCATGAGGGAGGATGTTAACAACATTGTTACCCTGAGACCTAAGACAAACAAAAATTGCAATGTGTTACAATTTTTAGAAATAAAGCAGCAATATTGCTAAGAATGAAACTGAATACATATACATACATGTAACATGAAATCAACTGACACACCATATTTTTAATAAATATCTACACAATCATGAAGCCTTTGTTATTGCAGATATCAACCATGACTTCACATTATAAAATACAAAACACTTCCAGATTCAAGCTCCAACCTTTTAAAACTTTATGCCGGATCTTGACCAGATATAAGCACCTTTAGAAGAGAAAAATACTATAGTTTCACAGGTACTCATGCTGAAGTTTCCTTATTATGCACAACTGAAGCATTACAACAACATACAATCTGAAATCTAAAAAATCTCTGTACTACATATGCAAAAAGAGAAATGGACCCCACACATGCTCTTTTCTGAACACTGAATGAAATAGTGCTGCATTCTTTCATAATTTATTTCAAGATGAAAAGTAAATCTACTTTATTTGCTGGAAAAAATTGCTTCCTTTGAAGTACTTGAAATTAAGACAAGTTTTTGATGTGTTCAGATCAAGTTGTCAGAAGTTACGTGTATAATACATTTTTAAAAGTTACAATTGACATATTGTTTATACATTTTCCCCTCCAAATCTACGATTCAGAATTGAGAAACTGCTAGATCAGGGCTGGGCAAAATACGGCCCAGGGGATGGATATGGCCCGCGAAGCCACTGGATCCAGCCTCTGGACCACCCTGCTAGAACCCTCAAGCACACACCTGCTGCAGGTTTAAAGCACAGTCTAGCAGCTCTCTGCTCTGGAGGGAGGGGGAGATTTCCTGTGATCTCTCCACCCACCTCCAGCCCAATCCTCAGCTCCCATTGGCCAGAAACAACAATGTTCCATACAGCATTTTCACGGAACCTGGGATCAGCTGGGGACTCCCCAGCTGATCCGGGACTCCATGAAGCATTTCCGCAGAACCCGGGGTCAGCAACTAGTTGACTCAACTAGTCCTTAACATCCTTATCCTGCACCCAAACACCCTCCCAGACCTGCACCCCAATCTCCTGACCCAAGTCACAATCCCCTCTTTCACCCAAACTCCCTTTCAGACCTCCCACTGTCTCCTGCACCCCAGTCCCTTACCCCGTGCATCTTTCTGTACCCAGCCTCCATCCTAAATCCCACATCTCCTCTACAGAAAAGTGTGGCCCTTGACCTCTTTCCAAAATCTTGGCATAGCCTCCTACCAAAAATTATTGCCCACCCCCATGCTAGACCAGAAACAACTTCATCTTTAGCACTGTAATTTAATTTACCAACAATGTACTTACTACTAATGATGTGTTTATCATCAATGAATAGAAGGAAAACTGATATACCTTGACAGCACTTGTACATTGCATATTTTGTGACCATAAATTTAATATCTACATGGCCATACAACTTGAAGTTAATGCACAGCAAAAGAAAACATTGCATGTAGCAAGATGTGTGTCCCCCAGGGTGCAGAGACAAGTGGAATAAAAAAAATTTATATGAAACTTAAGTATTAATAGACAAATAAGAAATCTTAACGTTTCTTGTTCTAAACCTCCTATCATGCATAGATTCTGGGATTTACCACCATTTCTGACCTCCAACTGAACTTATTAGGCTTGCCAATTTTTCTGGAGCTTTCATCCCATAACATAATCTTTAATTCTGGGAGACTCCAGGACAATCCTGGAGGGTGGGCAACTCCAGTTTTTATGTACAAATGCAATTAAGCCCAGCCCAGGTTGCACCAATGTTGTGCTACCCATGCATGCAACATTATCTATTGTGTGCACGAGAAAAACTAGCTGCCTGTGGTCCCATTCTGTCCAATGCCCTTACCCAAATGAGCATAGAGGAGGGTGCTATTTGAAAATCAAGACCACACAGTATGACCTAACTCGCCCTACGCATGCAAGGTCACACTGCGTGGAGGACGCCATTTTGTGGAATGGTGGACATACAAGTGTGTAACTGAATACTCCAGGTATGCCCTGGAAAATGGGACCAAGATAAGCTGCAGTCAGCCCAAGTTCTGTTAAATTTATATACAGGAGAAAATATAACCTTATATAGTACACTATAGAGAATATGCACACTAAAATTGCCATGTTAAACAAAGCCCTTAGATAGTTATAAACTTAATTACATTGAAACTTTACTGTTTTCTAAAACAAAATCTATTTAAATATTTTAAGAGCTTAAAAACCAAGAGGTAGCTGCTATTGTGTCCACTTCATTAGTATACCTGATTCTTTTAAGTGCATCCTTGAAAAATGTTTATTTATACAATTTTGTTTCATATGTTCCTCTGTTTTCTGTTCTGTACCATATACTCTCAAACTAGCCAACACTTTGCAAAACACTATTTCTCTGTGAGAGTTTAAGGCATAGATTAAAGTGCCACATTGTATATAAACCTCAGTTTGAAATAAAGTCTAATTAATCAGAAAATAAAGAGGATACCAAGTATGCCTAGAAAGGGGATAGCAGAGATCATTGTAACTGTGTTTACCTCACCAGTGCCATCCTATAGCTGAGACAAGCCAGTGAGAACTCCCACTGCAAATGTAAAATTGAATACACAAGGCATGCAAGTGTACAAATTAATCATCTGTGATAGAAGAAAGCTAGTGGCATAACCTCAGTTTAGTGCAGAATTTGATAATTTAGTGTGATTGTGTAAAATCAGTGGTTTTCAAATTGTTAGGACTCCAAAGTGGTTATTTAATGGGGCTGTGAGGACTGGCTTAGACTTGCTGGGGCCTAGGGCTAAAGCCCTGGACAATGGGGCTCAGGTTACAGGCCTAGGATTTCCAGGTGTCCTGTATTGACCCAGAGAGTCCAGTATTTTTTGCCTCCTGTCCGGTAAAAAAATTCCGAAAATACCAGACACCTAAAGTGTCCGGTATTTTCTGATTTTTTTCCCAGCCAGGAAGCAAAAAACCCAGGTGCTTACCGGGTTCTGCAGGGGAGCTATGCAGCCCGGAGCAGGGAAACAAGATGGCGGACGGCCACCAGCAGCCTGTTAGGGCCAAAAAAACCCACAAAAGCATTTCTTAAAGGGGACACGCTTTTATTTATTTATTTATTTAGCTTAACCACTCTTGGGTCTCCTCCTTTTTCCTCAACAGAATTTTTTCCCGGGTTTTTTTTTTTTTTTTGGGGGGGGAGAAGAGGTGGGAGGAGTTCGGTATTTTTGGTTAAACCATCTGGCAACCCTATACAGGCCCCCTGGTTGAGTCACAGGCTTTGGTCCCTTCTCTTGGTGTTGTGTAGTAAGTTTTGTGGTTAGAAGGGGATCGTGGTTCAATGAAGTCTGAGAAGGAGAAGTTACTCACCTTCGTGCAGTAACGATGGTTCTTCGAGGTGTGTCCCCGTGGGTGCTCCACGTCTGGTGTCGGGCTGGTCCCGGCGCCGCAAATCGGAGCTTGCCAGAGCTGTGTTCGGCCAGACCGCGCGTGCATGAGCCGGTTCGCGCCTTTCATCTGCCGCGTCTGGCGCCAGTTCCTCTCACCGCCTATCTGCAAGACAGAAAAGACAAGATTCCGAAGCGGGGAGGAGGCGGGTCGTGGAGCACCCACGGGGACACACCTCGAAGAACCATCGTTACTGCGAAGGTGAGTAACTTCTCCTTCTTCTTCGGTAGTCCCGTGGGTGCTCCACGTCTGGTGACTCTGAAGCAGTAATCCCAGTTAGGCGTGGGCTTCGGAATCACGATTCTGATAACTAGGCAGTACTGCTAAAGCTACCGCTGAATCGGAGGTGAGGTGCTGCACGATTGCATAATGTCTTGAAAAGGTGGTACTAGAAGACCAAGTCGCGCCCGGCAGATGTCACGCAGAGGACTCCTCTCACGAAGGCTGCTGGCGCGGCAACTGCTCGCGTCAGTGGGCCCTAGGCGCGATGGGGGGCGGCTTCTTACAAATAGCGTAACAAGTTGTGATACAAGAGACAACGAGTTTAGAAATACGCTGAGCCGATAGAGGTTCACCCTAGAAGGCCCGATGTCGAAACAATGAGGCGATCCGTCTTTCGAAGAGTGTGGGTTCTATCTATATAGAATGCCAAGGCTCGGCATACATCCAGAGTATGCAGGAGAGCATCACGCTGAGAGGCATGAGGTTTTGGATAGAAACATGGTAAAACGATTGGTTCATTTACATGAAATTCTGTGCAGACTTTAGGTAGAAAGGCTGGGTGAGATCTCAAGATTACGGATTCATTATTAAAGACTGTATAGGGGGGCGTTGACATTAATGCCGCTAATTCGCTTACACCCTACGTGCTGATGTTATGGCAAGGAGGAAGAGTACTTTCATTGTAAGCATCGGCATGGGTACCCTAGCTAACGGTTCAAGCGGTGGCGAGTTAGGACATCCAGCACCAGGTCAAGACTCCATGTAGGTGGCGGAGGCCTCGTGGTGGGTTAAGGTTAGCCAGGCCTTTGAGAATCTAGTCATCGTGGGATGGGAAAAAACCGATCTCCTTCGGCGGGGTAGTGAAAAGCAGCAATCGCTGCCACATGGACTTTAAGTGATGACACGGAGAGTCCAGTCGCCTGCAGCTGGAGGACATAATCCAGTAAAACATGTAGTGGTGAAATGGCGGGATCTAGGTGCTTAGGAGCGCACCAGCGTGTGAATCTAGACCACTTGGACAGGTAGGTTTTCCTGGTGGAGTCCTTCCTGCTGTGTAGCAGGACACGCTTCACCTGGTCCGAGCAAAGATTCTCGGTCGTGCTGAACCATCTATCATCCACACGGTTAGGTGCAGAGTGTCCAGCCGGATGAAGAAGAGCCGTTCTGTTGTGTCAGCAAGTCTGGTAGGTAAGAAATCGGTATGGTGCTCGGACGGAGAGCTGCAGGAGAGTTGAGTACCATGGCTGCCTGGGCCACGCTGGGGCTATGAGTATCACTCGTGCCTTGTCCATCACGATCTTCTCAGTACTCTGGGAATGAGCACAAGAGGGGAATGCATACAACAGTGATGTCCCCATTGGAGGAGAAATGCATCTCCCAGGAGTGACCGCCCACTCCTGCTCTGGAACAGTAAGCTCTGCATTTCGCATTGGCGTGTGGCGAACAGATCTATCGCGGACGACCCCACCAATGGAAGAGAGGTAAGAGGACATCCGTGCGGATCACCCACTCGTGGTCCTGATGAAAATGTCTGCTCAGCGCATCCGCAATGGTATTGTTCACACCGGGTAAGTATGACGCGACTATAAAAATGTCGTTTCGAATGCACCAGGTCCAAAGGCGGATCGCTTCTGTACAAAGGAGCGGGAGCGGGCACCTCCCTGCCTGTTCACATAATACATCGCCACGATGTTGTCGGTGAAATTCTGGTGACAGTGCCTCTTATGTGCAACTTGAAGTGTTTGCAGGCATGAAAAACCGCTCGGGCTCGAGAAGATTGATATGGAGCGTCATTTCCGTCGTGGACCAACGGCCTTGGACTGTTTCTGCGCCCATATGGGCACCCCAGCCGATGAGAGAAGCGTCCGTGGTAATTTCCCTTGGCGGCTGCGGTGCATGGAAGGGACTCCTGACAGCATGTTGTTGGGGTTGGTCCACCAATGCAGGAGTCCTTGACATGTGCGGGTAGCACCACGGTTTTGCGGATGCTGTGCCTGACGGGATTGTATACTGTGCTCAGCCAATGCTGCAGGCACCGAGGTGTAACCTTGCGTGGCGCACTATGATTGTAGTCGCCGCCATATGACCCAAGAGCTGCAGGCATACTCGTACTGGGAGCGTTGGAGATTGCAAGACAGTTTTATCAAGTCCTGTATGAGTTGAAAACGCTCGGCTGGCAGATGAACTCTCTCTGACCGAGAGTCAGGCGTGCTCCTATGAAGGTTAGGATTTGTGTCGGTTGCGGACGTGATTTTCGCATGTTTACAATAAGGCCGAGTCGAATAGATCTTGGGCTGCAACTACCATGCGCTGAGTCTCTGACTGAGTGTGGCCCTTGATGAGGCAGTCGTCGAGATAGGGGAAGATTGAGACCCCTGTTCTGCGTAGATGGGCAGCCACTACCGCCAGCGTTTTGGAGAACACTCTTGGGGCCGAGATAAGGCCGAACGGAAGTACCTTGTACTGAAAATGGTCGTCCCCCACTACGAACCGCAGAAATCGTCTGTGAGCTATGTGTATTGTCACATGAAAGTATGCATCTTGTAAATCTAGGACTGCGAACCAGTCTCCTCTGTTTAGCGCTGGTATGATTTTGACCAGCGTGGTCATTTTGAGCGCTGCTTCGGATGAAATGATTTAGACCTCTCAGATCGAGGATAGGTCTCCACCCCGGACTTTTGGGGACTAGGAAATACCTGGAGTAAAACCTTTCCCCGAATTCCGCAGGTACTCGCTCTATGGCTCCGATCTCTAGGAGGTGGAGGACTTCTCCTTGAAGAGCGGCCCGTGAGATGGGTCCCTGAGAAGGGACGGGGTGGGAGGGTAGTGGGAGGGACTGAGGTAAATGGGATCGTTAGGCCTGATGATATGACCTCCAGGACCCATCGGTCCGAGGTAATGCTGGCCCACTGATGAAGATATGGCCTCAGCCGGTGATGGAACAGGCGGTGGCAGGCTTTTGTGTGTTGACCACTGGAGGCGTGTTCGAGTCCTTCGCACAGAAGTCAAACCTGCTGTTTCTGAGCAGGCCGAGCTGCTGGGCGATTCTGCTGCTGCGTTTGCGTTGAGGGCGCTGTCTAAACCTAGATTGGTCAGGTCCGCGTTGCTGTTGCTGCTTATAAGATGAGTAATCGTATCTCCTTTGAAAGGGTAGTATTGCCTGCGTTTGAAAGCGGCGTGTACATCCCTAGAGTCCGGAGGGTAGTACGAGAGTCCTTCCCAGAATGGAGAATTTCATCGGTAGTGGAGGCAAACAGCTTTTGGCGGTCAAAGGGTAAATTTTCAACTTTAGACTGCAACTCCTTAGGGGCTCCGCCGACAATAGCCAGGAGGCTCTTCGCATCACAATACCTGTTGCCATGGCCCGTGCGGCCGTGTCCATAACGTCAGCGGCGATTTGAAGTGATGTTCTGCATGCCGTGAACCCCTCTTGGACAACTGCTTTAAGAAGAGGTCTCTTGTTGTTGGGAAGGTGTTGCATAAGTTCCGGAAGCTTGGCATAATTGTCAAAGTTATGGTTTGACAAAAGGGCAGCATAATTGGCAATTCGTAGGAGCAAGGTTGAGGAAGAGTAAATCTTACGCCCAAAAAGGTCTAATTTCTTAGTATCCCTATCCGGTAGGGAGTTTTTGAAGTGGGGTGTCTTACTCTTATGGCGAACCGCATCCACTATCAGGAGTTAGGCTGTGGGTGATTAAAAAGAAAGTCCAACCCCTTGGACGGAACGAAATACTTCTTATCCGCTTTTTTGTTGGTAGGCGGTATTGATGTTGGCGTTTGAAAGATTTCCTCCGCTACCTCCATGATAGCATCATCTATCGGGAGGGCAATCTTTCGCTGCTGTTTAGGTGTAAATTCTTGAACAGCTTATGTTGTTTCACCTGGGCCTCAGTAAGTTGTACCTCCTGGGACTGTGCGACACGCTTTAAAGAGATCTTGAAATTCTCTGAGGTCGCCGGGAGGTGACGCCTCGCCAGGGTTACTGGTTCATCCATCGAGGGACAGACGAGCGGGCATTGGGAGAAATGTCTGGGTCGGTTTCTGAGAGTTGCCCTTCCTCTAGGTCTGACACTTGTGATCAAGGGACCGGAGAACGTGGAGGTAGCGTATCCCGGAGCGGAGACTGCTTCTGAAGCTCTGAGTGTACGGAGCGTGGGCTGATCGACCGCAGGAACATGGTGATCTGCGGAGATCGAGAGTGACTGCGTGAGATGATTCAGTGTAGTAGGGTCTGTGATAGTGCAAATAACGCCGGTCAGAACCTGCAGGTGACGAACGTCTAGAAGACCTAACACTGCTATGCTTGACATAGTAAGTGCTCCGTGGCGAACGGATCGGTGAGCGTGAGCGCCTTGAAGGAGAACGAGATCTAGAGCATCTGTGGTGTGAGCAGCTGCGCTCCTATAATAATGGTGGCGAGATGACATGCTTCACGATGATATTCCCTCTGAGCCCTTGTATGGTGTTCAGAAGTAGAAGGGTGAGGGGATGGTTCCGGAGAGAAAACCGGGGAGGGAGAAGGAGAGATCTCCTGGACATTTGATTTAGGTGCTGCTTTAGTAGAGGCTGCTGGCAGCTGCTCAGAGCATGCAGGCTGATCAGCTGGCTGCAATGAAGGAGGCACGTGGGCAGCAGCATGCCCCTCCGGTGCCGGTGCTGAGGACAGCTCCTTGTGAGGAGGAATGACTGTAGGGATCTCAGAGGCCGGTGCCGAGAGTCCCGTGCCGCTGTAACTGTCCCTTTAAGAAGCCCTGCTGTAGGCTGGTGCCGAGGGCTGCCGGGACCGGGAAGTGCCGGCCGGCTTTTTGAAGTAGGTGCACGGGTCATCCTCGAGCCCGAGGTACCCGGCTTATCACCTGCGCCACCCGTGATTGTGGGGCAACTGGCAGGAACGAGCAGGAGAGGCTCTCTTCCTTTTAGGAGAAGGCACAGCTGGGGAAGGAGCTCTCCGCTTTTCTGGCGTGGGGTCCGAGGCAGAGGAGCCTGTTACATTAGAAGGCATGAGAGCCTTATTAAACAGGATCTCCTTTAGACGTCGCTCCCGCTCCTTGCGAGCTCTCGTCGTCAGCCTAGCACAATGTGTGCACTTTTGGGGAATATGTGCCTCCCCCAGGCAACGGACACAAGCAGAGTGCCCGTCGGAGACCGGCATTGGCTCCCCGCACATGCAACATTTTTTAAAACCGGGGGAGCCCGGCATTTTGGCAGCTTGAGAGGAGTCTTTTTTTTTTTTTTTTTTTTTTTTTTTTTTTTTTTAACAGTGAAACTACTAAGTTGAACAGTAACAGTAACAGTAACCTAGAGAAACAGTGTATGCAAACATAACATGAGAATAAACGTCTCTCTTCCTTCCGTTTGTTTGATGTTTCGGTTTTTTTTTTTTTTTTTAAGGAAAAAAGGGCCGTGAAGCAGGGGTGAAAGAACAGCAACAGTAGCTAAAAAGATACTATTACTACATAGAAATAGAAACTGTTTCTCTTCTCCTTTTTAAGAAACGGGATATAAGATTTCTAAACTTCCACTGAGGTAACCGTGAGGAGAAAGGGGGAGCTGCAAAGTACCCAAGGCGGATGAGAGGAAACTGGCGGGCGCCAGACGCGCGCAGATGAAAGGCGCGAACCGCTCACGACGCGGTCTGGCCGAACACAGCTCTGGCAAGCTCCGATTTGGCGGCGCCGACCAGCCCGACACCAGACGGGAGCACCCACGGGGACTACCCGAAGAAGAACCTCTTATCCAATAGAGTCTCGATTATCCGAGCTAAACGGGACCGAAGGATGGTCGGATAATCAAAATGTCAGGTAATACGGAAAATACCTTGCAGGGTCCAAGGTAGTTTCCCCGTCAGCTGCTGCTCTGCAGATGCTCAGCTGCTTCATGGGGAGCCGCGCTGCCCCCGACCTCCCCGATCTCCCCCGGCCAGTCGCGCTGCCCCCAACCTCCCCGATCTCCCCCAGCCAGTCACGCTGCTCCCAACCTCCCCTATCTCTCCCAGCCAGTCGCGCTGCCCCCGACCACCCCTATCTCTCCTGGCCAGCTGCGGGGCAGCGCGACTGGCCGGGAGAGATAGGGAAGGTTGGGTGCAACGCGGCTGCCCGGGGGAGATCAAGGAGGTCGGGGACAGCGTGACTGGCTGGGGTATAGGGAAGGTCGGGGGCAGCATGGCTGGCTGGAGAAGATGGGGGAGATCAGGGTGCCCTGCGACCTTCAGGGGGCGGAGGCGGCTGGGCTCCGGCATCCTGCCGCATGACCCTGCTACCTCCTCCCTCTTCTCTCACCGCCTTTGTCTCCACACTGCCCAGTGCCTTTCCTTCCGCACTCCACTCTGCTGGCTCCGCTGCCCACACAATTGCCTTGGGCGGCCACAGGCAGGTCGGATAACACAGAATGTCAGATAAAGGAAGGTCAGATAATCGAGACTCTACTGTATAACTAAAACAAATGGAAGATCAAAACCAACACTGCAATTTGTGAGTTCTTGTACAAAAGCAGGAACAGAACTGAAACAGTATTTCAGTGAAGCAAAGTATAAACATTAATGGAGCTGTAGTTGTGCAGAAACAAGTTATGCTGACCAGTGTTCCCTCCTATATTTTATATCCTTGATGGGTGGGCTGAAATTTCTTACGTGCACCCCCAATATTGATATAATGTGTGTGTGAGGATACGCACCACCAATACTAACAAAACAGGCACACAATTTTAAGCTGTCCATATGTGTGGAAGAAAATATATTTAAAACAGACTAAAATGTAGGGTTTTTACAGCTGTTGGTGGTATGCTTAATGTACTTTATATTAGACTTCATTCTTCCATACTTGTACTGAAATAAAAGAATCTTTTATAATGGAAGGAAAAAGAGATTTGCTATAGTAATCATCAGTAGTGGAATTTGGAAAATCTAAACATTCTTCAGTATTGCACAAAGCAAAGCCATGGTCCATCTAAAATATACATACCTGTATTACTCTTAAAGTGCTGGGGTGAGGATAAAAGTTGTCTGATTTTGAATCACACACCAGAAGCTGCTGGTTGTGCTTTTAATAGTAACAATAACAGCACAGCTAGGAGGAATGCTGTGCAACTCTTCCTTTGTATTCTTCCTTGAAACCTTATTTAATCTGAAATTATTATTTGCTTGGTGCTCTCTGTGAAACTACGGACAGTGACATTTTTTCTACAAAATGCAACTAAAACTATTGTCAAATGCATCCTTCATCTCCTAGTACTGGTACAAACATTATTTACCAGCTTACCAAAAGCTTCTTGTGCTTTTGCCATAAATTACATGTATCATTAATAGTAATCATTTCTGGTTACTTTTCCCAATACAATCCAGACGATGTATTCCACTTTCCTCTATAGCTATAGTAAGTAAAGTAAGTCCTATATTACACTATCTGGAGATACCCTGCGTTGTTCGGTCCCGCTCCCCCCCGGCCGATTCACTTCCCACCCCCGGCCAGCCCTGCTTCCTGCCAGCTGGTTCTCCTCCTCTCGATCTCCCCCAGCCAGCCCCGTTCCCACCTGCCGCCCCTCCCCAATATCCCCGGCCAGCCCCACTGTCCCCGACCCCCACCAGCTCTGCTTCCCGCCGCCGCCTCCTGATCTCCCCGGCCAGCTCCGCTCCCCCAACCAGCCCTGCTTCCCGGCCCCCTTCCTCCCGGCCAGCCCCGCACCTCTCACGGCCGGTTCCTCCCCTCCCCCCCCATCAAGTGTGGCCATTTTTTTTTTTAGACTACCTGGTAACTGTAGCCACGGGGCAGGGCAGATGCCCGAGACGCTGTGCGCGTGGGGGTAGGGCGAGTCCTGGACGGCACTTTGGGGCCGCAGGTGGCAGGCACGTAACTTAGGGTGAGCGGGGCTGCCCCTGCAGCACAGCGCAGCGGGTTATTGATTTTTACAGGTTGAGATCGGGCCCGCTTGGGTCCAAAAGTACCTTAAAACCTTCTCCTGGAGGAAAGGTTATCCCATGGAAAGTTTGGTTGCAGTAAATCTTATAGTGTCCATGTTATTAGAGCACAAACATGCAAACATTCTCCTTTATATATTAGATTAGTGTAA
Organism: Rafetus swinhoei; assembly: GCA_019425775.1. Taxonomy (NCBI): domain Eukaryota; kingdom Metazoa; phylum Chordata; order Testudines; family Trionychidae; genus Rafetus; species Rafetus swinhoei. The sequence continues at coordinate 10,086,007 of CM033439.1, read as the reverse complement.
CGTTGAGTCTGCTTATTCCTTAAGAAGACCCCTTGAATTAACTGTAGATTCATATTGATAAATCTCCAGCTGAGAACTCTTTATTATGTACCTAGGGTACTGTAGTAGTGTCTTTAACTATACACTGAAGACTTTTGTCTAAATATCAAGCATGAATTGGCCCAATAATGGCTCAGATACATGCGATTCTGTTAGTGTCAGTGTGCGCACAGGGTTCTGAAAAGCTGCAGTTTTCATGCTGCTGCAGCTCAGTTGTCTGTCAGCAGACTTGGCTATGGCTACACTGGCCCCTGAACGACAAAGCTTAAGTCCTTCAGAGGTGTTACTCCTCACCTCCCAAGGCAAAAGTTTTGCCAGCACTCACCCACCTTCACTTTCTCCAACTTACCCCATATAGTCAGCATAACTGTACAGCAGGGCTACTCGGCCTGCAGCCCATTTGTTTGTGGCCCACAGTGCCGTTTGGGTTTACACGGGACTCAACATGCAGCCCGCGGGTGGGATCCTTTGAACACAGCCTCCACTGGGAACATGCCTCGCTGTTGTGGAGCATCTCCCAGGCGGGGTGAGCACTGAAAGAAGCAAGTGGACAGACTGGCAGGAACAGATGGGTACAGGGTGTCAGCATTTCTAGCACCCAGGGAGGAGGTACCAGGAGCTCTGGGGCATTGTGTGAAAGAAGCTATTTGCATATACTTTGCACATATATGCAACCACACTTAAGTTGCGGTCTTCGGCATGTGCCATATCATTGTGGCCCCTGGGCTTCCAAAGTTGATTAGCACTACTTTAGAGCAGGGGTGGACAACCTGTTAGCGACGAAGAGCCAAAAAAGCAGTGGATAGAGTGTGAAGAGTCATGTACCGGGGGGTAGTTGTTGAGGGGGGGGGAAAAAAGCCACGCTGGGGGAAAATAGGTGCCAGTACACCATCCCGGGGTATACCATCACAAAAAAAGCACTGGGAAGGGGTGAGAGGGGCAAGCTCTGGGAGGGAATTTGGGTGCAGGAGGAAGTAGAGAACAGGATGCTGGCTCAGAGAGGGGGCACCAGGCTGGACCATGTTGGGGTCAGGTGGAGGGTTGGGGTGCTGAGCAAGCGCAGGCTTGTGGCTGAGAGGGGGCAGGAGTTTGGGCTGAGGTGCGTGAGGGGCTCAGGGCAGGGAGGCTGGGAGTATGATGGGCTCAGGACACAGATTTGCAGTGTGTGGATGGTGCAGGAGTGTTGTGGCAGAAGACTGGGGATGTGGGGGTGCAGGAGTTTGGGGATGAGAGGCTCAGGACAGGGGGTTCCCAGTGAATGATAGGCTGAGGTTTGGAGTCTGGGGGGAGTGCAGGAGTGTTATGATGCTGTGGCCAGATGCAAGCATGGCCCCAATTAGCCAGGCTTCATTTTTAAATAAAATATGTCAAACACAAAATGTTTCAGAATTGTCTTTATTTATGAGGGGGCAGGAAATCGGTTATGAGTCAAGGGTCACTGACCCACAGAAAAGTCAGTTGGGGCCACACAAGTGAAATGAAAAAAACAACCCCTCCAAAACCCCCAGGCCTCACTAATGTGGCCCCAAGTGTGCTGGTAGAGGCAGGGGACAGGGTGCTGGGGTTTGGGACAGGGTGCTTATGGGTGCTGGGACAGGGTGCCAGTGGGTGCTGGGGGGCAAGGTACTTGTGGGGTCGGGGAAGGGGACAGGGACCGGTACCTAGGAATCCCGCTGCTGCGCACCAAGGCCCAGGAAGTGTGCGGGCTGCTCCCCCATCCCCCAAGAAGCAGCACAGTACCTGAAACGCTGGTCCATCGAGCGCCTGATGCCTTCCTGCACGGGGGCAGGGGGAGTCCCAGACCACGCCAGCAACAAATGCTTGGGCAGTGCACCCCTTGCCCCTCCGCGCCCCATGGCAGCATGAGCTGACCGAGCAACTGGAGCTGGGGCGCTGGGGACTTCATTCCCCTGCTGCCTTCCTGTGCGGGAAAGAGGGTGAGTCCTGGACCACGCCAGCTCCAACTGCTTGGGAAGCGCGTGCTGCCATGGGGAGCAGATGAGCAAGGCGCATGCTGCCCGAGCAATTGGACCTGGTGCGATCCAGGACTCTCTTCCTCTGCGCGGGAAGGCAGCAGGAGAATGAAGTCCCCAGCACGCTGGCTCCAGCTGCTCGGGCAGTGCGCACCTCGCTCCTCCCCTCCTCATGGGAGTGCACGCCGCCCGAACAGCTGGAGCCGGTGCTCTGGGGACTTTATTCCCCAGCTGCCTTCTCAAGCAGGGGGAAGGGGAGTCCCAGACCATGCCAGCCCCAAACGCTCGGGCAGCGCGCCTTGCTCCCCATGGCAGCATGCGCCACCGGAGCAGCCCCGGACCCCCACCCACTCCCCCATACACAAGAAGGCAGCAGGGGAACAAAGTCCACAGCACACGACGGACCGGCGTTTTAGGTACCGTGCCGGCTGTTGGGGGCGGGGAGGGGAGAGCAGCCCGCATACTTCCGGGACCTGGCGCACAGCTGCAGAACTCCCCCCCCACCCTGCAGGAAGCCTGCGCTACCTCCGTTGTCCCTGCGAGCTGCACTTTTGGGGGAAAAGAGCTGCATGCGGCTCGTGAGCCGCGAATTGGCCACCCCTGTTGGCCACTCTAAACTGCTCTCCCCTCTTACTCATCAGCCAATTACTTACTCACTCACTCACTCCCCATCCCCCCAGCTGCTAAATTGTCTCCTTATCTCCCTTTTTACTGGCTCTCGGAGCTCCTCAATTCAAGCAGGCAGCTAGCTCTGTTTGGCTGCTTGCTCAGTGAGACACCCCTCCCCTCACAATTCAGCTGAGCTCCCTGCCTGCGTGGAAACCTTTAAACTTCTGAGCAGAGCTCAGAAAACCACTGTATGCAGCTTACAGGAACCTTGATGCTGACCAGTGTTCCCGCTAAGTTGCGTAACTGTGCAGCCATGCACAAAAAATTCTCCATCCACCCATCTGCTTCACAGAGTCGCACAGCAGCACCCGCTTTCCTGCTGGATTTGGAAGGTGAGTGGCATGGCTGCTCCCATTGCTGGGGATGAATGTGGAGCAGGGATGGGCCCAGGACCGCTGCTCTGTCAGCTGGGGGCCAGCTGTTATGGGGGCTGCCAGGGCCAAGACCACATGGCAGGTGGGGGGAGGGAGGGTCACAGGGTTTGGGGCCACGCGGCAGGTGGGATGCTGCCGCCAGAGTCTGGGGCCACCTGGTGGGCTGGGTGCTGCCACCATGGTTTGGGGCCGCAGGAGGGTTTCTACCTGGGGGGTGAGGCAGCGGCCAGTGTAGAGGGCAGGTGGCTGCTCTGGGGCCAAGGCTGTGTGGCTCAAACAATGGGCAGGGGGAGGGAAAGACAGAATCAGATATAAGAGAGCAAAATCAGCATTTTTTCAGTCTTAAGTGGGACTGATTCTGCTCTCACACAGCTGTAAATCAGCAAGTGATAAAACAGGTATGTGAATAAAGTTTTATACTTTTAAAAAAAGAACATATGAACACAATAATATTTTGGGAGCTGTTTTACTACAGCAATAGTTTTGGAGCTTACTCTGTAAGTGCATATTCTGATGCATTAAAAATGGAATCACTCTGTTTTGAACATATGAAAATAGCCCGATTCTGACAACTAATCTGTGTTTTGTGTCATCTTGGAGAACGAGATGATTCTCTGAGTTGTGTACAAATCTTAGAATTAGTCAATGAGTTCAATTATTTACTTAAGCCACACCCGGAAAACTTTACTGTTTTTTCTGGAACATCAAAGAGAATTCAAAATGACCTCGTCGAAGCAGTAAGTAATGTCATAGCCAGAGAAATTGTGGAATACCACTTGTTGCTATTTTACTGGACAAAATCTGAGATCTTGCCAGTAAGTCGCAGCTTTTGAGTATTCTGCATTACATGACCAAGAATGGTGATGCTGCAGAAATCTTGGTTCGTTTTACTGATGTTAATGTAACCCACATACCTTCTAGGTGTGGTGTTCTGTCCCATCTAGTAGCACAAAGACGACTTATACAGAGAATAATGAATCTGCTCTGCAGCCTTAGCTAATAGCCAGCTGGCTGTTAGTCCAGGAGTCTCTAATGCAGAAGCTAAATTCTAGCTGTCTCAGGCTCAATCCTGCCTGTTAGCAATAACTGAACTTCAACTGGCTTTTATCACTATATTGGAATTGTGTGCTAGAAGTTTAAATTCAATGACAAGTTGATGGCTCAGACTAGGGATGTTAAGGACTAGTCAATTAGTCACCTTCCTCCCCCAGCTGCCTCTATCAGAAAGAGGTAGTGGGGGAGAGGGGGAGTTGAGGGGAGGGTATTTCAAAGTGGCAGTGCCGCACAGATCCCAGGGTCAGCTGTTCCGTGCGGTGCTGCCGCTTTGAAGTGTCACCGCAGCGTTTCAAAGGGGCAGTGTTGCAGGACCCCTGGGTCAGCTGGGGACTCCCCAGCTGACCCTGGGCTCCGTGCAGAACTGCCACTTTGAAATGCCATGGGGAGCCTGATGCCGGGCTTCCCACGGCATTTGAAAGTTGCAGCACCGCACAGAACCGGTGATACTTAACATCCTTAGGTCAGACATAAGATCATGCAACAGTAACAGCAGGTGATGTAAGTGGGTTTCAGAAACACAGCTTTGAAAAATTCTCCTATGTATTTCTTGTTTACTGCTATGTTCATTTTTTAAATCCAGCCCTCAGGTTTGCAGCATACAGTTTCAAAATCTTTTAAAAAATGTAAAAGGAATAAATATGTTTTTCTCTTGTCCCCAAAGCAGCCTGAACTTCTTTGAAAAATAATTAAACAAAGACTACCTTTATTTGTACCACAAGATGGAATTTTCACTCAAGGCTGGTATAAACTGTTGAGCAGAGCAGTGCTGATTGAACTCTTCAAAAGTGTACAGCAAAATCCAGCAAATTGGAATGGTCGGTTTTCACATCAACCAAGACTTTTCAAAACATGATTTTCAGTTTGTTTCTCCTTTGCCTCTGGAGCACATATTGGAGGTGACAGAAGAGTTATTTGATGTTTATCCAACAAGATGAACAATACTGGGTTTTGTATTCAGCAGATTTCAGAAACAGAATAAATTCATCAAAAGCCACAAACTTTTGATGAGTTTTGGAAAGAGGTGCCAGAGCAAGATGCACATGAACCTTGGGAAAAAAAGAAGAGAAGGCCGAGGAACATGCAAGTATCTCTTCTTTGAGGTTACTGATAATGTCAGCAAACAGATGCCAATATGATTTGAAAGTGTAGAAAAACGTAAATTTATCCAAAAAGATTCAAGGAGTTCCAAACATTTTCCAGTTGATGTTCTCAGATCTTTGCAAGCATATTACCTGAATATTTTTTATATTAATAACCTGCACTCAGAAATGTTTGCTGTGTATGACTCAGAATAGCAACAAGGGAAAAATGAATGAGACTTGTATAGAACTAGTCATGTGTGGATTTACATATTCTGCTTGTCCGAGGTCAACAAGTCAGATGCCTTAATTCTGACTATTCCCTTCTCTATTGCCACAATGGAGCAGTCTTTTTAACTTCAAAGTACATTAAGACTTTCACATACAACACTCAACACAGCAAATACCTGTTCAATTTGGCTTTAGCTATAATCAGAAGGGAATTACTTATGTAATTGTGCAGCTTACCAAATGTCTACACACTGGAGTTTCTTAAAGATAGAAGAGGGGATTTTCAGTTTCAGTAGACTGGTTAGATAAAATATTTCTATATTTTCACCTTTCGTTGTATTTGATTACTAATATTTGTCAAAAATTATGTATCTGATTTATTAAGTGCTAGGTGTAGGCTTTTAGAAAAATAAATAATTTTATCTGTTATCTAAAAGGTTGCTTTATGCCTTAATTTCACTGAACACCACTGAATAGCACCCATATCTGATAACTGTTGCCAGCAACCGCTAATTTTCCTCGTATACACCAGATTCCACAAACACATGACCATTTTAGGTGTGACCACAATTAGCATCTTAAGCATTACTAAACCGCATATATTATATGATACTATAATACTGATAGTCTGCTCAGGACTGTAAAAGGCAGCAAAAGACACAGGCCCATCCCTCAAAGAGCTTATAAGGTAAAGGCCCTGCCAATGTATAACTTTTAGCTGAGTTACTAGCATGGCTGATGCTTGATACTCTCATCAGACTACCTAATTAAAATAATATTAATAACCATAGCAGCAAACAGTTTCTTGCCTGTGCCAAGAACATGGCTGTCTTCATGTAATGGACTCAGCAAACTTTCTGTTTTCTTTGTGCAACACAAATAGGACCGCTATGTTTTATAAGCAGTTTAACTAAGTGGCCTTCTAACCAGCTTTTGTTACCTTGCCATTACACATCTTTGATGACATTGCCTCATGTGATGCTGATGCCCTGTACCTTGTGGATTGAATGTATGAAGGCTACGGCACTACTGGATAAGTAGTCATACTCTTAGGGCAGGGGTGGCCAACACGCGGCTCACGAGCCGCATGCGGCTCTTGGATGAAAAAATTGCAGCTCCTGGTTAAATTTTTTTTTATTAAAAAATCATCATCAGGCTGGCTGCTCCGCACAAGGTTGCTCACAGCCAGACCACTCTGAGCCGCATTCCAGTGCATGCTCGTGGCCGACGACGCTCTGCTCATGCTCACGCTCCCCCTCTCCCCGCCCCTCATGCTTGGCGTCCCAGCCAGAGCGTGCTCACGGTGGGCCCTCTGCGCTCAGCATCCCAGCCAGCATGTGCTAAAGGCCGGCCACTCAGCTCACGTGCCCCACGCCTGCAGGGAGAGGCACTTGGTGGTAGTGGCAGCAGCAGCAGCGGCAGCTCCAGCCCGGGACCCAGGTTAGAGCAGGGGGTGTGCCTGTCTCTGGGAAGGGAGGGGGACTGGAATAGAGCGGAGGGTGTCTGGCAAGGGGGGGGGGAGGGGGATTGGGTTGGGAGAGGACGCGCATGGCGTCCCAGCCAGCACATAGTAAATGTCGGCCTCTCAGCGCACATGCCCCGCTCCTGCAAGGAGAGGCGCGTGGTGGTAGCAGCAGCGGCAGCTCCAGGACCCGGGTTAGAGCGGGGAGGGGGTGCCTGGCTCTGGGGGGAGAAGAGGGGAATTGGAATAGAGCGGGGGAGGGGTGCCTGGCTCTGGGGGAGGGAGGAGGACTGGAATAGAGCAGTGGGTGCCTGGCAAGGGGGAGGGGGATTGGGTTGGGAGGGGGTGCGCATGGCGTCCCAGCCAGCATGTGCTAAAGGTCAGCCACTCAGTGCATGTTCAAGGAGAGGCACTTGGTGGTAGCGGTGGCCAGCGGCAGCAGCTCCAGCTCCGGGACCCGGGTTAGAGCAGGTGGGGGCAGGTTGAAGGGGGGAATTGAAATAGAGTGGGGTGTGTGCCTGGCTCGGAGGGGAGAGGGATTAGAACACATGCTCCTCAAAGCCAGCCGCTCAGCGTATGCGCCCCAGCGCCTGGAGGGAGACACGCATGGTGGAACCAGCGGCGGCTTTGGGATCCGGGCATTAGGTTGGGGGAGGAGGGGGCTGGGTTAGAGTGTGGGGGTGCCTGGCTCTGGGGAAAGGGAGGGGATTGGGTTAGACCAAGGGGGCTGGCTCGGGAGGAGGATGGGGATTGGGTTGGGGGAGAGTAGGAATCCGGGTACTGCATGCCAGCTCCAACTTTTCAGGAAGCACGCGGCTGTCATGGGGAGCAAAGGAAGAGCACACACTTCCTGAGAAATTGGAGCTGCCTTGCAGTCCCAGGACACTCTCTCACACACACAACCCCTCCACTCCCCACACACACAGGCAGGCAGCAGGGAGGAGGAAGTTCCCAGCCCAGCAACAGACCCGGTGTTTCAGGAAGCGTGCCAGCTGTTTATGGGAAGGGAATGGAGGAGAGAAGAGGGGAAGGGAAGAGCAGCCTGCGCACTTCCTTAGACCTGGGATCCCCAGGTACCGGCCGAGCTGTCCCTGTACCTTCCCCCTGGACAAACCTCACCGCCACCAGCACCCTGCCCCAGCACCCTGTCCCCTGCCTCACCAGCACACTTGGGGCCACATTAGTGAGGCTTGGGGGTTTTCGGAGGGGGTGTTTTTTGCATCTTACTTCTGTGGCCCCAACTGACTTTTCTGTGGGTCAGTGACTCCTGACTCATAACATGTTCCCCACCCCCTCATAAATAAAGACAATGCTGAAATATTTTGTGTTTGACATAATATTTTATTTAAAAATGAAGCCTGGCTAACAAGCCCCAATTGGGGCCAAGCCCCCATCTGGCCGCAGCATCATAACACTCCTGCACGCACACACCCCAGACTCCAAACCTGAGCCTATCATACACTGGAACCCCCTGTCCTGCGTCTATCATCCCCAAACTCCTGCACCCCCACATCCCCAATCTTTTGCCACAACACTCCTGCACCATCCACATACTGCAAATCTGTGTCCTGAGCCCATCATACTCCCAGCCTCCCTGCCCTGAGCCCCTCATGCACCCCAGCCCAAACTCCTGCACCCTCACAGCCACAAGTCTGCGGCTTGCTCAGCACCCCAACCCTCCACCTGACCCCAACACTGTCCAGCCTGGAGCCCCCCCTCTGAGCCAGCATCCTCTTCTCTACTTCCTCCTGCACCCAAATTCCCTCCCAGAGCTTGTCCCTCTCACCCCTTTCCAGTGCTTTTTTTGTGATGGTATGCCCTGGGACCTATTTTCCCTTGGCATGGCCTTTTCCTCCCCTCCTTTTCTGGCTCAACAACTTCCCCTTCCCGGTACGTGACTCTTCGCACTCTATTCACCGCTATTTTGTCTCTAACAGGTTGGCCACCCCTGTCTTGGGGTATGTCTACACTACAGAGTTTTTTCAGAAAAACCGCCATTTTTCCAAAAAAACCCTTCAATTACATCCACACTGCAATCAAGTTCTTTCAAAAGAAAATCAAAAAACACAGGGGTTTCTCCAGCATTGGTAAACCTCTTTCTAAGAAGGAGCAGCCTTTTTCCAAAAGAGCTCTTTCAGAAAAAGGCGTGTGTGGATGGGGAAGAGGGAATTCTTTTGTAAGAAGAGGAAAGAAGAAAAAGCACAGGTGCCCTGATGGCCACTCCGTCCATAGTAATCACAGTTTAAATGCGAGATAGTGTGGACACTATCTTTTGAAAAAGCAGATCGCTTTTTCTATGTGCTTTGGCAGTGTGGATGCGCTCTCTCAAGAAGTTTTTTCAGAAGATCTCTTCCGGAAAAGCTTCTTCCGAAAGAAGCCTGCAGTCTAGACGTAGCGTTAAACTGCATAAGTTCAAGTACAAATATTTTGCTCTGAAAATGCTGCTGCAGTGCCTCATGGAAGCTGTAGGTGGCCTGCTTAATGCTCTATGCACCCATTCTCATGCACAGAACTGGTTCTATGGATGGCTTACATCTTCTAACATGCACCACAGTCTCCCCTGTTGGACAGGGAAACGGTGCAGTATGGAAAATGGTACAGAAGAATAAGCCATGAAATAAAAATTTCTTTGAGACATTTCCAATAAAGATATTTCAATTTTCAGATATTCCTTTTTGTGATGAAAATTTTTCACAGCAGACTTTGTGGGGGGAAATCAGAACCCCCAATTTTCCATCAAAAAATAACACAAATGTTGACCAGCCCTTGATCTATACTTTATTCTGAATGCAACGAGGTCTGTAGTCACTTTCAGTTCTATCAGAAGAGTCTCTCTAACTTGCAGCTAACAACTTTAATGAATCCAAGGTTTAGTGTCTTTCCTTAAATTTAATCTTAAGAGCACATGACAAGAAATTTAAATAAAAATAATCATTTAACCTCAAAGATGATGAGGTATTTTATAATTCCTCAACACTTCCAAATTTGAAGTTTAAACCTTGAGTTCCTAACTTTCAAATTATAATGTATTGCTTTTAAGTGTTTCACACTGAGCTGATGATTTCTTTGACCTTTTGTCACCTCTTAATATGCATGTATACCTAAAAAGTCCCTTTGGTTACAGAATAACACAACACATCGAAACTGCCACACCAAAGAAAATCAGTAAAAGAATGGCAGACAGGTAGCTTATCTTAGACAGTAGCCTCATTGCTAATAATATGCTTCCCTATTTTTTTAAAAAAACATTTCGCATCTTAGTTCTCTCAACTTTTTTCTTTTCCACCTAAATTAAAGATAATAGTCTACAAAAGACTTCCCAAACTGCAGTTACAACAAGTATGTTATTGTTTAGTACGTGTTCTTTCACTCGAAAGCCTTCATGTATTTTGGCTTTGAAGTTTGCGGCTGCTGTTAAATTTAAAGCTTTTATTATACAAAATGTTATCTGGGGCACATATCCTGAAACAAATTATTAGTAATTTTCTGTTTACAATAATCACACACAAACTACTAATACAATTTACATGAAGTTGCATAAGTTAAAAGTAACATAAAAAAATCAGTAACAGAAATAGCCGTGTTAGGGTACATCTAGACTACATGCTTCTTTCAAAAGAAGCTTTTGTGAAAGAATCTTTCAAAAAAGCGTCCTTCTAAAGAGATCGTCTAGACAGCCACAACTTTTTTCGAAAAAGTGATCCGCTTTTTCAAAAGAGAGCACCAAGGCAATCTGGATGCTCTTTTTCGCAAAAGCCCTGTTTGTGATCAAGAACGCTTTCAAAAAGCTTTCAAAAAAAGGCATTCTTCCTCGTAAAATGAGGCTTACCACTGTCGAAAAAACTGCTGCATCTTTTGATTTAATTTCGAAAGAATGTGGTGGCAATCTAGACACAGGGGAAGTTTTTCTGAAAAAGAGGCCACTTTGTTTGAAAAAACCCTGTTGTCAAGACATAGCCTTAATCTGATCTTGGTGAAACAAACAAACAAAAAAGCCATGAAGCACTTTAAAGACTAACAAGATGGCTTATTAGATGATGAGCTTCTATGGGGCAGACCCACTTCGTCAGATGAAAGCATGTCAACACACCACTGATGACCTTGTACACCACTTACACAGGCCTCCCCCTCCATTGTCCTTATATCAAAACAATCTTCAATAGGCTGTTATAGAGTTTTAGGGTCCCTTTACACCAGGGGTGGGCAATAACTGTTGATGGGAGGGGTCACTCCAAGAATTTGGTAAGTGGTCAAGGGCCACACTCTTCCATGACATTAATGGAAGAGGTGCAGGATCTGGGATGGAGATTGGATGCAGAAGGGAGTTTAGGGTACGGGACTGGGGGCAGGAGGGGATGCAGGGATTTGGGTTGTGACCTGGGGCAGGAGGAGGTTGTGACCAGGGGCAAAGAATTGGGGTATATGGGGGTGAGTGGGGGGAAGAGCAGAGGGTTGGGGGAAGGGAAGGGCTGGGGTGCCAGAGGCAGGCTGTGGCCGGGAGACATTTACCTGGGTGACTCCAGGCCAGCACCCCAGCAAGTTCCCAGCCTTCCATGTTCCAGCAGGCCATTCAGAGCAGCCAGCTGTGGGGCCATGTGCATTTGTGAACAGATGCAAGCCCAAGGGAAGGGAGGAGGGGGTACTTCTCCCACTGCCTGTTCTTCAAACAGACAGGTCCCATTGGCTGAAAACCAGGAATGTTAATGGTTAATAGGTAAGCGTCACCCTTAATGGGTGAGGCTTACTGGTTATGGTAATGCAAAGACAGTATGGCTAGATATAAAGAGACAAATAAAACTCTACATCCGTATATTTTTAAATCTTAAAAATTACTCCTTTCACTGTCTCAGGGGGGTAGTAGCTGTGTTAATCTGTAAGAGAGAGAGAGAGAGTGTGTGTGTGTGTGTGTGTGTGGCAAAGCCCACTTCCTCAAATGAACCCACTTCAGGCTATGTTTAGACTGCAGGCTTTTTTCCGAAGAAGCTTTTCTGGAAGAGATCTTCCGAAAAAATTTCTTCCAAAAGAGAGCGTCCACAGTGGCCAAGTGCATCAAAAAAGCAATTTGCTTTTTCGAAAGATAGCGTCCAGACCGATAGGATGCTATCTTGCATATAAGGCCACCTGGAACCAGTTCAGTCAGGGCTTTAGGTCACCAGTTGCTTCTGAGTGCTGGTGCCAGAGTCTAGCTGAGACACGCACTTAAAGGGAACCCCCGGACAGCCGTTTCTCTGCTTCTGCTGTGTGCTTGCCTACCTCTTCGAGGGATAGCAAAGCTCTTGCAGTGTGTGCTGTGGTTGCCCAGCTTTTTTGGATGCCACAGCTTTTGTCTTTGTACCATGGAGCCGGAGCTGCCTCTGGGCATGCGATGGCCCCACAGCCATGATGCAGTTTCTGGCATGCTGCCTTCCTGGTCCTGCACAAGAGCTCATTCTTGGGACCCTCTCCCTGTGTGCGGGAGCAACACCCATGCAACCACAACCCACAGTGGAGGGGCTTTTCTGGAGTCTGGACACCAGTTCCGACTGGTGGGACCGGCTGGTCATGGAGTGGTGGGATGACCAATAGTGGCTCCAAAACTTCCGCATGCAGAAAGCTACCTTTTTGGAGCTGTGTGCTTGCCTTGCCCCTACACTCCAACAACGCAACACCCACCTGCAGCCCGCCATCCCCCTGGAGAAGCGGGTTGCAATCACTTTCTGGAAGCTCGCCACCCCAGACAGTTACCAGTCAGTGGGCAATCAGTTCAGTGTGGGGAAGTCCACCGTCAGGGTCCTCCTCATGGAGGTAAGGCATTCTCGGGCTGCAATCCCTGCATGAGGGAGAGGGGGGCGGAATCCCCAGGGGTTGTGTCGTCCCGCCCTGCTGTTTTACAGAGCTCTGCCCCTCCAGCTTTCTTTCTTTTCTGAGGTTCTAGTAAGTTTCGGTGCTGTAAAAAGTCTCTCGTGTTGAACTAGACGATGGTGCCACAATGCTCCGCACCGCTGAGGAAGTGCTTGGGTCTGAATGGAAGCATGGAACTGCCTCCATCAGGAGTACTTTAAGCCAAACTGTTCTTTGTCTTTGAGAGTTCTGGGCCAAAACTCATGACAGACGCGACAACAATCCCGCTGGTGACCCTCACCGAGGTACCTTAAGCATGGAGACGGTTGTTTTGCACTTTGCACAGACACACAGTTTTTTAACTTGGGAGACTGCAGCATGCTACAACTTCGGGGTCAGAAAGAAATTTGGAAGAGAGGGAAGGTTCCAGCCTACCATTGCTGGTGTTAAGAAGAAACGGAGGAGGAGACAGGTTGGAAGGTATCTAAATAGTGCACTATGAAGGCACGTTTCCAGGTGCCTCTATGGGAAAAAAATCTTCTAACCACCGTGCATGTGCACATATAACTGATTTGAGCTCACATGAACAAGCACTTAAGAAGAACTTCAGTTTCTTCATGAGAATGCTGAGCTTGTACAGATCTAGGATGGGCCTGAGCCATCTTTGGCTTGCAGTATTAGGAAATACCTTTCACTATTCCCAGCAATAAGAGTAAGTGCGCTTCACATATGAGAAGCTGCTCGTGAGAAGCATCCTTGAAGAGGTACATGGTTGACGGATGGAAGGGTGAAAGTACTGAGAATTGGAGGGGAGTATCCCCTTTTGATCATGTGGAACACCCAGCGATCTCATGTTATACAGGAAAAAGGAGAGTAGAAAGAGAAAGCTCTGGGCCACCCACTGCAGCAATTGCTGGAGGACCCTTGCGAAAGCAAGAGCTACAGGAAAAAGTATTCCAAGAGGCTAGTTGTTGAAGGCAACTCAAAAAACACATATGTGAAGTTTTTAGGTCCATCTGTACTTGAACTATAAGATTCCAGAAGAAAAAAAAAAAAAAGACGTTACAAAAGCAGAAGGTCTTTTACTTTCAAAACTCTCATCCCTCTGTGATGTTGAGTCAGTTTAACCTCAAACTTCACAAGAGGAAAAAAAATCCTTCATTGGTTTACAGAACATGCTTAATTTGCAGCTTTTTTGAGGAAGTTGGAAGACTGGTCAAAAGCCAGTAAAATGGAACGTTAGTTACAATTTAACTATGGCACCACAGCATGCATGTAGAAATCACTAAAGGAACACTGTTGACAAAGTAAGAGCTTAAAATGCTACGGCTGGCTAATGTGGCAACTTACAGTGTTGAATGCCGTCAGGTGGTTGAGGGACATCTACCTAAAACACATCACCAGACATTAGCATCACTCGAAGGAATGAGCTGGAGTACTAATGAGAAATGCAGTTGGGAAAGTAACTCAAATACTTTCTTGATGGGATATATCTTCTAACAGACAATTTACCCTAAATTCTAGTTTACTGAAGGTCCGTCTTCTCTCACTGATACATCAGCTTTCCACAACTAACTCTTTGTATAACTTTTCATGAGTAATATACCCAAATAATTAGATGCCAATATCTAAATGGTACTGTTATATGTATTCATCTAAATTTGGGTTATTGCTGATTATGTACTTTATGTATCTTATAACTTCTAAAACAAACTTTGTATTTGTGCATAATCTATGCATTATCCCCAGATGTACAGACACTTCTTTTTACCTCTGTATTATGTAAATGTTTACCATTAGCTTTAACAAATGTTTATATCTGAGGGTATTTCAATTGAGTGCTGTAGTATTGCATTTCACTCTCTTGCTACTTTCCCCAACCACCCTTGTTTTCAAATCTGAGCTTTACTGTCAATGTTTCTTTAACGTATGTACACCTCTTGGCAACGGGTCCCCTGTACCTTCTAAACAGCTCTTACCTCAGTCCTAACAAACTCATTATACCAAAGGGATATCATTTGAGATATCTACATTCATTTCATAACTTCTGAAGATTTAATCATTGTGAGACGTACATAAAGCTAATATCTAAGACAGGGTGGGGAACCTAAGATCCAAGGGCCAGATGCAGCCCCCAGTTTGCCTGGATCTGGCCTCTAAGGCTCAAAGCTCCTCCCCAGCATTGAGGAGTAAGGGTTTTTTTTGTTTCTCATTTGTGTGCAACCCTCAACTGATTTTTCTGTTGTTCAGTGGCCCCAACCCAAAAAAGGTTCCCCAACCCTGATCTAAGGAGTAATATATTTATACTGAAAATATGCTTTATGGACTTGGAATAGAAATTTATCACCAAGATGTGATGTACCTTTATGGTGGTCCATTCAAACAAGAGGGAGTTTTTTCCGCTCCCTAATCAGCCAGTGAGGCTATGCAAGGCGCAACATTTACTCCCTCCACAAACTATCAAAGAAAAACCATGAGATAACAACACCAATCCAAATCTCCTAGAGGCAAAAGGAAACATTACAATCGTTTTGCCCTGGCTATGAACAAAAATAGAAGGCTGTTCACAGAGAAGGGAGATGCATTCCATTCACTGAGGAAATGCTTTGGGAAGCCAGGCTGCTTTCGTGAACAGTTGGGTCCTGCTTCTTGTGAAACCAGCCAGCTCTGCAAGAGACTGAACTTTTGGAGAGGAAACCTATTTTATATTCATACAAGAAAGGTAACTAAGTGTAGACTCAGATTTGAGTTTTATGATTTGGTTTAACTAATTGTTTCCATCACTTTTTCTCTCATTTCATACATCTAATTAAGTCTTTATTCATTCTTATAAATAAACCTTTTGTTTTATGAAGTGCTCACAAGTGCTTTATGGTTTACAATACCATCAGTTTGAAGTAAAACTGATACATGGGGTACACTACACCTTTGGGTGCAGATGATTGGTGATATTGGGTACTCTCAAACTACAGACTGTATCATCAGAGGGAAACAATTCTAAGGGAGATTGGGGTGCACTTATTGTTAACCAGCAACATGAAGGAAAGGCTACCATAAGACCAGAGGAGAGTGCTTGATGGCTGCAAGTATCAGAAAACCAATATCTAGCTACTACAAGACACACTCTTTTTGGCCTGGTCTACACTAGGGAATCAGTTCAAATTAAGATATGCAACTTCATCTACGTTAATTGCGTAGTTTAAGTCGAAGTATCTTAACCTGAATTTTGGTGCCATCCACACTGCAGGAAGTCGAAGGGAGCACACTCTCCCTTCGACTTCCCTTACTCCTCTAAGAAGCAGGATTACCAGCATTAACGGGAGTGCCCTCTCAGTTCAAATTAGTGTGTCTTCACTAGACTCGCTAATTCGAACCCCAGAAGATCAACTGTGGCCACTTCGATCTTATCTGCAGTGTAGACATGGCATGTGTGACACACAGTCCCGGGTACCCTGAGAAGAGGAAATTACTCACCCTGTGCAGTAATGATGGTTCTTCGAGATGTGTGTCCCTGTGGATGCTCCACTGTTGGTGTTGGGCTTGTCTTGGCGCCGCAGATTGGAGATCTTTTAGCAGTCTGCTGGACCGCACATGTGCGGTGGTCATCTCACAGCTTTTCGTGCCATTTCTGGTCGCGTGGTCTGGCTCCGCCAGTTCCTCCTGATCGTCGAGGTCTGAAAAACATAATCAGAGACCCCGAGGAGGGGAGGTTGTAGAGCACCCATGGGGACACACATCTCGAAGACCCATCATTACTGCACAGGGTGAGTAACTTCCTCTTCTTCTTCCAGTAGTGTCCCTGTGGGTGCTCCACTATTGGTGACTCCACAGCAGTAGCCTGGTAAAGGAGGCGGGATTCGGAGTCAACGCGTTGCCACCGTAAAGAGGACAGTGGAGGCAACCGCTGCGTCAGTCACGAAAAAGTTAAAAAGTGCACAGTGTTTTGCAAATGTAAAGTCCGAGGACCATGTGGCCACATGGCAAATATCCTTGAGGGGAACTCCCATGAGGAAAGCAGTGGAGGACACTATTGCCCTGGTAAAATGAGCCCTGATAGTATGTGGAAGATTTGTGTTTCGCAATGCATAGCACCGTGTAATGCAGGAGACAATTATCTTCGATATTCGTTGTACTGATAATGGGAGACCTTTGGAACAGTCGACTATGGAAAGAAGTAGACACAGATTTCCGGAAGGCCCGAGTTCTTTCAATATAAAAGGGCAGTGCTCAATGGACGTCCAGGGAATGCAGTCAAGTGTGCTGTTCTGAAGAATGTGGTTTTGGGTAGAATATGGGAAGGAATATGGGCTCGTTTATGTGAAATTCTGAGTTAACTTTAGGTAAGAATGCTGGTTGAGGTCGTAGTATGACTCCCTGAGGCATAAAGACGGTATAGGGAGATGTCGCCGATAGGGCTGCCAACTCTCCCACCCTGCGTGCTGAGGTTATTGCCAGCAAAAATATAACCTTCATGGTTAGAGTGGGTAAATCACACATGGCTAATGGTTCAAATGGTGGTCACATTAAGATATCTAGGACCAATTCCAGATTCCATGGATTCAGGGGTTGCTTGTGGCATACGAAGATATTGGCCAACCCTTTCACGAATCTTCTTGTGATAGGGTGCGAGAAAACAGTATAGCCATTCACAGGTTGTCGAAAAGCCATGATTGCCGCTAAATGGACCGTCAGAGAAGAAAATGTGAGGCCCAGGTGTTTGAGGTGGAGAATGTAGTCCAAGATGGATTGCAGGGATAGCATGTTAGGGTCTAGCTTCCTGTCCGAGCACCAAGAACAGAACCGGTGCCATTTGTGCAGGTAAGTGGTGCGCGTGTTAGATTTTCTACTATGTAGGAGAACATGCCTGACAGCCTGCAAACAACTCATTTCTCCTTGTCTGAACCAATTAGGAGCCATGCTGTCAATGCGAGGCGATCTGCTGAGGACGTAGCAGGTGCCCGTGGTCCTGTGTCAATAGATCGGGTCGTCTGGGAAGATGAAACGGGATGGAGCGACATGCGGAACAGGTAAGGAAACCACGTTTGACGCGGCCAGAAGGGTGCCACTAATATCACTCTGGCTCCATCCATAGCTACCTTCTCTAGAACCCTTGGAATCAAAGGAATGGGAGGATACGTGTATAGGAGGTGACGACTCCAACTGAAGAGGAAAGCATTTACCCTGGATGCCAGACCGATGCCCGCTCTTGAACAATATTGAGGGCACTTCGCGTTCTAGGAGTGGCAAAGAGGTCTATGGATGGATATCCCCAGCGGTTGAATAGCACGTGCAGGATGTGTGGCTGTAGCTCCCATTCATGCTGCCGGGTAAAATGCCTTCTGAGGGCATCCGCCGTGGTATTGTCCTCGCCAGGGAGGTACTCTGCCGTAATGGCAACTTCGTGCCGGTTGCACCAGTTCCATAAACACATGGCTTCCATGCACAAGGAACGGGATCGAGCCCTTGCTTGCCTATTTATATAGTATACTATTGTCATGTTGTCCGTGAGGATACACACCACACAGCCATGGATAAGAGGAAGGAAATGTTTGCAGGCATCCAAGACAGCTCTCAACCCGAGAAAGTTTATATGTAGAATGGACTCCTGTGCAGACCATGGACCTTGGGTCTGTTTGTCATGGAGATGGGCGCCCCTGCCAAGTAGGGATGCATCGGTTGTGATCTGCATGGTTGGGTGGGGTCGGTGGAAAGGTATCCCAGCCAACGTATTGCAGGGAATGGTCCACCATGTTAAATAATTCCTTGACCATGCGTGGCACCATCACCATCCTGTGTACATCGTGTCTATGCGGCACGTACACTGCAGTCCTCCAATGTTGGAGGCATCGAAAGTGCAGTCTTGAATGTGCCACGACATACACTATAACTGCCATGTGCCCCATGATCTGTTGGCAGGTAAGTATGGGAACCCCCTTGGACTGGTGGTGAGAACTTGAATAAGGCCTCAAATAGCGTGGAATCTGGTGGTGGGCAAGTATGTACGTGCCGTGACTGAATCGAGTCGAGCCCCTATAAATTCTATGGACTGCTGAGGTGTCATGGATGACTTGGGAACATATATTATAAGACCGAGTGCCTTGAATAGTGCCCTTGCCATGTTGGTGACACAAAGTGCTGTCGAAGGAAGACTCTCTGAGGAGACAATCGTCTAGGTAAGGGAATATTATGATTCCTGACCATTGGAGAAATGCCGCTACTACTGCCAGCGTTTTTGAGAAAACCCTGGGAGCTGAAGAGAGACCGGATGGCAAGACTTTGTACTGGAAGTGCTCGGATCCTACTACGAAACGTAGGAATTGCCTGTGTGCCGGATGGATAGTCACATGGAAGTAGGTGTCCTGTAAATCGAGGGATGAAAACCAGTCCCCTTGGTCAAGTGCCAGAATAATCGTTGCTAACATCACCATCTTGAATCATTGTTTGCAGAGATACTGATTTAGCTGACGAAGGTCCAAAATTGGCCTCCAACCCCCTGACTTCTTTTGAGTTAGAAAATAGTGGGAATAAAATCCCCTGTCTTTGAATTCCTTTGGTACTCTCTCCACTGTGCCGATATCCAACATACGAGCCACCTCTTGTCTTAGAGGGGACTCGTGAGAGGGGTCCCTGAAGAGGGATGGGGAAGAAGGGGTGGGAGGAGGAGGTGAAGTGAATGGAATTGTGTAGCTTGATGTGATCAGCTGTAGGACCCATCGCTTTGTGGTTATAACGGGCCAAAGATGTTGAAACAGCCTTAAACGATGGTGAAAGTCTGGTGGTGATGTCTCGGCCAGTTGATATTGGAATGGCTTGCAATCCCTCGATCAACGTGTCAAACCTGCTGCCTGGTGTTTTGCTGATTGGATGGCCTGTTTGTTGGCTTGTGGCCTCCGTCTCTGTTGACGCTGCCTGGGACGCTGCTATTCATAGTGTCTGAACTGTGGTGTCGAGTAAGGGAAAGGACTTTGTCTCTGGTAAGGCGGATATTGCCTGCAACGGTAGGGAGGCATGTACATGCCTAGCATCCTAAGCATTGTACGAGAATCCTTACCCAAGTGCAACACTTAGTCAGTTTTCTCGGCGAACAGGCTGTGTCTATAGAAAGGCAGATCCTCTACCTTCGATTGAAGCTCCTTTGGCACCGCTGCCACGTGGAGCCACAAGGCCCTGAGCATGACCACTGATGTGGCTGTGGTCCACATCACTGCATCCACTGTATCAAGGGCGATGTGCAGTGCCGATCAGGAGCCCGAGTAACCCTCTTGTACAACAGCCTTGAGTACATGATGCTTAGTGTCCAGTAAATGTTCGAGGAGGGGAACTAATTTTGAATAATTATCAAAACTGTGGTTGGCCAATAATGCTGCATAATTGGCCAGTCTCAATGTTAAAGTGGCCAGTGAATAGACCTTCCTCCCCAAAAGGTCCAGATGTTTACTATCCTTGCCTCCAGAGATGTTCTTATATTGCGGTGCTTTGCTCTTTGTTGCGCCGCATCGACAATGAGGGAGTTAGGCTGTTGATGGTTAAATAAAAACTCCATGCCTTTTGTCAGTACAAAATACTTTGTCGGCCTTTTTATTTGACGCTGGAGTGGAGGCGGGTGTTTGCCATATGTCATTGGCCACTTCTAGGATTGTCTCGTCAAGTGGTAGAGCCACCTTTGATGTTTGCGAGGGCTGTAGATTTCTTAGGAGATGTTGCTGCTTCTGCTGGACCTCTGATAGCTGCACCTTTTGGCTGTTGGCAACCCTCCTAAACAGCTCCTGAAATTGGCCTAAGTCATCAATGGGTGAGGAGTCTCCAGGGAAGACAGAGTCATCAGGTGAAGAGGAAGAGATGTCTGCAGGAGAAAGATCTCGTGGTTCATCTCTGTCTGACAGCTGTCCCTCTTCTGACTCAGACTGATGTGTTATGGTTGGCTGGTTTCCTGTATGTGTGGGTGGCCTCACCGTAGAGAGGAAGAGATAGTTTTGTCACAGGTCGCGTGTGTCCAATGATAGGATGGTGACCGGCATGAAGTATGATCCGGTGAGTGTAATGACTGTCATGACGATTGTGTCTATGCCGATGGTCGTAGTAGTGCTGGGAGTATCTGTGGTGATGGCTGCGTCTGCAAATCTCTCAGTACCTGGAGCTGGTGGAAAGTGTGGTGGACCTCGGTGATCTGGATCTACCCCATGAGCGCACCGAAGAGGGTGACGGATAACGGTGCCAATGGTAATATCTGGGAGAAGGAGAGGCACTTGGTGAGTATCGGTGAGTTCTGGATGGAAAGTGGTCTGAATGGACTGATGGAACCGGAGAAGGTGAAGGTGGTTCAGGAGAGAACACAGTCTGTTCCGGACTTGGCGATGGGGTCAGTAGCTTGTGTGTTTTCCGACGCGCTTTGGTCGGTGCTGGAGAGTGTTGCGTTGGTGATGAGGGAGGTGTCGACGTGGGAATTGGTGCCGTCTGGAAAGTTTTGCGGGATGACGGTGCCGCAGTCGGGCAGCGTGCCGGTGCCGGCTGGTTCGTCGGTGCCAGGGCAATCGGTGCCAATTTGTGTGGTGCTGTTGGCACCACATGAGGTTCCAGTGCCAGTATGGAAGCCGATGCTGGACTCGGTGCCGGTCTGGTCTGTGTGACCGTTGCTGGCTGTACTGTCGGTGTCGGGCTTGGTGCCGATACACTCCGGACCTGTTTGTTTGTCAGGTCGGCAGGCTGTAGTTGTGCCCAAAGTGCCTGGCTTGTCTCCCGTGCTCATGCAAATTGATGGCAGGGAGCGAGAGGGAGAAGGCCTTCTTTTAGAATGCGTCGCCTTTGGAGAAGGTCGACGCTTGGCTGCTGGTAGCGATTGTGAAGGGCCAGGGGAGTATGTTTGTGACTGGAGAGCCTTATCGAAGAGCAGCATTTTCAGCCGCATCTCCCGGTCTCATCACGCTCGAGCACTGGGGATATTTCTACAGAATATGTCCCTCGCCCAAGTACCTTATAGACAATGCGTGCCCGTCAAATGCGGGCATCGACTCGCGGCATGTGCCACATTTTTTTAAGCCTGGTGACCCTGGCAGGGTGTCATGAAGAACATCCTTGGGGCCCTTTGGGGGTTTTTTTAGCGAACACGCTGAACTATCATATATATAGTAGCCCAATGTCTGTGAGTCTAACTCTGTAGTGTTACAGACTCGCCTCTGGGGGGGGCGCTCTTGCCTCCTGCCGTGGCACTTGCAGGAGGCATAAGGGATCTGTCGAAAAAGGCTTTCTTTCTTGACAGATCCCCCTCTAGACTGCCGCTTTTTGCCGACAAAGTGCTGAGTTGGCAAAACGTGGTGGCAATTTTTATGCAAATTAGGCACGGGATATTTAAATCCCTGCCTCATTTGCAATGTCGACCTGCCTAATCTGCATCCCTCTGCCGACAGAGGGATGCAGTCTAGACATAGTTAGCTGTTGTCACCTAGGGTATTTACAATTCTTTTGTCTCTCGATTCCTGACAGGATTAACACGAGAGGTAGATCTCTCCATCTGCTCCCGAAGACAGGAGGAACTGGCGGGAGCCGGACCACGTGACCAGAAACAGTGCGAAAAGCTGCGAGACGACCGCCGCGCATACACGGTCTGGCAGACGACTGCTAAAAGATTTCCGATCTGCGGCACTGGGACAAGCCTGACACCACCAGTGGAGCACCCACGGGGACACTACTTGAAGAAGAACCACAACATCTTACTGGACCTGACAAAAATTGCAGTAACTGAAAGAATGGTTTCAGAAAGTGTTCAATTTCCCTTTTAACCATGACTCTACTTATAAGAATTTTTGAAGTGTAGGAGCCTGGCCTCATCTCGGGTTTCTTCAGCTGAAGTCACCCTTGTTCTTGACTAGTGAATGATCCAACAGACAGCAATATAGTAGAACTTTAGAGTCATGGACACCTCGGGAAGGGACATTGTTCATAACTCTGAACTGTTTGCAATCATGAACAAGATATTATTGGATGGATTGTAAGAGCAGGGTCTCACAGCTTTGCCTGCAAACGTCAGCCTCTTCACCTCCTCACAGTAAGTGGCTGCCTGGCAAGTGAAGTTGAGTACAGGCATCTGGTTCTAGGAAATTTTTAGCGGTTACATGGTTACTTAATTAAATGCACTTTAACATCCCTACTTTCAATTTTTAGCCAATATGGACCATTCAAACAACAAGAGCCTAATCCAAGGCTCACGGACCTCAGTGAAAACATTCTCATTTACTTTGATGAGCAACAGCTCATGTTTTAGGAGAACTGAAGAAAATGGTCTTAAAATTGGTATAACTTCTACTCTCTGACTGAAGGAGATACATTTGTAAAAAAAAAAAAAAATCAAACCCTCATTCCTTTGTACCTTTCCTCTCAAATAAAATCCTACAACTGGACCTTTAATAGAAGAGCAAGTGTTTGGTAAAATGACATTAGGTCAGAAAAAACCTTACTCTTAATGCAGAAGAAAAAATTTTAAGCAGAAAAGCATCCCTTGACTCACTCTTTTACTTGTTTGTCAAGTCTACATATTTTAGTTTATTTTCCTGAAATCAAATATTAAAGATATTGCACAGTATATTTTCTTAACTATGATCTAACAACATAATCAATACATTTTCACTTACCTAAGCAATATGCTGCACAAACAAAACATATCGGTCAGCTCAGATGCCTCAAAATAACACCAACTAGATAGAGTTCTGTTATGAAACTTCACATCTCTCCCCGACTCACCATCCAAAATCAAATGCATTAGGGATGAAAGAACCCTACTAGAGCATGACATCAGCCCATAAAGGGACCCACTTCATCTTTCTTTGTGGGAGTGGAAGATTTTTTTTCCAGGCAGAGTGAGACTCCCCATGGCGAGTCCCTTATGGAAGTTCTCCACATTGTCTATCAGGATTTTATCACAAACACCATTAGGACAAAAGCTCTGGGACCTACCCTCAAACCTAGGATATCCCTGAGAATCTGCAGGAGGTTAGGCCCAGAACTCACACTGGCTCTGACCCCAGCAGCCAATCTGGCTCCATAGAAGCCATACCATAGAATACTAGAATCATAGAATACTAGGACTGGAAGAGACCTCGAGAGGTCATCGAGTCCAGTCTCCTGCCCTCATGGCAGGACCAAGTACTGACTAGACCATCCCTGATAGACATTTATCTAACCTACTCTTAAATATCTCCAGAGATGGAGATTCCACAACCTCGCAAGGCAATTTATTCCAGTGCTTGACCACCCTGACAGTTAGGAACTTTTTCCTAATGTCCAACCTAAACCTTCCCTTGCTGCAGTTTAAGCCCATTGCTTCTTGTCCGGTCCTCAGAGGCCAAGGTGAACAAATTTTCTCCCTCCTCCTCATGACACCCTTTTAGATACCTGAAAACTGCTATCATGTCCCCCTCAATCTTCTCTTTTCTAAACTAAACAAACCCAATTCTTTCAGTCTTCTTTCATAGGTCATGTTCTCTAGACCTTTAATCATTCTTGTTGCTCTTCTCTGGACCCTCTCCAATTTCTCCACATCTTTCTTGAAATGCGGTGCCCAGAACTGGACACAATACTCCAACTGAGGCCTAAGCAGTGCAGAGTAGAGCAGAAGAATGACTTCTTGTGTCTTGCTCACAACACACCTGTTAATGCATCCCAGAATCATGTTTGCTTTTTTTGCAACAGCATCACACTGTTGACTCATATTTAGCTTGTGGTCCACTATAACCCCTAGATCCCTTTCTGCCATACTCCTTCCTAGACAGTCGCTTCCCATAAGCCTGTCCTTGGCTGCAGGAGCTCCCTGAACTCTTTGGGAAGGCTCCACAAGCCAGATAGTATAGCCTATATGCTGGAGATTCTCTTTTAAAATCAAATATGGGATGATACACATCTCTTGCAGCCTCTCTACTCCTTCCATCCACAGCTCACCCAGACTCCAATCCCATCACATATGTGAAATCCAATCTTCCCACAGGATCCAGGACTCTGGGGAAGTGGCTAGGACTAAATGACATAGGCATGACTGAACCCTATGTCTATGACAAAGAATGAAATGGAAAAAAACCTGGAACAGGCTTCTAAGGGAGAATGTGTAATCCACATGATTGAAGGTTTTTAAGAGCAGATTGGACAAATGCCATTTAGGGATAGTCTAGATTTAGTTGGTTGGTCCTGCCTCAGCACAAGAAGCTGGACTAAATGATCTCTCCAGATCCCTTACATTTCTATGATATGTGCATGAAAGATCCCTTCCGTATGCATATGTTGGTAGGAAAGAATGTGGCCAAGGGTCAGATAAGTAGTATTTATTTTAGAATGATAGGATTTACTAAAAAGAAACACCACTTACCTGACCCTTTTAAGGCTGACTCCATAGTCCAGGGTTCTTTGACAGCTGTAATGTCATAAAATGAGAGCATATGGGGGCACTAGAGAACACCAGTATGATTTTATGAATCCTTCAAAAATAAAAAATAAAGTATGCTGTTGTCTATATGCAGAATATTCTTTTCAGCCTAATTAGCGGGATTGAGCACATATTACGGAATGATCATTTTCATTTCCAGATTTTAAAAAGATAAAAAAATCAATCCAGTAATAACAGTCAAATGTTTATAAACAGTAATGTAACATACATGTATGTGATAAAGACAAATCAAGTTTGATGAGGAACTAGCTTAAGTTTAAAAGCTTGAAACTATTCACAACAGTGATTTTAAAAAAATGAAGAATAACTTTAATGTCAAAGAATCTGAATCATCATGAGACAAAATCAGACTAAACAGAGCATGGCCAGCTACACAGTTAATGATAAACCATATTCTGGCTTCTGAAAGGTCCATAAATATTGAAGGCAGAATATGGACCAGTAGTAATATTGAACTGGAACTGTTTTTCTTCTCTCGTGAATTGTAATATGTGACAATTAAAACAGCCATTTCAGATGATGGAATTTGACAAATACAGTTTTCAATGTACCTTACTGTGCTGAAGATAGCCAGTAAGGGTGAATATACTATAAGAGAAAATGGTATATTTTCAATATGTTTCCACAGTACAGCAAATTCAGTGTAATTACAAACATATTTGTATCCCTAAAGAGAAACCAAAACACAGCTCTAAATGAAAATGTTTAACCAAGAGAGCTTCAACCATCGAAGAACCAGGTCAATGCTCTGACCGAGCTTATGTGCATGACAGCAACAGTTCTCAATTGAGGGTCTGCACCCGCCTGTGGGACCATGCCAATTTCAGGGGGTCTGCACATCTTAGTGGGGCAGAAGCCCCAAGCCCATGGTAGAGATAAGGTGTGAAGTGGGGGATGATGCCCCTCCAAACTGCAATGCCAAATTAGGGCAGTTCCAGAGGCAGCTCCATATATCCAAGACCTATTTCCTCCTCTCCTTGCACCCGAGACCCTGTACCCTGACCAGGTCAGGAGGAGGAAGCGGGAGCCAGACAGTGTGAGAGAAGGCAGCTATAGCACACCCACATTTCTTCCTCCAACTGCTGGTGGCTGATGCTCAGACCCCATGTGCTGATCCCTCCCCATGCCCTGCTGTGCAGATGTGGCCTGAACCCTACCAGGCCTGCACTTCTGAAACAGAAGTCAAACTATGACCGGGCACAAGATGACCCCTCCTCCCTACCTACCCAGTGCCTGAAGCCCTGAGCTCCACAGAGCTAGCTCTCCAAGACCCCTACCTTCCCCCAGCAGCTGAAGCCTGAAGCCCTGAACTCTCCTCCTTCCCTCCCATTGGGGAAGCATGACATAGGGGCCTCAGAAAGAAAAAAACCTGAGAATCGCTGCTATCTTGCTCAACAGTGCAGTTCTAAATGTTATGGCAGCATGAACCGTAAAAGCCACACAAAAAGTCACTTTTTTGTAAACCGTAGGTACATGGGCAGTAAGCGAAATGCCTGCAGGGGGAGGCTAGGCTCTGGCCCCTCCCCTTCTGCCCAAGATTGCACTCCTTCCTCTCCCCTTTTGTTCTTCTCCTCCCCGCAGCACATAACCCTGCACTCTCTGACCTCCCCCCAACCGAGGAATGGGCAGTGCCAGAGCAGTACTCGCAACTCCAGCCCCAGAGTGGGCAGCACCAGCACAGTGCCCACAACCCCAGCCTCGGAGCACATAGCTATAACCCCCTTCCCTCCAGCCCCAAAGCGTACAGCCATAGCCCTCCTCCCTTCCCCAGACTTCAAGTGCAGAGCAGGCAGCACTGCCACAGCACCACCAGCTCCTGCCCTTGAGCAGGAATTAGCCATCCCCATCTTATATAATACAGTATGTTCATAACTGACACTACAGTTTCAAGTACCATACATCTCACAGCAGGGAGGCACTCCTATTAACATAATTGTACACATGAAACTACAAGTATCTGCTCATTATCAAGCCAGGAAAAGATAATGGTGGACCTATAAAGTTCATGGAAAATTAGTGAAAAATTCAAACAGAAAAGAAATCCCCAATCTTGGAAAAATAAAGGAAAGGAATTCCCTTCCTCTGCCCTGCTCCCTCCCCCCCCTCCCCCCCATGAAAATCACCATTCTAAGAGAAAGAAAAAACAGCAAATCGTTAAAATAGAAGGGGTTTGAAGTGAAGTATATCCAGAAACCAATGGCTAACATTTAGGCAAGGTGCTGACTACAGAAAACATGATGAGAAACTGTTCAGAGGTGATAATATAGAAGTGTGAAGTATGAAGTTCATTATTCTTGGTATAACTTATACCTGTTTGTTTTTCCTTACCATTTCATCTTTGAATCTATAATTTTTCTTTCGTTTTTTAATTTTTACCCCAAGCAGCTTGGGTGTGCACACTGCATGGAGTGTGTCCTCCAAAGCATACAAATAGCAGGGACAGGCTTCACTCCTTCAGGAGTAATTAAACAGAGGCAAAAAAAGTTAAAGTGCCTGGCAGTTAAGATCTTAAGGTAGAAAGATTTGGGAGACTCTTGAATAGAAGCACTCTCACATTCATCCTGCAAGGAGTAATTAGGCTAGTAGAAGCCAAGGTGAAACCTTTTATGCTTGTAGGCCAGTTACTGGTGCCAGGGCTTTAAGTCACAGCAGCATAGGATTAAAGTACCCAAAGTTACTAAGAAGGAGCTAACAGAATGCCTTACTAGTCTGGTTGATCCTCAAAACTTTACAGCCTAGATGGTCAGACTTAAGACTCAATCCCAGACATCAGCAATAGCGAGCTGGTCTTCTGGAGTGTCTAGAAGGGCTGAGAAAAGGTGACAGGGATAGGGTAAAGTACCTCGAGGGTGCTCAGAGGGCTTTTGTCACTGGGGTGTATCATTCATAGATGTGCTGTACTGCCACATTTGGCTGTCAATACAGATCAAAAAGCTTCTTTTCTTTTAAAATCCTGAATTTTCTGGCTATAATGGGCACCAATAAATCCTCCAATTTTTCCAAACAGACAAGGCCTCTCAACAGTCTGGTTCAAGCAATGAACAAAACGGTAGAGCCCTGCGCGGACACAAAATTGGTATCTGCATCCACAAAAGTGATCCACAGATATCCACATCTGCAGACACAGATGCCTGCAGATATCTACAGATTTGCAGGATTTTACAAACTGGGGAACTAGATGAACAGAAATGAGTGTGAAGGTGATTTCAATACAGAGAATGTGGAAATTGATGAAGGAAAGCAGGCAAATGAATGTTATTCCAATCTAATGACTTTCAAAACAGTCAAATAATATCACCACCATACTCACAGGAAGATGTGTAAGTGCAGCACTAATTTCTCCTCCTTCTATTTACTAATTCATGGTTTTGGGGGTTTTTAAGCAGATTCACAGTTGTGACCTAAACATATTACAGATTCTGTTCATCAAAAATTATTCTGTCTGTTGTAGCGCATTTCAAAGAAATGTGGACACTGGTGAAGTTTTGAGTTACTAGCTCATTATGACAACATTAACTCATGGACATTTGGCTAGAGTCAAACAGAGAAAGTCAGAATGAGTTTATTGAATTATCTGGTTAAAGTAGGCAGGTCATTCTTTCAGCAAGAGATAATAGCTTAACAGATAACTTTTAATGTGATGGCTATTCCTGATGCATCTCTAGGAGCCAAATATGTTGAGGTTTATAGGATAAAACAACAGAAGTGCATTTAACATTCAAGAGAATCTCCAGTTCATCATCTTTAATAAAAAAAAAAAAAAAAGAGAGATAAATGAAATGCTAACCACTTGATGACAGCAGAGGTCCAAGATTTGACTTGACTGTGTCAGAGAAGTTAAAAGATATAGGCCTGCATTATGTTCAAAGATAAACTTGCTGAGTCTTCTCTAGTAAATATTACTGTTGCAGCTGCAAGTAGTGTGAAGCAATTTATTTTGTTTTTTAGTGCCAGTTCTATGAGGTGGAAGACTAACAAATAAGATACACTGTTCCCTCCATTCTCAGTTAGGCACATTATGCATTGTATGTGCTGATGCGGTCTGTCCAAGTTCATCTCACACAAGTTCAATGGAAATTTACTGCATTTGGAAAAAATAACATTCTTTGCTTATAGAAGACAAAATAGCACACAGGATTTTAAACATGTTTTATTACAGAATATTTAACATTACACCAACAATGGAACAACTGTTTAGAAAGATTATTTATAATTTAGAACTGTAAATTGTTTGGGAGATGAAGTATGGTGGCATAAGACTGGTTGCTACTAGAATAGTTTTCCCCAAAAAACACATTGTCAGATCTAATGAAAACAGTTATAGTGCTTTACGAGGTGTACATATTTTCAAATAACTTTGTTATGGTTTCCCTTTCTTTCACATAGGAAGCAATAAATCCCTAGAATAAATAAATGAAATGACACAAATCCCCAATCCCACAAACATACATATGCTGAACTTTATCCATGATAGGGATGTGAAGAACTAGTCAACTAGCCGATAAGCAAATGCTTATGCGGATAGTCAGTCAACTAGTCAATTCCCCCTCCCCCCCGCCACACACACACTGAAGGGGTACTTCAAAGTAGCAGCGTCGCACAGCTGAGCCGGGGATCAGCTGTGTGGCACTGCCTCTTTGAAACCCCAAGGCAACGTTTGAAATCCCAGCACTGCCCCTTTAAAATGCCGAAGCATCGTAGATCCCACAGTCAGCTGGGGACTCCCCAGCTAACCCCCAGTTCTGGGGAAATGCCATGTGGAACCTGGGGTCAGCTGGGGAGTCCCCAGCTGATCCCAGGTTCCACTGAAATGCCGTGCGGAGCCCCTCTGAAACGCCACTTCGGCGTTTCAAAGGGGCAGCCGCCTGCACAGCTGAGCTAGGGATCAGCTGTGTGGTGCTGCCCCTTTGAACGCTGTCTCGGCATTTCGAAGGGGCTCCGCACGGCATGCAGCGCAGCATGGAGTCTGCGGTCAGTGGGGGATTTTGAGTCCCCCACTGACTCTGGGCAGCATGGCTTTGAAATGCACAAGAGGCCCCTCTGTACATTTCAAAGGAGGAATGCGAACGTGCCTCCCGACTAGATGATGGAAATTCCATCGACTACTCAACTAATCAATTAATCGCAATTTAACATCCCGAGTTTCAAAGCGGCAGTGTTGCTTGGAGCCCGGGATCAGCAGGGGACTCCCCAGCTGACCCCAGGCTTCAGCTCTTGCTTTGAAGTGTAGCAACAGCCCTAGGGCTGTTGCTACACTTCATAGGTGGAGGCACTCTATCGACTAATTGAATAGTTGATACAAAAATGCATCGACTATTTGATTAGTCAATTACCCGATACTTAACATCCTTAATCCATGAATAATCACAATTCACGTCAGTGGGAGTACTCATGTTCCTAGCAGGCCTTGCATTTAAAATAGCGTATTTAGCATGCAAAAAGTCTAAAATCTAGATTTTAGACTTTTTGCACGGTAAATATGCAACTTTAAATACTGGTAGGAAAACGAGCTTCAAACAGTTTATAATCTAATTTACCACTTCAAGAATTAGTTTTATATCTTAAATTTTCACAAAGAATGGTTAAAAGAATACCACCAATTTGACACATAATCCATTTAAAATGAATTTAAAGTTTTTCAAGGCAGGGCAAATACCTCAAGTCCTCCAATTTGTCATAACGTTTTCCTTTTTGATGCCTAACACCTAACATGAAGCTTTGTTTCGCAAGCCTTATGTATTAGTCTTTAAGACCATTGTGCTTCCAAATATTTCAAATGAACATATTATAGAAATTAAACCACCTCCGAATCCTCACCTAAAGGTCTTCAGATTTGGGGTTGGAAATTCCCTAAAACCTTTTATTTTAAAAAATATTAAAGACATTTTTTAAACATCTTTGTAATGAATGTCTTTTGCTAGTCATTTATTTCAATTGTGTATTTAAAATATCATTCATTTAATCCTTTTAAAGACATTACCTCATTCAAACTATCTTAACGGACAACTCAACACAAATAGGAATGAGTTAGTTATAAGGAGATTTAAGGATGAAAAGTAGTCCATTATAGGTAGACAATAGCAGTATCATATAGTTATGTTGACAAAAAAATTACTATATGGTTTAGTTCCAAACTACAGCCATCCACAAACAAAAGAAACAAATGGAAAACAAACACAAAAAGTAGGTCAGAGTCCTCATGTGACCCCCCCTATAGAGAGAAGGGAATGGCAAACGGAAGAAGAGCTGAGAGGAGTGAAAAGATGTAGGGAACATGAAAATGACAATGGGAAACGCGGGATAAGGAGAACAGAGATGTTATGAAACCCCCTTGCCAGGCAGCCACAGCCCCTTAAGTTGCACTCCTCATACAGCGCCCTAGGTGTGCGACCCACACGATCCCCCGGCCCCACCAGTACCCCAGTGCTCTATAGCAGCCTCCTGGTTCCCGAAAGCCTTTCCTCGGGCCATTCATTTGCCACCCGACAGCTCCAACCGCCCCCGCGCTTACCCCTCTTGTCCATGAGCCACATGAAGGCGAAGCAGGGCAGGAAGCCGATGGGGCCCCACAAGACGAGCAAGGCGATGTCCCAGCTGGAGAAGCCGAAGGCCAGGCGGGCCGAGTTCTGGATGGGCCCCCAGCTGTTCCACACCAGGCCCTGCGCGAAGCCCAGCAGCGAGAAGAGCAGCAGCACGAGCCAGCGCCGCCCGTACACCCGGCCCGGCTCCGGGGCCAGCCGGGGCACCGCCGCCGCAGGAGCAAGGTCCCGCCGGAGCTGGGGAGCAAGGGGACCCCCGGCCGCCACTCGGGGCTGCGGCGGCAGGAGGGACTCCCGCTCCTCCGAGCTGCTCCAGCCGAGACCCATCTGCGCGGGGCGGCGAGGGAGCAGCCTCCGGGCGGCCAGGACGGAGGCCGCAGGGCGGGGCAGGGGCCCGGGAGAGCGATGCCAGGCCAGAGCCACAATCACAGCAGCTCTGTCGGGCCCTGCCCAGCCGCATGCGCGAGACCGGGCGGCTCTGCCCAGCCACCGCCTTCCCGCCCGCCCCCAACGGTCACTGAGCAGGGGGCCGGGGAGCCCCTCAACTGAAACCCCCTCTCCCCGCAACGGTCATTCCATGGGGGGAGGGGCACTCCCTCAGTCAGAGCCTGCCCCCAGACACTCGTTGGGGGGGGCTACCACGCTGTTCCCCCTCCTCCACCACAGTCACTCCCTGGGGGGGTAAGGGGGTCCCTTCCTCTGTCAGACCCCCCCCCACACACACCCCTACACCCAATTACTCCCGGGGGGGGGGGCTGTGGGAGACAGGGTCACCACCTCAGTCAGAGCCTCCCTCCCCTAGGGCAACGGTCACTTCCCGGGCTTCCCCCATGGGGGGGGGAGAGCGGGGCTGCGAGGGCCCTTAGCCGGGTCCTGACCCTACCCCTCGGCTGGCGGGAGCAGCGCGGCCCGGCGCTTGGCCGGCTCACAAACAAACCCACGTGAGGGCTCAGCTGCTCGCACGGGATCGGAGGAGGCGGGGCTGCCGGTGACGCGCAAAGCCTGAGCCGGGCCTCGTCGCCAGCATGGCAGAGGCCGCCACCGCGGACGCGCCGCTCCCTGGTAGGTGGCCGCGGCCGGTTGGCGGGTGCGCGCGCGCTGCGCTGGCGTTAGATCGCAGCCCGTGGCTGGGCCTGGCGCCCTGGCTGCTCCCTCGCCCCGGCGCCCACAGGGGAAGCTGCGGTGTGGACGAGTCTCCTGGCTTGCGGGGCGTCCTGGCTGCTGTGGCGCTCCCAGCACGCCTGGCGCTGCTCCCTGCTCCGGGGCAGGCCCGCTGCAGAAGTGACAGGGCTCGGCTCCTACCGTGCCGGGCGCAAGGGGCCTTCACGCCCCCTTGCTGGTCTTCCCCTTGCTCAAAGCCAGCGGCCGAAGTAGGGAAGTGGCAGCCCGCTGACATGAAAGGCAGGATGGCTGTGGATTTAAAAACCGTAAAACCTCAGGAAACACAGAAGTTAAAAGTTCTCATCTGTAAGGTTAACTTGCCCATGGAAGTATCCACTTCCTATTTCCCAGTTAAGATTGAAATGTCTTGTATTTTTTAAAAATAAATCTGTTTCTGTTTGCTGTTTTCCAACCATACAAGTCACAGGTTCAATCCTACTCTCTGGCTACGTCGACACTGCAGGCTTTTCTTGCGCAAAAACTTGCAGAGCGTCTACACTGCACATGCATTCTTGCACAAGTAAATTTACAGTAAAGCGTGGGAAAACAGGGCTTCTTGTGCAAAAGTTATTCCTTTCCCCATAAGGAATAAGCCCTCTTGTGGAAGAGCTCTTCCACAAGAAGGCAGTGTGGACAGGCAACAGGGGTTTCTTGCACAAGAAAGCCCTATGGCTAAAATGGCCATCAGAGTTTTCTTGCGTAAGAGAGCGTCCACACTGCCATGGGCACTCTTACGCAAAAGCACATGGCAGTGTGGACGCACTCTTGTGCAAAACAGTTCTTGCGCAAGAATCCTGCAGTGTAGATGTAGCCCCAGTGTCTTCACTCACTCTTTGTATTTTTCTTCTGTAAGTTCATGTGTGGCTAATCCTCTGCTGATCCTTGGGACGTTGTGTACCATGCATCTTCCCTCTACTCCAGGGCTGGGCAGAGCCTGTCAGCAGGCCCCATCCAGCCCACCTAGTTCTTCTATCAGGCCCGTGTGGCAGTTCCCAGTCCCACCCCCTAAAGCATTGTCTGGGAACCAGGGACATGCGAGCCCTTTCAGCTGCTTCTGTTAAAGGGTTTGCACCTGCCCGTAGGCTCCGAGGCAATGCATTGGGGGGGCCAGGAGCTACAACCCTTTTCAACTGCTTCTATTTAAAGGGTTCTCACCTTCCCCTGGCTGCTAAAGCACAAACTCTTTAGCTTGCCACTGGGGAAGCAGGAGCCCTTTCATTTATTTCTATTTAAAGGCCCCATCCCTTCCGGGGCAGCCTGTGCCAACTTTGAAAATTTTTGAAGTGGCCCCCCCCCCTTCGGAAATTATTGCTCACCCCTGCTCTGCTCCTTCATATCCCCACTCAAAGTCTATCTTTCCCCCCAAATAATAATTCATGCTCCTATGCTTAAAATAACTTAATCTTTAAAGGAACCTCTTCAGTGGATGTAGGTAACTTACAAATCAAGCAACCTCATTATATGTACACTGCATAAATCTCCCCTGATCTGATACCACTTCTCCTTGATTTAAATGAGATTCGTTGTGATCCATGTGCACAGATTCAGATGCAGGATCCAGGATTAAGTTTGCTTTTGAGATACTGTAAGAGATGTTGAGGTGTTGTGATAGGTTATCTACTTGATTAGGAAACAAAGAGGTGGGGAAAAAATCTGGTTTCTGCTGTTATCTGCTAGAAATAGGTGACTTGTGGTAGACCTCAGTGCACTTCCCCATGTGCCCCTGCCAAAATTTTAATTGTGAAATGGGATACCTCCTCATGCCCCCTCCTTGTTCTTCTGCGTGTCTCTGCCTGCACACATACACCCACCGCAGGCAACAGTTGCCTGTGCTGCTAGATATGACTTGGATGGGCACAGGGCTTCTCTTCTAGGCTGTTAGTATTGTTTTATAAGAAGGTGGATAAAAATCAGCGGTGGTCTAAATAAAACAAAATTAAATCCCCATTGAATTTTGCTATGATTTGCATTTAGACTAGAAAACCTTAGATTAATTTAGTCATCTGTCACATGAGCTAAACTCATTATAAATTATCATTTGAATAAATTGAAGAATATAATCAGTTCAGTATGACACAGGTATCAATAGGTAATAGACTCTGTTTACCTCATGCATTTGTCATAATAAAATTAGTGGTTAATGTTTCACAGTACTTCAATACCTCTGAAAAATTATTTATTTCAAATGGGCTTGCATAGGATTTCTGTCACAAAGATTGGAACTTAACTTGATAAAATGGCAGTATGTTGAATGGGGGTAAGCTTTGTAATGGGGTGCATGCACCAAAATGACTGTTAGATTCAATGTTATTTATCTCACTAATACATCTCATTACTGATGCACTAAGCAGCACACCAATGACATTCACATGATACTTAACCCCTGTTTCTGCAATCATATCTGTGCTGGTGGATCCTTATGCCCTAATGGAGTCCCATGAAAGACGATGGACACTGGCTCAATGGTATGGCCCATGCAGATCTGACTGCAGGATCAGGACCTAAACTACGAATTGCAGGCACTAAAGTGGACTGAAGAAAATTTATAACAACCTAAATAGTTAGACGTATGGGCAAAAAATAAGAAAATGAGATAGTCTGAATTAGACAAACTCACTTGGGACAATATATTTCACACACAATTATTTAATAGGAGAGACATATGGATAATAGAAGAGAGAAAATTAGATTTGAACTTTAATGTGAAATGGCTTCAAAACTAAATATGATCTAAATTCAGGCCTGGCTCAATTATGTATTGTATATATTCAGTAATGCTTAGAGGTATCAACTAGAGATGCGAATGTTTAACTGGTCAGGGCTAGAGCAGCTTCCCTCCTCCTGTGGGTAGGGGGCTGCTCCAGCCTCATGGGAGAAAGAGGGCACTGCGGACAGGGGCTGCTCCAGTGGCCGGAGCAGCCTTTATCCACAAGGTGGATTTTCCACAAGGTACGGGCTGCTCCAGCCCAACTGAGCTGGAGAAGCTCCCCTACCCACTCCCTTTAATCGGTTAAACGGGATCTTATTTCCCTAGTATCAACCAAAATCAGTGCCTTATAGTGGGAAGTCCTTTACAAACACCGACACCTCAAAATATTTCAACTCTGCCCCTTGAGAACTTGCAATTTAGTACAACTACACTGCTACTAATTTCAGACTCATTAAAGTAGTATTAATGATAAATTGCTGTCAAATGCAAAAAGTAAACAAAGTAGGGGAAAAAGAGATTCTCTCCCCCCCAACCTTTTTAAGTTATATTAATCCTAGGTATTCCTAGTTACATTAATGAGTAGAAAATAGAATTCATTCAGAAATGTGCATTTTCAGTGCTCTATAATGTCTAGTACAGTGAAACTCAGACCTCAGTCGTTCAGGAGTCAAATTAGCAATCAGCTTTACCCAAAAGAGCCACAATAGTGTGAATTGATTGTTTCATTTAATATTTTTATATTTACTAGGGCGCTGTGCCCCCTGCTCACTACGCTCGCCAACCCCTCTCTCTCTCTGGCCACTTTCTCAGGGGCTGTGCCCCCTGCTTGCTACGCTCGCCAACTAAGTTTCCTGTAAGCTATGCATCTGTGCAGTCGTGCAGCTGTTTTCTGAGCTGTGCTCCGAAGTTCAAAGCTCCCGTGTAGACAGGGAGCTCAGCTGACCAGCGGTGGGCAGAGTGTCATTTCACTGAGCAAGCAGCTAAACAGAGCTGCTGCTGCTTGAAATGGAGCAGCTCCCAGAGCACGTAAACGGAGATAAGGAGACAGTAAATGGCAGGGAGAGGAAGAGGAGAGGAAGGGCCTAAGTAAGTAATTATCTGATGAGGAGTCAGAGGGGAGGGGAGTTTGGAGAGTCCAATCTGTGCGAGGAGACTGTGTGAGTGCAGAAACTCAGCACTCTCAAGCCTCCTGGGAAGGGAGAGGTAAGGGTCTGACAGCATAGTGTCGGTGGGGGGAAAGGAGGTGGGTGGGTGCTGGTATCTGTGCAGTGAGGTGGAGGTAGGTGGTAGTTTCGGGTGTCTGACTCACTGCAGTCTCTGTCTGGAATGGGGGGGAGCAGGTTGCATGGTATATGGTGTGTGTGTGTGTGTGTGTGTGTGTGTGTGTGTGTGTGTGTACGTGCGCGCCAGAATGACATGTGCATGATTACATTTCAAACAAAGTTTACACAGGTGTTAATGGCTTAAGGTAAGAAAGAAAAATATTCTTTTAACAGAATTTTCTGGAGTGCTGCAGATATCTAAAACTCTGATCTTAGTAATTTTTTTTAAAAATCCTGTGTTACTAATTAATACATGGCATATTGTATTGCATTAAGGCCAGATCTTTGCTACGTGGTACAGTTCTTATGGGTCAGAAGTAGCAAATACTAGCTCGAGTTGTTAGAAATATATATAAAAAATGTGTGTGTTTTGTTTGCATTGGTGGTGCCACATCCACACTGCCTTAATATTGGTGGTGCACATAAGAAATTTCAACCTGCCCAAAAGAAAGTTCAACCCGCCCAAGGATAGAAAATGTTAGAGGGAACACTGCCCTCCAATCCCCCTCTCTCTGGCAGCTTTCATTGCCAGAGAGCATGATGATGTCATTCTGTGGCCCGGCAAGGAAAACTTTTTTATATATTGTCACAGCAAAATGACTAAGTATTCTACAGCTGATTAATAACATAGTAAAAGCATCCTGATTGGTTCGGAGCTTAAAATGGTTAATATTTAAATCACAGTGTTTTAATATCATGTGCTTCAAAGAAGGGATATAAAATCCCGTGTAATTAGTTAACCAGTTAAGCATTACGTTTAACCAGTTAACTGATTAAATGGGGCTAGGCTGGAGGGGCTGCTTTAGCCCATCTGCTTCCAACCCCACATTGGGCTGCCAGCACTGGGAGTCGGCAATCTCGCACAGGGCCGGAACATGAGGTGGGGGAAGGAGGGGAGGTGGAAGGTGCAGGCTCCCAGTCTGTGCAGGCTTATGGTCTGGGAGCCAGCAGCCTCGCAGGGCTAGAGCAACCCTCTGCCTATGGTGGGCAGCGGGCTGCTTCCATGGTAACAGTTAACTGTTATCTGGTAAGTATCACCCATTACCTGTTCACATCCCTACTTCAAGGAGTGGCAGGAGACACATGAAAGAGCCACTTGCAGCTCCCAAGCCTGAGTCTGAGTATCACTGGTCTAGTAAGTGCCCTGTTTTACCATAGTGTAAAAATGAAGACTCTGAAATGCATGTGGAATAATTAACATAATAAATGTCCAGTAATTAATTCATGCCATCTTATCATCTGTTTTGGAATATATTTTGCCTTGTACTGACCAGTAAAAACTGATATATTTTAAGCAAGAAACAGCAACCATAACAAAAAATAAGCAGCAGATATCAAAATAGGTGATGTACAGCTAGCTTTATTTACTATTGACTGGAGTCTGTTTGTGTGTAGCAAGGCATTAGCAGCAGCTCCTGTCCCATCAAACTGGTTGGGCTCAGCTCCTTGCTCTGATCATTTTGTCCTCTGGGGTTGCAGAATTGGTCAGATTTGGCCCAGCCTCTTTGATTGAAGGAATAGCCAGGCCAAATTTGGAGAGTAAAACTGTGACCTTGCACTTGGTGTCACAGTACCATTCAATCTTGGTCTGGCTGGCCCTCCATCATCATTCTGGAGGGGCAACTAGATTATACTTGAGCAACACAGCAACCTCACAGTTCCTGGAGTGGAGACTCAAGCCCAGCCAGCACCATGGGACCAGAGCTGCAGGAACCACTGCTGCAGGGTGAGTATAGGGTGAGTTCTGAACCCCTCCCCCACAATCCCCGGGGTGCAGAACTTGACTCTCTCTCAGGGCTTGGGACCTGATTTCCTCTTTTCCCCAATAGATCTTCCACACAACCCTTTGACATAGTGAGGTAGTAAAGTTTGCGGATGATACTAAAGTGATCAAGATAGTCAAGAAAGAAGCAGACTGTGAAGAACTTCAAAAAGATCTCACAAAACTGAGTGATTGGGCAACAAAATGGCAAATGAAGTTTAATGTGGATAAGTGTAAAGTAATGCACGTTGGAAAAAAAATAACCCCAACTATACATATAGTATGATGGTGGCTAATTTGGCTACGACAAATCAGGAAAAAGATCTTGGAGTTATCGTGGATAGTTCTCTGAAAACGTCCACACACTGTGCTGCCGCGGTCAAAAAGGCAAATAGAATGTTAAGAATTATTAAGAAAGGAATAGAAAATAAGACACAGAATATCTTACTGACCCTGTATAAAACTATGGTATGCCCACATCTTGAGTACTGTGTACAGATGTGGTCTCCTCACCTCAAAAAAGATATTTTGGCCTTGGAAAGGGTTCAGAAAAGGGCAACTAAAATGATATGGGGTTTGGAACTGGTCCCATATGAGGAGAGGCTAAAGCGACTGGGACTTTTCAGTTTGGAAAAGAGGAGATTGAGGGGGGATATGATAGAGGTATATAAAATCATGAGTGGTGTGGAGAGGGTGAATAAAGAAAAGTTATTCATTAGTTCCCATAATATAAGGACTAGAGGACACCAAATGAAATTAATGGGTAGCAGGTTTAAAACTAATAAGCAAAAGTTCTTCTTCACACAGTGCATAGTCAACCTGTGGAACTCCTTGCCAGAGGAGGCTGTGAAGGCTAGAACTATAACAGAGTTTAAAGAGAAGCTAGATAAATTCATGGAGGTTAGGTCCATAAAAGGCTATTAGCCAGGGGGTAGGAATGGTGTCCCTGGCCTCTGTTTGTCAGCGGCTGGAGATGGATGGCACGAGACAAATCGCTTGATCATTGTCTTCGGTCCGCCCCCTCTGGGGCACCTGGTGCTGGCCACTGTCGGCAGACAGGCTATTGGGCTAGATGGACCTTTGGTCTGACCCAGTACGGCCATTCTTATGTTCTTACATAAGGTTGTAACCCTGGTGACTCAAATGTGGGTTGCAACCCAAGGGTTCAAAAAGCGTGTTAAAGGCTGTACACTACAGCCGCTCCCCGAGTTACGAACAAGTTACGGACCAACACTTGGTCCATAACTCGAAGTGTTCGTAACTCGGATCCCATAGAGTTACATGGCGACCACGCTGTTCATAAGCGCAGATCGCCGTTCATAAGTGCGGATCTGCATTTACGACCACTTTGGTCGTAAGTGCGGATGGTCATAAGTGGAGCTGGTCATAACTTGGGGAGCGGCTGTATAGCAATTGGTATAATCTCTTTAGACTAGGGATGTAAGCGACTAGTCAACTACCCAATAAGCACAGGCTTATCAGGTAGTCGAGATGACTAGTCGCTTCCCCCTGTATCAGAGGCAGCAAGGGGAGAGGGAGCAGAAGCTGGATTGGTCTCCATGGGGAGGGGGTGGCAGAGGCGCAGCGGGAAATAGAGCAGCAGGGACTGAAGCAGTCCCCATTCGCACCGGTCCAACTGCTGTGCCTCTGCCTTTTAAATGTAGCAAGAGCCCTGCAGGAATCTTGCTACATTTCAAAGAAAGAGGCAGTGCAGAGGGAATGGGCAGCTCTTACTATATTTAAAAGGCAGAGGTGCAGCTGGGATAGTGAGCGCCCCACGCTTTCCTTTATCGACTAATTGAGTAGTTGATGGAAATTCCATTAACTATTCGATTAGCTGATTAATTTAAATTTAACATCCTTATGTTAGACCAAATTGTTACCAGCAAAGGCGTACTAGTAAACAAAATTTAATGGGGCCTGCTCTGATTAGATGTTAAAATGCCTTTGTCCCCAGAAGGAGGTCCGACCTGGAAACCACCGTATCTGTCACCGGCGGATTTACCCCCCAGTCCCGTTAAATAAACACGGACACGTGTCAGATTCAAATTTAAAAGATATATTGAAGATACAACAAGTAAGTAACAGCAACACAACACTGAATCGATAACCCAGCCCCTCACCCTCTGAAATAAAAGAAGATAGGAGAGAGATAACTGGCAACAGAATATTATACTTAGTCCGTCAGAGGTAGCTTTGATGTTCAGGACCTTCAAACCTTTAGCTTAAGGTAGCTGTCAGGGGAGGAACACTGAGGCGTCCCTGAGGATATGGTGAGACACTTGGTTTGCTGTTAAGTCTCTGCTTGCACAACGGACAGACGCACAGTTTGTGCAAAGAGTGGTTCTAAGCGCCATGAAGGCCTTCACCACAGCAGGTGCCGAACGATGTTTGAGGCTCTGTTTCGGTCCCGATGATGCAGGGAGAAATCAGGTAGCTAAGGGTCATGATGCTGGGCTATTGCCACAGTGTGGGCTGAAGCACGCTGAGGGTGGCAGGTAGGTCTGTCAGCTAGACTGGCCCTTCACCACGGTCTTCTCTTGTGACAGGACGCCTCCTTCTCCAAGATGGTGCGAGAAAACTGCCGACCCGATCTCCTCAGGATTCTAGATTTTATAGCGTTCAAGGTGGGAAAACTCTTAAGGGCCTCTAGTGCAAAGCAGGGCGTAGTGCTGGGTGCAAAACTAGAGTTGGGTGCAGACTTTCGTGCTGTGTGCAGCACCATAGTGCAGTGTACACAGCCATGTGCCGTGTGTAGATAATGATTTTGGCGGCAAAAGCTTCTCAGGTTTCCATCTTGAATTGTCCCTCAGTCCACAAACTCCATTTTGATTTACATGGTCTATAGATGTCATACTGTCCATATGGTGCACTGTTCAGGGTTAACAAAATAGATTTATATTCTCTTTGTTATTGTCCTGAAGTTCTTACTATGTTGTACAATATAGTGACATCTGTGAGATCCAAGCTGGCTACATATGTGAGTGCATCTTTATTAAAGTTGACCATTATCAAAGAAAGCAAAAAAAGATAGAAATTTTGTGTATCACAGCACATGGTGGGATGGGATTTTGTAGATTGGTTTTGGTTTTGTTTGTTGGTTGGTTTGCATATCCTGACTTGTGAATTCTCAGGGTTTTTTTACTATGTCATTGTAATAACATTAGTCTTTGCATTAAATTCCCTGTGCCTGTGAAGAAAGTAGGTTTGGGTTGTGATTGGGGTACACAAGTGCTGCTGAAGCACTTCAAAAGTACTCTTTGCTGCTAAATCACTCTCACAGCAGTGTAAGTGGGTGTAATTTATGTGCTAAAGGGACAGAGGTGTGTTAACCGTATACATGCACCGTATACCACCCTGTTGAAGATTTTTAATCAAACACCATCATCTTTTCTCTCTACAACAAACAAATATTCATCAGCCCTGTGGTTCTGTAGATCATAGAATCATAGGGCTGAAAGAGACCTCAGGAGGTCATCAAGTCCAGCCCTCTGCCCAAAGCAGGACCAACCCTAACTAAATCATCCCAGCCAGGGCTTTGTCAAGCCGGGACTTAAAAACCTCTAGGGATAGATATTCTACCATCTCCCTAGATAACCCATTCCAGTACTTTACCACCCTCCTAGTGAAATAGTTTTTTCTACTATCTAGCCTAGACCTCCCCCACTGTAACTTGAGACCATTGTTCCTTGTTCTGCCATCCGTCACTATTGAGAACAGCCACTCTCCATCCTCTTTGGAACTTCCCTTCAGGAAGTTGAAGGCTACTATCAAATC
Source organism: Rafetus swinhoei (assembly GCA_019425775.1). NCBI lineage: Eukaryota > Metazoa > Chordata > Testudines > Trionychidae > Rafetus > Rafetus swinhoei. The sequence goes on along the minus strand of CM033439.1, from coordinate 10,043,606 downwards.
CCCACACACACACTCTTCTCTTCTGCAGACTAAATAAGCCCAAATCCCTCAGCCTCTCCTCGTAGGTCATGTGCTCCAGCCCCCTAATCATTTTGGTTGCCCTCTGCTGGACCCTCTTCAATGCATCCACATCCTTTCTCTAGTGGGGGACTCCACTTGAGATGTGGCCTTACCAGTGCTGAATAAAGGGGAATAATAACTTCTCTAGATCTGGAAATGCTCCTCCTAATGCACCCTAATATGTCATTAGCCTTCTTGCTACAAGGGCACACGGTTGACTCATATCCAACTTCTCATCCACTATAATCCCGAGGTCCTTTTCTGCAGAACTGCTACTTAGCCAGTCGATTACCAGCCTGTAACAATGCTTGGGATTCTTCCATCCCAAGTGCAGGACTCTGCACTTGTCCTTGTTGAACCTCATCAGATTTCTTTTGGCCCAATCCTCCAATTTGTCTAGGTCACTCTGGACTCTATCCCTACCCTCCAACGTATCTACCTCTCCCTTGATCCTCTAAACATTCTGTGTCCCATGACACCAAGGCCAATAAACAGAAATACACAAAGATTACCAAAATCTGTTAAATACTGTCCTTTAGCCCAAAGGGGAGTGTGCTCCAGCTGAAGTCTAGAGTTGCATCCTCTCCTTTGTAATAATGAAATGCAGCTTGAGCATAATGCTGGCTTCTCAGTTGATGACTTAAATCACTTTTCAAAGAAAGAAAAATAAACCATAGGTAATGTGATTTATATCATCAGGCTTTGAGCATAACTTTACAGATTGATCACTCCCTTTGCTAGTAGGATTCTTCAAGGATGTTAGGAGAGCACTGCTGGTTGGTGGGGTCCATTTCTTGTCTTTATGGCTACTCCTCCAGAGATCCGTGGCATTTTAATCACTTGCTCAGAGAAGTCATATCATGCAATGCCCTAAAATCTTACCAAAATATATTTCATGTCCTGTTGACATGAAATATACTGGTTGTAGTTTTGTTATTTGTAGACCAGTATAACCACATGCAAATTACGGTAACTATTTAAAAAATAAATATTTCTTTGTTGGGTGTAATTGAGAACATTTTTAAGAAGAAGTTCCTGCCCACATCATTACATTTACTTTCAGTTTTCAGGGTTTTGGCTCCCCTGCCTTGACCACCTTCCCCTGATTGCCAGGCACATGAGAAGATGAAGGGTATTTGACCTGAATGGATTGGCACTTCCAGAGTACTATATTCAAAATATCGGGGGTTCTCCTTTAACTCTTTATCATTTTTTTCTCTTTATAAGAACTTAGGATAATAAAGTCTTACTCATTTGCAAGGAAAACAGTGTAATGAGGCTTATTCTACACATATTTTCAATAGGATTTATTCTCCTTCCTTTAGAAAATAATTCTAAAACCTCTCAATTAAACTCCATTATTTAAACAGCAGGGTACATTGGCAGGAGACAACTACTGTTCGCTAATGAATTCTTGTAATTTGCTACATTATTCTACGTTAATGACTGTACATTTAACTGCTGAACAACTTTGATCAAGCCCATTTTTCTGCAGACTCCCTGCTGTGTTAAACTCTCTATTCCCAAACCCTGCACTTCAGAATAATTTTTAAATCAGAAATCGAAAATTGATCTTTCTCTTGGCAGCACAAAAGGACTGGAAAGTGATTGTCAGAAATCATCACTACACTTTTCACCTCCCTTCCTGTACTAAAATCTGGATCTATTGTCATATATTAAAGTACCTCTTCTAAAAATGACTGGCTTTTCAATTAGCAGATTATTTTGAAATGTAGCAGCAATGAAGTGCCATTCCAAACAATACAAAACATCTGTGCCAGATCATATAATTTGTTGCAGTAACAGAATTTGAGTTGAAACTTGACGAAGTACAATTCTTGGTTGGCGTCTATGTGTGTCTTGTGCAAAGTCAAAAAAGTAGGACAAATAATTCATTCGCCTTTGGTGCTGTGAAGATACGTCACTTGTTGGGTCTGACCGAAAGAATTAGTTTGCTAATACTCTTGTGTCTTTTTTAATCAGATTACAACTGGGCAGCAGAAGACTCAATGTTTCTCCTCTTCAATGAGAACCTGCATCTCTGCTCCCTGCAATACAGGGAGTTTGCACAGGATATAAATCAGTATAGAATTTAGTAATTAGGAATGAGCTTAAGTAAAACTGAAGGTAACCCAGGAGTATTAGAAGAAAGGACTTTTTTTTTTAAAGCAGCAGGTTGCATAGCTTGCATCAATTTACAGTCTTAACAAGTTATTCACAATCACTAAAGCCTTGATCTTACAAGTATACACTTAATTTTACTCATGTGAGCACAGGATTATAGGATTGCACTTACTTAGCGATAAAGAATATAAACTTAGTGGAGTGACTTGTTTCACTGCAGTGAGAATAAGATTTCATGTTGGATACCTGAAGTTCTGAGAGAGAAGTGTTTATCCATAGCTCACAGCCACACAGTTAATAAAGCAAAAAATCATGACACTCGTTTACAACTGACATGCACTAGGAAGTATAAAACAATTAAAATGAAGTAGCACATGATTAATCCAATTATACCTTTTCAAAACTGATCTTTTGTACTGTTTTCACTGACAGAAACATAATTACATTTTTGTGTGAAAGTTTAATGTGATATAAATGTTTTATTAAGTGGTATGATATGACCTGAATATTCAGGAAGTTTTACCTTCTATTTTATGCCAGAATTTACTGGCTATATTATTTGCAATTGACTGATAATTATCTACTTGGATTAAATAGCCTTCTTAACATACTGTATGTGTCATGGTGTTGCCCATGAATTCGCTTGAGGAATGAAATAATTCGACCTAGGTGAACTTTTTGAAAAATGAATATTCTACTTTGCTTGCTAATTACCAAGAGGTATGAAGAGGACTACACCAGAGACCTCATCCTGATTAAGAGCTACACAGGAAAGAAGTTGACAAATCCTATCACAGCACCTTTAGAAGTGCAGAAAAGGACATTTTTCCTCTTGACAGTGCTATAGTCAGCCCAGCGGAAGGAAGGAGGATGCAAGATTTGAAGCAAAATAAAACTACTTATTTCCTGTTAATTTTCATTGCTTACAACTCTTCAGAAAGCTGTGGAGGAGATTGATATAATACTGGAAAATGATAAACTAGAACTAGATGAATATAGGGAGTCTGAAGAGCCACAGCTTCCTAAATAACTGACCCCTCAAAAACTCCTGATGCAAATATCACAGGTCAGGGTAATTGTACCAGTATTCCTCCTCTGTGGTCCACCAAGAGCACCCACTTTCAGGCTTCCAGCTCCCCATCTGTCTCCTCTTGTGGGCAGAGACCTGTGTGTCTCTCCCTCTTCTCTGGGTTTTTTCCAGGTTGTCTACATTGAATTCCCCAGAAAATCAGATCACCTATGGAGGCTGCTGTGCCTTCACCTCAGAGGCTCTCAGTAGCATAATTGCCCATTCGTATAAGCCACTACGTGATACCTTCATCTACACTACCTAGTTTTGTTGCCAGAATCTGCTTTTTGGTGACGAATCAGTGAAAGCATTCACACTGTAATGTGACTTTTGTCGGGAAAAAACACCCAGTGTTGGCAACAAAAAACTTCCAGCCTTACAAGAGACTTTTTTCTTTTCCCGACCCTTTATTGTCGACAAAAACAGTCTAGACTCTGCTGGTTTTTTTGTCTACAGAACTGGCTTCAGCAGTATCCCACAGTACCTGTCCTTATGGCTGTGGTCAGTGTTTTGATCCCTGCTGCCCTACAAGCATGCACCCCTCCCTTTTCAAAGCTCTGGGTACTTTCTGACAGCTGAGTGAGCTGCTCTGTTTGGGTAACAAACAAAGAGCAAATCATTGGAGTGCTCCTGTTCTGCCCTGCACTGAGGAACCCAGCAGCAGACAGACTGCTGCTGCAAGGAGAGAGGGATAGAAGCTGTGCTGCTTTGACATTCCTCAGCACCGAGAGCTCACAGAGCTACTCAGGATGCTGCTCTCAGCGGCTGAGGATGCTGTGGGAGAACTTAGAGGGAATCCCAAGATGCACAGGGATCAACTGTGCCTTCCCACGACACTCACTGTGAGATACATACCCACAGTGCACTGCTCACACTGCCCCTGATGGTGCCCCCTGGTGGACATGATCTGTTGACAGAGCAAGTGTGAACACCCTCAGGCGATTTTTCTTTTGTCAATGTTTGGGTGTTCACATAAGTTTCGACAACAAAACTTGGTAGTGTAGACATATCCTAAACAAGCACATTTATTCATAGGGTGAAAGAGTTACAGAGAAGATATATTACATGAGTAAGAGAACTAGGGATGTAAAGGGCTAGTCGACTATCCGATAAGCAAATGCTTATTGGATAGTTGACAGGATAGTCGACTAGTTGCTTCCCCCGCCCCCTTTGCTGCCTCTATCAGAGGCAGTAAGAGAGGGAAGAAGAGGGGGTTCTTCAAAGCGACAGTGCCATGTGGAGCCTGGGATCCCAGGCTCTGTGCAGCGCTGCCTCTTTGAAATGCTGGGGAGCCCGGCATCAGGCTCCTTGCGACATTTCAAAGTGGCAGCGCTGCGTGGAACCTGGGGCTAGCTATCCCCAGGCTCCACACAATGCTTTTTTGCTTTTGAAGTGTAGCAACAGCTCTAGGGTTGTTGCTACACTTCAAAGGCGGAGGCGCCCTATCGAACAGTCGATGCAAAATGCATCGACTATGCATTTGGTCAATTTCCTGATACTTAAAATCCTTAAAGAGCACCTACATGAATGCTAACAAACTAACGAGAGATTATGTCTAACTCCAACAAGGGCTCTGACAGGTGATCAGTCCTTCAGATCCCACCAGGGAGCATTTATGTAGTTCATAACTACCTTGTCCCGGAACAAACTCCCACCCCATGAGCAGGTGAGTTCTTTCCGGGAAGGATTGAGGCCTTTGGACAGAAAGCCTATCTCTTGGGCTAGATCAGAGTTTAAACTCAGGATGTTTATCCCAAAGTCCTCTTTGTCTGTTGATTCCCTAGAGAATCCAGTTTGAACCGGTATATGTGAGCCTGTACAGATTAGGGGTATCTCTTGAGAAATGTTATAGCCTGAGTGAATTTGTTCCTGGAAGCTGTGGATCCCTTCTCCCATGGAGCTACTTAAAATCCCTGGCCCATAATGATACATAAAGTAAAATCTCCCAACTATCCTGTAGAAAATTGCTGTATCTGTCACAGCTATATCTCTGTTCTTTGTATTTTACCAAATCATACAAATTACCTAAACAGAAAAAGGCTTCCTGCCAGACTGATCTCTGAAGCTTCAAGCTGCACCCCCAAGAGGCCTTTTTTCTTTTGCCAAAAAACAAACACCATCCACTCTCTCTTGGACAAAATGATGTAGGAAGTTTGTTTTAATTAAAGAATTGCTTATTTACTGTTCACAGGCTGCTTTGTTGCTGAATGGAGAAAGTATTTCAGTACCTATCCAGGCAGCAACTCTGCAATGAGAGAGTAGAGACTATATTGGCTCTAACTAAAAGAGAGGTATTTATATCATGCAGATCAGTACCCCCTTGAGACTGGACTGTTGTTTCGTAGGAAAGAATAGCAGACCTCTCCGTTAAATTTTTCAGCATTCCCATCCAGTATTCCTCAAGGTAGTTATTATCTAGTGTTGTTGTAGACCTCTTGGGTTAGTGAATCATTCTCCTCTCTTTCTCCTTCTGCATAGAATGAGAAGGAGCAGGAGCTTGCAGAGATGCTCCTTGGGACCCGAAGTGCTTTTTCCCCTTCCCCTTCCTTCTTCTGTTCATACTATTGGGATATGTCTAGACTGCATCCCTCTGTCGGCAGAGGGATGCAGATTAGGCAGGTTGACATTGCAAATGAGGCAGGAATTTAAATATCCCGTGCCTAATTTGCATAAAAATGGCCACTGCGTTTTGCCGACTCAGCACTTTGTCAGCAAAAAGCGGCAGTCTAGAGGGGGATCTGTCGAGAAAGAAAGCTGTTTTCAACAGATCCTGTAAACCTCCTTGCAGGAGGCATAAGGGATCTGTCAAAAAAGGCTACGATGAGAGTCTGTAGCCCAAATTGACACAAGTCTCTGGATGCTAACTAGGGATGTAAAATGTGGTTAAATAGGTAACTGTGTAACTGCTCAACATCCTAGCGGTTTTACAGTTACACATGCTGCGGGCTCTCCTTATTTAAGCTTTATATTGCAGAGTCAGCAGCAAAGCCTGCCTAGGAGCGGGACCAGCAGGAGCTGCTGCCTGCCCCATTCCAGAGGAGGCAGCAAAGCCAGCTCCAGGGAAGGAGGCTATGCTGCTGCTGTGACGCTGCCTCCCCGGGAGCAGAAGCAGCATTAACCTGTGGCGGGGAGGGAGTGTGTGCCCACTGCGGACAGGGGCTGCTCCTGTAGTCCCTGCAGGGCTGAAGCAGCCCTCTGCCCGGGGCGGGTGGGGAGCTGTTCCAGCCCCTTCCAGTTAACCGGAGCTTAAATTTGCAATAAAATATACCCATGTGACTGGAGGAGATATTTGATTTTGATATCACAAGAGAAACTAGAGCAATTGAAAGAAGAAAGGATTTTTAATTATTTGGCACTAGAAGATTTACCCGGTGTTGCTTGGGTCCTTAACTCAATTTTTATTCATTTAATCATTGCGCTGGGCAGGGCTGGGAATGAATGGTTCAATATACAGGCTGCCCTGGGGAGAGAGGACTACCCCCCAGCCCTCTCTCACCACAGCAGCTTGGGGCCAGGTGAGAAGCACCTTTTCATGGGGCTGCTGCTAGGGTTACCAGGTGGCTTAAAAAAAAAATATTGGACACACTTGATCTCAGATGGCGGGGGGGGGACACCGGCTGGGAGGGGAGCAGGGCTGGCCGGGAGGATGTGTGGGGAACCGGCTGGCAGGAAGCAGGGCTGGCCAGGAGATGGGGTGGGGACTGGCCAGCGGGAATCAGGTTTGGCCGGGAGGGGGTCGGGGGGAGCAGAGCTGGCCAGGGGAGATCGGGGGTGGGGTGGGGACAACCAGCTGGCGAGAAGCAGGGCTGGTCAGGGGCAGCGGGGCTAGCCGGAGGAGATCGGGTGGTGGAGGGACTAGCTGACGGGAAGCGGGGCTGGCCGCGGGTGCGGGGAGAATCAGCCAGCGTAGAGCGGGACTGACCCGGGCGCACGCAGATCCCGGGGCGCTGCCCGTCCTGCGCACAGTCCTGGCGAAGCACGAGCGAGTCCAGCCCTGGGGATTCCCTCCCACCCTGCCCCCACCTCCGCTCGCGTAGTTGCGAGGCAGGCAGTACGCAACTATGTACTGATACTCCTAATAATAATAAAACTTACCTAATTAGAAAACACCGGACATTTTATGTGTCCAGTATTTTCTTAATTTTTTTTTCCCGGACAGAACCCTCAAATACCAGACTGTCCGGTTCAAAACCAGACATCTGGTAACCTTAGCTGCTGCAGCTCCAGTGGGCACAGCTAGGGGAGGGATGCATGTCCCCTGGCTGGGGCAGGTCCATGTTTGTATCCCCACTGCACTCCTTAATCAGAATGAGCAATGCAGCAAACCGTACACTTTCCCCTTGCTCCCTGGGGAACAGCCCAGTTCTGATACAAAGTGAAGTGGGAGTGCTAAAGGACGCCTGGGGGGTTGGAAGCTGGGTCTGGGGCAGTCCCGGATGTGCGGGATGAGCACCTTCAGCCAGCCCTTTTCATATGCTTTGTGACTCTTGTCTCTTTTCTATATGGTTTCCATTTCAGGCACATCTCATTTTCCTGGCAAACCAAACCCGTTACCTTGCTTTAAGTTATGATAAGAGGAAGCGGTGTACTGAATTTGGTGGTCCCAGTTCTTACCATATAGGAGGAGTTTTTGAACAGGCAGTCAGATGCACAAACACTCTCAAATAGATAGTAGATGAGCACAAACTCTCTTGGCTCAAGCCCCAAGCTTTCTAGAAGAGTGTATTCATTTAGTTTTTTAAAAAATACACTTTGCTAAAGTACAAGACATATATACAAATCAGTTTGGAACTACACACAAAATCAACAGTTGGCTGAATGGATGCTGTAATGACTCCTCCCACTTACCCTATGGGGAAAGTCTCTAAGACGGGCTTTTGCAGTACCCCCCAACCGTTGAGTATCTTAATCTATACAATACACCTGATATTTCCACATTAAAATGCAGTTTTAAAAAAAAATCCTACAAGGAAGAATACTGCCCTAATTGTTTGCGTCTCTTTGGATTTATACTCTGAAAAATGAAATTTTGCAGGCTTTTGCTAGCTTTTTAAAATCCAGCCAGGCAGAAGAACAGCTGTGTGGGGGATAAATTTAGCCTGTCTAGCAGTAATTTTATTTTACTCTGTGTTTGAAAAGCTGAAAAGATAAATAAGTCCAGCACAGCTGCCCAGTCATGGAAAGCTAACTCTGCTCTATAACACAATGAATTGCACTAGGAATTAGCAGTGTAGGGTGGTATAATTTTTTAAAAGGTCTCTCCTCCCAGAGTTCGGTCTGTCCCTCCAGCACTGTCTGAGCTTTGCCCTTAATCTTTGACCTAGTGTCTCACCAAAACATGCTGAGCAGCAATCTGTTAATCGTACAAGAGAGCCAGCTTGCTTGTGACCACACCGGTATCTGTTGTCTTGCTCCCAGATGGACTTTTTCCATGTATATTAAACCTATTGCTTGGTAACCCACAGCTGCTGCTTTCTGGGGTAAAGGATAACATATGGCAAGGTCCCCATGAGACCTTCATATGCTTGGGTATAATGTAGTGGAGTGTGTGAGGTTGAAAGCCAGGACTTAATCTTATCTCTTTTCTCTCTCTCTTAGCAATACCATGTTGTTGAGTTTTGTTCTCCTTAAAAGAGGAGAGCTTATAAAACCTGAATTAAGAAATAGCAGCCAGCTTTAAAAATATTACTTTTTAATCCTTCAAAATGAGTAAGGCTCTACCAAGTCCATGATCAATTTCATGGTCATAAGATTTTAAAAATTGTAAATTTCATGGTCAGCTATTTGAATCTGAAAACTCATGGTGGTATAATTGTAGGGATTGTGACCCAAAAAAGGAGCTGTGGGAAATGAGGGTCCACAGGGTTATTCTATGGGTGTTGCAGTACTGCTACCCTTGCTTGAGCACTGCTGCTCTGACGCTGCCTTCTGAGCTTAGCAGCTGAAGAGTGGAGGCTGCTGACCAGACGCCCAGCTCTCAAGGCAGGGCTGCCGCCAGAAGCAGCGCAGAAGTAAAGATGGCCTGGTATGATACTGTCACCTTTACTTCTGCGCTGCTGCCTACAGAACTGGGCCATCAGCAGCCCCCACTCTCCAGCTGCCCAGCTCTGAAGGCAGCAGTGCAGAAGTAAGCGTGCCTTGATAAGGCATTGCCACCCGTTCTTCTACTGTGCTGCTAGCAGTGCACTTCCTTCAGAGTTGAGCACTCAGCCAACAGCCACTGCTCTTTAGCCATTCAACTTTGAAGGCAGCGCAGAAGTAAGGATGGCAATACAAACCCCCTAAAATGCCTTGTGACCCCCTGCCACTCCCCTTTGGGTCAGAACCCCCAATTTGAAATCAGTATAAAATCAGGAAAAAGCACACAACAGACCAGATTTCAGAGTCTGTAACACATTTTTCATGGCCGTGAATTTGGTAAAGATGTATGAACAGAGATGCCTTGGGTTTATTCTTAAACTTTACATGCCGGAATTTTCATAAGAGCTAAATGAAGTTAGAAATTCAGCTTTCATTGAAATTCAATGAGGTTTAGGGACCAAACACCCTTAGGCCATGTTTTCTCTAAACAGAAGATCGCCGCTGCTGCAATTCATCTTCCAGAGTTTGATTTAGTGAGTCTAGTTGCATTCAGAGGCTTTGCTATGTAAAAGGGGTCACCAGTACAAAAGTTTGAGAACCACTACAGTAGTCTAAACTTTTCTATTAGAAGAAAATGAATGTATTCGTTTTTCTCCAGGTGGACAAAAATAAATACATTTTTGAAGAAAAAAATCTGATTTTTTAATTTAAATTGGATTTTTTTATTGTGTTAATTAAATCATGATATTTTTTTCTCTTTAAAAATAAATCTGTTAAAAATGAAATCTGAATTCAATACAGAATATGATAAGGCCTAAATTTATTATCTCTTTAAACATTTAAATAAAAAATAATTATGCTGAATCCAGTGTTGAATTAAAGCCTTGTTTTCTATATAAAGAAAGCATTGAGAGAAAATGTCTAACTTTTGAGGTTAAGATTTATAAATATGCTACAATAGGTCAGCCTCAGTCATTTAAGATACTGCATCATTTTCAGGAGACTTAGCTGGGTAGGAAGTTAAAGCTCCAGTCACTTTCACTTAAGCATATTTGAAAATTTTCCCAGACTGACCTGAAGTAATCAGTTTAATTCTCTGACAACAGTTAATCCCTCTGTTTAATAAATCATTCACTTGTAAATGTGAAATGTGTGTTGATAGAGAAGTTAATGTATCCATATCATTTATGGTTGTTTTGTGTAACAAAAATCTATGCAGTTTTTTTAATTAAATTAAATTTCAGTTACCATCCTAATGCAACTTGACATACATCATGAGCAAAAAGTTAACTGTCTAGTAAATAAGCAATATATCATTCACCATTTTCTAACATACTAAAAATGTACAATTAATAAAAGTCTTTTAACATTAAGCTATGTGATTGTATAACTAAATGTATATAGTTACAGTTTACCCTCAGATAGCAAAAAAATGTACCCAATCTAATGAAAAGTCTCTTATTTAGTTGAAAATCAATATGCTTTAATAGTTATATTAACCAATGAAAATGCACCTTTATTTAAAAATTAACTAGTGCACAAATGAAAAAGATTTAAATCAATTATTTCATGGCTTTTTACTTGTTGATTTAAATAAATCCATTCTGTTTTTTTCTTCCTTTTATTAACACACCAGTTTCTTCCCAGACAAAATGACGCTTTTCACAGCATCTAGGAATATAGAAATTTAGAGTATGCAGTTATTTTTATATTTTCCAAAACACAGATTGATTTTAAAACTGTTGTGTACGCTGAAGAATTTTCTTTAATGAACATTGTTCTCTTGGGTGGAAATGTTGTATGGCTTGTGAAATCAGATCTTTACTTATGTTGTTCCACTTTTACATGATTTGAAGCCGAATTACATTGTTCCCTTCTGCAGCTCATTTAAGAAGTTCAAGGGGTTTTGATTGTTCTAAAATAAATTATGCCATGTTGTTGTTCTAAGAGACAACTCTTAGACGGAGTAAAGAAACTGAATAGAAGTCTTCAAATTAAGCATAATATATGAGGGAAAGAAGCTTTTATATAAGGCTTAATCCTACAAGCTACTGAACACTCTGGCCCCAGCCCAGCAGAGCACTTAAGCACATTTTTAACTTTAAGCAAGGAAGCAAACCTACTGGTGTCAGTAGAACTATTCACATGTTTAAGCGCTTTGCTGACTTGGGGCCAGTGAGTTCAGTACCTTGCAATATTAAGCCCATCATGCATTTATGGTTTTCTTGTCTTTGCCAACAGCAGTGTAATTTTCAAAATGGAAAGTTGGCATTTGGTTAATGCTGGTGATCACGCAATCTGTACTTTGAATTCAGGTGATTGCATTCTTTGAGATCCCAGTTTACACTGGAAACAATATATTTGTAATGTTCCTTTTTTGTTTTATCAGTCAGATCCACGTCAGCTTGCACATTGCTAATATCCCCCAAGGAACGGAAACTTGGTCTTTGCTAATCTTTTCTCTTCCCCAAGTAAAAATTACAAAATGTAATTTTATCATTTTGTGCAGTTATTGTTAATCATTCAGTACCAGTGCCTCTGATGGGATATTTTTTCTTTATATTCAATGTGAATTACAGTAATGCAATATCTGCCTATATTGTCTATTGGTCAAATTTTCCATCAGGCATCTTTGTGCATTTCCTCAGGCCACACTTTGCAAATAGGAGTTGCCCTTGTAAAAATCCCCAGGGCCACTCTACTATCCCTCTTCAGACCCCTGCTTTAAAACTTGCCGACAAACACCTGCTAAATGGTTACACAGTAAGTATGCTGGACCTCTTCTTTATTACCTGAATCAGACCAGTCTCTCTGTTAGGGATGTTAACTAATGGGTAGTTGTGGTAGTGTGGATGGATCACTTAGAAAAGGAACTGTATGGGGCTAAAGTCAATGTAAAGTCCTAGTGTACATCAGGCCTTCAAGTGGTGGTAGAGAAAACTGGTGCAAGGGAGTAATGGGCCACCTTATGGTCTGCTTAGGCTCTCTGCAGCATGGGCACAAGACAACTTAATAGAGGTTAGAATAATGAATGTACGGTTTTTATGATCCAGAGATTTAATCCACTGCCCCAGCACGGTGGAACTGTTATTTTTTTTAAGCTTTCCCTCTCAACACATCCCTAAAGAGAAGTTGTAAAACTGCTGAGTTTATTCAAGGTTGCCAATGTTACAGCTTGACAGTTTCAGTGGGACATATAAATCTCTCTACAACTAAAGACTGAATTGAAATCTGGGATTATCATAGACCTTGTATTGGCACTATGTTTGTCTTTTAAAATCCTATAGGCAAAAATAATTTAAAATAGATATAAATCTGTCTTTTAATATATTTGCTCTTGTGATTACACTGGAAGGAATGTTTAATTCATTGGTTAGAATCAGATGCATTAGGCATTCTGTCTGCCATCTCTGATGGTACACTACACTTTTCAGAAGGAGCCCTGCACAGAAGCAATGTTAGTCATAAAATTGATATTCTCTAAACTTTGAACATTAATCACAAAACTCTTAATTGTCAGAGTAATTATAAACCAATGGACTACATTCTACAATAGGGAACTGAAAATCATAAATATTTACCAATGTGTTGTATTCTGGATGTTTAATGTGCCTCTTTAAATTATAATTTAGGATAAGGAACGACCTCTCTGGACTTACAATAGAATTTTCGTTAAACAAATATAGCAAGCACGTAGAAAAAAAAATCAACCATCATTGAGGGAGATATTAGTCATTTGTATTTTCCACAATATGCGGGATGATAGATAACTGTTCACATATTGTAAATTATCTCTCTGCAACTGTTTCTTTCTTTCCAAAGGTGAAGCTGTCAAACCTTTTACTCCAGAGAAAGCCAAGGAAATTGTGATGTCTCTACAACAACCTGCAATCTTTTGTAACATGGTTTTCGATTGGCCAGTACTACATTGGAATGCTAAATATCTTTCTGAGGCATTGGATGGGAAGACAATACAGTTTAGAATGGGAATAAAGAAAAAGGACACAGGTAGGTTTTTAGATGGTGTTAGGTTACAGTTAGAAACTCTGTTTAATATCCTCAATCCTCTGCAGTGCTTTCATGCCAGATGTTCTTTTCACAGTAAATTACTTCTAACAAAGCCTATGAGTGAGAGGAGTGAAATGGGAGGTTTATTTTAGCCAGTGATGTCTCATCTTTCTCTCTCACTTGCTCTTTTCCCCCTTTTAACATTTAGAGCAGTAAATCTAATGGTTAGAGCTAACTTCTGAGAATCTTAAATCCTGGTTTCTTTTCCTGGCTCTATTACATAATTGCTATGAGGTCATCCCTAATGATTCAGATCAGTGGTCACCAACCAGTAGATCGGGATCTACTGGTAGTTCTTGGAGCCTCTGACAGGTGGTTTGGCCAAGAGGCTGTCAAGGTCTTGCACTTCAAGTGCCCCTCCTCCCACTGCCGCGCATCTCTTGTCCTTTGCCTTGGAGCTGCCCCTCCGTCATGAGCCTCCTGCTTTTTGTGCAGGGCAGGGTAGGAAGAGGAAGGGTGCTGATGTCAAGGTGCCCCCTCCCACTCTGTATCCTTTCTCCACAGAGCAGAGAGGGGGCACAACAGAACTTGGGATAGAGGAAGTTTGCTGGCTGCTTTTGGGAGTGGGCCAGGGCAGGGGTGAGCCTGCTTTCACCCCACTGCACCACCACCCAGGAGCCACCTGTGGTAAGCAGTGCCCAGCTGGAGCCCACATCACAAACTCCTACTCCAGTCATGAACCCCGTCCTGCACCCCTGCCCTAGCCCCGAGCACTCTTGCATCCAAACACCCTCTCAGAGCCTGCACCTAGAACTCCCTCCTGTACTCCAACTGCCTACCCGAAGAGCAGCTCAAAGCCCCCTCACACTCCAGATCCCTTAATCCAAGACCAGAGCCTGCACCTCAACCCTGTGCCCCATCCTGGTGAAAGTGTGTGAGGATGAGTGTGAGAGGGAGGATGGAGTGAGCAGAGGCGGGGCCTTGGAGAAGGGGCACGGGTATTTGGATTTGAGGTAGGTCTTGGATTGTACTTAAATTAAAAAAGCAACCTCATGCTTAAAAGGGTTGGAGACCACTGATTTAGATTGTAGGTGATGATTTAGATGTTGAAAGGTGCTGATCATATTTGAAAATCATGCCATTAACCAATCTTTTTCTTCTTCTGTGAAATGGAGACAATCTTCATCTGTTTTACAGGGAGCTTGTTAATTACAGGTTTTTTTAAAACATTGTGAGATATTCTGATAAAAGATGCTATAGAAAGTGCAAAGTGTTAATAAAAGCATTTTCCATAGCCACTCTGAGCTTCAGGAAAGCATAGAACACAGACCCTCCTGCTCTAAGGATATGACTTGAGTCAAGTGAAGCTTTGCCATAAGCCCCATGTATGCCCTGCCTCAACAGCAGACTGAAAAGTAGATTATGAGCCAAAGTTATCAACCTGTTTCCTACTTTCTCCTGACTCTACAACTGGGCATATACTTTGCTCCATCCCTTTACATGTTGCAGCGTACGCCCCCAGCTTAAAGGTGCAGCTGTCATTCTGGTGGAAGGGCAGAACCAAAGCTCTACTTCTATGTATGGAATGAAGCTGCCCTTTAGTGCAGTGATGGGCAACCTGCAGTCCATCAGGGTTACATGTGCAGCCCAGGCACCTCCTCTCTGCCCTCTTCACCTTTGCCTCTCATGCCTTGGGGGGCCTGCTCTTATCTAGTCCTCCTCCTCCCTCCCAGCACTGCATTCAAGCTATGAGTGACAGTGGGAGGAGTGGGGATGGGGAGCAAACCAGCCACAATTCATGGTGCTCCAGAAGTGCTGGTGTAACCACCACTGGGCAGATTTGAACCTGGGACCTCTGGAGCTTAGTGTGGGAGTCTCTACTGCTTGAGCTAAAAGCCAGATGCCTCTTAGCCTAGGCTGTAGAGCTCCCTTGTTCTTATCTGTTGCTGGAAGTGGTCTAAGTGCCACTGCATTGGTCAGTGAACCATACTAGGGCTACATCTACACTGCAGGCTTTTTGCACAAGAATGGCTGTTCTTGCGCAAAAACTTGCGGAGCGTCTACACTGCATGCGTGTTCTTGTGCAAGTAAATTTACAGTAAGGGATCAGAAGAGAAGGCTTCTTGTGCAAGAGCTCTTGCGCAAGAAGGCAGTGTGGATGGGAACAGGGGTTTCTTGCACAAGAAAACCCTATGGCTAAAATGGCCATCAGAGCTTTCTTGCACAAGAGAGCATCCACACTGCCATGGACGCTCTTGCGCAAAAGCACATCTCTTGCGCAAAAGCACATGGCAGTGTGGACATGTTCTTGCGCAAGAACTTTTGCGTAAGAACTCTTGCGCAAAAAGTTATTGTGCAAGAAGCCTTCAGTGTAGATGTAGCCTAGGTGTGTGGGTTACACTGGGAGAGAGGGGAAGGAGCAGAGACAGGCCACACTTGGGAGAGGAGACGGAAAAGAGGCTGGTCAGGGGATTAATATTGTAAAGGAAGTGTAAATGATGTTGCCCATTGCTGCTTTAGAGGCTACTGTCTATGTTGCTGTCTATGGTGACAATCTGATCCAACAGGACATGAATATGCAGTTCTGAGTCTAACCAGAAGAGGGCAGTTTCACACACATGCACTAATTAATCAGGAAGATTTAATATTTTTTTGAATGAGCCAAAGCAAAACCAGAAAGATAAAAGTATGTAATAGTATTATGAGATACTAACAACAACCGAATTGATAAAGTATATGTTGGGTTATTGTGAAATGCAGATACTGTCAGATATGTAATATTTAGCATTTTATGTTTTCAAAGCATTTTACAAACAAGAATTAATCAATCCTCACTTCGCCCCTTTGACATATGGTGAGAGCACAGGACTGATACCCAGGAGATCTGGATATTAGTCTATTCCTGACTCTGCTGCCCACATGCTAAGTGACCTTCAGCAAGTCAGTCTCCCATGCCTCTGTTTCCCCATGGATAAAAAGCACTACATAAGCAGCCATTATAATTATCCTCATTTTACAGATGGTACTATGTCAATACCAGTGAAAACAAGCCCGGTGTATGTAACTGTGGTGAAGCTCAATGCTCTCTTAATGCATTTTACACCTTAACATGGAAGAAACTCCAATAGGAGTGAAAGGGTAATTTAGCCTCAGTGTCTATCAAATCTTAAGCATCTTTCTTGTGTGAACACCTGTCATGAATTGGACTGATGCCACCTACTTACTTGATAAGTCGTCATATAACAACTTTTCAGTCACCAGGGATATGGACTAGATTCAAAGCATTTAGAGTGTTCATATTTTAAGATTAAAGCCCTTGTATGTCTTGTCCTTCATTGCTGACCCCTGAAGACAGCCAGTCTCTAGGATCACACCATTTTATACTAATAAAGGTTGCAAATGTATTCAAGAAAATGAGAAGAGCCTTTGGGGCTGCACTGTCGCTAAATAAGGATCTTGTTCTAACAAAAAGTATTACATTGTAAGAATTTGTTGCATAAACCACTGCCTAAAATAATGTATGTATCTGTGTGTGTTGCTAGATGTAGGTAGGTTGTTTGCTGTCTTGCACATTAACATTTTTTCTGAGGGATGTGCTTGGCCCTTTTTTTCCTATCACTGTTATCCAGAGCTAGTATCTTTGTCCAGACCAAATTGAGGTGCTGATAGTACTATAGATTATAGGAAGGAACTGGAGGATATTGCAAAGATTATATTGGCCCCTCTGATTGTGTTCACCTGCCATTAGTCAAGGTGAGTTTACAATTTAAGGGTGTTGTTAGATGATCCTATCAGTGGTCATGATAACAGCAGCCAGGATGGCTTTTTCCATCCATGCCTGGGTAGGAGCTTGCGAACATTCATTTCAGATATAGATCTTGTTAATGTTCATTGTCTCAAGATTAGACTATTGCTATGCACTCCATCTGGGGTTACACCTGAAAACCATTCAGAAGCTGGCTCAGAGTGAGACAGATTGCATGGTTAAGGGGGATTTTGTTTCAAGCTAACAGTGTTATCACTCTAAATGGCTCTGGCTGCCTACTGGTTTCTTGCAGGAGTTTAAGTTGGTTATTTTGATCTATAAAGCCTTAAGTGGCCTGGGCCCTGCCTACCTGAGAGACTGCCTATTACCTTCCAAGAGTCAACGCTGTAGCTTGTGGAAGCCCTCAAACTGAAATTCATTCAGTATAAAAGAGAGGGAGCTGCTGGCAAGGTGTACTCCGTGTGGGCCCTGGCTCTGCACTTGCTTTTACTGTTAATCTAAAATAGCCAGTAGCCAGTGTACTTTCCATCTAGTGGCACTGAGACCACTTACAGAGAGAAGAATGAGTCTGCTCTACAACTTTAGCTGAGAGCCAGCTGGCTCTTTGCTCAAGTGGTAGAGGCTCATGCACTAAACTCCAGAGGTCCCAGGTTTGATTGTGTTCCACAGTCCAGGTGTGGAAAGCAAGTGCGATATCTGTACTGCGTGTATGAATATGATAGGGGCCTCCATTTACCTGCTGATGATATTCTGTCTGACTACACAACATTTTTTAAAAGGAGGCTATTAGGAAGAAGCAAGGATAAAACAATGACAATCATCCAGAGACAAAATACCAAGGGTGCTGGAGGGATTATTCATCAGGAAATGCCCACCTGCCTGCTTCCAGCCAGATTCACAGCTCCCCCTTCCCCCCCCCCACACACACCAAAGTGTAGGATGAAAGGGACATTAAACCATTAAAGCATGCCACTTACACAGGAAGGTGGAGTGAGCAGGTAGCAGCTGCTAAAGATTAGTCTCTGATGGGGTATGCCTGCACTGCAATCAGGGGTAGTCATTTAAAGGTGTAGCTGTTTAAATGGGTAACCGATAAATATGTGCTTACCCAAATGATTACACACAGCTCCTGGTCCAGCTCACTGGGAGCAGGGTGGCAGGCAGGAGCCAGTACTTGCTGGGAGCTGACTTAAAAGCTGGCTCCCAGGAAACCGACTACTGCCCCACGCTGCTGTTTCTGTATCAGAGGCAGCAGCACAGAGTGGCAGGTGCGAGCTGGCTTAAAAACTGGTTCCTGACACACACCACATTATAACATCCCTAGTATGTCTGCATCTGCTGCAACCACACTTCTTGACTCCTGTGTAGAGATGGGAGAGAATGTAGCTGTGCAGTCTCTCTCCCAGCACAGAGATGGAGATAGCTGGACTGAATGGAGCTTAGTTATAAGATAATTATATTTAAAATTAGCTATCTTGTCAATATATTGCTGAGGACAGAATGCTCGCTTCATTTGGGATAATTGTCCTAGTGAAGCTTTTATGGCTGGCAAGGGATGCTGCAAGATGCTTTATCCATAAGTGCTGAAAAATAGTGACAGCCTTTCAGATGGGTTATTAGACATATATAAGCATCTGCTTTCAGGTGTGGGGAATCTATCTAGCTCCTGGCTTGCCTGGTTCTGGCCCCTGAGGCTCAGGGCTCCCCACCCAGCACTGGGGAACCCACACTAGCACTCCAGCTCCCTTTCACCCCATCAACACCCTCCTGAAGGTCTGGAGCACACAAAATCTACTAGCCTGAACCCCCCCTAGGCACTGGTGTGCAAGGGGAATGCCTCTCAGTCGGGGACCACGTCAGGGAAAAGTGGGGTTGGGTTTTTGGTTTTGTTTTTTTGTTTTTCACTTGTGTGGCCCAGGACTGATTTTTCTGGGTGTCAGCAGCCCCCAACCCAAAAAAGGTTCCCCACCCCTATTTGCTGCTTCTGTGCTGGTTTAGTTATTCCCTTAGGCTGCGTCTAGACTGGCATGATTTTGCGCAAATACTTTTAACGGAAAAGTTTTTCCGTTAAAAGTATTTGTTCAAGCGTCTATACTGGCATGTGCCTTTGCGCAAAGATTTGCTTTTGCGCAAAGCATCGTGCCAGTGTAGGCGCTCTCTTAAAGCTCAATGGCCATTTTAGCCATCGGGCTTTCTTGCGCAAGAAATTAACGTGGCTGTCTACACTGGCCTCTTGCGCAAGAATACTTGCGCAGAGAGGGCTTATCCTAATGGGAGTGTCGGAGTATTTGTGCAAGAACCACTGATTTTGTACATTACAAAGTCAGTGTTCTTGCACAAATACTCGCGGCCAGTGTAGACAGGTGGCAAAAAAAATCATGCCAGTCTAGACGCAGCCTTAGATCAGAGGAGAAAAGATAGAGTCCAGCTCCATAAATCAAAGGAACTTCAATACAGGTGGGAGGGCAGGGGAAAATGTGCAAAAGAGAAAGAGAGGAGAGAGAGAGAGAACCTTTACGGAGGGATACTAATTAATGGACAAATTAACCATCAATTGTGTTAAATTAATCATGAGCATGGTGGTGTGGTCTATTTTAGTTGTGTGTTGGCTGAGACAACCAAACTAATTTTGCTTCGGGTTTTATATTGCATTTAATCAATGGTCCAAACTGAGCCAGAAAGTTATTGTTGATTTCTGCTAAACTGCTTCACCCTATATCTATTTTTTATGGCTCTGCGTTCAGTATGCATGCAGTGTTGTCTTTTCTTATATTGCTCCAGCTCCTCAATTTGAAACCAAGTGCAATTATGTGGAAGCTACACTTGAAGAGTTTTTGGCCTGGACTTGTGGACAGCCTACTTGTTTCTCTGGACCATTCAGTTTTTACGATTCCTCCAAATATTGGGCTTATGCTGATTATAAATATATTGCTAGGCTATTTGAAGACAAGACAGAAAAATTCAAGGTAAATGGTTATCTTTACCTTTTTTACCTTACACTTAGAACTATGCAGGAAAATATCCTAAAGGCATTGGTTAATTATTTAAGTGAATTATAGCTTTTGAAATCCACCTAGCATTTTCACTTCTCTATTCCTTTGACCAATTTTTCAGTTTTATTGTTGACTTCTTTATTTCTGTTTCAGTCTAACAAAAAATATCTTCTCATCAAAGAGCATCCATCTCATGCTTCAAAAATGTGTGATAAATGTTTTAAAACACAGCACTACAGGAGTTACAAAACTTGTCTAAAACAGCTGTACTTCCTCCTCATCCAACCACAAATAATTTTGGGTCTGATCTTGACTCAGTTGAAGTTATTGAGTACTTGGATTTCCGCTCACTTTTGTGGGTTTTGGATTAGGCCCTTACATTGCCATTTATGTGACTTATACAAGTGAAAACCTCCACTCTTTATTGTTTTTAGATGTGAGTATGAGGTTTGATTTTTTTTCCACTAATATGATAAACAGTTGGCATGCATGATAGTTTACAAATATAGGCTCTAATGCTGCTTTAGGATGCATGCAGGCTGACCGTTATACCCAGCTCCATTAACATCAATAGAACTCCACTGACCCAAGGATCCCATCTACATAGACTCAGACCATAATACAATTTTTCTGCCATTTTGCTGGCTCAGGAGGCCCACAGCTCCTCCTTAAATAATTCTTGAAGCCCAATGCACAAGTCTTTGCAGGGTTATGCCCTTACTGTCCATGAAATTGCTAGAATACACTGGAGTAGCCTGCTCTTGCAAGGATGAGCATACATCCAAGCCAAAGTTTTTGGACATATTTCATATTTTCTCCCGGCCTTCTCTGCTTGCAATCTCTTACGCAGCATGTTGTACACATTGCCAGTGCTTAATAAATAATACAGCTGCACAGCTCTAAATATTGGGGTATTGACTCTCTGCAAATGTCAGCATGATTCATAAGAGGAATTCTCTCTGGCTAAAATGAGATCTGAAGCTCCAGTACAATCACTAATCTTTTCCATCCATGTGTGGAATAAATTTTTATGTGCACCAAGGCATGTGTGACTGTATATCACCACTAGAAACACAAAACCTAGATGTGGATGCTCTGCTAATCAGCCTGAGTGGCCGCAGAGGCACACAGCTTACAGGGAACACTGCTTCAGCACTATTTCAGGCTTTCCCTGCATAACTGTCTCAAATTTTGGCTCTGTATATTTTGCCCCCATGAACCCTTCGTTTATGACACAAGATTGGGAGAATTAAAAAAAACCCCAAAACACCAAAAACCCACATCCAGAACATCTTTAAGTAGATGCTATTTCACTGGGTCAGTAAGAAATTTTCTTTAAGGAAGCAACTGCTATCCCACCCACACAAATACATAATTTGGAGTTTAAGAATCTTATCTACTTATATGCTCTGGTACCAGCATGGGAGTGAAATCTTGCGATCCGCAACAGACTGGCAGGAATTGCCAACCACAACTGCACTATAGTGCCACCCAAAAGTAGTATTTGTAGTAATTTTCCCCTGTTCTCTTATGAATTTGATAACACCTTTTTCATTTAGATTTTATTTAGATTTGCCTAAGGTGACTTGAAGGGGAAAAGAAGGCTAACTACATTGTTATTTATAGTGATTAATAGGGCCATTTATAAGTTGTTTGAAATTTAGATTACACTGTTTATCATTTACAGTTGTGTGGGTTAAGGTAATGATTCCATTATTCTAATCTATGAGCAGTATCTAGCCTCTTACTTTTTTTGTTCAGTTGATATTTTATTACAACATTTGAGATATAAATCAGCAGCAAGATATATGCATGAAGTTTAAATAGAAATGAGACCTTTTAAAATGATATACGGGTACAGATTAACTTCATTATAAGCAGAAAATGAAATAAATGTAATTCACAAGTAATGTGCCATCTGTTATGGTTGGAACACCTTTTTGAGTGCATTTTGTCTTTCTGTAGCCTTTTTATTGTAAAAAAGAAGACCACTGTGCCAAGATTTCAATAATCCTACCAATTTCTTTTCAGGTCATTGGTTAAAAACTATTTTACCCACAATCACTTCAAGTATTTACTATATTTGCAGCATTTTCAAAAAGTTCTTTTAAATCAAATATTGATTGATCTTTCCATTTAAATTGTAACAAAATACAAAAACTATTTAGGTGTGAGATTAAAGTGTAGAGAGGTTATTATGCTTAACTTTTATCACTAAAATAGTTACATTGGATTTTAAATTTTATGACTGTGGAAAGCTCTGAACATTTTTTTTCCCTTTTGATTTCTTCTTGATTTTGACAAATGTTTATTAGGCTTTTATATTTTTTTATTATATTTCTAAAATCAAGATGTGCCTAACAGTACCTCATTTGTTTTGAAAGATTCAAGATATTGAGTCATGGCAGTAATGATTATTATTAGATAATAATAATCTAGCTCTATTAGTTTTCATCTGTAGAACTCAAAGCACTTTACAAAGGAGGTATCATTATCCCCATTTTACAGATGGGGAAACTGAAACATGGACTTGCTCAAAACCATCCAACAGGCCAGTGGCAGAACTAGGAATAGAACGCAGATCACCAAAGTCTCAGTTTAAGGCTATACCCATTAGACAATATTGTGTGGGTGCGGGTGCAGATGGGAATACTTTGCCCCAAAGTAGGGAAAGCCACCCAGTGCCGGACCGAGCCATACTTGCGTCCTGGGCAGCGGGCGCGCAGGCATGCGCAGCCCCACCCCCAGGCGCACAGCGCCCCTTACCACTTCAGTCAGGTGCCCCCCCATAGGTTGGCACCCCGGGCAGCTGCCCGGCTAGCCCCCCCCTTCATCCGGCCCTAGAACCACCCACATCCATGCATGATAAGTCACTACCACACTGTATATCATTATATGCCTTTGGCATCAAAGAAAGAAGGATGGGAGGATCCAAACGCTTGTAGATTCCTATGCCACCCTCCATAGCATGCTTTCATCCTACCCCATCTTTCTTTGCAGCATAACTGCACGGAGTCAGCTGCGAAGGGTGCCTCCATGGCTGCAAAAGCAGGAGCAGGACTAGCCCCATTATATTAAAAAAGGAGGAAATTTCAGAAATTGAGGATACACAAACATTAGCCATTTGGGTAGAGAGAAGAAAGAAGGGCTGAATGTTTTGGCAATTGTGGGGGAAGTAATGACAGTGTTTAGAAAGAGAGATGTCAAAGGTGCCACACAAATCAGACCTGGTTGAAAAAGACAGTGGAGTTTTTATGACAATTTTGTTCCTTTCTTTTGTAGAAATTTCAAATTGTGACATCTTTCAACCAGGAATTCTGAGCCTAAGCAGATGGTAGTGGAATAGAGACGGGAGGATGATGAGGGTATAGGAAGAAAAGAAAAACTCAGATGACATGTTGAACATTTAGATATAATGATGATTCCAGTGGCACCTTAAAGACTAACAATTTTATTATGGCATAATAATAAGCTTTTGTGAATTGCAGCTCACTTTGTCAGGTGCATGAAGTGAAGTGAGTTGCTGTAACGGAGTGTGTGGGAGACGCCGGGCCCTGTACCCCTTCCGCAACCTGTTGTGACTCTCAGCCAGCAAGTAGAACAGAAGGTTTATTGGTTCACAGGGACTTGTTACAGGAACCAGGAACATTCAGTACACAATCCATGTGGGATAGGGGGACCCAGAGGCCCAGCTAGGCTCCCTTCTCCCCCAAGTTGGCCAAAACTAATTCACACACCTAGCAACTGCTCACAGCCCTCCAGGTTGCCCCACTTCCTCCTTTGTTCAGATTCCCCAGCAAAGTGTCACCTGACTGAATTCTCCACCTAGCTCAGGTGACAGGCAGGCCCCCGCCATTCCCTACCTTCCTCCCCTCAGGAGTTCTCATCCAGAGATCCCATCCCTCGCTGGGCACCACACACACACACACCCACACAGAGAGAGAGACACACACACAGTCACTGCAGAGCAGCACAGGACAGTAGGAATCACACACAGCACAATAAAGCAAACAGTGAATGCAACAACAGAGTGAACACCATGGCTACACTGCATCACAGTTGCAACTCATAAAAGCTTATGCAATAATAAATTTGTTAGTCTTTAAGGTGCCATTGGACTCCTTGTTGTTTTTGCTGAATTAGACATATTATACAGCTACCTCTGAAACCTGTCATAAAGGGTACAGCTACACTAGGTTTTTTTCAAAGAAGGTTTGCAAATTGCACTCACATTTGCATATCTTCTTCCAATTTTTTTTCCAGCAGAGGATTTTCTGATATCTGGCCTGTCTACATGGGGCCAAATGTCAGAAAAAGACCTCTTTCCGAAGCCCCCTTATTCCTTGTAAAACAAGGTGTATGGGGGGCTTCCAAAAGAGGGTTTTTTCCCTGACATTTAGCCCCGTGAAGATAGGCCAAATATCAGAAAATCCTCTTCCGGAAAAAAAATTGGAAGATATGCAAATGTGAGTGTAATTTCCATACCTTCTTCAAAAACAACCCCCACAGTGTAGCCGTACCCTTAGATATAGGGACAGGGCAGGCATGGAGCGCTGGATTTCTGAGTCTTCTACTTAGCCACGGCACAGGAGGTCACCTAAGGATAACATTTAGAGGGAGAAGAGGAGCAGGCCATGGAATTAGGTTTGTAGGATCCTTATATAGAGCAGAATAGAAGGAACAGCAAAAGATTAAAAGGAAAGGGTGATCACAAAGATAATGAGAAAAGAGGATCATAAGAGGACAGGGCCTCAGAAGTCAAAGGATGATAAGATGTCATCACTCACATCTATAAGTTTGTCTCTGCCACAGGATATAATATGGTCTGATTTTGGTTTCTCTGGAAGAAATGGAAAGGAGAGCACATTGTGGATTGGCTCAGCAGGAGCAAACACTCCTTGTCATTTGGATTCCTACGGGTGCAATTTAGTACTACAGATACAAGGAAGGTAACCAGAAATATTTATGTTTGTGCAGAATTTACAGAGGGGGCTTTCATTATAAACCAGCCTTTAGTATGTTAATTGTTCACTCTTCAAACATTTTAATTTTCTGTAGCCTTCAAAGATCCAGCCAGCACAGCTGAGCTTGTTTTTGTTTGGGAAGTTATGAAAGGTTCGAGGGCTAGCCTTTGATTGGACATTTGGTTCATAATTTACATTTCATTGTGTTGGAGGAAGGAGAGTCTTTGTTTACCTACTTTAAAAAGTCATTGTAAAATATACACGTAACAGGTTGTATTGGGCCTATTTTATACATCTAAAATAAATACATATTTTAAAACATGAATAGTTATGAGTTGAGCAGATTCGGGGTTAAGAGGAAAGCTTATTTATTTCTTTGTTTTGTTAAAAAAATTAAAGAGATGAGGATAAATAGACTGCTCCAGGCCAATGGTTCTCAATCAGGGATACACAGAGGTCTTCCAAGGGCTGCATCAGCTCATGTATATATGTGCTTAGTTTTACAACAGGCTACTTAAAAAGCATTGTACAAACTACAATTTCATATACTGCTCTCTACATTATACCCTGAAATATAACTACAGTATTTATATTCCAACTGATTTTTTTTATAATTGTATGTATAAAAATAAGAAAGTCAGCAATTTTTCAGTAATAATGCGCTGGGACCCCTTTATATTTTTATGTCTGATTTTGTAAACAAGATCTTTTTAAGTGAAGTGAAACTTGGGGTTTGCGAGACAAATTGGACTTGTGAAAGGAGTGGTATGGACAGGTTGAGAGCCACTGCTCTAGGCTTAATAACCCGTTAGAATTAATTTACAAAGGAAATATTAGGACAGTAGCAGCCAACTCTGAGAAACATTAAAAGGAACACTTCAAGGCTTGAAATTCAAATTTTGGGTCTGTTTTTTGTTGTTCATTCTTCCTTTTTGCAAATTCCATGCAGTTCTTCTTTCCCTTCCCTATATGTATCTGTTCCAATTTCCTTTAGAAAAAAAATACTATTACACTCAACCCCAGTTAGAAACCCACCACTAACAAAGCAGTTTGTGTAAACTTGTGCCAGGCATTCTGGTATTCTATGAGGGTAGGGCAGAATAGTTTGCCAGTGGATTTTAATGTTGTTAACTAAACCACTGTGTTTTGGGAAGGATAGTCTTGTGATTAAGGCATGGGACTGGGAGTCAGGAGTTCAGGCTTCTTTTCTGCCTCTGCCATTGCTGCAAGGCACTTTTTTTTCCTCAATGTTCCTGCATCTTTCAAACAAGGTTAGTTATATTTAGCTCAAGGATGATTGATAAGAAATTTGAGATCCTCATGTGGAAGGCATTATGGTCCCAATTCAACAAATACTATTGACCATAGTGCTTATTGCCATGAATAATCCTACTGACTTCAGAGGAACTATGTTCCATCATAAACAGCTAGTACAGCTACTGCCTCTAGTCTGGCACCCTTGGACCTGACCGGTGCCAAACCAGAGAATTTGCTAAACCACAGGAGATCAATATTGTCTAGCAGCATTACCAGCACTTCCACTGCTTACTGGGCTCTGAGAAGACATTTAGTGATAAATTAGAACTAAATAGCAGCACAGAACACAGAACCAGGACTGGTAGTTGTAAAGAAACTTTATGAGACTGCAGGAAATTTGACTATACCCATGATAAATGGACATCCAGCTAACTAAAATCATGCCAGACCATGGATGTTCCCAGACCAGAGAATGCCAGACTGGAGAGGTTCAACTTGTGCCTATTTGCGGGATCAACTGCAACACAGAATTGCCTCCCAGCTGTCCTTATGGCTTATACAGTTTGGAGTTCCAGTCTCCAGTGTAGAGCGTTAGACAGGATTCTGAATTTAGTCTGCAGATGTGTGTGCCTTCCCCAAATTAATTCCTATCTCTCTGGTAAAATAAAGTCCCTGGTTCTGCTTGCATGTTCCTTTCTGTGACAGGATAGACATAAAACTTCCAAGCACGCTGGAGACAAAGTTTTGCTCCTCAGAACAAGAACGTAAGGCCTTATCTACACTGGCAGATGTACAGTGCTGGCAGTTAGTGCTTCTGAGAGAGTGCTGCAGGGAAACTGCTGTCGTGTACTCACACTGACACCTGCCAGCATAATAGCGTGACCACGCTTGTGGCACTTGCAGTATCATTCAGAGCGGTGCACTCTGGGCAGCTTCCCCACAGAGCATTTCTTCTTCTTCTGCCACTGAGGATTGTGGGAAGATGGAGGGGAGTCACAGGGCATCCTGGGTCCTGTCCCAAAGCCCCACAGTGCATCACTTTGCATCCTAGCAATCCCTGAGCTTTGGTTCACATTTGGAACCATCTTTCAACGACTTTTGTAGTGTGTGCTCTGCCTCTTTGGTCTGCAGGAATGGATCTGACACTGTTGAAGAATATGCTGTGACTCTCACTAACACATCACAAATGGCCATCAAGTTATTCCTTAAACTACAAAGTGAAGAAGAGGAGTCAGAGATTGGAGATTGATCTTGCCACATATAGTAGCTATGCCACGAGATTGCTTATTGCTGTCACGGAGGTGCTGATCACTGTAGTTGCCACTTTTGGGCTTGGGAAACAAGCACGGAGTGGTGGGGTCACATCGTCATGCAAGTCTCGATGATGAGCGGTGGCTGCATGCTTTTGGATGAGGAAAGCCTCTTTCATGGGACTGTGTGATGAGCCTGCCCCCTACCCTGTGGCATAAAGACACAAGAACAAGAGCTGCCCTGCTTATGGAGAAGCACGTGGTGATTGCGCTGTGTAAGCTGTAGGGATGTCAACGTGTAGCTGACTATGCGATTAACCATTAAGCCTGGGCTTATCAGTTAATTCTATTGACTACACACATTTCCCCCTCTCCCCTGATTGCTGCCTCTGTATCCGAAGCAGCAAGGAGTGGGGAGGCAGGAGCTTTTAAACAGCTTTTAAAAGGGGAACTGGCTTTTAAACAGGCTCCCCAACAGCACTGGATCCTCTGGAGGCTCCCAACTCCCACAAAGATGGGGGGGGGGGCAGGACAGGCTGCTGCGGAGCAGCCTTTGTCCACGGTGGGCCCAAGCTCACTATGGACAGAGGCTTCACCAGGGGATGCTGGTGCAGCCTCTCTCCACAGGGAGCTCACCCCCCCTCCCCCGTGGACTGGGGCTGGTGCCGCCGGAGCAACCTCTAGTGGCAGCAAGCCCAGGCTTGCTGCAGGCAGAAGCTCCTGTGTGGCATGCTGGTGCAGCTCTTGTCCACTTGGACTCCTCACAGACAGGGGCTGCTGCTGCCCTGTGCTGTTTCCTGTGTATAAGAGGCAGCAGCGTTGGGTGGCAGGAGAGAGCCAGTTTGCAAGGGAAGCTGGTTTAATAACCAGCTACAGATGCAGACTGGCTCCCTCCTGCCGCCCCACACTACTGCCTCTGTTACAGAGGCAGCAGTGTGGGCTGGTAGAACACTCCCCAGGAGTGGGGCTGGGAGTACACTGGCTGCTGGCTCCATCCCCAGGGACTATTGAATAGTCGTGTAACTGCTAAAATGTGATGTGGTTACATGATTATTCAATTAACCAGTATCTAACATCCCTAGTAAGCTGGTTACTCCTGACAGCTACTGATTGGTCACTAATCAATTCAGAGGGAGAAAGTCAGCTGTTGGATTCATGCTGATGTAAGTGTGCAGAGCCATTAATTGCATCCTGCTATACAAGACCATGACTCTGGGTAATGTGCGTGACATTTTGCACATATGGCTTTCCTAACTGTGGAGGGGCGATAGATGGCACACACATTCCAATTCTGGCATCCAATCACCTAGCCTTTTAGTATATTAATTGGAAGGGTTATTTCTCCATAGTTCTTCAGGTGCTTGTGGATCACTGTGGATATTTCACTGACATTAAAATAAGTTGGTCCAGAAAGGTGTATGATGCATGCAGCTTTTGGAACACAGGCATGTTCAGGAAACTGCAGGCAGAATCTTTCTTCCTGAACCAGCAGATCATTGTAGAGAAAGTCAAAATGTTCATTGTGATGCTAGGAGACCCTACCTATCCCTTACTGCAGGGCTGGGCAAAATATGTCTCACAGACCAAATCCGGCCCGCCAAGGTACTGGATCTGGCTTGTGGGCATAGCAGGAGCCTCAGTCAGGCTCCCTGTCTGCCCTGCTCCTGCACATTGCTTAGAAAAGGCGGCTGCAGGGCCCTGTTTTTCTGTAAACAGCTGCAAGCCTGGATGGAGGGGCTTTGTGTACTGCTCCTGTCCTCATCACACTCTTGCAGCTTCCATTGACCGGTTTCTGGCTAGCCTTCTGTAGGGTAAAAAGGGCTTCTGACTCTGGATGCTGAGTCATCCTCTGGCTCTGGGTCTCCCTTCCTCTCAGCTTCCTTGTCCACAATTTCCTCCTCCTGGCTCAGTCTCAGCTGGTGCAGCCCCTGAAGTTTCCACAGGGCTCTTCACAGTGAATGTGCGATTACTCCCAAGTATTGCATCCAGCTCTTTGTAAAACCAGCAATTTGTGGGTGCAGCACTGGAGCAGCAGTGTGCCTCCTGCGTCTTGTGATAGGTGTTCCGCAGCTCCTTCATGTGGACCTTGCATTGCAGTGCATCCTAGTCATGGCTTGATTCAATCATGCTTCTTGATATCTGGCCGTAGGTATCATCATTCCTGTGGCTGGAGCAGAGCTGGGACCAGACAGCCTCCTCTCCCTAAATGTTAACGAGGTCCAGCTCCTTGGCATGGCTCCAAGCAGGGGTTTGCCTGGTGCATGGAGCAGGCATGGCCAGCAGGAAAGATGCGCTGAGAGCACACCACACATCACTGAGCAAACAGGAAGAGGACTTTAAAATTCCCAAGGAATTTAAGGATGGGTGTGACAGTTGGCGACTTGAGGGCACAGCAGTAGAGTTCAATCCGATGACCAGACAAGAACGGGCATTGTGAGAGATGTCTGGGAGGCCAGTCACAGCGCTGTCATCGACCAGCTGTCTACACTCGCGCTGCGGTGCTGTAGTCCCCGCACAGAAAGCTGTATGCCTCTAATCGAGGTGCTTTTTCTAGCGCGTTGCAACTGCGGCGTTAGTGCACACTAAGTGCCTTGCCAGTGTGGACACTTTGGGAGTTACAGAACTGGGAGCTGACTGACCATGCTGTAACTTGCCAGTGTAGACGAGGCCTAAAGCTTTCAAATAGGCTGCATGTTAAGTTTGTGAATCCCTTGTCTTTTTAGAGCAGAGAGAAAGTAAAACTTTTCAACTGCCTGGCAAACAACTCAATCTTTATTTCCCAAAATAGGATTACACTGAAGTTAGTGCTGCTGCCTCTCCCGTACAGACACACAGCTCCCCTGGCCCTTTGCTGCTAACACACACTTCTTCTTATGCATCTGACGAAGTGGGTCATTGCCCACGAAAGCTTATGCTCCAACACTTCGGTTAGTCTATACGGTGCCACAGGACTCCTCGCCGCTTTTGCAGATTCAGACTAACACGGCTACCTCTCTGATACTTCTTCTTATGTGTTTCAGACTGTTTCTCGAGAGGTTAACAGGCTTTACTGCTGTATTGTGGTCCTGCTCATATAAACCTTGTCTTCCTGCATAGAGCCCCATGGCTTCGAAACTATTCACTCTCCTGTCCCTTACCAGGGCATTATCATTATGCTTGTGCAAAATATTGCTGTAATTGCATTTTGGGACACAGGTAAACTGTTTACACTGAAAATTCTCTCTGGTGCCAGCTGCTTAGCGGTAGCTTTTATTATCTGTACCAAGAAATGTCAGCAACCTGTGGTACTCCCATCTGTGCTGATCTTTCTCATTCTGGCTTCTTTTCTGTTTCCCTCTCTTCTGGTTTTGTGCCACTTGGCTTTCTTCATGTCTCATTTTCAGATCTGTGACTTAGAACTCACAACCAGATACACTAGGCAAGTAAGAGCTGAGCAGCATGAATATAGGAGAGGAGCAAGAAATGGGGAAGCAGCCAGAATCTGGAAGTCAGAGGGGAGCAGCACAGATTGTTCTAACCTTGCTTCATAGCGCTGCCTTCTGTTTTTGCAGTCCATGGTGTCAGTAAACATGCGGGTCGCTGCTGTATTGATTAGTTGGCTACTCTTAAAACATTTCATAAATTCACCATTTGGGCTGTTACTTTAATTACTCCTGCTCTGGTTATTTCCATCACATAATGTACTCTCCTTACAAATTGTTATTTATGTGCCTGTTTACTTTGCCTCATGTATTAGCCATTCAGCATTATGGAAAAATATATGTAGAAATTACCTGCTAAGAAGATTTATATTATACATAAAACTGATGCTCCAAAGTCTGGTAAACTCAACATTTTTCAGTGCAGCATGTGCAGTTTAAATAGATTGCAAACTCCTCGGGATATGGTTCAGATCTCCTGGGATATTTTATCAGCATGCACAATGCTGTGCAGAAGTACCTGTACCACTGGTCATAGATAGGGATTGAGCTTGGGTCTTTGCACTCCAAAGCACAGTTCTCTATTACTCAGGTTAATATATTAGCTCCATTAGCTGGGAGCAGTAGTAGGCTCTTATCCACTACATGAACTAGCTATTAGAGATGTCTGACACTTATGCTGACAATATTGAATGTAGATTTAACTACTAATCGGATATGCTGTATTGGTCCCAAGATATTAGAGATATCAGAGAGATGAGGGGGGTGAGGTATTATCTTTTGTTGGGCCAGCTTCTGATGGTGGGAGAGACAAGATTTTGAGCTAGATAGAGCTCTTCTTCAGGTCTTGGAAAAATACTCTGAGTGTCACAGCTAAATACAAAGTGGAAAAGATTGTTTAGCATAGATATTACACACTAGGAACCATTCAAGGATGAGTGTCTCATTAACACCTACCCAGAGAGACTCTACTTCAACACAGAAATAAAACCCCTTTCACCACACACCCCTAGCCTTCACCTGCCACCCCACACAACACCCCATACAGGGTATCATCAAGCAACTGCAACCCATATTCAGTTGTGACCCCCATCTTGAAATAAGTCTTTCCTAAACCATTTCTTCTGGCCTTCAAACAACTCCACACTATCACTCCAAGCTCATCTTCAGAAGTAAGTTCCCAACGACCAGGATAACACTACAGCTTTGTCTATACTTGGCGATAAAACAGTGAGTGCATACACACTGCAATGTAATTTTTGTCAGGAAAAATGCCTAGTTTTGGCGACAAAATACTTTCACCCCCACAAGAGACTTTTGTCTTTTTCCTATACATTTTTTATAGACAAAGCCAGTGAAGACACCATGCTAGGGATGTAAATTCTATTTAATTGGTTAACCAATTAAACATATTGTTTAACCAGTTAATTGATTAAAGGGTGGGGGTGGATGTGGATGGGGGGCTGGACTGGCCCCCCGCCACAGGCAGGTGCAGCACTGGCTGGGCTGGAGCAGCTGCTGCCTGCGGGGCATCAAGCAGACAGAGGCTGCTCCGGCCAGGACCCAAAGCTGCTCCAGCCCGCACTGGTTAACCTTAAGTGATAAACTTCACCCATTAAGGGTGAGGCTTACCAGTTAAACATTCGCATCCCTACATCATGGCTGCTTTAATCACTTTATGTGACCTCAAGGAATTGTTCCACAATGCCTATCCTGGCCTCCCTGGTCAGCACTTTGAACTCTGCTGCTCTGCCCTGCAGCCAGGTAAGCAACCATCCGCCCCTCCCTTTGCAAGCCCTGGAAATTTAAAAATTCTATTTCCTGCTGCCTCAGCATGGAGAGGTGCCATTGCATCTTCCCAGGTGACTATATCTGGCTATCACACCAAGCATTCTCCAGCTTGAACCACTGTGGAGCTGTTGGATCTGATTGGTATATTGGGAGAAGAGGCTGTGCAGTCCCAGCTGCGTTTGACCCATAGGGATGTTTATGGGCACGTTTCTCAAGGCTTGTGCTAAAAGAGCTATGATCAGGATACGCTGCAGTACAAATCAAAGATAAAGGAGCTGAGGCAGGCAGACCTTAAAGAGATGGAGGCAAACCGTTGCTCTAGTGCTGCATGCAAAACCTGCCATTTCTATAAGGAGCTGGACTCTATGCCTGGTGTGACCCCATGTGCACCGCCAAGGGCCAGATGGATACTTCATTGGTATTAACTAACTAACTATCTCTGCTAAATAATCCATTTCACTTTACATTTAGTTGTGACACTGTGTACCTTTCCCACACCTGAAGAAGAGCTCCATGAAGCTTAAAAGCTTGTCTCTCTCAGCAATAGATGTTGTCCTATGACAAACATCAGGCATTGAACATTTTGAGGCAGAACTCTGTACGCATCTGTACTATAATGTTACTCCCGTCAATATAAGTCACCCACTACACTGACTTAATAATTCTACTTCCTTGAGAGGAGGAGGAGTTGGTGCAGTGTCTGTGTAGACACTATGTTGCTTACTTCAGAGTGTTCCACCTGACAGCCAGAGACCCACCACCCAGGGCTCAGGCTGTCAGTACCCCGCCATGATTATAGTTAAATCTGTGCAAACTCTCCCGATTAGGACATGCACCACTGACAGAAGGAGCTAGTGTGACCATGCAAAACTGATTTAATTATTTCAGTGGGCTATACATTGACATACTTTAAGTTGACTTAATTTTGTAGTGTAGAGTTGCCCAGAGTATTTGTAGATTATGCAAGTGCTCTAATGAAAGAGCTATAGACTTCCTATTCCCCTTGCAAAACAAGTTATTGAGAAGCTGTAAATCTTCCTTTTAGGTTAAAAAAAAATCTGTTGAATTTTCTTAAACCATTTTAGTAGAACAGACTGTAAGAACGGCATGTGTTCTTACTGTGTAGGAGACTCAAACAGCAGGCAGATTTGAAAACCATGTGACTGCTTTCAGTCATCCATCATAATAGACATGTACTGAATGCACTTTTATCTTCTCTCTCCTTTCAGGAAAAGATGGCACCTTTTCCCACCTGGGGATACCACTTTCCTTTATCCCACTAGGATCCCTTATGAAGAATCCAGTATATTCAGCAAAGTCAACGTGGTCAACCCTGATCTGAAACTCTTTCCTAAGTTCAGGAAAGCCCACGCCCATGTGATTACACTGAATCCAGGACAGGTACCACCTA
This sequence comes from Rafetus swinhoei, assembly GCA_019425775.1. NCBI lineage: Eukaryota > Metazoa > Chordata > Testudines > Trionychidae > Rafetus > Rafetus swinhoei. The sequence goes on along the minus strand of CM033439.1, from coordinate 10,009,413 downwards.
CATTTAGACTTTACTTTGGACCGTTTTATAAATAGCTTATGCTGCTAAAAATGAGCTAGGAAAAGACAACAGATCAGTTTTCCCCTTGCCCTCCCCCTCAATTCTTGGAATTTACGTACTGTATCCAGATAATTATAACTTGCTTTGCTCACTAACATTTTTCAACCTGACATTTAACTAAGAACTGCAGACACTTTGAGGACTAGCTCAAAAGGCTGCCTAGTTTCATAGAAAGTCCTTGCAAACACTTACATATCCTCTTCTTTAAAAAGTTGTTCTGAAACTTATTAGAGCAGTGCTCTAGCCTCTCTCCTCTGAAACCAGGGTGTTGTGTGAAGTGTACTTGATTAATGAGTAAGCAGAACTAGCAAGGAAACGTGTTTGTTATGATGGTAAGGAATAACTTTCACTGTGGAAACATTTGCCCAAATTGTTGCTTTCATAGTGGAGCATTTATAATGCTGTTTGCACTTATTGTGCATTTATTTCATTGAAAGATGATGTCGCATTTTACAAGGCTTTCTAGTGTTAGTAACCCTATTTTACTGATGAGGGAACCGATGGACTGATTCTTTGAAAGTCAAGTTGTAAGAGAGATGCTCAATATCACACAGCCAGTAAGTAGCAGAAAAGGACCAAAACCCATGAGTTTCCATTCCTAATCTCTTGCTCTAAGCTCTATGTTTTTCCCTGTATATACAACATGGTCCTGATTTTCCTATATTCTGCTGCCAGAAGGGACTGTTGTAATCATCTAATCTGATCTCCTGCATAGCACAGGCCACAGAACTTCTCCAAAATAATTCCTGGAGCAGATTGTTTTAAATCAAGACTGGATTTTTTTTTAAAGTGGTCAGTGATAGAAAATCCATCATGACCTTGGGAAATTGTTCCAGTGGTTAATTCTTGTCACCATAAAAATGTATGTCTTATTTCCAGTCTGAATTTGTCTAGCTTCAGCTTTCAGCCATTTGTTGCATTCGTTATCCATTTTCTCATATTTAGCAATGCACATTCTAGTAAAGTGCTCCTGAAAAGAGAGAGCTTAGACCTTTTCAAAGTAATTTTATTGTGTGCATAGCATATTGATAGTTTACACTGTTAATAGTTAACAGTGCCAAAAATGAAATGAATGAATGCCTTAGGGCAGTAGTGCATTGGAGGGGTGTTACTAAATTTTTAATTTGTCCTTAATATCAGTAAAACTGTGTGTTTTGTTTAGCATACCATTATCCACAGTGCCACACACTGCTATAGTGATTTATCATACTGAATCACTTAGTTAGCAGTTATACATACTTTATAATACAATCTTAATTAGGCTTAAACCAATTACAAATTAATCTTTAAGAATAAAGGTCTTTGGTCAGTTCAGTAGTAGTCAGTGTCATGAAGAAAATGTGTGTTTGTGTGTATGCACACTCACCCCACATGCACAGAGAACCTTACAGTGATTTGAGTTAGTGAGGATGTACCTCCAGCCATTCAACAGCCAACTCTTAGGGCAGTATTTCTCATCCAGTATATCTCAGCCATAAGTATGATAGCTACTGGCTTGGAACCTTTTATTGTTTCAGTGAGAAGGAGGGAATAACCTAGAAGGATGCCATTAATAGTGATGGAGAAGATCCCTATATAATAAAGACTTTGATATCCACTCAGTCTCTCTCTTTCAGATGGGAATTAATACAGTTACTTCAGGATTTGCAGTCTTTTGCAAATAGAATTTGCAGTATTTTGTGGTCATTTATAGTAATCTCCACTCCTCCTTCGAGAATGAACAAAATGGTTTGTATTAGATACTGTAACAATACAGGATTGAAAAAATAAAGACAGAGGTGTTTCTGGGTATTCAGGAAAGCAATTGCATGTAGGTTGAGTGCAGCTTTGAATATCAAATAAATGTAATGTTGCTAATGCCACCTTCTGGCCAGTGTGTTTAATTTCATCACGAGTAGACCTTAAAGACTAACAAAAAATATATATATAGTATCGTGAGCTTTTGTGGGCAAAACCCATTTTCTCAGATGAGCCGAGACATCTCGGGTCATCTGAGGAAGTGGGGCTTGCCCACGAAAGCTCATAATACTATATATATATATATATATGTTTGTTAATCTCTAACATGCTACAGGATTACTCATTGTTTTTAAAGTTACAGACTAACACAGCTGCCCCTCTGAGACTTTAATTTCATCAGTTTGCTATAAGCAATTTTCTATGTTTATTTGTAAAGTTTAACACTGTATCCCTCATTAGTATGTTGAGGCTACATTATATATTAATAGTTTGATTTGATTATAAGATTTGTACTCTTTAACTTATCACAGGAAGAACAGAATTCTGTTCCCAATTTAGCTAGCTATATACAGACTGCATTCGTTTTAAGAAGGACTGCAATTTAAACATGACTTGTGTCTGTGGGCTAAATTTCTAATAATTCCTCAATGCAACCTCCAATTTTGCACCCACAATACATTTTGGATGCACATGATAAACAGTTAGCTGTTTGGAGGGCCAATAGCTGGAGGTCTTAAATCAAGTGTGTACATCTGCAAGTGACTGGATTCACAAAACTGCAAGCTCAAGCAATTGCATTTAAACTTACAAAATGTCAGAGGCAAAATGAGAGGCTGTGTTTAAAAATGTGGCCCTAGCCTTCTACTTGATTGTTCGATAGGGGAGAACCACAAGGGCAAACCAGAAAGTGAGTGAGTGACTGCTGATGCATTCATTCAGCAAGCCTATATGTTTTCACTCAAAACACTGCTGTTCTGGTTTCTTTATTCACAGATGATTTAATGTTTCCAAAAAAATACAAAAAATGTGCTTAAAAAAAGAAAAGCCAGAGCCATATCCTATTCTCCCTCTGCCTTTCTCTACCTTTTCCCTGGACTCCTTCCAGAGTAATAAGAGGTTTAATTTAATGCCTGTAAAATACATTAAGATGCTGTGGAAGTGCAAAGTATTATTGATCATTATTTCCTTTCACCCCACTCCCCTGTTGTTACTGCCTCCTCCTGCTGTGGTTCTCCTGTCATTACATCCCCTATGTCACGTGATCAATAGGGAAGCATCACAGAAAAATGCACTGTCTTCCAACACTGAAAAAGGAGCGTTATCAAAATGAGGAAAACAGGATAAGGAAAAACTCCTCCATCTTTCTCTCTCTTCCCCCTCTGCTTCATTGTGAGGCTTCTGCCTAGAACCTTTTGCAACTTCTCTCTTTATCTGGCTTCCTGCTAAAATTGTAAACAAACAGTATACATGTCCTCACCTGCAGCCTCTCTTTCCACAGCTGGTAATTCCGCTAAGCTCTGTGGGGCAGTGACTGTCTTAGTTCTCTGTTTGTACAGTATCTAGCGTAATGGAATCCTGCTCCATGACTGATGTCCTAGGCCCCACTGTAATATAAATAAAATAAAATCCAGCACAACACTGACTTTGAGTGGGGTCAGGTCTTGAACCCTTTACTTTGTTCTTACCCAACCCTTAGGCAGGCAAAACTCCCACCAATTTTACCTGAGTAACCAATTTTTTAAACCAATTTAGCACTTCAGGGATTGGCCCCCAGTAATAAGCAACAAGAGCAGATAAATTATTGATAAACAAAAGTCCTATCTTGACACAAAAACTCTTGAAAATGAAGTGCAGGTCAGGGATATAGGAAACATAATATATTCAAGTTTTATGAAAAGTCAGTAAAATGTTCAAGCTCAGAGGGTGTATTAAAATATTCAAAGGGATTTTAATGAAATTAAAGAAGAATCCGGAAGTGTCAGAACTGGCATAGTATACTATTAGATTAACATGGATAAAACAACTCTCTTGGGGGAGCAGCATGTGCGGCTGCAGGTCATGTGGGCTCTTGCTAATACAATGGAGCATCTGGTTGGCTCAGTTAAACATCAGAACAATCCTATCTGGTACAATACATTTGGATGAGGTGGAGAAACTGGTAGTGGATTTATGCCATTATCAATTATGAGCTGCCAAAATAGGTTGCCTCACAAAATTTCCACCTTAGCAAAACATGTGAAAAATCCCTGTCTGAATTACTCGTCCATCAGCTCCACTCTTTTCCTGTACTCACCAAAAAAGGAAATCCACAAACTATGTACTCTTCTCTCTCCCATTTCCTCAATCCTTCCATCCTCTTGCTTACCACCACCTGACCCCACTATGCTGACCCCTCTCTGGTGTTTCACTGAGGCTCCTCAAGATGGCTTTCCTACCTCATAGCTGTTGCCTACTGCTGTGGCTGTGGTAGCAGTCCAGGTGTCCTGCAGTAGCTGCGAGTGAACGGAGATAAGACAAGCTATTGTGGGTGGGGGAGGGTAGAACTTTGTGGTGCCCCCACATGCACTTAGGGTACATTTACATTGCAATAAAACCAAGGGCACCAAGTCTCAGAGCCTGGTAGGGCTAATAATAGCTCTGTAGACAGTTGAGATCCTCCCTCCTCATAAGGTTTCAGAGCCCAAACCCCAGCCCCAGTATTTACACTGCCATTTTTAGCTCTTTAGCCTGAGCTCCACAAGCCAAAGTCTACTGCCCTGAGTCAGCGGTGGTCATGCCTTGATCTGTTGCAGATTGGATGTCTCTGATCCTCCACCCTTGGACCTGACCAGTCCTGAACCAGGGAGTTTGCTAGGCCACGGAGGTCAATGTCGGCCCTTCTGCAGCCGGCCTCCAGACTACACTCCCAGCCTCCAGGCTCCAATCCTGGCCACTGACCTACAGCTGCTGGGCATCAGCTGCTGGGCTCTGCTCCTGCCCGCCAGCCTGGCTCTCTGTTGTGGCAACATCTGTGGTCCCATTGTGCCAGTTTTTCCACCATGAGTACCTCAGAGCACCCATGGTTCCCCAATGATGTCAGACCATGGATGTTTCCAGAACAGGGTCCCAGATTAAAGAGGTTCAACCTGTATTATCATATAGACCTACTCTTAGAGGCTCTGGTGAAGGATGCAAGAATGGGATACTTCTCAGCATCTGCCACAGTTTTCTGTGATAGTGGGTGCACACAGAGAACTAAGATCCCTGTGACAAGCTGAGCTGGCCTGGGAATTTTTAAATTAGATGGCAGACTTTTTTTTTGCCGCCACCATCCACTTTCCCCGCTCAAGTTCTGCTATGCATCACTTTGTAGAGCATCTCCTTATGACAAGCGTGGGTATACATACTTCACTTCTCAGAAAGCTCAGCCTTTTCTTTAAAAAGTGAGGCTATTACCACCATATATTTGCATTTTATTACTTTAGCAAGATTTAAGTTTATCGTATTCCATGGAAGTTTCAACCCATTATGTCACTCTGGAGGTAGAAACCCTCTGCATTGTTCCATTTACTCCATAGATGTTACCTCTGTATCTGTGCTCTAGTGTTTTGCCTTTTCATTTTGTTTTCAGGAGATTTCTACAAATGCCTTAGTTTGCCTTTATCTGCGATGAGCTATATTTATCATCTACTAGCCAAAAATATATAATTATACGATGCTTCTGGCTGACAGTTTGTTATTTAAGTTTGTATCTTTCTTTCCCAGCCTCTGCAACCAAGTGGTTAGAATGAAAAGCATGACAACAGAGAATTCTTTCTCAGCTTGAAATTATTCTGTCTGTCTTTTGTTTTTTGGTATAACCTTTCACCAACATCCTTAGATCTGTACGCTAAACTTTTACCCCATTCTTTCAATTTCTCCATGGTTTACTGGCATGTTCCTCATTGATTTTCATATGTGGTTAAATATGTGTGCTCCACTTTGAAGGAGCACAAACATATTGAACTCCTTATTGTTTCCTTTGGCAATCTGATGAAATGTTTTCTTTCCTTTCTGTAAAATCCCTACCTCTCCATTTCTCTCTCACCTGAAATATTCCCAGCATTCAACCAGTTTTGTTCTTTTAGGGACATTCCATAATCTATGAAACGCATTAGGGCAGGTGGTGCTCACCCTTATTACACCGAAGGGCCACATAAACATAAGCACAATTTTGGGTGGACCAAACAGATTCTACATACATTTTAATAAGATTTAAAATCACCTGTATTGATTTATATTTTGTTTGCTTGTTATGTTTGTATTTAGATACGTTGTTCCCAAATACAGTATTGTCTGTTTATACAGTTGTGTAAACTAAAATGATTTGAAAATGATGAGAGAATGCTAATGAATCAGCTGTTAGTGCACTGTGTTGAAGCAGGCTATGGGTCTTAAGAAATGCTCTGGTGGGCTATGTATGGCCTGCAAACTATAGGTTCATCATCCCTGCATTATGGGGTAGGTAGGCCTTAATTTTTTGTGTTTCAGTGTTGAAGTGTTCCGAGATGTAGATAGGGCTTGAAAATACTCAAAAAATGTTACATAATCTATGGACGCCTCCATACTCATTATTTTGGGTGCCACTGTCTTTTTTTTTTTTCTGTTTCTTGCAACTTCCCTAAAGATTTGCCTATTTACCTTTTGATAACTTGTACATTTCTTTCTAGCATAAATTCTGATGTTAATGATCGTATGCTCACTAAACTCAGCTGTCTCTCTGCTTCTTATTTATGATTCCTAGTTTTTCTCTTACTGTCAAAGCGTTGTAGCTGTTCTATACATTTGGTAAGGAAACAGGGCTGGCTCCAGATATAAACATCCTTTACAATTATTACATTTGATGAGATGGCAAGTGAAATCCGTTCTTCTGCTTCTGCAACCACAGACCAACCACACCGAAAGGGCAAACTGCCTACATAGCCTTCCGTTCCTGGCATAGAATTCATTTTCCAAACAGCACCTTGCATTTAACATTTCTGCACTTACCAATTTATGTTATCTTGCTTATGCTTCCCTGCCATAACCCTTTCTTTGGGACTAAGGAGAGCTGGGTTCTAGTCCTAGCTGTGCTACACAGTATTAGGCAAGTCACTTCACCACTCTGTGGTTCTTTTTCCCATCTGTTAAATGAGGATAATAAGACTGACTTCTTTTGTAAGAGCACTTCAAGATCTACATGAGAAGTATCATAGATATTCTTTCCCATCTTCTTCCTCCGCATTATATTGCGTTCATCCTCTTCCATTTTCTTCTAGTGCAACAGGCTTCTAACTGGAAGCAATGTTTCCATACATCACAATGGCCTAAAGGACCATTGTGATCAGCTAGTGTCACCGCCTGTATAACACAGGCCATAGAACAGACCTCATGTTGCCCATTTGGGCTCAATGTCTGGCCCACGAGACATTTTGTTTAGCATTGCCCATGCGCAGGGTTCCCAGATTCCATTGGCTTCCGTCTGCATAGGTTTTTTCCTACCGGTATTACTAAAGTGACGTGCATATAAAACAAGGGCACATGAAGTGAGTTGCGAACTGATTGAACACAACATTGACTGTGAGAGCTGTGCTCTCCCTCTTCAGGCAATCAAAGCGCTGCTATGATTCAGTCGGAACACCCCACAAATTCTAGGTACACAAGCGTAATTAGCATAAATGCTCTATCCTGGGAGATTGTCTTTGTTATAACAACTTTGTGGCCCACTCAGATAAAGGAGGGCCACTGATGCGGCCCATTCACTAACCTAGGTTGCCTATTGCTGCCATAGAACTTCCTCAAAATAATTCCTATTAGGATCTTTTGGGGAAACACCCAATCTTGCTAGTGATGGAGCATCCACCACAACCTTGGTACATTGTTTCACTGGTTAATTACTCACCATTACAAATTTATGTCTTTGTGGTCTGAATTTGCTTAGCTTTAGCTCCCAGCCATTGGATTGTGTTATATCTTCCCGTTGTTATTTGCTCCACACATAGGTACTTAAGACTCTTTGTTAGGTTAAATAGAGGGAGCCCCTCAAGACTATCACCATAAGGCATGTTTTCTATTCCTTTTGTCATTCTCCTGACTCTCCACTGAACCCTCTACAGTTTATCAACATTCTTCTTGAATTGCAAACACAAGAACTGGTCACAGTATTCCAGCAGCCATTACATCAATGCCTAATACAGAGTATGGATGTAAAAGTGTAGTCGTAACCGTTTAACTGATAAGCAAAAGCTTATAGGTTAATGCTATCGACTATACACATTTCTCCTCCCTCTCCCCACCAGAACATTTTTTAGCAGTCTGGCCAGCAGCCCGGCTTAATCCTGGCTCATGCTGGGTCCAGGACCTATTGCCGCTGCAGCTCTGCATTGAAAGTATATTAAGAGCTAGGCGGGCAGGCAGCCCTGCTCACGCTGGATCTGGGAGCTCACACTCCCCCCCGGAGAGGGGCTGCTGCCACCCTGTGCTACTGCCTCTCTATCAGAGGCAGCAGCACGGGGCAACAACAGCTGGTCCACAAGGGGAGCTGGCTTTTAAATTGGCTCCCCTTGTGGACCAGCTCCTGCCTGGCGCCCCCATGCTGCTGCATCTGATACAGAGGCAGCAGAGCAGTGTGGCAGGGGGCTCCTCGGGAGTGGGGCCGGGAGCGCACTGGCTGTTGACCCCACCTCTGGGTACTATAGAATAGTCAAGTAACCAATAAGAATTCACGAGGTTAATAGACTATTCAATTAACCGATATTGAACATCCCTAATGCAGAGGTAAAATAACCTCTCTACTCCTACTCTAGATTCCCTTGCAATGCATCCAATAATAGCATTAGCTCTTTGGGGCACAGCAGCCCACTGGGAGCTCTGTATTTGTGATTTGTCCCTATGCTGTGATGATTTTCTGTTTACAATTACATTTGAAACCTGTCAGTTAGCCAGCTTTTAATCCATGTAAAGTGTGCTCTGTTAATTTTATATTGGTCTAGTTGTGCTAATCAAAATGCCGTACAATATAGTGTAATGCAAGTATAAATTGAAGGGGCCTTCATGTATATGAGTATTAGGTCCTTAGAATTTTGCCACTGACTTTGTTGGATCAAGTTCAAAGTCTTAAAACTGAGAACTGCACTTATAGATTCTAAGACCAGAGCAGACCATTATTATCTGGTCTAATATCCTGTAAAATGCAGGGCAAAGAATTAAATTAACTCCCTGACTTAACTCCACTGGAGTCCATCTCTAGCAAGTGGAAGACTCTGGATTTTTGTACCATACCTACCATTTAACAGTTGCTTCGGTTTGTTTAATGGCATGTATACATTGTGCTGGTAGTTATGATTTGATCTGCTCTTGCTTTTACTCTGTTCTGTAAGCTGCATGAGGTTATGGTTATTTCCTGAATATTTTTTACCTTCAAACATCTACAGCCTCTCAGTTACTTTAAACAATGATTACCTGTTCTGTTCATTCCTTCTGAAGCATCTGGCATTGGCCACTGTAAGAAGACAGGAAACTGGGCTAGATGAACCTTTGGTCTGACCTAGTATGACCATTCTATGTTCTTAAATAAAAACTTGTGAGCAGTATTTCAGCTCATCATCAAAATTAACCAAGGCTAATGAGCCCTGATACCTCATTCATTTATGTAGGTCTTAAATGACTTAAAGGAAACAACTCATGTATATAAAGTTAAATGTGTGAGTATTTGTAGCATAGTATCTTTATTGGTCTTTTCCCATACCGTTTTCTAGTCAAATTAGTATTGTATTATCCAAAAAGGTGGCTCTCTTGATGAGAGGACGTTCTTATAAATAATTTGTATCTAGCATGAAAAAAGCTGCCCATAGTTCAGATAAAAATTACTGCTTCTTTTCCCCTTATTGAATCCATCTTCTTACCTTCTCTGTAGCCCAACCAATTTCTTACTCATTCAAATGAATCTTTTATGCTGGTCTTGATAAGCTAATACTGTATCATCAAAACGTTAATGTCTTTGCACCATAAAGCCAAGGTTTAAAATCAATTTTATGTCAAAAATACAACACTAATATTGTAGTATAGCTCTGTTCTAAACTAAATGATCATGATTTTTAGGGCAGCTTATTTTTAAAATAGTCCACGGAATTTGACAAGTGTAATAAAGGACAGTTATTTGCCAGAATTAGAGCTGCACATTATTAATCATCTAGAAGAACATTAGAATACTACCTTTCTGGGGAGACCAGCTTGGCAATCTTTATAAAGAAACTGGAAAGCCTATTGAACTGGAGAGTCTATAGAGTCCTTGCTCAGCAGGGTATGGCTAGAGCTTTCTCTAAAGCCCTGCTAAGCCAGCTGGCAGCCTTTTATGCATCAGGACCTCACGCAACTGAAACAGTTATAGGTTACAACCCTGTTAGAGGACTCTGAATGAGAGAGAATACAGGATTATGTCCCTTGTCATGCACAATAGCTACTGATATTGTAAGACAGTGAAATATGCTGAGCTTGAGGGAGAAATGAAAGTCCGACCAGACCCCTTGCATTGTAGACCTGGCTGTGTTCTTATGTGATCTTGAGCTAATCATTTAACCTCTCTGTTCCCATCTACATAAAAGGCATGCTGTTGCCTCACAGATGAAATGTAACAGTGTTTGAACTCTTTGGATGAAAGATATATTCAAATAACGATTTGTTTTCTTTTAATGATTCTGGGTACAGTATGGTACTTTGCTAATGAGACCGTATCATCATTTTTGCCTTACTGTTTCAAACTGGGATTACTCTTCCAACTTTCATTTAAATAAAGGATACATTGCTGCTACACTAGAGGCTTTGTTGACCATTTGCTAAAATATTTGGAAAAGGGGGGTTCCTGCTGCTATTTTAACGACAATGTCCCTTCATTTCAGGTCCTGTTTGTTCCCAGGCACTGGTGGCACTATGTAGAAAGTGTTGACCCCATCACAGTCAGTATAAACTCTTGGATTGAACTGGTATGTTCCTTTTAAGCAATTATTATGTAGGTCTTATGGTACAAAGCATAGGTATGCCCTATAACATAGGCTCGCTAGCCAAAAACAAATAATTCTGCCCCATATCTGATGACATCATGAGCCACATTAGAGTGGTTTATAATAATAATTTAATATTTACATAGCAACTTTCATCCTGAGGGAGACTAACAAGGATCATTTATCACCCATCACTAGAATGTAGCTATGTAGGTCAATACATTGCACAATGGTTTGTGTTTGCCTGGATGTTTTTAGTAAGGAAAATCAGGAAGCAGAATAACTTCTCTAATGATACAGAGGGGAATTTGACCAGGTCACAGAGTTATCATCTGCCTGCTCTTGAGGAAACAGCTGGGCTACAGGAAGCCTTATAAAGGCTCCCTTAATCTTCTCCTCTGTCTAGGGTTTTGCAAGGAAGGAGGCAGGCTCTACTCCTAACCACGTGATCAGTTAGACTTCCCATGAATAAGGATTTGAAGACTCAGAATTCCAGGCTCTGATTCAGCAAAGCATTTGAACTCAAGCAAGTCCTTAAATTCACCCTATTTATTCAGCAAAGCAATTAAATACATGCTTAATGTTAACTTGTGGTTTCAATGGGACAAAAGCAATATGCTTTAAAGTAACAGGTTAAAATTAAGCACATGTTTAATTGCTTTGCTGAATATGGATGGATTTAAGTATGAGGTTGGGATTGGTCCTACCTTGGGCAGGGGGCTGGACTTGATGACCTCCTGAGGTCTCTTCCAGCTCTATGATTCTATGAGCTTCTTGAAGTTAAGCGTGAGCTTGATTCCTTGCCTGTTCAGACTAGCAAAGACTATGCTTAAGTGCTTTTCTAAATCAGGCCCTAAATGACAAACAAAATGAATGGCAAAGAACATGAGCTGCCTGGAATGTTTTAATTCACATCTTCCTGAGGACATAGATTGTGCTTGTATTGGATTTTTTGGGTTTGTTAATTTTCCTTTTCTCTAGGCGTTGATTTTTACTGTGTTCACCAACAGGTATGTGATCGTTTCAGTGATACAGTCTCAGTACAGGTTGAACCTCCCAACTAGGGAACCCCTGGCATTAGTGAGGCAGGCAGTGGCTGGAAGCTCCCGCCCCAGCTGGGGAACCCTCAGCTGGGCCAGGTGACTGGGGAGTTGAGCCCCAGCCGGGGAATCTCCAGTTACAGTGGGACTGTTGGCAGCTCTGCTGGCGAACACTCCTGACTGAAGCAGGGTGGCTGGAATCCCCAGCAGCAGCAGGGCGGCCCTAGCAGCAGGGCGGGATGGCTAGGTGGCCCGAGCTGGGGAACCCCAGCACAGCAGGGCTGGCAGCGGCCAGGTGGCCCCAGCCGGTAACCCGGGGAACACACTGTGGCAGCAGGGCTGGCAGCAGCCAAGGGTCCTGCCAGGAACCCCGCGAGACCCTGGGGCAGCATAGTAGAGAGCCTGTGCTGGAGCCCGGGAGCAGTGTAGCCAGCAGGGGAGCACTGTTCTCCCCTGGTCCCGCAAACTCCTTGGTTCAGGATAGCTCAGGTCCCAAGGGTGCTGGACCAAGGAAGTCCAACCTGTACTCCACCATGTTCTCAAACTCACATCACATTATTATTAATACTATCTTAATATGAAATACTATTTAAGTAGCTGAAGAAAGAAACATGCTTTACTAGGACAGAAATCTGGGAAGGTGCTGAATGAGAGCTAAAATTATGCAAACAAAGAATTATAGTGCTCGCCCCTTTTCTCAGACATCTTCTGGTACCTTTATGCTACTCTGGAAGAACAGAGGGATTCAAACGTGGATGGTTCCTCCATTAAAGCATCCTCATTGTAAGGGAGAGTCTGTTATAAGAACAATGTGTAACAGCCTTACACCAGACTCCTACACTGTGTCACGTACAGGAGCATGTCAGGGCTACAGCGGGCAACTCGGAACGCACTGCATTCCCTCTGTTCTGGGTCAGCAATACAGCCCACAAACAGCCATTCAAAGCAGTCATAAACTTGTGCAGACCCTGAGACTATTCTGATTTGTGCCAGCGATTGGAGGTGCCTGTGTCAGGGTTTAAAATTCAGAGCATGCAAAGGTGACTTAAAGCTCCCCTCAGCCGCAGCACTTACCTGGGCTTCACCTCTTGAACTGCATCACTCAGGAACGTAAGTCAGAATTGGGCCCATTGTTCTTTTGTGACCTCTCTCTTTTCTCATTTTGTTCATGGTTGCAATAAGAAAGAGCCAAATTCTACAACCTTTACTGATGTAAAGCTCTGGCTGAACATAATGGGAGTCCTATTTGAATAGAGTCTGTTGGATTTTCCGAATAAGATATCAGAAATGAAAAAGCCCCACAAACAAAATAAATGACTTTGGTAATAAGAAAATTGCACAGCAGTTTAACCTTAGAACGGACTGCATGTAATCATTGTGGCACAGGTGACAGTTGATTACAGCCTATTATCCCTGCAGATGACAGCAACATTGTTTTCACATGTGGGCAATCCATCTAGGAAAATAATGAATGACACGGGCACTAAAATATAATATTGAGAACATTTCCATTACCTATTCAAGCATTTCTCTCACTTGGAGCTCCAAGTAACCAGCTGCTTTCACTTTGACAGATGCATGTCATGCCAGCATTGTCCTAGTGATACCATTAATTATTTTGCCAACTTTTTAGAATAAGAGAAGTGTAATTTGCCTTCTACATAATGTGACAGATTCAAACCTTGCTTCCTAACAAACTAAGTCACATGATTAATGCAGCCCCAGGATTTAGCACTGTAAAATCAATCCCAAGATCACAGTACACTTGAACCTCCGTATTCCAGGTGTCCCTAATCTGGGAACACCTATAGTATGGAGGAGGAAGTGGCTCTGCATGCTGCTGCTCCCCCTACCCCTCAGCTAGGGGAACAGCAGCACAGTGATGTGATTCCCCTGCGGCTTTTCCCCACTGCTCCTGTAGCAGTGGGGGCTGGGAGTGAGGGGGCAAGGAGCCACATGGGTCCCCAGGAGCAGGATGCCAGGTAAGCACTCCACCCCCATCTCGCTTATGCCAAGACACACACACCTAGCACCCTCTCTGGCCCAGAAAAATATTTAATTTAGCATTACATTTCACAGGGTTGCTGGATTAAAGAGGTTCAAGTGTACCTTGAAAAATATTAACTGTTTATATACATCGTTTTGCAAAGGGACTGCTCACTGCAATAAAAGTCTACTCATAGGACTGCAGGCTGGGAATGTGCTGCTTTATTTTCATAGACTCCTAGAACTGGAATGGACCTCGAGAGGTCCTGAAGTCCAGTCCCCTGCCCTCACGGCAGAACCGAGCACTGTACATCTTCCTTTTTTCCAAACCCTGCTTTCTAAGAGCCTGAGTGACTCTTAAATTATCTTTCCATTTCTAGTGTATTCATCCCTGCGATATCTGAATGCTAAACACTGCACACCCTGATCAGCCTCCTGACTTTCTAGCTGTGTTCCACTGCCTCTAAGTGATTCCATTAAATAAAAAGTGGAAGACTACGGACTGTTACAAAATTACATTCCTCTGTTCTGAAATCCTAAAGTAGCCCATGTCTAGCTGGCCAAGGGGAAAAGGGAGAAGTGAAGTACCTCACAAGAGCCCCGTGAAACTGAATTGTTTCATACAGTTTTATTTTTGGGGAATGTCATGTTATTTTGTGTTATCCTGACTGCTGGGAGGTGAGGGGTCCTGCGATGTTGCAGAGTGAGCCCATCCTGCACTCACCTCACAGCAGCAGCTTCTGTCTCACAGGGCTGTGCCCCACTCTCCATTCTAGGGATGTTAGATAGCATGTAATTGAATAGTCATGTAACCGCACAGGGAGCCCCCTGGAAGCCCCCTTCCACTCCATACTGCTGCCTCTCTATGGGTATGTCTGCACTACAGCACTAATTCGAACTAACGTAATTCGAATTAGTTAATTCGAACTAAGCTAATTCAAATTAGTGCATCTAGACCTAAAAACTAATTCGAATTAGCGTTTTGCTAATTCGAACCAGCATGTCCACGTTGAGTGGACCCTGAACCAAAGTTAAGGCTGGCCGGAACCAGTGCCAGCAGGGCATCAGGTTAGGACTTAGTGTGTGGAGCTGCTGCCTCAGGCTAGCCGAGGGCTGTGCTTAAAGGGACCCGACCCCCCACCCCGGACAGACAGTTCTCAGGGTTCCCCGCTTGCTTGTCTACCTCGATGAGGGACAGCAAAGCAGTCCTGTCTTGGAGTGCTCTGAGTGCCCACACTCGGCACATCACAGCACTCGGCCATCAGCCCGGCTGCACTTGCCGCAGGCTGCCATCCAGGGGTGTCAATCGGGGGGCTGTCAAGATCCAGGAGGCCCTGCAGGAGAGCTTCCACCCCGAGGAGCCCGCAGAGCCACCCCAGCCCTCCCCATCGGGGGCTCGTGCCCCATTCCTCCCTCACCTCCTTCCACTTACCCCTCCCTAGCCCCCCTTCCTGATGTAAAAAATAAAGGACACGTGTGGTCAAAAATAGAAACTCTCTTTATTTAACAAAACTGGGGGGGGGAGATGAACCTCTGGGGAGACTGGGAAAAGGAGGTGGGAGAGGGGACGAGAGAGGGTGGGAGAGGGGAGGGGGAAACCTGGGAGGAGGGAACTGGAAGGGGGAAGCCAGGAGAAGAAGGAGGAGGGGAAGTATAAAACTATGGTACGCCATATCTTCAGTACTGTGTACAGATGTGGTCTCCTCACCTCAAAAAAGATGTTTTGGCCTTGGAAAGGGTTCAGAAAAGGGCAACTAAAATGATTAGGGGTTTGGAACAGGTCCCATATGAAGAGAGGCTAAAGAGACTGGGACTTTTCAGCTTAGAAAAGAGGAGACTGAAGGGGGATATGATAGAGGTCTATAAAATCATGAGTGGTGTGGAGAGGGTGCATAAAGAAAAGTTCTTCATTAGTTCCCATAATATAAGGCCTAGAGGACACCAAATGAAATTAATGGGTATCAGGCTTCAAACTAATAAAAGAAAGTTCTTCTTCACAAAGCAAATAGTCAACCTGTGGAACTCCTTGCCACAGGAGGCTG
This sequence comes from Rafetus swinhoei, assembly GCA_019425775.1. NCBI lineage: Eukaryota > Metazoa > Chordata > Testudines > Trionychidae > Rafetus > Rafetus swinhoei. Next base: position 9,993,549 of record CM033439.1, on the reverse strand, counting down.
TGAAGGCTAGAACTATAACAGAGTTTAAAGAGAAGTTAGATAAAGTCATGGAGGTTGGGTCCATGGAGTGCTAATAGCCAGGGGGTAGGAATGGTGTCCCTGGCGTCTGTTTGTGGAAGGCTGGAGATGGATGGCACGAGACAAATGGCTTGGTCATTGTTTTCGGTCCATCCCCTCCGAGGTACTTGGTGTCGGCTGCTGTCAGCAGACAGGCTACTGGGCTAGATGGACCTTTGGTCTGACCCAGTACGGCCGTTCTTATGTTCTAAGCTCAGGGCTCAGGGTCGGGGGTCTCACTGGACCAACTTGATTTTCATGCAAACCTGCTCCTGGGTTCGCATGTGGCCTTTGGTGGCCTGGCTGGCAGCTATCCTGCCCTAGACGGCCACTTTCCTGTGCCTAGTGCGGAGATCGTGGACGTTGGAGGCCTCCCCCCAAACCTGGATGAGGTCCACGATCTCTGCACTAGAGCAGGCGGGCGCCCACCTCTTGCAGCCCCGGGCAGGCTCCTGGGAGCCGCCAGCCTGGTCCTGGGAAGAGGCGGAGGGCTGGGTGGCAGCAGGTGGCTGGCTCATGCTGTGCCAGGTGCAGGGTCTGCTGGCTGGGTGCTGGCAGGCTTGCACCTGGCACGGGCACCGTAGCCAGACCGTGGCCCTTTAAGGGCTCCGGGGCCGGGAGGGGAGCAGAAGAGTTTCCCTGGCTTGGCCCAGAGTGGCCACCAGGGCAACCTGGGAAGGGCTAGCCTCCAACTAGTTCTAATTAAGTGGCTACACAGCCCTTAATTCGAACTACTTAATTCGAACTAGGCGTTAGTCCTCGTAGAATGAGGTTTACCTAGTTCGAATTAAGCGCTCCGCTAGTTCGAATTAAGTTCGAACTAGCGGTTTGCATGTGTAGCGCCTATGAAAGTTAATTCGAACTAACGGCTGTTAGTTCGAATTAACTTTGTAGTGTAGACATACCCTATCAGAGGCAGCAGCAGTCCCTGTCCACGGGGCGCCTGAGTTCCCCATGGACAGATATTGGTCCAGCATTCCACGAGGCAGCCTCTATCTGCAGGGAGTTTGGACCCCTCCCCTCCTCTATGGACAGGGGCTGCTGCCACAGATATGTTAGATATGTTAAATGCAGGGGGATATGTTACATGTCTAGAACATCATGAACAGGGTGGGGAAAAAAAGAATAAGGAAATGTTATTTATTTTTTCACTAATATAACACAAGAAGCTGCCGGAATTAAATTTATAGGCAACAGATTTAAAACAAAATTAATAATTTTTTTACAATTGACTTGTGGAACTCTTTGCCAGGAGATGGTGGAAAAGCCCAATCTATAACAGTAAGAACAAAAGAAGTTCAAGGAGGATAGGTCTATCAATGGCTACTAGCCAGAATGGACAGGCATGGTGTCCTTAGCTTCTGTTTGCCAGAAGTTGGGAATGAGCAACAGGGGATGGATCATGATGATTGCCTCTTCTATTTATTCCTTCTGAAGCACCTGGCATTGGCCACTGTTGGAACACAGGATACTGGGCTAGACAGAATTTTGGTGTCCTGATGTGCATAGGTTGCCCCCCCGCAATCTGAAATGGTGCCCCTGATGAGAGGCAGCAGCACGGGGATGGCGAAGGCAGATGGATCCAGTGCTCATAGGGAGCTGGCTTAAAAGAGGCAGCCCTAATACAGAGGCAGCAGGGGGGTAGGGGGAATGCATGTAGTCAACAGGATTAACCAATAAGCCCGGGCTTATCTATTAATCATAGAATCATAGAGCTGGAAGAGACCTCAGGCGGTCATCAAGTCCAGCCCCCTGCCCAGGGCAGGACCAATCCCAACTAAATCAACCCAGCCAGGGCTTTGTCAAGCCGAGGCTTAAAAACCTCTAGGGATGAAGATTCCACCACCTCCCTAGGTAACCCATTCCAGTGCTTCACCACCCTCCTAGTGAAATAGTTTTTCCTAATATCCAACCTAGACCTCTCCCGCTGTAACTTGAGACCATTGCTCCTTGTTCTGCCATCCATCACTACTGTGAACAGCCTTTCTCCATCCTCTTTGGAACCTCCCTTCAGAAAGTTGAAGGCTGCTATCAAATCCCCCCTCACTCTTCTCTTCTACAGACTAAACAAACCCAAATCCCTCAGTCTCTCCTCATAGGTCACACGCTCCAGCCCCCTAATCATTTTGGTCACCCTCCGCTGGACCTACTCCAATGCATCCACATCCTTTCTATAGTGGGGGGCCCAGAACTGGACACAATATTCCAGATGTGGCCTCACCAGAGCCGAATAAAGGGGAATAATCACTTACCTGGATCTGCTGGCAATGCTCCTCCTCATGCACCCTAATATGCCATTAGCCTTCTTGGCTACAAGGGCACACTGTTGACTCATATCCAGCTTCTCATCCACTGTAATCCCCAGGTCCTTTTCTGCAGAACTGCTACTTAGCCATTCAGTCCCCAGCCTGTAACAATGCTTGGGATTCTTCCATCCCAAGTGCAGGACTTGTCCTTGTTGAACCTCATCAGATTTCTTTTGGCCCGATCCTCTCATCTGTCCAGGTCACTCTGGACCCTATCCCTGCCTTCCAGCGTATCTACCTCTCCCCCTAGCTTAGTGTCATCTGCAAACTTGCTGAGGGTGCAATCCATCCCCTCATCCAGATCATTAATAAAGATGTTGAACAAAACCGGTCCAAGAAACAATCTTTGGGGCACTCCGCTAGAAACCAACCGCCAACCTGACATCGAGCCGTTGATCACTACCCGTTGGGCCTGACAGTCTAGCCAGCTTTCTGTCCATCTTACAGTCCATTTATCCAATCCATACTCCCTTAACATGCTGGCAAGAATATCACAAGCTTTGCTAAAGTCAAGGTATATCCCGTCCACTGACTTTCCCATATCCACAGAACCAGTTACCTCATCATAGAAGCTAATCAGATTGGTCAGGCACAACTTGCCCTTCGTGAATCCATGTTGACTATTCCTGATCACTTTCCCCTCTTCCAAGTGCTTCAAAATGGATTCCTTGAGGATCCCCTCCATGATTTTTCCAGGGACTGAGGTAAGGCTGACTTGTCTGTAGCTCCCTGGATTGGCCTTTTTCCCTTTTTTAAAAAGATGGGCACTACATTTGCCTTTTTCCAGTCATCTGGGATCTCTCCCGATCTCCATGAGTTTTCAAAGATAATGGCCAAAGGCTCCGCAATGACATTTGCCAACTCCCTCAGTACCCTCGGATGAATTAAATCCGGGCCCATGGATTTGTGTATGTCTAGCTTTTATAAATAGTTCCTAACTTGTTATTTCCCCACCAAGGGCTGTCCACCTCCTTCCCATACTGCGTTGCCTAATGCATTTGTCTGGGAGCTGACCTTGTCCGTGAAGACAGAGGCAAAGAAAGCATTGAGTACTTCAGCTTTTCCCACATCATCCATCACCAGGTTACCTCCCTCATCCAATAAGGGCCCCACATCCTCTCTGATCACCCTCTTATTGCTAACATGACTGTAAAAACCTTTCTTGTTATCCTTCACAGCCCTTGCTAGCTGCAATTGCAATTGTGCTTTCGCCTTCCTGATAACCCCCCCTGCATTCTCGAGCAATATATTTCTACTCCTCCCTAGTCATCTGACCAATTTTCCACTTCTTGTAAGCTTCCTTTTTGTGTTTAAGCTCACCAAGGATGTCCCGGTAAGCCAATCTGTTTGCCTACCATATTTGCTTTTCTTGCTGCGCATCGGGATGGTTTCTTCCTGTGCCTTTAATAAGGCTTCTTTAAAATACTGCCAGCTCTCCTGGACTCCTTTCCCCTTCATGTAAGCATCCCAGGGAATCCTGCCCATCAGTTCTCTGAGGGAGTCAAAGTCTGCTCTTCTGAAGTCCATGGTGTGTAGTTGTCTACACGCTGACATCCCTGCTCCATTCTAGCCATTGCAACCTGGCACATAGGTCCATAGTGCCACTCAGATTTGGGAGTAGGCCACCAGGCCTGGTCCCATGGGATAGGAGTTGCCACTGCAGGTGGCAAGTTTTATTGCATGTCACTTTATATGTTCTTTTTCATTTTATTTCACATTTGTGGAGCTCTATCAATTACTGGCTTTTTATTTCAGCAGGCGCATATCAGCATCTTTCAGTAAAGGAAACATTTGTTTTTCCTTCTGTTGCTATTTAAAATTGCAACACCACATCAGCGAGGTTCTGTTACTGTCAGATGACAACGAGCTTCCTGAATTTTCATAGAACTTAGTCCTGTGCCTTGGTAGCCCCAAGATATTTGCTGTCTCGCACTCATATCCTTTGTGTTTCAAGTGTTTACAATATTTATACGTAGAATTTTGTGAAATGCTATAGTGGTCTGTCTAAATTAAAGGGCTTGTATAAATGTATATCATTAGAAATTCAGCAGGATCCCTATGCTGTATAGTTGATGAGGTACCAGATTTAATCAACAACAAAAAAACCCTCTTGCAGCCTCTTCCCTCATGTGAATAGCTCCATGCAGACCTGTCAACGGGGGGGCAAAGGAGGCAGTCATTCCAGGACTGGTGATTCTAAAGGGCTTGGGGCTCCCACATCCTGCACCAGCAGTCACTCCAGGTCCTTTAAATTGCTGCCAGAGCACCCTGCACTGTGCTCCGTCTGGTTCTGAGGGCTAAAGAGGAGGGGGGCCCATGCCATGGTCTGGGTGGCACTCAGGGCTGACTGTCCCTGGCCTTGCCCCTTCTGTGACCACGGAGCCGCCCTCCCCCCCACACACACACACACCCTTTGCCCAGAGGCCTGGCACGGCTGTCAGCTCCCTTGGTCCCATGACTATTCCAATAACAATTACTTGCATGAGTAAGGAATGGCAAGGACTCAGTGGACCCATTGGCTTGTCATCCTTGTGTTAAGAAGGATTTTCAAGTTAAGGCTGTTGGTTTGGTCCTCTCCAAGGTCCATGGACTTTTTAAAGGATATAAAGTGCCACATTTTTTACATTTACCTTTTATTTCCTTGAGACAGGATGCCGACCACAGAGCCCGGGTAGAAGAGGCAATAACTCGAACACTAGTGTGTGCCATAAAATCTGCAGAAAACCCCAGCCATGTGGCTGCCTGGCTGAATCCCACAGAAGTAAGCTCCCTCTTGTTTCCATTAGCAGCAATAGCCTGGAGTTACTGACATTTTTTTAAAACTTATTATGAGTCTTTTCTTCCTGTGAAACAATTTTTAAGTGCCTTTCATGCAGCTAAGAATAAGCACTGAATAGAAACGTACAGCTTGTTCACTAGGTTTATTTTTGTTCGCTTGTTTAGGTTGAGGCAACATCCCATGAAACCAATCTTCAATACTTAAATAAAGCAACGTCTGCATATTTAGACTACCAAAAGGTAACTGTATCAGAGGACAGAGATCCCAGCACTCGTGATATAGAGAAGGTGGCATCTTCATGTAAAAGAAGGAAAATGCAAGTAAACACCAAACCAGAGGACTGCAAATCATTGACCCATGAAGCTGGACTTACAGTGGTTAAACCAAAAAAATTGCAGAAAATACCTTTCGGGGTACATCTTCTTCCAGTATTACCACAGTCTCAACAAGCAAGCGCGGTGGGAGCAGGAGCAGTGGAAAGTGACTTTAGAGACCTTCTCAGTGAAAATGAAGGAGGACATTTTGGAAAATTACGCTGCACTGGGAAGCAATCGGTAATGAACAGTGACTATGAAACATTGGCAGATCAAACTGAATCAGACAGCACTGCAAACTCTTCACAAATGGCCATTTCTACAAATGACTTGCTAGATTGTTTGGTTAATCCAGAAGTCATCAGTTTAGTGGCTGGTCTCTTGTTGGAGAGAGAGGAAGTTTGATATCAGTGTACTTTATCATTTTATTTCTGGAATAAAGAGAGAAACTGGCAAGATTGTTCTGGGTTTTTAAACTCACTAGTAATTGAATATTTTACTATTTTTAAAAAACTGCATTTAAAAAACTCCGTATTTCAGATGATTAAATGGTAGAATAAAAATTAATACCCCAAACAAGAATAACTAACTAACAATAGTCAGTTCCAACGAATAGAGCTAAAACAAAGGGAATGTGTACTCAGTGCCTTTTGGATCCATCTGCATTAGAAATATAACAGACTTGTACCCAGCTGCTACACAATTGTCCCCTGATTGCATTACAACATGGTTCCAATTTGTATCTTTAGTGTCCCATAACCTAATAATTAGTTTAAATCCGTAACAGGTATGTGGAACCTCCATTTATATGGGGTTCAAACAAACTCATGCACAGGCTGATGAGAGAATGAATAATACAGTAGCCACTGGGGTACCTCAGTGCCTCCTATTCTCTGCCCGTGGCTCATAATAGCCCACAGGTTGGACCTCCCGGGTCTGGCACCCTTGGGAACTGACCAGTCCCAAATGAGGGATTTTGCCAGACCAGGGGAGATCCCTTGCCACTAGCCTCCCAGATTACTGCCCATCCCTACTGCTGCCCCACTGGAGATCCCTAGCCAACACCAGCACAGCCGGGAATCCTCAGCCATGGGGATCCCCAGCTGCCACAGGCCCTGCTGCCACCAGCACAGTCGGGGATCCCTGGACTGCGGATCCCCAGCAATTGGATGTTGCCAGACCAGAAAGTTCTGGGATTTGAGAGGTTGAATCTGTAGTTTCCTGGGGGCTGTAATACTTAAGGCTGATAGACTATGATACCCAGGAGGTCATATTAGATAATCTGATAGTCCCTTCTGGCCTTTGAATGGAGACTGATGCACACCTGGATACAGATTTTCTGTACATGCCAACCTGAAACAGGCATAATCCTCTGAAAGACAATAATCATAGGGTGTTAAGATCCTGTAGCACCTAGTACTTAATACCAAAGTCAAGACTGGATGTCATTAATCCACTTCAGCATTTCATGGAATGTTGGGCTTGATTCACCTGTGCAGACACAGCAATAGCTATACCCGAAGAGAAGATTCATCTCAGAAGAAAACCAGCTGTCCTCTACCAGATAATGGTGCACAGTGTAAAGGATTGGGGGCTGTGTACACAGCCATAGAGAAAAGCCATTAAGCAAACTGGATATAAAGCAAATGGTCTACTGTAAATTGATATATGCTCAGCAGGAGAGAACACTTGAAACAGAAATAAGTACTTGGAGATACTTAATACCAATTTAGAAGTTCTACACCCAATACAATATTCATATCCCTCCCTTCTCAACAATAAAAAGTTCTGTGGTGGGGTGGGAGAAGAACCTGCAGTGAGCATCAAGTGGCCTTCAGGTAGTTTGGAAATAGGTAGCACATGGAAATATAACGAAGAAGATAGATTTACAATGAGGAAAACCAGCTACTCCATATGAACTATGAAAAAATGTTAGTGCTACAAGTTCTGCAGTCCCTCCTCCAGACCCTCTGAGCAGCTGTTCGAATAATAGGAAATTCAAATCCAGTGGGCTATTTTTGATTAGTTGATTTATGAGTTCAGCAGGTTGCTAGAAAAGTTGGGAGGAAATCCATTTTTGTATATCCTGGAAGAAGCATACTGTATAGTCTCTGATCCACAGCAAGGGTCTGTTCCCAAGTTTGGAAGCTATGCAGAATCTTTTTGAAGCTACAGTGTTGATCCCTGAAGCATAGTCTTGGGGGATTAACACATGGTGAACTCAGTGCTGTTTTCATCACAGGGTCTGATATGTCTAGCTGGAAGATCTTTGCAAGAACATTACAATAAAACACAGTTGGAAAGTCACTTTAAAAGTCCCTTGAAATGCTCTTAATGTCTTTGCTTTACCTGCTTCAGAACTTTAGAATGGCAGTTGTCCTAATTAATGATAGCTTCAGCCAGAGTCTTTTTGGACAACTTTTGAAACCTTTGCATAGACAATTTTATTGCTGACACCTAATAAAATCAGTGGTTATTAAGATGGCAAATCTGTTTCCAGTTTTACTCATTGATAACTTTCTGAAGCATCCATCCTTTTGTCCCACATTTTTCTTGGCCAGATCTCTGCCCAATAGTGCTATTTCCACACAAGTCACTTTCCAACCATCTTTGAATTATGGAAATCATAAGGTCAGAGATTCTCTTAATCTGTGCTGTGTTCTAAGCCTGTTCCAGGCAACAGCCATGTAAATAATTAATAATACTATTGGATGAGAGACTTTTCCAGTCATAAAAAATGAACAAAAAATCAACTCCATTTTGTTAGAGTAAAAATTAATTGAAGTTGAAATTTGAAATGTTGCAGAGATAAGGTCCTCACTGGGCATTTGGGGGGGTCAGAGTCGTCACGACTGACATGAGAAAGTTTTGCAGGATTGGGATCCTTGTTCTGAGTCACAGCTTGGGAAACCCAGGCCTCAGCCCCTGATGGGACTGGACTGGAGAATGATACAGAAGACTGGAGAATGGTACAGAGGAATATGTCACCCACATTTTTCCAGTCTGAACTTGGAGCTAGCCAGCACTGGCTAGAGAGACAATAAGGTTAGCGTACCAACATAGGAGGGTGGGGGGAATTAAAAATGAAGATTAAAGCTATAAGAAGTTCGGGAAAGTAACTTCTGAGCACGCTCAGTGGAAAATTTCAGAAGTTTGGAATGTGGTTCTGCTCTGAAAAATGACTCTGTTGCACTGGAAGGAATATTTGCTGTCTCCCTGTGACCTAAATGTGCTCAGTTAACAAGTAAACTTCTCTTTATCTAATTCCCAGTCCAGCACACTCAACCATGGCCTCAAAACCAAGATGGTTCTTTTCTTCTTGTGCCTCATTACCAGTCACAAAGATTGCAGGCCAAATTAAATCACCAGCTACAGCTTCTGTAAGACTGCACAAGTGTGATAGGCTGGAAGTTAGTACATCGTTCTACTGATGAATGACCACATCATTTACCTGTCTCTGTGTTGGCGGTGCCCTGCCGGTGGGGTATAAGCAAAAGATAGAAACTTCAGTAGTTGCATCTGCTGCCTTTCTGACTCATCCTGCACCCTAGATGCAGAGCTGTAGAGTAAGAAGGCACCATTTTTACATTGTCACTTTTCAGAATGGAACCATGCTCTAATGAAAGTCATTCCCCACTGCTCTGTTGGCCATCTTCTTGGCCTGACCACAGGTGTTGAAGCACAGACAGAGGCTGCTGCTGGGAATATTTGCATAAGGTGAGGGATACTGTAAATGTTTCCTTCAAATATACACTCAGCAGAAATCCTCATGAAGAAAGCTTTGCTATCTGGGAGGTTATGTCTACACTGCAAGGTTTTTGCACAAAAATGGCCGTTTTTGCGCAAAAACCTGTGGAATGTCCACACCTCAAATGTGCTTTTGCACAAGTAAATCACAGTAAAACAGCAGAAGAGAGGGCTTTTGCTGGTGTAGGTAAACCTCCTTATATGAGGCATAACTCCCTTTTGCACTACAGCTACTGCATAAAAAGGCAAGTGTGGACGCTCCAGGGGAAAAAGCACAGGTGCTCTGATGGCTATTCTGTGAGTGGCCATCAGAGCTTTCTTGCGCAAGAGCATCCATGCAGTGTGGACACGCTCTTGCGCAAAAGCACATCGCTTTTGCAATGCGCTTTGAGATGTGGACGTACTCTTGTGCAAGAAGTTTTTGCACAAAAGGCTTCTTGCGCAAGAAGCCGACAGTGTAGACATAGCCAGAGAGGATATGTACACAGAGGGTAGGAAGGAAAAGCAGATCCTGAGACACAGGGCTACTACATTCAGCAAAGTCTAAGCTTAGCATCCTTTTTTTCTATAGCCAAGATAACTTTAGATGTTACAAGACCAGGGCATTTTGTATTACAGTGAAAGTTTTCCTATTTCAGAATGTCTGTCCTTGAGAAGGCCTGTAGACTCCTCAAAGATCCTAACAAGCTTTCTCCTATAGTATCCACAGGCCTACCTTTGAGAGTCTGCATAACAGAGGCAGCCGTGATTACGACACTGAATTAGACCAGAGAGAGACATCACTCATTGAAATAAACATTCAGTCTGTCTGCCGAGAGTAGCGTTTTTTACGTCTGGCCAGGTGCGGACCATGATTAACAGATGAGGTTACAGCCAGAAATCGTTATCTGAGGAGATGGGGAGGCCAAAGCAGACCTGTTTACAACGCTGTGTAAAAACACCAGAAGGGTTGCGTGCTTCACAGGCATACTATAAAAATCAGTCATATACTCAACGCAAGTGGTTATGGAGAGAGAAATTACTACCAGATGAATGGAGTCATGTATAGCAAATGGCCCATGGACTAATAAGAAGGAAATTTATAGTTCTATGAGCCAATTCAGAGTATACAGGAGACCATGATTTCGGACTCATCATGTGCTTTAGGCACTGCACAGAGGAGTTTGGATAGCTTTCTACAGATTGAGATTGTTTAAACAAACAGTTCTGACCTCTTTAGTGGCAGGCTGTTTGGACAATGACTTGGGAGCTCACTCCTTATAGCCTTTCCCTGGGCAGAAGGGCCAAACAAGCAAAAAAGGCTCTGAAAGCCACTTTTTCCAGCTGGAGGAGAATTCCCTCAGCACTGGCACTATGAGAGAAAGTGCCGGCATAGGGAGCATGCCAGGCCTTTAAGGCAGGAGGATGGTACCGAGGGCATGGCTGCAGAATTATGGGGATTCTGAGCAGTGCTGTAGTCTACAAGGTAGTCCAAGGAGGCTGCCAGCACTGAGAGAGGATCCAAGGCTCTCTAAGTTCTGCTAAGGGCCTGGAGCAACCCAGGATTGGGACGGCACAAACGTGGTCTAAAAATCACTTTATCCCCCCAGTCTCCAGCTGCCTATTCTATGCTGCCCCACTTAGAGCCATTATCTTTGACTGCATGGGGCCAGGATGTCTCCCTGCGTATGGAAGCAGGCTTATAGAGAGGTGCAATTCTCTGAGTATAGGGGGAAGGAGACAGGGTACTTTTCCAATACGATGCAGGGGGTGTGGAGGTCCTAGGAAGTCTTTGCTGGCTGCAAGGATGGGAGTCAGAGAAACTGGCAGGACAGTCCCACTACAGTAGATTGTGGGAGGCTAAAGTAGTAGCAAAAAGGGCTAATAGGATCAAGCTATTATGGAAGCTTTTCTGGCCTAGTGAAACAGACAAGCAGGTCTGCCAGTATCCTGAAGAGTAACACCACTCGTGGTGTCTGAAGGGTCAATGTTTAATAAATGTTGCTAGGGCCCAGTCTACACACAAAGCTGCATAAGTGTAACTAAAGTGGTGTTTTTATATTTATATTGATACCAATTTCTGGATGCACACTCTTAACTGCAGCCTCGTTTCTAGCAATTTAGCTTGTTTTGATCCCTTACCAACTGACACTAAATTGCCAGGAAACCAGGATGAAATCAAATTTAATAATGGACTTGCAGGAGTTTGCACTGATTTGACTAAATCTATGTAAAAATAGATTCTGGTTAAGCCCATGTAACTTTGCATTAATTCCTAATTAATCAACTTTTTATTTCAGAAAGTTGAAAAAGCTACTGGGGAGAAGCTGTTCTAGATTTGATTTTAACAAATAGGGAGGAACTGGTTGAGAATTTGAAAGTGGAAGGCAGTTTGGGTGAAAGTGATCATGAAATCAGAGTTTGTGAGTCTACGGTATGGTAGAAGGGAGAACAGCAAATTAGAGACAATGGATTTCAGGAAGGCAGATTTTGGTAAGCTCAGAGAGCTGTTAAGTAAGGTCCCATGGGAGGCAAGACTGAGGGGGAAAACAACTGAAGAGAGTTAGGAGTTTTTCAAAGGGACATTATTAAGGGCCCAAAAGCAAGCTATTCCGATGCGTAGGAAAGATAGAGAATATGGCAAAAGACCGCCTTGGCTTAACCAGGAGATCTTGCATGATTTTAAAAGGAGTCATATAAAAAATGGAAACTAGGACAAATTACAAAGGAAGAATACAGGAATGCAGGAGCAAGATTAGACAGGCAAAGGCACAAAACGAGCTCAAACTAGCTACAGGTACAAAGGGAAAGAAGATGACATTCTATAAATATATTAGAAGCAAGAGAAAGACCAAGGACAGGGTAGGCCCATTGCTCAGTGAGGAGGGAGAAACAGTAATAGGAAACTTGGAAATAGCAGAGATGCTTAATGACTTCTTTGTTTCGGTTTTCACCGAGAAGTCTAACGAAGGAATGCCTAACATAGTGAATGCTAGTAGGAAGGGGGTAGGTTTAAAAGATAAAATAAAAAAAGAACAAGTTAAAAATCACATAGAAAAGTTAGATGTCTGCAAGTCACCAGGGCCTGATAAAATACATCCTAGAATACTCACGGAGCTGATAGAGGAGGTATCTGGGCCATTAGCTATCATCTTTCGAAAATCATGGAAGACAGGAAAGATTCCAGAAGACTGGAAAAGGGCAAATATAGTGCCCATCTATAAAAAGGGAAATAAGAACAACCCAGGAAACTATAGACCAGTCAGTTTAACTTCTGTGCCAGGAAAAATGCAAGTAATTAAGGAAATCATCTGCAAACACTTGGAAGATAATAAGGTGATAGGGAACAGCCAGCATGGATTTGTAAAGAACAAATCATGTCAAACCAATCTCATAGCTTTCTTTGATAGGATAACGAGTCTTGTGGATAAGGGAAAAGCGGTGAATGTGGTATACCTAGGCTTTAGTAAGGCATTTGATACAGTCTCGCATGATATTGTTATCACTAAACTAGGCAAATACAACTTAGATGGGGCTACTATAAGGTGGGTGCATAACTGGCTGGATAACCAATCTCAGAGAGTAGTTATTAACGGTTCACAATCCTGCTGCAAAGGTATAACAAGTGGGGTTCCGCAGGGGTCTGTTTTGGGCCCGGTTCTGTTCAATATCTTCATCAACGATTTAAATATCAGCATAGAGAGTATGCTTATTAAGTTTGCAGATGATACCAAGCTGGGAGGGGTTGCAACTGCTTTGGAGGTCAGGGTCATAATTCAAAATGATCTGGACAAATTGGAGAAATGGTCTGAGGTAAACAGGATGAAGTTTAATAAGGACAAATGCAAAGTGCTCCATTTAGGAAGGAACAATCAGTTTCACACATACAGAATGGGAAGCAACTGTCTAGGAAGGAGTACTGCAGAAAGGGATCTAGCGGTTATAGCGGACCACAAGCTAAATATGAGTCAACAGTATGACGCTGTTGCAAAAAAAGCAAACATGATTCTGGGATGCATTAAGAGGAGTATTGTAGCAAGACACGAGAAGTCATTTTTCTGCTCTACTCTGCGCTGATTAGGCCTCAAGTGGAGTATTGTGTCCAGTTCTGGGCACCACATTGCAAGAAAGATGTGGAGAAATTGGAGAAGTTCCAGAGAAGAGCAACAAAAATAATTAAAGGTCTAGAGAACATGACCCATGAAGGAAGACTGAAAGAATTGGGCTTGTTTAGTTTGGAAAAGAGAAGATTGAGAGGGGAAATGATAGCGGTTTTCAGGTATCTAAAAGTGTGTCACAAGAAGGAGGGAGAAAAATTGTTTTTCCTAGCCTCTGAGGATAGAACAAGAAGCAATGGGCTTATACTGCAGCAAGGGAGGTTTAGGTTGGACATTAGGAAAAGGTTCCTAACTGTCAGGGTAGTTAAACATTGGAATAAATTGCCTAGGGAGGTTGTGGAATCTCCATCTCTGAGATATTTAAGAGTAGGTTAGATAAATGTCTATCAGGGATGGTCTAGACCTGTGGTTCTCAGCTGGGTCCATGGACAGCTGGTGGTCCATGGTCACTTTTTTGGTGGTCCACAGGAACATTGTCCAAAGTCACACGGTGTGAGCAGGCGCCGCCGTTAGGCTGTTTTACGCCGTGTTCACAAGCACGCGGCACGTCATTCATAGCGTCACCTAGGACGCAACCGCGTTGTGTTGACAGTAACTTCTGTCTGAGGCTCTGAGCGTCGGTATAGCTGCTGCCGTCATGCTGAGCGGTTGCTGTGTCGTTTGTCCTGTGCTACATGTGCTGTTTTACAGGTGTGGTGTAGTTTGTTTATAATGGCAACAACAGGAAGAAATGTCAAGCGCAAGTATTCGGAGGACTACATCAAATTCGGCTTCACTTGTCAAGAAAAAGAAGGCATGGATTTGCCACAATGTCTTGGGGAATGACTCAATGAAGCCGGCTAAGCTGAAACTCCATCTCGAAAAGTATCAAGACAGATAAATGAGATATCACAGAACATCAGTGAACAAGTTGTGGATGAAATAAAGAAGTCTCCATTGTTTGCCATACAATTGGATGAATCGATTGACATCGCATTGTGGTCTCAGCTATTGGTGTTCACACGATACATGGTTGAGGGAGACTTCAAAGACGAGTTTCTATTTTGTAAGACTCTTGATACCACCACAAAGGCTCAGGATGTGATGGAAATTGTTAACAATTTCTTTGAAGTACATGGTCTGGATTGGGAAATCTTGTGGGTGTCACCACTGATGGTGCACCTGCCATGCTGGGCTCAAGATCGGGCTTCCAAACGCTGGTGAAACAGCGCTCCAATGGTAACCGGAGTTCATTGCTTCATTCATAGGGAAGCTTTGGTGTCAAAAACATTGCCTGATCAATTGAACACCGTTTTCAAAGGGTTGGTGAAAGTGGTGAATCACATCAAATCATCAGCTCTGAACACCAGGCTGTTCAAAAGATTTTGGCTGCACGTGGGTTCCGACTTTGATGTGTTGCTATTCTACACTTCTGTACTGTGGTTGTCAGCAGGGAATGTACTGAGAGTTTTTCAATTGAGAGAGGAGTTGAATTTATTTCTCCAGGCTCAAAGGAAAGAGGAATTCTGAAATATGCTGACACAGTCAAATATATAACTTGCGTATCTCATCGATATTTTTGGAATCTTGAACAAACTGAATCTTCAGCTGCAAGGGAAAGGTGCAAATCTGTTCTCTCACCAAAGCATCATCAAGGCTTTTCTTGACAAATTGGAACTCCGGATCGTAAGAGTCGAAGGCAATAATTTGGTTCAATTTCCATATATGGATGCCATGCTCGGGGAAAAGGAAGCCATTCGGACGCAAATTCTCGATCATTTACGGAAGCTACGAGCCAAATTCCAATGATACTTTCCAGAGGTGGACAGGACAAGGGATGGATTATCTTTCATCAGGAATCCATTTACAACAGATGTTAATAGTGTTCCAGAGGATCTGCAGGAGGAATTCTTGGATCTGAAAAATGATTTTGCAGCTCAAGACATGTACCAGCAGGCTACCATAGAGAAATTTTGGGCCAGCGTGACCGGGAGTTACCCAAATCTGTCAGCACATGCAGTCAGATTTCTTTTGCCATTTGCATCAACTTATATGTGAGAGACTGGATTTTCGTGTTTGTTGCACATTAAGTCCAAACAGAGGAATCGGTTTGCAGTGGAAAGCAATATTCATTGTGCATTATCAAGTACCACTCCAAATATTGAAAAGCTTGTCAGTGAGAAGAGAATCCAAAAATCTGTTAGTAAGAAATAAATTTCAAACCAAAATGTTCGTTGTCTGCTCTTTTTTATCATGTCTCAAAAAGGAGGTGGTCCACAAAAATTTTTTGATTGGCCTGGTGGTCCATGGTCTGAAACAATTTGAGAACCACTGGTCTAGACAGTACTGGGTCCTGCCATGAGGGGACCGGACTTGATGACCTCTCGAGGTCCCTTCCAGTCCTAGTATTCTATGATTCTAACTCCATTGAAGTCAATGTCAAAACTTCCATTGTCTTTTTAGGGGGCAGGATTTCATCTTTTCTGCACAGCCAAGATCTGTAAAAGGAAGTGAGATTTCACAAAAGGAACACAGGTCAGGATTTGTAAAGGTATTTAGATGTTGCAGCACTCAGAGTTGCAAGTCCTATATGATTCATATGGCTACATCCCATTCTTAGGCACGTAAACACCTGAACGTATCACTGATCTTCAGTAAAACATAGGCTCCAAAGACCCACATTATTAAAGTTCTTACTCCTTACTCTTGTTGACCACAGTCAAATGCAGAAGCTTTGCTCGGTCAATGTTAAAGCCATCTTGGAAAGCCTGGACAAACACAAGCTAACTTTTGTATACTTAAGTGAGAGAATTGAGCTTTCAACATACCACGAGATGGCTGGAGCTGAAAAGTCATATAACAAAGCAAGATAAATTTCCCCATTGCCCTCACAGGCTCTTTATAACAGCACTAGTAACTTTCTGTCATTGAACACAAACCTCAGCAAGGGAAAAAGTCTCAGATGGGTCACCGTGTTAATCTCTAAGGATACGTCTAGACTGCAAGCTACTTTAGAAAGAGAGCATCCACACCTCAAAACCAGATCGAAAAAGCAATCTGCTTTTTTGAAAGAGAGTGTCCAGATTGCATGGACGCTCTCTCAAAAGAAAGCCCTGATTGCTATTCACAAAATTGCCACCAGGGCACCTGTGCTTTTTTTGATTGCCTCTTCTTTCGAAAAATGTCTCTGTTCTGCATCCACATATGCTTTTTTTCGAAAGAACTCTTTCGGAAAAGGTGTTCTTCCTTGTAATGTGAGGTTTACCAATGTCAAAAAAACCCTGTGTTCTTTCGATTTAGTTTCAAAAGAATGTGATTGCAGTGTGGACGCAGGTTTTTTTGGAAAAAGGGCAGGTTTTTTTAAAAAACAATGTAGTCTAGACATATCCTAATTTTAAAAACAAGTACTCCTGTGGCACCTTAGAGACTAACAAAAATATGTAGTATCATGAGTTTTCATGGGCAAAAACACACTTCACCAAATGAGCAGCTCATCTGATGAAGTGAGTTTTGCCCATGAAAGCTCATGATACCATATATGTGCGTCTACACTGCACACTTATTTCAGAATAAGCTATTCCAGAAGAATTATTTTGAAATAGAGTGTCTACACTACAGGGAAGCCTCAAAATTAGTCCGAGGCAGGTTCCCCTAATGTGGACATGCTACCTCGATTTGAAGCCACAGGAAGCACTGGGGAGAAATTACTTAAAATGGCCCTGGGGAGGAGCTATTTCGAAATAGCAGCAGTGGAGCATCCACACACACCCTATTTCGAAATAGCTATTTTGGAAGTGGAGTTATTCCTCATGGAATGAGGGTTACAGAAGTTGGAATAAGCCATCCATTATTTCAAAATAACGGAATTGCTGTGTAGACACTCACATTGTTATTTCGGAATAATGGCCATTATTCCGAAATAAAGGTGCAGTGTAGACGCACCCTAACATGCCATAGGAGTACTCGTTTTCTCAGCAAGGGAGCTGAATTTATTTAGGATATCTGCAAAAGTAGTCACACCTTTTAGAGAAAAAAGTCCTGAAGCAATTAGGTTTCTTACGCATTTTTTCTCCCTTCTTGTAAACTTTTTTTTCCATTACAGAAGTATCATTTCACAAGTTAGTATTCTACTTTACATCATTAATTAGTTCCCTGTATTTAAATTTTGTTCTTATTGTATTTTTTGTAACTTTCATCTTTATTTATTTGAGGTCATAAAGCAATTGTGCTCAAGAACTCCAGCATATGTTATGCTTCAGCATTAGACTGCTGTTGAAATTTTCAACTAATGAATTTGGCATATTGATGAGGCAATGTGAATGCTTGCACAGCCCTAATTGCTGTGTAAGATAAACATAGTGCTATCTATCAATAATTCCAGCCTACTAATAAGCTAATGTGTTCTGTTTCTTACCAAAAAGCTTGACTCATGTATGCTTATGGTAACGGCAGCCTCTTTCTTTATAGCTTTTTTCTGACCTTTTTTTTTTTTTTACAACACTGTCTTAAAAAGAAAACTATCACAAATGTGACGCACACAGCCATCTACTGCATCTGAATTTCTAGTCAGAAGGATCATGGTGTCTCTCTACCTCTCACTTTTGTCTTCTTCTAACTAGGAATCTGGTCCTGCAATCAGAGGCAGATAGGCAGACAATGCTCCACGCAGACCCCTGTGAACATCAGTATGTCTTTGCTCTGATGAGTCAATGGAAGTAAGATGAGTCTTATTTTGGTGGCTGGGTCCACATGGAAAGAATTTGCATTGTGTAACCCATTGCAATAGTTGTTAGAAACCTTCTTGTTATCAATAAAATATGGGGCTGTTTTTAGGGGCCACCTCATGAAATTAGCATCCTGTTTATTGAATTCGTTGCTTATGTGTTTCTATCGCTTATACCTAGGCAGTCTCAACACAGAATCCAAAATCTGAACGGGCATGAAGGGAGAATTACCCTATCTAGTGAGGGAACTGGGTTAGACTTCAACCATCAATGGAGGTAAAATAATTACCTTTTACCTGTGCTAGGGAAAAGGTCCTAGTCAGCTTATCTTCAACCTTTTTTCCTGTCTTGACAATCCTTATGAAACTAAAATTGTGATATCGCTGTTGGGAGGTTTAATAGCTGGGCTGAAGTTGTTCTGGGAATGAAGTTGCCATATCACACGAGTGAGTTGGTTAGTTTGGATAAACTAGGAACCCAGGACCACCAGGTCTTGTTTACTAGATTAATGGGCACTTTTAGCTACCATTCAAACTGAGCAGTAAGGTAAAAGACTCACAGCTCTATTTAAGGCATCTAGCTTTCCCTGAAACCTACACTGACTTATTAAAGCTTCTAGTATCCCTGCTCTCAGAACCCTCATTTACTTATTTTATAGAGGACAAAGCAGAGAAAAAGGAGGGACAAGGCAGAACTGGGAGGCAAGATCAAATCAGTATCTGAGATGCCTATATACGAATGCAAGAAGTATGGGTAATAAGCAGGAAGAACTTCAAGTCTAATAAATAAACACAACTATGACATTGTTGGTATCACAGAGACTTGGTGGGCTAATACATACAATTGGAATATTGGTATAGAGGGGTATAGCTTGCTCAGGAAGGATAGGTGGGGAAAAAAGGGAGGAGGTGTTGCCTTATATATTAAAAATATATACACTTGGACTAAGGTGGAGATGGACGTAGGAGACAGATGTGTTGAGAGTCTCTTGGTTAGGCTAACAGGAGTAAAAAACAAGGGTGATGTCATGCTAGGGCTCTACTACAGGCCACCTACCCAGGTGAAAGAGGTGGATGAGGCTTTTTTTCAACAACTAACAAAATCATCCAAAGCGCATGATTTGATGGTGATGGTGGACTTCAACTATCCAGGCATCTGTTGGGAAACGAACACAGTGGGGCACAGACTATCCAATAAGTTCTTGGACTGCACTGAAGACTTTTTATTTCAGAACGTTGAAAAAGCTACTGGGGGGAGCTATTCTAGATTTTATTTTAATAAATAGGAAGGAACTGGTTGAGAATTTGAAAGTGGAAGGCAGCTTGGGTGAAAGTGATCATGAAATCATAAAGTTCGTGATTCTAAGGAATGGTAGAAGGGAGAACAGCAAAATAGAGACAATGGATTTCAGGAAGGCAGATTCTGGTAAGCTCAGAGAGCTGGTAGGTAAGATCCCACGGGAAGCAAGACTAAGGGGAAAACAACTGAAGAGTGTTGGCATTTTTCAAAGGGACATTATTAAGGGCCCAAAAGCAAACTATTCCACTGCGTAGGAAAGATAGAAAGTATGGCAAAAGACCACCTTGGCTTAACCAGGAGATCTTGTATGATCTAAAAATAAAAAAGGGGTCATATAAAAAGTGAAAACTAGGACAAATTACAAAGGATGAATATAAGCAAACAATACAGGAATGCAGGGGCAAGATTAGACAGGCAAAGGCACAAAACAAGCTCAAACTAGCTACAGGCATAAAGGGAAAGAAGACGACATTCTATAAATACATTAGAAGCAAGAGGAAGACCAAGGACAGGGTAAGCCCACTGCTCAGTGAGGAGGGAGAAATAGTAATAGGAAACTTGGAAATGGCAGAGGTGCTTAATTACTGCTTAATTACCTATTACTATGATAAAGGAATGCCTATCATAGTGAATGCTAGTGGGATGGGGTTAGGTTTAGAAGACAAAATAAAAAAAGAACAAGTTAAAAATCACTTAGAAAACTTAGATGTCTGCAAGTCACCAGGGCCTGATGAAATGCATCCTGCAATACTGAAGGAACTGATAGAGGAGGTATCTGAGCCTTTAGCTATCATCTTTGAAAAATCATGAAAGATGGGAGAGATTCCAGAAGACTGGAAAAGGGCAAATATAGTGCCCATCTATAAAAAAGGAAATAAGAACAACCCAGGAAACTACACACCAGTCAGTTTAACTTCTGTGCCAGGAAAGATTATGGAACAAGTAATTAAGGAATTCATCTGCAAACACTTGAAAGATAATAAGGTGATGGGGAACAGCCAGCATGGATTTGTAAGGAACAAATCATGTCAAACCAATCTTGATAGCTTTCTTTGATAGGATAACGAGTCTTGTGGGTAAGGGAGAAGCGGTGGACAAGGAATACCTAGACTTTAGTAAGGCATTTGATACAGTCTTGAATGATCTTCTTATCAATAAACTAGGCAAATACAACTTAGATGGGGCTACTATAAGGTGGGTGCATAACTGGCTGGATAACCAATCTCAGAGAGTAGTTATTAACGGTTCACAATCCTGCTGGAAGGGCATAACAAATGCAGTTCCACAGGGGGCTGTTTTGGGACCGGTTCTGTTCAATATCTTCATCAATGATTTAAATATTAGCATAGAGAGTACGCTTATTAAGTTTGCAGATGATATGAAGCTAGGAGGGGTTGCTGCAACTGCTTTGGAGGACAGGATCATAATTTAAAATGGTCTAGACAAACTGGAGAAATGGTCTGAGGTAAATAGGATGACGTTTAATAAGGACAAATGCAAAGTGCTCCACTTAGGAAGAAACAATCAGTTTCACACATACAGAATGGGAAGCAACTGTCTAGGAAGGAGTACTGCAGAAAGGGATCTAGGGGTCATAGTGGACCACAAGCTAAATATGAGTCAACTGTGTGACGCTCTTGCAAAAAAAGCAAACATGATTCTGGGATGCATTAACAGGAGTGTTGTAGCAAGACACGAGAAGTCATTCTTCTGCTCTACTCTGCACTGATTAGGCCTCAAGTGGAGTATTGTGTCCAGTTCTGGGCACCACACTGCAAGAAAGATGTGGAGAAATTGGAGAAGTTCCAGAGAAGAGCAACAAGAATGATTAAAGGTCTAGAGAACATGACCCATGAAGGAAGACTGAAAGAATTGGGCTTGTTTAGTTTGGAAAAGGAAGATTGAGAGGGGACATGATAGCGGTTTTCAGGTATCTAAATGGGTGTTACAAGGAGGAGGGAGAAAAATTATTCTCCTTGGCCTCTGAGGATAGGACAAGAAGCAATAGGCTTTAACTGCAGCAAAGGAGGTTTAAGTTGGACATTAGGAAAAACTTCCTAACTGTCAGGGTAGTAAAACACTGGAATAAGTTGCCTAGGGAGGTTGTGGAATCTCCATCTCTGAGCTACTTAAGAGCAGGTTAGATAGACATCTATCAGGGATGGTCTAGATGGTACTGGGTCCTGTCATGAGGGCAGGGTACTGGACTCGATGACCTCTCAAGGTCCCATCCAGTTTTAGTGTTCTATGATTCTATAATTCTATGACACTGGGCATCTCACAGGTAAATAAACTGACAGGTCCCTGTTTAAAGGACTATGAAGCAAGTACTGTGATGTCCCGGTGTGACCTAATCTGAAGCATTTGAGGGTAGACTTTGCTTTGTTGTTCTTTTTTTTCCAAAAGCCCTAGGAAAAGGGGATTTTTATAGGACGTTCCAATAGGTATTACAGTCCACAATAATCAATTTAAAATAAAAATCACGTTTTTCCAAAGAATGGAAATGTTGATCTTTAAACCCATGTTCTTAAAAAGAAAGCAGATCTTTCCTCCCCAGGAAGGTTGTGAAGTGTAGTTGCAAAAAGCTCTAGGGTATTTTTCCTCTCTTGCTGCTACTCTGTTTTAACCCTCTAATACACTGGTATTCTATTGAACCACTACAACTATAGGGCATATCAACGTTTCTAGGGCAACTAACGGGTTAAACTCCTGTACTAAATTTCTCTCTTGGAATGTCTCCCCCACCACTCCTCAGCTCAGAAAACCACCATTCAAAATGCTTGGAACTGCTAGATGACAAAATTTGCCTTTTTCATTTAACCAATGCTGGCCTTGTTCTGATTCCTGGCAAAGCATACAAATCCAATCCAATTAGTAACAGCCTTTACAAAGCTGACTGAAGAACCACCAGTAAAAGTGAAAAATGATGTTGTGTAAATAAAAGGCAGAGCAAGCAGGGCCATAAGACAACTTACTGCCAGCCCAGAATGAACTGCCTTATAACTTATGAGGAGCTCTGCCTTGAGTGGGCTTTAGCCTATTTCCTCGGGAGTGGTAATGTATTACCTCTGCCTGGCATGCTGTTGTCTTTGAGCTTTGTCTCTTCCCCGAAGAAATTAGACTCCTTGCCCTCACTGAAAACAGGGCTTTCTGCCAGGCAGCATCGTTCCCGGCAATGTAGTTTAATTCCATGTTTGCAGCTACATTGAAAGCAAAACAGTTGCTGAGATCCATGCGCTGCTTTGCACATAGCTCATTGCCATTGTATCAAAGAGTTCCTTCTGGTCAGCTGCAGACCATCGGGCTAACACTGTCTGTGGGGGGGGACACAATGGCTTAAAGAATCTTTGTCAGTAGCCTTTGAGTTACTCTGACAATTTGTCCCAATGCAGCCTCTACAGACACTCCGTGCCATGACAGTGCACCATCCATCACCGCAGCCGTACCCCTTCCAGGCATTGGGGAGAGGTCGTGAACTACTTTACCCCACCACCATGGTCAGGGCTGGACTGATTCAGAAAGGCGCTGAAGCACGTGTTTTAATACTGCCAAATTCAAGGGAATAGACCTGAAAACTAAGATTGCAGGATATATCAGCAAAGCGGGAGATTGCCTTGGAAAGCAATGACTCAGAGGATTTAGGGTTCACCCTAGCCTAGACAATCTCCCCAACATGAGCTCTCAGGGCAATGCTGGGGCCAAAAGAGCTGATGCAATCCTTCCATGTATAAAAAGGTAACTATCAAGCAGAAGTCAAGAAGTGATTTTGCCTCTGACCTGACACTGGTGAAACCACCATGAAAACACTATGTTCCAATTCTGGTGTCAACACTTCAAGAAGGATGTGGACATTCTGAAGTGAATTTGGGTGTGTGGGAGGGCTGTGCTGTGGTATAGAAAATCCTCTTCCTGAGTGCCAGCTGGCATATCTTGCTCATATGCACAGGTTCAAACCAATTGCTAGATTTGTGTTTAGGAAGGAATTTTGACCCTCATCCGGGTGGCAAAGATATAGAGGGAGGGGATGTTAATCTTCCTCTACAGCATGGGTTATGGCTCAACTGGGTAAATCTCACCTAATCAGTTGCCTGCCATCACAGGGCTTTTGGGCACTGGTGGCACGGCAGGCTCCCTGGCTCTTGCTCTGTGGCACACAACAGGTTAGTCTCCCTGGGACTGACTTAAGTCACAGGGCTTAGTATAGGGCGCTCTGGGTGAATTCAGTGGGCTCTAATTAGGGATGTAGATATCATTGAAAAAGCTAGCCGTTCAACCTATTAAACATCTGTCATGTACCCAATTCACCAATTCAAGGGAGAGGGGCCCCAGGTACCTAGTTTGTCCCAATGAGGCCTCTGCAGATACTCCAGGACACCCCAAAAAGAGCTTCTTTTCCCTTCACTGACCAGCGTGCCATCCACCTCCTCAGTCCTACCCCTTCCAGAAGCACTGGGGGAAGGTCATGGACTACTTTACCCCCTCACACACTGGGCCCGCAGCCCATGATTCCCCCCCGCCCCCAGTCCGAGACTGGGGATGCCAACTTTCTAATCACACAAAACCAAATACCATTTCCCCACCCCTGCTCACTCCATCCTCCCTCCTTCTGTCGCTCGCTCCTCCCCACCCTCACTCGCTCACTCATTTTCACCCGGCTGGGGCTGTAGGTTGTGGTGCAAGAGGGGGTGAAGGCTGCAGCTGGAGGTGTGGGCTCTGGGGTGGGCCAGAAATGAGGGGTTCAGTGTGTGGGAGGAGACTCGGGGCTGGGGTAGGGGTTGGGGTTCAGGAGCAGTTGCAGGGTGTGGGTTTTGGGAGGGAATTTTGGTCCGGGGGAGGGGAGGTCTCCAGGCTGGGGCAGGGGGTTAGGGCATAGGAAGGAGTGTGAGAGTGGGTGCAGGGAGCAGGCGCCTGGCAGCGCTTACCTCAGGCCGTTCCCAGAAAGCAGCGTCATATCCCTTGGCTCTGAGGCGGAGGCACTGCCAGGGGGCTCTGCACAGTGCATGCTGCCTTTCTGCAGCTTCCACCTGCCACAGTTCCCAGCCAGTGGGAGCCGCACAGCCAATGCATGAGGTGGGGGGCGGCACGTGGAACCCATGTGGCCACCCCTCCTCTTCCCATTGCTTCTGGGGAGCTGTGCAGAGCCCGGGCAGGAGCTTGCCAGCCCTGCCAACTGGATTTTAATGGTCTGGTCAGCAGTGCTGACCAGAGCCACAAGGGTCCCTTTTCCGCTTGATGTCCCAGTCAAAAACTGGCGAGCTGGCAAACCTAGCCTAAACATGCTCCCTCTGCCCATCTGGCTGCCTCCCCCCACGTCCCCACAAAGCCCTGGGGGCAAAGAACCTGCTGGGCTAGAGCATTAATATTGGCCCTGCCCCTTTAGGAGGGGACCGGGCTCCCAGTGGCCTCTGTCAGGTCAGCCCCTTCCTGGTTGCCATAGGCACCTCTTACCAGCATCCCAAAATGGTGCTTCTGCTGCAGGAGAACCAGTATGAGGCCCACACGCAGGGGGCTAATAGGCTGGATTAACAGTAAGACTAATACTAACTAGTTACCTGTTTAATATTTTACAGCCCTATCTCTAATATACTGGAGATCAGGCTAGATAATCTAATGGTCCCTTGTGGCCATAAACTATTAAAGTATTTTCTGACTTTAGCCAGGTGTGTAGCAGTCTCAGTGCCTGCGAAGGGGTTTTGCATGCCTTGCAGAATCAGGGCTCACATGCAGCCCCTCTTGCTGTAACTGAACCAAGAGAACCAAGGTAGAACTGCCACCAAAATCTGGGCCCACAAGCATCCTGCGGTGCTCCCTGGTTCGGAGATCAGACGTCAGTTCTTCCCTATGGCTGTGGGCCACGCTGTTGCCATTTTAAACATCAGTATAATGTTTAAAAACTCTCCAAGACACAGCACCAGCAGCAACCCAGCACTGGCTGGCTCAGAAGGGAGAGGAGTGAAGATGACCTAACAGGCCTTTGCCATGTCTAGTGCCTGCAAGAATTAATTAGCTTGGCTAGCGGATGGTTTAGTGTTTGTGCATCTACTGCATGGGCTGATTACAATAATTGTTACGCTGGATGTTAAAGCCAAAAACATCACATCCAGCGAAAAGCAATCAGGACCAATTAATGAAGATGTAATTTCCCCAGATGCGCCTATTAACATAACTCACAATGTTCCTAGCACCATGAATATGATTAACCCACTTAATGACAGTTCTTGGCATCGCTACATTGGGCCTGCTCCGGCAAACAGTCCTATTGATTTCAACACTCCAGCTGTATTACTAAAGGCTACCATCATGTTCTTCCACACTCATGCCTGTAAGCCCGTCCCAAGCTGGTCTGAGATGCCCATCCCTCCTGTGTTCCTTCATATTGATTATTTGTATGACGGCAGCACCTGGGAGTAGTGTTAGCTCTAATTTTTTCCATCCATGAGCAGAATAAATGTTGTTATGTGCTTCAAGGCCTGTGTGGATGTGCACCACCCTCAAAAACACATGCTACCAGCTGTGGGAGCTCTGTTAATCAGCTGGGTGGCACCTGAATCTCTTCTGTTCAACCGCCCAAGGGCTCAGCTTTGAGGGAACACTGCCTGGAAGCTCCTGTCATGGACTAGGACCTCTTTGTGCTAGGCACTGTACAAACTAAGACCAACAAGACAATCTATGCCCCAATCAGCTTACAATGTAAGTGAAACAATTTTCTTCAAGGAGGCTGGTATAACACTATCCCACCCATCCACGTAACTCATGGAAAAAGAAGTACATACACAACACACGAAAACAAAGCAAGCCAACAGAAATAAAAAACAGGGCAGGGCCTAACCTGAACCTTCAATCTATAGCTGCTTTTACTACCCAATCTTATTTTATCCATTGTCTGCTCAGATTGTCCTTGGTGTCCAGCATGACAATGGACTAATACCCAATCAATGCTCTGGATTTTAACATTAACCCCTCGGTCAGCTGACAACCACCCTTTGGGGTGCACTTTTATACACAGATACAAACAAGTTACACATCACTCCTGATGTATCAGGTTGCCAACCTCTGTTAGGGTATGTCTACACTTGCACACTCTTTCGAGAGAGGGATGCAAATGCAGCTGAGCGAAATTGCAAATGAAGCGTGGATTTGAATTTCTCACGCTTCATTTGCATAATTGTGGACTGCCGCTATTTCGAAATACCCTATTTCGAAACAACAAACGCTGTGTAGACACGGTTATTTTGAAAGAAACCCCTTCTTTCAAAATAACCAGTAAACCTCATTTAACCGGTCCCAAAACAGAGCCCTGCGGAACCGTACTTGTTATACCCTTCCAGCATGACTGTGAACCATTAATAACTACTCTCTGAGAACAGTTATCCAGCCAGTTATGCACCCACCTTATAATAGCCTCATCTATGTAGTATTTGCCTAGTTTATTGATAAGAAGGTCATGCCTGTATCAAATGCCTTACTAAAGTCTAGTTATACCACGTCCACCGTTTCTCCCTTATCCACAAGTTGCAGTGTCACTGAGCCAAAGTTTTGATCACCAAATTTCAGGCCTGCTGATTTTTTCATAGAATACTAGAACTGGAAGGGACTAGGGATGTAATCGTATAGTCGATTAACTATTTAACCCATAAGTAAAAGCTTATAGGTTAATGCTATAGACTACCCGCATTTCTCCTCCCTTCCCCAACAGAAATTTTTTTAGCAGGCTGGCCAGCAGCCCGGCTCAGTCCTGGCTCACACCGGGTCCAGGACCTCTGCATTTAAAGTGTATGAGAAGCTAGGCAGGCAGGCAGCCCGGCTTGTGCTGGGTCCGGGAGCTCACACATCCCTGCCACTCCACTCTGCTGCCTTTGTGTCAAAGGCAGCAGCACGGGGTGACAGGCAGCTGGTCCGCAAGGGGAGCTGGCTTTTAAATTGGCTCCCCTTGCGGACCAGTTCCCGCTTGGCACACCAACGCTGCTGCCTCTGATACAGAAGCAGCAGAGCAGAGTGGCAGGGAGCTCCTTGGGAGTGGGGCCAGAGTGCACTGGCTGCTGACCCCACCCCCGGGTACTATAGAATAGTCAAGTAACCGATAAATCGATTATTCAATTAACTGATATTTTAAATCCCTAGAAGGGACCTCGAGAGATCATCAAGTCCAGTCCCTCATCTTTTTGTTACAGACCCTCATCTTACTACAGCTTGGACTCAGATTCAGCCACATGCTCCTTGGAAATTTGAAGGGCTTTAGATATGCAGTTCTAATTTTGGCCTCTTTTTCTCTTTCCTAGTGGTCTGGGGCCAGAGTGCCTGAAAAGACACAGTAGCTGTGATCAGCTAAGGTGCCTGAACTGAGAACCCCCTTGTTTAAACCAGAAAGGGGGCTGGTGGCAGGGCATTCTCCATAAAAGGTCCTCAGCTTTGGAATGCATGCTTTGGTGTTGTCTATAACTCGGTGTCAGGAAGAAAGCTCTGGTAGACAAGACACTGGGCTCGGGCTTGCAAACTCTGAATTCAACACTCATCTTGGCCACAAACCACGTAATCTTGAGCAAATCGCTTAATCTTTCCGTGACTCTTAGGCTTTGTCTATACTACTACAGTTGGTTGGTGAAAAACTGTGAAAGTGCACACACTGCAATAAGACTTTTGTTGGGAAAAATGCCCAGTTTCAGCTACAAAAACTTCCACCCCAACAAGAGACTTTTTTCTTTTTCTCTCTCTTTATTGTCAACAAAGAGCCGATGTGGACACTGCTGCTTGTTTTGTCTACAGAACTGGATTCCGCCAGTATCCCACAATGCCTGCCCTGATGGCTGTGCTCAGTGTTTTGATTTTTGCTGTCCTGCAGGCATGTGCCCCTCCCGTTTCAAAGCTCTGGGAAGTATCTGACAGCTGAGTGAGCTGCTCCGTTTTTTGGAACAAACAAAGAGCAAATCATTGGAACGCTCCTGTTCTGCCCTGCACTAGAAACACAGCTGCAGACAAGCTGCTGCTGCAGGGGAAAGGGGACAGCCACAGTGTGGACATGATCTGTTGACAGAGGGAGCAAGCGTGAACACTTGCTGATGATTTTTGTTTTGCCAACCTTTGGACGTCAACATAAGTTTAATCGACAAACATGATATTGTAGATATAGCCTTAGTTTTTCCATCTGTAAACTGGGGTGACAGAGTACTTCTCTTCCACACAGGGATGTTTAAGAGGTTAATCCATAAGCACTGAGGCTACGTCTACACAATGGAGCTATTTTGGGATACCGGAGCTATTCCACGTCTTAAGAGCAAGCCCGTTATATCGGAATACAACGGGCTCGCTATTCCGACATCCCTGTAAACCTCATTGCACAAGGGATAAGGGACGTTTCGGAATAGTGCTCTTTTTCAAAATCTGATGCTGTATAGACAGCACCAAATTTCAAAATAAGCTATTTCGAAATAACATTGAAATAAGCTACACAAGTTGCATAGCGCAAATGGCGTAGCTTATTTCGAGGTAAGGGTGCTGTGTAGACACACCCTGAATGTGCTCGGCTACTACAGTGGAGAGCTTATTAGTACCTAGATACGTAGTTCACCACTATCGTATCTGAGCACCTACAGTTGGTTTAATCACAGACTGAATTTGGAAACCTTCAATCAATTCATGTTCAATGGCCTGTCTGCTTTTCTGGCTTTGCTACAGTGTGTGGGGGAAGGTTGCACAGAGGGGAAATGAAAGTGTGAAGTGTGTGGGTGGGGGCAAAGGAGAGTGATTGGTTTCTGGTTATTGGTCCCTTAGGTATGGGTTTTTAAGGCAACAACATAAGTTGCACGCAGAAACAGCAGCATTTTAATAAGTCTAAACAGATCAAACAAAAATGCTTCATTTTGCCCTGATCTAGAGAGGAGTAGAGCTGCTTCATATTTTTTCAATTTAAAGAATGGTCAATAATGGTATTTTACCCAAATCACAGTATTTCACAAAAGAATGTCCATTTCTTTGAAATTTCCTGTTTTTCACTGAAACTTCAAAACAAAAAGAATTTAATGTAATTTTTGATAAAAGTTCAAAAAGTTTCAATTTTTTTCTTTAGTTTTACCTGCAAACCCAATTTCACTTATCAGGAAACATATAAAATAGAATTGTATTTAAATATTCCAAACAAAAACTACCATTTGTTTCTTTTGAAGTATTTTGCTAAATATATTTATCTTTTTCTTCTACCAGGTCTGGGGTTGAGCCTGAACCGAAATCCCAAAGGTAAAACCGCTGGAACTTTGAGGAAGTTCTGATTCAAACAAGAATTTCACAGGCTGGGCCCAGCCCTGCTTTAAACAGTCCATGTTCTTATTTCATTTAACTGGATTTAGCTTGAATAATCTGCAAATGTTACATTAACAAAAAATGAGCAAAAAGCCTGAGTCAAAAAGCTCTGACATTTTGCAAAAGAGGAGAACTCTCTAAAACAGTGAGTAGTTTAACAATTACCTGGAATAATAACATTAAAAAACCCCAGTGCAGACAAAGGTGAGATCACTCATGTTAATTAAAATATCTGAACTGGAGCATTCCTGCCTTAATAGTAAATTTAACTGCAGAGTTGTAAAGCACTGATAAAATGGTCATTGCATTAATGTAATTAAGGCAGGAATAGAGAATTAACAAGTGCTTTCATGGAGTGCAGATGAAAATACTGGCTGCTCTTCAGTGCCACTGATTGACTATGTTTTGGGGATTGCAGTGGGAATTAGCAGGAAAGTAAATGACTGTAAGGTCAATGTCAGGGTGAGAAGCTACTGCTGTAAATCTGGTGAGAGACTCCGTCTTGTATTTATAATTGTCTAAGTAAGTACACTGAGCAATTTAAACAATGAAGAGCGCATTCTTTGTGCCTTTTCCAATGGCTTTTCCTAGAAAACATATTTGATTGGGATAACTCTGGTGATGCAGGGCTAAAGTGTGACTCGGAGGGCAAGGAGTCTCTCTTGCCTTTGGGGAAGTAAAACCCTCCACCCTCATGCATCTGTGCTCCCCAGTGTTTGGGTCTAGGCATGCAGCAATAAGAGAAGCATAATGCCCAGAGAACAGGTTGGCTGGGTGTGTTCAGAGCTTGGCTCCACCCCTGGCAATGCATGAGCCAGCACAGCCAACCTGTAACTGAGGCCTATGTGACCCACGCATGTCCTGGGGGTGGTGTTCTGTCCCATCTAGCGGCTCAGAGACCACTTAGAGAGCGATCAATGAGGCTGCTCTACAGCTTTACTTAAAAGCCATGTTCATGCAGTGCTGCTGAGGTCACTAATGGGTCAATCACGGTCAACTGGATGATCCTGGAGAGTCTCCATATCGATCATGACCCCATGGCGCCAGACCGTTCCTGGAAGTGGCCAGCACAGCCCCGCATGTGAGTTGAGGGGACCAAGGAGGCAGGAGTCTTGGTGTGCTGCTCCTGCCGGCAAGCACCACCCTCCACAGTTCCAACTGGCCAGGAACGGGTTACCATGGCCAATGGGACAAGAGGGGTGGTGCCAGCAGAGAGGGGGCAGCTCATGGGGCCACCTGCCTTCTCCCCATTCTTGGGGCCACGGGCATATTGGCCCCTTCCAGAAGCGGTGTGGGGCTGGCAGGACTATTGCTATAGCCTTGCTGCCCTGCTGCACAGGAACACCGGCCATAAGTGCTGCCGGGCAGGAGGGCACACGCCAACCACCCCCTGCTGTAGCCAAAACCCCACACCCCTTCCTAACCCCCCTGCCCCAGCATGACCCCTTCACACACCCCTTGCGCCCTGAACCCCAAGCCCTGAGCCCCCTCCCAGAGCCTGCACCCCAAATCCCAGCCTCAGCCAGACCCCCGCCCAGAGCCAGCATCCCATACATCCTCCTGCACCCCAGCACTCTGCCCCAGCCCAGACCCCCCTCCTGCACCCAAAACCCCTTCCAGAGCTTGCACCCATCACCACCTCCTGCACCCTATTTCCCCTGCTCCAGGCTCAGCCCTGAGTCCCCTCCCACACTGTGAACCCCTTAACCCCAGCCCAGAGCCCTCACCCCGTCCTGAACCCCAATCCCCTGTCCCTAGCCTGGTAAAAGTGAGTGAGGGTGGGGAAGAGGGAGTGACGAGAGAGGGGCAGATTGACTGAGTAGAGTGGGGCTTCAGGGGAGGGGCGAGGCCTCGGGAAAGAGCAGATAGATCTTGGGTTGCCCTTAAATTCAGAAAATGATCTTGGGCATAAAAGAATGGAGACCACTGCAATAGAGGCTCATTCATTTAGCTCCAGAGACTCCAGTTCTGATCCAGCCCACTAATAATCAGGGTCTATAAGCAACGCATTTCATACCCTTCCTAGAGTCGGGGAGAAAACAGCCTGGGAACTCTCTGAGGCACAGTTCTTCCTGGGATGATACACGTCACCAACTGCTTCTGGATTAAGTCTTTGCATTACTCACAAACCACTTTTAGAGCCAGATCAGGCCTTCAGGCAAACTCAGCCAAACATAATCACTTTGCCAGACATATTGTACCTCACAGCTTAGGGCTGCAGGTCTGCAACATAAAATAATAGCAATATCAGTTATCTGTGTCTGTGTCTGTATATAGCGTCCGCTTCTATTTCTTGATTTCATGCCATTAAGCCAGGAGTACTTCTCTCCTGCCCGCCTCCCAAGGCTGCAGTGTGCTATGTGGCACTTCTAGGCCCATGTGCCTTTTGCCAGGTACACAAGGCGCCTGGGTGTGAAATTGACAAGAGAGAGAAACAAAACCGACAACAAGGAGCACAAGGATCAGAACAGCTTAAAATTGACAAGTGCAGTTGCTTGGGGGTTTTAGACCTCCTTAGCTCTAACTCCATCGAATGAAATTAGCAATTTGCTGCCATTAAAAAATTGGTTTCAGTTGAAAATCTGAGGCCAGCGGCAGCTGCCTTGGAATCGTACAATATGTCCCGTGATCTGCTCACTGGTGGTAGCCTAGTGAAGCAGAAAATAACTTGATTTCCATGGCCAGGTTAAAATTACCACAATGAAAGCAGCAGAAAAATGAAAATCATTATGGAAGTAACAATCATGAGGAAACCACAGACTAACATCACTTACTCAAAACTGAGGTGCCATTACCCAGATGGCCATGCCAGCATGAGTCCTCATTTACATCTCGTGTTTATTAAATATGCATACCAATCAGACACAGTGGGTACTGGTAACAGCTTATTCCCTTTACACAACAGTGATAAAACTTTACTGTTCTCCTAGGGCATCAATGATTAGGTCAGGGACTCATCAGTTACCATGCAACTGGAGGGCACTCAAGAGAGATACTCGGGGGACAGATCTGTTTTCACTTTCTGTACAAACACTTGGCTGTTGCATCTGTTTCCAATGCACTGTGAAAAGGGTCCTGCTTCTCAAGTGAAGAACGTTTCTTATATTCTGAACCTGTATTAGCTCTTATCATTTATTCTCTATTTGCAATTGAGATCAGGGCCCATTGTGGTGTGCTCTGTACAGACACATACTAAGAGACCGTCCCTGTCTGGAAGAGTGCGTCTATTTAGATTCTAAGACCCACGGAAGATGCACAAAAGAAAGCATTATTGGTAGGGTTTTTTTTAAAACAGATGTGGAACTAAGGCCCGGGAGGTTAAATTACGTTCCCAAGCTCACACAGGAAGTAAATGTCAGAGCTCAAAATTGAATACAGAACCTCTTGATTCACAAGCTGTTGCCTTAACCACAAGACTCTCCACTCTTTTTAGTATGTCAGGGCTCACACTGAACTACATGAATGTCATATTAAAGGAAGCTGCTTAAAAACTACACTCTGTTCTGCACATTTGATTTACCTACTCTTGATACAAGTAAGGGCTGATATGAGTGTAGCAGAAAGCGTGCAGAGGTAGAGAAAAGAATTGGGCCTGGTCTACATTAGTGGAGAAAATCAATGCAAGACACGCAACTCCAACTACGTGAATTGCGTAACTGGAGTCAACATACCCTGCACTGATATTCTGGGATGGCCCCAGAGCAGGAGGGAGAAATGCTTCCATTGCGTTTTCTTACCCCTCGTGACAGCAAGGAGTTCTGGTGATGACAGAGATACCCTCAGAGTTCGATTTAGCGGGTGTTTACTAGACCTGCTAAATCAAACCCCGGAGGATCGATCGGCCGAATGTCAATCCTCTGATAAGTGGAGACATGGCCTTTGGCTCTTCTGCCCCCCCCATATTGATTGCTTTGTGCATTTCACAGCACTTTGAGAACCATCAGTTTAAATGTGCCTCTTTATAGTCAGTTTTCCCTGTTGTTGACATAGATTTTTCACATAGCAACAAGGTAAGGAAAAAAGTTTTAAAAAACAAGGAGGGTGTGATTGGAAAAACAAAACACAGGGGGGAAGGTGTGGTACCCAAAGTCCTTATAAACTGACTAGGTTTCAGGCTAATGGTATCACTTCAAGGGGATGAGCTAAAATCATATAATTACAGCTGCTGGGATCCAAAGCTCTGTCTGCATGCTGTGATAAATCAGGCCTGAGAGCCATGTAATGTGCCCAGTCTGAGCTAGGAGTATTTATTTTGTGATGGTCAAACTCCATCCCAAGCCACTATAGGCACTGAAACCACTGGCAACCCCTTCATCACAATCTAGTGATTTGCATGAGCGGCATAATGCCAGAGGTGCAGGGGGAGCAATACCAGGGCTGGGGCTGCCTTGTTACCTCAGAAGAGATCATTGAGGAAAACTAAAAGTTTCAGGGACTGACAACATTGTGGATAGCCACAGTTACATAGCTCAGGCTCTTAACCTGCCCTACCTGAGCACTGTTGTAATGCTACCAGCAATTTCCTCATCAGTCCCGCTCTAGAGAGAAGAAGATTCCAGGATTGTCACCTAGCGGAACCCCAAGATGTCCATTAAGTCAGTGTGAAGCAGTGGCAACAGCTAAAAGGATGATGAGAGCTCTTTTTGTCCAGAGTATCACCAGGCTGAAGCATCATTCGGGTTCACTGGCAGCCACTGTGCAATTTTTAAACGCTCAGTCATTTTGACTTTACAAATTACACTTATGCAGTGTACAGCCGCAGTCAGGCATGCAGCTACACCAGGCTGTGCACCCTAGACCACTGTGATGGGGAACTCAACCAATGTGCTATTGCTCCCCACCACCCCGTATACAAACTGGAGCCTCAATCATTAGAGCATTGGTGGGCAATCTGCGGGCCACATGAGGCCCATGGAAGCTCTGTGTGGGGCCCATGAGATATTTTGGTGACCACTGCCCATGCGCAGGGTTGCCAGCTTCTGCTGGTTTCCAACCACATAGGTTTTTTTCCCTACCAGTAGTACGAAAGTGAAAAGCAAGGCATGTGAAGTGAGTGGCATGCTGATTTCACCCAACACTGACTGTGCTCCCCCCGCATCCAAAGTGCAGCAACAGTTCAATCAGCGCACACTGCAAATTCTAGGTGCGCAAGTGCAGCTGGCAAAACCACCCTATCCCGGGAGACTGTCTTGATTACGACAGTCTTGCAGCCCATTGAGATATAGGACGGCCACTCATGCGGCCCACTCACTAGCCTAGGTTGCCTGTTATTGCAGCAGAGACGTGTGTGTAGGTTGCCAACTCGACCGGATGGACCGGACATTATTTGCTACAATGGTTTCTGGTCTGTCTGGTCTGGTGAGTTGGCAACCCTCTGTTGTGTGTTTAGGTCCAGAGGACGTGGGGCTCATTCCCATATATAGAGCCATGTCAGGGGCACTGCTACATCTCCAAGAAGCACTAGCATGCACTGGAGTTGGCTAGGACATGCAATAGGTTAGGCAATGTTTTCATTTTACTATTTTCAAATATGCCTTGTTTAGCTGGTCAGTGATGGCAAACTGAAATCTCATTAATGTGCAGTGCTGGTTTATGGCCCCAATACAGCCCCTTTGGGAGAATTTTCCTCGCAAAATTTCATCAACATACTCCATAGTTACCCAATACAATTCCCGTTTTACAGCTGGGTCAGCTAAAGCACAGTCATGTTGATGGATTAGCCCACAGTTATATGGAATGTCAGTGACAGACTACTGGCTGCACCCCAGTAGCGTTGGCTCGCAGTCCCCTCTTGACCTGCTTGTCAACACTTTGTTGGGATTCTTTGATTGTTTTTCTTTCTGATCAGTGGTTCTCAGCCTTTTCCATACCAGAGACCTGCTCCTATCCAGAGTACTAGCGTCTAATGTCAGCAGAGACCATTAGCTCATCTAGCCTGAGCGCCTGCATAACACAAGCCTTAGAATGTCATCTAATTACTTCTCTGATGAGTCCAGTAGCCAGGGTTGCCAGGTATCTGGTTTTTGACTGGAATGCCCAGTTGAAAAGGGACCCTGGTGGATCTGGTTGGACCCTAGGCTCATGGGCAGCCAGAGAAGTTCCAAAGTATATTTTCCAGAAAGGCATCCAGTTTTAATCTGAAAACTTCAAGTGACAGATAATCTACAACTTGGTAGTTTGTGCCCATGGTAATCACCCCACGCTATTCAAAATGTGTGCCTTGCTTCTAATTTAACTTCCATAAAGCTGTCATCGATTCTAAGGCCAGGAGGGCCCACTGTGATCATCTCGTCTGACCTTCAGTGTTGCATTGAAATCCCCACCAAATAATTCCTAGGGCATAGTTAGAATCTTCTGCCATGAAACACTGCAGAATGTTCAGGCCCTTGCAGCCTTTTGCTGTGCAATGTTTTGCATATTTTCAATTTTCTGTTGCTTTCCCTCCTGGGGTCCCGTTGGGATATATGTTTTTTATTTAATCCTACTTGAGTGCACACACAGCCACGAGAGAGTTTCATTAACCTTGGCAAACTTAAACTTCTGAGCACACACTTTCTGAAGACTCCAGCGCGGTGTGGGGCTTTGTTGGCTACTCGCTAACTTAAATAATCTTTGCTCCTTTTGTGCCAATAAATCTTAGTTGCTTTTATAATATGATGATGCTTTGGGGGCCTGAGGCCTCCTTCTCTGGGGGATCTGGGGAAGTTACCAGGCATGATTTTTGCTCTGTGTCTGAAGATCTTTGGGTTTGAGCTTTCCAGGATCCAATCTCTCCTCTGGTATTCTCTTATGCTGACATACTCCAGTTATTATGCTTGGAAATAGCAGAACGGAAGTGGAAAACATTTTCCTCCCAGAACTCCAGAAACATGGAAATGTTTATCTATGGCTATGTGTATTGGTTTGGGGCTGGGGAGGTAGAGAGCAGAGATCTATGCAAAACAAGCCAGGATTATTTATTTACCACCAACTGTTTTGTGTTCTTTATCCCTCAATGGGCAACTGGATAGTTTTTTAAGCCACAGCAAGTCTGGGAATGTTGCAAGGGGACAGAGAAATAGATTATGTGAAATCTCACCGACAAAATCACAGAAGATGAGCCAAACAAATGCTCAGACCTGAGCCCAGGCTTTGGTTAAAATAGTTATAGAAGTATATAGCATGATAGTTAATCCAAGTTATTTCAAGGAGTGGCTCATCCCTATTTGTTTTATATGTAAAAGGGAGCAGTACAGGACGTAGGAAGTAGAGCAGACAGAAGAAGGGCCTGTAGAGCAGAGGTGTGAGTAGAAACAGGCAATCAGATTTCAAAGATTTATAGATTCCAAGGCCAGAAAGGATCATTGAGATCATGAAGTCTGACCTCCTGTATAATACAGGCCAGAGAACTTCCCCCAACATAATTTCTAGAGCAGATCTTTTAGAAAAACATCCAATCTTGATTTAAATATGGTCGGTGATGGAGAACCCACCATGACCTTTGGTAGATTGTTCCAAAGATGAATTTCCCTCACTGTTTCAAATGTGCGCTTTATTTCCATCAGAATTCCATTTCTAGCCATTAAATCACATTGCGCATTTCTCCACTAGACCAAAGAGCCCAATGTTAAATATTTGTTCTCCTTGTAGGCACTGACAGTACAATAAAGCCACCCCAGAACCTTCTCTTTGTTGAGCTTAAGTAGACCACTCTGAGTCTTTCACTTCAGTCTATCACTCATGCTGCTCCGGGCACCTGAGCAATCCAGACTGGAGATGAGGATGGCTTGAGATTCATTGGGAATGCATTGCACAGCAGCAGGGGCCATGCAACTGTCAGAGGAAAAGGGAAGCTCCTGTGGTCAAGGCATAGGAAAGCAAGGCATGAGATCTGGGTTCTGATCCTGGCTCTGCTATGGATCGTGCATAATCTACAGCCGGCATTTATGCCTCCTTGGCTTTGTACTTCAGACATTAGACTAGGGTTCAGAAAATCTGCATGTAAGTCTTATCTCTGCTGCATGCTTCCTTGGTGACCTGAGTCATAGAATACAAGAACTGGAAGGAACTTTGAGAGGTCATCAAGTCTAGTTCCCTGCCTTCGCAGCAGGACCAAACACCATTTAGATCATCCTGGACAGATGTCTATCCAACCTGCTCTTAAATTTCTCCAGTGATGGAGATTCTGCAACCTCCCTAGGCAATTTACTCCAGTGCTCAACCACCCTGACAGGAAGTTTTTCTAATGTCCAACCTAAACCTCCCATGCTGCAATTTAAGCCCATTGTTTCTTGTTCTATTATCAAAGGCCAAGGAGAACATTTTTTCTCTCTCCTCCTTGTAGCAACCTTTTAGGTACTTGAAAACTGTTATGTCCCCTCCCAGTCTTCTCTTTTCCAGACTAAACAAACCCAACTCTTTCAGTCTTCCCTCATAGGTCATGCTTTCTAGAGCTTTAATTTTTTTTTTTTTTTTTGCTCTTCTTTGGACCTTCTCAAATTTCTCCACATTTTTCTTGAAATGTGGGGCCCAGAACTGGGCACAATAGTCCAGTTGAGGCCTAATCAGCACAGAACAGAGTGGAAGAATTATTTCTCATGTCTTGCTTACAATACTCCTGTTAAGCTAACATCATTCTGGGATGAATTTTTTTTTTTTTTTGCAACAGTGTCACATTGTTGACTCATATTTAGCTTATGGTCCACTATGACCCCTAGATCCTTTTCTATAGTACTCCTTCCTAGACAGTCACTTCCCCCTTTTATAGGTGTGAAATGAATTATTCCTCCCTAAGAGGAGTACTTTGCATTTGTCCTTATTGAACTGTATCCTGTTTCTCAAATTAGTCCAGATCATTTTGAATTATAATCCTATCCTCCAAAGAACCCCTCCAATCACTGTATCATCAGCATACTTTATAAGAGTACTATCTATGCCACTAGCTAAATCATTGATGAAGATATTAAACAAAACCAGTCCCAAAACCCCACTTGTTATGCCCTTCCAGCATCATAATTACTCTCTGAGAACGGTTATTCAGCCAGTTATGCACCTACCTTATAGTAGCCCCATCTACACTGTATTTCCCTACTTTATTGATAAGAAGCTCCTGTGAAGCTGTATCGAATGCTTTACTGAAGTCTAGGTATACCACATCTACCACTCCCCCCTTATCCACAAGGCTTGTTATCCTATCAAAGAAAGCTATCATGTTGGTTTGACATGATTTGTTCTTTACAAATCCATGCTTGCTGTTACCTATCACCTTATTATCATCCAGAATCTCTCCTGTCTTCCATGACTTTTCAACAATGATAGCTAATGGCTCAGATACCTCCTCAATCAGGTTCTTAAGTATTCTAGGATGGATTTCATCAGGCCCTGGTTACTTGACTTCTAAGATTTGGAAGACCTTGGCTTACGGTCTTTCTGTGTCACAACCTTCCATCCAGCATGATCCTGGGCAAGCCACTTAGCTTCTCAGTGCCTCAGTTCCCCATCTGTAAAATGGGGATAACAACATTGGCCTAGCTCAAAGAGATTGTTGTGAGGATAACTAATCAGTGATCGAGATGGGGGCCATATCAGGAGCATGACTAGAAAGAGAGTATTTGCCGTGGTGTCAGAGCTCCCTGCTGGCTCCCCACTCTTTTTGCTTTCAAGCCCTGTGACCAAGATTGATGGTAGGATTTACAAAGATTTACAACAAGGAGTAGCAAAGATCCATAAGTGGTATTGTCCTGTTAAATGACTGCCCAGTTTTGAGCAACACTCTGGTCCCAAGCATGTTTCATATGGAAATCACTGAGAAGCCACGAGTGCACGAAGCCCCCCGGCACTATTTTCCATGGCCTGTCACAGAGTGGCACTGCCTCTAGAATACTAAACTGGCCAGACGGCATCAAACCCTTTATCAAATTAAAAACTTCGAGAGCTTTTTACGTTTTCTCTTCAGAGCAGTTTGGAATCCTTTCTTCGGAGAGAATCAGCTAATTGACTGGCTACTTTTTTTTGTTTTTTGTTTTTGGAAGCCTGCTAGATTGGAGCGGTTTGCCAGGGAGCTGTGCCTCCCATTGATACAACCTTGCCAAGGATTTCTGACAAGATGAGAACGAGGTCAGCATGTTCTCCTGATACTCTAGTGATTTGACTGATGCATCAGAAGCGGGTGGAGCGCCTCACAAACCACTTGTAAAAGTTCTTTTACATTTCTTTGTAGCCAATCCCCTCACTTGTCCTACTTTGAAATTGTTCTGGAAATAAAGACCACTGCCATGGAGTGGAAAAGCACATCTCTTCTGCTTTACGTTGTAAGGAAGGAAAATAGCCTGATGTTGCTATTTTAGTGCATGAAAAAATCTTGTGCTAAATCACCATTTATCAAGCTAGATGGAAGGGCACCCAGTAGAGGAGTTATTGGCCCTGTAGCCTTTCATCTGGTACCTTTGTATGTATTATAAACAGGTGTGATTAGGACTGCTCTTTCTAGAAGTGTCACAGGACAGACAATTTAGAGCAAGAGGTTATAAAAGCAGAGCAGACACTGGTCCTTCTTTCCTGAGAAATAACAGGTTATTTCCATATTTTAAAGCAAAAATTGGATGTTGTAGATACAGTTTACCCTTTACATTTGGCTCAGACAGCACATCCGTCATCATCCTCTAATCCAGACCAGCCCCTATGCTACTAGTGCAGCTCCAAGAAGCAGAGGTGTCTGTAAGTCTTTTCTGCAGCTCCCTCTCATTCAGCACCACTCCCCAAATGCTGGTCTAGTCCTGCAGCTAGGTCAAACACCTGGTCTACACTGGCGGAAAAAGTCAATGCAAGATACACAATTCACATAGCTGAAGTTGTGTAACTGGAGATGACGTACTTTGTATCGATTTTCTGGGGCAGCTCCACAGTGGGAAGTTGATAGGATGAAACACTGCCGTTGACTTCCCTTATTCCTCATGACAGCGAGGAGTTCCATGGTCGAGGGGAGGGGGGGGCACGCTCAGCATTTGATTTAGCAGGTCTTTACTAGACCCACTAAATCGAATCCCGGAAGATCAATCACCAGAGCATCGATCCTCTGGTAAGTGGAGACAAGGCTTTAGTCTGACAGCCAAAAATATGCTCAGTGCAAGAGCACAACAGCCACCAGCTTTTTCCCCTAGCCACTCCACTATTAACACAACTCTTCCCTCAGCTCTGCATCATGTGATACTTCTTGCTACTTGTACATGAAGATGTTGGGCCCTTGCTAATCCTCCATTTGAGACACTTCTCTGGAAGTGAGAGGAAACTCTACATGCAGCTGACTTATATGATTTGGCTCAAAATGTAATACTAAAGTAGGCACAGATACTGACTTAAGAGTCATCCTGTTAGTTTGACACATGTCTTGTAAACTGATGTAGATAAGAATATGCTGGCAATGCATTTATCTGTTTAAAGTATCATCCATATTACAGTTAACTGTATAACGTGTATACACATTAGCCAGTTAATTACAATTTGGATCATACATTAATCAGAATATGGCATGCCACTGCCCTCTACTGTGTGGAAAGAGAGCTGCCTGCACATGTGTTGCATGCCCTGTACTGCCAAGAACTTATGGAGAGTTACTTTAGCTAGAGTGGTACTTTTGATCTTGGACAGCTAAGTTCTATTCCTACAGTGCATCTTTTCAGTAGTATATGCATAATGTCAGCTATGAACTTCCTAGATATCCCAGGCTTTTTAACCACATCTGTCTGTGCCTGCCAATTTTTCCTATGTATTTATTAGGAAACACAAGTGTATTATTGATGCTTCTCATTGATCTGAACATGTTTTAAACAATTATTTATGCAATTAATAGAGAAGTCAAGTAATGCAAATGAATGATAATATTTTAAGGTAATTATTTGCTACCAAAGAACACAAATGATATCAATACATTATGCATTAACTCCAGCAGCTGGGAAAATTCATCATAATCATAGATGCTCTTAGGCTGTGCAAGCTTTTGGCTGTGATACATTTATCAATGCACCTGGTTTGGGATCCTGCCTGAAATTCCTGCTGCAGGAGTAACTCCACACAATCATCCCTCCCTTTTCATGACAAATCTCTGACAGGCCTTGCTTTCAAATAATACACACAGTTACAAGTAGCTTGGGTTTTTTACACTCCATCATGGGGTCTTTAATTCTGGAGAAGGTGCAGTGCTAAGCAGACAATGGCAGGTTATAAATCACGTTCCCTTACCTGTGGTAAAGTTCTTCTGAGGGGGCAGAGAACTTGTGCTTAAGATCTACAATCTTTTTATTTAAACACGGCTTGGTTCTAACATGACAAGACCCAGAACCAGGTGTCATTAGCAGCCTGCTGCCCAAAGCCCTGCCTTTTAAAATGGGGGATGACCTTTGGTGTCACTGGCCAAAGCCCTGCCCTTTAAAATGGAGGACGACTTTTGGTGTCACATCCTTATATGACAATCGGCGTGTTGCCAGCCTATATGAAGATAAATACAGGGGAGGAAAAAGGCTAAGGAGTTTCCGGAATAAAATAAACTCCTTCCTCAAGGTTTTCTGCGTAAGATGTGTCCCAGGAGGCAAATTCCTTCTAGCTGTTACTGTATTTTCACATAATCTCTTCAAGTCTACTGTGAATGACCATGGGTGTGTGGAAGGTTCCCTGGGTTTCCTTTACTCCTTCAATAGAGCTTTCTCATTGAGGGTCAAACAGATCCTAGGAGTTGGAGGGCACTGAAGGCCGACCAGATGTCTCTATTTTATAGGGACAGTCCTGATACTCAGGGCTTTTGCTTATGTAGGTTGCACTTCTATAAACCGTGACTCTCCTGTCTGGCAACATCCATGGTCCAATAGGATCACAGATGTTCCAGGATCAGAGAGTCCCTGCATGCTGACGGGGAAGGGGAAGGGAAGGAAGAGCCCGGTGTGCTGCGGGTGGGTGCGGGAGCCTGGCTTACAACTTAGCTGGGCTGCCGGGGGGGGCTGAGAGCCAGGAACTGCCACACTGCCATGTGTGGGGCAGGAGCCAAGAAGCTGCCATGCTTCTGAGGGTAGGGGGAGGGGATTGACGCTGGGAGAACATGGCCCAGCTGTGTTGCTGGGAAGAGGGGGGCGGAAGCCCGATGTGCGGCCCAACTGGGCTGCTTTCGGGAGCCAGGAAGCCCAGTGGGGCAGCAGGGCAGGAGGGGTAGTGGCAGGGGGAGGGGGCAGGAATGACCTCCCCTGGTCTGGCAAAATCTCTCATCCGGGACCAGTCAGGTCCTGAGGGTGCTGCACCAGGGAGGCTCAACCTGTATAGGCACCAATTACCCTGTAGCCCATCTGATTTCTCACACGTGCTGTCTAGTCACCCGGCAAACTCCTCCGGTGAGCCTCCTATCCAGGAACGCACCATAGGCCATTAGCAATGAAGGCTTAAGAGGTCAAGCTAAATTCTGATCTCAGCACCAGCTGTGCAGCACCATGCAAGTCTCCAGAACTGCCCCAGTGTAACAGAGCAGAGACTTCTCCCTATCAGCTTTAAAATGCCTCACTAACTCAGAGTTCAGCTGCATCTGATCTCCACTGTGTTGCAGGTGAAGATAAATACAGAGGATCAAAATCTCTGCCCTCAAACAGGCATGCCCAATGACTGCCATGGGAGCTTCTTGCAAGCAGCCAATGGCAGAGGTTTTCTCCAGCCAAGGGACTAGGGCCAGAGTCATGTCATTCAAAATAACTACTGATACAACTGTGATGTCTAAGGCCACATCTTCAATACCAGGAAGATCGACAATATGGTAGTTGAACTTCCAGAGTTCGATTTAGCGGGTCTAGTAAAGACCCACTAAATCGAATGCTGAGGGCACTCCCGTTGATGTCGGTACTCCTCGATTGGTGAGTTTGCTATCGTTGACCTCCTGCTGTGACTATAGCACCAAAGGTTGAATTAAGGTATGTAGACTCCAGCTACATAATTAATGTAGCCAGAGTTGCATATCTTAATTTGTTCTTCCAGGTAAGTACAGACAAGGCCTTAGTCTAACCAAAAGTGTGATATCAAGAAAATAAGATGGAGATTAAATAGGGACTTCTGGCATCTCTCTACAGAAGACCATAAGATGCAAACCTTTTCCTCTAGCTTCTCTAAAAGATTCACCTTATATTCACTATGGAGATAGAAATTTAATCCCAGAAAGTGAAATCCTGGACCCCTTGAAGTCAATAGCAAAACTCATATTGACGTCTGGGATTTAACCCCGAGTGTTTCTGTTAAACTTTGTTATTGCCTCTAAGCATCTTTATTTTATTCCTTTCGCTACTGTGAACACCTGTAAACATTAAACTATGATTCCTTAAGAGAGGTTCTCTGGCTCTGATCATATAAACCAAATGAAGAACCTGGCTGTAATCTCTTATTGGGATGGAAGTATTTTGTATGCACAATGCAGTATCTTCCACTTAACTCAATCGCTGGTTAATTAGATTACAGCCTCTGGAATCTATTTATTTGTATTAAAAGAGTACAATTTCCACCTTTTATTTTGATTGCTTCAGGCAAGTAATATTGGATAATCCAATCCTTGGCTATAGAAAGTTTCCATTTAATTTATGAGAGGCCAAAGAGGGAGGGAAAAGAGAAAAAGGAGTCTTGTGAGAACCCATATGATAATTAAAGATGATTGCAACTAATAGCTGTGTTTTAATGTCAGTAACAATTTCTGAGTAAGAACAATCATGAGTCACAG
The DNA here is from genome assembly GCA_019425775.1 of Rafetus swinhoei. Taxonomy (NCBI): domain Eukaryota; kingdom Metazoa; phylum Chordata; order Testudines; family Trionychidae; genus Rafetus; species Rafetus swinhoei. Next base: position 9,949,241 of record CM033439.1, on the reverse strand, counting down.
AAGGCATGATATGTCTCTCAAGTGCTTATATGGATAACAAGATCAATTGCTGGTGTCAATCAAAGTGAGAAGAACAGGCATGGCTCCGACAAAGTGGCCTTAGCACAGACAGTCAGGTCCTGTTATTATTTGGTTATTCTTAAGCATTGAAAATATGGCTTAAAATACAGCTCTGTCCAAAACCAAATGAGCACAGTCTCTGTCCAAAGAATTTACAAGGCAGCTGGACAGATAGAAACTCTCTCTCTCTGGACATCAAGAATTTAAATTTTTTAAGCAAGGCTGAATGTTTTTCTAAAAAAGATCTGTTCTAGTTCAAGCAGGAATTAATCAAGGGAAGTCCTATGGCCCTGTTATATAGGCGGTCACACTAAATAGATGATCACCGCCTTTTCTGGCTTTATAATCTTATCCTTCCAGTTGGGAGTGCCACATTTCAGGAAAAATGTGGAGAAATCGGAGAGGGTTCAGAGAAGAGCAACAAAAATGATGAAAGGTCTAGAAAATATGGCCTATGAGGGAAGACTGAAAGAACTGTTCAGGGGTAGCCAAATTAGTCTGTACAGGATACAATTTAAAAAACCCAGATAGTCTGGTAGCACTTCAAAGACTAACAAAACATGTAGATGGTATCATGAGCTTTCGTGGGCACAGCCCACTTCTTCAGATGACTAGAGTGTTGGATGTCCAGAAGTAGATACACAAACCTGGAAATCCTGGACGACCCATCATCTCAAGCATTGGCACACTTACCACAGGATTATCTGGCTATATTGACTCCCTCCACAGACCCTATGCTACCAGCGCTCCTAGCTATCTCCAAGACACCACTGACTTCCTGAGGAAACTTCAAAACATCAGTAATCTACCTGATAATACCATCCTGGCAACTATGGACGTAGAAGTTCTTTACACCAACATTCCACATAAAGACAGATTACAAGCCATCAGGAACACCATCCCCGATAACAGCACTGCACACCTGGTTACAGTGCTCTGCGACTTTGTCCTCACCCACAACTACTTCCGTTTCAGAGACAATTTGTATCTTCAAGTCAGCGGCACAGCCAAGGGCACCCACATGGCACCACAATATGCCAACATCTTTATGGCTGACCTTGAACGTTTCCTCAGCTCCCGCCCCCTAAAACGCTTACTTTACTTACACTACATCGATGACATCTTCATCATATGGACCCACGGAAAAGAGACTCTTGAAGAATTTCACAAGGATTTCAACAACTTGCACCCCACCATCAACCTCAGCCTGGACCAGTCCACACAGGAAATCCACTTCCTGGACACTACAGTGCAATTAAATAGTGGACAAATTTCCACCACCCTATACTGGAAACCTACCAACTTTCATGGGACAGCCCACTTCTTCAGATGACCAGAGTGTTGGATGTCCAGAACTAAAATAAATAGGGGAGAAGGAAGGGGGAGAAGAAGGAAAGAAATGGGAGGGGGGAGGAAAACGAAAAGAGGTAGTGGGTATAAAAAAATATCAAGGGGAAAGCCAAGCTGGACTGTAACAGGAGTACTGCAGTCGACGGGAGCGTTCTCAATATTCGATTTAGCAGGTCTTTACTAGAGCCACTAAATTGAACATCAGAAGATTGATCACAGCAGCACTTATCTCTGCTGCAGTGAAGACACACCCTGAGATTCTAAAGTTAAAGCTTTATCACCATTAAAACACAAATTGTCAGCATCCCGTGTCCAAGTGTACAAAGTAAATATCTTTTCATCCAACTAGTAAGTATGGAAGCAGCATTTTTCCTTTGACTATCTGTACATTTCAGTTCTCATTGATGGAAACTTATTTTTGTCCGTTTATGTGTGTACAGTGGAACAGTGTTTAATGACAAAAATCAAAATCTTCCAACATGATTTATATATTAGGAATCTATGCTAGTGAGATTCCTTAGGAGGGATTTGAATGTGTGAGGAAGGTGATAGCTTGGCTTAGCAGGAGCTTTAGAGCTGTAACAAGTTAATAAATAATGATAATCTTATATTTATATTGAACCTTTGATCCCTGAAGGATCCCAATGCATTTTACAAATCCCAGCATATTCTATGGACTCTACCTGTCTCACCAATGAAATGCAGCCACTTGTGGGGTAGATAGAACCTGAAACTGTGAATGGAGCACTGCAACTGGCTGCTTTCTACTATACTGAGTGGAAATATATAATGTGCCCACGAGCTGGAGTCAAGCAAGGCGGAACAGTTCAGCACTGGGAGTATAACTGAGAACACACTGAGACTCAGGATTTTGTGGTAAGATGCAGAGAAGTAACCTGTAAAACCAGCATTGGCTATTGTTTGTATGATTCAAGGTCCCAGTGGTAAATGTTCTGATATGCAAAAGCATAGAATTTTAACACTAGTTGAGACTCACGATCTGTCTAATCCAGTATCATGTCTCCGACAGTGGTCAGCACCAGGTGCTTGAGAAGAAGATGCAAGATACTCCTACTGGACAATTGTGAATCAACCTGCTATAACAGAGGAGTTTCTTCCTTACCCCATCAATTAATGGCTGGCTTAACTCCCTGAAGCATGAGAGTTTATACTCCTCTGTGAAGACGTACACCACCCTATAAGGGCCAGCCAGGGCCAAAATTCAACCAACTGTATCTAATGAAGGAGATTCCTGCTCCATTCAAGGGCTGCCTTGTTCAAAACAGCAAAACAGGAAGAGGAAGCTGAACCAGGGGAGCAGGGGAGAGGATTAGAAGATGCATGACTGGCAGATGATGACTGGCCCAAGTCTCTGAAAACTGGTCTGGATAGATCCAAAGAGCTTTTGTTTTGGATTTTAAGTTTAGGGCTCTGAGGGCCTTTAAAGTATTCTTTCAGAGGGCTTCGCTAAAGGGAGACTTTCTTATGTCTGGGCTTCTCTTCGCACTGCTCTAAGCAAACACACTTGTTAGCACCTAGTCAGAGTAAAGCAAAGTAAAGGGCGATGGATGTAACATGCCGGAGTGTTCATAGTTTTAGCAGGGGCCTGATCTCTTTTTGGAGATTCTCAATCCTCATATACATAAAGCGAGATGCAATCTCACTCTATCCACAGAAAACACAGCTTGCAGATAAATCAGGTTTCCTGAGAATTGCCATTTTGCTTTGCCCTTGGGCTGTTCAAATATTGCATGAACCTTGTGGAAATGGAGAGAAGGGTTTGGTTTGATTTTTCTAGGCAACAGCTTCATGATGTCAGGGGCCATTTGAGTTTTGCACGATTTGATTTTAATATTAAATGTATCACCCAGACTTCCTTGGTAAGTCTGAGGGCATGTGTTTTCCAAAGATGGACTTTTCTCTGGACCTCAACAATAGCGTCCCTCTATCCCCGCCCTTACTCCCAAAGAGGAAGTCAGAAGCCTGCTTAGAATGGCAAACTGTTCAAACTAGAGCCATTTTGTTAGTAGAGACAAGTCATGTAGTCAGCTTGGAACTAGGAACCAGAGCAATAGTTCAGCTGGATCATACAAGATGAAATTTCACTTCAACTATCAGCTGACTTGACCAGGTAGACGCAGTAATATTGTAACACAGCATACTATAACGCATCCAAATGCACTGATCTCATTAGGAAACACCCAGATGCACCGAAAGGACTGCATGGCTCAGGATAGAGAGAGGTACAAGGCACCAGATATATGCATAGTTCAATGCTTTTCCAAGAGGTAAGTGAAATTTTTCAACCAAAACTTTTTTCAGCAAAGATGCAGGTTCACCAGCACCAAAGCATGTAGAGAAATTGTCAGTTGGGTCAAATACTTTCTGAAAAGCACAACCCCCCCCCCCCCCCAAAAAAAAAACTCCTTATCACCAAAAAAAAGTGTTTTGACATTCTTTAAATGAGTCCGTTTGATTTTTCAACTTGACACAGCTTTTTGGTTTGAATTTTCAATTCATTTTATTTTTAAAAACATTTTAAAATGTACAAAAATGCTCATTTCTGTCTGAAATGTTTCATTTAACCCAGAACAACGAAAACCATCAGACTTCCCTAAAATTTGGAAAAACTTGATTTTTGAGACAACCCAAAACCACTTCCATTTTTTTTCTGGAATTGGCAGTGAACTGTGAAATCCCAGCTCTTCGTCCAGCTCACTCTTTCCCCGCTAGGGAGCTGGCTTGAATCCAGACCCAGTCATTAATGATATAAATTGTTACCTGCTGATGTCTGCTCAAAGATGTCACATTATTACCATAGAACCGCTAAAGCAGACATGGAGAGTAACAGACACAAGAGGAGGCACAGACATGTCCTTGAGGAGTTTATGACCTTTTTGTGCTCTGTTTGAGTTTTGCTTGGTGGTCTTACAACCCAGTGGCAATGTATCCCTCTATCATCAAAATTAAGTGTCAAAAAAGAGACCAATGATCAAATGAGCAAAGACTGACCTCTCGCCCCAGGAGGGAATCCCCATTAAGAGTCAGTCTGGGGCTTTAAGTCCTGGCCTGTCTTGATGGAGGGCAAAAAGGTGCTGTGCTATAGGAGATATCCCACCTGAATCAGAGCGATACACTTTGAAGGGGCAGCTCCACCACACATTGAACAAATGAAGTGAGTGCTCTCCAGAGCACCAGCAGAGTGCTACATGTGGTCCCTCCACCACCTGCTTTGAGCGGGCTAGCATTCCTATCAGCACTACCCTAGAACCATGTCCCCCCTCTTCGCCCCTGACCCTGAAGGATTTCCAAGGCGGCGGACATCATCCCGCACTTCTTCCACTCAGACCAGGCTACGGTCAGTCCTTCTGCATCTCTTAAGGATGAGAAGGAGGATCTACAAGCCAGGGTCTACATGTCTTTGCAGTATTCCTGTTTCCTTTAGTGTGTACCTGTCAGATGTGTGATATAATGGGAATTCGATTCTTATTTGTTTGTAGGGGCTAAATTTTTGCAAGTCAATGCACCATCTTAGTCAGCAATCAGGAGTAGGCAAAAAGTCTGCAAAGGATTCTTTGTAGAGAACAGAAGTTGGGCAGTAATAGGAAGCTTTTTAGCTGTGGAAAAACCTCAGTCAGTCATAAAAACTAATAAAATAAATTCTCTTTTTAATGGGTCCTCTGAGACCTAAAAATAAATACCTGAGGATTCATGTAGTGGGAAAAGTCGATAAAATCTTTGAAGCAAATGGTCTATTGAGAAATTATGTGTGGAAATGAATGGACGGATTCTCCTACAAATCTCTTTATAGACGTGCATTGACATAATGAAGACACAGTACACACATTAGTAAGAATCCTCCTTTTAATGAGTGCTATACCTTATGGTTTTCTTAAAGCAATGGGTTACCACTTAGTGATTTTTCTAGCAAAGAGCCTGAAACAGCTCCACTGGAATGGACCAGTGTAAATTATGACTCACTCATATAATTGAAAGTAACTTGAGCTAAAGATACAGAACACTGAGCCATGTGGAGATTTGGATCAGGGAGAAATCTTGGTCTCTCATTACATTTCCGTCTTAGTCTGGTGATCACTGAGACTTTTGTCAATGGCGGGTGATATATGCTCTTCAGAAAATATTCAGTTCAGCAAGGAAGGCTGGTCCTAGAGTTAAAATACTGGCTTAGTAATCAGGTGATCTGGGGTCTACTTCAACCTCTGCCATAGATATTATACATTACCTTCAGCAAGTTATTCAACTTCTTTGTGCTTCAATTTCCCCTCTGTAACCTGGGGGTGATGATACGTCCTTTCTTACTTGCTTTTTGTGCCTAATTAGTTGTTAGCTATTTGGGGTTGGGGCAGCTCTAGCTGTGTGTACAGTGCCTAGCACAAGGGAGCCCCAATTTTGGATGGGACCTGGAGCTGCTACCATAATACGGATAAACGACAACAAACTCTCTCCACATTGCTGTTAATTACTAAGGCTTGATTCTGACCCCATAGAAAGGTAAATATCCCCATTTACTAGAAGATCAGGGCAAATAAGCTATCTTTCTAGCCCTGTGTGGTGACAAAGGATCTGGGGGAGTTGGTTCTGAGGATCTAGCCCTGGGATCAGCTGGCAGGAGTTCTCACGTGCATTCCAAGTTAGGTGTGCATGTACAGCTGTTGGAAGGCTTTTCCCTAGCAGGACCTGTAGGTCGGCAGTGGAGACCCCTAGAGTGGCGCCAGTGTGGCAAGGTATATAGCCCACTGCCAACCAGCCCCTTCCTCAGTTTCTTCTTACCACCAGTGACAGTCATGGAAGACATCTCTCTCTTGTGCCACCTCCGGGTTCTTACATTGTATTTTCACTTTGTCAGGTACATTTTGAACTTGAGCCTGCTACTTAGCATTAGTTTTGGTGGGATTTTTTTTTAATTGAAAAATATTCCTGTTTTCTGTCCAGCCCTCCTTATCTGGGTCCCTCATCCACCTTCGTCTAAGGATCCCATGGGACAGCTATGTTTCACTGGAATGTTGTACATCTGGAGCATACTGACTGCTGGCAGCATAATGTTAAAAACAGGATTCATTGAGGTGGATACACTCAGAGGCTCTGGTAATGAGCACACGTATTTATGTCTGAGTAAGTAACTTTCTCTCCTCTCTCAGCCACATGCAGTAGCTGATCTACTAAAAATCAGACATTTCATTAGCATTCTCCTGCACTGTCGCACAAGGTCACTAGAGATAATCTGCCAGCAATCTGATTTTTACCAAGGCACAGTACAATGGAAATCAATTACTGTATATTGCATAGACTACCATGCATACAGAATCAAAATTCAGTGTTTCTGAATAAACCAATGCCCAAAGTTCTAATTGAGGACCAACCACTTAGCGTTTAAAATGAAATAAATTTCAGATCCCCAGACATCATGCTTCATAATTTAGCAAAATACTATGTCTGGTGTTACCTCTATACACTGAGTTCTTTCAGTGCTCCTCATCTCTTATTTTAACTTGGCATAAAACAAGACAGACTAACTGGAGACACACATCAGTTTGTTTCCTACTTTATTGTGGTTTCTCTTGAGGAGGGATAACAAAGTTGAGATAGGGGAACCTGCCTAGATAAAATACAGACTGACCTCAAAGTTCGCCTAAAACTCAGATTATACCTGAGCAGAATGGGTAGTTAATGTTATGCTGGGAATACCATGAGAAATTCCATAGTAATAGCTCTCCTCACATTAGATCAAATTCTGTCCTGGTGTCCTATGCTTTAGGTGGTGGGGTTTACAGAGACAAACCTGTGCTCTCTCTGATCCTGCAAGTACAAGGCCTAAACATGTTCTTGCCGTTACCTCCGCCTAGATTTGTTCCATGCCTACTCCCTTTGAATACATTATAAACTAAAGGATTTACCTGGTGTTGCTTGGGTCCTTGCGGGGGCTCAGGGCAAGGAGTAGGGGGTACAAGAGTCAGGGCAGGAGTTGGGAGGTTGCTTGTGAGTATGGGGGCACAGGAGTCAGGGTAGGGAGTGAGGAGGGGCTCAGGGTAGGGGCTGAGGTTTGGGGTACAGGAGTCAAGGCTGGGGGTAAGAAGATGCTCACAGCAGGGGGGGTGCAGGAGAAAGGGCAGGGGTGGGGGTCTCAGGGAAGAGGGTGAGGGTGCATTTGGTGCAGAAATGCACCCTCACTCCCTGCCCTGAGGGTGGATGGCTCAGGGCAGGAGGTGGGGGCAGGGCTGATCCTTGAGGCTGGTCCGGGCTGGCAGGGGCCACACAATTCAGCCAGCAGCTGCTCCCAGGGGCTGACCTGGGGTGGTGGGGGCCATGCTGCCTAGCTGGAGGCAGCTCTGCTACTCTCCAGAGCTGTCAGGGCTGCAGAGGCATGCTTGCTTGTAATCCCCCACCCTGGGTCATTCTGGCGTATAACTCTCTCTGACATCACAGCCCTCCCTTTCTATTTGATGAGAAACAATCGCATTCCACACACATCCTATTGTCCTGGCACAACCGAAACCCTGACCTTGCTTTAAGTCAGTGTTTCTCAAAGTGGTCCACAGACCCACTCTGAGAAAGCTGCTACCAGGCCATTCCAGTTTGTTTGCTTACTGGCTCCGCAGCCACAGAGCCCCTCATCTCCCATTGGCTGTGATTCACCATTTGCAGTCAAAGGGAGCTGCAGGAAGCAGTATGACCTGAGCCGCTGCTTCCCGAGGCTCCCCTTGGCTGCAAACGGTGAACCGGAACCTGTAAGTAAGCAAACCGGAGTGGCCTGGTAGCACCTCTCAAGCTACGGCTACACTGCATTTTTTTTTGAGGAAGAGGATATGCAAATCATGCTCTCATTTGCATATCTTCTTCTGATTCTTTTTGCAGATGAGGTTTTGCCAATAAAAAGCCTCGGGTAGACGGGGCCATTTGTTGGGAAAAAACCCCTTTTTTGTAAGATCCTGTAAACCTTGATTTTCGAGGAATAAGCAATCTTGCGAAGGGGGGGGGGAAATCAACAAATGGCCCCGTCTACATGGGGCAAAACCTTTTCCGCAAAAAGAATTGGAAAAAGATATGCAAATGAGAGCACGATTTGCATATCCTCTTCCGCAAAAAAACGGCAGTGTAGCCGTAGCCTCAGAGTGGGTCCACAGACCACTTCTTTAAGTTAGGGTAAGAGGAAGCTGCATGCCAAATTTGGTGGTCCTAGCTCTTACCGTTTAGGAGGCGTTCTTGAACAAATAGACTCACAGACAGGCAGATGGACAGACAGACAGACAGACTCACAAACTTACTCAAATACATAGCAGATAGCCTCACAGTTTACAGCATTTCATCTTGATGTTAAAAAGGTCTTGGCCACTGGCTGCAGTGGGAGTAAGTCTGGGCCTATGGCGAAGGAGTTTTCAGTTTCAGTCCCAGCTGTTAAACAGCTTGGACCTTTTTAAAACATACGCAAAATTCCGAGAGCCTGTCCGGAAGGTATTTTTGAAAGCAAGTGATAAGTCCCTAGGAAGTAGGGATTATAAGTGAAGTGCTGTCACAGGAGTAACAAACAGCACCACTGCATTGTATATCACACTGGCACAGCATGTCAGCAACCACCCTAAATCAATAGCTCCAGTCTGCAAGCTCGGAGCTGGACTGATGGCCAGGATTTAAGGTGGTGCTCTCTGCTCAACAGGTGAGAGATTTACATCAATACACTGGCCACTGATCAATAGGAGCCAGGAGCACGTGATGCTCTGTGTGTCCAGGGAGAGCAAGATCCCCAGGTTGATTCTCACCTTTTGAAGCTGGACATTTTTTTGAAGCTCTTGTTTTGCTGCTCATGGGGGAGAGCTGATCTTTGCTTCTGCCTCTGCCCTCCAATCAGCAGCTCCCACTGTGACTGAGCTGTCGAATACCATTATCACATCCAGCAAAACTGCCCATGTATATCTGGAAGAGCTCAGGACACCGAGCTAAAGACCCACTAGCCTTCTACTGCATAGAATTCGGAACGACTCCTGTAGCTAGCAACGGTAGGGCTTTTACCTTCCCTTGGACAGCCACCAGGGGGCTGTGATACACGTATTCTATATCAACCTATGGGAGTCCATAAAAGTTCAGTTCATAGAGAGGGGCACCAAAATGTAACAACTGGGTGGCCAGAGGCACAGCTGGTGAGACCTCTGTCACAGCCCTGTGCATGTGCAGGACCAGAGAGAGAGAGTCTAGAAGGGCTGCCAAACTCTCCCCGGAGTGAGGGCCATCTTTCCTCCGGTTCATGATTAGATAATATCACTATGGCAACAAGAGCAGTTGCTTGCCTAGAAGAGAAACCTTTGGGAAGAGTTTAGTGTACTTAGAGCTGTGGTGAAAGTGGCAGGTGGTTGGAAGAGAAGGCATTGCAATGGCTAGTTCTGGGCCCCACACAGCTTCCTTCAGAAAGAGAGAATTTGTCTCATTTTGGTTTTCCTTTCATCTCCCTTCTAGTCTGTTTTTCTGAGGTAGAAATAAGGAGGAAAGCCAGCACTCTGTGCCCTACCCAATCACCACTGGCTATTATGCACGCGGAGACTATCATCTTCTTCCCCTCAGATGTGGTCCCTCCAGAACAAGCCTGAACACGTTGGTGGAACACGGTGGGAGAAGGTGGGGCGGTCTGTTGATTGGGAGTCCCCGCTCATGGTCTCGCATTTTCCCCCTGCGCTGAGATCACATGAAAAATTAAGAAAAAAGGAAGCATGATGGAGACATTTTACAGATCAAAATAGTGTTTACAAGCCCTTTCTGGGAGGGCTGCATGTACCCTCGATTGAACACAAGCAAAGTCAGTTGTACATAACAGCCGAGATTTGTTACTGAAACATGACTCTTTGCTTTAATTATTATTGATTTTAGGTTTTTTTCCAGGGAAATGCTGGGTTTCTACTCACTCCAATGCTGACCAAGGAGTTCTCACAAGGCTTTTGGCTGAACAAGCATTTCACACTCCGATCTTTATGCTACAGTTGCATAAGTGTGAGGGGGTGCAGTCACAGAAAACCCCCTTGGGGTTGCTTGACACAGCCACTGACACTCACCTCTTTGCCCTCTGGGATTCTCACCACCCCGTCCGGCCAGGCCAGATCTCCTATCCTCCCCCAGCCAAAGCACAGAGCTGAGCTGTCTGTCTGTGTGTGTGTCTCTCTCTCTGTCTCTCTCTCACACACACACACTGCCCCAAAGAGCAATGCAGACACAGAATCACTTGAGCTCTGAGGAGAATGCACTTTCAGGTATACCATTCAGGGAACCAACCCCCAAATGGGACCAGAACCACAAATAAACCATTCAGGCCGGCCCCCTTTAACAAAAAAAGGAGGATGTACTCACTGATGGCTTCCCCAAGTAACAATTATCAATAGTAAATACAAGTAATTTTATTAAGTACAAACAGTAGGATTTAATTGGTTGCAAGTGAAAACAGACAAAGCAAAGTAAATTACAAATTTAAAATAAAAGAAAATGCATGGCTAGTCCTAACACACTAAAGCTTATTTGCAAACCTACCCTGAAAATTGTTCTTATTTCAGGCAAAAAACCTCTAAGCCCTGGAAGATCTTTTTCTCCCTGGGGTCTCTGGCTCCCTTAGGGTGTGTCATGCCAGCCAAACACAAAGAGACTACTTGCTTTCTAGTTTAAATATACTTCCTTTTGGGCAGAAATCCTTTGTTTCTACATTCTCCTATTCCATGGAAAATTACCTGGTTAAACTAGTATACCAATATAAGTTGGTTTGGCCACATCTTTCCAGAACCAACCACTACTCAAACTTAAGAGACAAAACCAGGCTGTTTATAGGTCATTACATTGATTACCCAGATATCAAGGTGTCCGAGTACTGGAAACACCTTTTATGGCTTTCATTTGCACATTTAAAACCATAAACCACTCCATACCCCATATTTCTAACTTTACATACACAAATGATACATACACCAAAAGAAGATATTCAGATCCAGCAGATTGTGACATTAAAATTGATAGGTTACGTAAGGCATTTTATCCAAAGCATCTCCGAGTTATGCATATTTATGTCCATAAGACAATTTCATACAGCATGGGGAAAGGGGGCCTGTCACAATAAGTAGCCCAAACTGAGGGTTCTTTACATGCTTGAGCCCTACCGAGGAATTAAGATTGACACCTGGTGCTGAATTATGATGTATTTGCAGTTTATTGCACGTTGTCACTGATGTGTTCATGCACTTTAATCTCCTTTTAGAAGTGCTTTGCTATAATTATTTATACCGCAAAACCGTATGGATAGGAATTAGGCTGTTTGTTCCTTCGTTTCATTGTCAATCCAGATGCCAAAAGTACAACTGTGTAAACGCAGTGTTTTAAAATGACGTAACATAAAAACATCATGCTGTTAAAGACACAATAGCGAGGAAATAAATTGTTTCTTAGTGTATGTTGAAGAGTATTTTAACAATCACCATGTGATCTCCTCGTAGACTCTAGCATAGTTGTGGACAACCTGTGACCTGCGGTTTATACACATCTCATCAGGGTAAACCACTGGTGGGCCACCAGATAGGTTGTTTACCTTGAGTCTGCATGTATGGCTGCCTGCAGTTCCCATTGGCCACACTTCATGGTTCCCAGCCAATGGGAGCTGTGGGAAGCAGTGGCCAGCATGTCCCTTGTTTACATAATGTAAACAACCTGTCTGATAGTTCACCAGTGGCTTACCCTGATGAGCTGTGTGTGGCATTAACAAACAAGTGCACTGTCCTTACTCAGGAAAACCCTACTGAATAAGACAGGAGTTTGTCTGCAAGATCTGCTTCCTACAATATATTCTAACCCCCTCTCCCCATGGTTTGCTTTCTTATACTGTGGTGGGGCAGGAGTCAGGGTTGTTCAAGAAGCTGCCTAGTTCGTAGAGGATATTGAAAGATGTACAAACACCCTGATTTTGCCCTCCATGTCCACCCTTTCCCTGCTGATTCTGTAGCCTGATTTTCACCTGGCAATCTTTCAGATAATCTTGAACCATATAGTTAACTTTGGGGCTACATTTAGGGAAATCCCGCAAAATGAGGAACATTAGAGAGATATGGTCTGCTGGTAGCTGAGATGCATTTTATTATGCCTGCATGGAATGTAAATACAGCAAGTTCTTACATGCAGAAAATATGAATATGCTTCTGGCTTTGGCTAGCTGTCTACAGAAAAATGTGCAATGCACCGAAATGATAAAATGAGAATTCAGCAAATACCTGAAACTGAATAAGATTCCAAATCAATAACAGAATAAAAGTGAATGGAAGGAGATTTTTAAATGGTGGCCTGCCAATATTTAAAGCCAAAATCCACTCCCTCTCTAACCAAAAGAAACTCCTGGAAGATCCCCGGAGAGAGGAAAGTAGACAGCAGTGTTTAAAATTAAATTCAATAAGGCAGATCATTTTACAACACTTGTAACACACACATGAAAATTCCCACCAACCAAAAACCACACAGAAGAAAACGGCTTATATGAATGCTTGGGAAACAAAGCTGGCAGCCCAGGTCTGATTTTGGCTCTGATTTAGGTCAGCCTTTAAACATATGTTTAAGTCTATCCAGTCACTACCTTGGATTGCACATACACTCACCCCCAGAATGAAAAGGGGAACACAGAGCACTCACCAGTTGGGAGAAAAGGAAATGCACCACGCTGAACACAGTTCCAAAATGGCCCCCTATGGGCTGCAAGGGCCTGGCTCTGTCAATTTTAAAGAGCCAGTCTTCCTACAGGCATGCTGGGAAGGAGTTCTTATAAGAAGGCAGCTCTACAATGAAAGGCACAGGAAACTGCCAAGGACTGGAGCGCAGTGGAAAGGAAATCTGTTTCTGTGACAGCCTCCTCACCAAAATATAATAGAACACAACAATCAGTCCTGTTCAGTCAGCTCAGATGTTGTCATCTTCCTGGGGAAAGTAGCCAGTGTATGATTTGTACATCCTGTGCGATGTGATCTGAACTATACACTCACTGTGTTCAGTCTGGAACATTTTGCCTTCAGCCACCCTGCTCCTGGGTCCTTGCCAGGTAACAGAGCAGGGAAACCATTAATTTCCTTAATTACTTACCACCTTTAATAACATACCTAAGACACATTCATGATTGGGGCTGATCTCACTGAACCCTAATGCTTGTTAGACACATGGGTTGGAAGCTTTTTTTAATCATCTGGCCCAACGGAAGAGAAACAGGAAACTGTGGGGACCAGTTCTGCCCTCAGTTACACCCACACAGCCCATGAAAAATCAGAGGGTGTTTGCACTAGTATAACTACCCTCTCAAACTCCCTGCATCCTCAGAGAGCCCTGTAGAAACGTGTGGCGTGCTGTGCAGACTGGTCAGCCCATGAAAGACAAGCATCTAAGAGCAGAATTCAGCCCACCCAAAGTCAGGTCCCATTTTTCACCTATATTTTAAAGCTATTAAAACACGGACACAGACTAGTACTAATTAGCCACCCTATCGATGCTGAGGGTTATTTTGCAATGGGCCTGCTCCTTACAAATCGGGGCATCAACAGCCTTCATGGGCCCATGGGCAAGGTGTGTGTGTGGGGAGACAGGGGGATGGCATTACGCTCCTGGAAGGGGCAGGACCAAGGTATCCAGCCTTCAGTGCTATCCAGAGCTCCTCTACCCCCTCTCCCCCCAAACCTCAGAGTGGCCCGGAGCGTGCGGCCTTGTGCACTGGGTGGCAATTTCAAGGATCCACAGCTCTGGCTGCTGCCACCAGGAGCCCTGACCCCCTTTGAATCACTGGGTCCTGGGGCAACTGCCCCCTTTGCGCCTCCTGCTGGTGGGCCTCCTTAAAATAAAAATAAGCCTGCAGGCTGGGAACTTGCTGCTTCATTTAACTTCAGCACAGAAGTTGGGGGATGGGGGAAAAAAATCCCACTAATTAAACAAGTTGCATGGCTCCAACCCATAATACTCCAAGTAACCCTGTTAAGAATTTGGCCCTTTCTCTCTGGGGTTGCTAGGGTCACGGCTCTCCCCAGCACTGAACATCCACCATCAAAACGAAATTCTTTATGAAAAGGAAAAACAGTCTAATCTAAAACAAATAACAGTGTCTGCCAAGCGGGCCAGATGCGGCTGTCATTTCATTGAGCAGAGGAAGGGGTTGGTGGGATCGATAATAAAGCCAATCTGCTGATGGAATTGTAGCCTTATGTCCAGGTGAGCTTTCTGTGCCTTACTCTCCGTGAGACGGCTATGCACCAGCTCAGCTATGCACTGGAAATCAGACTTAGCTGTATGATAATTAACATTAATTGCTATCTAACTGATTAAGGTTAAAAATATTCATAACATTAAAAGGCAATTACTCAACTGGCACCAGGTATGTTGCTGGAGCCGTCGGTCTGCTGCTCTCCTCTGTTCTCAGTCCATACTTCATGTCTTAGCTCTGGTTTGATCATTACTTGGGCAAGTGTTTAGATGTTGACAGTTCCTGCTACTTGCTCTAAGGGAATGACAGACTGAGAAAATGAGTGGAGGGGAAACCATTTTAGGAACTGCCATTGGCTTCAAAAGGAAAATTGTATGCCGAGGTCCTGTGTGATTTGTTGGATGGGTTCAGCAACCAGGGACTCTGCAGTAATTGATCATCTTTACTTTCATCAGTAGCTAGTGCGGCTGTGGCCTGAGGAAAGACATTGTAGTACAGCCATGAACAAAGAACTAGATCCCAGTTGCACTTTACTGCCTTGAGGCACGATGTATATTTAAAATGGAGAATAGACAATCCACATGGAGGTTCCCGTGGGCAGCAAAGTGACCTGCATGCTACCAAGGAAATGAATACAATTCTTCAGATAGCGCGCAGTAAGATGCTAGAGGAAGATTCTGATGGCTAGCTTTTATACCTGGTGATATGGAGTCAAGCTCCCTGGCAGCTGAGAGATAAGAGTTGTGCTGCTGATACTCCGAATCCAAACTATTGATTAGAGTCTCAGAGGGGTAGCCATGTTAGTGTGTAACTTTGCAAACAATGACTAGTCCTGTGGTACCTTAGAGACTAACAGAAATATATGTAGTATCATGAGCTTTCATGGGCAAAATCCACTTCTTCAAATGGGATGATCTTGAATGGAGAAAAAAAGGAGGACTCTCAGAATAAGATGGGAGCGGGAGGGGAAAAAAAGTACCTGTCAATTGTAGTGCTGGTGCTAATGAGGCTAATTGAGTGGGCTGGTAGTGTCCCATACTTAGTTTTTTATGTCAATAGGGTGTTGAATGTAAGGAACGCTGGTTTTATAATATATTAACCAGTTAAAGTCTTTGTTCAGGCCAAAGGAGACAGTGTTGACCTTGCATACGAAGGTCAACTCTGCGCTCTCTCACTGTAGTTGGCTTAGGAAAATCCTTTGTAGAAGAATGGCTACTTGTAAGTCCATTAATGAGTGCCCAGGCAAGTTAAAATGTTCCCCTACAGGTTTCTATGTGTTACCATTTCTAATATCTGTTTTGTGTCCATTAATCCTTTGTCATCGAGACTGTCCAGTTTGGCCAATATACATGGCAGAGGGGCATTGCTGGCACTTGATGGCATAGATCACATTAGAAAATGTGGAGTTGCATGAGCCCCTGATGTTGTGGCTTGTGTGGTTAGGTTCCTGTGATGGTGTTGCTAGTATAGATGTGTGGACAGAGTTGGCAAAGAGGTTTACTGAAGGGGTAGGTTCCTGGGTGAGTGAGTCTGAAGTGTGATGTGTGGTTGCTGGAAAGAATTTGCTTCAGGTTAGGGGGTTGTCTGTAGGCAAGGACGGGCCTGTCTCCCAGGGCCTGTGAGAGTGGGGGATCGTTTTCCAAGATAGGCTGTAGATAGTCAATGATGCGCTGGAGGGGTTTGAGCTGGGGGTGTAGGTGATGACTAGTGGTGTTCTGCTGTACTGATTGTCTGACTGAATTGTGTGGATGACATAGGAAGCAGAATAAAGTGTGTTCTTGCATAGTTACATCAGCTCTCCTGTTCTGGCAGTAACAAAAAAGGTCATATGTAAAGGCAAAGAGCAGCTCTTAGCTGAGACAGGCTCAGCCTGGCGCTGGCTGACCAGAGCCAACCCTGAGTGGTGTTTTATCTCACCTAACAGAGCTGCTGTTTAGAGGCAAAAGGGTCCTGGTTCAAATCTTGATAGGAAGTCAACAAGAACTCATACAAGTATCAGTCAAGCCACCCCAAGTGGCTCCATTAAACGATTGATTGTTTGCTATAATTAGCTATTACCGCCCAAGCAAGTCCTACCAATATTTTTTATCATTGCTCTTCTGGCCTTCACTAAACTTGTAACTACACTGAAGTGTAAAATACTTTCCAAAAACTGAATCGAATGCAAACCCAGATTAAATCAGGAAAATATAGACTTCTTTAAAAAGATATATATGTCTATACACACACAAATTACTCACATGTATAAGCATATGACCGATTGTGCTTTTACAGCCTGTGTCCAAAGCCCATTGAGTATGTCTATTGGCCTCAGTGAGCTTTGGATCAGGCTCCCGGCTAGGCGGTTCCCTGTGTTGTTTGCTTGGATGTTTCACACATGAAAAGATGAGAGGAAAAGTAATTGAAGAACAAACCTACAGGAAAATGCGATTGTAAAACCACATCATTTGGCAGGGGACTCAGATATGAGCCTTTAAAAGTACTTTAAATTCAATATTCAAAATTGACTGAGGATCCAAATTGGTGAAACATTCCTGTTCAGCAAAATGGGGTTTTAAAAGGTATTTAGGCGTTGCTCTGCTGAGTGTTGTGAGTTTAACAGATTTGGGGGGGAAGGGCTGGGCAGGAGACAGGAAGGACTTGGGCAAACAACAATGCAGACCGCAGCCCCAACCCCGCGTAAGGGGGCAGGCAGGGCTCAGGAGAACAGCGACCTCAGCTCCACGTGGGAGTCGATGGGGATGCCATCAGCAGTTGAGTTAGCGGGTCCTTACTTAATCCACTAAATCGAGCCCCGGAAGATTGATCTTCAGAGCATTGATCTCTGGGTAAGTATGGACCTAACTCAATTTCCTTCATGGGCTGCAGGCTGCTTCTTAAGGAGGTTCCAATTAAAGACCAGGAGCCAGTGTCTCTAGAAAAGTTCTGGAGACAAGTGTAGGTCAGGCATTGAAGAACTACAGCTGATGTGAAATGTGTCCCTAAGCATGAGCATAACACCAGGCCTTAATTACAGCAACTGACCAAAAAAAGCTATGTACGTATTTTCAGAATAATCTGTCTTTCAGATTATCTTTAGTGCATCACCTTGCCTGTCATTATTCCTTCAGATCATTGCTTCCTCTGAGATGCAGGGCTCAGCTGAGAGACAGGCTGATATTTTACTTAGATGTAACAATCATTCACCTTGCAAAAATAATCATTCGTTTTCTCGGTAGAGATGCAAACCATCCCTGCAGTACAAGAGTCCAGAGAGACAGATATTCTTGGGGAAAGCAGAGACGTTTGCTTACAAACAGCAAGAGGGAATAACCAGTTCATTGCAAATACTTATCCACTGGCACAAATGCACCTGACCAAGACAAGTGAAGAGGAGATGGTTGTTTCCTGTGGTTGAGAGTAGTACAAATTTCGTAATGCACCAGAGCTAGTACTGGTATGAGCCCAGTTCTGCTTTCAGTTTTCTCGGTATAAATCAAGAGTGACTCCAATGGAGTTGCAATGGTGCAAAAGGAAGAGGGGAAGCAAGCCTAGCACAATGCATGCTTGCACGGGTGCAAACCAGGAGGTACTCAGGGCCAGAGAGAGGAGACAATGCCCAATAAGACAGTAGGTATAGTTAATATCAGGCCACAGAAGAATGATTTTTACACTGAGGAGCTGATCTCAACAGAGCTGCACAAGTTCCAAGGGTCTTACCCGTCTCCCATTGATGTGAACACGAAAGGCTGCCACTGGTTTCACTGGCTGCAGGCCCTAAGTGAGGGGATAATTTGGTGCATTTCTGATTGAATCCCTAGTAAGTTTGCCTATCACACTTCACAGCTGCAGCCCCAGCACTTTAATAAGCTGCCCTGAAGCTTCTGATCAGAGATGAGATGAGACTGCACAGCATGCAAAAAAAAAAAAAAAAAACCTGCTTGAATGATGAATCTTCTCCTACCCTCTTTTTCAGGTTCTGTTTAATTCACACATGGATGGAGTCTGATCCTTCCAGATGAGAAGACCAGGAAGAAGCCTTGAACTCTTCTAGGAGCTTAGGCTCCTTAGGAGCAAACTCCTGTCTCTTCCCCTTCTCAGTACATGAGGTTCAAGTGGATTAGTAGCTCTTTTAGGGTTAGGAATAAACTTTCCCCGCTTCATGTCTCTGGGAGTTTTGGCTGTTAGGATTGGTGCTGCCATAGGATTGGTTTCCCTTGCATTCATTCATTTATTCAGGGAGAGATGTTACCTGTACAATTCTACCCTCTCCGTGTCCTTGACTGATTTCAAAATAAAAATAATTCTAATTTAGATGCCTGAGAACACCCATCTCTATCAGTTTAGGGAAGGGCCAGGGGGTTAATCTATACACTGCATGTTCCTTTATCCCTCACAGAGATTACGTTAGCCTCAGTAGCTGCATTCAGAACATTAGAGGTGATATGACAGAACTACAAAAGCAGCCGTGAAGCCAGAGAAAAAAGGAGTCAGAAATAAGAATCAAAGAGTCACTTTTTAAGTGAGGAATATTAAATGAATGGAAGTGACCCAGAAGGCTGGATATTGACATGAAAGCCCCACAGCTGGTCAATAAAACATTCGTTAAATCCTTTATGTTCTCATTTTTGATGATCAAGGGAAACTATCAGGACTTAATTTGCCATGGGTCTCTCTGCATTGCACACACTTATGAAAGCAAGTGAAGTTCAAGAACGTCCCTTCTGCAACTACTGTGAGAAGCTGACTAACTTAAAGGTGACCCTATCAGACACTTTACTGTTACTGCTATTTGAGTTGCAGTAGCACCTAATAGCCCTACCCTGGGATCCGGACCTCATGGTGCTGGTTGCAGTACGCACTTACATTGAAAACACATTCCCTACTTCAAAGCACTTATTTTAACATTTCAAACCATGCAAATTAATGGTGGCCCTTCAGGGGAAATAGCTCAGCAAAAATGAAATGAAAATACTAGTGGGGCTAAATGTCCACGTGCTATTAATCCTCATGTTTCAGAGGCTAAATTGAGCATACCAACGGGGGTCAGGAAGGAATATTCTATCTCAGTATTTTACCGAGAATGACATGATATGGGATAGTTGCCTCCAGTTGAGCTGGGAGAGGAAAGAGGCAGAGTTGGTTTTGCCAGTGTATTGGCATATCAGCTCAGCTTTTTCTCTATATTTTCCATCTGATCTCAATGTAAGACCGAGGTGGCCATGTGAAACACTGTCCTGTTGCATGTATAAACAGGGGTCATCAGCACCTTAGAAATAACTAAGACAGAGAGGTGACACAGATAAAGTCCCTCGCGTCAGCAGCACCTCATTCCATTGTGTCAGCATGTGGCTCCTTGAAGAGACACTACATCTCACCCCACTCAACACTATTTCAAAGCAGAGACTCATGGTCAGTTTGTTGACAGCAAGTTTGCTTCTGAGCAGCAACTTTGGGGAGGCAGAAAAGAGACTGGCAGGCAGGCATCAGGGCAAGAGAGATCCCAGGAGTCATGCAAAATTCAGGCAGATTCAAGGCAAAGAGACAAGATCCATAGGAAAAGGAACAAGTGACAATGGATGTTTTGCAAATGGAAATAAGACCTTATGTATTGCTGAAGTGATCCCTACAAGCCAATCAACCAAGAGGCGTTCCCTGAGATGGTTCTCTTGCCCCGTCCCTTTCAGACCTGAGGCATGACAGCCACCATCCTGGAAGTGGGAAAATGAAAGTATGATATGGATCAGACCTCACCTGAGGAGCATAACAAGGAAGACATTGACTTGATGCTCTTGAGCAAGGCTGGGCGGGAAGTGGTTTTCCCATTTCACAAGACTTTTCCACATTTAAGAATAGTTTAAACTGAAACTGGACAAAAAAGTTGAAATCTTGAAAACGTTTGTGAACCCCAAAGCCCCCACACTTACAACTGTGCAACCCTGTCAATTGTGGCCTTTCCCAGGTGTTTTAGTGTAAATGTATCATTTGCAAATGAAAAGTCATTTTGCCTCAACACCCGAAACTTTCTCATTCACCAATATCAAAACATCCTGTTTCGACAAACTGAAAGCAGTTTTCAACAAAGACTGTGTCAAGTGGAGTGTTTCATCAACCCTGACACTGCTCAATGAACAGTTTTGATGTGGATGAACCTGCATTTTTCTGCAGAAAGCAATGTATCGAAGAACTCTCCTCCTGAGCACGTCAGTGGCTTGTGCTTTCTATAGGAGGCAGGAGGACACTGTGACTGTGGGCCAGGGAATGGAAGTCAGATGGCTGTCTCACCTGCCAGTTCCAGCTCCAAACCTGCCAACAACAAGTCACATCCAAACACTTTGTACAAGCACTAACCTTTTCAGCATGTCACCAGGAGACAGTGATGTCATTAATATTGTGAGAAAGAACTGAAATAAGGGGAGGAAAGCGGGACCCTCCAACTCAAAATGCAAACGGAGATGTTAACTATTTATAAAATTGGTAACGAATATCAAATGATGAGCGAGCCAGACACAGACAGAAACTGCTCCCAAAATTGTTTGTGAATCAACCTGTATCTTGCTCAGCTAATGAGGAGAACCTCTGCAGTGCCAATGTTTGGGTTGTAATTAGGACTGAGCCAATGGAGAACAAGCCAAGAGGAAATAAAGTAAACAGTCCACTTAAATGTAAAAAAAAAACCCACAACCTTCCCCAAATGTAGCTGTGCAGCACATGGTCTGTGTTTTGTTTTAGCCACCCTGGGAAACGTAAAGTACACCAGATGTGCATTACTTATTGCTTCCCCCACCCCTTTCTTCTTTGCCTATTCTGCAAGTAACAGAACAGGCTGGCGGTGTCTGGACTACTGTTAATGCATTCTAAAGAAGCAACGGCCTAACTGGATTGAAGAGCCCAGAAGAAACGGGGACAAGCAAGTCAAACCATATTCCCTCTTGCGGACTAGTGGCCAGGGCACTGGGCTAGGATTCAGGAGGCTGCCAAGGGCCTGATGTGCAATCACAACATAGCTACTCTATCTACCTGTGTTTCCCCATTGTTTGCTTTGTCTGTTTAGAATGTAAGATCTTCAGGGTATGGCCTATTAATATACAGCACTTAGAACAGAAGGGCTCTGAGATCAGTTGGGTGGCTACGAGAGATGTTAAATATCAAGTAATTGACTAATCGAATAGTCGATGCATTTTGCATCGACTTTTCAATTAGTCGATAGGGCGCCTAGGGCTGTTGTTACACTTCAAAGCCGAAAGCGCTGCATGGAGCCCGGGGTCAGCTGGGGACCCCAGGCTCCATGCAGCACTGCCACTTTGAAACGCTGCAAGGAGCCTTTGAAGTACTCCCTCCTCTTCCCTTCTCCTGCTGCCTCTTTCTGATAGAGGCAGCAAGCAGGGGGAAAGTGACTAGTTGTTCACATCCCTAGCAGCTACTTCAGTATAAATAAAAACAGGCCCCAATTCTTCTTTCTTTAATACAGGGGTGAAAGTCCAGTGTAACTCCATTGACTTTACTGGAGTTACACCTGATTGACAACAACATAGAGGAGAACAGGGTGAGGCCCTGGGAATGTGGCTGGAACCCTCTGGAGATGAGGCAGCTAACCCCTCAAAATGTGGATGTTTATGTAAAACCGTGGCCTGACAGCATGATGGTTTCCACTAAAAACACTCGGGGTGCATTGCAAAATAGCAGGGAAAAGCTGAGAAGGCTCCCAGAGCTGAAGAGATCCTGTGGCCTAGGAAATCTTCTGTTTTTCAACTAGGCCATCAGAAGGCTTCCTGGGTTTTGTCTCCTCTGTGCTGTGTGGGCTTTTAAAGAAGTCGCATGAGGGCTTTTGTTTAAAAATCTCTTACTGTTGTTACATTTGCAAACATCTAACAAAAACACCAGAGTGCAGAAAGCAGGATTCAGATCCATCTCTTATCTGCTTTGGGCACCACTGAAGCCCAATGTGCTTAAAGCAGTGATAGTCCCGCTCAGGGTGCACACACAGATTGGCACTCACAAGTTGTTTGTAGGTACAGGTGTAAATTGCACCTGGACACCTAACTTTATCTATAGTTGCCCCACCCTGATTATTAGTTTTTAGGCTCCATATGTTTCTCTTTACGCACACAAATAGAATCCCTGGAGACTTGGTTGTAGCCTACACCTATTATTGTCTCCTCTCTACTTAATAATCATCTCCTATAACAATGCAAGAATTTTCCCGGTCTCACTAGCTAAGGTACTTATATAGCCCCCATTACTGCAGTGTCTGAGCATCCATATCCCTACTTCGTCCATGGGGGGGGCAGCGCGCTTATCCCCATTTCAGAGAGCAGGTGCCAAGGCACAGAGAGACTAGCACTTGTATCAGCAAAACTTTTGTCACTCAGAGGTGTGAAAAAACACTGCTCTGAGCAACACAAGATTTGCCGGCATAAACAATCACATGCACAGCACTATGTCGGCAGGAGACGCTTGCCGGCCGATAAAGCTGCCACCACTCGTTGAGCTGGTTTTATGATGTTGATGGGAGAGCTCTCTCCCATCAGCATAACATGGCTGCAAGAGGGCTGTGACAGCGGCCCAGTGTAAGCTTGGAAGTATAGACATGCCTAAGTGTCACACCAGCAGTTTGCACAGGGAGTTGAACATGGGTCTGCTACGTCCCAGGCTACACCCTGGACCCACCTTCTTGGCGACATCTCTATTACTATTCTTCTTGTCTGTGTGAAAGTACTGAGAGATGCATCCCAAACTGCTGACAAAAAGCTACAGACTTTTATTTTTCTAAGTCTTCCCTGTCTCCTCTGATGCAGTTAATCACGTTATTTCAATTAATGGAGCTGAACCACCAGACCTGGGCTAATGTGTTATTAATTGGATCATGTCCAATCTGGATGATATGGAGTGTCATGTAACTACGAGCTTTCATCTTTTGCTGCATACCCCTTCCATTTATCTAATCTCTACTCAAAAATCACAAGGTTCCTACTTAGTTTTCTCTTTACACCCATCTTTAAAGTAAACCGATAGATTGGCTGCATTGTCCGGTATCAATTACAGGACGAGAAGAGCAATATTTAACTGGTAATACTGTACTTTCTCAAAGAAAAATCAATGACTGTTTGCATTACTATTCTGCAAACCCTATTTTAAAGTAATTCATGGCAGGGCTGAAGACATTAATTTTATTAAGCTGTTATTAGGGGGCAGATATTATTCTGCTTCATTGATCCTGAGGTGATGGAATTACCACTTATGAGTTTAGGCCCATACATTTTCTATTGCAATTTCGTTTGCGATGTAGAGCCGTACGTTAAAAATGTGCAAGTTCCAACACACCAGGACAGTCTCCCTGGCAATGTAAATCAGGGTAGTTCTATAGAATAATAATGGTTTGTGCCAACTGAGGCTCTCGCCAAGACTTTTGGCTTAAAATAGTTCTCAAATGGAAATACTATGATCAATCTAAAACTGAGCTGGGTATGGCTGCAGCATGTCTCAGGGAATTTGCAGCTGGTGGCAAAGATACCCAAATATCTTCCTTAAGACCCAGTTCGTATAAACCTAGTAAGTCTGATCCTGTATTTCCAACACTGGCAAAACTCCCATGCAAGTGAATAGGAAATTTGCTGCATGAGGAAATCAGCTTATTCAAATAGGTTTTCATTCTTCTACACTTATTCTTACTTTGTCATGAGCTAGACTTTGAGCAAACACCCTGGCTCATAAGGTGCTTCCGATTCATGGAGTCCATCTCAGGGAACTTCTAGCCCTCTCGTAACTACCGGTCTCATGTCTCAGTCCTGCCAAACCCCATGCGTCTGGCATGGAAAGGACTCCCCAGCTGCACAGAGGAATCACTGCAGACAGCAACCTGTCAGTCCAGAGAGGCCGGGGCAGCGTTTGACTTTAAGTGAAAGCTAGAAGTCTGCGCACCTTTTCTGTGAGGTGTTGGGTAGCTCAGAGTGGTGGCTGGGAGAGGAGGACAATTCACTTGTGTTGTGTTCACAATATGGTTGGGCTCTATGATTTGACCTCTGTTAAGTGACAGGTCAGTTTACTAGTGTATTTTAAAAGACTGTCTAGTGAGGGGGAAGAAGTCAGTACAAATTTGAATAAATTACTAATTGGCGTATCTAGACTACGCTAGACTTTTGAAAGAGGATATGCAAATTCCGCGGGAATTTGCATATCTTCTTTCGAGCTCACTTTCGAAAGCGACACTTTCAGAAGTGAAAGTAGTTAAGACGCGGTTTTGTCGGCGAACCCTCCCGTAAACCTCATTTTTTAAGGAAAACTGGCTTGCCGACAAACGGGAGGGGTCGCCGACAAAACCACGTCTTAATTACTTTCACTTTCGAAAGTGCCACTTTCGAAAGTGAGCTCGAAAGAAGATATGCAAATTCCTGTGGAATTTGCATATCCTCTTTCGAAAGTCTAGCATAGTCTAGATATGCCCTTAGACGGCAACTACGTGACCATATTTCTAGGGATCCAGCTTCTCAAATGGCATAAATCAGCCCAGCTGCATTGATTTCAAGAGCTAGGTTGATTTCTACCAGTTGAGGTGCTTGCCCACAGGTATTTGTCCACATTGCGGCTGGGAGCAAGCCTCCACGCCCTGCTAGCCTCATGCGAGTGGGGCATGAACTAATCTACTGAAACAGCTGTGTGCCCATTGTAGTTTGGGCTGGTGAAGTGTTGCCTGAACTGCCACCTTCCCCTCCCCCCCACTCTGTTATTTTTAGGGTGCGTGCTAGCAAGACGGCCTGCTAGCTGGGAGGCTCAGGGTAGACATATCCTGGCTGTCCCAGAAAAACAACCAGAAAAGGCCCCACAGTGCTGCTTTGATTCCTGTAGACTGGCTAATATCCTAAAGAGATTGGTTGATTTGTGCGGCCCATTTCACTCAGTGCAAAGGGTTGTCCAACATTATAACCTGGCCACTTCACCTCCTGTGCAAAATGAAGAAGTGAAGAAATAAATCACACACTTTGTTCTACAATAGGAATCTTTTTCCATAGGAATGAAGCTCCCTGAGCTATTGTTACTGCTCTGGAGATGCCGCACTGCAGCTCCACCCCAGCCCATTGGCCACACAGCTCTGAGCTACAGACCCTGTGCTAACTGCTCCCAACGCGCACCGGGGAAGCCAGAGAGTGCTGTGACTCATCGGGCGGGGTCTAGAACCGGAAGTGGCCGCTAAGCGTATGTCTGCACTGCAATTAGGACATGTCTACACTGCAATTAAAAACCCACAGCTGTGGGCTGTGTGCCCATTCTAGCTTGGGCTGGTTGGCCCCTGCCGGCTGACTTGAACTCGCACTAAGAAGCTCCAAGCCTAGAGCAGGGCTTAGCAAAAGACGGTGGCCTGCCCAGGTGCTGGATCCAGCCCATGGACCCAGCGGGGAACCTCAGGCAGGCTCCCTGCCTGCCCTGCCCCCACACACCATTCAGAAAAGCGGCTGTGGGTCCCTGTTTGTCTTTGTACAGCTGCGAGCCCAGAGGAGGGAGGAGAAGCTTCATGCGCTGCCCCTGCCCCCAGAAACTGGCCAATGGGAGCTGTCTGTCTGAAGAATAGGCAGCACACAAAGCACCACTCCCCCCTCACTTCAGTCTCACAGCTAGTCAAAGACCCACATGGCCCCAGCAGTCCGTGTGGAGGTGGGTCAGGCAGGGAGCCTGCCTGAGAAACCTGTTGAGCTGCTGGCTGGGAGTGACCAGGTAAGTCTCCCAGCCAAAGCCTGCCTCTGGCACCCTAGCCCCTCCCTCCCCCCAAGTCTCTGCCCCCTCTTTTGCACCCCTACTCCACCTAACCCAAACCCTCTGCCCCCCTCCTCACACCCATTACTCTGCACCCCAATCCCTTGTCCCAGGTCACAATCCAAACCCCTGCACTTCCTTCTGTACCCCAGTCCCCTGCCCCAGGTCACAACCCCCTCCTGTTCTAAATTGCTACCCAAACCCCTGCTCCCCCTCCTGCACCCCAGTTCCCTGCCCCAGTTCACAAGCACCTCCTTCACCCAAACTCCCTCCCAGGCCCCAGACCACCTCCTGCACCCCAATCCCTTACTGTAAGCTCCCTTCTGTACCCAGCATCCATTCCAGATGGCGTACCCACTCCATTAATATTATGGAAGAGTGTAGTCCTTGGTCACCTTCCAAATTCTTGGCGTGCCCCCACCCATAAAAATTATTGCCCACCCCTGCTCTAGAACCTGGAGAGGTGAGAGGATCTAGCCCAAGCCTGAAAGCCCACGCCACAATTAAACAGTCCTCAGGAGCCCGGGTCAGCTGGCACAGGCTAGCCACAGTGCCTAATGGCAGTGTGGAAATCCACGAGGCTACTGGCTTCTCTGATGAGGTGGATCAGAGGAAGAAATGATAAGATTCATCCAACCGATCCTGAATAGCCTAAATCTCTCTTTCCGGAGGCAGCTGGGCAGCACAAAGGGGTGGGACTGGAAATTCCTCAAGCCAGCCATCAGGGGACATTTCTCAAGTCATCCTAGCCTCAGCGAGAAGTGGTTGATGAGATGGCTCCTAAAAATAAGTACTGGTAGAGGCTAGCAATCATTTTGGTTAAGCAAAGGAGTTTTGTCTAGTGTTTACTATTGTTAAAGTGTGTTTGACTCATCACCTTTTAATCATCTCTTATGTTTCCCGAAGACACCTACAGAGAACTCTGATGTTCAGAACATCCCACTACAATGAAAAGCCGGTTGTACGGCGTTCAGAGTAGCTGTTCCCCCTTTCCCTAACAGGAAAGGGAGGTCTTTCACAGAAAACCAAAACCTGAAAGGTTTCTGTTTCAGGAGGTTTTCAGTTTTCTGACAAACCATTGACAATTATTCCAGGAAAGCCGACAGTTCGCTCAAAGAAGCCATTCCCCATGGAAATGACTTATTGATGGAAAATATTCAACCGTCCCAATGGATTAGAGCCTCCAGAGCAAGTAGTAAACAGAGCTTGAATAGCTCCCTCTCATTGAATTAAATGTGATGAATTGTGTCTAGAACTTAAATTCCCCTTCCCCAAGGACTTCACCACCAGGTTTTGTTCAAAGTGGACACATTAGAGACATATCTAGCTCTTGGAGAGAAAATATCATACACCATTTCCCGTAGGTTTCCAAATGGCTTTTGCAAGTGGCCATTCACGATCTGATCACTGCTTTGAAAACTAATAACTTAGACGAAGTGGGTCTAAGTGCATCTGACGAAGTGGGTCTTTGCCCACGAAAGCTTATGCTCCAACACTTTGGTTAATCTAAAAGGTGCCACAGGACTCCTCGCCGCTAATAACTTAGAGTACATCTACACTACAGGATAATGTTGAATTAAGATACGCAACTTCAGCTACGATCATTGCGTAGCTGAATTTGAAGTACCTTAACTCGGCTTTTGGTACTGTCTGCACAGCAGGAAGTCGAAGGAAGAACACTCTTCCTTTAACTTCCCTTACTCCTCGAAAAATGAGGGTTACAGGAATAGGAGTAAAAAGTCCTCCAGCTTGACAGTATTTTGAAATAAAGGCTTGTCATGTAGACGCACACTATGTTATTTCAGAATAACCGACGTTATTCTGAAATAACGCTGCTGTGTAGATGTACCCATAATGTCCTCAGATGAGGCTTCGGGAGGATGGTATTGTAAGGTATCTGCCCCCCATCTCTGCTAATGCGCTGCTTTTATCCTCACTTAATAAAGGTTGTGACAGTGAAGGGAGGAGTGAAGCAGAGTAATTTACTTTCCACTATTCTTGTAGTCAGACCCCATCATCATCCCACTATAGGCTCTCTTTTCTGCCTTAATACAACGGGGCAGGTGTGAGCTGGTTTTCCACAGCCTGGCACCTGCTGTGTCATGTCCGTTGTGCCTGATGCTCGCCACAGACATTATGGGGCTGGTTCCAGTAGGAACAAGCGCAGGGCGTTACGCCTGGCTGGAGCGAGTGTAAGAGATGACCTGATCAGAATGGTGCAGCTCTTACATCAGCTCTTCACACACACACACACACACACCTCCCCATCCCAGAGAGGGTTTGTCTAAACTGCACTGTAAACTGCTGTCAGACTCAGTGTTTCCAAATCTGTGCTTGAGTGTCTACACTGCCCTGAGTGCACTGGGGTGACAACTGCTGGGCCCAGAGCTCACAGCCCTGCTAAGCGCAGCCGTACAGCACTGTGCAGACCTGCTGACTCAGGAGTAGAGCCAGAGCTGCCTCCACACTGCAAAATGGCAAGGCTTGGCTCTAAATCACAGTGAGACTCATGCTCCCACCCACCCCCAGCAGGGTCCAGGTCCTGAGTGATTGCAGACCTGAGGCTGACTGAGCGATGTATGGGTAGGAAGAGGGTTTGGGTTCAAACCTGAGGGAGCGCCGGGGGTCAGTGTGTTGTGTAGGCCACACAGCGCACCCAGGCAGGTGGAGTTAGCCCAGTGGAATCCCTGAGTTTAGTCCCCGCATGGGACTATAGAGATGCGGGAAGAATGCTTTTTGCAGCCTCTGTTCGCCATCTGCCTCGGCAGCTCTGAAAATCAGGCCTAAATGCCAGGCCATGAGCTTTCCCTGCATAGTTCAGAGTGATGCTAATTCTCATCAGGTCAAGTTCCTGCTGTGCCCCTGGCAGCTGCTACGCACACAAGCCTGTTTGAATAGACTAGTCCAGATTAGTCCAACTGTTATTAGTTTCCTCAAATGAGACAGATTGAGTTTCTGTCTTAGGCACTTCCACAGTATCCGAGCACCGTCTGCTCCTTTAACATCTGTACTCTCCCCCCCAATACCCTTGTGATGAAGGGAAGCGCTATTATCCCTCTCTCACAGGCTGGAGCTGAGGCAGAGGGACTAAGGCCTAGAACCCCAGAGAAATCAATACAGGAATTGGACACCTACATACTTTTAAGGATCAAGGCCTCAGTGACTTGTCCAAAGTCAGACAGGACATCTCAGTGTCCCAAGATCTATGATTCTATAAGATCCCACGTCACTCTGACCCCTGGCTCATCCTGCCTCCTAATCACAGTAATGATCTGCCCCATCCCTGAAAGGAAGCTGGACTTTATGCTGTCTCTTATAGGACACTAGATTAGGCTCTGTCGGATCTCCAGGGGAGCGAGTCCCAGAGCTTCACACTGGGAATACCCGTTGAGCACACCTCAATGCAAGGTTCCCTCTAAACTGCGTGGCAGCACGGTCCTGCAGCTGCTTAATGAGCCCCGCCCAGCCAGGAGCTCAGGACTCGTGCATGGAGCTGCCTGACTGGAGGAGGGGCACTTCTCCCTCAGTGCCAGCAGCAGCTCCCTGCTGAAGACAGAGCAGCGTGTCTCTCCCAGTCAGTAGAGACAGTTCCCTCCCCCAGGCAGGCAGCTCCTTGGCTGCACAGCTTTGAGGGAACCTTACCTTGACGGACACTGGTGAAAGTGCACCAGTTGATTTTAGCTTCTGCTCCGACACTTTATTTTATGAGGCCTCAGCTTCTATTGCCCTACCTTTGTAATGTGCTGTCTGAGTTCTCTTCAAACATTCACGAAAACCCTTTGACAACAGCCGTGAAAACCCTGCCTGCCTCAGTCCTCCTCAGAGGTGGCTGCATTTCAGTGTCGGAGAAAGCATTCTCCCTACAGCTGTATGGCTTGTTCTTGCTCCCACTGACATATGGAAGAGCTTTGTCTTTGACTTGAATGGGTGCAGGACTGGGGCCACAATGTTAAAAATGTGTTTGCGTTTTTTTGAATCAAAGTGATGGTACCAAACATTCTTACTGCTATTGTGACAGGTGCTGTATGTTAGGTGGCACCTGCCCTGGCCTCCCCAGGTTTGGGGAGGGAGTTGTGGATGGCCATCATTTTGACTAGACTTGGATGGAAAATCCAGACAGGGCCATTTTAGAATCCAATACATTTGCGAAAGGTCCTACAGAGTTTAATTAAACAGCAGCCACTGAGGCCACTTTCTTCTGCCGGGAGGCATTTTGGCAAACAAGAGAAATTGTATGGAGGCAGCCCTCAAAATAACTTGGCATTGCTCTTACCCATCTATCACACACTGGAACACATACACCGCCTGGTACGTTCGATGCAGTTCACACTGAAATTGATGCATCACCTTCGGAATCAAATGTATCAGCCCCTCAGTCACACTTCATCCTCTGAATCAGAGTCACCACCTACTGAATTAAAAGCTCCCCATAAAGTTCACATCACTCCGTAAATCAGGCCAAACCAGAATTAAATGTATTGTATGCTAAGAACCCATTCATCTTCCCATAAATTAAATGGGAAACAAGCTAGGCCTCTTATAATTAGCTGTGCTAAAACACAGTCTATAGCATCTAGCGATAAAATCCCAATCCCACTGAAGTCAGGAGAGCTTGGCTACTGGCTTCAATGGGGCCAGGATTTCACCTTACACTTCTGCATGGGTAGATACCTAGGGATTTAGGATGCCAGTGACTCACCATGTTAAAACAAACATCCTCTCATTGTAAGAGGTTTAAGGCAGGTGGTTTCCAGCTTTTCCATAACACACTTTCCTCCTAGAGTCACAGATCTGTGGGCCAGCAGGGACCATTATGATCTTCTAGTCTGACTTCCTGCGGAACACAGGCTTTTGCTTTGGTTCCTACAGTGCTTGTAAATCCCATGATTCTTTGCGGGAAATCAGCTGCAGCAAACGTGCCTGAGCACTACGCTGCTCCTGGTATGTCCGCTAACACGCTCACATCAGCGAAGATCAGACTTGTGAGCAAAAAGAAGGTTTTCTGCTTTCGTCTTTAGCCAAAGGCTAGTAACTTTATGACCGGCAAACCCACCCTCTGCCTCTGCCCTCTGGTAAGGAGCCTCTTATTTAAGCCCTTAGTGAAAGTAGGAGCTGAAAGCCCAGATTCCCGCACCATTCTGCAGTGTTACTAGGCAAGGTCTAGACTACAGGCTTTGCTTGAGGTAGTTCTGTTTGACAGATACTGTCGCATAAAAGCTTGTCGATAAAGAGCGCTCTAGACTATGTCCATTATGTCGATAAAGCAAGCTGCTTTGTTGGATAAGGACAGCGTAGGACGCAAAGGACAGTATAGATGCAAGAACACCTCTGCTTCCACAGAACTCTGTCGATAAAAGCATGCTATTCCTCGTAGAATGAGGTTTATAGTCAGTTTGCATAAAACTGCTGAGTTCTGTTGACGTTATGTCGACAGAGCCTACTGCAGTGTATGTAGGTATAGTTTTGTCAACAAAAGTCCATTCTTTGTCGCATAAAACTCATAGTTCAGACACACCCTAGGTTCCTAGGTTTAACAAACTGCACTTTTCTATCTTTCACACACACCTTCAGAAGGGATCCAAGAGTTGCATCTCTGTTTCAGCGAGGGTTTTTAATTGCTCGTAGGAAGTTACAGGACTTGCAACAGCAAGAGACTTGTCTGCAAACTTGATAGCAGCTAATATATAATATGTGATCGTAGGGCAACGGTTCCTAATCTTTTATACCGTGGACCGGCAAACTCGTTTAAAAACTTTAGGCAGACTGGCACAGAAACATTTGCATATTCATTATGGTAATTAATGTTTGTGTATATTTACATATTCAGTATTATAATTAATTTTAAGCAGTCGCATGTTATTTTACATTGCATCTGTGCACACACAATACATGTCATTGTAACAGATTTTTTTTTATTATTATTCCTCAAAGTAAAGATTCAAGAATTGCAAAACATAACCAAAAATATGACAGTGCTTTTCTAAAAATATTAATGATGGTAACGGATAGGCAGTGGGCCTTAACTCACGCCAGCAGCATCCAGCCAGAGAAATGAAACTATGCACGCATACATAAATGAGTGACAGCTTTGTGATCCCGGCTGACAGAGCTGGGGTAGCTATGGACTTGAACAGAGTGAACAAGATTAGAATCTTTGAATTGTAATGCCAATATAATAAGGAGCTTCTTCAAATATACAAAATGCAGATGTTGGGGTAATAAAAATAAATATACAATACGTGTCAAAATCAAGGAAGTGACTTGCTTTTCGGATTCCTTGAACCTTGATTTCCCTTGCTTCCAATGCATGAGAAGCCCCCAAGACGGATAAAGCACCCAGGGCTCAGCGTGGCCGGGCAGCGGCAGGTCCCTGCACGTGCACACTGGCTGGGAGCAGCTAGAGGCCAGAGGGAGGCTCCCACCGAGTGGGCGGGAGGAGAACAGGCCTGCACTCGGGGCAGCCGCCTCCGCTGCACTTGCCCCGTGACCAGGCAGCCGGCCCACCTTCTGGGCGAACTCCCAGCAGGCGGGGCTCATTAGCAGCTGGGGCCGTAGCCCAGCAGTGTGCTGTGGCCCGTCAGGCAGGGGTCCACGGACTGGCGGTTGGGAACCGCCGACCTTAGGCTTTTCATCTTCAAAGAGCTTCATGCAAACATGAAGGGCTCGATTGTATCTGCACAGCCCCCAGCCTACCCCAAAGGGAACTCCTGGAAGGATGCTACCTGCAGGAGCACAAGGAAAGCACAACCATTGTGATGCACTCGTTTTGTACAACATGCACTGCTGCACATCCTGCCTGGTGCAGGGAAGGGTGGGTCATGGCCCCACACCACCCACTTACCATGCAGTAGGCAGATGCTGTTACACTCACGGGGCCTGATTCCTAGCTGCACTAAGCTCCCTCAACTCCAGTGGAGGTCAATGGGAGCACAATCAGGCCTATGTACACATTGCTGGCACAGGTGGAAGATGAAGGCTCCTTGCGCCTTCTGCCCTCATTCTGCATAGATACTAATTCACTTGTACAGAATACAATAACTAGTCCCCTCCCGGGCATCTGTTACCCTCCCAAATCAGGCTTAGTGAGACCTCAGGGTTGTAATACACCCATATCACCTCAGCTTGTCCCACTACAGTGCCAAACTATATACAGCCAATATATGGTTTTCTCCCCTTACAGAGGGAATCAGTCATCAGCTAGGAGGCTTCCAGCTCCCTCCTTCCTGACAATTCTAGCTCCTTCCCAGCCTTTGTAGCCCTTGACTAGTCAGGCTGCAGCCGGCACCAGCCTTTTTCATCAGCCCCGATCTGTTCCCCTTGACTGGCGCTGACAGAGCAGGGGCTAATTAGCAGCTCTTGCAGCAGCACCCTTCTACACACCTCCTCCCTAACCAACCCCCACAACACCTCGTTATTATTATTATCCCCTTTTACAACTGGGGAAAACGAGACGTAGAGTGACTATCAGTGACCTGCCCACAGCTGGGTGGCGCTGAGTCAGAGGAGGATTGAACTCAAGAGTTCCTGGCCTGAGCTAAAATTGTACATCCACCTCCTCTCACAAAAACAGCCGTTAACCTGTCCTAGCAGTATATTTTCGAAGACACTGTGAGGAGCGTGTTAGAGGCCAGCAGACTATTGCTTGTGAGAGAGGTGGGATGTGATACCTTCCATTCAGGCCAGGAATCCTGAGTTCTGACCACCTGACCTGACGCCCAATTTAGCAGAAACATTACTTCATTGCCCAGTTTCAGTTGTAAAAGGGGAGCACATAATAACGAGGTGTTAGGGGCCAGGAGGAGGAGCGGTTGCTGCAGCTTGCTAACATGCCCAGCCTGTCGCGCCAGTCAAGGGGGAACAGGATCGGGCTGACAGCGCCGGTGCCGGCCGCAGCCTTTCATCAGCCCGATCTGTTCCCCTGACTGGCGCTGACAGACAGGGGCTAATTAGCAGCCTTGCAGCAGCACCTCTACACACCTCCTCCTAACTAACCCTCCCACAACACCTCGTTATTATTATTATCCCCTAACTGGGGAAACGAGACGCAGAGTGACTACAGGATTTGTGTCATCTTGTTGTGGGATTTACGTCTGTTTTTCAGTTGCAAAAGGACATCGAGGTGTTGTGGGGTTGGTTAGGAGGAGGTAGAGGTGCTGCTGCAAGAGCTGTTAATTACTTCTTTGTGTCAAAGGCCAGTCAGGGGTCAGATCGGGGCCGATGAAAAAGGCCGCAGCCACCAGCCTTTTCATCAGCCCCGATCTGTTCCCCTGACTGGCGCTGACAGACAGGCCACTAGCAGCTCTTGCAGCAGCACCCTTCTACACACCTCCTCCCTAACCAACCCCCACAACACCTCGTTATTATTATCCCTACAACTGGGGAAAACGAGACGTAGAGTGACTATTAGTGACCTGCCCACAGCTGGGGTGGGCGTCGGAGTCAGAGTGAGGATTGGAACTCAAGAGTTCCTGGCCTGAGCTAAAATTGTACATCCCACCTCCTCTCACAAACAGCTGTTAACTCGTCCTAGCAGCATTTCTAGCACGCCTCGCAGTGCTGTTTGGCAGACAACACAAGGCACCAAACCTCTCCTTCTTTGTCCCCATCCCCCAGAGAAAAGCATCACAAATCTATGCGTGGTTGGAAGGGCGATTTAGCAAGATCTGTTCCTGGAACAAGCCCGTGTTGGTTTCCTTTTATCTGCTTCTTAATCTGACCCCTTTCAAAAATCAGCTTGAGAGCAATTAGATCTTGTCAGCTCTGAGATGACACAGCTTTTATGTCATTAGCGCTCTGTCCAATAAGGATCCTCTTCATCAATATTTCACTTATGCAGGCAATCAGTTTATCGCAGGTGCCATTTCTGGAGCCAGATGGCTGCGTAGCATTCATCAGAGAGCTGGCATGCACGACTAAAGCTTACGCATTTTCCGCCTGACCTCCGGCTAAGGTTGGGGGCATAAATGTTTCAGATTAAGAAGGAAAAAAAGACGAGTTAATTCAATGCTGCCGATGGCGGTGGGAGTGACATATGGAAAGAAGATTTGGTGATATAGCAAAGAAGGGGGAAGTGCAAGATTTCCCACAATGCCCCACTAGCATGCCTAGGATAAAATAGGAGCTGATTTCCAGGCCTTGGCTAATATGGGGGCTAATTAGTTCCAGTCATAACAGCAGTGTTGTATGGTTTTTCCTTATTCACTGACTCCTTTTTTTCGGTCCCTCATGGCAATGAATCTGGCACAATCACAAACCCAAGTCGACAAAGTGAATGTTTGGTATATTACTGCGGTATTCTCATCACCAAGCAGGGGACCTGGAGGGAGAAGCCCAGGCTGAAGGAGGATTTGTGGGGGTCTCACAGTGGCGATGCAAGGGCGGGGGACTGAATGAATCCGCAGTGGGACTTGAGGGTGCTCCACATCTATAGAAGGCTCTCAGAACTTGCCCCCTTTGGCCTGAAGGCTTGTGCAGGAGGAGTGGCAAGGAGACTCCATCTGATCTAGCAGACGAAAGCCGGGACTACTTTATTCCTGCCTTGTCACCTTCACACCGGCCTACAGCATTCGGATAGATCTGGATGTGATGCCTTCAATTATTAGGAAACTCCAACCAGTGCCAAACGTTGCAGCACATCTCCTTAGCGACACAAGGTACCCACAAGCATCTCACACCTGTCCTCTGCTCTCTTCACAGGCTCCCCAGAGAATTTCAAATCGGGTTCAAGTTCTTACTCCTTCTCTTCCAAGCACTCCCTACCCTGGGCCCGGAAAGAGCATAAGAACAGCCATATTGGGTCAGACCAAAGGTCCATCTAGCTCAGTATCCTGGCAGCTAACAGCGGCCAATGCCAGGTGCCCCAGAGGGAATGAACAGAACAGGGAATCATCAAGATCCATCCCCTCCCTAGCCCCTTTTTCCATGTACAAAGACTGTGGCTCTCCCTATGTTAAGACCTCAACGTACAGAGAAAGCCATTTTCATTCCACCACAACAAGAAGTTTTAGGGCCCCAAAGGTCCCAGAACAATGCCATATCCCTGAGCAACAATGAGTAGTCCTGTAGCACCTTAGAGATTAACAAAAACAGCACTATGTATCAGCACCTTATCGATTAACTAATATTTATAGACATCTCCTTTATGCAGCAGAGCTGTTACAGGTGATATACATGAACACATTTAAAATCTACACAAACGAGACAAACACCGGGTGAGATTGGAAGAGTCAAGGTGATTACAAGGGTGAAAAAGATGCTCCAATATGGATTTCATTCAAGCTTCCAATGGTCTTTATGCACATGGTTTCTGTAAGCAGAGAGGACAAAACTAAAATTATGTTTTAAACAAAAATAATTACTAATCCCAGCCAGCTCTGGCTGTCAAAAAGATTGAGGTTTCAAACCAAAACACCAGGGGGAGGGGGTAAGCAAGCCTGTTAATTTGTTTGTTAAATATTTGCAAACGGTCACATCAATAATGCATAAACAGAATTCATTAGGACCCAATGCACAATATTATACCTGCGCCATTATCAGCAGCACATTTATTATTATAATAGATGAAAAACAAGCTTCCTGGCTGAGAAACAAGATGAATTGGAGCTCAAGCTATTTCCTTATAGTCTAAGAGCTGTAATTAAAATGCAGAATATATGGTCCTCAAAAGAAATTATTAAAAAATCCGCCTTATTGCAATAAGCAGACACCTTCCCGTTCAGAACCTGCAGCCATAGAGGAGGCAGTGCGACCACTGCATTCATTTTTCTCTGCCTCTGGTTCCTTTTCAGAGCCCACTGAAGTTACTGGAAAAACTCCCATTGACTTCAATAAGCTTTGGATCAGACCCTGGGATTGCAGAAGGAGGCGCCTCAAATATTGTAGCTTGCACTGAGCTGGCTGGTTTAGATTGTGAATTGGTTAGAGGCTAGCAAAGATGCAAATTGGCCGTCAATCACTATATTCCCTCATGGCCTAAAAGCTAGGACTCTATGGATGTGAAAGCAGCTACCAAAGAAGCAGTCCAGTGTAAAGTCTATTACAATAACTGAATAGCAATAGATCAGAACACTGACTAGTGCTTTTACACAGGGCAATAATCATTTCCAATACACAGTCCAATATTGCAGGTTAACATCAACTTCTCCCAGGAGTTTTACCTGAACAGGCCGGCTGGACTGGCTCTAAATATTATAATTAAGGCCCGAAACCACCCTGCAAGTGCCACGTGCCCACTAGGTATGTTTTTCCATATGCCAAGGGCAAGCAGAGAACTTCAGTTTAAGTGACCTTTCCTGTATATGAGTATTATAACAGAAGAAGAAAAAGTAAACTCTGCATGGGCTTGTCTAGACTACATCCCTCTTTTGAAAGAGGGATGTAAATTAGGCAAATCGAAAGTACAAAGGAAGCACGGATTTAAATATCCCATGCTTCATTTGCATATTCGTGTCCGATCACTGTTTCGAAAAAGGGCATTTCAAAAGTGAAACTGCAGTCTAGACGCGGTTCTTTCAAAAAAAACCCCTTTTTCGAAAGATCCCGTACTCCTGAAAAAATGAGGAGTATGGGATCTTTCAAAAAAGGGTTGTTTTTTTTTCAAAAGAACTGTGTCTGGACTGCGGTTTCACTTTTGAAATGCCCTTTTTCGGAAACAGTGACAGGACACAAATATGCAAATGAAGCGCAGGATATTTAAATCCGCTCTTCATTTGCACTTTCAATCTGTCTAATTTACATCCCTCTTTCGAAAGAGGGATGTAGTCTAGACGAGTCCCATGAGAGAGAGCATGCTGTGTCTGTCTCTCCTCTAACTGGCTCCATCTGAGCTTAAAATGGCAGCTGCATTTGTAGCAGGGACTTCTCTCAATTTAAAGGTACATTGCACGCAAATCAAGCTGCAAGAGATACGGTTTACAAGTGCCACACTAGACGTCGCTGGGAGTTGTAGGCACTGAGGGTATGTCTACACTACGGGACAAGGTTGAATTAAGATATGCAACTTCAGCTACATTAATTGTGTAGCTGAAGTCAAAGTAGCTTAATTTGGTTTTTGGTGCTGTCTGCAGTGCAGGAAGGTGAAGGGAGAACACTCTCCCTTTCACTTCCCTTACTCCTCGTGAAAGCAGGGTTAGTGGCATCGACAAGAGTACCTCTCAGTTCGAATTAGCTGTCTTCACTAGACCCACTAATTCGGACCCTGGAAGATTGACAGCGGCAGCTTCGATCTTCCTCTGTAGTGTAGACGTACCCTTAGTGATTTGCAGAAAGTTGCTCAGTACCTTATAGGATTGGTGTTTTGCTTTGTTCAGACCAATAAGTGACTAATGAGTTCTATAGATCTCTTGCTAGCTCTCTAAACAAACTACATTGTCCTTTGATGTTTATTCCCAGTCTCCCGAGATCTGTAATACCACCTACACAGTGTAAATTGGCTCATCAGCGTGGTTCTCAAAGGAACCTGGCTGAATCTCCCTCTTGTCAATGAAGACAGTGCCCCTGAAGACTTCCCTGGCTCTAATGATTTGCTTCGTTTACTCTGTTTAAAGTTCTGTGGCATAAATGTGCTTAGACTGAGGCGGAGGGAGCACTAGGAGCACTAATGTGAAACCATGACTAAGAAGATGGAAGTGTCAACAGTCTGACAGCGTGAACCAGAGGAGAAGCCCAGAACAATAGAGGAGAGTGAATAGATGAAATAAACATGGGGATGGATGTCACCATTAATGAAAATCGGGAGAGCGGTCAAAGCGATGAAGAATAAAGCTCCCGGGGAGTGAACAATCAGCTGCTAAGAGAGATCTGCAGAATGGAGTGAGGAGGGCTGAGGAAGTGGCTCCGGACAGGCAGAAAGGCAGGGGGAGGAGGCAGAATGCAAGGGACCTGGAGAAAAGTTATCGTCCAGTGCAAAAAAGGAAGGAGGGGCTAAGACAACAATGTTAGGGTGATGTGGGATGTTATGTGGAAGAACACTCAGCTGTAATACTCTGATGCAGGGGCTCTCTAACCTCATTGCATCACCACCCCCTTCTGACAACAAAAATTATGACACTACTCCAGAAGGGAGGACCCATATCGTAGCCACAGGAAGGCTCTGCTTTCCCAAACTGCTTGGCATGTCCCCACCCATGCTCCTCCTCCAGGCCAGGCTCCCTTCTGCCTGCTGTTCCCATGCCCCTGCAGCAGGCAGGCTGGGGCCATGACGCCCACATGGCCCATCCATCCAGGTTAGGTTAGGAACTATTTAGAAAAGCTAAACATACACAAATCCATGGGTCTGGACTTAATGCATCTGAGGGTACTGAGGGAGTTGGCAAATGTCATTGAGGAGCCTTTGGCCATTATCTTTGAAAAGTCATGGAGATCGGGAGAGATCCCGGATGATTGGAAAAAGGCAAATGTAGTGCCCATCTTCAAAAAGGGAAGAAGGACGATCCAGGGAACTATAGGCCGGTCAGTCTTACCTCGGTTCCTGGAAAAATCATGGAAGGGATCCTTAAGGAATCCATTTTGAGTCACTTGGAAGAGAGGAAAGTGATCAGGAATAGTCAGCATGGATTCACAAAGGGCAAGTCATGCCTGACCTATCTGATTAGCTTCTATGATGAGGTAACTGGCTCTGTGGACATGGGAAAGTCAGTGGATGTGATATACCTTGACTTTAGCAAGGCTTTTGATATGGTCTCCCACAATATTCTTGCCAGCAAGTTAAGGGAATATGGATTGGATAAATGGATGGTAAGATGGATAGAAAGATGGCTAGAAGGCCAGGGCCCAGCAGGTAGTGATCCACGGCTCAATGTCAGGATGGCGGTCGGTTTCTAGCGGAGTGCCCCAAGGTTCGGTTCTAGGACCGGTTTTGTTCAATATCTTTATTAATGACCTGGATGAGGGGATGGATTGCACCCTCAGCAAGTTTGCAGATGACACTAAACTAGGGGGAGAGGTGGATACGCTTGGGGGCAGAGATAGGGTCCAGAGTGACTTAGACAAATTGGAGGATTGGGCCACAAGAAATCTGATGAGGTTCAACAAGGACAAGTGCAGAGTCCTGCACTTGGGATGGAAGAATCCCAAGCATTGTTACAGGCTGGGGACCAACCAGCTAATAGTAGTTCTGCAAAAAAGGACCTGGGGGTTACAGTGGATAAGAAACTGGATATGAGCCAACAGTGTGCCCTTGTAGCCAAGAAGGTTAATGGCATATTAGGTTGCATTAAGAGAAGCATTGGCAGCAGATCCAGAGATGTGATTATTCCTCTTTATTCGGCTCTGGTGAGGCCACATCTGGAGTATTGTGTCCAGTTCTGGGCCCCCCACTACAAAAAGGATGTGGACGCATTGGAGAGGGTCCAGCGGAGGGCAACCAAAATGATTAGGGGGCTGGAGCATATGACCTACGAGGAGAGGGTGAGGGAGTTGGGTCTGTTTAGTCTGCAGAAGCGAAAAGTGAGGGGGGATTTGATAGCAGCCGTCAGCTTCCTGAAGGGAGGTTCCAAAGAGGATGGAGAGAGCTGTTCTCAGTAGTGACAGATGGCAGAACAAGGAGCAATGGTCTCAAGTTGCGGTGGGAGAGGTCGAGGTTGGATATTAGGAAAAACTATTTCACTAGGAGAGTGGTGAAGCACTGGAATGGGTTACCTAGGGAAGTAGTGGAGTCTCCATCCCTAGAGGTGTTTAAGTCTCGGCTTGACAAAGCTCTGGCTGGGTTGATTTAGTTGGGATTGGTCCTGCCTAGGGCAGGGGGCTGGACTTGATGGCCTCTGAGATCTCTTCCAGCTCTATGATTCTATGATCTTCCCAGCGCTGGGGGCATACTGGTCGCACCGCCTGCCCAGGGCTGGGGTGGAGGCTTGGTAGGGCCAGGGAATGCCAGCCAGGGGTCGGGCTGGGCTGGGCAGTGCAGCCTGGGGAGGCTACAGCCATGCTGTGCGGTACTGTTGGGTCAGGGGAAGGGGTTGGGGGGGTTAGCCTGGGCCAGGGGCCACAGTGGGAGAGGAGGCTGGGGATGCTGGCCAGGTGCCAGCAGCCACAGTGGGGACTGGACTCTGGTAGGCCTAGAAGGGGGAAGACTTCGGCAGAAGGGGCGGGACTGGGTGGGGTCTAGCTTCTCCAAGCCAGGCGTTCACCCACTGCCCATAGGAGGACCAAAGCCTGAGTCCCACCATCCCAGAGAGGGAGGCCAAAGCCCCAGGGCTTCAGCCCCAGGCAGGAGGCCTGTCACCTAGCCCTGCTGTCCAGGGTTGGCGCCAGGTGGTCGGGCTTCAGCTTCAGTTTTGGCTGCAGGCCCCAGTAACTCTAAGCCAGCCCTGGTGACCCCATTAAAATGGCACCGTGACCCATGCTGGGGTCCCGCCCTACACTTTGACAACTGCTGCTTTTATTGTCTGATGGCAAAAAGGGAGCCTCGTGTGTATTAGAAATTCTTACTTCTGAGGGTGTTTGCTTTAGTGGTTTCCTTTGAAAACTCTGGGCCAAATTCTCCTTTCAGTTACACCAGTGAATGCAGTAGGAACATAGGACATCTTGTTTGGAGGGGGCCAAGTCCCTCGGTTCAGGGCATAGTCTTTTGCATACATAGTTCAGGCCTTTTGCATACTAAGGCCATAATCTAAAACGGAAAGTCCTAGACTGGTCATTAGCAACCTAGAGAGTATCTTGTTAACAATGCCCTCAAAATATATAATGATGGTTCATTTCCACAGTGATCAGCTGAGCCAGGCATGTAATGCTCTCAGCAGTCTGGGAATGAGCCATTTTTCCTCACTCCAGTGATTATTTTATTTTCTGTAAGTTTGGTAATACTTTGTGAGCCCTTGTCAAGGCAAAACATTAGACAGAATGCCACATTATTCACTTGGGAAGCACTTGCAAGAGAGATGAATGTAGGTGCCTGCATCAGAAAATGGTTCGTTTGCTTCAATAATCAAGTGATGTTGCCATTCTTATTAATCTAGTTCAGTTATAAGCATCTTATTTTTGAGAAGAATCTTTTTTTAATAAATGCCTGTGGTAATTCAAGAGGGTTCACAACATTGGCAACTCTAAAGACACAGGCGGGAAAGCAAATATCTGGCAGTTCAAAGTAGCAGCACAGTTAATGGTCTTTATCAACAGGGATATTTGACATGGTGAAAATCTTCCCTAAGGCTGTGTCTACACTTGCACTTTCTCGACAAAACTTTTGCTGTTCACGGGTGTTTAACACCCCTCCTCATCTCATGAATGACAAAGTTTGGCCCCGGCAAAATGCACATGAGAATGCTGTTTTGTTGGCAGAAGCAAAGCAAAACCTGCTTGGTGGAGGTAGAAATATCTTGTCAGTCAAAGTACCGACAAACAGCGTTCGCACACACTGACTTTAGCCACAGAGCTGTGTCAACGCAGCCTTGTCACTAAAAGCTGCATAGTGTAGAGATGTATCTGACGACTCAAACATTCTCAGAGAAAGAGTCCACTCCTGCCCCAGAAGTTAATGCAACACCTCTGGCCAGAGCCTCAAAAGCTCTCCTCACCCAGTAGTTTGCACATAGGGCATCTCAGGGTTACTACTATGAACATCTGAAAAGCTGGTGATCAGCCTAGAAAGTTCTGGCCAAACTATGCTACATCAGGGACCAAGCAAGTTCATAGGGCTGGGCAAAATATGATCTGCAGGCCGGCTTTGGCTCACCTACCTGCCGGATCAAACCTGTGAGAGTCTGTTGGCTCCCTGCCAGCCTCACCCCCGCTCAGCACTCAGTGAAGCCAGCTGCTGCAGGGCCATGTGCTTCTGAGAATGCGGAGAGCTTGGAGGGAGAGGTCAGAGGCTTCTCACACTGCTCCCACCCCCAGTAGCTCCCATTGGCCAGCTTCTGGCCAATAGCAGCTGCCTGTTTGTAAGACAGGCAGTATGTGAAGTGCTCCTCCCTCCTCATCCCCAGTGAGCAGTACAGGGGCATGGAAGGCAGGGATGCTAGTTAAGGAACCTGCTGGGCTGCTGGTTGGGAGACACCCAGATAAGGTCTCTCAGCCAGAGCCTGCCTTTGGCACCCCAGCTCCTCCCCCCCCAACCCTCTGCCCCCTTACTCCATGTAACCCAAACTGTCTGCACCCCTGCTCCAGCCCCCATACATCTCCCCAGACACTGCTTCCCCTCCTACGCCCCTCCTCAGCTCACAACCCCTTCCCAGACCTTGCACCCCAATCCGCTATCCCTGGTCACAGCCCAAATCCATGCACCCCCTTCCTGCACTCCTGCCCCAGGTTACAACCCCCTCCCAGACCCTGCACCCCCCTCCTGCACTCCTGCCTCAGGTTACAACCCCCTCCCAGACCCTGCACCCCACTCCTGCACTCCTGCCTCAGGTTACAACCCCTCCCAGACCCTGCACTCCTGCACTCCTGCCTCAGGTTACAACCCCTCCCAGACCCTGCACCCCCTCCTGCACTCCTGCCTCAGGTTACAACCCCTCCCTGACCCTGTACTCCAGGGGTGGGCAAGACAGCCCCCGAGGACCAGATCAGGCCCACCAAGCCCTTTGATCTGGCCTGTGACTGCTCTGCCACTTCCCCACCCCCAGGCCAATCAAGACCTGGGGACAGGGAAGTGCACAAAGTCTCCTTCCCCATGCCAGAGGCATGCAGGACCAGAGGGAACTGTCAGCTATTCAAAACGGATGGCGGTTCTCACTGGGCACCATGCACCCCTGGCAGGGTGGGGGAGAGAGACAAAGATTTCATGCACTCCCCTGCCCCAGGCCAATAAGGGTCTGTGGGCGGGGGAGCACACGAAGTCTCCTGGCCCTGCCCCTTCTGACTGAGGCTCCACCCCTTCTGGGGCAGCCCATGACCACACCTGAAATTCATGAAGTGCCCCCCCCTTCAAAAATTATTGCCCACCCCATCATAGGGTGTGTCTTTATAGCGTGGATAGCTCAAGTTATATCTCTGATTTTACCTCTGATGTAATGCTTGTCCACACACACACACAAATCTCTCGTTCAAGGTACGTGGTGCTTTAAACTTGAGCTAATATTGCAGAGGGGATGCAGAATTACAACTCATCCGCATATAATCCAAAGACTGTGTGGTGCTAATCCAATGACTCTGAGTAACGCCCATGTTGTTTTGAAGTGTGGTCAGTCTCACTGAGGCTACGCCACGCGAGAACAGTTGCTTGAGCATACGTCACGCTGTTGCCTTGTTGCATACCTGGTGTCATGAAGACAGCCCATAGTGCTGCTGTTGAAATCATTTAAAATAGTGACGGTGGAACTCGGGAAATGCTAGGCCCGTGTATTCCACAATTAGCAGCGATGGCTGTCGCCTTGGAACGGTGCTGCCTGATGTAAGCTTCCATTTTTAAAAAGTTTCTTGTGATTG
The DNA here is from genome assembly GCA_019425775.1 of Rafetus swinhoei. Taxonomy (NCBI): domain Eukaryota; kingdom Metazoa; phylum Chordata; order Testudines; family Trionychidae; genus Rafetus; species Rafetus swinhoei. The sequence continues at coordinate 9,904,543 of CM033439.1, read as the reverse complement.
TGAAGATACACCTGTAAATGTGAAGAGGAGGAAAATACCTCAGTTCGCACTGGGGTGATAACTCTGAAACCTAACGATGGCCATTCAATATCCACCTCATCAGCTATTTGATGGCTGATCATTTTAGCAGAAACTGCCAGCAAATGTGTTTCTCTCACAATCCCACTCTGTCTCTTAGGTCTTCCCCCATAAGGGCCAGGTAGTATTCAACTAACACAGAGGCTGCTGCACTCAGTGTAGCTTTCATTTCCACATTTGATGCATTCAAGAAGTTGCATTTTAATGTAAATAATTCTGGATTTCTGGCTCACTGCGGCAATGCTGCGGAACCGTTTCTTTAGGAACCCTTCTGCAGAATTCAACTCCAGCTCACTGCAGAGTTCGTGGTGCACTGGTTAAAGACACTGGATTAATAACCCTGTCGTTGTATAAAAGCAGGTGCACCTTGGGTAGAAACAGTGAAAGATTCCCCCCATGCTCAGTAACACTTTGAGACTGCTGGCTTTGCCTGGGGAAAGCTGAGAGAAACCCCAAGTTAACACCGCTAGGTCAGGTGTGGTGTCAGAAATTCTTCGGTGTGATTTGTATTACTTTCCACACTTGGGAAATTTCTCTTTCAAATAGTTCCCAGTCCCTGCTGCAGTGCCCTTTAACGGCACAGATTAGAAAGTTTTTTCCAAAAGGTCTGAAGTCCTCCATTGTTTAATCAGATGACCTTTCCAGCACGGCGCTCTCATTTTCTCTTAGGTTAATATGCCACAATGACTTCAAGCTACTTAAGAGCATTGTGTTGATTGTAAAGTTGGGAAGTTCTTGGTTTCAGGGACCTCTCTCCCCACTCCTACTTGTGCGTACTGCCCACAACTGCCCTTTCCATGAAGCCCTGCACCTTTCTCAAAGGTCAAACACCCACTGAAAAATTCTATTGTCTCCTCTTTCTCTGTCACAGTTTAATTAGTTCCTAATATATTGCCCAGAAAATAAATGTCCTGGTAGACGGGTCCAGCATAAAATCCAAGCAAACTTCCCTAGCTCCTGTGACTCAGCCTTATTCAGAAAGGACCATCCTTAGGGCTGAGGGAGAGGTTAGCTCCCCCCATGTCTGTTCACTCTCTGGGCTGACAGCTGTAGCTGCCATTAGTGCTAGTTGGGTTAGGAGATGGACCCCTATCTGCTAGAATGAGCCACAACAAGACGGTCCCTTGCTTGCCCAGTGGGCCACCCACAGCTATATTATGATGCACTGCATATGCAGCACCAGGAGTCAGACGTCCAGCTGCTGTAAATTGACACCTGCGGATCTAGGGTCTGCATTAGAAGCAGATAGTGCCTTGGCACTTTTGAAAATCCCATTAGGCACCTAACAGCCAGTGACGTCAATGGGAGTTAGGCACTTTGGCACTTCTGATAATCCCTCCAGCATCTAAATAAAGCAGGGTCTGAATGAACTCTCCCCTGACAGCTGGTTGGGGAAGGGGAGAGACTTTTACAAGACCACACCTGCTCTGCAGGGGTATCCAGAAGACAGGCGTGTGTAGCTCCAAGTGATCCGCTTCGGCTGCTGTGGGGATACAAATCACTTTACTGTTGAATGAGGGGCAGTGAAATGTGGTTCTCATCTTTGTGTGACTAAAGGGGAGCTGAACGGTGCTGAGCTTGTCCCAACTGAGGGGCACAGAAAAGGAACTTTTGCTTTTAGAACTCAAGAACATGAGGCAAGACTTATCCCGCGCGCCCTGGGATGGGTGTCCAGGTCATAGTTTTATGATTATGAATCCTACTTGTGGCATTTTCCATAATTAATGTCAGGTGATTTCCCTCCTGTCATTACAAGTTTCTTTCCTACACTCTCTGCTTGCAAGTGGAGAAGTGTAGTGTGCCCCTCAAAGGTAGTGTGCAATTTCACTGAATGGGGGCTTGAGCTAGTCCTGTGTTGCATTGTTGAAAAGGATGCCCTAAATATTGAACCTGGCCCTGGTTGCTGCTGGCACCATCTGGCATAAAGGTTACATCAACACCTTTTACAAATCTGGCCCTTGACCTGTGGTGAGTCCACCTTAGAGGAGGCATGGCTGCCACAAGCCATGATTACATTTTACATGGTGGGATGGGGAAATTGCGGAAGGGTGTTGCTCACAAGAAGAGCCCAATGTTACTTGTTTTCCTAGTGGATAAATCATGTGTTATTGAGCTGGCACAGGAATGTGACACAGGGCTGGAAAGAGTTAAAAGGAGAGGTGTTCTGCATAGGAAGTGGATTCTGTATAATGACTGACCAGCCCTTTCTCGGTGTGGTTCTGTGTTGCTGAGTCTTGTGCTGTTTTTTCCCCAAAGCCCCATTGGTGGACTCAAGAGACTGCATGCTAATCTCAGCCTTCCTTTTTTTTAAAGTGAGTTTCTAGTCCTCCTGGGTGCAGAAAGAAGCTTGACCTAAGTGCATCCTATAAGCTTGAAAGCCAGAAGACTAATCCAAAGATCCCCCCACATTTAAAAAAATTCATTATTTTAAGACATCTCATGAATCTTTCGGGTTTAACTTATGATTCTTGAATTTTGGGGGTTGGCCATGCTGCTGGTGGTACCAATGGTTTCCTAAGCAACTCTGTTGACTAGCAGTTAGCACAAGTGAAGAGAAGTTTCTGCATGGAAGCCTTCATGAGGATACCACCCTATACTATCTACTGAAGGATTAACACCATGCAGACAGTAACTTGGCCCATTGCTCTGGAATCCAGTGGTGTGTTTTCCATGAAGGTACCCCTCCCCCCAACAGAACAGAGACTACACCCTGCCAACACCATAGAAGAAGGGAAATATGTGGGTGCAGTGATTAAATTAGAACTTCAATTTTCTCACTCTAGAGGGATCAAGGGATGAATATTGTGATCTATTTTATATCCGAGAGAGTTTGTGAGCAAGCGAGCAAGAGAGTTTGTCTGTCGGTTGGTTTGTTCAAGAACGCCTCCTAAACGGTAAGAGCTAGGACCACCATTTTTGCTATGCAGCTTCCTCTTATCATGACTTAAAGCAAAGTAAGGGTTTGGTTGGGGGGAGGGATTGAACCTCCCCCCCTTCAGGCCATACAGGAATGCATAGAAATAACTCCTCCTAAACAGTAAGAGCTAGAAACACCAAATTTGGTATGCAGCTTCCTCTTAACGTAACTTAAAGCAAGGTAAGGGTTTGGTTGGGGAAGAGGGGATGAAGCACCCCCCCCCTTCCATGCACACAGGGACACATAAAACCATACAAAAAAGAGACAGAATCACCAGGCAGGTCAAAGGAGCTGGCTAGGGGCATGTCCCCCATCCAGGACTGCCCCATCCCTGAGTTTCCCAACCCCTCTACCCCAGACACCCTGCAGCTCCGCCTCCCATTCATATGGGAGCATTTCTATCTGTTCCCCTTCGTCAAGGAGCAAGAGGAAAGTGCACCGTTTGCTCCATTCCTCACTCTGGCTTGGGAGCGCAGGGGGCAGATGAACTTGGATCTGCCCCAGCCAGGGTACATGCACCTCTCCCCCACTTGTGCCTGTTGGAGCTGCAGTGGCGATGAAGAGGAGCTCCTCACCTGGCTCCAAGCTGCTGCAGTGAGAGAGGGCAGGGGCTGCCCTCTCTCCCCAGGCAGCCTGCAAACTGAACCCCTCATCCTCAGCCCCCACCCCAGAGCAATGAGTTAAATGAAGAAAAACAAAAATGCACTGAGTTAAGGACCCGAGTAACATTGGGTAAATCTAGTTCTTTCATAAAAGTAATGGTCAGATCCTGACAGGTTTGTTCTAGAAAACTTCTATTGACCAAAATGGGAGTTTGTCTATGTAATGGCTGAGCGAAGAACTGAGTCGGGGCTTCACGACTTGGCTCATTGTTTACATTTCATAGCCTCCAAAGGGAATCATTGGTCGGAAACCAGTCCAGATTAGCTCTAGCTGCTGAGCACTGACACTGGCCATGGATTAGGTTTGTTTTCCACATTCGACCTGCAAGTGAGTTCCCTCCGCTCTCAGGCTACGTCTACACTATGGGGCTGTGTCTACACTGGACTACACTGGATTGAGAACTGGTTAAAAGACAGGAAACAAAGGGTAGGACTAAATGGTAAATTTTCAGAATGGAGAGGGGTAACTAGTGGTGTCCCCCAAGGGTCAGTCCTAGGACCAATCCTGTTCAACTTATTCATAAATGATCTGGAGAAAGGGGTAAGCAGTGAGGTGGTAAAGTTTATGGATGATACCAAACTGTTTAGGATAGTCAAGACAGAAGCAGACTGTAAGGGACTCCAAGATGATCTCACCAAACTGAGTGATTGGGCAACAAAATGGCAAATGAAATTTAATGTGGATAAGTGTAAAGTAATGCACATCGGGAAAAATAACCCCAACTATAATGCATACAGTATGATGGGGGCTAATTTGGCTATGACAAATCAGGAAAGAGATCTTGGAGTTATCGTGGACAGTTCTCTGAAAACTTCCACACAGTGTGCAGCAAGGTCAAAAAGGCAAATAGGATGCTAGGTATTATTAAGAAAGGGATAGAAAATAAGACCCAGAATATCTTACTGCCCCTGTATAAAACTATGGTACGCCCACATCTTGAATACTGTGTACAGATGTGGTCTCTCACCTCAAAAAGATATTTTGGCCTTGGAAAGGGTTCAGAAAAGGGCAACTAAAATGATTAGGGGTTTGGAACGGGTCCCATATGAGGAGAGGTTAAAGCGACTGGGACTTTTCAGTTTAGAAAAGAGGAGACTGAGGGGGATATGATAGAGGTGTATAAAATCATGAGTGGTGGAGAGGGATAAAGAAAAGTTATTTATTAGTTCCTAAATAGAAGAACTAGAGGACACCAAATGAAATTAATGGGTAGCAGGTTTAAAACTAATAAAAGAAAGTTCTTCTTCACACAGCGTGTAGTCAGCATGTGGAACTCCTTGCCAGAGGAGGCTGTGAAGGCTAGGAATATAACAGAGTTTAAAGAGAAGCTAGATAATTTCATGGAGGTTAGGTCCATAAAAGGCTATTAGCCAGGGATAAATGGTGTCCTTGGCCTCTGTTTGACAGAGGCTGGAGAGGGATGGCAGGAGACAAAGCGCTTGATCATTGTCTTCGGTCCACCTCTGGGGCACCTGGTGCTGGCCACTGTCGGCAGACAGGATACTGGGCTAGATGGACCTTTGGTCTGACCCGTACAGCCGTTCTTATGTTCTTATGTTCTTATGGATCTTTTTCCAGAAAGGATGCAGATGAGACAAGTCGGAATTGCAAATGCAGCGGGGATTTAAATTTTCCCGCTCCATTTGCATGAACATGCTGCCGCGCTCGGCTTTTGCCGAAAAGCGCCAGTCTAGACAGGATCTCGAAAAAAAGCCTTTTCCGAAAGGTCCCTTATTCCTCTTAAAATCAGGAATAAGGGACCTTCGGAAAAGGCTTTATTTTCCGAAAGATCCCTGTCTAGACTGGCACTTTTTCCGCAAAGCCCCGAGCCAGAAAAAGTGGCAGCATGTTTATACAAATGAAGTGGGGAAAATTTAAATCCCTGCTGCATTTGCAATTCCGACTTGTCTCATCTGCATCCCTTTTCCGGAAAAGGGGTGCAGTGTAGACACAGCCTGGCAGTTTGTCGGAAGAGGAAATGCAAATGGAGTGCTCGTTTGCAAGGCCTCTCATTTGCATATCCTCTTCCGATCCTTTGCAGAAGAGGTTTTTATGTTAAAAAGCTGTAGATGGGGCTATTTTCAGAAAAACCCGCTTTTGCAAGAAGATCCCTTATCCCTCAAAAAATGAGGTTTACATGATCTTGCACAAAACGGGGTTTTTCCGACAAATGGCCCCATCTACACAGGGCTTTTTAGTGCAAAAACTTCTTCCGCAAAAAGGATCGGAAGAGGATATGCAAATGAGAGCACGAGATTTGCAAATGAGCACTCCATTTGCATTTCCTCTTCCGATAAACTGCCACAGTGTAGACGTAGCCTCACTGAAATCAAATTGCAGTTCAAACTAATTTCTGGGAGTGGGAAGGGTCTAAACATAATGCAGAATTGGACCTTAAATCTTTGACCTTTAATGTTCTTTAAGGAAACCGAGGGCCTTACTGGGGTTATACCGACGTAAAACTGGAGCTATGCAGTGTTGATGGCTGGACACTACATTCCTTTTTACCTCCTGAATCCTTCCAATGTCTACCAATAACTCCCTGCTGGATCTGCAGGGTCAGGCCCAGGTGAGAACAAATGGTTTATTTTAGCATTTCATGGGTCTACTGTAACTTTAATGGCACACACAAAAACAGTGAACAACTATGATTATTTTTCCCTAATTTTACCATGATGGCTTGATACAAGGAGAAGTTTGGAATGGTGCAATTTGGCACCTGAAATGTACAGATTCATATCACACGTGAAATGTATCTTTTACGAGTTTGGCATAATGCTGTAATTTGAACTCAGAGAGTGTGACTTCCTCTGCTAATGCTGCCAACGAGCTAAAAACATTCAAAAAGGAGCTTTTGGAGGCGATGTGGCTTTTAAGAATGCCTCATTTGGCCACTAGACTCTTCCTCTTGCAAATCAGTTATCAGTACGCAGCTTGCTGATGGCTTCCCTAGCAAAGTGCGCCGATAAAGTGCTCCAATAATTTTCAATTGCTTTTACTCTGCACATGCCCTGAAACCCCAAACTGCTTCCAAATTCAAAGCTTATTAAAATTTAAATGCTCCTGTAATTTAAACTTGAGCCTGCTCAGTGTTGCTGGAGCTTGTCCATCATTCCACCACTTCTGGGGGGTAGGGGTGGAAGAAGAAAGTCTGTGGATTAGTGCTTCACTCTGGAAGTGAGTGAAACAGCATCACAGCATTGCTAAGCTGATTCTCAATGTATCATAAAACAGGATGAAGAATGCCTACAAGGGACAGAACCAACAGTGTCATGGCAAGAGGAGAATAATATAAAAGGAAGCAAAAGGGCATAATTCTGAAGAGTGGTCTGGGAGACCAAAGAAATGGCTTTGTGTATCCTTACTCACCAGTGAGACGTAGCCTCCTCGGGGTGGAACCCGCAGCTCTTTAACAACGCACAGAACATTAGCCAAAACATATACAGAACCATTGCACCTATGCAGTGATTTAGGACAGGAACTGAAGGCAACTGTCATACCCAATTGAAACTGCAGAGGACACGTAGGGAAACAGAATGCAATGGTCTGGGAACTAATTTGGTCATCTCTCATGAAAAGTGCCACATGATTGGCAGCAATGTGCCCTCTAATTTTTTCCACCCATGTGCGGAATACAATTTGTATATGCATTGAGGCATGTGCAGATATGCACCACCAGTAAAACCAAAAAACTAACTGTGGGAACTCTGTTCATCAGCTGGGGGGCATTAGAATCTCTCCTGAGCTGCCACACAAACTCACAACTTACAGGGAACTGATTCCGGACAGCCCAGCATCCCTATTTAACACAGCTCTTAAGTATATCAAGTTAAAAAGCTTGTGCCTATGGGCTGTTTGGATAGGACTGGAATTAAATGCATGTGTCAGTGCTTTCTTGAATTAGGGCCACAATGACCATGTGTGATCAAGGCCTGACTTCTGTATCATTTGAAAGTCTCTTCAAATATCTATTTACTATAAAGTTGCCTCGTCTGCAATTATTCCAGGAAAACGTGCTCAAAGCACTGTTGTCGCTAAGAAGCTGTGATACACCCTTGCTAACTGTGACAGTACACAGCGTGCATGGGGTGGAGGAGACACAGATGATAGAGGGCACCTCCCTGGTAGTTTTGCTAGACAAATGATTATGAGCTTATTTCTAGCCAGAGCAAGAAATCTCATCTTGATACAAGCTAGAAAATAGTGGAAAATTATATCACAGTCCTGCTAAAATCGCTATTTCCATAATCTGGCACTGAAGCACTAAAGAAAGGACACACCTTTGATGAAGTTAAAAAGAGAGCGCAGGGAGCAAAATAAATCACTGATGCTGTGTTCTGCCTTGCTGGGCTAAAAACTGAACAGGATAATAAAGTGCATCCTTGTTTAACCCTCCACAGTATGTCTGGAATTTTATAGAAATTGCCACCACATTTCTCCCAGTGGGGAACAACTGGAGCATAGGATGAGATGCTTCAAAACAGCTCTATCCCAGCCTGCAGTGGCAAAGATAGCATACGGGGGTGGAAAACCTTTTTGGGGGTCAGGGGCCACTGACCCACAGAAAAATCAGTCGGGTCTGCAAATAAGTGAGAAGCAACCAACCTCCCCGATGTGGCACGACTGAGAAGGAGAAAGACATTCCCCATACACACCAGAGCCTGGTGGGGGGGCAACCTAGTATATTTTGTGTGCTCCTGCCCCTTGGTGGGGCAGCAGGGGGGCTGAAATTTCAGCACAGGCTCCCCAATGCGGGGGGGGCAGAGACTCGGGGGCCAGATCCAGGCAAGCTGGAGGCTGCATCCAGGCCCCGGGCCTGACGTTCCCCACTTTTAATACCAAGTTCCCATTAAGTTTTTACTACTTAGCAAGGAGGTTGGGGCTATGGGATTAACATATAACGAGTTCTTTCATTGTAGCTTATTGAATAGATCATGAGTCTGCAAAGCCCACTAAAAACTCCATACATGAGGCAGAGATTAGACCAGTGGTTCTCAACTGTTTTTGGACCAGGACTCATTTATAAACATGGATGGCCAGTCCCGATGCTGTAATACCTTACGTACAAAATACTCAGGCATTTTGGCCCCAAAACATTTACTACAATCTATGCAGCGCTATCAGTTCCTCCTGCCTGCTGCCTTGTGCCCGCAGGCCTGGAGCTGCCAGCGACCCCTGCCTTTATTCCTCACCCATGGCTTGGTGCTCTACACAGCATCCCCAGCAGCAGAGTATCAACCTGCAGTAGATGCAGACCTGGATGCAGTGGATGCAGACCTCTGCCCCCTGCCACCCTATCACTCTGCTGGGCACTGTGGCTGGTTGCCCTGAGTTGCTCATTGTGCTGCCTTTTCAGGAAAGGCTGAAGATAGCATGCCCGGACCCCAGCTCCTCAGCAAGCCCCCACAGCAATACCAGCAGGGCCAGAATAGGCATGGCCAGCCCCGGCCTCACTGCAAGCACCCGGTGCCCTGGGCAAGTTTGCATGGGCACACAAAGGGCACCAGTGGCCCTGCTCTTGTGGAACTCCAGGAGTGCTGGCTGCAAAAGTGCCTCACACGTGCTCTCTTCCTTTCCGCAGCTCCCCCAGGACTCTTGTATCGGCCACTGTTTTGCAAGGCAGAAATAATCCCCCTTCCTACCCTCCAGGGCTTACCTGCGTCAGGGGCCGCTAGGGCGTGTCCTCCCGCACTTGCTGAGTGCAGTGTTTGGACACCCCATTGCATGGGCCTTTTGCACAAGGCAAGGGCGCTGAACGTTGCTGGGGCTGGGACTCCTGCCTGGCTGCACTTGCTTTCCTCACTTGCAAATCTCCATCTCCTGCTCTCCTCCTCCCCTTCCCGCACCCACTCCCAGGAGCTGCCCCACATCCTTGGGGTTGCTCACTTTCTCATTGCTGAAATCCAAACATCCTTGCCCTGCCCTGCCTCGACCCCCTGAGGCCCTGTCCCCCACCCCCACTCCCACCCACTGCTCCTTCTCCTCGGTTGCCCCTTCTTCTTGCGGAGCCAGCCTGGGAGGAGCTGATGTGGAGCCTGCCCATTGGGGCCCAGCGGGGAAGAGAAGTTGGTCCCCAGAGTCAGGGGCCAGGGCATTGGTGGGTGCCGGTTCCCATAGCAAGGGGCCAGAGTCAGGGCAATTGGGGCAGAATGGGGGGCAAATAGGATTCTGTCCCCTCCGCCCCGCAGTGGCACTTACCTCTTGATGCCCCATCAGGAAGCCAAGCGCTGCTGTCGGTCAGGCGTCAGTAGCTGAGCAGAGAAGAGCTCTCGCCGGGCCCTCCGCTGGGGGCGCAAAGGGGACAGCTGTCCCACAGCCTGGCAATTCAAAGGGGGCCAGGGCTTGGGCCCTTTAACTCACTGCTGGAGCATCACCCAGCGACATGCTCCCAGCCCTGCCCCTTCCGCCTGAGGCTCCACCCCTTACACGCACACACCCCACACCCCTTGCCCAGAGGCCTGTGGAGGCTGTTGTGCCCCTGGCTCTCACCACAGCTGTTGCTCTTCCCTCCTGCAGGGGTAGAGGCCGGTTATTACCCCCTTCTTCCCCGATACAATTGGACTTGTGACACTGCCAGATTCCCTGTTTGACCAGACATTCCAGCCAAACCCCAGTCACCTGGCAACCCTACATAGCCACAGCAGGCCCCGTGCGAGGCAGTTGGGTACTAGCCGAGGCCTCCATGCATGGCAGAAATAAGCAGGCAGGTCAATAGGTCCTGACACGTCCCTTCCCAAGGCAGTCAGCTGAAGCCATGAACTGCAAGACCCCCACTCCCCAGTGCCATCTTTCCCATAACTCTTTGCATGTTGCATTTCACTGGCTAATCGGTGGCACCTGCATGTTCAAATAACTTTATTGGTGTGCACAGTGTTAACATAAGACGAATCATAAGAGGCATCTAATTTTAAAAGTTGTACGCAAAATGTGATCTATTTTTAAAGTTTGCAGCCCTCTCGGACATTCTGGGTCGCGACCCATGGATTGAGAAACATTGGACTAGACAGACAGCCTTGCTGATGACAGAAACCACCTAATAATCATTCCACCAAATTGTTCGTCCGTAAATTCCAGCCTGTTCTTCCAAATGCCTGCAGAAATGAGCTGTGTCGTCTCAGAGTCCAGTGTACACGCTTCCCTCTGCTGCTAAATATGCATTTAAAATCACAGAAAATAATTTCCTGGCTAGAAAAGGCAGGCAGATTTATAATGACATTGTATTTATTTGTAAGAGTGTCTTTCCGAAGGGAGCTTTCCCAGGCAATTTTATACAAATTTTCAGATCCTGTGTTTGAGGAAAGGGGGCTATTTTGCCAAGAAAGATACATTTCAAGTTAGAGGTCAGAATGCAAACCCTTCCTCCCAGCCTTCCCACTCTTGGAACTTTCTTCCTCTTAATGGGTTCCTTTAAAAAAAAAATCCCGGCCCAACCCACAGTCATATTATAGCTTTGTTTTCTGAGGAACGAGGCTAAACGCGTTTCCATTACTCGGCATCTCTCCCTTCTCTTCTTTTTCTAGCAGGTCGTCGGGATTCACGCTAACGTAGAAATATCCCATGATGGCGAAAATGATACACACGCCAAAGAGGAGGCCGGCAAACAAGACAAACTCAGCCCACTGGAGAAGAAAAAGAACAGTTGCTCTGAGGACCCTGTGCCTAACACACGGGGCAGCACGCTTCATTTTAAAGGGGCTCCTTAAAGGCCGGCTCTAGGCTAGCAGGAGTGCTCCTGATGGATGTCATGAGTGGCTTTTCTTGTAAGACACTTAGAAGCTTGCCTTCCATACACCTTGCTAATTATAAACAGATGGAGTATAGATAAAACTAATTGGACTGATCAAATTAGTTTAATTAGAGCTTCTCTTCAGAATCCACCCTTTTCAGTGAAGGGGAACACACTCTTACAGCTTATGGGCTAGGCAAAAAACCATTCTGTTCCCAATGTGCTTGAATTTAGGGTTAAAATGTAAGTAGAAATCAACCCAAACCAGATCCTCATATGTTAGCCCCTCAGGATGCTGACGATCTGCATAAACCCATACCCAAATCCAGCCTCAAGCGATCCAAACCAACAGGGGCCCCTGCCCCTCAGGGACCAATGGGGCTCAGTTTGACCAGTGATGACTCAAGATCACTTTTTGAATTTAAGTCAGTCCAGGATCTATCTCAAACCCAAACACCCTTGTCCCACCTCCTTCCCTGCCCCTTCCCCTAGGCCCTGCCCCGTCCCTTCTCTGAGGTCCTGCCCAGCTCACTCTGTGGAGATGGGGTACAGGGGTATAGGGAGATGGACACCTTGACATCAGTGCCCCCTTCTCTGCCTCCTCCGCCCTGCATAGCAAGCAGGAGGCTCCCAGGGGGCAGCTCCAAGGCAAGGGCAGGAGAAGCACAGCAGTGGTGGGGAGGGTCAATTGAAGTGCCGGCAGTTGATAGCCTCCCCGCCAAACCCATGAGGATCACCTATCAGAGGCTCCAGGACCTACCAGTAGATCCCGATCGACTGGTTGGCGACCACTGGGCTAGAGATAGCTGCAGCGTGCTTGGCTCAGGCTGCCAGCAGGCGACTGCAGGCAGCAGAGGCAAAAAATGGGGGTTATCTGCAGCTCAGACCCTCAGTGACAGGGTACACACAGTGTTCGGCACATGCTCCCTGCTGCCTCTGCTCTGGCCTGCAGCGACACCACTTGTTCTGAACATCACCTATTACTGAACAATTAATAATAGGGCAGCCTCAGCTTGCCTCTGATTTGAACCATCTGCTTTGCGGGGCCACAGAGACACCCCCCCTCCCCACCAGCTCCCACTGCAGCCAGGCTGGGAGTGCTTGGAAAGAAAATAATGCGGTCCTAAATCTCCCCCTTGCTTTGCTAGCAGAAAGCCAGCCTGTGGGGTTCTGCCAATGTCCTGACCCCGGTTTGGATGCGGTCAGTAATATTCAAAGCCATACCTGCTCCAGCGGCGCTGCTTGGGCAACAATCAGCACAATGACATTTCCAAAGGCCACCGTGAGCAGCCAGCCTGCCTGGAGCACTGATTTCATGCTGACAGGAGCCTGAAAACAACAACACCAAGGCCTGGTGAGTGGGTTTTCCTTTGTTTTTGTGTTCGTCTGCTTTCCTTCCCTGTTATTTCCCGGGGTGGCATGTGTGTGGAGGGGCGGGTGTTCTACAGAAAGGGAGAGAGGACTAAGATGGGTGGAATTTTCTGCTCTACTTTGGCCACTTTCTACCAGTCTGATGAGTGCAAGGTGGTGTTAAGGGGCCGCACACTTAATTGTTCCTGATTCCTCCAAGCAGAGCACATCCCTCATCCAACACAGTGCCCAGGTCTGAGCCCGGGGGCTTTCCAGGACAGAGTGCGTGGGGATAAAGGAGACATGCTTGGTGAAGACCTGCACCCCAGCTAGCCCCACTGCTGAGAGCCTCAGAGATTCAGATATGTTAAGGCCAGAAACAATCAGGCGGGCTGACCCCCTGCATAGCCCAGGCATAGACTTCAACCCAGTGAGTTCAACTGCTCTAGCCCAACACCTTGTGGTTGAATTGAAGCATCTCGGATAGAAAGAGACTCAGTCATGACTGAAAGTCTCCCAATGCATGGAGAAGTTCCTACGTCCCTTTGTAAATTGTCCCAACTGCTCATTATCTTCATGCATAAAAAAGTGAACTGTATTCCCAGCATGAGCAGATATACAGCCTCTGTACAGCACCGGGGGCCAGTTTTCTCACTTCAACTTCCAGATAACTGAACCTTCTTATGTCTTTGTCTGCTAGATTAGCCTTTTTGTAGCAGATATCTACTCTCCAGATAGGCACCATCAGACCATGCTCAAGTTGCCTTTTGCCTTTGTAACCCACATGCCTACAGACCCATATAGTGGCACTTAGACCTCTTACAGAGAGAGACTGAGCCTGCTCTACAGCTTTAATGCAGAGCCAGCTTGTTTGTAGCTCAAGCTATAGAGGCACATGCACTGAGGTCCCAGGTTCAGTTCCACCTGTCGGCATTATACTGTCTCTCCACTAAGCGTGTCTGAGTTCCATTACTCACGCATTGCAAGGCAAGTTTTCTTGTAACACTTTCCTGAACCCTAATTTTCAACATCCTTTTTAATGTGTGGACTCTAAAACTTCTTGGGGCAGACTGATGCCCCGGCATTCAGATCCTTCCCCTTAAAACACAACTGTCCCAAATTCTGCTTGTTGTTTCAGTCCTTACTTGACAAAAGGTTTCCTTGGTAGAATTTAGAGCAGAATTTGGACCATCTAAGGTAACCAATTCCCCCAAATCTGCCTCACACTCCCGATTTCTTATAACTGCAATCCAGTAATATTTTACCCTCCTAAAACATCCTTCAAAGATCTCAAGGCACTTTCAGTGCTTGACTGAATTTAGCTTCACACTCCTTCTCTGAGAGAGGAACACTGCTAGCTCCCTTTTAAACTGAAGCATAGCGATGTTACCTCTAAGGGCATGTCTACACTAGGAAATTATTTCAAAATAACTACATTCATAATAATAACTCCCGAAATAACTATTTTAAAATAAGTGTTATTCCCCGAGTAAAGCAGGAGTACAGTTTTCGAAATAGCCAGCCGATTATTTTGAAATAGCAGGCTTGGTAGTGTGGACGTGCCGCCTGTTATTTCGAAATAAGGGGGGCTATTTCGAAATAACTCCCCAGTGTAGACCAGGACTAAGTGTCATGCACAAGGTCTTGGTACAAGTCAGTGGCAGAAGCAAGAATAGCTATAAACCACATGGCCAATACTCATGGATCCTAAACTACAAGCCATCAGACCCCAAGTACAATACCTGAGAATAAGAGAATGCCAGTCCCGTAATGGAGAACATCACTTCCCCGGCAGATATTAACATGTACTGTGGCAGCTGCCAAGCAATGTGGACATTGTTGGCCTGGATATCTTCAGTCTTCCATGCTTGAGAAGTGGTTGTAGACGTCTAAGGGGGGAAACAGAAAGTCACAGTGATTAGCTGTTGAAGTTCAGTGGCTTCTATGCACAATTTACCAAAAGTGGAGTTTCCTTTAAAGAGTGAGGCAAAATTCTACCCATACATTCACTAGGTGGAACTGTATTCTTCCACCCTACTAGCAAAATCCTGGGCAAGTCTGGAACACTGTTCCCTCTAAGCTGCGAGGCAGCAGAGCTTTCACAGGTGATTGATCAGCCCCGCTCAGTCAGTCAGCTCCATGCATGAAGCCCTGAGCCTCTGACTGGCTGATTAATCACTGCAAATCAGTGTCACTCTGTTCAAGTCAATGCAGCTGTACCAGTCTGCACAGCTGCTTATCTGGCCCAAGATATCACAGTGAATCTGTGCCCGCTTAGGACTACCCAGATGTTATTCTTCTGCGTAGCACTGACCAAATCCTCATGCCACCAAAGAACAGACCTCTAACACTTACAAGGAAGGCGAAACTCCATTAGCTGTCTGGACCTATGGTATGTAGCAGAACAGTCCTGATTCCACCCAGCAGAGGGCAGGATTACACATCTGTATGAGTCTGCTGGTTCCAGCGTGATTATTGACACTATACACTTTCACTTAATCAAACTACTGATAACGTGCACTGCAGAGATAAGAAAAATATCCCATCACAGAGGATAAGTAAGTGGGCCAAGAGCCAGCCGCTGATTTGCAGAACCGGAGCGAAGTTGTTGAGGTAACTAAAATTGTAAAAGTCATCCGAGCAAAATGATACCATTCAGATGATGCTGTTACTTATTGAGGCAAATGCAGATAGGAGTCACTTGGCATATCAAAGATGAATGCATAAAGTATGGAATGCTTGGAGTTCAGAGACCGACTTAAGAGTATATTCTCAAGGACTTAGAGAGGGTGACTCCTGATAGCATCTATGGGTTAGCCACATAATCCTTGTTCATAAAGATAACAGAATATGTCTAATCCCTTTAGGATTCTACGCCCCATTCTAGCAGCTGCGGGTTATTTTGTGGATGCAGGTTTTTTTCCCGACGTCATTGGGCTTTCCAGACATGGACATATCCTATTAATTATCCAATAGGGAGACTTTATTACCAGGGAGTAACTAACAGCACTTTACAATCTGAATCACAAAAGAACAGAGCTGAACAGTGTGTCCTGTCAGACCTGGTTTATCTGTATGGCTGTGCACTGGAAAGGCTTAAATGGTAACTAATCTGATCCCATTTATATGCTTAGCCTTTGCCAGCCAGAAATATTTGCCAGTAACAGAAGATCTGAGCAGTGGCAATTGGTCAAAAGAATCTGCATAGCTCAGAGAGTGTTCAAACCCCAGCCAGGGCTGGTTTATTCATGAAACCCTTCTTTTCCATTACTCTTAACCAGCCATGTATAAAGGCTTTCCTTGGTTACAGCCCAGATTTACTGCCTAGACCCCAGCTGAGGACTGGAAGGACAGAGACAGGTTTTTTCAACCTTACTCACAGTTTTGCACAAAACACATTCTAATCCACAAAACACATTCTAATGGCCTAAAAATTGGTAGGTTAGGTCTAGGGACATGGTAGAATCTTTCAGCCAAGTGATGCAGACAAGGGGGTTCCGATAGGATAGTATTTTCAGTGGCCACAAATAGAGAAGACTAGAACAGCTCTTCCAAAAGATGATATTCCCCTAAGCACATGCTGGTCCAGTATTAACTCAGAGCAAACAACATCGCTTAGTGAAATGGCAAAGAGCAATTCATGGATCACATGGTTTTCCTGGGAGGATTTCCATCCTATGTGCTAGCCAGGCCTTACCCTTTGTAAAGATCTGACAAGATGACAGCTTATGATGGGCACCAAAACATCTTCCTTAAACTCCCATTGAACCTACATGGCTTTAAATGGCTGCTCCCCCATTTCTGCCAGGGCAAAGGAATAGTTGCCAATGCAAGAGCAAGAGCGCTGACAGAGAGGAGCTGAATGTGGAATGGAAACAGCAT
Organism: Rafetus swinhoei; assembly: GCA_019425775.1. Classification (NCBI taxonomy): domain Eukaryota; kingdom Metazoa; phylum Chordata; order Testudines; family Trionychidae; genus Rafetus; species Rafetus swinhoei. The sequence continues at coordinate 9,887,927 of CM033439.1, read as the reverse complement.
GTTGACATCAACTGGTAACTTACTTCATTTATAAGAATGGTGTACGATGCTCCAAAGTCAAGCAGGCCTAGGTCCAGGAGGAATTCCCCAGTTCCAGTTTTGCATTTTACGTTATATCTTGATACAAGGAGAAAGTACAGTATTGCCCAGTTAGCTTCATATACAAAGAGTACAGAACACAGCCATTAAATATACTTCTAAGATGGACTAGGGGGATTGAATAGCCTATAGCTGTAGTCATATAAATTTCCTTGGGCAGCTAGACTTTTTCCTATTGCTTTGAGTTCCCCTCCTTTTAGGACTGCTTCATGGATATTGATTAAATTCATCTTACGGTACATTAAATTCCGGGCATTTTTAAATGATTTCTGCTTCCATCTGGCACTGATCTCCTTATTTCCTAGGTTCATTTTTCTTCCAAATTAAGTCCCATTCCTCCAACATTTGTGGACCAGACAATTCCAAAGGACCCAGTGAGTCTTCAGCTCTCTTAAGAAAATGAGCTCTCCCCCTCCACTATCTAGTTGCCCATTTGTTTTCAAAAGGACAGGACTTGCGTATTTCGGCAATAACGGTCTTGGGCAGGGGCGCATAGGGAGGGGGAAGTTGTGCAAACTTTTTTGAACCTAACAGGTGCCAGAGTGATGGGCACCCCAAAAATATCAGGGTATTTAGTTCAGACAGTGTTGCCAGGCCTGAAGTCCAGCAGAGACAGGCTGAAATACCAGCATGGCATCTCCCACCCAGGTTCCAACACTACCTGGTGTAGACCCCGAATGGCTACGGTGCTGTGACCTCAGTGCTGATTATAGCTTGTGCACCACAGAAAATCATGCTTGTTATCATTGCTCTGGCTGGGGCATGATGCAGGGCTCTCCCATCTTCCTGTTCCTCTCCCTACAGCTCCCCTACCTCCATCAAACCACATGCTGCTTCCAGACGTCTTGCTCATTCTTTCCCCCTACATTGCCCAGATGACACAGAATAAGAATCTGAGCCAAGTGGGAGAAAGTCACACAATGTATTTTTCACACATTCCAAGGGGTTTGCACAACCCCCCAGATTCACTTTATCTGGATCTGATAATACCTAAAATAAGATACTGGGTCAAACTGTGATGTCTTTACTCGGGTAATGGAAGTCCTAATTATTTTAGAATTTGCCCCCTCACTGTATCCTGTCCCAAGCAGTAACAACACTGGAGAAAGAGCTAGTCTTGGCATTAACCAGATGGTGAATGAATCAGACTCTGGATCACACAAAGGGACCTTGGTCTGCTGGACACCTTGTGGAGTAACCGCACTGCTTCCCTCCGCGACTAAACAAACGGGACAAGGTTCTGGTTCTGCTCTCCACTTGGCCAATGCTTCTGTTCTTACACACGTAGTGAGCAAATGGCGAGATAGTGGGTAAAGGACCTTTGTGTTAGCCCGAGAAAAGCCCCTCCCCACCAGACCGAAGGGACTTTAGATGTAGCCCAGTTAAGGAATCTTACTTTCCCCTCTCTAAGGTTGTGTAATATGAAACACTGTAGTTCTTTGTCACACTGATGATCTGCTCTGTGCCAAAGGTGACATTGACATCCTGGTCCAAAGCATTAATGAATCTGCAAAGAAGCCATATTTTATTACGGTGTCATATGAATCCAGAGAAATACAGCAGTAGATATTTTACATGAGCTACTCATTCTCTCCTAATGCGCTTTAGCTCTTAATTGTCATGGCCTGCCATATACTTTTAAGCCTGTGCTATTGCCCACCTGTTCATTATACAGTGACTGTTTCCCACCCTCATACAATTTAACCCCTTATTTTCCCCAGAGTTGTTTGTTACTGCACCCCCTTTCTGCCCTAGGACTCAGGTGTTGGAACTTGCAAACAATCTCTGCTGAGACACTTTCATAGACTGACAGGCACGGCTGCTTCAAGAGGAAGGAGATTTGTCTTCTTCCAAGGAAACTAGCCCTTATCTGCACTAGAAAGGGTTTACCAGTGCAGCTGTACTGCCAAGCCCTCCACATAGACATGAGGTTCGTGCTGGCAGTGCGTTTGTCTGGATAGTGTATACCAGTTTGGAGAGAAATACATTATACTGGCCACGTTTTTGCCAGTGTAACGGGATAGCTGTGTTTTTGCCTGCATTGCTATGTGAGTCACAAACAGTGTTCCCTGGAAGGTATGTGCTTGTGCAGCTGCTCAAGAGAAATTTGAATGCCACCCAGCTGATTAGCAGAGTGCCCACAGCTAGGTTTTCTATGGGTGATGCACGTTCGCACATGCCTTGGTGCACATAAAAATGTATTCTGCACATGGATGGAAAAGATTAGAGGGAACATTGGTCTGGAGAGTGATTATTTTCTCCCACACTCCTAACAGACATAGTTATTCTGGCAAAACAATTAAGAACAAACCAGGCCTAACCATTAGAACTGGTTAAAAAAAATTTAAAACAAAAAAATGGCTTTTTCAGCTACATGGAATTTTCCATAGCAAGGTCTGTTTCAATATAATCTTTTGGAGTGTTCATCAAAAAACCAATGTTATTTCAGCTGCCAAAAACTGAACAATTTTAGGTGGCCAGGAGAAAATTTTCAGTAAAAGCAAAGATGTTTGCCTAATTTGTTGAAATTTTGCTGTTTTCAAGTTGCCAAAAACTGGGGCAGGGGAAACATAAACTGTTTAATTAGCCAAAAAACAATCAAACCAATTTTTTTTTCAGTGAAATCCCTCAACATTTTGAAGACAAAATTCAATGAAAATGAAAAGATTTGTGTTTTGTTAGAATTTTCTCCAGGAAAATAATTTAAAAAAACCTCTCTAGTCAGCTCTGTTAAGAATATTTCCCTGTGATGTTCAAACTCTACTGACACTCCCGCACAGTTGTTACAAAAGTGCTACTAGAGTCAGCTAACTCACAAGACAACAACTAACACTCTCTGTCCGGAGACTGTGTGGGGCCGCAGACAAAAGGGGCGGGGTGGGGGCAGCCAGCCTCAGCGCTGCCCAGAGCGTGCTGCACCCCACATCTTCCAGGCAGCCCTGAGAGTCACGGGCAGGTAATTTAAAGGGTCCGGGCTCTGACTGCCCCTGCTCTGGACACAGGAGGAAGGAAGTGGAAGAAAAGAGGTTGCAGCCAGGACAGATCAGCACGTGACAGATTCTCAATATTCTATAAGGTACTGAACCAATCTGATGGATCTAAATTAAACCCTAATGAATGAGGGTCAGCGCTTTTGGAGTACACAACATTATAAATGCAGTTGTGAAGATGTTGTTGTGACACTGTATGTACCTACTGCAGTATGGAGGTGGGGAGGTTAATGAACTTCCTCTGTTATCAACATGTGGGGGTCACCCCCGTGGGGGGAAATGCACATACTTGTTCCAACTGGATTTATTTTGGATAAATAACCCCAGTTTAGATGGGCTCAGGGCCTTCTTCCTGATCCAGCCCATGGACAGGCCCATAGGCTCATGGAGTGGAGGACTGGGAAGACTTGACCAACTAGGTCTCATAACACCGTGTGCTTGTTCTGATCTGAAGCTCCTACAACCTTGTAACCACAAGGCTGCCCCTTAGGCGAGGTATGAAAAGACCGTCCTTGGCAGAGCTTAGGTGAGAGCTGAGGTGAACTCTATGAAGCTTATTAAGCTGAGTGCGGGTTTGTTCATGGTTTTCTCTGCGCTGCTGTCACCCGAAGAACGAAGTCAGTTGACATAGAAAGAGCCGGGTGGTGACTGATATCCATAGCAATGCTGCTGCTCTCTGTCTCTGAAGGGAAGGCAAGCAGATGTCCCAGGGCATTCGTCTGGCCTAGGAATACCTCGGTCAGAAGGGAGAGAGGTGCGTGTCTCCCCCTCAAGACAGGCAATAGCTGGGGAGCTGGAAGCCGAGCATGGGTGCCCTAGCCAATACCACTGAGATGAAAAGCCTTGAACTGTGACTTCTGCAGAACTCCACAGGGAGCACTGAAGCCAGGGCAAAAGCCAGGTTAACTGTGTGCCAGGGGGCAAAGCTGAGTAGGGGAACTGCAGGCAGCCTCCCATTAACCTCAGTGCCAGTACAGAACCCATCCTTGGGGGCCTGATTCGCTGCTGCCCCACACCTTGCGTAATCCCTTACACCTGAGTAACATGGAAGGTCAAACTCCACCATTGCTTGGAATGGAGAATTCTGGGATGACAGCTGTGGATGCCCACTTGGGTTAATCACTGCACAAGGTGCAGGAGAGGGAAGAGTCAGGGTCCAGGGGGGTTGGGGTGAATGATCATTATGAGTTAAGCAATTTCCAGAGCAGCAGTGACAGGACCTGTGAGCTCATGCAGCCTCCCAGCACTCACTCCCTGGTGCTGTCAGGTCAGGTGCAATAGTGGGAGAAAGTGTCCTCCTCCTTCAGAGCGACAAGAAAGCAGTTTGGGGGGTTGTTTGGGTTTTTTTGGGAGGGGGATCATCTGAATGCTGAACTTCTTAAGGGGTGACTGCTAATAATACCTGAGTCTGCAAGGCAAGTTTGATGGGAATTTATGGCTCATTGGGGACTGAGCCAAAGCAGCTGACCCCCAAAGACTCTTTTTACTTGGGAATATTGATTGGATTCAAACTTGGGCTGAGGAAGGCATCCAAGTTACATTATCTCCAAACCCAGTTAGACAGAACCAAAAACACAACCCAAAAGCAATTCCCACCTGACAGCTGACAGCCCCTTGGCTGGTTTTGTTGCCATGTCTGCAATCTAGAAATAAATCAGATAAAGAATTACTATTGCTGCCTTTCAAAGGAGGAGAAGGGGCAGAAATCAGGGGAATTAGGAATTTGATCCAAAGTCCACTGAAGTCAATGGGAATCTGCCTTAGGCTTTGAATCAGGCCCTAAGCATGGGATCTTGGCCCTACTGAAGTCAATGACCAAATTCCTGTTGACTCCAATGGGAACAGGATTCATAGGTTTTAAGGCTAGAAGGGACCATTAGATCAACTACGAGATCTTTCGAAAAAGGGTTTTTTTTCCTGAAAGAACCGCGTCTAGATGGCGCTTTCACTTTTCAATCATAGAATACTAGGACTGGAAGGGACCTCGAGAGGTCATCGAGTCCAGTCCCCTGCCCTCATGGCAGGACCAAATACTGTCTAGACCATCCCTGATAGACATTTATCTAACCTACTCTTAAATATCTCCAGAGATGGAGATTCCACAACCTCCCTGGGCAATTTATTCCAGTGTTTGACTACCCTGACAGTTAGGAACTTTTTCCTAATGTCCAACCTAAACCTCCCTCGCTGCAGTTTAAGCCCATGCTGCAGTTTAAGGGTTTTGAAAAACCCTTTTTCGAAAAAGCGCTCAGATGCCATTATGCTAATGAAGCGCGGGATATTTAAATCCCCACTTCATTCACACTTTCTATTTGCCTAATTTACATCCCTCTTTCAACAGAGGGATGTAGTTTAGACATACCCCTAGTCTGACCTCCTGGTAGCACAGGCCATAGAATTTCACCCGATTACCCCGGTATTGAGCTCATAACTTATATTTGACACAAGCTTATCTTCCAGAAAGGCATCCAGTCTAGATTTGAAGATACCAAGAGGTGGATACCCCATCACTTCCTTGGGCGGTTTCTTCCAGTGGCTAATCACCCTCGCTGGGAAAAGTCTATGCCTTCTTTTTAATTCAGATTTGTCTGGCTTTAACTTCTCACCATTGGTTCTTGTTACGTCTTTCTCCACTAGATTAAAGAGCCCTTTAGTACCCAGTGTTTTCTCCCTGTGATGGCGTTTATGCACCATAATCCAGCCACCTCTGCATCTTCATTTGGATATGTGAAAGGTTGAACACTTTAAGGCTTTCACACTAAGGCATTTTCTCCAGCCCTCGAGTCATTATTGTAACTCTTCAGTTAATCATCATTTTATGATCCCCATATGCAGCTGCTTGATAGGACCCCCAAAGGGGCATAAGGAGGGCACACAAATATGCCCTGGAGATGAGAATCAAAGCAGCAGCTCTAAGATTAAGCAGATTGGCTCTTTTTATTTGAGGAGGGCCAATTGTGTGCTCAGGGCTGGAAAAGACAGAGGGAAAACACAGTCCCTACTCAAAGCGGTAATAAAACCGTAGGGACAGATCCTCAACCAGCATAGCTCCATTTACGTTTCAGGGACATTGAAGTCAATAGAGCTATGCCAATTTACAGCAGCCAAAGATGTGGCCTGTATTAGGGATGTGAAAGTGTTAACGCGTACACAGTTAATCCATCATCAGTTAACCTTCACGGTTACACGCAGCCTCTCCCTCTCCCTCTCCCTCCTCCCTTCCCCCGCTGCTGCCTCTGTATCAGAGGCAGCAGTGGGGGAGGGAGGAGTGCTGGGCAAACAGCTCTGTGGGAGCCGCTTTCCCCCACATGAAATTTTCAGCGGTTACATGTTTATCTAAATAATGCATTTTAACTTCCCTAGCCTATACCATGCATAAGGTGATCGGAATACAGGTTTACCTCAAAGAAATGCAAACCTTTTACATTCACCCCCTCCCCCCACCTAACACACACACACACAATTTTAGTGCTAGATTAGACTGAGTTTCTGAGGGCAAGGACCTTATCTTCTGACAGGTCTATAAAAGGCCTACCACTGTTTTGGTGCTGTATGATTATCTATACATAATAAATAGTCAGAATGGAGAATAAACACGTGTATAATAAATAATTACAGCATTTATTTCAGTGGTGGATTCATGGGACTTAACAGCATCAGATCAGTTGATTTCTTTATCTGTGTAGCTGAGGGGCTCCAAAGGTGGGAGAACATCACAGAAAGTTTCTCCAGGCTGGCTCTCCCAAGGAAAGCCCCACAGGCCTGTGTCAGCAATGGGCAAAGACAGCAGCATGTAAGGACACTGAAATGTGTCCTACTCTCAGTGCCAGCAGTTCAGTTCTGCTGACATCACAGAATTTAGCCTGCGATAAAGCCGGCCCATTGCCGGCAGTGTGAATGAGAGTATAAGGTGGACCCCGGGCTTAAGAAAAATAAAGATCTTTTGAAGTGTGAAATTTGCACCTGTCCCTCCTGTATTGGAGGCAGCTGAACTGGATGGGGGAATGATGATCTCTGAGTTTAAACCCTGCCCCCAGAGTTCTGTCTGGGTCATAAGCTCAATGGAACAGTCAGCTTTGCCTGGCTCCACCCATGTTTCTCTTTGTGGCTGCCCTGATAACTCCAGGACCAAGGCAGAGTAGGGCTTGCAGCCAAGGAGCCAAGCCAGCCCCAAAATTTACACGTGATGCTGAGAAGCACTGAACCCTGACCTGTTCAGAGCTACTCTCAAAGCTCTTCTGAGCACAGGCTTGCAAGCCAACACAGTGCTTCATCATTCTTTTAAGGGAGACGATGACAAGAGTTTTGTGCTGCCAACTCTTGGGATTTTATCACAAGCCTTGTGGCCAGTGTTCCCTGTAAGAGATTCAAATGTGCCCAGCTGATTAGCAGAGCATCCACAGCACCCAAAGCCAGCAGTGTGTCTTTCTACTGATGGTGCACATCCGCACATGCCTGGGTGCACAATTTATTCCTCACATGGATAGAAAAAAATTAGAGGGAACATTGCTTGTGGTGCTTTTCATAAAGGCCCAGCTTCCTGAATCAAGAGATCTCATATGAGTTGCAGGTTTGGGGGTGGAGGGTTTAAAGCAAGTTTCTAGTCGCCATGCTTGTGGGGAAAAGCTTGACAAAGGGACCCAGATGCAGCTCAAAGGCTCCACAACCCCAAAAGACCATGAGAATTAACTTCAGAGGCAAACTGATTGTTTTACAAACAAATCTGGATTTTTAAAGCCACTGTTGTGATTTGGGGGGAGGAGGTTTAATGCGTTGCTTTCAAATGCATGGGGGGCTGGCAACACCTGAGTGAGAAGACTGAGGACTCCTAGGAAGAAGCGTATTTCTACAAGGCCCGATTCTGATCACATTTACCCTAAGGTCAAATCTGGAGTAACTCCATTCAGTTCAACAGAGTTTCTTTGGCTTTATGTCGGTGAACAGAATCTGACCCTAAAATTAAGCTCCAAAGCCATTGCATCAATTCCCAAAACTGCAGAGAGACACTAGCTTAATTGTTTGTTCAGTTCAATTAAAACTAATGGGCCTTCTGTGTGGGTTTAGTAAAGACTTGTAATAACCAGGCTACTAACATTCCATTGATGTTTTTATTCGGTGCCTGCCCCAGAGTCTCTTTTTAACGTCACTGTTGTACAGAAGCTCAGACTCTCGGCTTCCTTATCTTCTCCAGTCAGTGGCCTGGCAAGCACCATTGTGCTCCCTTGCTGCAGCATTCACCAGTTTAAACAATGCCCAGCAACACAGATGCCATAAAATCTGCTAGTCCCTCTGCAGATTTCATGCTGCTCACTGAGAAGTCAAGTTTACAGCATCTGAGAGCAATCAGACAGACTCTGCAACTGCATCTGAGCAAGTGAATTAATGAACCCGTCACCTCGTCCCACCATCTCAGCCATTGCATTAACACTGTATTTACTCTTCACTTACTAAATGGGTCGTTAGGCTTCCCTCTGACTTGTGGACAAGTAAGCTGTATACGGACTTTTCCTTCATGGGGTGGCTAAAAGTGGAACGTAATCCTGAGGAGGACTGCAGCTCAAAGACAAGGCTTTGTTGTGTTTCAGTCAATGTTAATTTGGAATACTCAGCTGGGTCCTGCAAAGAGAAAAACAGGCGGTTACATATTTTCTTCATAAGAGAAGAGATCAAGCTCTTCTTGGGGAACAGAAATCCCATTCTGACGTCCAGGAAAGTTGTAGAGGCCGATTGATGGGGCTGGTGTAGTAAGGTTATCAGCAAGCATCTCAGCCTTCTTGGTAACTGGCCCGTGTTGACCTATGTGCTTGGTGGTAGCCTGTTCAGAGCGATTCACTGCCCAGACCTTATTCTCTCTGCTCACTGCTACTGCAGGACAGATCTTCCCCCTGGACTTGTTGCGCCACTCAACTAGCTCTCTAGCTACAAAAGAAAATTATGGGTCGTCAGTGGCTGATGCATTACCATGCTGAACACCTAACAAAGCCGGTACCCAATGCACTTGAGATCCTGCAAGGAGCAAGTGCTAAGCTGCCAGGATCAAGTTTAAATAACCCATCTCCCTTCCCTTTCTTTTATTCTTTCTGGGTAAATACATGTAAATTCCAAAATCCATATCCCAGAAGTGACATTTTATTTACATCTAAGCAATGAGAGACACAAACTGAATATGAGGTTGGTTTTTTTCCTCCTGCACATGTTCATCCCAGGACAATTATCCTTTATTCCTAATTATAGGTGAATGCAATTAGCCATCTGTTCATCTTCTGCTTCAGTGCAACTCAGAAAATCTCTGTTTAAATTTTGCCACCGACGACACAGTGTTCTGTCTCTAGAAGGTGGCTCTGTGCTTCTCTTTCCAGACAGGGCTGACTCAGAGAGTGCAAGATAACAGCTTTCAGAGTCTCGAAAAACATATGGGAGTGTGAATGTTTCCTCTTTCATGTGGGAGCCGCAGGGCCTGCCTGCCAAGATGACGCCTGAACATTAGGAAGTCCATGTAGGATGAATGTAATTTAGGAGAATACAAATTTGGGCTAATATATGCTGCATACGTTATTTGAGGTGCCATTATTCACCTACTGCCGCTGTATGAGGGCTTCTTCTAGGCCATTGACATCTTTTTGGTTTCAACTGACTTTGCCTCAGGCCCTAACTGCCAAAATATATTCTTACCTGAAAGGCCTCCACGGGCTGCTGAAATAGGTCTTGGCCTTGGATTTTCACTTGAACTTTCTCATTTGCCAAATTCAGGACTTGAATTAAACTTTCTTTTGGGACAGGTGGGGGCATTGCAGTTTCCTGATGAAAACAAAATGCTCTGTAAGTGCTTCGTTGTATCCTTTATTATAGCTGCTTAATACCGCTCAACGTATAGCTTCTCTCTGCCACGACAATGCTGTCAGGTTGCCAGTTCCCCTTCCTCTCTTCGAGAAAGTTGGACTGTGAGACGGTTGATCATAACCCTAATTTAGGAAAAGCTGACCTGGCAGGAACTGTTTGTACAAGAACTCCTCCTAAACAGTAAGAGCGAGGGCCACCAAATTTGGTAGGAGCTTCCTCTTCTCCTAACTTAAAGCACGGTCAGGGTTTGGTTGTGCAAGAACAACCGGAAGCCCTGGGAAAAGGACAGTTTTCCATAACGTGCAAAGGGAGGGGCTGCTGTTCCAAGGGACGTGACATGAGAGTGGCCACTGGGGGGGCAGCGAGCCCTCAGGGGAAAGCCATCCTACTGGGTGGCCACTGGGGACAGCCACACCACCAAGGGAGTGGCCCTGGCTCCGCCATTTTGCCTGCCACCAGAAAAGGGTAAGTGGGGCTTCCTGCCCAGGAGACAGCTCTTGCTGCCTCCCCCTCTCCCCCACCCTGGGAGGGGACAGTGGGGAGAGAGATCCCCCCACTGACCCAGGAGGGGCTGGGGGAAGGGAGACAGCCCCTGTCAGCCTGGAAGAGACCAGGGGAAGGGGGAGAGAGCTCCTACTGGCACCTGAGTCAAGCCAGTGGGCTGGGCGCACAGTCTCCTCTTCCCTGGGCTGCTCCTGGGGAGAAGCCAGTGGCCACCCCCACCTCCTGCCCCTGAGCCCCTCCTCACCCTCAATCCTCACTCTCATACCTCCATAGACTCCTGCACCCCCCCACACACATCTCCAAGGCCTTGCCCTGAGTCCTGCCCCCCCCCCACACACACACACACCAGCCCCCAGACCTTAAGGACCTGGGCAACACCGGGTAAGTCTGCTAGTTGGAAATAATTTGCTAGAACACACTTTTCAGAAACCTCCATCTGGCAGACATTATTTGCAGATCTAAAGCAAATCAGCACAGTCTGTTTTTAACTAGCACACCCTACTTTTCGGTGACTGCAAAGAACGCTATAATGGCCGGGGTTGGTTCTGATTTTTTGGTCCGGTGTTTAAATCAGATCTCTCTGACAGAGATTTGAACGACAAAACCACTTATGGGGTCTGTTCTCCACACAAGGGTGCAATTCCTCATTGGGAAATAACCACACACTGGGACTGATGCTCAGACAGAACTCTCATTGATTTCAGTGACAGAGTTTTGCCTTTGCCTAAGCAAGGGGTACAGAATGGGGAGGGAAAACAAACCCACAAAATCTCATTTCAGCAAGTGCTTTGAATGACTTTTGAGAGGAGCAGTAAATAAAAGCCCAGCTCTATGGGTCATAACAAGTTAGGGGTTACTCCATGACCAAAAACATCTCGAGGGTTGCGTCTTTTATCAGCCTCAGTGAAAATTTTTAAAAATGAATTTCTTATTAATTTTGTATAAAAAAGATCAACTTATGTCTGCAAAGTACCAGCTACACACAGCCTAGAAACAACTAATAGTCGTATGACAAACATACAGCAATTGGGGAGGGGGGAAAAACAACAGAAAATAGGACAGCCTTATCAGTTACAGATGACTGTAACTAAATAAGCCTGAGTACATTCAAACCCATTTTTATTGAAAGAATTATCCATGCAAACAAATCTAAACCGAATGTAATCATGCGGAAATGAACAAAAACATCTCTATTTAAACACAGGTAGGTTAAAACAACAGAAGATGGGAAATACTACCTATCTGGAATTAGCCACTAGTGTTAATTAGATGTTTATAAAGCACTTTGATGATAGAAAGCCCTATATACTATACTCCAATACAGATGATTGGTACATCAGAATGGCAAAGATTAAAAGGAGGGAGAAACAGACAAGGTGATAAGTTATTAAAAGTGTTACAGTGTTTGTATGTGGAGCCATATCCGAACAATGCAAACGGCCCCCGGGCATATGTTAATGAAGGAAATCAAGCTGTACAATGCATTGCAAAGAGTATTCTCCAATGGACATTAATAAAATAGGCCTACAGAATCTATGTATCTATGTGGATTTGTGGGTATCTTCGCATGTGCAACTGCTCCATACTTACATTTACTTTGACTTCTACAACGGCTGCTGCTGCAAACGCCAGAGCTGCAAGGAGCATACCTGCTGACATTTTTTTAATAGGCCTGCAGAGTGAATGGAAGAGATTTCATTAATAAAAATGTAATGTAAAATGTGTAATACCATCCCTCCTAGTTAAAGATATTCCAAAGTCGTGTATTAAACTGTCGAAACAGGTGGCATTGTGGATGATGTGCTATTGAAATTGGCAATCATGTTATTTCAAACTATTCTAATATACAGTACAAGGCCAGCACTGAAGCCAATTAAAATTGATATGCCATAAAAAAGCTCTTTGCTTGCAGGTTTCATATTATTTAGTTCCTAGCTCTTCTAGTGGGAATAGATTTTGGCATTATGTTAACTTGTAATGTTGGAAGAAGCGCCACAAATTATCTATCTTCAAGTCCTTTTGAGGAAAGAGAAAAATGTAGCAGGTTCTTTAGCTGCAGACTTCAAGAACAAAAATATAGTTTGCCTCATCAAAACTTCCAACCATTTGCATCATCTGTGCTGTTATTGCTCATGCAAACACATTTAGAGTCTGATTCAGACCTGGCTTGCTGTACCTTGTGTAAACTGAGAGTAACTTCCCTGGCGTCACAGAAGTTCTGCTGACGTGAAACCAGTTAAAGTGAGATCTGAAGTCAGGTCCAGGCTGAATATTTAAATTGGTGCAAGACTCAAACCAAAGCAACTCTGGACGCTTAGCCTGTTCAAAATCCAAATGTGGTTCTATATGCAAATAACGCACCGGGTCCTAGAATGTTGGCCTGTTGGAACTCCAGTGATGGAGTCAAATTCTCAAGTTGGAGCCTGTCTCTAAGGTAAGTGAATCTGGATAACATAAAACACTTGCTGACTCTTTATGCTGTTGTAAAAGATTAACCCATTTTGGTCCTGATCCTGCGTTAGGCTCTAGCAATGCAGGCCTCTACAGCCTGGTGGAATCCTTTTGGGACCCTGCACAGTGCAGGGCAGGTGCTAGCAGATGTTAGTGAAAGACAAAGTATTGGTTTGTCAAGACTCATGTCTCGGGAAGGGAAAGAGAGTGAGTTTTGCTCCGATTTAGTTTTAGAGGATTCTTTTTAGCAACAATAGGACACTAAGATGGAGCAGGGTCTGGAGCATGGGCCTTTCTACCCTCTGTTTGTGGCATGGTGTTTAATCTGCATGTCAATTAAGGACTCGGGGGTAGAGTGGCCGAAGAACCTGTTATAATGTGGCTGCCAGTGTAAGGCCCTTTGAGACTGGGCAGAGGAGCGCTGCTCCAACATGCACGCCAGAGGACACTGTGTCTCAGGAAGGCAAAATGCTTCTTACCGCTCTGAGGTGCACCTGGGGGTGTGAGGCCATGACACCACTTGGCAAGTGGACATGGCTTCTAGCTCTCTCTGCACCTTGCCAGCTGAGCTTTGCTCACACAAGCTGCTTGCTCACTCAGGGCCTGATCCAAGAGCCACCGAAGTTCGTGGAAGACTCCTGAGCACACGGACTGCCAATGAGTGGGAGGGGCCAAAGTGGGGAAAGCCTCCATCAGGCCCTAAACCAGGAGGGTGATTGTGTAGAGTCAGGCAAGAGGGTGCAATAAGGAGCTCTGGGATGAAATGAAGAAAGGGAGAGATGAGACTGACCACTGGGGAAAATTCACTGTCAGTGAGCACCTGAGACACTCTGCCAAGACTCAGGGAATCCCCATTACATGAGACATTTACACTGGACTAGACAAAGCTCAGTTGGGAGCAATCTGCACCCTCAGTAAGGAACCACCCCCTGGTACGGAGCAGGAAGAGCCAGCCTAAATGGTCTTTTCCCTCTAACATCCCTGGACTAGCTGTCAAATGCTCCAGGACAGAGGCTAAGTTAGAAGCAAGAATAGGGTGTGCAATGGATGGATGCTCATATATCTCATCTGCTCAGATAAACGTATTTTTCAGGGGGTATAAAAAGCTGCGAAGGAATACAAAGCTGGCTGTGTGCACTGCCCCCAATACTCACGTGAAGTTAAATCTGCACTTGCTGATCAGGGGGTAGACGACAAAATCGAAAATTGGGATGAAGATCAAAATCAGGAGTGGGTTCAAGAACTGCAACACCAACGAATGGACGAGATTAGGCAATACAAAGTGACTTACAATAATTAAACCCATAACACTGAACTGATGCCATTATAGGAATAACACAAGCCCCAATCACTCAAAACCCCCCTCAGCAATGTAATTGTACTTTGCACTTCGATAGCTTGATCAATTTAAGGTTCACACAAACATGAATATATTCATCCTTACAACATCCCAGGAGATGAGTATGTGTAAAGAGCCCAGCGTTCCAGATGGGGAAGCTGAGGCAGAACATTTTTATGTGCGCAAAGAAACATGCTGATCACAGAGATGGGGGGATTTCCAAAGGTTCAGAGCTCTGTTTAGGGAATTGACCCCAACATTCAGCTGCTTAATCAGCAATGATGCAAAAATTTTGGCTTTTCAATATTAGGCTAAAAAATCTCAAGAGGAGAGACTCTGTGAGATTTCCAACACAGCCTGCTTCCCATCTGCTCAGAAGTCTCCTAGGAGCAGCTTCTCTCCTGGGAAGAGAGAGGACTTGGAATTTCTTTGAAGTAGTTCAGTCACTCCTAGAGAGCCCACAAGTGCTGTAATCGGCTTAAAACATCCCCTTTCTGGCAGGGAGGAGTGAGAATTTATCACTGCTGCAGAGATGCTGAGTGCAGCCATGGGATCAGGGGAAAGGAGAGGTGGCTTGTGCCTTTTTTTAGGTGGGGATTGTTGGGGGCTGGTCCCACCATCAGTGCTTGTTGGAGCATCTCAGGGACCCAACAGTACCTTGGCTGCAAAGCCCCTGAGGAACCATTATGATGAGGCAGAGAATAGAGAAAAGCCAGGGCCCCATATCTCACTCCCAATCCACGCCCTTGACACACTGCCTGCATCTGAGGCGGGGAGTAGCCGCTCTGCACTGGTTAGCAAAACCTTCTGTGCTCACCCACATTATGCCAGCATAGCACGGCTGCAACACAATCATTTGGTCTTGCCTCAGAGCAGGAGGCTGGACTTGATGACTTCTTGAGGCCCCTTCTAGCCCGACATTCCTGTGAATCTATGAATTCCCGCTGAAGTGCCTTGTTTCACAGGAACGCACCATTACTCAGCAAAATTCACCTGGCAGGGCAGACAATCCCCCCACAGAGCTAGGGGGAGATCGAAGGCCAGAGAACTAAGTTTCACCAAATTCATAGCAAATTACGGAGTTGATCCTGCACCACTAAAGTCAATAGGAATGTTGCCATTGTCTTTTAGTGAGAGCAGGACTTGACTGTGAGGGTGCGTCTACACTGCACCCGTAGCTCGAAATAAGCTACATACTTTGAGCTATGCATTGTGTAGCTTATTTCGAGTCAATTTCAAAATAGCTTATTTCAAAATTTAGCACTGTCTACACAGCACTTCTTTCGAAATAAATCACTATTCCGAAACGTCCCTTCCTCCTCGTGGAATGAGGTTTACAGGGACGTCGGAATAGCGAGCCCGTTATAACGGGTGCATTTAAAAGACGTGGAATAGCTATTTCAGGATACCTTTGGTATCCCGAAATAGCGCTGCAGCGTAGACGTAGCCTGAGTGAAATATGAATAAAAAAGACAGGACATTTACAAGGACCGTGCTTCTGTTACCTGCATTTGGTCTGGCTGAAAGACTACACCGCCCTGAAATATACAGACATTCAAACTGATTAGTAAACACAACACAACACCATGTTTATCGAGAGCAACTAAGCCAACAGCCCATAACGCAGATCTGGGTAGCTGAACTGGCTTTGAGTGCTTTCCCTTTTTGCTTGAACGCTGGATGCTCTGTTCTCCCTGATATTTCTCTTCTCAGGAAGTGGTGTTTGAACTGAATCCCTTTACAGAAGGGACAAGAAGCCCTGGATAGCGGGCAACTGTGTGAGATCCAATCCCTAGAAGCTGTTTGATAACGGTAGAAGCTAATGCCCCTACAGTCCTAAACTTGGTAGGGAAGGAAGAATGGACATTTTGGAATCCAGATTGGGATTCAAATGTTGAGCTTCCCCCCCATCATCCATAATGGAATGAACCAAAATGTCAGACAGCAGACTTTGGGAGAGTTAAAATTGCAGTGCACACAGTTACAAAGCTAAATATCCTGTGGCAGGGAAAAGGCCCCTCCTCCCATCAGTTTGTATACGGCGTGCTAATCTGGCATTAAAAAAATAAGAGCCGACACATATTTCAACTCACACAGGAATAGATATGACTTTCCTTTCTCTTATTAGTGCTCTCTCCTTTCCGAAGAAGAATGCTTGACTGGGGGACCAAGGGAGTTATTACACAGAGAAATGCTAAAAAAGCCTTACAAAGGCCGTTTCCCCTTGAGGTGCACAGAGGAAGTGGGACAGATTGATATACAAGCCAAAAATCCATAGGAACTGTTGGGACAAAAAGTGCTAAACCGTTTTGTTTTCAACCAGAGAATGTTTAGTAATCACTGTTGATTCTTATCTGGTTCATTAATGTCTCGTTAAACACACGCTTACAGAAACACACACTACAATGTTCCTAGTTACCAGTCGCAAGGGCTGCGTGAACTTTCGTTGACTTTCCTTTCTGGGAAGGAGGAATAAAATACCATGTTGCAATCTTTTCATGCTTCACTTGGATTAATTACCCTAACAAGTGACAATCGCCATAGGCCCAGTGTTCAAAAGGCTCACACTTTGGAGTTTAAATTGGAACGTCCACCAAGGAAACAGGCATTTGCATGCCCAAGTACTGAATTGTGTGTCTGCCTGTAAGAGCTGGATGGCCTATTGAGACACGTGCAAGGCTTAATTTGTGCCATCTTGCTGAGGATAAATCCCAGCACCTCGAGGTTTAGCAGTTCATAATCCCAGACCTTCTGGGCTTGCTCCATCAATTACGAAAGTAAAAATGGTGTGAGCCCTGGCACCTCTTGTCTTACAGATTAAGCACAGCACATACATCTGTAAATGGGGGCCTGTTGATAAAATCCTGACCCAGACGGTTGACATACATTTATACCTGGCTGCACACTGTTCCATTTGCAAGTCACGTCTTCATGGGACTTTCTGGATATTAACTAACTAATCCTCACGACAGCCCCATGTTTTACACCTGAGGGAGAGAAGTCAGTGACTTGCTCATGGTCACAGAGCTAGAACTCAGGTAGTCCCAGCTCCCAGAGCTGGGCTTAGTTCACTGGGCATCACTTCTTTCCATAATGTTTCATGATCATCATGAATCCTGATCTGTACACCTACAGCTTTTTTTCCCCCCTAATCTATAAAACTGTGACTCTTATGAGGTTGCAAAGCCGCTGGCTTAACTGTTGTGAACAATTAATTACAAAAAGCCATGGTTACGACTAGTTTTATTAATCTTAAGTACTTACGAAGTCTGCATTCATTCTAGTGGCTTGCAGAGTCCATCTAGATCCCTAAGGACAAAAGAGGCCATTGTAAGTACCCTGGTGTGCTCTGAGGGACGGGAGAATAAGGGAACAGAGGAAAAAGTGAAAGCTGGAAGAGCCTTACTTCTCTTCCTCTTCCTTTACTCATTCTCCCAGTATCTTTTCTGCTTGTTTCTCCCATCTCTGCTTCCCTTCTCCCTCCACCCCCTTTTTCTTCTGTTTTAGGCCTGGCACCTTCTTTTCACCCACCTCTGGCACCCCCCCATCCTAGAAACCACGCTGGAGATTGAAGGCCAGATGACCCTAAATGGCAGATGCTGCCTCATGAAGCCAAGCAGATATCTGCTGGGGAGGTGAGACCGCCGAAGCCCTGAGTGTGCTGTGATTTGCATGGCGTTACTGTAGCTTTACACTGGTGTGACCAAGATCAGAACCTGGCTCCAACACAATGTCTGTACTTTGTTATACTCTACCTGCTGGTCAAAGAGGGCCCAGAACATTGGCAGCGGGATGAACAGGAAGAGAACTCGTGTCACCATTTTAATCTCATTGATCAGTTGCTTCTGTGAAGAGGAAACAGGTGGAAAGACAAAATGGAGGTGGAACAGCTAACAACAATTTCAGTACCCCGTGCATGACGGTCCCTAATTAGCTCCGAGTAAGGGTGTGGCAAAGCTTTATCAGACATGCTACTCCGACAATTTGCAATACACAGAGCCTAGAGTTTAGGGCTGACCACATTCTACTTGCGGAAAACTGAACACCCTTGCCCCATGACTGCCCTACCCCTCCTCCAAGGCTCCACCCTTTGCCCCACACTTTTTGAGGTCCTGCCCTCACTCACGTCTCCCTCTCCCCCCCACTGATAGCTGTCCCCACCCTCACTCACTTTCACTGGGCTGGCTTAGAGAGCTGGTGTGTGGGGTTCGGCTGAGGGTGCGGATTCTGGGGTGGGGCTGGGGATGAGGCATTTGGGGTGCAGGAGGGTGCTCTGGGCTGGGACCAATGGGTTCAGAGGGTGAAGGGAGAGCAAGGCTGGGGCGGGGCTGAGGTGCAGGGGCAGCTCACGGGACAGGTTCCAGTCTGTGCTTACTTCAGGCAGCTCCTGGCAGCAGTGACACCATTGCCCCTCTGGCTCCTACATGGAGGGGTGGCCAAGAAGGTCTGTGCACTGCTTCCTCCACAGGCGCCTCCTCTGCAGCTCCCATTGGCCATGGTTCCCAGCCAATGGGAGTGGCGAGGGTGACACTTGGGGTAGGGGAAGTGTGCAGAGCTCCATAGCTTCCCCTATGCTAGAGGAGGGATATAACAGCTGCTGCCTGGGAGCCACACGGTGCAGAGGCTAGCAGGGAGCCTGCCAGCCCTGCTGTGCATGAGCAGTCTCACCGACAGTGGAGGGAAAAGGGGGGCAATTGCCCTGGAGCCCAGCAATTCAAAGGGGCCGAGGGTTCCCAGACACTGGCACAGCTACTGTAGCCGCGGCAGCATCTGGAGTCCTGGGCCCTTTAAATCACCACCAGAGCACCCTTTGTGCAGCTCCGAGGGATGGAGGAGAAGGGGTGAGCACCATGGTCCGGGAGGCCCTGAGGGCTGGCTGCCAACCACCCCACACCTGAGGCCCCATCCCTTCTGGGGGTGTGAATCCAGCCCCCTTTCCACACCTTGCCCGGGGACCCATGGAAACTGTTGGCCCCCCTGTACATGGCGCCACCATCTGGAGAGTCACTGGCCTGGTTAGCGGTGCTGACTGGAGCCACGAGGCTCCCTTTCCGACCAGGTATCCTGGGCTGAAAACCCCTCACCAGGTCACTAATGAGAATCAAAATCCCATTGCACATACACAGCGGTAGACCCTGTCCTAGTCCTAAGGTGTCTGGAGATTAGGAGGTCAAGTAATAAAGAGAGGCTGGCAGGAGAGACAATCAGATATATACAGTATTTACATACATAAGCCCTGAAGACCCTGCGTCGTGCTGGTCATGGATTTTTTAGCGCTGCCTGTGTTTTATCGCTTGACGTTCACTAATGGACAGAGACTTGTGAATTTGTGTGTAAGGGGAAACTCTACTGTGCTGGTGAGTGCTCACTCACAGGCACACGGCTTGACACAAGGTGTCCCTGTTACAGCCGAGGAACCCGAGACACCACACAGCCCGAGCCAGGTCGCAGAACCGGATACTCAGCCACTTCCAGGTAAGGCAGGGGTGGTGGATTGGAGCCTGAATTTACCACTGTACATGGCCAAAGAGCCACAGTAATATGTCAGCTGTCCCCAAGCAGCACCTCCACCACCTTCCTGCCCCCAGCACCGGCCGGCACCCCCCAATTAGCACCTCCCCTGCCCTCCTGGCCACAGCACTGCCTGCCTGCTGGCAGCCCCGCTGATCAGCACCTCTCCCTCCTTCCCCGCACCTCCTGCTCAGAGGCGCCGGAACAATCTGCATAGTGGGGGTGCTAGAGCCATTGAGGCAAAGTGTAAACTCTGTATATGATGGGAACCACTTCACGTCTGGGGGCGCAGCAGCACCCCCTGCACCCTGGTTCAGCACCTGTGCTTCTACCCACCTCAATCATCTGTTTCATGGCCTGCAGGAGGCTCTGGGAGCGGGGAGGAGCGAGGCCATGGCAGGCTCGGGGAAGGGGTGGAGTGGGGGCAGGGCCTGGGGTAGAACTGAGGGTTGAGCAGTGAGCACCCTCCCTGGCACATTGGAAAGTCAGTGCCTGTAGCTGCAGCCCTGAGTCGGCCCCTATGCCAGGAGCCGCGAAAAGCTACGTGTGCCTCCAGAGCCACAGCTTGGCCACCCCCGATGTTCGTCGTCACTTACTGAGTATTTTTCGGATGCCCAGTCTAGCCAGTGCTCCCTCCTGGGGATCCGTTTGGAGCGGTTTTTCAGCCGGTTTGTAACAGCAAACTAGTGGGAAGAAGAAACAAGGAATAGGTGTGACTTAGGGGTATGTCAACCAGTCAGACCACCACCCTTCTCCCATCTTTCATCCCCCTGTCCACGGAGAATTCCCAGCTCAAAACTCCCCTCAGCATTCTCAGTCCTCCATAGTACGGACTCCACAGCCACCCGAAACAATGCAACCGTGTTTTCTTTGTTCTCTGCCTTTCTGTTCCTAGGGGCAGCTGCCTTTTTTGCCAGGCACATTACGCAGGAGACACACAGGCTGTGTCTAGACTACGTGGCTCTATCGACGGAGCCACGTAGATTAGGGTTGTAGGCACAGGGAAATGAAGCGGCGATTTAAATAATCGCCGCTTCATTTAAATTTAAATGGCTGCCGCGCTGAGCCGACAAACAGCTGATCAGCTGTTTGTCGGCTCAGCGCTTATCTGACGCTCGCGGTCAACATCAAAGCCCTTTGTCGACCGCCCCTTATTCCTCGTGGGATGAGGTTTACCGGGCAGTCGACAAAGGGCTTTGATGTCGACATGAGCGCCCAGACTAGATGCTGAGCTGACAAACAGCTGATCAGCTGTTTGTCAGCTCAGCGCGGCAGCCATTTAAATTTAAATGAAGCGGCGATTATTTAAATCGCCGCTT
Organism: Rafetus swinhoei; assembly: GCA_019425775.1. Classification (NCBI taxonomy): domain Eukaryota; kingdom Metazoa; phylum Chordata; order Testudines; family Trionychidae; genus Rafetus; species Rafetus swinhoei. The sequence goes on along the minus strand of CM033439.1, from coordinate 9,866,874 downwards.
CATTTCCCTTTGCCCAGTAAACAAATCTACATGGCTCCGTCGACAGAGCCATGTAGTGTAGACATACCCACTGTGTCTCTCTCTTTCTCTTTCCCACAGAGACTTTCCTTGCTTTGCAGTTCCTCTAAATCAAATGGACGTCGATGTCCTTTGCATGTGGAAACACAGCACATGAAATCCCCCAATATTTTTCTCACCTCAAAATCTACCTCATCTTCCTACGCCCCTTTTCTCCACCCCCCTGTTCACTCCAGCCCCAGATCTGCCCTTCACTGAGTACTACACATTTGGGTATTCTTGCTCTTCATATCCTGCAGCCAGCCCTCTGGCTCTCCCACCAAACGACCCTCTGGATCCCTTCCTTTTTTTGAACATCATTGCATTTTTTTTTTCTCCCTGATCTCTTTACTTTGGGACCTGACCTAGGAGCCTCTGAGCCCTGGTCTACACTAGGGAGTTATTTCAAAATAACCCCCCTTATTTCAAAATCATAAGCGGAGTATCCACAGTACCAATAACGGGCCAGTTATTTTGAAATCTGTACTCCTGCTTTCCTGGGGGAACAAGCTTATTTTGAAGTAGTTATTTCGGGAGCTATTATTTTGAAATAAGTTATTTTGAAATAATTTCCTAGTGTAGACATGCCCTCTTATCTCCAGAGAGCTGCTCTCAACTGAGTCAGTGGAAGCTGAGGTATTGCAGGGTAGACTCTTTATGATTCCGCTTCTCTCAGGGAAGTCTCGCCTGATGATTAAGAGAACTAGTGTATCTCTCCAAGGCAAATGTGTCCCCAGCCTCCAAGATCATTTCCTACTTGTTTTAAGACCAGTCTCAGGAAAAGTCTTCTTATTTGAAATTCACTTAGCTCCACTGCATTTATTTTTCTTTTTTAGAAAGCGCAATCTGAATTGACCCCTGGCACAAGGGGATAAATGCCTCATTATTTACAGCAACTTTATAGTCAGAGGCTACGTTTACACTATAGACCTGTACCGCTGCAGCTGCCCTGCAGTCAGGTGTCCTGTGGAGCTGTTCTATACCAACCGGAGAACGCTCTCCTGTCAGCATAACCTCTAAGTGGCAAGAGAGTGTCTCCCACCAACAAATCACACTCCACACAGGTGCTTCTTCAGGTATAACTTATGTCAGTCAGGGGTGTGATTTTTTCACACCCCTGATCGATAAAATGTTACCAACAAAAGTGCTAGCGTAGACATAGCCAGAGTTTTCATTGCTCTGCCTTTCTGGAGGACTGTTTGTCCCTTTCTCGAGCAGGAGCTAATTTTGGGGCCTTGCAGCTTGGTTTCCCATCAGAAGACAAATGGGTATTTTCTATGCGTGACTTGTTTGTTTATACTCCACTCCTTGACAAACCAATGGCCTGTTCCCAGGCATCAACTCTGGGTCAAGGATTGAGGCTAGTTAGAGAGATTAAGGCAGACAGAAAATGCTTGCTGCTTGCAACAATTCCCCAGAGGAACTATATGGCAAACACAGTATTTCTTCAAAGACAGTTCACTGTCTCTTTTTTTTGCATGCCAGGAAAAAACCCTGGTAAAACTACACGTTACAGTATCATAACAATATCAGTCTGAGCTTCATTGGGTACATGTGCTGCTGCTCTCTGCTGAACTCATCAGCTTTGGAAAAGTTACAGAACAGCAAATAAAATAAAACAGAATCTGAGATTCGGCCACTCTGTGACTTTTCAGTTTCCGCTCAGAAAACAGAAGGGTCAGATTCTACCACCTGAGCTAAGGACAATTTGCAAGCAGGGCGTGGTGGAAGGATTGAGGGAGCTTCCAGCAGCAAGTCACCCCACTGTCCTCAGAGGAATGACTTGTAGAATAAGGCACCATTCAGCATGAGAAAGGGTGTCAAAATCTGTCCCCAAATGAGTCCTCCTTCCTCACAGTGCCACACAAGGAGGCCGACAGATTTGCCGGCCCCTTGCGGAAGGTGGAAGGACACCCGGGCTCCCTGCTTCTGGAAGAGGCAGGGCCTCAGGTGAAAGGGGCAAGGCAGGGGGCAGACCCAGAGCACACTGTGAGGTGTTCCAGCGGCAGTTTAAAGGGCCCAGGGCACCAGCTGCCGCTCCTGGGAATCTCCAAATTACATGATGGTATGGCCTCTCCCCAAGTTACGAACGAGTTATGGACCAAACACTTGGCCGTAACTTGATCTGTTTGTAACTCGGACCCCATTGAGTTACATAGCGACCGTGCTGTTCGTAAGTGTGGGTCACGTTCTAACTCGGGGGCCTCCTTTACGACCGCTCCATGGGAGCTTTGGTCATAAATGCGAACGGTCATCACTCGACCGAGCGCAACTCGGGGACCGGCTGTATCAAAAAGGTACAAAACTGACCCCAATGACAATGTGCTTTTACCTGTGAACTGTGCATAAAAAGGATTGGACAGAAATAAGCTCACCCCAATGCACTGGCAAACTTCGAGTAAGATGTTCCCTCGTGGCGGAGTTTTTTTGTACATTCCACTTCCAGCAATAAACACACCTGTAAAACATTAGAACCCAAGTCTGGAATTTTTCCCAGTTCTGTATGGCTACAGACCTTCTCCTGCGCAGAGACCTCCCAGGGACTTCAGCAGGATTGGACCCAGAGTGTATGTAGCATAAAACAAACACCTAAATATTCACGCGCTCCTCCACACACAGGTTGTGAGTATAACATGTCATTTACATGTATTCAGTGGCGTACGCCATATAGAGACTTTCAAGAGCTCGAAGGGTAGTTTGGCACCCAGTTCCTTTGGATATCAATGGGGCACCTCATTCCTATGCGAGCCTTTGAAAATAACCTCACTTTGCATAGTCTGAGGCAAAATTATAAACAGCCAAGAACTAGGCAGGCCATTCATCCCGTTTTAAACTGGACAGTCCCCTCTCTACTTGTTTTGTTGTCCATCTGTGTGTAGTTTTGTCCTGTATCGAATGGGGACCACCATTTTACAGAGCACGCCGATCTGCCACCACCACCAAGTGCATGGGAGGTCACCTGGGCAGGGGGTGGAGCAGCGTGCACTTCAAAATGGTATCCACATGGTGCATACAGCATCACACCAGCAGGGATGGGCCCATGCCATTCCTGGAAATATTGGAATGTCTGGTATTTTGAGAATGCAAGAAAGGCCACCTGACCCTAGACCTAGAAACTTGACCCAAATCTAACTGTTACATCTGGCCCTTATTTGCAAACAAGCTGAGCTAAAAAAAAGAGAAAAAAACCAGTTACAAACCCCTAGAACTTTGGCGGGTGGAATCCAGATGCAAAGCTGCATCCAAATTTTGGCTCTCTCCTCCATTTCTAGCATTTTCCCTCAATCCAAGTTGTTTGTTCATCGATTCCAAGGCCAGAAGAGACCATTGTGATCATCTAGTCCAACCTCCTGTATAACACAAACTATTGAACTTCCCCAAAAGAACTCCTGGAGCAGATCTTTTCCAAAAACATCCACTCTTGCAACCAAATGGTCAGTGATGTCGAATGCCACAACCTCTGGAAAAATTATTCCAAGGTGTTCACTGAAGTTCACAGCTCTGGGTATGATGGGATAGACAACTTGAAAGACCTTTCCCTGCCAAATCATTCTCCCCAAGCACAGGGTACACGCACAGCAAAGCAGGTTTCTGAAAGTGTCTGAACTGGGGATGTTCAGGATGAAGTCTCTAGTGTTGCCTTAATTATCTGTCCAGGCAAAATGCTCACAATTGTAATGATGAGGTGTGTAAAATGAAGCACAGAAATGGCTAAAAGTATAGAAGATTTGCCCATAGTCACATATTCTAATCTTTAATCCCCTTCCCTAACCATTAGACACATGCAGTGCACCTTGGAAGGGGCTTAAAGTTGCAGTCCCTTCTAATCATATGGTTCTATGATTTCCAGTTTTCCATTGTAAAGAGTGTGTATTCAGTGTCCCAGATCCTATTTACTTTGTCTTTTTTTCAGCATGCAGTGAATGCTGGAGGAGAACCACATCAGAAAATAGACTGGCAGCCAGTTTGTGCAATGAAACTGTAATATTTGCGAGTCAGTTTTCCCCAGCTCTTGAGCGCTGCTAGAAGTACTTGTTAAATATATTTGCATAGGAAACCTCAGGTAGTATTTTAAACTGATAGGAACAAACCTTGTGGGAACTGGGAAGCTCCTCAGAGCCAGTCACAATACCCTTTTTTTAAATCAGTTGCTGCAACATTAATTGTTGGATGATTATATTTTCTAGTGTCCTGTTCTGTTCTCTTTGCTGGAGGCTCTCCAGAAAGATGCCACGTTCATTATCACTGGAAGAGTGAATTTCCAGGTCATTGATGTTACAGCTAAGCCAATATTTTTTGAAAACGGCATGATCTCTTGGCCTGTTAATTAAACTAACAATCTGAAAGAGAACTGGCACAATACAGTGACGAAACTCAAGTGCAGCATAATAATGGGAATGAATTAGACTTGTTCTCACCAGTAGTTAACAATCTGAACAGTGAAACAAACAAGTTGATGTTTCTCTTGGTCACTGAGGAATGGAGACAGAGAAGTGGCCAGCATTTGCTATTTTGTGAGGGCTATGGCTAAGAGGAATATGTTGGCAATAAGACAGTGGGTTAAAGTGGTAGATTTGGGACACTGTGTAATTACAGCTAGCGCCTGAGACTGCAGAACAGGAATATACAATATTATCACTGTCACATAATAACAGGCCATAACAGTCATTATGTGGGCAACTCCAGCCAACCAAAGCAAGACAGCTCAGAAATAAGGCGGTTGCTCTAGTCTCAGTTAATCCCCCGGGGGAATCTCTGAATAGTGAATAGGTCATGAAGCAAACACTGGATAAAAAGCTGAGATGACCCCAAGCTGCAAACTGTGTCAGTCTGAGGTAGAAGCACTGTCAGAAACTTCCATCCTGAGATTACTGAGACAGATATGGTAATTTCCTGGACTACATTTGGATTATGTGGCTATACTAAATTTATGTATCATTGCGGGCCAGAGATTGCATGTAATTCCCTATGAGAAGGTGACGGCAGACCCTCTAGGAACTAAGAACAGTGTGTGTAGTGGGGGATAGGCAAATTTGCTCTGATGGGAACATCCTCAAAGAGGTACTACCTCCTGGGGAGGGCTTGTATATTGTGGTTAAGTGAATCTCCAGACACCAACAAGGAAAGGACATTTGGATAAACAGACTGAGTTAGTTTAAATTCAGAGCTTTCTTTCTGATTCAACAGACAGACAAGACCTTTTGTCCAATGGAGGTCCCAATCCTTAAGAAAGGTTGGAAGAATTTTGGCCTACAGAGACCCCATTAGACTGATGGGTGGCCTCTGGTAAGATTTTAGTATTCAGCTAGGAACATATATATGATTTTCTCAGAAATGCTTTTACCTCCAGAATAAATATGCTTGCTTAGAAACAGCTCAATGGTAACTTATACCATCTGCCAATTCCACTGTTCATAGACTTCAGAAAGAAAGAAAAGTACAGACACCAGTCTGTTTAGGCAGTCTGGCTTGTCATGGAAAAACTTCAGTCAAAAGAGTGAGAGAGGTTTCCACCCAAGACTGGAGACAGTTAAGGAGTCAGTAGCCAAGAATAAGTGCCCTTTGTTGGCCACAAGGAGGAAATACAGGGGCAATTGTCCTGAACTATGAGAACTAGGAATACAAATTGTTCAGGCCCCAAAGGTCAAACTTGTTCAAGGGCAAAGTTGCAAACTGCCACAATGGGGCATTTCCTTTGAACCCTCTTGAAGCTAAATCATGTGAGGCTATTATATTGTGACACATACCCCACAGCATCATCAGATAAGGGTCACAACATGGCACCTGCTGCAGAAAGGCTAGGATGTGTCAGCTACTAATAAGAGGAAGAAACAATAACAGGAAACTTGGAAATGGCAGAGGTGCTTAACGACTTCTTTGTTTCCGTCTTCACCAAGAAGTTTGATGATGAAAGGATGCCTAACAAAGTGAATGCTGGTGGAAATGGGGGAGGTTTAGAAGATAAAATAAAAAAAGAACAAGTTAAAAATTACTTAGAAAAATTAAATGCCTTGAAGTAACCAGGGCCTGAAGAAATGCATCCTAAACTATTCAAAGAGCTGATAGAGGAGGTATCTGAGCCTTTAGCTATCGTCTTTGGAAAATCATGGAAGTTGGGAGAGATTCCAGAAGACTGGAAAACAGCAAATATAGTGCCCATCTATAAAAAGGAAAATAAGAACAACCCAGGAAACTACAGACCAGTCAGTTTAACTTATGTGCCAGGAAAGATAATGGAGCAAGTAATTAAGGAATTCATCTGCAAACACCTGGAAGATAATAAGGTGATAGGTAAGAGACAGCATGGATTTGTAAAGAACAAATCATGTGAAACCAATCTGATAGCTTTCTTTGATAGGATAACAAGCCTTGTGGATAAGGGAGAAGCCGTGGACGTGGTATACCTAGACTTTAGTAAGGCATTTGACACAGTCTCGCATGACCTTTTTATCAATAAACTAGAGAAATACAACTTAGATGGGGTTAGTATAAGGTGGATATATAACTGCATAACCATTGTCAGGGAGTAGTTATTAATGGTTCACAGTCATGCTGGAAGGGCATCACAAGTAGGGTTCAGCAGGGGTCTGTCTTGGGATCGGTTCTGTTCAATATCTTCATCAACGATTTAGTTGATGACATGGAGAGTACGCTTATTAAGTCTGCAGATGATACCAAGCTGGGAAGGGTTGCAACTGCTTTGGGGATAGGGTCATAATTCAAAATGATCTGGACAAACTGGAGAAATGGTCTGAGGTAAATAGGATGAAGTTTAATAAGGACAAATGCAAAGTGCTCCACTTAGGAAGGAACAATCAGTTTCATACATACAGAATGGGAAGTGATTGTCTAGGAAGGAGTACTGCAGAAAGGAATCTAGGGGTCATGGTGGACCACAAGCTAAATATGAGTCAACAGTGTGACACTGTTTCAGAAAAAGCAGACCTGATTCTGAGATGCATTAACAGGAGTGTTGTGAGCAAGACATAAGAAGTCACTCTTCTACTCTACTCTGCACTGATTAGGCCTCAGTTGGAGTATTGTATCTACTTCTGGGCACCACATTTCAAGAAAGATGTGGAGAAATTGGAGACGGTCCAGAGAAGAGGAACAAAAATGATTAAAAGCCTAGAAAACATGAGCTCTGAGGGAAGGCTGAAGTAATTGGGCTTGCTTAGTTTGGAAAAGAGAAGACTGAAAGGGGACACGATAGCAGTTTTCAGGTATCTAAAAGGGTGTTACAGGGAGGAGGGGGAAAAATTATTCTCCTTGGCCTCTGAGGATAGGACAAGAAGCAATGGGCTTAAACTGCAGCAAGGGAGTTTAGGTTGGACATTAGGAAAAACTTCCTAGCTGTCAGGGTAGTTGAACACTGGAATAAATTGCCTGGAAGGGGTTGTGGAATCTCCATCACTAGAGATATTTAGGAGCTGGTTAGACAGACATCTATCAGGGGATGATCTAGATCAGTGTTTTTTAAACTTTTTAAGACTGAGGAACACCAAACAATAATTTTTTTTTATGAGTAACACCAAGAATTTTTGTTGAGCCGGGGGGGGGAAGGTCGCTTGCCCCTTTAAGGGCGGCCATTTTGAACTCTGTTGCTCTCCGCGGCGGCACACCTCCAACTGCCTCGCGGCACACTGGTGTGCCGCGGAACACAGTTTAAGAAACACTGATCTAGATGGTGCTTGGTCCTGCCGTGAGGGCAGGGGACTGGACTTGATGACCTCTTGAGTTCCCTTCCAATTCTAGAATTCTATGATTCTATGATATTTCAGGATGTTTTCCTGGGTGGTTCAGATCAGCCATCAGGTGAGCCGACAGACTCACAGGGCCCTGGACAAGGGAGGCAGCTTTGTGCTCCCATAGGGGCGGGGCCTCAGGCATAAGGGGCAAAGCTGGGGCAGCCCCCTCAGCGCTATCCAAAGTGTGCCTGCCATGGCTCTGTAGCATGCTGCATGGGGCTCCAGCAGCAATATAAAGGTCCCAGGGCTCTAGCCAACACCACTACTGCAGTCGCAGAGGCCTTTAAACCACCAGGCTCTGGGGCAGTTGCTCCTTTTGCCCCCGCCATTCTCATAGGATGCAGCCAGGCCTGTCCTAGTAAAGTGACAAAGGGTGGCCAGGCAGCCCTTGGCTAGGGGAATAAGAGGAACAGAAGGAGTCTTGGATTGTCCTGCCAATGGGTTTTCTTTCTCTGTGCGGGGGAAGAGGGGTACTGGGCAGAAAGGGTGGACAGCAACCCTCCAAACATCCTGAGTGGAACGTTCTAAGCACCGTGATTGTTTCCACTTACCAAGGGCTAAAACCATGAGTGCTGCTGGGACACCAAAAGCCAAGGCATAGCAATCCCCTCCGAAACATTTCACATCCCCTTAAAAATAACAGAATAAAAGCATCTCATTTCGCCGTGTTTACATGCAAGCCAGGCTCCCACCCTGTGCCCCCCACGGCAACCTGTGCTGAAGCAATCACCTCTCTCCGCCTGCCACTCTTGCAGCGGGTTTTGACCTTGTGCACCACGCCCATTTCAAACAAGCGCCCTGGGGCTCCGCCGATGGCGGCAGCTGGGAAGCAGAGCTGGCGTGGCAGCCGCTTGCAACTACAGCAGCCGTAGAAAGGGCCAGTGCTAACCACAGTACTGTGATGAGCAGTAAGAGATGCTGCATGGGGCAGGAGGTGTTACCACTTACATGCATGGATAGCTGCAGAGTAACTGGAAGCAGGGGACAGCCCCCTGAATGGGTAAAAAAAAAAGCCCTACATAAAAGAACCTGGCTCTTTTAAATTTATTTTAATAGGCCTGGGTGATCAGTAACAGTGGTTCTGCACTATCTGGGGGCATCTTATCTCACTTCCATCACTGTAATCAGGTAAGCGAAGGTGAAACTATGAGATTACACCAGGGTGTATGAATCACAGAATCTGAACCTAAGATTTCAGGTGTGTGAACCAATGCCCTGTGTATCCTGTTGACTTATGTCTCCCCTGGCCCTGGAGAAATAGCCTGCTCCACACCCCACTCCTGTGATAACTCATAATGAAAGTAGCACTGTGAGAATGGGGGTTGGAGCAGTTCAAGCTACTGCTATGGAGCAGTAGCACGCGGTTGCACCATAACCCAGAAGAGCTCTGTTGCTGTGAGTTCATGGAGAGCCAGTCCCAAAAAGAGATCCAGTAGCATGGTCAGAAACTACTGCATTCATACACTAGTGAGGAGCAGTAAATAAATGTGGTTTTAAAAGCCCCCATAGATAAAGCAAAAAAGGAAACTGTTCAGCAAAACCTTTGCTGATTACTTTGCATTAGTCATATGCAACAACATGGTCAGTTTCATGGGGGTTGGGGGGGTGATATTTATCTGGCCACTTTCCAAAGAATTCACTGAAATCCAATAAACCAAACTGTGAAACTTTACATGTCCATTTAACTTGTGACCTATAGTATGGGCAGAAAGTGTTGGGCTCTGTCATCTAAATCCACATGCTCCATGTGAAGCTGTCAAGTTTCAGAGGAATTGCTTCTCTCTCTCCCCTCTGGGAAGCACAGAAAATAATTTTAAAACCTAAACCTCCCTTTCCACTCTCAGTCTTCAGGGTGGTGGGGTTATTGGCTGGGTGTTGTGCTACATTGACATAGAATCAAAAGCTTTAAGGGAACTGGATTTTCATCCACCCATCAAACAAATTTAGTAACAGCCTCTCAGCATCAAAATGTTGACATGTGCAAAAGGGGGAGAGACGTAGGTTTTTGGTTGTTGTTTTTTGTTGTTGTTGTGTGCTTTGGCACAAATACAGTGGACAGAGCTACACGTCCCAAACCCCAGGAAAGAGGCAAAATATTAAAATAGTCATTCAGAATAAAGAAAACCTTATGGAGGATGTCAGCAAAAATGCTCTTGGACGTGGCAGGTACCTCAGTGGATGGGATACTGCCCTCTCCTGTGTATGTTTGAGTATTTATAGAGCGAGGTGTTGAGCACTGAATACAATAAAGTCAGTATGGCAAGACTCAGGACAAAATGGTTTTGAACTGTGGGTGGGATGCAAAATAGGCCATAAGAGAGGGATAGGCCATGTGTGGGGCCTCAAGATAAGCCACTCTAGCCCATGATCTTGCCACCTGATCCACACAGGTTGACCCTTATGCCTGTCTGGAGTTCAACAAGCAAATGGGGTTCTGTATGAGAGCAGGGGTCAGTTTGCAGAACTGGAACCCTGAGCAGCACTGCTAGCATAGCCCGGCATTGACGTGTACAAGGAATAGGGTCAGATCATTCTCAATAGATTACCTATGGACTGCAGCATATACCCGAGGAACAATCCCCTGCTGGCTTGGGAATGACCTGATGGGTCTTCTCCATCTCTAATATTTGATCCAGTGACTCAGGCTGGCTTTAAACCAAATAAATACAGCCTGCAGCATGGACTCTTCTGCTAGTTTCCATAAATCTGTAATGCAGCTATACAGGATTAACAAGGCATAAATACAACATACAGGTCGCTCAGAAGATAATGTAATCTCTGACATTTGATCCTCATGAGATCCATAGCAGAACAGTCCACAGTGCGGCTAATTTAGTGATTCATTCTCAATCAACACTGACCTCTCAATACAGGAGTAACGAACGTGGAGATCAAACTTCCCGCATTAATAGATAGATAGAAGACGGAAAAGAATTTGCTCCTTTCTTGGGCCTAAAACAAGACAAGGCAACGTCAATACCATGGACAAAGCACAGGGCTGGGTTTGCGAAAAACACTATCAATTCTCTTGTTAGATGGGCTGGGTTAATATTGACACATGGTGCGTAAAATGCAAGCTAATGGCAGGCAAACCAGCTTGCATTGAGGTGCTGGCTTAGGCTCACACAAATCAGTTCACTTCGGGTCTCTTGGCATTTTGGAGGCTCTGTGTCTGTCAGGATCAGGAAGTTGGAGGGAGAAAGTGTTTACTTATTCGGAACAAGTAGCTTGATTCAGATTCGCTGTCACCTAATTCAATCCAATTTGGCAGCGCTTGACAGCTCGTCATTTGTTCCCACGTCCTGGCCTTTTTTTTTTCTAAACAGAAACAGAAACCTATGCATTTTGAGGAGCTTGTAATGACAGAGGAGAGAGAGCGTGTGAGGGAGACTGATCGGCTGGAAGGCCTGGGAGGAGAAGCTAAGAATTACGGAACTAAGTGTGGTGATGATTTAACCAGCCCCAAACAAATAGGGTCCATTCAGCACAGCAAATCTGCTGGGGCAATTAAGCAGGCCCCAGGAGGAAAGGGGCTGGGCATAGGACCCCAGTGAGAGTCAGCACTGCCATATTTGCTCTATTAATAAACATGGTAAAAAGGACTCTACCAAATCCATTCTTCTTTCCAGTCACTTAGGGCAATGCACCCTGTGTGTGATTCATGTGTTAGCAATGGGAAGGACCAAGTATTTGCATGCTAATTTTGATATGCTTAGTCCAGGGAACCTGTTGCTAAGAGTGGGCCCTCCAGTTCTCACACTTGATGGCCATGCTAGCTTTTGCCATATGTCCAGATGGTAGAGGGTGAAGTCAGCCCACCAAAGTCGCATTTGCCCTGTGTGTGTGTAATCTCCCTCCCCCAGTTTGCCCACCCCCTATACACAGTGATAGGAGACAAATAGGATTTCCCCTCTCTCTCATTCACACACATAACAGATAGGTATTTCTGCCTCTGTAAAAGTCAAACCCCAGTCACGACGTTGAGGGCCGCCTTTGGAGATGCTGAATTCCTCACCTCACAGGGTGAGATCCCTTCAAACAGAAGTCGGTGCCTTAGCTTGGTTCACGGCATGGATCAAAAGCTTTTCTAGCTGCTTGCTAATCAGAAAGTGGTACCAGAACCCGCAGAATTTTTCACCATGTAGCTGGAAAGACATCTGGGCTCTGGAGCTGGTTGGCATTTTCCCCTCAGGGTCTTCACAAAGGCAGTTGTGAACGAGCTCTCTTCAAGGCCCAACAGAGGGCAAAGATGTGCTCAGAGGGGGACATTTTCCAAGGCGTCCATGTTATTTGACTCTCAAGGGGGTCTATGTCACATAGTCAGCAAGAGGCCAGGATGTCCGGAAAGGCACAATTTGAAGTAACGGATCACTGCCAGGCACCAACATTTTCCTTTATGAGAAATGCTTCTAAACTGTGGTGCCTTAGGCAGCGTTTTTCCTCACTCAGGCACAGCAGTGTGAACTACAAAGCCCACTAGGAGCTAGGCTGTCCTAGTGAATGGGTGGATGGCCTTGTGATTCAGCACTGGAAGGGAGCTTGGCTCTGTCAGGGACTCTCTGCATGACGGGATGCAAGTCACGTGGGGCTTGATCCTCCATTGTGTACCCAGATCCCCATGGGAGTTAAGTGCTGAAATATATTTAAAGATCTGGGCCTGAGTTCCTGACAGACGGATGGTTGCAGCCCCTGCCTGGCCCCAGCGTAACAAAACTAAAGGGGGTGGATTTAACTCAAGCTCTTGGGAGAAAGCCCCTCAGGCACTTCTACCAGTGGAGAATGAGCAGTAGGAAATCTTCCTTTGCCTCACCCTCTCTCCACCTCAACACCCCACCCCCGTTCTTGGTCCTTCGATGCAGCAGAAAACTGCTGTGGTTCGGCTGTAGGAGGTGGGGATGGGACAGGACTGGGGGAGCTCGCACAAAAGGGGGGGGGTCCTTACACACTCATGCAAAGTGGGTGCAGGGGGAAGACAGCAGGATGGGGCACAGGGAATTGTCAGGGTGAAATGATACCACACGATCGGCTGCTATGGGGCTCATGCAGCTACTGCAGTCAGTGCGGAGAAGGTTCTTTGGTCTCTGGCCTCTGCAGGGAAGTGAAGAAAGCAAAGAGCCCTTCACTGTCCTCCTGGATTTGGCCCCTACAGAAGGTTTAGGCCTTGTAAGCACAGGACAATCTAGCCTGCATGGTATTAGTGAGTGAATGGTTTATCTAGGATTAAGGCCCTATCAGGCCCGCCAAAATGGGGGGGTAAAGGGGACAGTTGCCCTAGGGCCTGGCAATTCAAAGGGGCCTGGGTCTCCTGGCTGTTGCCATGGCAGCTGGAGCCCAGGTCCCTTTAAATCGCCATTGGAGTGCCACCCTACACGCTCCAAACGGCTCTGAGGGCTGGCTCTGGGCAGCGTAGAGGGCTGTCTGCTCTTGGCTCTGCCCCTTCTATCAGAGACCTCGCTGCTTCCGGGAGTGTGGAACTGGGCCCCCCCACACCTGCCTCAGGGGCCCAGTTGGCTCAGGAGCTGTTGGCTCCCCTGGGACCAATGAACCTTTATTCAGCTAATAACTGCGTAGTTCACTTCTTTGGTTAATGGTAAACAGTGCTGGGGCTATTAAATGCATATCTCTGTTTTTATCTGAAGCTATCTATTTCAGTTAGCTAATAATCTTCAATGCTAGTCTATATAGTTAAAATATTACATTTTCTAGTCATTACCCAGCACTGATCCACCTCAACAGCAGGCTACATTTACAGTGGGATAAAGATGGGGTGGAGGATTATTCTTCTGCCCTGTTCAGTTCTATCTGCAGTCTCATACCACACCTCTAACCCATGGCATTTGAATACCTCTGCATTTTTTACTAACTTACCAGAACTCAAATCTATGACCTTTGACATCATAAAACTGCTGAACTATGGAGCCCTCTGGATGAGAGTTTTAGTCTGGTCTCCTTTCACTCCCCAGTCTGCAAAGGGTAGCTTGAAAGGAACAGCTAAAGAAAGCACCCTACTGGTTTTGAACACACAATATTGCACTGAATAGGTTGGTGCCATGGGTAAATTAAGGGAATTGAGAGCACTGGTGGCAGTGACCACATAGGCTTTGAAAGAAAAGCTAAGAGCACTTTTAACAAATACAAATAACACTCACTGGTTTCTGTGAGAGAACCGCTGTGAAATCAGTAAGGCATTTTCAGACCTACCCATCAGATAGGGATTGTGTTTCTTGCACATAGTATTGCAAACAGATTGGTTTTTGTAAGAACATGATTATTTTACCAGCACTTTTATATTTTTTAAGAGACTGGTGATTTGTAAAGAATTTTGGTCACCTCATTTCACACTTTTACAGATTTCAACAGCATCAAAAAATGCTCTGAATGCCAGAAGTGTGAACATAAAAATAACCTAAGCGTTTTTAAATTGCATTCATTAGAAAAAGATATTCCTCCTTGCTTTCTTAATCTTTGCAGCACGCATATGCTCGTATCATTATTTGTATTAGCTAATTTTGAAAAAAAAAAGGTGCCATTCATGATACTCCTGATCTCCCTAGCAACAGGAAAATAAAGAAACAAAGAGAAATGGGTTTCAGTTATAGCACATTGTTTGACACCAAAGATTTTGCATTTAAACAAAATCTTGCCAATATGATTTTGTTCAGCTAGATTTAGCCTGAGCAACCAATTTTCTACTGATAAAAATACTCAAAAAGGTAATTTCCTGCACATAAATCCTTTTTTTGGGAGGACAGGGGATTCTGTGTTTTATCTCCACTCTGACCAATGGCCTCTCTCACTGTTCATGGACCTGAAATATGGCAGGTCTAAGGACAATTATATTTATAAAGTTGTTTGGAAAAAAGCCAAGAGTTCAGGATTAGGGATTAAATTCAGGCTTGGTGTAAGTAGTTGACATCAGTGCAGTTGTGCCCATGTGCCGTTGAATTTGTTTCTAGTCAATAAACTTTTCAATGCCCCAGGTAATTAAAGGAAAGTTACTTATCAGTATTCTGGTTATGTGGCCTCTGCAGATACTCACTGGGATATGTAGGGTTCCACACAGGAAGTTTTATATATGTCGAAATATTATCTCCATTTTGCATATAGTGGTCCTAAGCACTTGCTGTAGATCTCGTGGGAACTAGATTTTTCATTTGGCAGGAAATTTCATGATTTTAAAATTTCTTCCATTCCAAAATGGGAGGCGCGGAACCTGAATTGCCCACAAAATGGAATTTAGGGAGGAGAAGAATCAGCACTTTCCATTCCCACAAAATCCGAAAGTTTTGTACTTTTTAAAACTTTTTTGGTGCCTCATGGAAGTTGTAGTCTGGGTGACTCGTGCCCTTGTTCTCCTCTCTGGGGTGGGCTCCCCTGCCTGGACTACATATCCCATGATGCTCTGGTCTCACTTCTGGCTGAGCAATTTTGGTACATCATGAGAATGCCCTGATTGTGATGCATCATGGGAGGTGCAATCTGCCTAGAGAGCCCAGCTCACAGAGAAGAATGGAGGCATGAAACACCTGGATTACAGCATTCACGAGGCACTACAATAGCTAAGCTAAAACGAAACATTGTGTTGTTTCCAAATTGAAATTTTTCAGAACTTTCTCTTCTGTGAAAAAATTACATATTTTGACTTTTTTAGGTTCTAAAACAAATGGTGAGATATTGGAATGACTCACGGGACAGAAATTCTGATTTCCAATCAACTCTAATAAACAAGGAAGCACTGGCTGGGTGGAAGAATTCTATGAACACCTAAGATCTTCAATCAGTGGTGTTGGTGACGTGGTAGGTAGCATACTCCTCCCTGGTTCTGTGTGAATCAGTGCTACTAGGGAGCAGAAAGCCAATAACCTTTGAAACTAACATGCTCATTACTTGTAGTCATGAAAGAGGCAATTTCACACATATAGAGGTGACAGTTTTAGTGCATTCCCACTCAGGAAATAATCTGTCTATTTCATTCTCCCCTGTGTCCCAGTTTTAATCAGATATATAATTTTTATCATTATGTGCTTCCCCCAAATAATTATTTTGTGCTGCTACGTGTTAGTGACAGTTACTGAGTTGGCTGTCCAGGCTGTCGGGAGGGGCCATTAATAAATGTTTGTGAGATGTTTTGAGAGCTAAGATGGAACTTTGACGTACTATCATCTCTCTTTCTCAGGGCAGAGCATGCTTTCATTTGGCTGTAGCTTGATCACATGTCATATCCCTTCCCGTACATTAACACCACAGACACTGCATAGTTTAGAAAATAAAATCTTACATGTTCTTCTTCAAACTGGTCCCCACCAAAGGCAGCCACGCAGGGTTTGATACCTCCTGTTCCAAGGGCAATCAAAGCCAGGCCAAACATGGACAGAATCCTTCAAACGGGGATGAAAAACTTCAGCACCACAGAACCCTTTTAGGAAACAGTAAAGCACTCTAGCTACAGCTCAGACTCAATGTGCCACAAATCTGAACCTGGGCTGTGAGTGAAGAGCAAGCTGAGATGGGCTAGTAATAGGAACAAAAGAATTATCCTCAATCCCAACCCAAACCATCAGCCAACCCATAAACCAAACCATTGCTTTTGGCGTGTTGGATAAATTCAATAAATGTGGTTGTTTTCTTGCATTTCTGAGTATCAACCACGCATGAAAGTGGAAGTGTGGAGATGCATGAGAAAATCTGTTTCTGAGCCAGCTAGAAGCAGGAACTACCAGAGTTCAAGAGTGGGCATTTCTTATAAGATCTGCAGCCCAGATTTGCAGACCAAAAAGAGGTGTGGATCATCATCATTTTGGGTGCCCTCTGGACCCAAACTCCTACCCTAGTGAAATCCATCCACTGCTAACTACAATCATGTGGTGGCCTCACAAAGGGTACGTCTAAACTACAGGCTTTTGTCGACAGAGGTTTTGTCGACAGATATGGTCGAAAAAGCTTCTGTAGACAAAGAGCGTCTAGACTACATCCAGTTCTGTTGACAGAGGAAGCCGCTTTGTTGACATGAGAGTGTAGATGCAAAGGACAGTGTAGATGCAATAACGCCTTCTGTCGACAGAACTCTGTCGACAAAAGGCGTTATTCCTCGTAGAATGAGGTTTACCGCCGTCGACAAAACTGCCGAGTTCTGTCGACGTTATGTGGACAGAACTCGGCGGTAGTGTAGACACAGGTATAGTTTTGTCGACAAAAGTCCACTTTTGTCGACAAAACTCTGTAGTCTAGACACCCAAAATGCTTCCCAACTAGCATGAAAATGTCCCAGGTTGGACAGGCTCAGGGAACTTAAGAATGCACCTAGTGAATGGGATTGTTTGGCCTGGGTGTAGCCCATTTTCTGAGCTGTGCTCAGCTTGTCAAAAATACTGGCAGTTTGTCAGACAGTTGGGGAACTGTACTGGGCAGAAGACGAACTGATGGTCTGGAGCAGCGGTTCCCAACCTCTTCCAGATGGGGACCCATTTTGACAATTCAGGAAGACTTGGTGACCCAGGGCAATTAAAAAAATGTGTGAATGGCTCCTTAAGAGCCACCTGGGGAGACACCTGGTGACCCTTTTGAAATGTAATGGTGACCCATATTTGGGTCCTGACCCATAGGTTGGGAAACTGTGCTCTGGAGGGAAGGAAGGGAGATGCACGAAGAACAAATTCTTTGTGGTCCTGCCAGTCTGTTTTGGACATGTGCTCTAACTGGAGATTTCATGTTCCTCTGACAGACACACACGTTTCCCCCTAAATTTCACACACATCATTGTGCCTGAATTTTTCTTAGAAGGTCTCAAGACTGGTCATTATTTCTAGAGCAAGTTACCTTCTTGGTTTATGAATAGGAAGCTGCATAAACTGCAGTATGCAGATGAATTAAAGCATCTGGTGCAAATCCCAAAAGCTGATAGCCTGACAAAGGGAAGACACCATTGGAGAGGCCTATTTGGGTGAATAACTAAATGAATAACTATAATAATGTATCAAAACACTAGGTCCAAGACTTACTTACACATGAACCATCTGGTTTCCCACAGTTGGTATTGCACCGACAGACTTTATCACATGGCCAATCACATAAACAATGGAGAGGTAGATGATGGTCCTAAGAAGAAAGAAAACAGTAGAAGCTGAATACACTTGCGTGATATGTCTCCATTTCTTGATACCAGTGGGAATGCCAAGCAATCCCAGTGTAACTGGCCAGTCCATAGAGCTGGCCTCTCCAAGGCCTATAACTCTTGTCTCAGCACTGAAAGTGTCATAGGAAAGAAACAGAGTCAGATGGTGGGATTAAAATGAACAGAAAGGGACAGATATTGGTTTGTGAACATTCAGGTCTCCAGGTGGAATTAACTAACCTTGTTCCTGTTCAAAATACTATTTTAGGTGGCTATCCTGGTCATATGTAGTTGATTAAAACCACAAGCATTTGCCAACCTGCCTGCCAAATGAATGCAGACTTTGGAGGCTGTATATGTGGATGGTATGTCCATGTGCTCTAAAGAGTTTCTGTGTTTCAGGCAGATGTATTTAAAGCCACCATTGACAGATGCAGTGGTTAGGATAACACAATGGGCAGCGGATTCTCTAGAAGACAACTTGTGATCCAGTGGTCACAGAACAAGTTGGGAACCAGCGCAGCCTGGAATGAGTCCCAAATGACTCAGCTAATTCATAGAACGTAAGAATTGCCAGTTGGGAACAGACTCCATCTAGTCCAGCAGTCTGTCTTCATCAATGGCCAGCACCTGCTACTTCAGAGGAAGAAACCCTGCAGCAGGCAGCTGGGGCATAACCTGCCCCTTAGGGAAAGTCTCCTCTGAGCTCCTAATACCTGAGAGATCTGCTTGAGGGCTTCTATCCATCAGATCACAGACACCCTTGTGTATCAGTGAGCTCAGCCGTTACACTTGGCTAACCAAGCTGCAAAATAAAACCTCCAGTGTGAATGGAGGTTTTGAATGGACCAGGGAGTTTTGGAAGCTGGATTTAAGCATTAGGGAAGAGGATGTTGGCAGCCTGTTAGGAATATGCTAGCACAGAGTGGGGCAAACTGCTGCTTGCGGGCCCCATCCAGCCTGCCAGACCCTTCTGTCCAGTCCCCGACTCCCAACCGGGGATGCTAACCCCAGGGATGCTAATCCCTGGCCCCTCTCCTTCTGTTCCCCCTCCCCCACAGCCTTGGCTCCCCAGTGCCAGGGCTGCATGGCTGGTGCTCTGGGTGGTGCGTCCAGGGGTATAGTCAGGGGGCGGGGAGCAGAATGGTCCTGGGGGTGGTCAGGGTTGGGGAGCAGGGAGGGTTGGATGGAGCAGAAGTCCCAGGGGGCAGTCAGGGGAGTTGGATAGGGGCAGAGGATACAGATGGGGGTGGGCGCTGGGCCATGCCTAGCTGTTTGGGGAGGCACAGCCTCCCCTACCTGGTCCTTTATACAATTTCTGAACCCTGCTGTGGCCCTCAGGCCAAAAAAATTTGCCCACCCCTGTGCTAGCAAGAAGAGGGATCCAAACCCATTTTTTCTTGTTCGGACCCTTTTTTCCAGGATACTGGAAGTCCATGCTCCATTCTGGAAACAAGGGAGATCTTCGTGTTGTTTTGGAGAAGACAATACAGTCTAGACATTGGAACACAGGACTGGGAAGCAGCATTCCTGCATCCTTACCTCTGCCCCTGCCTTGGGCAACTCACACGTTAATCGCGCTATCGCCTGGATTCCTCAACTGTAAACTGGTGATAGTGATGCTTACCTGCCTCAGAGGGGACTGACGAGGTTTAATTTATTAATCATTGTAAATCATATATCGAGCCTTCGATGGACGAGAAATGCAGAGTGTTATGAAAAGTAGCGTTCCAGCATCTCTCTCTCTCTCGGCTTCTACCTTGAGCCTCACAGGGTCCCAGTGAATCCTGTGTCTCAACACCACAGGAGTGTGCCACCCCGATACACGCATCACAACTCCCTTTGTGCGGGTGCAGAAGTGTTTATTTTATGGTGGCCCTGAAAACAATAGCTTTTAATAAGCAGATCTGCTGTCAACTCATTATGGGAGGGCGTGTGCGCAAATGACTGTTAATATATTTAAACTAAAGAGGTTTCCTTCCTTACTTGAATTTTCCCAGCCATGTGTCGGCGATGAGCGCTCCGATGACAGGCGTGAAATAACACAGCCCCGAAAAGGCATGGTAGATGGTGGTGGACAGGTTCTCATCCCAGTGGAGGAAATTGAGAAAATACAACGTCAGCACAGCTTGAAAATAAGGGGAAAAAATGAAACCAGTCAGATAATCCACACACGCCCAGGCAGGTGAACAAGGTGAGTTAAACCACTGTGCCTACGATGAATCGGTTGTATGTGACTATGAGGCACACAAAGCCATGGAACTGAATTAAAAATATTAAGTTTGCATCTGAGACTTTTCCTCCCCCGCCTTGCCTCCCAGCTTGTGGCCAGGTATCATTACATTTCTCATTAGATCTGTTTCCAACTATTGTAATGGGGTCCCGGGCTAGGATCAAACCCAGGGGCTCCATATTTAAAATCATGAGCTGCATGAATGCATCATCAGCTTGGTCACAGAAGCAGATTTATATACCCCTTTACATGGTCTGGCTTTTAGAGGGGGACAAAGACCCACATTCTGTCCATGGGCATTACACTGCCCCTCTGCCCACGGACTAAGGAAGTTAAAGACTAGTCGACTATCCAATAAGCAAATGCTTATCGGATAGTCAGTCGACAAGTCGATTCCCCCCCCAGCTGCCTCTATCAAACAGAGGCAGCAAAGGTGGGGGGGGGAAGGGATACTTCAAAGTAGCAGTGCTGCACAGCTGAGTCGGATATCAGCTGTGGGGTGCGGTCCTTTTGAAATGCTGAGGTGGTGTTTTAAAGGGGCAGCACTGTGGAACCCGGGGTCAGCTGGGGAGTCCCCAGCTGATCCCAGGCTCTGCGCAGCATGCAGACTTTGAAAGGCCGTGAGGAGTCCTGTGGCACCTTATAGACTAACTGAAGTGTTGGAGCATAAGCTTTCGTGGGCAAAGACCCACTTCGTCAGATGCAGTGGGTCTTTGCCCACGAAAGCTTATGCTCCAACACTTCGGTTAGTCTATAAGGTGCCGCAGGACTCCTCACTACTTTTGCAGATTCAGACTAACACGGCTACCCCTCTGATATTTGAAAGGCCGGACTCCATGGCTTTGAAATACATATGAACCCGCGCTGAGGACTCTTGTACTTTTCAAAGCAGGCACACCCACGTGCAGCCCGGAGTCAGTGGGACCTCCCGCTGGCCCCGGGCTGGACGCGGAGTTCCGCATTCCTTCTTTGAAATGTACAAGAGCAAGGGCTCTTGTACATTTCAAAGGAGGAATGCAGAAGTGCCTATCGACTAGGAAATTCCATCGACTACTCAACTAGTCAATTAACCACAATTTAACATCCTTACCATGGACACTTGCCCTGAGCGACAGTGGTCTACAGCAGTTCCATACTGACAAGTGGACAGAGAGATGATGTAATGGGCTTGTTTTCTTTTATAACATTGCACTTCAGTTCAGCTGGGGCTTGGTTTTGTACTGGGACAGGATCTGGATGTCTGCCACCTGAGAATATTTGGTAAGGGTGACATTCACTCCTTGTGTGTAAGGCTGAGCCAAGGATTGCCATCCTGACCAATGTGCAAGGTCAGATTCAAGGGAGACCCCGACAGGGCTATGGGATTTGCATTTAGGCAGATCCAGCTGCTTAGAAATCTACATAGACATGTGGAAGAGAAGCTGCTTCACCAGCCTGAGGGCCGGAACAGTGGCTGAGAAGGTTTGTGCTGCACCCTCTAAGTAAAGGTGACCCACAGAGGCAGAATTTGGATCAGATTTAGATGGGGGCTCATTTTGATGCCATCTCCAGGATTAAAATTTGGATTAGAATTCATTATTGTCCACAAATCTGCAAATCCCAGTTTGGCATCTGATCTGAAACCAAACCTGTAGTTGCAAATGTGGATCTGTGGTTTCAAATCTGACCCTCCCACTGCTTGAAATTGGAAGGGGTTCAGACTGGCTTTTTCTGGTTTCAGGCCCCCTTTACTTGTAAGTGTACTGGTGTCCAAAGTGCATAAAGGGTCAGATTTTTCCACCAGGACAATCCTCGCCTCTGATTTCGCACAAGCAACTTTTGGGTGAGCATGTCCTTGCCCATATAGTTGATCATGTTGCTCATGTAAATGCGATAAAATCACACACAAAGCAGAGTCTATGGACAAAATTAGAAATTACTGGGAAACCAGGCACATCAGATTTAAGTTAGTTAAACTGGCAATTTGAACCACTCTGAGTCAACATATAGTACAGCAAGGGAAGTATCTGTGAGGACAATAGACCAGGGCATGAGGGGCCGTGTCAAGAAAAGTAAAGCAGGGTTATTAGATACACCTTGTACCTTTCATGCCATAGTAGGAGAAGCGCTCACAGAACTCGTTCACCACAATGAAGGCAATGCTGAGTGGGTAGTTGGTGCCACATAGTTTCTATGGGAAACAAACAGGAACATGCTGGCTTGGTGCAAAGCATTGGTCTCAGCGACATCGTTCCATCAGCCATGTGCCACTGATGTTGGAGATGCATCCAGTCCAAACCCACACAGGCAAACACCCTGAATTCCAAGGAGTTCAAAGCCCACATCTTGCCTTGCAGTGCTGGCACCCTGGTGAAAGTCAGGCCCTGAGGATCGGGTACTCCCTGTAAGTTGTAGTTACTGCTGCAGTCAAGGCTCTCCAGGGTGGGTCACCTGCTCCTCCCTCAGGCTATGTCTACACTGTGTCTACGTCTACAATTTGCATAGCTTTTTCCAAAAAAAATCCTATAATGTAGACCTAGCCTCAGACAAATTCCACCAACTGCAGCCTGGACTTCCTTCAGGCTTTCTTCAGCTCTCTCACTCCCATGGCTACTCCTCCTTCAATGGGCAGGAGACAGAGTTCATTTGCTACTCCTGCGAGGGCTGGGCTTCCCTCCAGGGGATCCCCTCCTCTCCCCTCCCCACAGGTTAGCCCCTTCTGCATATTCACACCCCAGAGGGTAATGTCTGCCTTTCTCCAACAAGCTATTTATAATCAATAAAAAGCAGAGAAAGTGAAGTATGGAATTCTTTTTTTTTTTTTTTTTTTTTTTGCATATAGAAATAAATTATATTACATGAACATTTCTGTCCATCCAAAAATTTGCTTCCTGATTTTCATAGTCTTGTGCTGCTAGCATGCAGGAAATTTTAAAAGTTGCAAATTTAGGGCCCAATTTGGCAGACACTTACTGCCATGTGTAGTGATTGCTACCCATTGAAAGTCAAACTGCACTTCTCAAAACAGTGATCACTAAGTGTATGTCTACACTACAGAGGGGTTTTTTTGTTTTTGTTTTTTTTTAAATGGCTGTTTTTCTGAAAAAACTTCACTTACATCCACATTGCAATTGCGTTCTTTTGAAATAAAAGCGAAAGAACTGAGGGGTATTTCTGACTTTGGTAAACCTCTTTCTATGAGGAAAAAGCCTTTTTCCGAAAGAGCTCTTTTGGAAAAAGATGTGTGTGGATGGGGAAGAGGAAGTTCTTTCACAAGAAGAGGAAAGAGGAAAAAGCACAGGTGCCGTGGTGGCCATTCCGCCCATAGTAATCACAGCTTACATGTGTGATAGCATCCATTCAGTGTGGACACTCTCTTTCGGAAGAAGTTTTTTCGGAAGATCTCTTCCAGAAAAGCTTCTTTCGACAGAAGCCTGCAGTCTAGACATAGCCTCACAGAGCTTTGCAAGTAACTGACTTTTTTTTTCTCTGGCCATTTGAAAAAAACTGGGTGGTGGTGACGGGTTGCTTCGGGTCCACTAGAAACAAAAAGTTTTTGACCAATCATAAAATCATTTTGGGACATATAATATTTTGTTTCACTTGCAGCAAAACACAGGATTTTTTGATTTTCTAATTTTTTAAATAAAATTGAAGTAAATTTCAAAATGAACAGTCATTGTGAAATCAAAAGAAATCAAAATGCTTTTGTTTTAAAACAAAACATTTCTAATGAAACAAAACATTTTGATTTTTAAGGAAAAAAAAATCTTGTCTTCCAATCAAAACAATGGCAGATTCAGCACAAATTTGTAAAATGTTTTGGTCACTGCATTTTTCAGTGAAAAATAGTTTCATCTGATAAACTTTACCCAGCAGTAACCACTAATGCTGCGTGTAGCAATTGTCTGTTTAGCTTTGGCCTCAGCATCATGATATGGCAATATTGTATGAAGTGGCACCTTCCCAAACTGATGTTGCATCAGCATGTGTGTCATCTAGGAAGCAGGAGGAGGCAGCATAATTCAGAGAAATAAACAAACACAGTGAAGAAATCCTCAGTTGTTTTCCCCGCTCTGTCAGGGACTTGCTTTGTGACCCTGGGGCCTTTCAAGCCTGGCTATCTAAAATGAGACCCCTAAATCCATACTTAGGGCCAGTTTCAGCCACGCTTACTGACACGGAGTAGTAGCACTTTATTCCGCATTGTAATCAATGATTCTGCTCTTGGAGTAGTTCACTGCTCCAAGCATACAGAGGTGGAAGAATCTGTTACCTAAATGTGGGCATGACTTGTAGAAGTGTTGGACACTCACAGATTCCAAGGAAGTTGACTGTCGTCACCTTTGAAACTCAGGCCACGTATGACGGTGTCTGTAAATTGATTTAGGGCCCAGATCCTCCAAAGTATCTTAAGGTGCCCAACTCCCATTGACTTTAGAAGTAAAAGCAAATGTTCCCATTTGCAAGCACAAAATTTTAGCCGTTTTTATGGCTCCCAGAAGCCAGGTCCAGAAAAAGCAAAGTTTAGGCTCAGTGGAGAAAAACCATAGGTCTCACTCGGGTGATGAGAACTAGCCTGCACACATGTCAGAGCTGACAAAATGAGTCGCTAGATCTGGCTTTAAACCTCAGCTGAAGATTTGAACCAGAGTCTTTTGCTCTGGAGAGGGAGCACTGGAATGTGAGGTGTTGGCTATCACATCTGTTTTACCACTCAGCAGCATCTGGAAATAGCCTCTATAATGACTTTGCAACACACTGTGCGAATACATTGGTCTGCTCCTGAGCCCCTACACTCCTCTCTGTCCTCTAAATCTTTATTTCAAAGAAAACATCCAGCAAGAGAAAGAGCCTCCAGGAAAAAAGCAAGAATCAAACCTGCATTTCCCAAAGAAACTGACAGCTCATTTTCCTACATAAGTTGCCCTTTCTTAATTTAATCAGGTTAGCAGAGGGGATTTTGTTTTGAGTTTTTAGTACTCATTCCAATCTGAGGCAAGAAGGAGTGTCTGTCTGCAGGCACAGCATGACAGGGAAGGAACAGAGAGATCCTGCAAGGTTTGGAGTGAACGAAACAGCAAGCAAAAAAAGAGAAGCCAGATGTCATACTCACTGGGATCTTTTTCCGAGAAGAGAAAGCTGTTTTCGGGGGGTCATCTCCTGCAGGAATAAAAGTGAAGAAAGTTTCCTTGGATTTGTTTTTCTGAAAAGCGTTCATCTCCCTTTTTGCTTCGTCTCACACCATGGTATGTGGCTGTTGTGAGTTGACTGGGAAGACTTCCAACCACAGGGCTCTGAGTTTGATTCAGTTAAGTTAACCCTAATCAAGCACATTTCTGCACTGGTGGGATGCTACTATGAATGACAACAACAGAGCTGTTGTAGTAACTCATCCTCAATCGCTAACGGATTTGGGTTCTCAGCATTTTGCTTTGTTCATTTGGCACTCCCCTGACTATTGGCGGAAACTAGCCCGACAAAGAACTGTGTGCCACAAGGATATGAGCCCAAGCACACATGCCAGACCCAAACACCCTTGGAGCTAGCAGAAGTTGAGATTTAGGAGCAAAGTTTGCAACTCTGGCCAGTCTCGGGAATGACATATTTATGAAACTCTTTCCAGAGCTAAATGATGGGCTGGAGAAAAGTACCACATGGATAGCACAGTGGCAACATAAAAGACATTAACTCACCCACCTTGTCTCTCTAACAAGCTGTGGGTTATTTATTATTTGCTGCACCAAACTTTCCCTTTCAGACCTTATGGACTCCTGCACCCCATTAAGCATGTCCCACTCTGCTCTCAGATATAGACACACATGCTATTTTCTCACATTCAGCTCCCACAATAATCCTGCATTCCACTGTAAGGCCCGCTCTGCAGAGCCCTTCCCCTGGCTCCACCAGGACAGCCCCAAGTAAACTCCCCAGTTCACTGCCCTATCCCCTCCTCCTGTAGAAACTCTTCAGCAAGGTCATTCTGGAGGTCTCCCGATAGGGTCCCTGTGGTGCTGAATGCCCCCTGCACTGGCCAGCGATCCCTTGATTCCCACTGAAGACAATGGGAGTGAAGGACATTCAGCTTCTTGCAAGTTTGGACCAATAAACCGCCTCCCCCCATCAATGCCCTGCATTGGGGACCCCTCAGGAGCTCTGTTCCACAAAAAATATCCCCGATGCATTGCCCCTCTTGCAGCACTTGGCTGTGCCTGCTATAGAACCCCATATGCATTCCCTCCTGGAATTTCCCATCCTGCATTGCCATACCCACCACAACTCCCTGAAGAACTCCTCTCCTCCCTTCCCCAAGATCCACAACTTTGCCCTGTCTAGAGACACCCCGGGCTGACCATTACCATCTTGTATCTGGACAGCCGGACCCTGGTCCCACACAAGCTCAGAAAAACAGCCTTCTGATCCTAAAGGGAAGCCCCACCAATTTCTTGATGGCTTTCCTCCTGCACCGGAATCATCAGTAAGAATACGTTTCTCTTGTGCAGCAGACCAGGACAGGTTGATGTC
This sequence comes from Rafetus swinhoei, assembly GCA_019425775.1. NCBI lineage: Eukaryota > Metazoa > Chordata > Testudines > Trionychidae > Rafetus > Rafetus swinhoei. The sequence continues at coordinate 9,840,221 of CM033439.1, read as the reverse complement.
CACGCACAAACTGAGAAGGAGGCCCCATCCAAATCTGTCAGCCTTTGTGCAAGATACACTGCCATCGGTGGGCGCGCAGTACCTGTAGCTACAGCTGTGAGGAAAGGTCTCCTGTCCCCACTTTTGGATGCTTATACTGACTCCATACTACTGCAGATCCAGCTGCTGAGCATTAATCACGGAGCGATTCCAGCTACTAGAGCCTTTCATTTGAGGGTCGCAGAGCACATAGAGCGGATCAGGAATTTAGTTTCCTCTGAGGTATGTAATATTATCCCCATTTCACAGATGAGAAAACAGATGAAGCACAGAGACAGAGAGTAACTTACCCAAGACACCCAGTGAGTCAGTGGCACTAAGAGGGCTAGAATCCAGGACTCTTGACCCCAGGACTATGTACTGATCTTAAATGTCCTTTTGAAATATTTCTCTTGATCATTATGAGTCAGATCTAGTGCTCACTGAAGTAAATGGAAAACTCCCACTGACTTCAATGTGCATTGGATCAGGCTGCTTTGCTGATGGAGGCATCCCTCCAACAGAAGGTTAGGGTGTTCCATCTGTGCACGGATTTGCAGGGGGCTCTCCAATAGCAAAGGAGCTAAACCAGTGATAAAAACAGGACCGAAAATGTTGGACTGGACTCCCATGCTGCTAGTACAATGAGATGCTTTGATTTTTCCACAGTCCTGTACCTACTTTTCTTGAGCACATGACACACCCATGCTAAAGTAAACTAAGTGATTTACTTAGAACCAGTAACAAAACTTATATCAAGCACCGAGCTTAGCAACCAGTTTATCAAAAGCATTGCAGAGAGATTGATACCATTAATGACCAACAGAGACTAGCAGACAGAAGAAGGGGAATTCATATCAAAGGCAATCCATGTTATTTCATAGGATGTTGAAAAGGAGGCCGAGTCTATACCTAAAACTTTTACTGCTGGAATGAAAAAAACACAGACCTACCAACAGAGCTATGTCTAGAAAGCCCTGCAGTGCAGATGCAGCTATGCTGACGGAAGGGAACTTCTGTTGGCATTGCTAACAGGGGCGGATATAGGGCAGGGCGAGCGGGGCGGCCGCCCCGGGCCCCGCGCTTCAAAAAGCCCCGCGCATGCGCCGTGGCACCACCGCGCATGCGCCGTGGCAAAGGGGGGCCCCGCAAAATTGTGCTGCCCTGGGCCCCGCAAAATGATCATCTGCCCCTGATTGCTAATGTCATTCAGATACAAGCAAAGATCTCCTCCTCCTCCTCCTATCATCTTACACTGCATCTACACACAGGGGGTGTGTCTAGACTACATGGCTGCGTCGACGGAGACATGTAGATGAGTTTACTAGACATAGCAAAATGAAGCGGCGATTTAAATAATCGCCGCTTCATTTACATCAAAATGTCCGCCGCGCTGTGCCGATCAGCTGATTGTCGGCGCGGTAGTCTAGATGGGGATCAGCCGACCCCAGAACCTTTGTCGTCAGATCCTTTATGCCTTTATGCTATGTCTAGTAAACTCATCTACATGGCTCCGTCAACAGAGCCATGTAGTCTAGAGACACACCCAGGGTTAAACCAATATACTTGCGCTGAAATAGATCCTGTAGTGTAAATGAGCTCTGATTTTGCAGAATTAAGATAATAAACCTGAAAATAGCTAAAATCAGGGGAGATGCAAATGAATACAGAACAACACTGGATCATTTACATTTGTTGCAAACCCCTTTCATTCTGTTATGCTGATTCTCCCATTAGTTACAACAGCATCAGGAAAGAAAAGCCAATGGAGTGACACTGGTCTTAAATCAGTGCAAGTAAGATTATAATCCGACTCAAGACTATGTCTAATTTGTACATTTTAAGATATTTTTGTAGAAATGGTTCAATGGGCCAGTTTTTGGATCTGGATCAGGATTAGTTTTGTCCTTTTGTCATTTTGCAGTGCATAGTGCTCATTCCTAAGCCATCGGAATGAATACTTCAAATCACCCTATCACAGCACCATCCTGGCCCAATGCCTCGTCCAATTACCACTGAAGTCAATGAAATACTGATTGACTTTAATAGGAGTTGAAGCAAACTCCAAGTTTCTCAGCTCCCAAGGTAGACTTCCTTGAACGGAATACCCTGTGGTCTATTAAGCCGTTCCTCAGCATGTTACACTGAAGTAGCCCACAGTCAATAATAGCACATAAATATCATATGTCCAATCAATCCTAATAGGTAAGAGCTAGATTCAGGATTGCTTCTTGTCAAGGTAGATTTCCTATCTTCTCTATAACAGGGTGGTTCTTTATAATACATCTGGGGAAGCTGTTTAATGAACCTCAGTGTTCTGAACACCTCAGGAATGGAGGTTGTTTGTAACTCTGAGCAAAATGTTATGGCTATTTTTTCAAAAGAGTACAACTCAACATGGACTTAATACAGCTTTGAAACTTTACTATGAAGAAGAAATATGCTGCTTTTAGACGGCTTAACTTAAACAAAACAAGCACAGAGACAGTTTCCTTACCTTGTCAAATCTTTTTTTTAACTTTCCCTTTATATTTTTACTAGTTTACGTTTAACACCGTGCGACACTTGCTTGTGTGTGTGAGACGTGTGGCTGATTAGTGAGTTTGTAATGCTGAGGTTCTATAGTAGCTGTAATTGCCACCCAACAGATGTCTGTGTAGTACTTGTAGGGGGCTTTAATAGCACATTATGGTTCAGAATTCATAGATTCCAAAGTCAAAAGGGACCACTGGGATCAAATCTTCTGTCCAGCTATATTACACAGACTTCCCCAAGAATTTCCCCAGAAACAAATAGTTTAGAAAAACATCCTATCTTTATATAAAAAATTGTCCGTGATGGAGAAGCCACCATGACCTTCAGTTAGTTGTTTCAAATTCATTCCAGTTAATTCATAATTGGGCCATTTCCATTGTTATTCTTCTCCAGTCCTGCAGATCTGATACCCACTGTAGTTTCTCACTTGCTTTTAATACCTTGGATCCCTGTCGTTGGCATGACAAACTGGGAATGCTGGTATTACTTGTTATGGGTATGGTGCAGACTGCTGTGTGTTTGGTTGTTGTGAGGCATGACTTGTACTATGAGTTAGATCAAAAGGGGCCTGTAATAGGTAGCGCCCCATGCAGAATACAAATGTATATCTATGAATATAAACCGATATCTGCTGTGTGGCAGGGCTCTGCTGGGAACCACAGTGGGGAAAGGAGCAGCACATTGGTCTACCACTCTCCGGATATAATTTTGTATCTACATATAGCTCTTATTATAGGAACTACACCAGAAAGGTAAATAACTGACACAGATAAAAGTCCTGCCGGAAACAAATAGAAAAGCTATTTATTGGGGAACACCCCCAATTTGGATCCATCCAGGGGAGAATGGAATATGCTACGCTGCAATCAGAAGGAATTCTCAAAGACCCTAGAAAAGACAAGGTGAACCAGGAGGTGTATCAGTGAAAAGCTGACCAATGAGTAAATACATAGTGGGGGCCCATTGCAATTGGGACGGGTTGGTTTTCCCAACTCTAAGGTATAATCTCCTTTAGTCAGCATCACTTCCCAAGGTATTTTGCTTACTGTCCCCTAGCCAATGTATTTGTGTACTCAAAGGTTTGCTCTTGTGTCTACACTGCAGGGCTTAACTCGAAATAAGCTACGCAAATTGAGCTACGTCCATTGCGTATCTTATTTCAAAATAGGGAACGTCTACACAGCACTTATTTCAAAACAGAGCACTCTCCTCTGACTTCCCTTACTCCTTGTACAATGAGGGTTACAGGAGTCAGAGTAAGAAGTCCTCCAGCTTGACAGTATTTTGACACTATTTCAGAATAACTGCCTGCTATGTAGACACGGACTAAGTTATTTCGGAGTAGTGCTAGTTATTTCAAAATAGTGTTGTAGTGTAGACATACCCTTAGTGACACCATTCACTGCAATATTTTCATTGTTTTGATGACCGTCTTTTCGACTTGATTCAGAGATTCAAGATCAGTAGGGAACACAGTGATCATCTAGTCTGACCTTCTATATAGCACAGGTCAAGGAACTTCCCCAAAATACTTCCCAGAGAGATTTTTTAGAAACACGTCCAAACTGGAGTTAAAAATTGCCACTCATGCGGACCTCACCCAAACCCTCGGTAAATTGTTTCAGTGGTTAATTACTCTTAAGTACTCATTTGTTTCCTTCTAAGGCAATAATAATTCTGTGCCGGTTAGAATCTTGAATTTTTATAAGAGTAAACTTTCTGAGGAACTGAGATACAAAGGGCCAGATGACGTGAAACATCATAACTAGATTGACTGAAATGGAGTTACACTGATTCACACTATCTGACAAGCTGGTTCAATTAATTTAAGCATATTAGTGGGAGAGTAAGGATTCAAATGCTGGAATCTTGACAACCCCCCCTTCCCCGTCCCATTCTATAACCATGAAACAAACTAAGATGAAACAGCCCCTATCCTGCTAAACTCCTCCCCATTATCTTTGCATTCTCTCTCTCTCTCTTTTCTTTAATTAGCAAGGAAAACAAGAATAAAATCTCTCACCAGCTGGCTTTTGCTTTGCTGTTTCCTTTGTGCCTTTCTCCTTTGCCATGTTTGCAATTTCTTATGCTCTGCTTGATCCCAGCCCTGCGTGGCTGAAAATTAATCTTGCTGAGCGACCCTGCCTGTTTATTTAACTCTTGTTAATGTTTCACTTTACCGTTGTGACAATTCAGTCACCAATAGAATGCCATTGGACCGTCTTTGGTTTTCCACCTTCAAGAGGCGCTAAAGTTATGTATTCTAAACTTCTGTAGACAGAAAATCAAGCCAGGGGGAGAAGAGGGGGAGAGCCACACATATGGACTATTGTTCAAGTACAGGCACAACACTCCTGATGCTTTTCATCGGAGATATTCTTGAGAAATCACATTTTGTTTCTGCTGGGGGGGGAGGCAGTGTTAATATGCTGTTAAAGGAACATGCTTTTGACCCAAGACTAATTAGGGCCAGATATATAGCTTGCATAAACCAATGTAGCCCAATAGATTTGAATGGAGCTACTGCAGTACCCAGCAGCTGCAGATTTGGCCTTAACTAAGTGCATGTGACAGTACTTAACTCTGCACAGAGATAGGCTTCATCAAGTCTTTAACAGACCAGCTTTTATTCTAAGCTCTCCTTGCATCCTGTTTACTAGCCTTTATTAAATTGATGCACCATGCATCATACACTGAGGCCTTTCTTCACCTTAGTGTAACAAGGAGTCCTAAATAGAAATCATTTCCTTTGCACAATTTTTAAATTGCCTTTCATGTGTCCCCTGAACTAAAGGGAAGACACACTATCAAATAAGGGCCTGTCTTTCCCTACTTCTCGCCACCCCATGAGCTGCTACCATTTTCCAGTGATGATCCAAATATCTTGATATATTTAAAACAATGCAAATTTGCTAATCCACAGTTATTCGTGTGATCTGGATCAATAGGGATTTTAATAAAGAGAATCTAATTTGTATTGGGTTTATTAATAGCTATTCATTTTTCAAACCCCCCTATAAGAAAGGTTATCACTTTCTATAGTCTGTAGGGCTTTCCCATAGGGAAAGGTCCCTTCTATAGAATGTTTTGATCAGACAAATGAATAGGGAATGGTTTGCAACAAAACTCAGTGATGTGAAACACAGGTCTCTAATGACCCCTTTGTTGCCACCTCTCAGGACTTCTAATCCATCCTCATCCTTGTTGAGCACCCTTCTGTGTTGACACCACTGATTACGCCCTCCTCATTTGCCCTGGGTTTATGCAACACCGTCCTCTCTTCCTCCTCCGCTAGCTCATCTCATCATCATCTCCCGTCTAGATTATTGCAACCTTCACTTTTCTGGCCTCCCAAGCCAGCCCGCCCATCCATTCAAAACATGGCTGCTAGGATTCTCCCTCCATCACTCAAATCACATCACCCTGCTTCCCCTTCTCTGCTGATTAACCCTTTCCCCACCATATTATAGTCAAACTTCTCGCCAACATCTTACAGCCTCCGCCATCTCTTCGTCCATTGGTCCCACAAACATCTGTCTTTCTTCCGTTCTCCATAGACTGCTTTCCCCCGATATGATCCATCAACTCACCACTCTCTTTCAAATCCTTCTTCAAGAGTCACTGCTATCAGCCAAGCCTATAAGCGATCTGCTAACAAACAAACAATGTCTAGGTTTAGAGGAGGGAATAATCATTTCAATAGGATCATAAGAATGGCCCTACTGGGTCAGACCAAAGGTCCATCCAGCCCAGTATCCTGTCTGCCAATTGTGGCCAATACCAGATGCCCCAGAGGGAGAAAACACAACAGGTAATCATCACATGACCATCTCCTATCATCCATTTCCAGACAAACAGAGGCTAGGGACACCATTCCTACCCATTCTGGCTAATAGCCATTGATGGACCTAACCTCCATGAATCTATCTAGCTCTTTTTCAAACCCTGTTAAAGTCCTAGTCTTCACCAGATCCTCTGGTAAGGAGTTCCGCAGGTTGACTGTGCGCTGAGTGAAGAAAAACTTCCTTTTGTTTGTTTTAAACCTGCTGCCTATTAATTTCATTTGGTGACCCCTAATTCTTATATTGTGGGAATAAGTAAATAACTTTTCCTTATTCACTTTTTCCACACCAGTCATGATTTTATAGACCTCTATCATATCCCCCCTTAGTCTCCTCTTTTCTAAGCTGAAAAGTCCAAGTCTTTTTAATCTCTCTTCATATGGGAAAAGCCAGTAGGCAATTCTATGACAAAATGGTTTTCCATCTAATAATGCCAATGTGGGAAAGGGTCCATCTGGACAAACTTTCTGCTTCAAAAAAAAGTAATTAAAAAATTTAAATTGTCTAAACATCCTGTTTTCACATTGTCCAATTAAAAAGTTTGGATTTTTTGGTTCAAAGTAAATTTTTGTTTTGAAATTTAAGTTAATTTATTGCAAAAATCGTCTTTAAAAAGTTTTTAAAGGATAGAATAAAAATGAAATATTTAAAAAAATTAAAAAATGAAATGTTTAAAAATTATCAAAATAAAATATTTGGATTGCATGGAACCAAAGATTTGTTCAACGCAGGAAAATTTTCAAGCATTTGACTTTTTCCCCCCCTCAATTCAGCAAGGGAAAATTTATTTGAAATTGCCACAATTTCCCCAGGATGGGAATTGCTCCCCAGCCAGTTCTAATGAGTAGGATTTAGTTAGTGCTTAGATCAAGTGCAGGTCCATAGCACAGGAGTGAATTTCACCTGATTTTCTGTTTCTCTCTTGAGCAGCACGTCAATCATTCTGGTTGCTCACCTATCAGCTATGAAGTCAAGCCTAGCACTATGCTGGCCTGCTCCAAAACCTACCGACATCTGTGAAAAGAGTCACACTGATTTAAATGAGCCCTAGTGAAGCTTTGGAATAAAATAACACTAATTGTGGGTGCTGAAGCCTTGTCTATACCAATCTCCACTGTCAATCTAATTTACTTCACTTTAGCGATGCAAAAAGTATAGCTGAAGTCGATGTGCTTACTTACTGTGGCATCTCGTGTGTAGTTAGGTTATTGAGGGCTGCTCTCCCATTGATGCCAGCTACTCTTTTCATCCTGGTGGAGTACCAGTGTTGATGGGAAAGCGCTTGGAAATTGATTTAAAATGTCTAAGCTGATGCGATAAATCGATGGGCGGTGGATCGATCGCTGCCCTCAAACCCTTGACCTTCCGCTTGGATTGCCTGAATCTGCCATGTCCCTAGAATTGTGTACATTTCAGGAACATGTGTTCAGTTGTCCTGACTCGCCTTCCTTTCTTCTACATCCCCTTTGGTAATATAGGGGATGTTGTACAAGTTTCTGGGTTGCAGCACATCTTTTCTATGTAATCACATCTTGCCTAGATCAATAAACATTCATGAGGCAAAAAGTCACAGTAAGGTCAGCGGCAAACTGATGGTTTTCAGCGAGAAAAGCGAAGATGAGATAAGGCAAACAGAACGTGAGCTAAACAATCTATTAGAAAATAAGCCTAAAGCTTGACTTATAGGGATATAAATAACACATTCTGAACACCTCTTTCTAGGCTCCTAACAGATTTGGGGCATTAAATTTGTGTCAGTCCATGTAGACATCAGCTTGTATTTCTTTCTGCCTCGAGATCGGCATGGCTTGGATTATACAGCAACTAGAAACAAGCTGTAAAACGTCCTGTTCATACCTCAGCTTTGAAAAAGAGAATCAGGCCATGTCTACAGGACAGGACCTACAGCTACAGCTACACTACTCCTGCATAAGTATCAGAGGGGTAGCCGTGTTAGTCTGAATCTGCACAAACAACAAGAAGTCCTATGGTACCTTATAGGCTAACAGATTTATTGGAGCATAAGCTTTTGTGGGCAAAGACCCACTTCTTCAGATGCATGTCAAGATGAAGTGGGTCTTTTCCCACAAAATCTTATGCTCCAATAAATCTGTTAGTCTATAAGGTTCCACAGAACTTCTCGTTGTTTACTCATGCATAGGTGCTTCCCATGGTGCCAGAAAGGGTATTTCATCCTCCTTCCCAAGCAACGGTAGCTAGGTCAATGGGACATCCTTTCATTGATCTACACCAGGGGTTAGCTCAGTGGAGCCACAGCGCTCAGAGGTGAGAAAAATTCACACCCTTGATCATGGCATCTTGCATCAACCTAACTTTTGCACGTAGACCAGGCTTCAGACCAGTCAGAAACAGTAATCGGCCATTAAAGGTCCAGTCCAATCCACCTGCCTGGGGCTGCTGCAAGACTGTTCCCTTTAAAATGTTTTCTAATGTCTGGTCAAATCCATTTCTCAATGTCACGGGCGATGGGGCCTTCCCTCCCATTTTCCATCAGGCCAGTCCCACTTCCCCATCCATTCATGATCAAATAATACATAATGATTATTTGTGTCCCACAGCTCAGCGGTGGACAATAAGCTGGAGGTGGTTCACCAGGGTTAGCTCCGATGAGCCAATGGCACTTTATTTACCTGTGAGTCCGCAGATGTGGCTTCTTGAAGTTTAAAACAAACAAAAGGAAGTTTTTCTTCACTCAGCGCACAGTCAACCTGTGGAACTCCTTGCCAGAGGATGCAGTGAAGGCTAGAACTTTAACAGAGGGTTCAAAAAAGAGCTATATAGATTCATGGAGGTTAGGTCCATCAATGGCTATTTGCCAGGATGGGTAGGAATGGTGTCCCTAGCCTCTGTTTCTCTGGAAGTGGGAGACAGGGGCAGGATCACGTGAGGATTATCTGTTGTGTCCCCTCCTTCTGGGGCATCTGGTATTGGCCACTGTCGGCAGACAGGATACTTGGCTGGATGGTCCTTTGGTCTGACCCAGTATTGCTGTTCTTATGCTCTTATGCCATTGGCCACAGATCACTGTTCTTGGCTAGTGGGAACTGCAGGAAGTGGCACAGACTGGGACACCAGTTCCCGCTCCCATTGGCCAGGAATGCCGATCTGCAGCCAACAGGAGTTTCCAGCAGTCATATCTGTGGAGATGCAGGTAAATAAAATGCCTGGCGGCCCTCCAGGGACTAACCTTGGTGAGTTGTCTCCTGTTGCTATAGGTTTTAGGAGCCCTCATCATGAAGCAGGAGCACTGTTGTCTAGGTGCTGGACAAACACAGACCAAAAAAGGCAGCCCTTGTCCCATCTCAAAGAACTGACAATTTAAGTATTAAATCAAGGGACAAGAGATGGTTACAGAGAGACAGACAAGGTATGTCTACATTTGCAGCCTATTTCGGAATAGGGCTGCAAGTGTAGACATACCCACAGAGGGTGAAGAACAAGGAAACAGGAAGAGGCAGCAGGTTCAGCACTCCAGCAGCTGAACTGCTGTCCATGTTTTGTAGGCATCGCCACAAAGGAGAGTTTGAAGGAGGTATTTGAAGGAGACCAGTGAAATAGGTTGGGGGATGTTTACAGGAAGTGCCTCCCAATCCTGAGGGCCAGCATGGGACAAAGCCCGGAGGTTCTTGTCTGAAAATTTAACGAATGGGAGACACTGGAAGCTGAGGCCATGGGCCAATCAGCAGTGGACAGTGAGAGGTGCTAGGTAGGATGGGGATAGGTCATGAAGGGCATTGGATAGGAAGCCACACAGCTTCGGTGTGAAGCAGCAGAAACACAGAGCTGGCATGTCATGTTTAGCCAGCTCTCCACTGGCCTCCAGGAAATACTCCACAGGCCACTTGTGGAGACCCATGGTTTAGTACGGGGCTACTCAACACGCAGCCCGTGGGCTGCATGCGGCCCGTGGCCTGTTTGTTTGCAGCCCATGGTGCGGTTTGGGTTTACCCGGGGCTCAACATGCGACCCTCGGGTGGGATCCTTTGAACATGGCCTCCAATGGGAACACGCTCCACAACGGTCTCCCAGGCAGGGTGAGCATTGAAAGACGCAAGCGGACTGGCTGGCTGGAACAGAAGGGGGTACAGGGTGTCCGCGTTTCTAACTTCCCAGGGAGGAGGTGCTGGGAGCACCGGGGCATTGTGGGAAGTGCTTTGTATTCATGCCTGTCAGTGTGAAAGGAGTGATTTGCATATATATTTGGATGTATATGCAACCACACTTAAGTTGCGGCCCTCAGCATGTGCTGTGAGTATCATTGTGGCCCCCGGGGCTTCCAAAGTTGAGTAGCCCTGGTTTAGTAGATTCCATCATGCAGTGGGGGAGAGTTTGTTTCTTGCATGTTAGAAGACTTGGAGCCAGGACTCCTGGGTTCTATTCTGTCTATACCACTGACTTTGCTGCACGTCCTGCAGTAAGTCCTTCAACGCTCAGTGCCTCAGTTTCTCCATCCATAAAACTGGGGAAAACAACATTTAACTACCTTCTGGCAGAGTTCAAAGGTTTGATTCATTAATGTCTATCAAGTATCAAGAAGAACCTTAGATAAAAGTTGCTGTGTAAGTGCAAAGCTTGCATGCAATCTTTCTAGGATCACTAATCATTTTATTTCCAAAGAGCGGTGCATACCAGGATCCTTGATGTCCTCCACAAACAAACAATTTCAGAATCTTTGCTGTTCCAGAGACAGTGTTACCTTTGTGTTTCAGTGCGGAGTATGTTGTTTTATCTTTGTTGTTATTGTACACTCTGTTTTATTAGGGCAATTTGCAAGGGTGGCGATACCTGGATGAGCCCCAAAATATTTCTGAGATAAGGAAATGGTTGAGCTGATTCACAGCTTTATCATTTGTCAGTCAGCTGTGCCTGGGAAATTGCTCCGACATGTTTTCTTGGACTGTGAGCTGTGGCAGGACACCAAAATCCAGATCGATCAGATAATTGCGATTCCTACACTTCTTTGTGGATGCGAAACTTGGGTGGCCTATTGACAGCACCTCAACAGTCTGGGGAGGTACCACCAACGATGCCCCTGAGAGATCCTTTGCATCAAGTGGGAAGATCACTGCATTAATGCCAGCATCTGGCCAGTGTCACCAGCACTGAAGGAACGATCCTCATGCACCAACTCCATTGGGCAGGACATTGTGTACTCATGCCAGACTTTCTCCTCTCAAAACAAGGGCTCTACACTCCATGGTCAGCTGTCCCGGGAGGAGGGGCAGGGGGAAACTGCGGAGGAAATGCTACAAAGACATAGTGAAAGTGTGTGTCAAGAAAACAGGTGTGGACATCACCAGCTGGGAGGAGCAAACCACCAGCCGACCTCAGGGGTGCCACAACCTCCCTCAGGCAATGGCCCACTTTGAGGAGCAGCCCGCGAAGCTGAGAAGAGAATGAGAAGGAAAAAGAAGGAACTTTCTCCCAGCAGGCATCTGGCTGGCCAGGAAATGACTGTACCTACTGAGGGTGGATCTGTGGTTCCAAGATCGGACTCCTGAGCCATGTCAGGCCTCATGTATAAATCCATGGTATGGATCATCCTCAAATCGAGGGATCGCCAATGGTGATGATGCCTAATCGCCCATAGTCCAAGTACTGGATCTTGCTCCTCTCCGTATCCCAGGGACTGCTATTCCTGCAGAGTATTTAATCCACCGCTCTGCCCACTATGACCCGCTACCCTCCCACCCCATCCCTGTCTGCATTGCCAGAGAGGCAGGCAGCACACGATTCATCCAATAGAATTCGTAGCCGCTTCCTCCCCCTGGGTTTCAGAAGTGGACTGTAATTTGGGGCAACTCCATTTTTCAGCTTCCCGGTTTTGGCTCTCTGAAGGCCTGATTGTCAGACAGGCTGAGCAGCTGCCGCTCCCATGGCTGCCAGCTGGAACTGGAGGTGCTCAGACCCTCTGCAAATCAGGCACTGGGGGGGGCACCCCAAAAGGGAGGCGGCACCCCAAAAGGGAGGCATCAAACATTAGAAGCCCCTTTTACAAATACCAGCCTCAGTAAACAGCCACTGAGTTCAAGCCACCAGCTCATGTTATATAAGTGTACCCAGCATACAGCATCGTCATGGTTACACCTGGGCTGGAAACCGCCCCACACAGTAGTCAGTGAGAGTTTTGCCATTTGCATTCGCCCCGGGAGCACAGTAAAATAGGATGAAAGCGATAAGGAGACAGGAGAAGCTAAACCCATCCTTTTCTGTTGCTTTCACACTGCCACGGACCTAATCCTGCAAGGTGCTGAGCACCCTCAACTCTTGCTGACGCCAATGGAAGTTAAAGGTGAGCGGCTTTTCCCATGTGTGCACATTGCTTCTCTATCCTCTCAAAACTTGGCTCTGGGTTTATTCGCTTTGTCTTTCTCCCAGAAACAACCATCCCTCCTGTTACAGCTGCCTCACCCAAGTGCTACCCATGTCCCTGCAGCGTAAGGTTACATCTGGCTCTTGGCAAACGTAGGACCCCCAGATCTGCATGGGGCGGGGGAGGTCAAAAGGAGCTCACTGCATGCATGCCTGATGCCTCAGGCCAGAATTCAGCTGCATTGCTTCAATCACCTGGTGGGCAGAGCCCAGTGCTAACTTGGGCTTCTGCAAACACTTAGGATCACTCCTCTGCATTAACGATGCACCTGCATAAATGTCTGAAAGATCAGGCCTCTACAGACCCCGATGGGTGAGAGATCAGTGCAGAATCTGGCCCGGTTATGGTAAAAGAGACAATCCACAAAGCATTCCCAGTTAAAATGCAATGAGCAACTAGATCTAGTCACTAGATCTGGTACCTGTTATTTATTCGCAGGCCTCAATCCTGCTCCACTTTGAAAATGATGGGGGTGTTACTATTGCCTGAAATGGGGGCAGGCTCCTTGTGATCAAAGTGCTTAAACAATCCCACCTCTATACTGCAATTGCCAAAGCCCTCTTGGACCATCAATACTGCTCTGGTGCAGAAGGTTGAAGTCAGGCGTCAAAGGCCAAATTCACCCACATTGACCTTGACCCTTTGGGATTTGCTAATTCATCTTTAAGCAGCTCTTCAATTCACTATGAAGGATGATAACTCTCCACAGTTTGTCAGCATAATCCTGCAGACAGCTATTAACCATTGGTCTCGACTGCCCATCAGCCACCAAAGCTGGCAACAGCAGAAATCATTGGATGAGCAGAGAGTGATAGCATGATACGCAACTCATGCAGCTTTTGGCAGTTCCATTGAAACATGTATCTTTGGAAGAAACCACTGCTAGGCAGTCAGGTAAGTGGGATAGGGAATGGATGTACCAACTATGAGCTAGTGAAGGGAGAAGCAGATTGTGTAGCACCGGATGCCGTGTCCCAGGTAGAGAATTCTGCCATTCCCAGAGGGCAGATGTTGGTTCACCACACTTTGACCCTGGGTGTTCTAGAAAGAAAGGCGGCATTCATTTTCACCAGGGGCTCCTTAAAAGGACAAAGGGATGATGTCCCTTCCATGACCAGCACTGTGTAATCCTGGGGATGAGTTGACACAATCTCCCCCCAAGTCCTTCTGTCATTTATGCTTATTTATGTTATTTATTTATGTTATTTATTCTGTAATAATGTTTATTTGTAGTATATTATTCGCCCACTAGATGACTCTCTGTTCTAGGCAGGGTGTGGTCCCTGGTAAACAGAGGAGATAAAACTGGAATTCAAGCTGTGTAGAAACCTCTTTGTTGGTGGCAGCAGCAATTATCTTTACTAGCTCTTCCTCTTTTTACATGCCTTTCACTGGGTCTGGACTAATGGAAGCCAGCACATGCTATGAGTCGAACTGATCATACCAAATTTGGGCCAATACTTACAGGTATAGATGGTCTCCTGAGATGTATAAATCCAGTTGAGCTAAACAAAATTGTGTGTGCTTAGCAACTTGCTGATCTGGAACTTTTGTTAAGAAAAATAGTCCTGGCACACGTGTGCCATCTCTCCTTCAGTTTTGACTCTAAAAGTCAACAGATAGTTTCAACCTGGAGTGTCTTAATATCATATTCAGCCATATAATATCTTTCTGCTGACATGAAGCTGCACTGACTCAGCAATTAAAATTCATTATCTCCAAGATAAAAACCTTTAGAAATAAATCTGGGCAATAAAACCAGTTTTCAACTTTTCTGACATTTCCCAATGTTAACAAAGAGACAATCTAAGAATAGTAAAGCCAGAAGAAAAATTTATCTCTTATATTAGATCTGATTGATTGAACTGATGATGGAGACTTTATTACTTTCCATCCTTAAGGCACATTTTCAAGGAGACCTTGTCTAATATGGCCCAGGCTGTGTTTTGAGGCCTTTACGTTCAGATAAGAAGTTTCTTTAATTTGATTCAGAAAAGCAAATTTTCCTTTAAGTTATTCTAATCAAGCAGTCGGGACCCAAATCACGGTAGTTGATTGACTGCTGGCAATACATAAATCTTTCTAAAAGATACTAGCTTTAGTTTCAAAGAGGAAAACAACTGTTATTTTTACAGAACCCGGGGTTTTTTTGTATTAAATGTGTCATAATGTCTTCAAATATTTGCATTTACTGCAGAGTTGGAGAATTATCTAGAGAGATAAAAAGAAGGCTAATATATTCATCCTCTCTAGCTTTGTTTGGCTAGATAGCTCAAGACAAGCAGTATGTAAGAGGAATGCTCCTACCTGTGATTAATGATGACCAGTGCTATATACTATGGAATGTACATCTCTTGTAAATTCCATCAATGGGATGACACAGACACCTACAGGAGAATATAGTCCTTTGTGTATTTCTGTTAAATTTCAGGAAAAGGGTATATTCTTCTCTTCAGCCATCTCCAGTATGATATTTCAATGCTCAGTAGTAGATGATATAGACAGGCCTGCCAACGAGGGGCGAAAGGGGGGGCAGGGGAGCAAACAGGGAAATTGCCCTGGGCCCTTTAGAATCCCCCCTGGAGTGCTGCATACTGAGGCTAACCCTGCCCCTTCCTCTTGAGGCCCCTTCCGGGAGTACGGAGCCGGGCCCCTCCCACATTCCCTGGGAGCCCAGCGATCCTGCTGACTCCCCAGTATATCGGTGCAAAATTAGCAAAGCAGGACAACAGAGGTTTACTTTAAAAATGCAGGCCCAGTTGTGCACCTACTTGCACACGCATTTTTGTTATTATTGTTATTATTCGTCTAATAATTCAGTGGTACTTATATGTTGCTGTTGAAATAGACAAGAGAGGCAAAGGTGGGAGAATGGAAGTATCATTATCTCTACTCCACAGGCGGGAAACCAAAGCAGAGTGATAAAGCCCAGATATTCTGTTGCATTTGGGTACCCAACTCCCTTGAAATCAATGGCCCCACTGGAATCACTGCGTTCAGTAGGAATTAGGTGGCAGTAACTTTGAGGATTTAGGCCCGACTGACTTGCCCAAGATCACTCAGAAGTCTTTGGCAAAACCAGTTGTGATACAGTAGGGGGTGCTTAACACTCTGGTTGAGCATTCACTGGTCGCTATGCTTGGGCTGTGGGTGACCCCTACTGGCCTGTGTCTGTAAGCACTGCCCAGCGAGGGGTCGCCCCTGAGGGCATCAAGTGACATAGACAATGGCCCAACCGGTTCTCACCTGACCAGGGAAGGGGTTTGAACAAAGGAAGGGTGTGGTTTGGAGAAGGGGTGGTCAGAGTGTGAGGAAGCATGGAGGAAGCAGACTTACCTTTGTAGGAGGGGTCGGGGGCCTGTAACCCTTTCCCCCAAGGGAACTAGGGCTGTCAGCCTACTCTTTTATGCCTGCATTGGTCCTATGCTGTGCTGTATCTCGGAGCAGCAATAAACCCTCTCTATTCTACTGGCTGGCGGAGTCACATCTTGCTGAGGACGGGGGTGCAGGGTCGGGGATCCCAACACACCGTCACAAACCAGATCTCCTGAATGCCAGTCCAGTGCCTTAACCCCAAGACCATCCTTCCTCTCAACATATCTACCGCGATTTCACATGCTCTTGTTAACAAGTTGCATGCACATCTTGGCATTTATATGCTTTATCCGGAGTGAAATTAATTTAAAATTTCTTACAGGTACCGTCCTATTGTAACCCAGGTCCCTGCCAGCTCTTTAAATGGCTTTTGCCGCAGCTCAGCCAGTTCCTGCTGGAGCTGTGCACCAGGGCGCATCCCCGTTACTTTCACCTCTGGCTTTAGCACATGTGCAGTGGAGGCAATTGCATAAGGAAATGTGAGGACCCAATTAGGAGATTTCTACCCCTCATCCACAGAAAGCTGACTCCTGATATCATGGGTAAGGAATGCCAACATACTCAGAGTTTACAAAACAAGAGAAGTCTGACAAACAGAAACTTTTCCTGAGTAGCGGAGTTGTAGTCCTGACAGCTTTGTTCACTCGTGCATGCCACAAATGGAGTGATAATTCTCAGTGATTTTTATCTACCAGACTTTTCCGGTTTAGTCAGGGAGAGTATTATGCTGTAATCTCAGGGCAGGTGTCTTTGAAACGGCGATTATGCTGAACCTGTCAGCGCCGAGGGAAAGCTGCTTCACTCCTGGGCAGAGTTACAGGCCTGGGAAAGGAAGCTGCTACTGATCAAAGGGAGAGTGTGCTTCCTCTGCTGGGAGCAGCATACGTTACTGTGTGCAGCCCCGGCAATGGAGGGAAGGAGCAAAGGGGGGAATCTCCCTGGGGCCTCGTGATTCAAAGGGGTCCGGGGCTCACAGCCATTGCTGCTGCTACTGCGACAGCAGCTGGAGCCCTGGGCCCTTTAAATTGCCATTGGAGCACCAGTGCACTACGCTCTGCGTGGCTCTGAGGGCTGGTGGGGGAGGCCAGCCCTACTCAGACCATGGAGTGCTGAGGGCTGGCTGCTCCAGCCCTGCCCCTTCTGCCTGAGGCTCTGCCCCTTCTGGAGGCATGGAGCTACCCTTCCCCCCCCCCCCACCAACACACCTCCCGGGACCCACAGAAGCAGTCGGCCCCCCAACTGTGCACCCTACTTCCTCCCTCTTTCTACCTTTGGCCTTTGCACCGAGACGAAAAGCTGCCCTAACAGGCCAACTAGACTGAGCATCTCCTTGTAAAGGAGAACAACAGGCTGTTGCAGAGCTGGCAAATCTGGCTCTGTATCAGCGGTTCCCAACTGCTGGGCTGCGGCCCGCTGTCAGGCTCTGGGGGCCGGGGTCAGGGTTCCTTTGCCCACCCCTCAGCAGAGCCATGCAGTCGTGGCCCCAGCTACTCCTGGGGGCAGGCCACGGGGCTGCCGGGGCCAGAGCCGGGGCCATGTTGAGGGGCAGATGCTGCTGGGGCTGCAGTTGCATGGCGGGTGGCTGCCACCAGAGATGAGAGCCTCAGGGTGGGACTCCAATGGAAACATACCCACTTAATGATGTTTCTCAGTTTACTGTTACATTTTGAGACCAGATAGCCAGTTTTTAATCCATTTACTGTGGGCCATGTTAAAAAAAAAAAGAAAAACACAAAATTATCAAATTGTTTTGTGGTACCACATCAAACGCCTGACAGAAATCAAAATATGGCACATCAACACTACTACTGTTATCAATTAAACTAGTTATCTCATTATATTTAGAGAGATAGTTTGACAGAACTATTCTCTACAAATTCATGTTGACTGTTACCTTCCATTAGTTCTTTATTTATTAAGTTCCGTATTAGCCACTCAATGCCTGGAATTGATATGAGAGTGAAGGACCTACAAGTATAGGGGATGTCCTGTTCACCTTTTTCAAATTTAGACACAACATTAGATTTTTTTTTCCAGGCTTCTGGAACTTTCCCAGTGTTCTAAGAGTTATTGAAAGTTAATATTATTGATTCAGACAACTCCTGAGCCAGCTCTTTTAGAAGCAACCCAACACTGCTTTATTTCTTTGGATATACAACAATTACACACAAAGAACAGAGAGAGAAACAGATGGGATACATACAGTTCATAGAATCATAGAACTGGAAGGGACCTCGAGAGGTCATTGAGTCCAGTCCCCTGCCCTCATGGCAGGACCAAGCACTGTTTAGTTCATCCCTGACAGGTATGATCAAGTATTAAATTTGTACATATATGTCAAGGAAGGGGCATTCAAGACTTTCAGTCTGGCTTAGATTTTAGCTGAAGTTTACAGTTTGGGTTCAAGGCCAGGGCTCAAATTCACATTTGCGAGCGCACAAGAGCTTATGACTTTTTCTCGTGAAATTTCAGCCCCAAATAGTGGGGTTTCTCATGAGATTCCTGCCATCTTTGCAAGATCTGCCATTCTCAGAGTTTTCCCCAATTTGGGAACAAAAATCTCCTAGCACAAACAGTTTTTATGAGACTGCAAACTGCATATGAATAGGAACATGGACAAATTCTAGCTTTGGACCCAAACACATACCAGAACTAAAAGAGTGTGCTTGGATCTGGGGATTCACATCCCAGCTTAAGACCCCAACTACACTAAAGTCTTCAAATACTCAGATTCAAGGATCAAAGGTTCAGATCAGTCTCTGGTATAGCTGATCTGCCCAGGGAGCTGTAAATGAGCTTGTTAAATTTGAAATAAGGAGCATGCTGCTCACCAGGCATCCTTTTAAAAACACTGCTCCCCGTGAATGACGCTTGCTTGATTACTGACGTGCCATGGCCAGAAAGATACTTCTTGGAACTGTTCAGACAAGAGCTCTAAAGGGGACATAGCTTAAACATCATGTCACATTTGGGGCGGTCCCAGGAAGTGCCCTGGAATTGTCAGTGCAGTTAATCACTACAGAAGTAGGTACCTGTCCTTGTTAATTATTAAGGGAAACAATGCACAAGCCAGACGAGCAATAAGGAAGGAAGGCCGAGCTTTTCAGCGCCAGACTTCAGCACTTTCAAAGTTAATTGATGCATGTGGGGAATCTACATATGGGCCTGACCTATAGAACGACCATGTTAAGAATGGCCATATTGGATCAGAACCATGATCCATCTAGCCCAGTATCGTGTCTATAACTATATTGGAAATTCAAGATCATTCATTCAGATCCAGGAGTTTCCATTTTTGCTTCCATGCAGTTTTCTGAAAATGAAAAGTGGTGGAAAAAGTACATGAACTTTTTAAACCTCTGGAAATATACTGATTCGAATTTATGAAAAGGATTTATATTGGTTTATTATTTTGTCTTCACTAATTGGTGATTGAGCATCTTGGTGGACCAATCTGATGAGTGTGGTATAGGTTATACGATATACAGATAGCTCCTTAGAATTCTTGCTTTGTTTTTTTTTAAATCACAGATGTGCTTAATTTGCATTTAGTTAATCTTTGGCAAATTTATTTGTAGTTTTGTCATGGTTTAACATTCGTGCAATGCATCTCCTAATTCTGATTTCTCTGTCTTGATCCATTTGCTTCCTGAGAATCAGATAAATGAATAAAAAATTCATTGTGTTCTTAATTTATATTAATTTATTTGGGCTGTTAATTAATATATTCTGTACCACTTGTTTCCTTGATACAGATGTAGGAGAGTCTTCCTGCAATGCCTATGCTACAGCCCATTGGACCAGTTTTTCAGCAGAGCTCAGCACTCATGCATAAGGCCCTGTATGTTCGAAGGAATTCAGCATACACCTAGGCACCAAAGTAAGTGGCTGAATGTCCAAAAGACCTCTCTCATGTTGGATGCTGAGCTTGATTTTAAAAACCAGCCCCCAACTGCGGGTGCTGAGTCAGCAATGTCCCCTCTAATCTTTTCCATCCCTGTGCGGAATAAATTTGTATGTGCACTGAGGCAAATGTGCAATAGTAGAAACCAAAACCTAGCCGTAGGAGCTCTGCTAATCAGGTGGGCTGCAATAGAATCTCTCGTGAGCATCTGCACAAACACACACAGCTTACAGAGAACTCTGGTGCTGACCCTTTGATGATCTGGTCAACAATGTAAACATCCAAGAATCAACTTGCTTATCCCTGAAAGGCAGCTCCCTCTGCATGTGTGTGTGACAGGCAGGCAGAAGTGTGTAAGGGAGAAGCAGGACTTTGACCATGGACATAAAGGTTAGGGAAAACATAGTTGGTTCTTTCATTCCTAAAGAGAACAGAGAGAATTTCACGTTTAAAGTCTCACCCACAAGACTTGCAATAAAATTCAATCTAAAACTTCCCTGGGGAAAGGCTAATGGATCTGAGCTGCCTGCCCGGCTGTCTATCCAGGTGCTTCTATGCCCCCAATCTGGTCCTAGCCAAGCGCGTCAAAGACATTAGTGATTCTGCCAGGATGCAGACAGGGTTCCAGTGAATCCAATTATTTCAACCCTGATGCCTCAGCCACTAAGCCACCATGGCATGTTAGTCATTTAATAAGGCCAATCGATGAGTGATGTATTCATCATTGTAGGGGAGACAAACAAGCCATTAAAACTGTTTGCGAACGGTTGGAGAATAAATTAGAGAATATTATTAGACACCGTCATGTCCCTGGAGACCGGAATTAATACATTATGAGCCAGATTCTCCTATCGCTTATAGGGGTGTAATTGAGTAGGGGCTTGGATGAAGCCAGTAGATCCATACCTGTATAAAACTGGCATACAAAAGGGAAGAATTGGGCTTTTTAAATACATCTCTCAGGGTACGTCTAGACTGCAGAGTTTTTCCAGGATACCGGAGGTATCCCAGAAAAGCTCTGCCACATCCAAGGAACACGCCTGCTTTTCTGAAAAACATTTTGGAAAAGCATACACCTTTTTCAGCATCCCTGTAAACCGCCTGCTACAAGGAAGAAGGGATGTTCTGAAAGAGGCTTTTTTTCCTGACATTTGGCCCAGTGTAGCTAGAGGCTTTTCTGACATTTGGCCTTTCTGAAGAAAAGCGGAAGACTTTTCTTTGTAGTCTAGACACAGCCTCTTCTGAGAGATTTAGGCCAGACTCTTGCACACTGTGCATTGGGTCCTCTGTCAAACCTGTGTTGCGGAATGAGAGGATCTTTCCAGGACATTAAAGATGCATTGGTTCATTGCGAGGATATCGTTGGGTGTCCTGTCCCTCTTTGTTTCTGGTACTTGTGAGTTTTGTGCCAGGGAAGTCTTGGAAAGCGGTCAGACACTGGCATCAGTGGATCACATTCTGATATCTTCCATACCAATTTATCTGGAGCTACTCCCAGAATGAGAGCCGTGTAACTGAGACCAGAATCTGAACCTGTGCACTTTTTATGCTGGACGTATTTGTATAATTGTAAATTGATTTGGTTATGCTGCAAGGTGCCAGACAGCGTACGGGAGACTGAAGTCCTCCATCTACAGCAGGGCTACTCAACACATGGCCTGTGGGCCGCATGTGGCCCGCGGCCCATTTGTTTGCGGCCCGCAGTGCAGTTTGGGTTTACATGGGGCTCAATCTGTGGCCCACAGGTGGGATCCTTTGAACATGGCCTCCACTGGGAACACGCTCCACAACGACGAAGCGTCTCCCAGGCGGGGTGAGCATTTGAAAGATGCAAGCAGACTGGCTGGCTGGAACAGATGGGTATAGGGTGTCAGTGTTTCTAGCCCCCAAGGAGGAGGTGCCAGGAATGCCAGAGCATTGTGTGAAATAAGCTATTTGCATATATTTGCATGTATATGCAGCCCCACTTAAGCTGCAGCCCTTGGCATGTGCTGCGAGTATCACTGTGGCCCCCGGGGCTTCCAAAGTTGAGTAGCCCTGATCTACAGCATGGCCGGTAGCAGGGCAAGCTTCCCTCCCATGACATCCAACAGCACACATGCCATGCCCCTTACCCATGCACATCGGCCCTGAACTGGAGGGACCCACGATAGAGATGAGAAGGTACTTTACTTGCTATGCCCACGCAGTCACAGAAGGGCACCAATCAGGAATAACTGTGGCAGGTTTTCAATATGCTACCATGTGACGGAATCCTGCAGCCGCATAAGGACAAGCAATGCTACAGCAGACTTGTCTAATCTCCATCCCCCGGTTGCTGCTACAGCAGAAAGTATAGCTGTGTTGGCAGGGCAAATGCCTCAGTACACAGCAGCATGACCAGGTAGGTTATTAGTCATGCTTGGTTACACCTCAGCCGGGGGGCAGGGGATGTACAGACACCAGCATAGCTGATGACGGCAAGACTTGTAAGAAGTTGGTAAGTCCCAAGCGCCAGAACCAAAGCAGTAGCCCTCTTCCTTCCAACAGCACAGTCCCATACATCTCAGTGCTGTGACAGGGCTGGTCTCCCCTTCACACAGAGGCAGAAGTTGCAAGGTTACTCTACAGGAAGTCTCCCAGACAGCCGCAGAGGATGTTACTGTGGCACCTTGTCTGGGTAATGTGCAGGAATAGCGCTGGCCAGAAAACAGGAATTCTGCTTCATGAAGAATTGCAAGACAATCCACACCACATCACCAATGGCCAGGGCATTGTCCTGGGATGGGGGAGACCTCAGCTCAAGTCCTACTCCACTTGATTCCAAGCAAAGACAAAAACCTGGGTCTCCAAAATCCCAGGTGCACACCTAACACCTGAGCTAGAGCCAGTCTTTCTGTCTCCCTCCTGTTGGAGACATTCCACTTTGTATCCATAGCACTCCTGGGGCCAGGCAGAGCCAGACTCTGTAGCCTGGTGGTGACTGCACGAATATCAACTAGCTACTCTGAGTGGGTCTCTCAATCTCTCTCTTTCTCCCTTGTGCAATGAAAATGTCATTAAAATGAGTACATTCCCATAAATAGGTTTGGTTTTTAACCAATCTGTATTTCTGACAACAAAAAAACTTCCATCAAAAATTTCCAACCAGCCCAGTTCATCGTGTCAAGTAGCAACCTCATGAATCTCAACTCAATCTGCAAACATCTAGTTGATACTGGGCATGCTCAAAGGCTTAATCATGCCCATACTGACATCACCTCTGCTCATTTGCGTAGTCGTATCCGTAGTTCTAGTGCAATCCCTGTCCTTACCACCCTGAAAAAACGAGTAGTCCTGTGGCACCTTAGGGCACGTCTACACAGCAGGGCAAAATCTGAATTAAGCATCAGTTGTGTAGTTGAAGTCGAAATAGCTTTATTCAGCTTTTGGTGCTGACTACACCACAGGAAGTCAAAGGGAGAACACTCTTCCTTCGACTTCCCTTGCTCCTCGTGAAATGAGGGTGACAGGAGTCAGAGTAAGAAAGTCCTCCAGCTCGTCATTATTTTGAAATAATAGCTTGCTGTGTAGACGTGCTCGATGTTATTTTGGAAGAACGTCCGTTATTCTGAAATAACGCTGCTGCGTAGATGTACCCTCAGAGACTAATAAATATATATATATAGTATCATGAGCTTTCATGGGTAAAACCCACTTCCTCAGATAAGCTTGAGCTTGATACTATATTATATATACTATATATTTTTGTTAGTCTCTAAGGGTATGTCTAGATTACATGCCTTTGCCAACAGAAGCATGTAAAATAGGCTACCTGACATAGTCAATAAAGCGGGGATTTAAATATCCCCGGCTTCATTAAAATAAAAATGGCCGCCACGCTGTGCCGGCTCAGCTGATCGTCGGCACAGTGCGCGAGTCAAGACGCAGCTCAGTTGACAAGGGAAGCCTTTGTCGACCGCTCCCTTATGCCTCGTGAAACACTTCATTGACTATGTCGGGTAGCCTATTTTACATGCCTCTGTCGGCAGAGGCATGTAATCTAGACATACCCTAAGATGCCACAGGACTACTCGGTGTTTTTAGTTACAAACTGATGTCAGTCAGGTGTTCTGGATGGGGTTCCTGACAGGTCTTCTGCTCTGTCAATGATGATACACTTTTGGCTGCATGCGAGTGCATGCTCCCTTGTCTACCATGTTAACCATGCACAATTAGTCAACACAACAGACTCTGAGAGAGCCCCCAGAGACAACAAATCAAATAAGGATTGAAAGCACCTGGCCAGGTTTATTGCCAAGCAAAGTACAATAATAGTTGTCAGTGAACAGACGCGCCACTGCATCACAACACATATGTACGCTATGACAATGGACTAACTCAGTCAATACTATGGATCCAGCATTGCCCCCTAGGTCAGCCAAAGTCCATTCTTTGGGGTACACTTTTATACACAGGTACACACAAGTTACACAACACTCCTGATGTATCAGGTTGCCACCCTCTGTTGCCTAGTTACCCCCCCGTTACCTCACAAAAGGGGAGGGTTCAATTACAATCCATCTTGCTGTCATTTTAGACCCTGTCCGGAATCAGGATAGGTATGCTCTTGTTATCTGTGGGGTATGTGTTGGTACCAAAATGTTCCTTAATGAGGTGTTTTGTTACAACCCATCTAGAATGTGCTCACGGCCTGTGCCTAGTACCTCTTTAGGATGAGTTTTTCTGTAATATCCACCCTGTTCTTGCCAACTTCTGTGAGCAGGTCCTGCCTCTTACTCACTGTGAGTAAGAGGCAGGACCTGCTCACAGAAGCTGGCAAGAACAGGGCGGATATTACAGAATATTTATATAAACTTTATATTATATTATAATAATTATTATATAAACTTTATATTAGCAAAGAATATAATATAATATATATTATATAATATAATATTATATAAACTTTCTATTAGCAAAGTTTTGACCATTGCTATCTAGGCCTCAGGCCTCACACTCAGCCTGTGATACATGGGCTTATGTTTCAAACCCTCATCTTACTACACAGACTAACACGTCTCCCCCTCTGAGACTTAGCACTGTTTGTGCTGTTTGTGTGTCACTGACAGCAGAATTTGGGTCATTACTGAAGATAGCAAGAATGAGCGCACCACAATTAATGACTTGCTGCTCTGTGTGTGTCTAACATCTGGCTATAGTAGGGATGGAAAGTAGGTGCCCTAAACTACAAGATTCAAAAGAAAGGGAAGCTGCAATCTGGGCAGAGATAATATAGTCTCCAAACTCCATACTGAGAGTGAATTATGCATCAGTACTAATAAACACAGAGCATTTTTATTTGAATGATTTCCGGGAGTGAAGGGCTGCTGGCACAAACAGCCTATTTCATGAGAACTTAGCAGGGGAGTAACATAATAGAGCTGTGACAAAATGCATTCACCCAGAACTCAGATTTAAAAGAAATTGCTTTTTTTCTGAATTATTGGTTAGGAGGTTAAATAAGGAAAATTCACCTGGCTGGACTTTTTTTGCACACTTTCCCTGATCAGTGTGCTAATGAACTCAGTACTGTTTGGGTGAAAAGCGTTTGCCCTTTTTCCTCCTGCCCCAAGGAGCAGACTCTTTAGAAAACTTATGTATTGATTTTCTTTTCAAGTCCAACTTGTGCAGACTTCGGGCCAGGTTCAGCCCTGGAATAAGCAGGTGCAGTTCCCATTGCTGTTAGCTGGCGTTGGTCCTGCTTAACATTCCCTCTGGCCTGTAAATGGAGGCTCTTGAGTGAGGACTTTGAATAAGACTGGGCATTGCCAACACTCATGGCGCTGCTCAACTTGTTGAGAAGTATGAATGGGTGCACTTGGAATGGGGAGGACAAAGCATTTTTATTAAATAGCTCCCCCCAGCCACTGTGGGAGTGGGGTTCTTTCTCTCACACACACTTTGTGAATGGCCGGAGCGGGAGAGGAAAGGGTTACGTGCAGGACTTAACTCATTGTTTCTGCCCAGCGCTCAATCACTAGGACAAATCCTGTAAAAAACTTGCCATTGAATTCAATGGGAGTTTGGGTGTGTTCCAATTCAGGGCTCATTAGCGAGAGGGCCTGATTCGCTTCCCAGAGAGACCTGTCTAAATCAAGAATAAGTCCACTGAGCTCAACAGGACTACACCATTTCAAAACTGGGGTAAGTAAAAGAACAGGCCTGGAATGACTAAGTCACAAAACTCGTGTCTGAATGCAGACCCGGGGTGGTACAGGATGGTACCTGTCCCTGCCCAAACCTGCCCTCCGGTGACTTTGCTTTTCACATCTTCCAGACTCCGCTTTGGGACTGGATTGTGCTGCACATTTATGTGGATTATAACGAGCTAAAAAGCCATAGCAGTGGTGGCTAGTCCCATTTCTCCCCCATGTCTCCACATATAATATATTGTAATGTGATTCTGTCACAGCTAAGCTGAGAGCATCTAGATGGCAGCTAAAGAAAGGCCTTCTTAACACCCTCTAGGTCCACCTCACAGCCCTCCAGAAATGAGAGTTTGCCCATCTCATTTCACACTACAATGGCCTCCCAGACAACAGAAACTGCAGCACACCAAGCAAATCTCAACCTCTTCCTTGCTGCGGGAGACAGTGTGTGTCTTTATTGAGGAAGGAAAAGTTATTTACTTATTCCCACAATAAGAACTAGGGATCATCAAATTAAATTAATAGGCAGCAGGTTTAAAACAAACAAAAGGAAGTTTTTCTTCACTCAGAGCACAGTCAACCTGTGGAACTCCTTGCCAGAGGATGTTGTGAAGATTAGGACTTTAACATGGTTCAAAAAAGAGCTAGGCTACATCTAGACTACAAAGAAAAGTTGAAAAAAGATACGCAAATTGCAAACTGCAAACTGCAATTTGCATATCTTTTTCTGCTTTTCTTTCGAAAGAGGCTTTTCTGAAATTTGGCACATCTACATGGCACCAAATTTTGGAAAAACCTGCTCTTTCGAGCCATCCCATCTTTCTCATACAACAAGGTTTACAGGGATGGTGAAAGAACGCGTCCACTTTTCCAAATTTTTTTTCGGAAAAGCAGACGCATTCCTTGGATGCAACATTGCTTTTCTGGGATGCCTCCGGTATCCCGGAAAAGCATTGCAGTCTAGACGTAGCCCTAGACAGATTCATGGAGGTTAGGTCCATCAATGGCTATTAGCCAGCATGGGTAGGAATGGTGTCCCTAGCCTCTGTTTGTCTGGAAATGGATGACAGGAGAGGGATCACGTGAGGATTACCTGTTGTGTTCTCCCCCTCTGGGGCATCTGGTATTGGCCACTGTCGGCAGACAGGACACTGGGCTAGATAGAGCTTTGGTCTGACCCATTAGGGCCGTTCTTATGTTCTTAGCCCTGCATTGGGGTAGAAATGAACAACCCTAGATGGAATTTAGGGAGACTAGTCCCACCCCAGCTCCTCAGCACCCACTGAAAGTGAGCATCCATTTATGGTGGCTCAGCCTGTTTCACTTACACAGCTTCCTCCCACCCCACTGCATCTGCCTGTTCTGCAAAGCAGCCCAGAGATAGGGACCTATCCAAGGGCTCAGGTCATTGGATTAATTGTTGGCTTCAACCAGCTATTTCTACCAACGCTCTTAGCCTGTATTGCTTAGGCTAGCTTTAACGGGGAGTAAGATGGCTCGTGTCTTGAACTAAAGCAGTAATCGTATGGACTTCCCTGGGTACACTGAAAAAACCCTGCAGGCAAGCTGGGTATCATCTTTTATTGGACCAACTTCTGTTGGAAAGAGAGACAAACTTTCAAGCCACACAGACGTCTTCTTCAGATTCAGTAGAAGCTGGTACAAAATACAAGAGATCACTTCATCCACCTAGTCTCTCTAAAATCCTGGGACCAGCATGACAATAACACTCCAAATTTCAGGCCAGGAGCAGTCAACCCCAATGTATTTATTCTAATCTCATCAGGAAGACAAAGAGATGGGGCAAGTGACAGGAACAGCCTGAGTGTAATGTAATGGCAAATTAGAGCACAGTGTCTTCATTTAGTTTACACTAGACCTGTCTCTGTCCTGCCCTTTTGCTCCTAAACTGCAGTGCCACCATCTTCCAGCTAACTTCCTGAGTTTACAAGACAGCAGTGAGAGTGGAATGTGGAATTTAGAAGGGTTTGAAAAGTTACAGACGAGAGAAAACATGGAGCAGTATCTGCTATGAGTGACAGACCAAAAGCAGAGCCCCCCGAATCCAACTCCTGTTCCAAGTTTGGGGGGAAAGCTCAGAATTTGAAATTGGAATGAACCATCTTAATGATATTGGGCACATTTACTTCCTTATTCTCCAACCTCCATGTACTTAAAGTGTAAGCTCTTCTAGATGGGTGTTCTTTGCTCTAGGTCTGTAAAGCTCCTATCATACTTTTGGGCACTTGATAAATAATGGCAATAACCAATAGCAATTAGGCTAAATTTTCAGCCAAGCAGATCTCCCCTGAGGCCAGCACAATTTGCACCTCCAGTATTTGAGTATGTAACTAACTTCACAATCATCAAATGAATTATGGGTGCAAACAGGAATTTTTCTGCCGCAGATCACCCAGGGCACTGGAACAATTTGTATAGCAGCGGCGCTGGGAGCCACTGAACCAAACTGTAAACGCTGTATATGGTAGAAATCATTTCAAGCCATGGGGCATGGTAACACCCCTAGTTCTAGCACCTATGCAGACTGCCCCATGTGTACCCACAGTTCTGCATAATCCCAAGAGATGGCACAACACTATTTTGCAATAAAAACTGTGCTCCATCAGCTGAGGATATAAAATTACATTTCATCCCATGAGGCTGTGGAAGTTCAATGTGCCATGACTTAGCTTATCTGAGTCAAAACAGCTGACTATCCACAGGAGGAGAGTAGTTGGATATAAATATGCTCATTGCATCAGGAGTGCTCTGGAAATGGGGTTTCTTCGACATCTCCATTATTTTCCTTTCCTTCCCTTATTTCTTAAAGGGACACCGTCAAGATAAGGGAGAAACAAAAAGTCCCACCCCGTGTTACTAATACTTCCCAACTTCATCATTAAAAACCTCTTTTGCTGTTTAATTGCTCTTTGCATTTCATAGGGAAACTACACCTCTGCTTTATTTATTAATGTAACCCTTCTGCCAGATCAAGCCAGCAGCAGCCAGGGCTGGGTTCAATCTCTAGGGGTTCCTCTCCATCTGCCTAGAACAGAACTGGCTCAAGCCCCACCCAGTAACCTGGGAAATTCACACTCCACCCCTGGGTACGTCGGAGAGACAATGCTTCCCCACTCGCAAGCACACAGTCTGAGAGTAGAAAAGAAAATTGTAATAAAAGGGAGGGAAGTAACGTGGCATTAATTTGGGAAAATGCCACAAACAGGGCTCATAAACCACGAGTAAAAGACCCAACCTAAATAGGTTGGACGGTGTCCTTCTCCTCTCAGGTTCTTAAGTCCAGCAATGTAAATGTCCCCTTCACATGCCCAACCCTTCTCTGCACCCTGCTCAGAGGTGCTGCTCTTGGTCAGTGAAGACCCAAAGTTCAGAGGTGAATCCGCAGAGTTCACCTCCCACCCTGAGTGATGGGAGGTAGAGGGGCATCTTACTCACTCCCCTGGTCACTTGCCATCCACCTGCTCACTGCTCTCCACCGCCGCCCTGCTGGCCACTTGACGCACTGCCACCGACTTGCTGACCGCTTGTCATATTGCTCTCCCGCCACCCTGCTGGCCTCCCATCACATCTCTTCACCACCACCCTGCTGGCAGTCAGTCACCAGCCACTCCCGTCCAACTTGGCTGTGACTGCAGCTCCCAGTGGTTTCACTCTTAGCAAGTAGGGTACAAGAAACATAACTCAAAAATAATGAACAGAAGAAAATAGACTCTTAATGATGTCTATTTAGCTCTGTTCTTTGAAGGGGGGGACAGGTCAAACCAATCCAGGCATGGGAGGATATATAGCTTCCTGACCAGAATAACCTTCCCTAACCCCCTCTACTGCATCTACACTGCACCGTTATTGCAGAATAACTAGCATTATTCTGAAATAACAACGTGAGTGTCTTCACAGAAATTCCATTATTTTGAAATTATATCAAAATAACAGGTGGCTTATTCTGACTTCTGTAAACCTCATTCCATGAGGAATAACTCCTCTTTCGAAATAGCTACTGTATTTCAAAATAGCTGCAGTGTAGATGCTCCACTACTGTGATTTCGAAATAGCTCCTCACCAGGGCCATTCAAAGTAATTTCTCCCCAGTGCCTCCCAGGGCTCTAAATCAAGACAGCACATTCACATTAGGGGAGCCTGCCTCGGACTAATTTTGAGGCTTCCCTGCAGTGTAGACGTGCTATTTCAAAATAAGCTATATCTGAATAACTATTCTGGAATAGCTTATTTCGAAATAACTATGCAGCTCTAAAAGTCGAGCCCCTGCTTAGCAAGGTTCTTTCTGATCACTGTGAGCCCTTTTCTTCAGAACAATGTAGCACTCTCCTACTTTTCTGGACTCCCACAAAATTGCAAACATTGGTAACCATATTTTAGCTAACCCTATATTAAATATAAACATAGCCGGTATTGCATCATAAATTAAGTTGATCACGGTGAGCAAAATATCACTCCAACTGCTGAATATCTAACACATCTAAGCAAAGCAGGAGCAAACTGTATTTACATAGACACACAGAGGGTCTCTTCCCTCTTCCAACTAGCTGTAAGGGAAGCATTCCTTCGGATCCTGCTTACATCAGTTTTACCCATAGTTCTTACCACATCAGAGCTGCGTCAAGGCGGGGGCTGGATTTCTAGCCCAGCCAAAGGCTATGCTAGTTGTTTCACTAGACTGTTGAAGAGCAGCTTTCACAGCCAAATCCTCCTTCCCCTTTTCTCTCTATTTTGCAAACCCTCCATTCTGGGACTAACCCTACTTGACAGTCACCATGTAATTGTTCGAACTAGGCCCAATCGTCCCCTGTGGAAAAGGAAGGGATGAGAACCTACTATAGCCATGTAGGGGGTGGGTCTCATTTGCCTACAAGAAGCCCTCCACACATGCTCCAGAGGTTGGAAGGGCAAGATGGGCTTGAGAAAACAGCCTGGAGAATGGCTTTGTCTACAGCATTGTCCACTCGGCAGGGATAATGGAGAGTGGGGAAGAGGCCAGTGGGGGACCTCATGGGTTGATCCCTCCATTGGCATGAGCCAGTTGGAAATAAGACAAGACCTTTTCTCAAAAAAGATATATGGCACTGAAAAAAGTTCTGAAAAGGGCAAGGAAAATTATTAGGGATATGGAACAGGTGCCATATAAAGAGAAATTAATAAGACTGGGACTTTTCAGCTTGGAAAAAAGAGACAACCAAGGGGTGATATGATAAAAGTCTATAAAATCATGACTGGAGAAAGTAAATAAGGAACACAAGTAGTAGGGGTCACCAAATGAAATTAATGGGCATCAGGTTTAAAACAAACAGAAGGAAGTATTGCTTCACACAACACACTGACAACCTGTAGAACTCCCTGCCAGAGGATATTGTGAAGGCCAGGACTTTAACAGAGTTCAAAAAAGAACTAGATACATTCATGGGGGATAGGGCCATCAATGGCTACTAGCTAGGATGGGAAGGAATGGTGTCCTTGGCCTTTACCCACAGAAACTCATGACCTAATAAATTTGTTAGTCTCTAAGGGTGTGTCTAGACTACATGGCTCCGTCGACGGAGCCATGTAGATGAGTTTACTAGACATGGCAAAATGAAGCGGCGATTTAAATAATCGCCGCTTCATTTACATCAAAATGGCTGCTGCGCTGTGCCTATCAGCTGATTGTCAGCGCAGCACGGTAGTCTAGACAGGGATCAGCTGACCCCAGAACCCTTTGTCGTCAGATCCTGTAAGCCTCGTTTCACAAGGCTTGCGACCAGGAATTGCTAACAGGGGAGTTTGGAGAGGGAGTTCTCCAGGTGAAAGAGGAGTAAAAACGGGACCCTTGTGGTAAGTGGCTGTCTGGAGTGTGTGTTTGTGTGTGGGGGAGTTATTTGCTGTGTGCTGAGCTTGTGTTTATCTGTTTGGTTGGTTTGTTTGTTTGCTTGAAGGAGCTTCTAAAAGGTTTGAAATCTAGAAGCCTGTTAATTGGCTGAGCCTCAGTCAGGGGGGAGGGGCTACCAGAGCTATATAAGCCTGTGACTCAGCGACCAGGAATTGCTAACAGGGAGTTTGGAGAGGGAGTTTAGAGGGCACTAGTGACTTCTGGCCTTCTTTAAAACATAACTCTTATCATAATCTATATTCCAGAGGTTTAAAAAGAATCCCAGTTTATACTTAAACTTATTCATTAGAAAAATGGAGACAGAAGCCCAGCAGCAGAGTGGGGGCTATCCTGTTTATTGCGTCGAGTGTAATATGTATGATTACCTGCCCTGTGGGCGGCTTGCGTATGTGTGCACCCGTTGCAAGGAGCTCCTGACCCTCAGAGACCGAGTTCGGGCTTTGGAGGCCAGGGTGGCTGAACTGGAGGAGCTAAGGGAGGTAGAGATATGTGGATGAGACTTTCTGGGACACTGTAGTACTGTCCCACCTCCAGTCTGAGAGCCCCAGTGCTCTTAAGGAGGATGAAAGTCTCAAGGAACAGAGCATTCAATGGGAGCAGAGGAAACCATCCCGTGGTTGGGACCCTCCTCCCAGAGGATGTTGCGGTATCCTCTCGCACTGAGGATACCTCTGAGGGGAGGGAATGCCAGTTCGGAAGAGGCAGGTGTTAGTAGTGGGTGATTCGATCGTTAGAAACATAGATAGTTGGGTTTGTGATGACCGGGAGAACCGTATGGTCACTTGCCTGCCTGGTGCGAAGGTTGCGGATCTCTCGAGGCATCTAGATAGACTTATGTGTAGTGCTGGGGAGGAGCCGGTGGTCGTGGTACATGTAGGTACCAATGACGTAGGGAAGGGTAGGAGAGATGTCCTGGAGGCCAAATTTAGGCTGCTAGGAAAGAGACTGAAATCCAGGACCTCTATGGTGGCGTTCTCGGAAATGCTTCCAGTTCCACGCGCAGGGCCAGGTAGGCAGGCAGAGATTCAGAATCTCAATGCGTGGATGAGACGATGGTGTAGGGAAGAGGGTTTGGATTTATTAGGAACTGGGGACACTTTTGGGAGAGAGAGCCTATACAGGAAGGATGGGCTCCACCTAAACCAAGTGGAACCAGACTGCTAACACTAAACATTAAAAGGCCGTAGAGCAGTTTTTAAACTGAGAGATGGGGAAAGCCGATTGGTGTGGAGATGCACGTAAATCGGAGGAGACTTCTCTTAGAGGAGAATCCATTGATAGAGATTCTCTAAGCTGTAGTCAGAAAGAGAGGAGGAGGGCAAACCATGGGCCAGAGCAGACAAACAACCGCGTACAAAGGAATCCAATGCATCAGGGAAGGGCAGACAAATAAGCAGTAGCAAATTTTTAAAGTGCTTCTACACAAATGCTAGAGTCTGACTAATAAGATGGGTGAACTAGAGTACCTAGTATTAAATGAGGAGATTGACATAATAGGCATCACTGAAACCTGGTGGAATGAGGAAAATCTGTAGGACACAATCATGCCGGGATATAAAATATATCGAAAGGATAGAGCAGGGTGGGTGGCGGAGTGGCACTGTATGTGAAAGATAATGTAGAATCAAATGAAATAAAAATATTAAATGAATCAACATGTTCAATAGAATCGCTATGGATAGTAATTCCATGCTCCAAAAATAAGAAATTAGCAGTAGGGATATATTACCACCTGACCAGGACAGGGATACTGACATTGAAATGCTGAGGAGATTAGAGGCTACCAAAACAAAGAACTCTATAATAATGGGATTTTAATTACCCCCATATTGACTGGATACATGTCACCTCAGGAAGAGAAAGCGGAGATAAAATTTCTCAATGGCTTAAATGACTGCTTCTTGGGCAGCTGGTGCAGGAACCCACAAGGCAATTCTCGATTTAGTCCTGAGTGGAGCGCAGGATCAGGTCCAGGAAATAACCGTTACAGGACCGCTTGGGAATAGTGACCATAATATAATAACATTCAACATTCCTGTGGTGGGAAGAACACCTCAGCAGACCAGCACCCTGGCATTTAATTTCAAAAAGGGGAATTACACAAAAATGAGGAGGTTAGTTAAACAGAAATTAAAAGGCACAGTGACTAGAGCCAAATCCCTGCAAGCTGCATGGAAACTTTTAAAGACACCATAATAGAGGCCCAACTTAAATGTATACCCCAAATTAAAAACATAGCAAGAGACCTAAAAGAGTCACGTGGCTTAACCACCATGTAAAAGAAGCAGTGAGGGACAAAAAGGCATCTTTTAAGAAGTGGAAGTCCAATCCTAGTGAGATAAATAGAAAGGAACATAAACACTGTCAAATCAAGTGTAAAAATGTAATAAGAAAAGCAAAAAGATTTTGAGGAACAGCTAGCCAAAACTCAAAAAGAAATAACAAAATGTTTTTAAGTACATTAGAAGCAGGAAGCCTGCTAAAAACCTGTGGGTCCCCTAGACGATCGAACTATAAAAGGCGCAATCAAGGACGATAAAGCCATTTGGAGAAACTAAATGATTTCTTTGCTTCAGTCTTCACGGCTGAGGACGTTGGGGAGATTCCCAAATCTGCACCGTCCTTTGTGGGTAATGAATCTGAGGAACTGTCCCGGATTGAAGTGTCATTAGAGGAGGTTTTGGAACAAATAGAAAAACTTAATGTTAACAAATCTCCGGACCGATGATGGCATTCATCCAAGGGTTCTAAAAGAACTCAAATGGGAAATTGCTGAACTATTATCTGTGGTTTGTAACCTATCCCTTAAATCGGCTTCCGTACCTAATGACTGGAAGGTAGCCAACGTGACACCAATATTTAAAAAGGGCTCTAGAGGCGATCCGGCAATTACAGACCGGTAAGTCTAACTTCGGTACCGGGCAAATTAGTCGAAACAATAGTAAAGAATAAAATTGTGAAGCATGTAGAAGAACATAATTTGTTGACAAAAGTCAACATGGTTTCTGTAAAGGGAAATCCTGTCTTACTAATCTATTAGAGTTCTTTGAAGGGGTTAACAAACATGCGGACAAGGGGGATCCAGTAGATATATTATACTTAGATTTCCAGAAAGCCTTTGACAAGGTCCTCACCAAAGGCTCTTGTGTAAATTACATGGCCATGGGATAAGAGGGAAGGTCCTTTCTTGGATTGAGAACTGGTTAAAAGACAGGAAACAAAGGGTAGGAATAAATGGTAAATTTTCAGAATGGAGAGGGGTAACTAGTGGTGTCCCCAAGGGTCAGTCCTAGGACCAATCCTGTTCAACTTATTCATAAATGATCTGGAGAAAGGGGTAAGCAGTGAGGTGGTAAAGTTTGGGATGATACCAAACTGTTTAGGATAGTCAAGACAGAAGCAGACTGTAAGGGACTCCAAGAAGATCTCACCAAACTGAGTGATTGGGCAACAAAATGGCAAATGAAATTTAATGTGGATAAGTGTAAAGTAATGCACATCGGGAAAAATAACCCCAACTATACGTACAGTATGATGGGGGCTAATTTGGCTACGATAAATCAGGAAAGAGATCTTGGAGTTATCGTGGACAGTTCTCTGAAAACTTCCACACAGTGTGCAGTGGCGGTCAAAAAGGCAAATAGGATGCTAGGTATTATTAAGAAAGGGATAGAAAATAAGACCCGGAATATACTGCCCCTGTATAAAACTATGGTACGCCCACATCTTGAATACTGTGTACAGATGTGGTCTCTCACCTCAAAAAGATATTTTGGCCTTGGAAAGGGTTCAGAAAAGGGCAACTAAAATGATTAGGGGTTTGGAACGGGTCCCATATGAGGAGAGGTTAAAGCGACTGGGACTTTTCAGTTTAGAAAAGAGGAGACTGAGGGGGATATGATAGAGGTGTATAAAATCATGAGTGGTGGAGAGGGCGGATAAAGAAAAGTTATTTATTAGTTCCTAAATAGAAGAACTAGAGGACACCAAATGAAATTAATGGGTAGCAGGTTTAAAACTAATAAAAGAAAGTTCTTCTTCACACAGCGTGTAGTCAGCCTGTGGAACTCCTTGCCAGAGGAGGCTGTGAAGGCTAGGACTATAACAGAGTTTAAAGAGAAGCTAGATAATTTCATGGAGGTTAGGTCCATAAAAGGCTATTAGCCAGGGATAAAATGGTGTCCTTGGCCTCTGTTTGACAGAGGCTGGAGAGGGATGGCAGGAGACAAAGCGCTTGATCATTGTCTTGGTCCACCCTCTGGGGCACCTGGTGCTGGCCACTGTCGGCAGACAGGATACTGGGCTAGATGGACCTTTGGTCTGACCCGGTACGGCCGTTCTTATGTTCTTATGTTCATAAAGGATCTGACGACAAAGGGTTCTGGGGTTGGCTGATCCCCGTCTAGACTACTGTGCTGCACTGACAATCAGCTGATCGACACAGCACGGCGGCCATTTTGATGTAAATGAAGCAGCGATTATTTAAATTGCCGCTTCATTTTGCTATGTCTAGTAAACTCATCTACATGGCTCCGTCGACGGAGCCAGGCAGTCTAGACACACCCTGAGATGTCATAGGGCTGCTCATTATTTTTACAGTAACACAGTTACTTGTTTGAGACTTTTTCCCTAACGTTTTTTTGTCAGAATCTGGGAATGAAAAACAGGGGGTGGATTACTTGATGCTTTCCTGTTCTGTTCATTCCCTCTGGGGCATCTGGCATTGGCCACTGTGGGCAGACAGGATACTGGAGATGGACCTTTGGTCTGGCCCAGTATGGCCGTTCTTATGTTCTTAAGAGGCTTTTGCACAGATGGCTTTATCTTTCAATTGACTCCTGGAGGATGAACATGTCCTTTTGTCCAAGTCCCCTGTTGGTTTTTCCAAGGAGGGCAATGGGAGCAAACATGCCTCAGAAACGTCATGAAGGCCATCACTGTAATTTCAACGTGTTTTCTATTTACAGTGTGTAGAGAGGAGGCGGCCCATTGTCAATGCACCACAGACTGTAAACTCTCAGGCTCTTTGAGTTATGCTTGCATAAAATGCCAAGCACAGCAGGGCTCCAATGCCAGCATGGGGCCTGCAGGCCCCACCACAGCACAAATAATAAATATCTCCAGCTCCAATTCAAGATTATGTTCTCTCTGCTTTTCTCCTAGCTGCCATTCCCTCTCTAGGGCCAGCAGTGGAATTTTCATTCCAACCCTCTAGTCTTTCCCCACTGTGGAGATTCAGAGGAAACCACCACCTGGTGTTCTACTGAAACAGGAACTTACACCCAATCTTTGCTTGTATTGCTTGTCTTATTGCCCCCGTGCAGTAGTTTCTCCTGTTTGCAGTTTCTCCATTTCTCACCTGATCTTTATACTATATATGGAATCTTCTTCTTCTTCTTCTTTTCAGTAGGTGGCCAGTCCTTGAAGCTATTATTACTCCTTTATATCACCATAGCCAATTCTAAGTAATTTTCCAGAAGTTCAGTTCAGTCCTCAGCTTGCCTGAGGGGATATAAAAATTTACACCTATTATAAAATTGAGAATAAAAGCTGATTGCATCAGGTAAAGACAATAATGTGCTGTAATGTGAGCTAGCTCAATTTGCTTTGCATGTCTATTTAAAGAAGATTTTT
The DNA here is from genome assembly GCA_019425775.1 of Rafetus swinhoei. NCBI lineage: Eukaryota > Metazoa > Chordata > Testudines > Trionychidae > Rafetus > Rafetus swinhoei. The sequence goes on along the minus strand of CM033439.1, from coordinate 9,802,447 downwards.
TCTGATTGTCAACAGGGTGGTGATTTAAATGCCTGATAAAATTACCGCCATAAAAGTAATGGCCTTTTATTGCATTAGGATAGAGAACAGTTATGTACATTTTGGACTTTTATGCCTGTTGCCTACGGTGAGCAATATATTAATTATTAAGCCAAATCATTCTGAGACAGCAAATTTAGTTCCTAAAATACAATTTTTAAAAAAACCAGCAAACTCAATGGCAGAGCTGGGAACAGAATTCCAGCAGCACATGGGACTGTTCTCAAGGTAGGAATGAAACCGTGAGGAAGAATGTTCCAGTAGTTAGGGAGCTTGTCCAGGATTTTGGACCCCCCCAGTTCATTTTCTCTTTCATAGGCTGCCTGTGGAACACCTCTCTCTGCCTGTCTCCCATCTGTAAAATGGGGATAACGCTGCCTCTGTGAGGTAGGAGGAACTGTCAAGAGGATAAAATCAATGATGACTGCAAGGTGCTGAGAGTACGGATGTAAAATTCCATTTAATTAGTTAACTAGTTAAACATTAAGTTTAAATATTAAATTTAACTAGTTAACTGATTAAATAAGGGATGGGCAGTAGGGCTGTTCCGGGACCTCAGCTGGGGATAGGCAAACAGGGGATGGGCAGGAAGACCTCAGCTAGGTCCCTCCCTCCTGCCACAGGCAGGGGCTGCTCCAACCTGACTGATTCTGGCCCCGTGCGGAGCTGCCAGCTCCCAGCCTGTGTGGGGCCAGAAGCAACATCCCCATGTGGGGCCAGTAGAGCCGCTGCCACTTCCAACAGCCACTGCACTTCTGGGGCTGCTTCTGTGCAGGGCTGCTGCTTCTGGTTACCCATTAACATCCCAAGCTTAGAGACTACAATGAATGGGGCAAATATAAGTACAGGATGGACCTCCCTGGTCTGGCACCCAAAGGATAGCAAACAAGGGAGTTTGCCAGACCAGGGATGGTCAATTCTGGCTCCCCTGTCCTGCTTTGCTGCTGGTAGGGTTGCTAGATACTTTCACAAAAAATTCCAAACATGGCAGGGGAAAAAATTGGTTGAGGAAAAAAAAAAAAAGTTTGCTGCGCCTTTAAATTCCCCTGCTGCCTTCACCCCCGTCAGACGCAGCAGGGGGGAAATGTCCCCGCTGGCCTTCTGACCGGCCTTTTACATGTCCGGTATTTTCTGTTTTTTTACCTGGACAGAAGACGCAATTACCAGACTGTCCAGCTGAAAACTGGATACCTAGCAACCCTAGCTCCTGGCCCCACTACCACCAGTCCGGGCCAGGCTCCCAGCCCCAGCAGGGTTCCCAGCCACAGGCCCTCTTGCCTCCAGACTCCCAGCCACCGGTGTTCTCTGGTCCAAGAACATCCATAGTCCTGCCAGACCACGGATGTTGCCAGACCAGAGAGTCCCAGTTGAGAGAGATTCAGCCTGTACCTAATCTAGATAGCACAGAACTTCCACTGATGCCAGTAGGTGATCTTGATGAAAAGCTCTGTAGATCTAAATGTTGCAACTCCAGATTGGGTCCCCAGACTAGCATAGCTCTTGAGGATGATGTGGGATTTGTAAGCAAAATGGTTTAAAGTAGCAATGTTCCTACTTGCAGATGTGCCGGTTTGTCTGTGCAACAAGTGATTTATCTGCTACAAGAAAGTGGCATGTTCATGTGCAGCTTCAATGGTGAAGAATTTCAGTGGCCTCTTTGCTATTTTCAGTACCTTCAAAGGGAGGTTTAGGTTGGACATTAGGAAAAACTTCCTGTCAGGGTGGTTCAACACTAGAATAAGTTGCCTAGGAAGGTTGTAGAATCTCCATCTCTGGAGATATTTAAGAGCAGCTTAGACAGACATCTTCAGGGATGGTCTAGATAGTGTTTGGTCCTGCCATGAGGGCAGGGGACTGGACTCGATGACCTCTCAAGGTCCCTTCCAGTTCTAGTTTCTGTGATTCTAAAGCTCTTCAGAGGGCAGGTCTCTGGTTTGGATGTCGAAGGTTTTTATAAACTACACAGAATATCATCACTCCTTCTGGGACACTAGCCATTGCTTACACGACCTTCCACCCATATGAGGTAGGAAAGACCCCGTGTGGTCCCAGATGGAGTCTTCTGGGACCGAGGGGAAAGATTGTCCTTTAAACTGCGGAAATCTTCAGAGTGGAACTTCAGGGCTCTACCGACAGAGGAAATAGAAAGCAGCTGCGCTGACAGTCCCAGTTAGGAGCAAAGACGTGCAAAAGGGGCTTTGAAAAACAACTGGCCTTTCATCTTCAATAGCAAGCAAAACAATTATACACCAGATGAGCTTAGCAAGGGAAAGCAAATCACTGCCACACAGTACATTAAACATGGCAAGCTCTTCAGACGCTATATTTTGTCAACCTCCTCTTTAGATAACATGCCCTTTCCAGATGCTAAAACATGACCTGCTTAATAACAATGAAGATGTTCCTACAGATCTCTTGTCATGTGCACTGCCCTGGTCCTCCACGTAGTTTACAACAGAGGAACGAGGAAGGTGTGGCGGTTCAGTGACAGAGCTGAATGTCGGAAGATTTGGATTCAGTTTTGACTCTGCAAAAGGCTCTCTTTGTGCCCTTGGGCCAGTTACTTTATCTCTTTGAGACTCTAAATCATTTTTTAAAAAATTAGGATAATTCTAATGTTCTATAGGTATCTTGTGGCAATGAGTTCCAAAGGCTAATTAAGCATTGCACAGAAACACCTTTTATCTCTGATTACATTTGCCGCATTTCAATTGCTTTAATGTCCCCCTTTTCAGCATGAGTGTTCCCATGTTACTCAATCTACCTTTTCCACACCATTCACTATTTAATATATAGTTAGAGAGGAGACACACAAAAGAGGACACAATAATTTCCAAACCTTTCATTCTCTCCTCACATGGAAGCCTTTCCAGGACTCTGATCATTTTTGTCACCCATCTCTGAACTCCCTCAATGCCAGCTGGATTCTTTTACAGACAAGCTGGCCCCCAGCGCCAACACAATATTCCAGAGCATGCCACTGATTTACAGAATGGCCCTTTACATAGCCCAGGCGGAAATGCTCTTCTGTGTTCTATCTTAGTGAACATAAGAATGGTCATACTGGGTCGGACCAAAAGTCCATCTAGCCAAGTGCCCTATGGCCAATGCCAAGAGCTCCAGAGGGAGTGAACAGAACAGGTAATCATCAAGCAATCCGTCCCATCACCCATCCCAGGCTTTGGCAAACAGAAGTTAGAGACACTATTCCTGCTTGTCCTGGCTAATAGTCTTTGACGGACCTATCCTGCATGTGCATGCATATACCTAGTACACACATATACCCAGCATTAGCACAGCCTATGTCACTGTTCCCAGTGCCATATGCCAGCATGCCCTCTCCTCCTTCACAATGCTGCTTAGCAAATAAAGCTTGAGACCTGCATGTTGCAATAATTTTCCCCTCTTCTGCTCCATATTAGGTTATAAGAGAATGCAGGGCACATGGAAACCAAATGTCCTGCTCTCTCTGTCATTGCCTCTTGTGCCTGCCTTTTTGCTATCTGTCAGGCTGTCACCCTCCCTGGCAGACATAAACTGGTGCTGCCACGTGTGGCTAAATGCCTGGTGTCCTGCAGATGTTTTTGTATCTGCCAAGAGCAGACAGTTGTCCCAAGAGGAGTTGCCTTGAGAAGAGCCCAGCTGTTTTACTCTGCCGAAATGTGCACTTGAATTTGCTTTCGCTCCTTCTACCAATGAAATAGCATATGAGTCTCTGCTTTATTCTTTAATTCCCTGCAAAGCGACACGGGGGTTTCAAGAGGGACTGTTTGCTAAGATCACAGCTCTAATTATGACAAGATCACGTACAGATAGTGCCTACCCACACACTAAACAGTGCAGCATGGTTAGTAGCAACGTTTTGCATTTCTACAGCAACGTTTTGCATTGTCTGGAAGACCCCTGGGAGCATCCTTTATGAATTCCTGACCAGGATCTTGGCACAAGCAATGATAACGTTGCCCCTTGAGAACTGATCCCACATTTTATACTGAGCAGAGGGCAGGCAGGGGAAGGCCTTTAGGAATTTAATCAGCAGTGGCTGAATATTCATACAGTGACTGATCCTGCTCCAAATGAGGTCAGTGGCAAAATTCCAATTGACTTAAATGGGAGCAGAATCAAGTGCATGTAGCAGATTCAAGCTTCATTGATTGTACTTTATGTATCTCATTTTCAAATCTCAGTGACTTGAGTTCAGGACCTCTCAGTAAGTCGAGATAGAACAGCTTCTGCCGGAGGACCACAAAGTGCTTTGGACAGATTGGCCAGCAGAGGCCATGTACATGTTACCACTTACGTTGGTATAACTTGTATCACGTAAGGATGTAACTAAGCCGCCCTCTAAGCAGCGTAAGTGATGCTGACCTAAGTGCGGGGGTGGACAGTGCTATGTCCATGAGAGAGCTGCTACTGCTGCTTGCAGGGGCTGGAGTAACAAAGTCATGGGGGCGGGGAACTCTCTCCCATTGGCTTAGAGTGACTCCACTAGCAGGGCTGCAGCCATGCAGCTGCACTGCTGTCAACTCTGGAGTGTTGCCATAGTCTCAGACTCACAACATCCCCTGGGAGGTAAGTGTTTTGTATCCCCATTTTACAGATGGGGAAACTGAGCCATAGAGAGCCGACGTGACTTTGACAGAGTCACTCAGCCGCTCGGTGGCTTAGGCAAGGACAGCACCCAGCTGTCCCACCTCCCATCCTGGTGCTTTCACTGCCAGACTTTTCTCACCTAGAGAGAGCCACAAAAACATCCATGCATTGGGAGCAACACCTTCCTAGTGCCTCTCAGATGAGACATGCATTTAGCTCATCCCTGAGAATGTTATAAATATACCTTTATGTCACCCCGTGAAGCTGGCAAGTACCATTGTCTCCTTTGTTCAGATGGGGCAACTGAGGCACGGAGCAGGGACAAGATTTGCCCTGGGCCAGCTTGGGACTTATTGTCAAAGCAAGGATTAAGACACCGGGGGGATGTTTGAGCAGCATGGGGATTGCATCTCTGATTGCCGTCCAATCTGTCAGTGCCCACCACGCTGTCAATCACTCTTGACCAAACCCCTCCAATGTCTGGTAAAGCAGGAAAAGAGAGAAAGCATCTGCTGAAGCATCTGCTGTGCTTTCCCCAGCAGCACTGCATGGCAGGGGAGAGACACTGTGAGGCAAGGAGGAGGTTGGACCAGGGGCTATGCAGAGAAAGGGGGGAGATCAAGGACAGGAGAGGAGCTGTAGTCAGGAGCATGATCCTTCCCCTTTCTCCCCTATGCTAGGCATTCGGACAGCCCTCCGCAAAGCGCAGCGGAAGGCTGGCCATCAGTTACAACGCTCATTTGGTGGTCAGGGTCAACCTCCTGTTAGAACTGATCCTAGCTAGCAAAACTTGTGTACAAACTTCTACATTGGTGCTAGCTATTAAAACTTCTGTTGCAATTCACAGACCCTTTAGACTGAATATTAATCCAGATTCAACACAAGCTGGTGCGATGCTATTGTAAAGTTGCTGGAGTGCCTCTTCACTCTGTGTGATAAGCAGCAGGTGGTTTGACTTTGTTTTTTGCTCTGAACCATGACACGTGGAAAAGTTTTCCATCTGATCCTGTATGGAGATATTACCCTCGTTGCTAGATAAGAAAGATACAGCAAAGCCGCAAAGAAGACTATACAGAAGAGGTTTGGTGCCAAAATACACCCCAGTTTGATACTCCTGTGAATTTCAAAGCTGTCAGAAGGATGATCATCACTGGACTTTTGTTTTCATGCCATCATGGAAGGATCAAATCTGATTAAAGGGGATTGGGGAGGCAAGCAATTCTCTCTAGCAATTGGAAGAAGCCCTTTCTGCTGAGCCAGGTCAAAAGTGTGAAAGCCACCTATAGAGGTTTTCATTGGTCTTGACATTCTTGCAGTTGCCTTAGTGTGAAGGCTGTGAATAGCTGATTTACTGGCATGGAAGCCGTACTAACTTTCTGGATAGGCACGTTCAGCAAAAGCTTGCAGTCCTTTCAGAATGACCCATGCAAAGACCTTCCAGTGTCACACTCATTATTTCTCTATCATTGTCACTGTCACTCCAATCACCTTTGTTTTCATACACTATGATGTTAGCATCCTTCGTGTCTGGTGGTATCACTCCTTGCCTCCAACAGTCAAGCAAGAGTCTGTACAGATGTGTAAGCACAACCTGTCCTAGTTTCAGTACTTCTGCTGGAATTCCATCTTTTCCTGAGGGTAGGGAGTTTGATGCCTTGTCAAACTCATTTATAGACGGGTCTCTATCAAGCTTTTGGATCATCTAGAACCTGGGGACTGCATTTGGCACTGCTTCAGAAACAGTGTTTGAGTGCAAAGAGACTTTGGGCTAGGGTTTCATTCATTAGCTTCTGTCAAAGATGACGTCACCATTAAGAGATTTAAATGGGGGCAAGTCTACTTGGCTGACGGACCTATTGCTTTCACGATTCTATCGTACGATCCACCATCATGTAAATGTCCTTTGAGATTGAAACTTCTCCACAGATCTAGCCAGTGTGACTTCAGACATTGCCTTGCTGGTTGCCATAGCAGCCAGGAGACCCAGGCCCTTTTGAATCACCGGGCGAAAGGGGGGCATTTCCTCCCTTTGTCCCCCTACTGTCAGCAGGCCTGGTTGTGCTGCTCGGAAGCCTTTAGCACAGTGCCATGACTCAGTCCCTCCTACCAGCAAGGGCAGAGAGGAGCAGAAATAGCAGCAATACAAACAGCAGACCTGAGACGGAAAAGACTTCCAGCTTTTCACCTCATAGAATCCTAGAACTGGAAGAGACCTCAAGAGGTCATCAAGTCCAGTCCCCTGCCTTCATAGCAGGACCAAGCACAGTCTACATCACCCCTGACAGATGTCTGTTTAACCTGCTCTTAAATATCTCCAGTGATGGAGATTCCACAACCTCCCTAAGCAATTTATTGCAGGGCTTAACCACTCTGACAGTTAGGAAGTTTTTCCTAATGTCCCACCTAAACCTCCCTTGCTGCAATTTAAGCCATTTGCCTCTTGTCCTATTATCAGAGGCCAAGGAGAACAATTTTTCTCCCTCCCCCTTGTAACACCCTTTTAGTTACTTGAAAACTGCTATCAGGTCTCCTCTCAGTCTTCTCTTTTCTAAACTAAACAAGCCCAATTCTTTTGTCTTCCCTCATAGGTCAGGTTTTCTAGACCTTTCATAACTTTTGTTGCTCTTCTCTGGACCTTCTCCAATTTCTCCACATCTTTCCTGAAATGTGGTGCCCAGAACTGGACACAATACTCCAACTGAGGCCTAACCAGCGCAGAGTAGAGCAGAAGAATGACTTTTCATTCTTGCTCACAACACTCCTGTTAACGCATCCCAGAATCATGTCTGCTGCTGCTTCTTTCTTTCTTTCTTTTTTTTTTTTTTGCAACAGTGTCACACTGTTGACTCATGTTTAACTTGTGGTCCACTATGAGCCCTAAATCCTTTTCTGCAGTATTCCTTCCTAGGCAATCACTTTCCATTCTGTATGTGTGAAACTGATTGTTCCTTCCTAAGTGGAGTAGTTTGCATTTGTTCTTATTAAACTTCATCCCGTTTACCTCAGGCCATTTCTCTAGTTTGTCCAGATCATTTTGAATTATGACCCTATCCTCCAAAGCAGTTGCAACCCCTCCCAGCTTGGTATCATCTGCAAACTTAATAAGTGTACTCTCTATGCCATCATCTAAATAATTGATGAAGATATTGAACAGAACCGATCCCAAGACAGACCCCTGCCGAATCCCACTTGTTATAACCTTCCAGCATGATTGTGAAACGTTAATCACTGATTGTTCTGCCAGTTATGCACCCACCTTATAGTAACCCTATCTAGGTTGCATTTCCCTAGTTTATTGATAAGAAGGTCATGCAAGACCATGTCAAATGCATTACTAAAATCTAGGTATACCACATCCACCGCTTCTCCCTTATCCACAAGACTTGTTATCCTAACAAAGAAAGCTATCAGATTGGCTTGACATGATTTTGTTCTTTACAAATCCATGCTGGCTGTTACCTATCACTTTATTATCTTCCAGATGGTTGCAGATGAATTCCTTAATTACTTGCTCCATTATCTTCCCTGACACAGAAGTTAAACTGACTGGTCTATAGTTTCCTGGGTTGTTCTTATTTCCCTTTTTATAGATGGGCACTATATTTGCCCTTTTCCAGTCTTCTGGAATCTCTCCTGACTTCCATGATTTTTCAAAGATGACAGCTAAAGGCTCAGATACCTCTGCTATGAGCTCCTTGACTATTCTAGGATGCATTTCATCAGGCCCTGGTGATTTGCAGACATCTAACATTTCTAAGTAATTTTTAACTTGTTCTTTTATTTTATCTTCTAAACTTCCCCCATTCCCACTAGCATTCACTATGTTAGGCATTCCTTCATCAGACTTCTTGGTGAAGACTGAAACAAAGAAGTCATTAAGCTCCTCTGCCGTTTCCAAGTTTCCTGTTATTGTTTCTCCCTCTTCACTGAGCAATGGGCCTGCCCTGTCCTTGGTCTTCCTCTTGCTTCTAATATATTTATAGAATGTCTTCTTGTTACCTTTTATGTCTCTGGCTAGTTTGAGCTCGTTTTGTGCCTTTACCTTCCTAATCTTGCCCCTGCATATCTGTATTGTTTGCTTATATTCATCCTTTGTAATGTCACAAAGAAGCCAAAGCCCTCCTAGTGACACCATCTTTGCAGCCAGGCATTCACCTCCAGGATGCACCTGTCTTTGCCTAGGCCCATACCTTTGAGAGGAAGGACTGAAAAGAATATCACCTGCGCTCCAAACTCCTTCACCCGTACTCCCTGAGCCCTGTAGTCTTTCTTGATCTGCTCAAGGTCACACCTAGCAGTAACATTTGTGCCCACATGGTTGAGTAGCATGGGGTAGTAGTCAGAGGGCAGATAATCCTTGACAATGCCTCCATAACGTCTCGGCTACAGGCCCCTGGCAGGCAGCATACTTCCCAAGATGACATGTCAGGACGACAGACAGGTGCCTCTGTCCCCCTCAGAAGAGAGTCACCACCCACCACTACCCTACGTTTCCTCCTCCATCTGAAATCAAAAGCGCAGTCAAAGTTCTGCAAACCGGGAAAGCCTGTGGGCTTGATAACATCCCTCCTAAAGAACCGGGGGAAAATTAGCAGACAGTGGCTAGCCATGTGCCTACAGAGAGTCATCCAGGGGCATAAAACACCCAAGAGGTGGAGGAGAACAAAAGGAATAGCCCTGCTCAAAGCAGAGAGACCGCTGATTTGTTATGAGCTACTGACCCATCACTTTGCTAAGCTGTGCAGACACATTACTTGGAGGTTTATCCTTCCAAGAATGGCCCCTCACCATGGACCATCTCCTGTGCACAGATTAAGCTTGTTTTGGAACAAAGCGTGTGATCACCGCCATCAGAAATGGCTTCCAGGCCAGCGCATGGACCAATCGTTTTGAAGTAATTAATTTTGAGAGTATCCCACACTACCACCCCCATTCGGTCTCCTTCCCTCCCCACCCCATACCTTACACCACAGAACACACAATGAGTGAGCAACTTGTGCCCCTCCCCCTCAGGGCAGGCCCCAGCCTCAGCAGGGCCACAGCTACACTGGGGAAGTGGATACAAGCTGCTTGCTCTCAGCAGGGTGTTTGCAGTGGAGCAGCCCCGGCCCTCCCACCCCCACGCTGCACTGAGCCCCAGGAGAATGGATGGTGTCCCCCCCGCTCCCCACCTGCTGCACCCAAATGCTTGGGGTAAATGGGCCATGAATCTCCCTGCTGTGGTTTCTGAACACTTCCCAGTGCCCTGACTGATCTCCCCATCCACTCCCTTCCTGCTGCAGCCAAAGCCTGGGGGGAAATGGGGTGCGACCCTCCCCCAGACATACTGACCCACCCCGTTCTCCAGTCTCTGCCTCCACCTTGTGCTGCCTAACCTCCGCAACTTCAGTGTGGCCCCACACTTCAAATTCACTCTCCTGCCCGGCTATCAGCCCACATAGCACAGGGGTCAGCTATGTAACCCAGTACCTTGTTCATCAGCCACACAAGCTCAGTAACTCCGAGAAAGAGAGAGAGGGGGGCCAAGGCACAAGATACTGGGTAATGTAGTTTTGGTGCAGGAGATCACATTAATAAATTGGGAGTTTACTGGTTGCAAACTGGAGTCTCCTGGATACACCCAAAGACTTGGTCAGTCTGCAGACCAGGCAGCAGACTGGTGCGGCATTCCTGGCCTTACTGCTGCATGCGATACAATCCAGCATACAAACCTTACAGTACAGCTGGTCCTCACTAAACGTGCTGTCATGGCTGTGGAATACTGGCTGAGTTTCACTTGGACACGCACAAAAAGTTCCTGGTGGTCCAAAGCATTGGTCTACTTCAGGGCTTGGTTCTGGTGACAACACTTTTCGGTTACTTCACAAATGACCTTCCCAGCCCCACTGCCAGGCATCCTGTCTATGCAGATGACACCTGTACAGCAGCACAGTCTCAGGAACTAGTCCTGAATTTAGACATTAAAGGGATGGGCCACTATTGTGAAAGGTGGAAATGTAAACTTAGTACCACAAAGACAGCTTCTCTAGGCATTTCACAGATGTGTATCTGGACATCCACGAACATCTTAGCAAGACTTCACTGAAAACAAAGACAAGAAACAACCTGATCACCAAGCTACCTGGGAAGCCAATGTGCCCATCCTGAGAAATTCTGGGTTTGCTTTGTGCTATTCTGTAGCAAACTGAATGCTTGCTTGTGGATGTAACTCAGCGCTTTGGCACACAGCACTACCGGACACTCAGCTGAATGAAACCACGCCTGCAACAACAGGCACTATAAGACAGACTGACCTGTCCTGTCTACTGAACCGCTCCAGCATCAACATGTCTGACATCAAGCAACAAGTCACCTTCAGTATATACTCTTTCAGATGCAAGACCTGCTATATCTACCCCTTGTTGAAAGGTGTGTTTAATCTACTCAGGCGCTGTCTTAGCTCAAATCACCCCATGTGGACAATTCCCCTCGGGAACTTCTATGTCACCTCCAGGTGACATACCAGTTGGCGAGAACAAGTTTCAACCATAGTCCATGTTTTGCTCATAACAGATGCATCCTTTCAACCCCTTGGTTTTGACCTTCCTGCCATCTCTGGGTAAAGCACAATCTCTTCAGATGTGGAAAAATCAAAGGTGCTGGAAAGGACTATGTGGGGCCTTTGTGACTCCCATCTGTGCCATGCAGGCCACATACGTGCAGGCTGCGCCCACCGGCAAGGGCTCTCTCGTTCCTTCTGGGACCGGTGCTGTCCTCTTCCTTCAGCTACTGAATGGTGAAGACATGCAGTCTAGCACCTTGGACTTGGCCAGCTACGTAGATGCAGTTACACTAATTATCATGAGATTTGGGTGAAAGCCCCCAATCATCTTATCATACGCACCCCCCCGACCATCATCTCCCAATGGTCCCCAAGGAATTCAGTCCAGCTGTTGAGAGGCTCACGCAGAATGAGCAAACCATGCAGTAAGATATCGAACCAGCTTTGCCTCTACATCTGGGTGCTTCGATATCTGCAGGGCTAGAGGTTTGATACACTTAACCTACATTTACACGGTTGGCCAACTCAGCATCTTTCCATCATGGATGAGTCACTTCCAACAGGGCTATTAAAATTGTGTTAGTATATTAATGTCATTCCTGCTTTGGGGGAAGATAAGCTTTCAATTAACGGCAGATTAAAATTAGGTTTATCAAGAGACCAGCTGCATACCCACAGCGAGACAGCCCTTTTTTCTTTCCTCGCCTCCTCCTCCTCCTCCCCACACTGTATGCTGACGAAAAGAAACATCTCTTGTCATTAGGGGGAAAAAAGGCAGCGTGGACTAGATCAAGCCTGTTAACCCACAGTTTGAGCGATTATCACTGATCTTACCCTTTCTAATAGCAAAAACTCACAGGGTTGTGGTTTGGCAGCTTCATGGGCCGTTTGTTTTTATGTCAGAGCATCTGACAGTTTCCATTCCAAGGAGTGAGAATATTAAAAGATATTCAAGCAACGCGGGGAGAAAATTAAGTATATAACGCAAAAGAAGTACAGATTTTAATTACAGATTCCCCCCAAAATCCATAGAAGCGCTGATTAAATGCCTAATTACTTTTAAAGAAGTGAATAAACAGTCAATAAGAAGAACAGCAGTCGCTTACCCTCTTTCTTCTGAGCAGGGATTGTGCATATAATGCATGATAGACATTGTATCGCTGGCATGTAAATGCTAAAAAAGGGGGATGAAAAGGAGAAACAAAGCTTCTAGTTCTTCAAAAGGGACTTTTTGCCAGACCCTCAATGCTTGGCTCCATTGAAGTCAATGCAGCTCTGATGACTTACATCAGCAGCGTCTGTGGCTCATTATTTTTAGCCAGGCCTCCATTTTCCAGGATTGCATTGGTTTACCAATAGAGCTCATCCCGCTGAACCAAGATAGCCCTGTCTGTTACTTCAATTCCCTATGGGTCCACTTTGCCCTCAGATACTGACATGAGCTTCATTAATATTTTAGCCTCTGCATCTAAGAACAGCATCTGACCCACCTCTTTGTGTTTTATCAAGGGCCTTCTCAAATGCATCTGATCACATCCCAGTGGCCTCCCACGGCAGGTTGTCCCCCTCGCTAGTTAACACCCTCACAGTTGGACCGTTCCTCCCTCAATGATGCATGGAAGCTGCCTCTGAGGTGGGAGCAAGCAGACAATCTTCAACAATGTGATCAACACCGAGCCAGACAGCACAGTCAGCTCAAAGGACAAGGGGGCCCGGGCCAGGCTAAACCAGGGCTGACTGCTCCATTAGGGAGAAACTGTTCAACTCACAAAGGGTTAAAGATCTGTGCATTGGGGCTAAGCTACAAGCCAGAGTCCTGAGACAAAGGGAGGTCCTTCTTCGCCCAAGGGGAACCTTTGCTGGTTCACGAGGAGCCCTCTACCCTCTCCTATGACTGAGGGTTTTATTTCTGAGCTGACCTGATCACTCGCTTACAGGGAAGATACACTTTGAAAAGTAACTCTTAAAATGGCCTTGTTGGAATCCTATTGGTCATCTCCCTAGAACCCCCGACCAGCTATGCTCAATTTGTAAATGAAAGATGGGAGTGCTGTTATCTAGCCCCCAAACTCATCCTAGGGTCTGAGACTCAGGCTGGGGTCTTGCTTCCTCATCCACCATCACTAGCAGTAAAAACTCTGCTGGCCTCAGTGCCTCCCCTGCTGTCCCATGAGCCTCTGTGGGCGTGCTCAGGAGTAGCTGACGGGCACTTAGCAAACATTGGTCTTCATGCATCAGAAGGAGGAGAGTCCAGCTCCCTCTCTCCTAGCTGGGGCTGGCTCTGTAAAGCTGCTTCCGCCCCACCCCCACACTGGCAGCTGTTGTGAGTAACCTGCAGTTCCTGGCCCTTACAGTGAGTTTGGGAGCTGCGGGGAGCTCACCGTGGGGCCGGGAGCTGCGGTTTCCAGTATTCACGAATTTTGCCATTCGCAGTGATGCCAGGAATACATCCATGGCAAAGGCGAGGGGTTTCCTGTGCTTTTTGTTCTGCTGCCTAACTGTGCAAACCCAAAGCATGCGAGTGGTTTCATTCATGTGAGCTGGTTCATTGAGAGCACTTGGAGTAGCCCAAGGCATAAAGTTACACGTGCTTCCGTCTTTGAATGATCTAGACCAAAGTTAATATTGATATTAATAGGCAGTTACCACATTCTAACACCTTCCTGATTTGGGAGATGAGGCATTTTGTCTCAACATCTCTTTCAATCCCCCCATATAATAGTAGTAGTAACTCCATGGACACCAGCCAGTCAAAAAAGTTTTCCTGGTCTGTGCACCATCCACTGAACCAGACAGAGCTTTGCTTCTCCCCCAGCTGCCAAAACCTAACCTTTGTGTAAACAGAAGCCCAGAGCCTCAATGGTATTTAGGCCCCAAACCCCCACTGAAATTAATAAGAATTAGGTACTTACGTACCTTTGACAATGTGGGCCAGCGTGCCTTTCCTGTGGTAGTTGCCCCAAGAGAAGAAGTTACAAGGGGAAATAAGATTGGCTGCCTAAAGCACAGGGCTAGGAAACAGCAGCAGTGGGTTCTGTTCCTGCTTCTGAGAAAGTTCTGCTTAGAAATCAATGCAAGACAGCTTAGAAATGCCAATGATACACAGCTAACTAGCTCCGCCACTGATTCCTAAAGAAACCTTGGTCCAATTGCTTAACTTTCATCACCTTCAGTTTCCTAGTCCCTACCTCAAATGGGAATTATGAAGCTAAATTCAGCACAGCCCTTGGCCTTGGAGAGTCTTGCAAGAAGAGTACTAAAGCAGTAAGTCCAAAGTGTTGATATACCATGGGACTAGCTGCATGGAAGGAAGCACTAGCTTCCTTTTATACAGGGAAGTGGATGGCAATGCAGCTCAGGCATTGGACTGGGACAGACAATTTGGGCTTGATTTCCACTTCCACCTCAGACTTCTTCTGTAACTTGGGAAACTCACTCAGGCTGGGCATTTTAAAACATTTGGTCACCTAACTCCCCTCAGCTGCTTTGAAAATCCCAGCTTTAACCAGTCTGTGCCTCCAGCCCTGATCTCAAAGGACCCTTCCTTTCTCCCACCCTTTGTGTGGCTTGCCCAATTAGACTGTACGCCCTTGGGTTCTGGGACTGTCACCTTATGTACGTACAGCACCTTGCGTATTGGGGCCCAAACACTACGATACTGTTAAAGGCCTAGAACGCTCTTTAAAAGTTAGGCACCTGTTCCCCCACCCTGAACAAGAAAAAACCTACTGCTTCTAATGGAGAGGCTGACTTCCAAAAGAAGCCTTGTGTATCCGGTCGGAGGGGGAGAGGGAAGAATCTTGCTTTGTGTGTGTAAGAGGCTAGTTTATCTGCTTGCTCCTGGAAAGGGGGGGACCAGATTGCTTTGCAAACACAACAGCATAATAAGATGTATGTGGCTTCCAGTGACAGTGCACGGATTTACAGCATAACAAAGATCTATAGGGCCACTTGGAACAAACTATTTCTAACATCAAATGGCTTTGTATATTGATTGCCTGAGGATGTGTGCACCCTATCTCCAGACACATAATGGAGCACATTATTTACTTACTCTAAGAGCCAGAAAAATGGCTGGAGTCCCAGGGGGAGTAAGGCTGCTCATCAACAGGCTGAATGGAAGGAGAGTTCCTGTCCCACTCAGGGATCCAGGTAAACCACCACTGAAGCACTCTCCTGGGGCTGGCAACAGGGAGGGGAGGGCTGTAGCATCCTGCATGCCATTGGAGATGGAGAACCCTTGTGATGTTCCAACCCCCCAGCAGAGGGGCCTTGCCTGGGGGTGGGAGCAGAGGGATGTTGTAAAGATCAAAGAGGGTTTGTGCTCTGTGGGGAGAAGCCTGCAGCTGCTAGGTCCTATGGGTCAGTAGAAGGAGGAATCCCTGCCTAGTTCTGAGCTCCTTCAGCAGCCCTCTGAAGCGTGTGGGAGGGATGATGCATCGTGCAGGGAGCTACAGACACAAGATGATGGCAGGGCGCTCTACATGCTCTAGAGAAAAAGGTTGACTTGTTTTCATTGTCCCACGTGTCGACCTTCCTGAGTCTGGGTCACAGTGACAATCAGGGAGACCTCCACTGAGACACTCCCTCCCGTGGCAACCAAGGTCTCCAGAAACAAGCAGCCCAACGATGGAGATGGTTTGGGATGGATTCTCCTTGCCCGTTATAGAGAAGCACTTCGAGGCCTCACCGTGAACAAGCAGCAGGGTAGCTCGAACAATGGGAAATGAAGCTTTACCCTGGTGCGTATGAGGCCTTTACTATACAAATATTTGAATACTTCCCTCAACGATGTGTCACCAGGCAACCCTAAAATCTTCACCCTCTCGCTGTCCTTTCCTCTCCCCACCCCCTTGCCCGTTGCTGGCACTTACAATGTTTAGCTAGATTTAGATCATAAGCTCTTTGGGGGCAGGAACTGAGACACGTCTATATTCTGTGAAGTCCATAGTGCACTTCAGTTACCAATCCAATATCTGTCCCCATCCATCAGACACATGCAGTGAGGCCAGGGACTGGCCTATGTTTTAAATGAGGAATGGCTTGTAGAACTGGCTTTATGTTCAGCCCTAAGAAGAGGCTTACTGTGATGTTTAAAAGTCTCCATATTCTTGTAGTCCTGCTGCCACCCAGGGGCACTTTGTGGAAATGAGGGCTGAAAGCTGATAACAGTGGAAAGCAAATGTGTTTGTTCCACTTGGTCTGCTTTTCCAGACCAGAGTTAGACTTCTTTTGAAACGAGGATTTAAAACATACAGATTGGCCTCTACATTGTGTGCGGTCAGTTATGGGTAGGTTTCCAAACTGGGTTGAGCTACGATTGCCTGGCCATGAATATGCACTGCAGGGCTGCCTCCCCACATGGCACTTTTAGAAGATTTAAGGCCGAGGTTCCCAAGTACTATGTTTCTATTTGAAAAGGTTCTTCTTCAGCTGCACCCACAATCCTTTGCACCAGGTCTCTCCGATTCAAAGGCAATGCCCGGGGAGGGGAGGGAAGGGGCAGGTTGGTGCTTCTAAGGAAACTAGCCAATTAGCCCATCATAAGATGGGATTTTCAGGTCTTCTCTCCTGAGCTCTCTCTCTCTCTCTCCTCCTACTGCCTCTTCCTCTCTCTCTCAGCTCTCTTCCGCCTCCTGCCTCTCTCTCCATCTCTTTCTTTCTCTTCTCCCCTCCTGCCCCCTCTGTCTCTCCCTGCCCCCTTCCCCTTCCCCTCCCGTCCCGCCGTGGCGCTGGCTGAGTGCTGCCTGCTCAGCCAGGCTGCTGCGAGGAGGGGGCGGGCGGTGACGACACGGCCAGGGGCGGGGCAGTGTACGTCACCGCCCGCCCCCTTCCTCCCGCCGCGGGGAGTCCAAACGCCCCTTGCGCTGCTGGCTCCCCTGGCGGCCCGGCTGAGGGGCGCAGCACTCAGCTGAGCGCCACAGCAGGAGGGAAAGGGGGGGCGGTGATGTACACGGCCACGCCCCCAGCCGTGTACGTCACCGCCCGCCCCTTCCCTTCCCTCCATGGCAGCTCGGCTGAGTGTTGCGCGCTCAGCCGGACCGCCGCGGGGGAGGAGGGGCGGGGCAGTGACGTACATGGCCAGGGGGCGGGGCTGTGTACGTCACCGCCCCCCTTCTCCTCCCCTCCCCCGCGCGGCCCGGCTGAGGGGCGCAGCACTCAGCGCCACGGCGGGAAGGGAAGGGGGAGCGGTGATGTACATGGTCCCGCTCCCTGTCCGTGTACGTCAGCGTTACAGACTCACAGACACTGGGCTACTCTATATATGATTCTGGCAAAAGCCGTGGCATGGATTATGGGGCAAAACCAGTTTAACAAAACTGGAAGGACAAGCTGGTGGTGACCCTTCCATCCCAGACACTGACTGGGAACCAAAGCTGCATTGAGAAGTGCTGGCTTGAGGGGTTAGTCCAGGCCTGTGATGAAGACCTGAGCCTCCCAGGCCTGGCCCAGCTCCTAGGTAGAAGCCAGCAGCTGCCCCCACCCCCTGTCCTGAGCCCCCTGCCCCTGAGCTCCCCCCTTCCAACCACCTGCTCCAACTCCTGCACTCCCACCCCCTGCCCTGAGCCCATCCTCTCCCCCAACCCTGACTCCTGCATGCCCCAAATCCCCAGTCTCCTGCCCTGAGCCCCCACATCCTCAAGGCCATGCCATGACTCCTGCACCCCCAGACCGCCAGCCCCCCTGTCCCGAAGGACCTGGGCAATGCTGGGACAGTTCTACTGAATAATGACCACAGAGGGCAGAGATGGGGACCCGGACAGCTATAACCCCATTGGGGCTGCAGGGAGCAGGGGTGGAGAAAGGGATAGCTACTATATATTGGAGAGAGTCTGTCCATTTATGCATCTGTCTGTATGTCTGTCTGTCCCGCACCCGGAGGGACATGCACCCCTCCTCCCAGCTGTGCCCACTGAAGCTGCAGCAGCCGTGGAGAGGCATTTTTCACCTGGGGTGGGCTGCTTCATTTAAATCACTGCTCTCTCACCGCAGCAGCTTGCCGCCTCCCCATGGCTGCGGCAACCTGTTGCGGTGAGAGAGGGCTGGGGTTGTCCTCTCTCCCTGGGGCAGCCTGAATCCTGAACCCCTCCTCCCCAGCTCCCATTTACGATGCCGGTGATGTTTCTGAACTGGAGACATTTCCAGATCCGCGCATTCTGAATGTCTTCATTACAAGTACCACTATATGGAGCTGCGAGAGTTACTATTTCACTGAACATCTTGATGGATTGTCTCAAGGCAAAAATAATTGTGGTGGTAGTAAATAATGAAATGCACAGGGCACTGATTCAGCTGGCAAACGGGAGCAAAGAATGTAGGCCATACTTACGGGACGGGGATTAGGGTTGCCAGATGGTTTCAACAAAAATACCGGACACACTTGACATGACATCACAATCTACATTCCATCTTATTTAGAAAATACCAACATTTCTATTTTCTCATTTCCATTTTCTCAATTTGTTTCCCGACTGTCCAGTTCAAATACTGGACTGTCCAGTTCAAAACTGGACACCTGGCAACCCTAACGGGGATCTCCATATGGGAAGTAGCAAATGAAGAGATAGGAGGGGCAGAGTGAATAATGAATTCCCAGTGTAATGCTAATCCAATCCTGGGAGGTATAAACAAGGGAATCTTGAATAGCAGTAGATTTGTACTGCTATATTTGGCACTGGTACAACCACTACTGCAAGACCATCTCCAGCTCTGATATCAACCTCCTCCTTGGGATTGGGTAATTGGACAGGATTCAGAGAAGGGCCATGATCATGATTAAAGATTTAGAAAACAGGCCTGACAGTTTCAAATAAGCAAAGAGAGACTGAACTAACTTAAAGAGAAGCTTAAGGGGTGACCAGAGTACAGTTGACTAAGTATCTACACGAGGAACAAATATTTCATTATGGGCTCTTCAACCTACCACAGAAAAGTGTAGCGTGACCCATTGGCTGAAAGTTGAAGCTAGACAAATTCCAATGGGAAATCAGGCAAAATGTTTTGCCAGTGAGAGAGATTCACCAGGAGAACAATTTACCAAGGACTGCAGCGGATTCTGCATGACCAACCATTTTTAAATGGTCCTCAAAGAGCTACACTAGGAATTAATTGTGTGAGTTCTAGGGCCTCAGGCTAGATGATCACACTGATCCCTTCTGGTCTTGGAATCTATCAATAGTGTCAATAGGTTGGGAGGTGGGAAACATAGGTCCAAGCCCCAGCTCTAGAGCAAGGACTTGCACCCCCGTGCCAAGCCAGTGCTCCAACCGCTGAGTCTGCCCCGCCTGTTAGAGATGTTCCACGTCGTGGAACTCCACATTGCTTTAACGCAGCGTTTCCCAAGTTTATTTGGCCACGGAACCCGTTTAAACTCGAAAGAATTTTGCGGAACCCCTAATAACAGCAATTGGTTTGATGCTGAAGCTTCGACTTTGTCCGATGCGGCGCTAGTATACTCATATTCAGTCACCCACGTGATCCACGCTCCCTGAGAGCAAGTATGGGGATTTACGGTGGTATATAACAGGCGATCGCACCACTGAGTGACTGCATTTGCAGCACTGAATAGTGACATCATCGTCCCCAGTCTCTGGCTAAGCCAGCATTACACAAGGACACTGATCGTGGCAAACACAAATGAAAATTGTTTTTAATAAAATTCATAAATGTTTAAATAGTATTAATTTTTTTTAAATCATAAAATGTTATTATAATGGAATTTCTCACAGAACCCTTATTTTCACGTCATGGAACCCCGGGGTTCGGCGGAACACCATTTGGGAAACACTGCTTTAATGTATTTATTGGGCTAGAAAGAGCAGAAAAGCCATTGCCTTAGACCAGACCAGTGGTTAGCTCATTGGCTGGGGACATGAGAACCAGGGTCAAGTCCTTGCTCTAAATCAGGGAGAGCCCAGGCTGGTGACTATTCATGGGGGGGTCTCTCACTCCTTTGTTGAAAAAAAATGTTATCAGCTCTACCCCCAGCCTCTCATTTCCATTCTCCTCTGCTAAGCAAAAGTCCTCACGCCTGTGAATGACATACCAGGATCAGGACCACTTTTGGGCTAGGCCTTTATAATATTTTAGAGATGGGCTCTTTGGTTTCGAAGGAAGAGCAGCAAAGCAAAGCAGGACCAGTCAGAGCACATGCATCCTGCATCTCACATGGCCTTAGAAGCACATCTGTAATGTCTAATGCCTAAAGAGGCAATTGCCCTGAGGCCCAGAGATTCAAAGGAGTCTGGAGCTCCCGCCTGTGGGCCTCTTTAGATTGCTGCTGGCGCACCACACCATGTGGTTATGAGGACTTGGGGGGGGGGGGCACCATGGTCTGGGGCTGCCTACCCTTAGCCCTTCTCTTTTGCCTTCCAGGGCATAGAGCCAGGGCCCCCCATACCTTGCCCCAGGGCCCGCAGTGGCTGTTGGACCCACTGTGTCCAATATATTCAAACACTAGGAGGGTGGTGGCATATTGGCACATCTTGTTCTACCCATATAAAAAGCCATTATTATCCAAAAGCAGAACTCTTGGGCAGAAAGGTATCACTGTATCTCAGCCATCTAGCCCTCCTTAGAACCTCAACAGAAAGTCATCAGGCTGCTTCTGGTCTTCGTCTGCAGGGCCAACGATGCTACAAGATGCAAAAATGGGTTACAGATCAAACTCAGTGATATACATTTGCTTTGACCTTGTGAATACAAACAAGGAAGCACCCGGCATTTTTCATCTGTGCACCATTAAGAAGCCATTTATAGAGAGATTCTCCCTCTCCCCTCCCGCCTCCCCCCAGCAGTCCTGGATCTAACTAAAAGATTTCATTGCATTCAGGAAAGTTTCTGGGGGATAAGCAAATGGATGGGTCATAGCAAAACTACAGCAGCTGGGAATACAAGAGAGTTTCTCCCTTTCTGAACACAAATTGCTGTGAAGATGCTTGCAGATGACACCGGGTTTGGCATTTAAATGGACTGAGCCAAATATTTGTTGTTTCGAGTCCCTGACCCCTGCAGCACTAAAGAGGGTCCTTAGCAGTCATCCCAGCTCTTAGGGACTTGATTAGAAAATTGAGTCCTTGACATGGGTTCATATCGGAACGTAATAGAATCTAGGTGGAGTCCTGGAGCCTGAGTCTCAAATGCCTGCGTGTGTCTTGTCTCACAACTTAGTGCCAAGGGAGGCAGAATGCTCAGAATGGAACATCATCCTCGCTTACCCCAGTGGGGATCTCTGACACCCCATTTACACGTGTGCACTCCGTTGTTGTTTACACTCTGTGAGGCAACAGGGATTTGGGGTGTTTGGCCACAGGGATTGTGCCCTGGCATGTGGAAACCCTGATCCACCGTGCATTAGGTCACAGGTGTTTGCTAATATGTTTGCCCTAGTGATAAAGTTCTTTGTTGGTTTCAAGCTCTCTCCTTGCTCTAGTACTGTAGCACTAGGAAATCGTGGTACTTTTTCCTGTGGCCTGAACCTTTAAATCATTCAGAACACTGCATTTAGAAGTTTTTACATGGTGAGAACCCACTCTCCCCCCCCGCCACTTCTCCAAAGTCAACAGAAGGACTAGTCTGCTCAGAGTCTTATACTCCACCCATCACCAGGGGTCCAGGTTGTTAATTTTGCTTGAACAAATTCCTGGAGATTTCATTTTGTGAGATAATCTGTCAACTAAAAATCCATCCTTATTTCCTGGAGACTCCAGGACAACCCTGGATGGTTGGCAAGCCTACCATGGGTTCACATGGGCTGAAGGTTATGAATGTGTGCTGTAGCCAGCTAGTGACTAGCTCACAAGAGAGATAATGGGCCCAGAAACAGGCTGAATCTCTCTAATCTGACACCTTTGGGATCTGACTGGTGCTGAACCAGAGAATTTGCTGGACCACAGGAGGTCAATATTGTCTAGCAGCATTACCAACACTTCCACTGCGAACTGGGCTCTTTGAAGACATTTAGGGGTGGATTAGAGCTAAATAACAGCACAGAACACAGAGCTAGAACTGGTGGCAGTAAGCCCACTTTATGGGACCATGGGAAACTTGACCACACCCATGATAAGTGGACATCCAATGAACTACAATCATGCTGGAGCACAGCCATTGCTGGACCAGAGAGGTTTTACCTATACTGTCTAAGGGCATGTCTACACTAGGAAATTACTTTGAAATAAGTTATTTCAAAATAATAACTCCCGAAATAACTATTTCGAAATAGCGTGTCCACTCTACAGGGAAGCCGCAAAATTAGTCTAAGGCAGGCTCCCTTAATGTGGACACACTACCTCGACTTAGAGCCCCAGGAAGCGCTGGGGAGTAATTATTCTGAATGACTGTGGGAAGTAGTTATTTCGAAATAGCAGCAATGGAGCATCCACACTACAGCTATTTCGACATAACTATTTTGAAATAAGCGTTATTCCTCGTGGAAAGCAGGAGTTATTATTTCGAAATAACCAGCCTCTTATTTCAAAATAACGGGCTTGGTAGCGTGGACACTCGGCTTGTTATTTCAAAATAACTCCCCAGTGTAGACCAGGGCTAAGGGAGGTTCTTCTTTATCTCAATTAGGAGAGACCTGTATTTCTAGAGATGTCAGATCAACCGTGGCCAACCTGAGGCTCACAAGCCACAAGCGGCTCTTCCCTCCTGCCCCCCGGGTGTGGCTTGCAAAGCCCCCTATCCCCGTGGCTCAAAAGCTGCCCCCGTGGCCCCCAAAATGGCCCTCTCCTCCCAGCTCCCTGTGCTGACCTGGGCAGGGGAGCCATGCAGCATGGCCATGAAAGCTGCAGAAATGATTGCAGCAGGTAGCGGGAGCCTGCTGTGGCCAAAAAGCCTCAAAATGCGTTTAAATATGGTTTCTTAAAGGGGCAGAGCCTTTTCTTTTTATAGAGGTTTTTTTTGTTGTTGTTGGGGTTGTTTTTTGTTTTTTTTTTTTGGCTCGACCAAACACAACCGGGGGCTCCTTCTAAAGGGACAAAAGGGGCAGTCCTTTTTTTTTCCTCGACAACTTTGCTCCAGTTTTTCGCGCTGGATCCACTGCTATCTTGGCTCTTTGCCCAGAATGGGTTGGCCGCCCCTATGTCAGATCATGGTTCTAACCCTTAATCCCTCATGTGGGGGTAGGTGATTTATACAGTAATTGTGCCTGTTGCCTGCATTACTAAAGTCTAGACCGGAAGCTAATCCTAAAGGCATATAGGGCTAACATAATTTGATCAGAATGTAAGGAGAAGTACAACCAATAAGGAGACTTGTATAAAAATGAAATCTATACAAAACAAGGAGAAGTTAACTAGGATTATTAAAGGAGCAACAAGAGATACTGAGTATCAGCTCCACATAGAATCTTTTCAAACACTGCTCTGCAAACAGATCTGTAACAAATAAACAGGACAAATATTCTACTACAAAGATAGTGATGAATTGGAGACAGCAAGAGGAGATTTTGTGGAATTTATAAAGTGGAGAAAGTGTTCTGTTGTTGTTCTTTTAATTTTCCCTATGTCTTTGCAGAGAAGACAAGATCTGAAGACTGTGACAGGGACTGTAGATCTTGTCAGGAGAAGGCTAGGATAATGGAAAAGACAACAGAAATGGTTGTGGGGAAAAATGGAAGCACCTCATCAAGACACATGAAACCCTCAAGTTCAAATAAAACTATCCACAGCGGCAGTATGAGAAAGGGAGATAGAAATTGGAATGCATCAGGTCCAGGGAATATATTTAAATACATGTAGGAGGGGAAGTGACAGAACCTTGGAACACTCATCTTGACAATTACTGTGTGTAATAATGGAATATCTAGTGTAATAGTAGAATAACCCTCCTTCAACTGAGATCAGGCTTAATTGTCCTAAGCATAGAAGCTACCACCCCCGCTAATCTGGAGGGGATGTGTGCTTGACACCTCTCTTCTGCCCCATACCCCACCCCACCACGCCACTGCCCCATCTCTTCCCGCCCCTTTCCACCAAGCATGCCCCATCGCCACTCCTCCCAGAGCCTCCTGCACACCACATAATAGCTGTTCAGGATGGGCAGAAGGCATTGGAAGGAGGGGGAGAAGTTGATCAATGGAGCCACCGGTAGTGGGAGGTCCTGGGGGCAGCGGGAGCTTGGCTGCTTGTGGATGCTGAGCACTGCTAATTTTCACTCCGTGGGTGCTTGAGCCCCGGCGCGCCCATGAAGTCAGTGTCTGTGGTTACAACGAGGAGTCCTGTGGCACCTTATACACTAACAGATTTATTGGAGCATAAACTTTCATGGGCAAAGACCCACTTTGTCAGATGCATGTAGTGGAAATTCCAGTGGCAGGTATAAATATACAGGCATAAGAACAGAGTACCAATCAAGAGTAAGGTTAGAGATAACAAGGTCAATTCAGTCAGGGAGGATGAGGCCCACTTCTAGCAGCTGATGTGGAGGTGTGAACACCAAGAGAGGAAAAACTGCTTTTGTAGCTGGCTAGCCATTCAAGTGGTTATAAGTGCTGTGTATACACCCCACTGTGAGAGACAATCAGTCCCTGGCCCAAATTGCTTAGGCTTTTTCTACACTAGAGCTTTGACTACTGATAGAGCTAAAAGCATAGACACCATGTTTGCTGACAAAAGGAGCTGTTCTAGGAGGTGGTGATACCATCAGAACACCAGCTACACCAACAGAAGCTCTCTTCGGTCAACACAGCTGCTCCTACACTGGGAGTTTTGCTGACATAGGTATGTTGGCTCCATGGTCTGGTTTTAACACACTCCTGACCAAGACAACTTCATGCCTTAGATCTTGCCTTGCAGCCGAAGTGGACAAAACAAAGGGAGAGAGAAAGAGAGGGAGAAAGGAAGAATTGGGGATTTGAGGCATCGCCAGCTTACATGACTTGCCCAGGGTGACACAAAGTCTGGGGCAGAACTGGAAATTCACCCTTGTAAATCAGTAGTACCTCAGGTGAAGTCAATGGGGTTACTCAGCTGTAAAGCCAGTAAAAGTAGAGAGAGAATCAGACCCATTTAAAATATCTCCTGTCCTCCACACCAGCCCTCCAAAATCCGGTTTTCATGTTTGAGGCTGCTGTGCGGGAAACCATCCACGATGCAGAAGATGGATCGCACTTTTCATTTGAATTCAGCTTTCAAGGGGAGAGCAAATAAGAACTGGAGAATGATGTTCATTTCATCCATCCTGGCCATTTCCCTGCAAGGGACACAAGGGATGCAGGGATAGCCCTGGTATCTTATGGTAGATGTCCACACTACAACCTGTGAGCACTCCAGGTTGTAGCAGACACTTACTACAGTGGTGGAAGCAGTGTAGTTAATCCGCCTCCTTGAGAGGCAATAGTTAGGTCCATGGAAATTTGACTTTCACACCGACCTAATCACATGACCTAGGTGAACTCAATGTTTGGTGTAGGCCAGGCCTTACAAAGGCTCCTGCCTCAAGCAATGTGTTCTTCTAAATAACGCAAGGCACTTCCTTGCCCCAGAAAGAAAGAAGTGAGATATTCCAGAGACCTGATTCACCCCTGCCCTGCACCTTCTCCAAGGTTGCAGCCATTTACAGCAATACCTGATTGTGATGTGGTAGCACACCCACTTAGCACGACCATCCAAGGTACGCAAAGTGGTCCGGTGGCCAATATGTTAGATTAGCAGTCAGGACAGCTGGGTTCTATTCCTTGCTCTGTCACAGACCTATTGGATAACTGAGCGAGTCACCAGACCTCTCTGTCATTCTTGTTTCCCTGCCTACCCTGATCTTTTTTGGCTGTAAGCTCTTCCAGGCAGGAACTATTATCTGCATGTTCAGTATCTAACCTAACGAGACCGCAGTTAGGCAGATGTTAAGATGTAGGGCAAAGAATCTGGACTTCCCTCTCTCCCTCCACACACACCTGTTCTCAGCTCCCATACAGTGCCTATTGTTTGGGATTTGCTCCCCAGAGTGACCGTTTTAAACAACAACATCTATGTGCATTAATCCAAAGGGCTCTACATGATGAATTTGCTACTCTTTCAATTTGTCTACAAGACGATGAGGTACGTAGTTGCTCATAAATTACAGGTTCATGTGTATAATCACCTCTCCACTCCCATCACCTACCCAGGAGTGTCGGAAGCTAGACGTCTCCAGTTCATGATCACATGGTTATTGCCCAGCTAAGTTTCAAATGAGCTAGCATGGTCTTTGAACTAAGCTACCATTGATCATCAGTCAGCCGTGGACTGCTGCAGACATTAAGTGGGCCAGCCTCCAGCAGTACTCCATACCATCAGCCCATGACAACAGCCTCCCCTCGTTCAGTTCTGGATTTGCCTCAAGAATTGTACAGCTGAATGAGAGAAATTCAGCATAAACAGCACCCTGGCCTTTGGACATCAAGTCTGTGTAGCTTATGCTACGTCTAGACTACAAAGAAAAGTCAGGAAAAGATATGCAAATTGCAAACCACAATTTGTGTATCTTTTTTCTGCTTTTCTTTTGAAAGGGGCTTTTCCGAAATTTGGCCCATCTTCACGGCGCCAAATTTCAGAAAAACTTGTTCTTTCAAGCCATCCCTTATGCCTCGTGGAATGAAACTTACAGGGATAGCGAAAGAGCATGTCCACTTTTCCGAAATTTTTTCGGAAAAGTGGACGCCATTCCTTGGACACGGCATTGCTTTTCTGAGATACCTCTGGTATCCCAGAAAAGCGCTGCAGTCTAGACATAGCTTCAGTCATCATCCTGATGGCTTTGCTTTTGATTTAGAATAATCTCTGCTAATGGTCACATAAGGCAACCTGTTTTTCCCATTGCTGTCTGCCCAGACAAGATGTTGGACTCCATCGTAAGTGATCTCCATGATGGCAGCATCCTTTTTGACCATCCCACAGTCATTCTTTGTCCTCCAGGATTTCTCTTCCTTCCAGGTGAGAGCTGATCTAAGGTGGACCTTGTGCTTCTGCAAACTTGGGAGGCATAGCGGGATGGCCTGCCCAAATCCACCATAAAAGTCTGTCTGATTCCGTAGTCTGCTGACCTACGCAACACAATTCCTACATGATCTCGCCAATGAATTCCCAAAATTCTCCATAAACAACACTGACATGCATTCAGCTTCTTGTTGTGTGCTCCCAATCTGTGCCACATTCCAGGCATACAGCAATGTTCGGATGACAATAGCTTGGTACAATCTTCTTTCTCTTCCAGATGTTTGACAGACAGGAAAATGATCTAGTGGCTTTACCAGTTCTTGCCTTCACCGGTTTAGTGAGCTGGCCATCAGCAGCTACTTTACTTCCCACCATAGAGAAGTCACCAACGCTTTTGTACTCTTCTACTGATAGGGAGTCCCTCTTGGGCAGCTACTGCTTTTATGCGCATCAAGAAGCTTTCCATTCCACACAAGTTGGTAGATGGATGGTCATATTATTGGCAAAAATTGAAGTCTTACAGCTTCTCAAACCATATCATTGTCCTCAACAGCAGTCACCTCTCTTCTCATCACAAAGAGTAGGACAATGCAGAAGAGACGGTGTCAAGAATGGATAGTACGAATTACCCCTGGAGGCCTGGTGCCGGACAGTTTAACGTCTGCAGCACTGAATGGGGCTGAGTTGACTGAACTGATCTAGGACAGACTTTGCCAGGCTCAGGACAAGGTGGGGGGCTCACCTCCAGGCCCCCTGAAAAGTGCCAACTGCCCCCTTTGCCTCTCTCCCCACTGTCGGCAGCACTGAGGACAGACACTCAAAGACACGTGAGCTCATTTGAAACTTGGCTGGGTAACTACATGAGGCGTACATGTCCCAGAGCTGGGTGCCTCAGCTCACTCAAGGAGAGCTGGCAGACTGAGAATAGTCCAGCCCTTAGGCCAGATACCTCCAGCTGCAAGACAATTCTTGAGGCTCATGCACAGGACTAGCCATCAGAAGATGCAGAATCAGGAGCAGAACCTGCCACAGGTTTATTGTGTGACCACACCAGCCACTTATGCACACGGCGCATCGTTTTCCCCCTTTGTAATCAGGGCTGCCAAACGCTGACTTGCCTCACAGATGTGCAGAGGCCTGTTTATGGTGAGACCCTGGCAGGGACGGTGCTAGCAGGCATGAGAAGCAGTGTCTGGAGAGCACAGCAAAAAGCACTATAGGAATGCTTCTAAGGAACTGATAAATCTTTGTTTCGTCGCTGCTGTGCGTTGTGCAGCAGCTAATGCCCCCATGTAACGGCTGCTGAAGTACATTATCCAGCCATGAGCTAGAGCCAGCAGGCCACTCAGCATTAGTAAGCAGCACAGGCATCGGGGTGTTAGCCCATTCCCATTTTGACTTTGAAGAATATTACAGTCACTTTAAGGCTCTGGCTTGCCTCAGCCATTAAGGGGTTGTTACTCACAGTCTTCTCTGAAGGGAAGGAGCCCACGCCCTAAATGTTTTCCTTTTAATAAATGCCATTGACTGGTTTACAACAGGCTCACTACTTAAAAACCAAAACAACCTCCCCCCGTGTAAAGGGAATATTGCAGTGTAAAGAACTGCAGTAAATTTAAGTAGAGAACAACATTATGGGCTGCTAGGGAGCAGATCAAGGAAAGTACAGTGCAACCAGGCATGGGAGGGTCATGCCAATGTACAAGGATCTTCCACTGGCACAGACCACCCTTCTGCCTGTGGGAGGGAGGGAAGTGACCAAGTCTCCCTTACCCCCACCAGCTAGATCAGCCCTTTGGGAAGTTAAGTGACTTGGGTAAAGTCACGCAGACAGTCAGTGGCAGAGCTAGGAACAGAGCCCATACTCTGGCCTCCTAATCTTAATCCCAAGGCCATTCGCCCTCCTCTGCTTGGCTGACCCAATGGCTTCTCACTAGCCCTGCACATTGGCCACCCCAATCCACCACCCCTAGTTTTCTTACCATTGAAAACACATGCCTAATATTCTAAAGGACCCAATGCCCAGCTGGCATTTCCTGGTATCGGCATCATACGAACTCATGCAAGTTCAATGGGACTATTCACATGCACGCTCAGCATGAGTAAAAGCTGTAGAATTCAACACTCCTGCAGTGGTAGATATTTCTGACGATCGCCAACAGGGTATTCTGCCCCTTCAACAGCCAAGGCCTGGGACCAGCCGTCCCTGGTCATTAAGCAGGTGCAATTGAGGGCAAAGGTGCGGCCTATAAAGAGCTGGTCTATCAGTGAAGAAGGGGAAGCAGGAGCAGCAGAGGGTACCTTGGGAGAAGCACCAATGGGAACCTGTGGAGCGGGGAGAGAAAGGTCTCCAGGGAGAAAGACTTGGGAGGCAGTGCTCAGCTAATAGAACAAGAATCCTGCAGCAGGCCCAGACTCAAGCTGTGTCTACACTTACTGCTACCGCAGCCCAGTAGTGCTTCAGGTCAAACACTCACTACAAGGGGAGGGATTCTCCCATCACTGGAGTTAATCCACCTCCCCCCGAGGCGGCAGTTAGGTTGATGGAAAAACTCACCCATCCACCCGGCACTGTCTACATCACGGATGAGGTCAGCTTAACTCTGTTGCTTGGGGGGGTTGGATTTTTCACACCTCTCAGAAATGCATCTGGATCAACCTAAGTTTCGAATGGAGGCCAGGCCTCAGGAGAGGTCTACCCTAGAAATCCTCCAGTGGCACTGTAGTAGACACTTACTACAGAGACAGAAAGGGGTCTGCCATCGCTGTAGGAAATCCAGATCTTCAAGAGGTGGCAGGCTAGCACTGTCTACACTGGGGCTTAGGCTGGCTTCATTACATCTCTTGGAGGGGGGTGTGTGAATTTTTCATACCCCTCCCTCAGGACCATAGCTACGTCACCCTATGTATTAGGTGTAGGTCAGTCTTGAAATGCAAAGGGCAAAGCCCCCTGGGAGCTATAGCCCAGGGAGCTGAGAAACAGTTTGTGCTTTTTTGCCTATGTTTGGAAAATAAAACTGCTTCTGAAAAAAAAAAAGAAGAAGAAGAAGAAGATAGACTGTGTGACAGCAGGTGCTTTGTGGGCTAGGGACAAGGCAGCCCCTTGCAATCCCTCATTACTCCCTTTTCTCCCAGGTGTGCTGATGGTGGTAGTTTACCTTGTTTTGTTTCGTTGGCAGCCTGGTCAGCTGCCATTAGAATCAGGGTGAATTTTTCATTTTTCAGCCATGGATCACTGAGCCTTTCACTGGGTCTGGGCAGAGATATTAATCTGAGAAATGGCTTTGCAGGAGCGAATCTTTAAGGCATAAAGAACTTGGATGCTGTTCTAGCCTTAATGTAACAACGGACGTGCTGCTCCAGGATGTTCAGGAGTGATGGACTCTGCATCCCCTGCTCCCTTCAATATCCCAGTTAATACAATATCATTAACTTTGAAAGGTGCTGCAAGTGGTAATGCTTTGGGCCATTAATTCTCACAGTGTCAGCGTGCTCTTGCAATGACATTTACCCTAATTAGTAACGCACCCAGTGTTACCGCTATGGAGCTAGGACCAAGCTGCACACACTAGTAAGCAAGGGAAGAGGATAGAAAAGGAAAAGGGATATGTAGAGAAAAGGCTTAAAGGAGAGAAAAGCAAAGAAAGACCCCACAAGTTACTTGGAGTCCTGTGGCACCTTATAGACTAACAGATGTATTGGAGCATAAGCTTTCGTGGTCAAAGACCCACTTCGTCAGTTACATGCATCTGACAAAGTGGGTCTTTGCCCACGAAAGCTTATGTGCCAATACATCTGTTAGTCTATAAGGTGCCACAGGACTCCTTGTTGCTTTTGCAGATCCAGACTAACACGGCTACCCCTCTGACACAAGTTACTTGAATCCTTTGAGCTGTGGCAGCCTGTCTGCGGATTGTTCAGAACAGTGCTGGAGAGAAGCAGGTAGAGGGCACTAGACCAGGGGGTGTTCCCATCATCCTCATGCTGTCTAAGAGGGAAGTGCGAAGGAAGAGCAGGAAGGGGGTGATCTGAGGTTGTCTCGGGGTGTGTGTGAGGTGTTAAGCAATATCAGCAGTTGGAAAGAGGTGAGAACACTAGAAGAGCAGAGAGGTGGCTCTGAGGAACAGCAAATATTTTGCACTTTGTCTGGTCCATCCATGGATCACAATGAGCTTTACAAATTAGTGAATCAAGCCTCCCCTCCACCCCCAAAGCATTGTATGACACCCAGCCAGGGGAAGTGACATGCCCAACAACACATAGCAAGTCTGTGGCAGAGCCAGGAATAAAATCTGGACCTCCAGCTACCCTCACCCAGGCTTTATCCCAGAAGATACTCCATCCCCTACCCTTGTCCACAGTTTCCTACACGGTTAAGCTGTTGCTCGGTGGGAGGCAGTATATCCATGCCCTGGGGGAAGACACCACATCAGGACACACCAGGACATGCAGGCTACCAGTGTGGGAGTGATGAGGATGGACTCAAGAGGAAGCCCCGCATGGTTGCCTTGGTGAAGTGCCTTTATGGACTGATAAAAAGCATAAGGAGAACTCTCTGGGGAAAAGTGTCCCAGAACCTCAGGTTTTCTGGGGACTCAGTAAGAGAGACAAGTGCAAACCCTGGGGAGTGGGACAGAAGTAGGGATGTTAAAGACTAGTCAACTATCCGATAAGCATTTACTTATTGGATAGTCTATCGACTAGTCAATTTCCCCGCTCCCCCCCCGGCCCCGCTGTTTCTATGAGATAGAGGCAGCAAATGAGGGAGGGGAAGGGGTACTTCAAAGTGGTGGTGTTTCAAAGGGGCAGACGTGGAGCCCACGGTCAGCTGGGGACTCCCCAGCTGATCCCGGGCTCTGCGTGGCATTTCCCCAGAACCCGGGTTCAGCTGGGGAGTCTCCAGCTGACCCCAGGTTCCACTGCCGCGCACAGCCCAGGATCAGCTGGGAGTCCCCAGGTGACCCCGGGCTCCACGGTGCTGCCCCTCTAAAACGCCACCTCTGGCATTTCAAAGGGGCAGATGCCGTGGAGCCTGGGGTCAGCTGGGGATTGCCCAGCTGATCCCGGGCTCCCCACGGCATTTATCCAGAACCCAGGTTCTGCTGACAGGCTGCGCGGAACTGGGGTCAGCTGGGGAGTCCCCCACTGACCCTGGGCTCCATGGCTTTGAAATGCACAAGAGCCCCCGCTGAGGACTCTTGTACATTTCAAAGTAGGCACCCGCGTGCAGCCCGGAGTCAGCGGGACTTCCTGCTGGCCCCAGGCTGTACGCGGAGTTCCGCATTCCTCCTTTGAAATGTACAAGAGCCCCAGTGGGGGCTCTTGTACATTTCAAAGGAGGAATGCGGAAGTGCCTATCAACTAGTTGAGTAGTGGATGGAAATTCCATCGACTAGTCAATTAACCACATTTTAACATTCCTAGACAGAAGTAAAGTTAGTCTAAAAAAATGATGACAGCCATGCACTACTGTCCAATGGCTACTGAACTATGTTTGTGCTTCTTGTCAGAGGTGCCCACCCTATGGGTGCTCCAGCCCTGAAGCACTATCGGAAAAAACAATGACTGTTCCGAACCAACCAGACACCCACAGATCAGCTGTTTGGCGGCAGGTGGGAGGCACTCGGGGGAGGCGAAAGAGTGGGTCAGGAAGAGGCGAGGTGAGGACAGGGTCTTGTGGGACAGGGCAGAGTGGGGTTGGGAAGAGCTGGAGCAGGGCCTGAGAGCAGAGAGTGGAGATGGAGCACTCACCTGGAAAAATGAAAGCCAATGCCTGCATTCCCTGCATTTTGGCACATACAGTCCTGAGTGGGCGTCAGTCACCAGCAGTGATCCCTCTAACTTTTTCAATACTAATTGGTATGGGGGTGGGGGAGTCCCTTTGCCCCCCCTTCCCACTAGGCACCCATGCCCCTGGCAGGGCGGGAAGAGGCTTCACACACTCTCCCACCCCCAGGGCCTGATTGGCCTGGGGGCGGTGGGAGTGCGCGAAGCCTCCTCTCGCCCTACCCCCAGCCTGCAAGGAGCACGCGGCACTTCAAAGTGCCATGTGCTGCTCGCAGGGCGGGAGGAGACGTCACGTGCTCCCTCAACCCCAAGTCCAGATTGGCCTAGGGGCGGGGGAGCTGTGCGAAGCTTCCCTTGCCCTGCTCCCACCCTATGCGAGCATACGGCACTTTGAAGTGCTGCGTGATGCTCACAGAGCAAGAGGAAGCTTTGGGGCGCTCCCCCACCCCCAGACCCTAATTGGCCTGGGGGCAGGGAAATGGCAGGGCCTCCGCAGGCCGGATCAACCCGCATGGCGGGCCGGATCCGGCCTGTGGAGGCCCTTTTGTCCAGGTCCACAAGGAGCCATTACAGCAGGCAAGGATTACTGGGGTGCAGGCGTGATCCCTGAGCCAAATAGTGGGGATCGCCCTTTAAGCAGAGAGGAGGGGCAAGAAATGAGTTGCATCTCCATCTTTGTTGCTAGGCAGATGCACAATCAGCACTTCACACCAGAAGTTTCTGGAATTGGGTGTGGCCTGTTGCTGGATTCAGGCTCCATGAGGAAAAGTTGTCAGGGCAGCTGCTTTACAAAAGGCCCGGTGCAGATTGGAAGACGCTGACACAGAGGAGCAGAAACAGGCTGTTTTTCCCCTAATGCTTAAGCATTTTGCAGCAAGATGTTTTTTTAAATCTCTATACTTAAACTAACAGCAGTTTCAGCAGAGGAGGGGAAAGAGTCTGCATTGATTCCAGTTGTGCAAGCAAGAGAAAGGCTGATATAGCAGCAGTGCTTTTAACTCAGCAGAGTGAATAGATTTTGGTGATCAAAGACAGAGATTCAGAGGAGCTTTTGGGAACTTTGAGCGACTTCTCACTGTGCTTGTGGGGACTGAGCTGTTTCGATTGAATTTGTTTTCATTATTCATGTGTAACTGAAGATAATGTGAATTATAAAGTAGTCATGTTATAAAAAATTAAGTCATTAAGTTGCTTTATTGTAAGATTCTAGAAAGCTGGTACTTCTAAATTAAGTTCAATTCTTGGGTTCCTTTTGGACTTGACCGTAGGGAAGTTGACCCTGTGCAATCTTTGCTGAAAATCCTCAGGGAGTGAATTCCTGTGCTTTTCTGTGGGAATGGAGAAAGGCAGTAAACTCACCCACACAGAGATGACCCAGAGACAAGCCCAGCTAACACCATACTGCACCAGGAGCCAGAAGGGAAGAGGCTGACACAGGATCTACTACACCAGTGGTTCTCAAACTTGGTGGCCGCGGCCCACCCCACTCAACACAAACCTTTCTGTGGGCCACCAGCCAGCCACCCATGATGACAAAATGGGTGCAGAAGCGGGCTGAGGTGGGGGGGGGGGTCTGGACACAAAGAGGATGGAGGGCGCTTACCTGGCACTCTGCCCCCCACTGTTCCCATGCTCGGTCCCCCCTCTCTGCTCCCATTGGCTGGAATCCTGACCAATGGGAGCATAAGAGAAAGCCTGCAGGCGAGTGGTTTCCTGTGCTGCTGTTCCTCCAGTTGGAGGAAGGGGGAGCAGTAGTGCACAGAGCTACTTCCTGCCCCCATGAGCCAGATCCAGCCCACGAGGCTCAGAGCTTGTCCTACCACACAGCAGGAATCCGGCACTGGCTCTCCAACCATGTGTGGGTGGGAGGCTGGAGCACCAGCACAGCCTTCCCACTGTGGGAGCGACCCTGAACTCCGAGCCCATAGACCTCCTGCAAGATGGTCACAGACCACTAGTGGTCCGCAGACCTCACTTAGAGAACCAATGCACTACACCAAGTGTTCCCCCCTGCCTATAGGATCCCAGCCATCAAAAGGGCTTGGCTGGGATTTCAGGACTTCCTGCTTCCCATCCAGCCAGGATCTGGCAGATTGACTGAAAGCAACAGGGTGTAGGAAAGAAACAAAGAATTGTGCCATTTTCTCAAAAATTAGACAGAATGGCAGATGGGGTGAGGAATGTAACTAGAGCGCAGTTCACTTACCATGGGGAAGTAATAGCAAGCAGCAGTCACTGGTTGTTGCTAAACAGCTCATTCTTGCTGTGGTCGCACACCTCTGCCTGGTAGTAAGAACCAGTTCCCACAAAAGGCTTATAGGGAAAGTTCCCATCAGAGAGCAGCGATGAGAATCAACCAGTCAGATTGGTTCCTGGGAGAGAGGCTGGCTCTGATGCATATCATAGAAAACGTAACCAAACATTCTAGAACCTTCAAAGAGGTTCCGTTTGGGATCAGCTCTGAACCTTGGCAGCTGTTGGAGTGTGGTCTGTTTGTTCTGAACATCTGCTCAGTCTGTACCCAGACACAGGAAAGCAGGTGTTCAGAGTAGCAGTGCCTCTCACAGCTAACTGTTACACGCAGGAGGGTAAAGAGATGCCAGGAAAATTTGCTCCAAATCCATTCAGTCCTTGGCATTTCTGCTGAGACTGCCAACAAGGGAATTCCCAGTTGAGGTGGCATTTGAGACCCATCAGCTCCCTTTTTCAAATCTTGGCCTGTCTACCCTCACACATCAGTAGGTTTAAACAAAACAAAAACACAAAAACAGAAAAACCAACCTTGCTTGGTTTCTCCCAGACACACAGTTGCTATACTCAAGGTAGTGAAGTATCTAAACAACCTATTTCAAAGCTCTACAGCTCTGGCCCAATATAAGTCAACATAGCTTCACTGAAGCCACACGAACTATGCCTACTTACTTCAGCAGAGTTTCTAGCCCTCTTACAGTAAAGATTTGAATATATTTTATAATACTTTTAAAATATTATGGGGCATCAGCAACCGGAGCATGTATACTTCAGTTTTCAAGTAAGAGCCTTCTCCTCTGGTATGCATCATCTAAGACAGCTTTCCCCTGTCCCCCCCCATCTCTGCCTCACCCACTTGCCCTCTTGTTTCCAGTTTCAACAGAAAACATCATTGCTCCTTCCTCTTTTCCTTCATTTCTCCCTGCTGCTGGTTAAACATGCCAGACAGTTTTGAAGAGTCAAAATGCAGCTTTTTTAAACAAAGTTTCAGACTAGGTTTGGAGAGAGAGATTTTTTTTAAGGGCCCTGGTAGCAGAGCCTTTATCTATGGTGCTTTCTATTAGAGTGCTCAATGTATTTATCCTCGCCACACCCCTATGCAGGAGGGCTGTGCGAATAGCCCCACTTTACACATGGGAAACTGAGGCAAAGAGACTAGAAGACTTGCCCAAGGTCATGCATGAAGTCTGTGAGGGAGCAATGAATTGATGCTGCATCTTCAAGTCCCAGAGAAGCATCATAACCACTGGACCATCTTTCCCTCCTGTGCAGCAATAGGCTGTCAGTCCCCCTTTTCCAGTGGGAGGGGATCTTACTGCTCCCAGGACCCTTTTCAAACCTCCAGAGGTGAAGTGGAGCTTTTCAGGATGACTCTTCGGAAACTCTCTTAGAAGATTAATATTCTCACATTCAGGCCTGACAGATACTGCTTCTGCCATTCCCAAAGAATTGTTAGCTCAGTGCTGATGAGAGTTTTCTGTTATTCCCCCGGCTCCTAATGTAAGCAAGGTTAGGATCAGAGAGATAGGGAATGCCACATAGAATCATGACCCATACAGAAAATAGCTACCTGAACCAGAGGAAGGAACTTTTTGCTGCAGCTTGATGAGCTTTTTAGCTGTTCTGCAGCTTTGGGAAGCCAGCCGCCAATATTCATCA
Source organism: Rafetus swinhoei (assembly GCA_019425775.1). Classification (NCBI taxonomy): domain Eukaryota; kingdom Metazoa; phylum Chordata; order Testudines; family Trionychidae; genus Rafetus; species Rafetus swinhoei. The sequence continues at coordinate 9,765,661 of CM033439.1, read as the reverse complement.
TGACCAGTATAGTTAACAGCAGTTAATTTTGATCACTCTGAAAGGTATTGTGAGAAATCTGCCAGGCAGAGAAGTATGCTGTAAGCAAAACTATGAAAGGGACCTCAATGGTTACTCTAGCGCTAAACCAGTGGTTGTCAAACTTTTTTTTTCTCACGACCCAGTTGAAGAAAATTGTTGATGCGCATGACCCAGCTTAATTATATCTTTAAATTAGAGTGCAGGCTCTGGGGTGGGGCTGAGGAGTTTAGGGTGTGGGGGGGGGAGGGGTTGTGAAGGCTTTGCTTAGGGGTGTGGGCTCTGGGGTGGGGCCAAAGATGAGGAGTTTGAGGTGCAGACTGGGGGATGGAGCACAGGGGTGCAGCAGGGGTTTCTGGGTTGGGGGGGCACAGGGCTGGGACAGTGGATTGGGGGGGCACAGGCTGACCTCCAGCAGCTCCTAGTCAGTGATGCAGTGGGATGGTGAGGCAGGCTTCCTGCCTGTCCTGGCACAGTGGACTGCACTGCACCTTGGAAGTGGCCCACAACAGATCCAGCTCCGCAGTTTGTCCCTGCCCCAAACTCTGGCCCCATACACCCATTGGCCGGTTCCTGGTTTGTCACCAGGCATGGCCAAGCACAAATGGACGGAGCTCATTTTGGGCTTGGTTTGAAATAGGTTTGGCCTGTTTTGCTTTTTTATCTTGTGAGAGTTGGCTACTCTCCCCCATCTAGGAACCAGATCTGTTGCAGACTGCTTCCAGGGCACAGCGCGGTCTGCAGTGCCAGGACAGGCAGGAAGCTGCCTTCGCACCACCACTGGTCACCTTGTCATCCTACAGCTAGGCAACCTAGAGCCATGACCCAGTACTGGGCCGTCACCCAGTAAATCACTGGTCTAAACCCTCCCAGAGTTTGGAGGAGCTCCCATTTGGTCTCAGATCACAAATGCGGGGGCTTTCTCCAAACCACTGAGTGTTGGAGATCCAGATTCAGACTTCTGGCAAGAGAGCCTTTTCTGGGGGCTACCCCAACCCTGGAATGAGCACCGGCAGGATGTAAGCACCACCCCAAACCTCACCACCCTGCCACTGCAAGTGTAAGGTATGTTTTTGGACCTGCCTTAATAAATACAAGCTTGTGCTGAGTATTTAGAAAGAAAATTTGAAAAAACATTGCCCTCATACAAGCTCCCCCGTGCGTGCAACTGAGGTGGAGGAGAGGGGAAAATGAAACCATGATAGATGCTAGTCTGTAAATCTCTCTCAGCTCCATTTGCATGCTATTTCCCCAGGCCGTATACTGCAGAGCCCCTGGTGCAAGGTGGTAGCCGGCGTGCGCCTGCAGGGCAGAAGAGTTTAACCGTAATGGTCACCAATAAGCTGACGCTTATTGGTTAACTGGTTAAACAGTTAAACTCTTACATCCCTAATACAGACACTGTAAACCAGGGTGGGGAACCTAAAGCCCAGGGGCCAAATGCGGCTCCCAACTTGCCTGGATCTGGCCCCCGAGGCTCACGGTTCCCCCTAGCCTTGAGGAACCTGCGCTGGCTCTCCAGCCCCCCTACTGTCTCCCCGCCGGGATGGAGCACACACAATCTACTAGCCTAGGCCCCACTAGGCTTGTGTGTGCAAGGGGAATGTGGGGCACGTCTTTCTCCTTCTAAGTCGAGGGCCATGTCGGTGAGGGTTTGTTCTTTTGGATTTTTGCTTTTCACTTGCGTGTGTTCCCCAACTGATTTTCCTGTGGGTCATTGGTCCCCGGCCCAAAAAAGATTCCCTACCCCTACTGTAAACAGAACTGCTTCTGCCAAGTGCTGCCTTCTAGGGGCTTTGTCTGTCCTGAGGTATTAGCTCAGACCTCACGGCACAACTACCTGCTTTATTACAGCGCACATCAGAATGGATGGCCCCCTTCTCCAAGCAAGTACATGACTATAGATACCAAAAGGGAATATAGGAGTCTTTCCGCCTCCCCAAGTTGAAGATAAGAGTGTATTTAAGGGATGTGTATACCATGGCTGTCGCATTGCTCAAGATGACAGCATCAGTCAGATCAAGGCAGAGGACAGAGAGCGATCCATCCTCGTAGGTGAGGTGAATGCTGATGTAAAAATGTATCTAGTAAAACCTTGGGTCAGATACTCAGCAAGTATAAGCCTGCCGGGCTCCATGGATATCAGTGAAAGTAGGGCATTTTACACGTACCAAAGAACTGGCCCTACGTCTAGGGAGAAGAGCTGGCAATAAATTATTAAATAAAATTGCAGTTCTGCACCCAGAAATATTTGGTTTTATTTCCCCGCTAGGGCAGCATAATAAGCCACTCTATTATCATACATTTCTGTCACAGTGACCGGCTGGCTGCTGTTTACTCAAACCTTAGGGAACTCTGATCCACTTCTTACTCAACTGCATAAACATTTAAACTGGGGAGTTTGTCGGACTGATGCTCAAGCTGTTTGTATGCAACACCCTCTGCCTGAATTCCTTTCAGGCCACCAAGGTATTAAATGAATGGTGTTTATAACATGCAATAAAACAGAAGCTTTTGCTCCAGTGACAAGCATGAAAATGTGAGACACATGCTGGTCTCTTTCTCCCATGCGAACAGAAGGGCGATTTAAAAACAAAAGCCTTCTCCAAGTTGCTCACTTGAGAGATCTGCCAGGTTGATTTCCCCATCTTTCCCTGCTCCCATCATTATCTGAATTAGCAGACAGCTTTTTTCGGATTGTTTTAGTAAGGGGATGGATGATTCAGTGCATAGGGAAATGGAGAACTTCCCTGGAAGGTGTGAGAGCCAGGTTCTACTCCTGAACTTCCAGTGCCCTTGGGCATCTTTGTACCTTTGTTTCCTCTCTGACCCCTGTTGTTTATTTAAACTATAAGCTTTTTGGGCAGGGACATTCTCTTACTAGAGGTTTTGTGCAATGGTCAGCACAGCTGGGTCCTAACCTTCATGCCTCCATCCGAAAGAATCAGAACAAGTCGCTCTTTCTAGTGCATCATCTTATAGCAGGACCCCTTGCTCGAGCCGTGACCTGCTGGAGGAACTGTGGAATCCCCAGGTGTTCCTGGATTCCAGGGTGGCAACAGTGGTGAAAATAATTTTTTCCCATCTACATTTAGGAAAGTGGCTGCAACTGTTTCTATGAGATCCAGCCTGTGCTACCATGATCTAGCCCTCCACTATCCATAGACTGGACACACTCTGCATCAGGCTACTCTAAGTCACTTCCAAGAACATAAGAATGGCCCCACTGGGTCAGACCAAAGGTCCATCTAGCCCAGTGTCCTGTCTGCTGACAGTGGCCAATGCCAGATGCCCCAGAGGGAGTGAACAGAACAGGTAATCATCATGTGATTCCTCTCCTGTCATCCATTTCCAGCTTTTGACAAACAGAGGCTAGGGACACCATTCCTACCCATCTTAGCTAATAGCCATTGATGGACCTAACCTCCATGAATTTATCTAGTTGTTTTTGAACCCTGTTAAAGTCCTGGTGTTCACAACATCCTCTGGCAAGGAGTTCCACAGGTTGACTGTGTGCTGTGTGAAGAAAAAAGAAACAAAAGGCATTTTTAAACCTGCTACCTATTAATTTCATTTGGTGACCCCCTAATTCTTGTCTTATGGGAACAAGTAAATAATTTTTCTTTATTCACTTTTTCCACATCAGTCATGATTTTATAGACATCTATCATATCCCCCTTTAGTCTCCTCTTTTCTAAGCTGAAAAGTCCCAGTCTTTTTAATCTCTCTTCATTTGGGACCCATTCCAAACCCCAAATCATTTTTGTTGCCTTTTCTGAACCTTTTCCAATGCCAATATATCTTTTTTGAGACGAGGTGACCACATCTGTACGCAGTATTCAAGATGTGGGCGTACCATGGTTTTATATAGAAGCTATAAGAGATTCTCTGTCTTATTCTCTATCCCTTTTTTAATGATTCCTAACATTCTGTTTGCTTTTTTGACTGATGCTGCACATTGAGTGGATGTTTTCAGAGAACTATCCACAATAACTCCAAGATCTTTCTCTTGAGTAGTTACAGCTAAATTAGTCCCCATCATATTATGTATATATAGTTGGGATTGGAAAAAATAGTGTGCATTACTTTACATTTATCAACATTAAATTTCATTTGCCATTTTGTTGCCCAATCACTTAGTTCGGTGAGATATTTTTGAAGCTCTTCACAGTCTGCTTTGTCTTAACTATCTACAAATTTTGCCACTGTTTACCCCTTTCTCCAGATCATTTATAAACAGGTCGAATAGGATTGGCCCCAGTACAGACCCTAGGGGGACACCACTAGTTACTTGTCTCCATTCTTTAAAAACTTACAATTTATTCCTACCCTTTGTTTCCTGTCTTTTAACCAGTTATCAATCCATGAGAGGACCTTCCCTCTCATCCCATTACAGCTAACTTTGCTTAAAAGCCTTTGGTGAGGAACCTTGTCAAAGGCTTTCTGGAAATCTAAGTACAATATATCTACTGGAGCCTCCTTGTCCACATGTTTGTTGACCCCCTCAAAGAACCCTAGTAGATTAGTAAGGCATGATTTCCCTTTACAGAAACCATGTTGACTTTTCCCCAACAAATTATGTTCATCTATGTGTCTGACAATTTTATTCTTTACTATAGTTTCAACTAATTTGCCCAGTACTGATGTTAAACTTACCAGTCTGTAATTGCCAGGATCACCTCTAGAGCCCTTTTTAAATATTGGCATCACATTAGCTATCTTCTAGTCATTAGGTACAGACGCTGATTTAAAGGATAGGTTATAAACCACAGTTAATAGTTCTATAATTTCCCATTTGAGTTCTTTCAGAACTTTTGGGTGAATGCCATCTAGTCCCAGTGACTTGTTACTGTTAAGTTCATCAATTTGTTCCAAAACCTCCTCTAATGACACCTCAATCTGGGACAATTCCTTAGATTGGTCACCTAAAAAGAATGGCCCAGGTTTAGGAATCTCCCCAGTATCCTCAGCTGTGAAGACAGAAGCAAAGAATTCATTTAGTTTCTCCGCAATGACTTTATCGTCTTTGAGTGCTCCTTTAGCATCTCAATTGTCCAGTGGCCCCACTGGTTGTTTAGCAGGCTTCCTGCTTCTGATGTACTTAAACATGTTGCTATTACTTTCTGAGGTTTTGGCTAGCATAAACTCCCTTTTGGCTTTTCTTATTGTATTTTTACACTTAATCTGACAGAGCTTATGCTCCTTTCTATTTTCCTCAGTAGGATTTAACTTCTACTTTTCAAATGATGCCTTTTTATCTCTCGCTGCTTCTTTTACTTGGTTGTTAAGCCACGGTGGCACTTTTTTTTTTTTTTCTTACTGTGTTTTTTAATTTGGGGTGTACATTTCAGTATAACTGTTCTGTCTTTCCAAGCTGGTGCAGAATGTGATCACGTGTCACCCACACACTTACTGGGTGTGGTTCACTGTCCCATCTAGTGGCACTAAGACTTTTTATACATATAGAGAGAGAGAGAAGAAGAAGAAAAAAGGGAGTTTGCTCTTTGGCCTTAGCTGAGAGCCAGCTGGCTTTTAACTCAAGCTGTAGTGGCTCATGCACTAAACTTCAAAGGTCCCAGGCTTGGTTCTGCTTGTTGGCATTACACACACACTTGCTAGGCAGAGATAGCCTCAAGGTCATATTACACCTGTTTTCTGGCAGCTTTGGAGTTTCCTGTTTGTTTCAAGCTATGGAGCTGGATCCTTAAAGCCTTATATGGCCTGGTCCCTGGCTGTCTGGGAAACTACCTCTTTCCTTAGAGGCTTGAGATGTGACTGCAGTACCACTCCCTTGCCCAGAAAGCCCAGGGACTACAGGCAGAACGTTGTTGGTGGAGAGGACTATGGTTCTGACAGTTAAGAGCCAGAACTCACTGACTAGAGACTTACCATCTCTTTGTTCAGGCATTCGCCTGGAGGTCTGGGAAACAAAGGAGCAGGTTGATTTGCAATGTTTGGAAATTTTATTTTGGTCCTATTTTAAAAGGCACATTAAAGAAAAAACAGAGTGTTGAGGGGCAGACACGAGTCAATCTCATGTGTTGTATGATAAGACTGCCCACAGCAGAGGAAGCTTGTACACCCGATTAATATTACAGACTCAGTTCAGTAAAATGGAGACAAATTGGGCTGTTGTGCATTGCCACACCAGATGCTCCTGGGAAACCACTGGGCTACGTCTAGACTGGCGCGCTTTTGCGCCAGAGCTATAAATGAGGCTCAGCGTTGGAATATCGCCAAGCCTCATTTGCATAATGAACCGCCATTTTCGCGGAAGAGGCTCTTGCAAGAAGGGGCTGTCTACACTGCCCCTTCTTGTGCAAGAAAAACCTTTTTAGCAAAGCCTATGCCTGAAAATAATAGGCATAACGGCTTTGCGCAAAGTTTTTTTCTTGCTCAAGAAGGGGCAGTGTAGACAGCCCCGCCTTGGCGCAAGAGCCTCTTCCGCGAAAAATGGCGGTTCATTAGCTATGCAAATGAGGCTCGGCGATATTCCAACGCTGAGCCTCATTTGCATAGCTCTGGCGCAAAAGCGCGCCAGTCTAGTCGTAGCCCTGGTGTCATGGCATGTTATAGACTCATAGACTCATAGACTTTAAGGTCAGAAGGGACCATTATGATCATCTAGTCTGACCCCCTGCACAATGCAGGCCACAGAATCTCACCCACCCTCCTAGAATAATCCTCTCACCTATATCTCAGATATTGAAGCCTTCAAATAGTTCAAGACCCCAAGATGCAGAGAATCCTCCAGCTGTGATCTGTACCCCATGCTACAGAGGAAGGCGAAAACCTCCAGGGCCTCTGCCAATCTACCCTGGAGGAAAATTCCTTCCCGACCCCAAATATGGCGATCAGCTAAACCCTGAGCATGTGGGCAAGACTCACCAGCCAGACACCCAGAAAGTTCTCTATAGTAACTCCTATCATCCCGCCATTGACCTATTTACCACTGATAATGAATGGTCAATTAGTTACCAAGATCATGTTATCTCATCAAACCATCCCCTTCATAAACCCATCTAGTTTAATCTTGAAGCCAGATAGATCTTTTGCCCCCACTACTTCCCTAGGAAGGCCGTTCCAGAACCTCACTCCTCTAATGGTTAGAAACCTTCGTCTAATCTCAAGTCTAAACTTCCTACTAGCCAGCTTATATCCATTTGTTCTTGTGTCCACATTGGTATTAAGCTTAAATAATTCCTCTCCCTCCTGGTATTTATCCTCTAATATATTTAAAGAGTGCAATCATGTCCCCCTCAGCCTTCTTTTGGTTAAGGTAAACAAGCCAAGCTCCTTGAGTCTCCTTTCATAAGACAGGTTTTCCATTCCTCGGATCATCCTAGTGGCCCTTCTTTGTACCTGTTCTAGTTTGAATTCATCCTTCTTAAACATGGGAGACCAGAACTGCACACAGTATTCCAAATGGGGTCTCACCAATGCCTTGTATAACGGCACTAACACCTCCTTATCCCTACTGGAAACACTCGCCTAATACATCCCAAGACCGTATTAGCCTTTTTCACGGCCATGTCACAATGGCGGCTCATAGTCATCCTATAATCAACCAGGACTCGAGGTCCTTCTCCTCCTCCGTTACTTCCAACTGATGTGTCCCCAGCTTATAACTAAAATTCTTGTTATTAATCCCTAAATGCATAACCTTACACTTCTCTATTAAATTTCATCCTATTGCTATCACTCCAATTTACAAGGTCATCCAGATCTTCCTGTATAATATCCCGATCCTTTTCTGAATTGGCAATACCTCCCAACTTTGTGTCATCCGCAAATTTTATCAGGACACTTCCACTTTTGGTGCCAAGGTCAGCAATAAAAGATTAAATAAAATTGGCCCCAAAACTGATCCCTGAGGAACTCCGCTAGTAACCTTCCTCCAACCTGACAGTTCACCTTTCAATATGACCCGCTGTAGTCTCCCTTTAACCAGTTGCTTATCTACCTCTCAACTTTCATATTAATCCTATTTTTTCCAATTTAACCAATAATTCCCCATGTGGTACTGTATCAAATGCCTTACTAAAGTCGAGGTAGATTAGATCGACTGCATTTCCTTTATCTAAAAATCTGTTACTTTCTCAAAAAGGAGATCAGGTTGGTTTGGCACGATCTACCTTTTGTAAAACCATGTTGTAATTTGTCCCAATTGCCATTAGCCTCAATGTCTCTAACTACTTTCTCCTTCAAAATTTTTTCCAAGATCTTGCATACTACAGATGTCAAACTAACAGGCCTTAGTTATCAGGTCATTAATATTGCAGCATCTCCCAGGTGATCACAGCCAGATTGGGGCTCTGTCATGCAGTCCTCTACGCTTGCAGTCTCTCAGGGTGTTATTGGACTCGTTGGCGGCAGGACTCAAGGATGATCTTTTTAAAACAATTCGGCTGCAATCTGGAATTCAAGGTCGCTGTAAATGGTCCACTACTCACCAGTACGGCACCTTCTCCCAGCTGCACAGGGATCTAGCTCTGCACAGGTGTGATGCCTCTTTCCATCATTTGTTCTCACCATGACACTCCTTGCTTTCTCTTCATAATTTGGTTGCTCCCCCTTCATGACTAAGCCCCGTGGCCAAGTCACAAGCGTCCTCCCTTCCACAGTATTACCACAGTCTTTCACACCACCCCACGCAGTCCTTAGATCTACTGGGCTGCCTGATCCGCTCCCTTGGTGGGATCATAGACTTAGACGCAGCCTTCAAGTTCACTGCCTAGACTGTGCCACTCACTCAGTGGCTGGTAGGGGAACACTGGCCCTTTATCTCCATGGGATTCCAGTCCAGGGCCCTATCTCCCACAGCCAAGGTCAGTACTACAGCAAACCTCCTCTACCCTTCTAGCTAACTAGAACTGGAAGGGACCTCGAGAGGTCATCAAGTTCAGTCCCTTGCCCTCAGGACCAAGCACCATCTATATCATAGACTTTAAGGTCAGAAGGGACCACTATGATCATCTAGTCTGACCCCCTGCACAATGCAGGCCACAGAATCTCACCCACCCACTCCTGGAATAATCCTCTCACCTATATCTCAGATATTGAAGTCCTCAAATGGTTTAAGGACCCCAAGATGCAGAGAATCCTCCAGCAAGTGATCCGTGCCCCATGCTACAGAGGAAGGTGAACATCATCCCTGATAGATGTTTATCTAACCTGCTCTTAAATATCTCCAGTGATGGAGATTCCACAACCTCCCCTGGGCAACTTATTCCAGTGCTTAAACCACCCTGACAGGATGTTTTTCCTAATGTCCTACCTAAACCTCCCTTGCTGCAATTTGAACCCCATTGCTTCTTGTCCTATTATCAGAGGTTAGGGAGAATATTTTTTCTCCCTCCTCCTTGTGACACCCTTTTAGATACCCGAATACCACTATCATGTCCCCCCTCTCAATCTTCTCTTTTCCAAACTAAACAAGCCCAATTCTTTCAGTCTTTCCTGATAGGTCACATTTTCTAGACTTTTAAATCATTTTTGTTGCTCTTCTCTGGACCTTCTCCAATTTCTCCACATCTTTCCTGAAATGTGGTGCCCAGAACTGGACACAATACTCCAGTTGAGGCCTAATCAATGCAAAGTAGAGCAGAAGAATTACTTATTGTGTCTTGCTTACTATATTCCTGTTAATGCATCCCAGAATGATGTTTGCTTTTTTTGCAACGATGTCACACTTTTGACTCATATTTAGCTCGTTGTCCACTATGAACTCTACATCTCTTTCTGCAGTACTCCTTCCTAGACCATCACTTCCCATTGTGTAGGTGTGAAACAAATTCTTCCTCCCTAAGTGGAGTACTTTGCATTTGTCCTTATTGAACTTCATCCTATTTACCTCAGACCATTTCTTCAGATCATTTTGAATTATGACCCTATCCTCCAAAGCACTTGCAACCCCTCCCAACTTGGTAGCATCCACAAACTTTATGTGTCCTCTCTAAGCCACTATCTAAATAGTTGATGAAGATATTGACCAGCACAGGTCCCAGAACTGATCCCTGTGGAACCCCACTTGTTAGCTACTTTCTGAGATTGGTTATCTTGAAGGGCATATGTAACCAGTTATAGCCCCATCTATGTTGTATTTCCCTAGTTTATTGATAAGGTCACGTGAAACTGTATCCAATGCTTTACTAAAGTCTAGGTATACTGCATCTACCACTTCCCCCTTATCCACAAGGTTTGTTATCCTATCAGAAAAAGCTGTCAGGTGGTTTGCCATGATTTGTTCTTTGTAAATCCATGCTGACTGTTACTTATCACCTTATCTTCCAGATGTTTGCAGATGGATTCCTAAATTATTTGCTCCATTATCTTTCCTGGCACAGAAGTTAAGCTGACTGGTCTGTAGTTTCCTGGGTTGACCTTATTTCCCTTTTTATAGATGGGCTCTACATTTGCCCTTTTCCAGTCTTCTGGAATCTCTCCCATCTTCCATGACTTTTCGAAGAGGATAGCTAGAACTATCATCTTTGAATGTGGAACTCCAGCTAGGTAAAGCCTGAGAGATTTTGCACTGGGCCCTAACTCTGAGAAAAAGAGCTGAGGGCTTCCTCTGTAAACAGAGAGAATTGCTGAATAAGGGTTGGGGCCTGGAGGACTGATACGTAGGGAACTCCAGGAGGAGAATGTTGTAATTACTTGTGTATTGTGAGTTATTAAAAGACCCTGAAGAGGGGAGAAATTGGTATTGGAGTCACCAGAGTGACCTCTGGCCACAAGAGGGTGCTCAAGAGGCAGATGGATGAATGGCCTTGGCACAGTGATCAAAAAGGACAAAGTCACCAACCATTCAGTACCTTTGTTTCCCTTTCCGGAGACTTTGCCAACTGGACTCTCCCAGCCATTACTTTGTCCTTCTCTCTAGATGAGAAACACAAATGGGATATGCAGCCCTCTTTGTACTTAGCGTTTTGCTGGACTAAGTCTCTAAAGTGTGAGGAATAAAACTCTGAGGTATTCCAAGGACATGCTGACCATGTTTGTCTGTGGCTATGTAATGATTGTGAAATAGTGTCACAAACTGTTGTGTAATCAACATTCATCAATATCACACTATTATGATGTATCACATGGGCACCTTTGACCCTGAATTAAGATGTATGAAGACAAAAATCTATAAAGAGTAAAAGCCTAGATTATGGAGAAACACTGAGTGCTTTTTTGGCCATCTGCCACTCTTTGGCTGGTGGCTGTTTATTAAAGCTGAAGACATTCCAAGGGAGACAGGAAGAGATGGCAGAATACTAGGACAATGGGCATGCTAGATAAACAGATGGACAGGTTGACATGGGCCCGGTTTTTAAGCGAGCCTCTTGCTTTGGGCATTCAATCAGTTGCGGGTGTGGGCAAGGGCAAACTTAGCACCTATCTTTAAAAATGGGACCAAAGAGGACCTAGGGCACTACAATCTAGTCAGCCTAGCTTGGATATTGGAGAGACAGAGAAACAAATTATTAAACAATGTGTGAACACCTACAGGTAATGAGGTGATAATCAACAAGGATGTGTCAGGAATCACTCATGTCAGACCAAACTGAAGTCCTTCTTTGATGGGATTATTGGCCTAGTGGATACACAGGGAAGTAGTAGATGTGATATAGGCCTGGTCTACACTACTGCGGGCCATCGATTTAAGTTACACAACTTCAGCTATGTGAGTAACATAGCTGAAGCTGACATACTTAGATCAACTTACTGCAGTGTCTTTGCTGCAGGGAGTCGTCGATAGCAGACATGCTCCCATAGACTCCGGCTATGCTTCTCATTCAGGTAGTGTACTGGAGTCGACGGGAGAGCAGCCACACTGCTTTGTGTAGGCAGACACTGCCTCGAGTAAAGCTAGTCTGTGTGTACGTCCACCAACGATGGGAATTTCACCTCCCGCTTGCTGTGGTGATATTCTCGGAGAACAGAATGTGGTGCACACTTTGTACATCAAGCTGTGGCAAAGCACAATGAGTGACAGAGCATATAGTGGCAAAACTATATATTTAGACTTCATGATTTCACGTAGAGATAGAAAACTGAGTTCACCTTAGTTATAGCGGCTGAAAATAGCAACTCCAGTCCGCGTTAGCACTGGGAAGATGCCAGAATTTGTTGCTCAATTTTATCCTATTTTTTCTACAACAAATTACAGTGGATCAGTATTTGATTTTGCAGAAATGATGTAACAGCAGCCCTCTTCCTTCTCTGATCCTCCCCTTGTCTCCCTCACCCCAGGTTACACTTCCCAATTCCCACCTCTTCCTCTCTCAACCTCCTTTCTCCCATCCAGTCCTTATCTTCCCCCCTCCTTGCCCAGTCTCCCCTCTCCATGCCTTCACCTATTGCAATCATTTCTCCCTGGGCTGTAGTGACATTGCCTTTGCTCTCTAGTGCAGTTCACCCACTTTGCTCTGTGACTGCAATGGTATCAGACTCTGACCACATTGTGCCAAAAACACTCATAAGACCATGCAAATTTGCAAGAAGTTTTCCAGCTCCCTTAAAAACATATTCTACACCTGCTTAGACTAAGGGCCTCTTACCACCAGCTAGCTTATATTCGCCTTGCAGCTCTGAGTGTGACCCACTAAGCCTAAGGGGGTCTAAGTTAATCTGACCTACCCCAGCTCCTCAGTGCATACAGCGTTAGTGAGCGCGGTGCATGAGTGTCCTTCTTCTTCTCAATGGGCCTCGAGATTGTCGTAACTAAGATGGTCTCCCAGGATAGACTAGTTTTGCGAACTGCGCTTATGCACCTAGAATTTGCAGGGTGTGCCGATTGAACATTAGCAGCGCTTTGATTGGTGGCAGAGGGAGTGCACAGCTCTCACACTGAACGTTGCGTGCAATCAGCACGCACCTCACTTCACGAGCCCTTGCTCTAGATGTGTGCCACTTTAGTAATAGCGATAGGAAATAAACTATGTAGATGGAAGCCAACAGAATCTGTCAACCCTGAGTGTGGGCAATGGTAAACAAAATGTATCATAGGCCACACATAGAACCGCAATGAGCTGCATGTGGCCTATGGCAGGGGTTCCCAAACTTTTTTGACACGGGGACCAGTAAATCCATTCACGAGCTTTTGGAGGACCGGTAACATTCATTTGCATATTTGCATATTCATTAAGCAAATGACAAATATGCAAATACGTTGTTTTTGGTCCTCCCAAAGCCCCCAGGGCCAGCTGTAGCAAAGCTTTTGATACGGCCACCCACAACATTCTTACCAGCAAGTTAAGGGAATATGGATTGGAAAAATGGACTGTAATCCAATAAGACCCTGCACCACCACATCGTGTATTGAAAAGGGGCTCATTTATTTTCAGAAAGCTGACACCATCTTTGGAATTTTTTTATCCATATTCTCATTCCGGATGGTGAATGCACCAGGTTCTCTCCATTCTGACACATTGTAGTGCCTTTAAACCTCACTGTCAGCAGTGGGGATATTTAAAAGGCACTGCTTTTAAATTTTTATTCAGTTCAGGGCGCACGCAGATCCTGTCCCGCTCCCCGCTGGCCGATTCTCTCTCCCCTCACCTTCCCCCCTGCCCTGGGCCAGCCCCACTGTCCCCGCCAGCTGATTCTCTCCCGATCTCTCCTGGCAAGCCCTGCTGCCCCTGCCAGCCCTGCTTCCACCGGCCAGTTCCCCAGCCAGCCCCGCGATCTCCCCCAGCCAGCCTTACTGCCCCCGCCAGCCGGTTCCCCCACGATCGCCCCGGGCCAGCCCCACTGCTCCCGCCCCCCCAGCCAGCCCTGCTTCTGCCGGCCGGTTCCCCTCCCTATCTCCCCCGGGCAGCTCCACTGCCCCGACCCTGCTTCCCTGCGGCCCATATCCAACCTCCCCTTCCCAGCCAGCAATAAGAGCTCACCTGGTAACCCTCACTATGCCTCTGCCAGGAGCCTGAAACATACGGCTGCATCTGCCCAGCCTGGCTGAGGGCTTGGGGAACCCAGTGCTGCACGGGCAGTCCGGGAGCCTGGAACACCCTGGCAGCCATGCTGAGGCCCGGTATTTTTTTCCCGCGGCCCAATACTGGGCCGCAGCCCATAGTTTGGGAAACACTGGCCTATGGGATGCAGGTTGCCCTCCACGGGTATATGCTATGCCAACTAATATGCCCGTACATACCAGTAAAAATAGGTGTAAATAAGTTTATGGAGACCATGTTAGTGTATGGAGTTCTAACTTCTACCATTTTACACATAGCTCAGAAAAAGTGTGCAGACTAATAGGTTTTTCACCAAAGAATGCAGTTTCAAGTAAGCCACAATGACTTGCAAATTCGTAGTCTTGGGGCCGGAGGGGTAGAAAAAAGTTCAAAACGTCACAATGGGTCAACATTTTCAAACTGATGTGTTTCAACTTTTCATTTCAAAACAGAAGTGTGTCTCAAAAGTTGGCTAGATTTATTTTAAAACCCAACACCACACAAGCAGAATAAATGGAAAGCAAATTGTTTCAGAGCCAACAAAAGGCTTGGCTCGACCTAAAATGAAATGTTTCAGTTTCTTGTTTTCATGAAAAAAAACAGAAAAAAATGGGCCAACAGAACAGTTTTGGATTTTTGGTTCAGCCACTGAACCCCCAAAAATTCAGTGATTTGCTCGACTTTACTTGCACACCACCATCTGCAGATTTGACCCTGTCACTGAGAAAGCACGAAGACTACAAAGTTATTTGCATGGGAGTCCAGCAGATGGCACTGTCTTCTTAACATTCAACTATTTCTATAAACACATACACTTAGGGTTATTATGGAGCACATGGAAAGGGTTTCATTTAACTTTTCAGCATAGTTCCAGTCCAAGAGGACACACTGTATGGGTCCTAATGGGGAGGATCAGAAAAAAGTTCTCCTGAACAGATCAACTGGAAAGGAAACAATTGATGTGTCCAGATCAAATATGCTGGAAAAAATGTCCCCATTGATTGATTCTCTGAGGCCATTTATTCATGCTAATGTACATGATTGAGTCTTAGATAAAGGACCAATAAGCAGTTATTAAACAAGTGGTTTTCATAGTTTTATTTCCTGTGTATAAAAGGTGTTTCCTCCTCTAGGATATACACACAGGATCCTCCGGCCTTACCACTTGAAAATTACAAGCTGAGTAAACAACAGATTTATAGTGTTAGAAATCAGCCCCTTTATTCTTATTTACATACAGAAGAATGGTGCCAGGAGGCTCTAGCTGAGGTAGGGGTGGGCCCCACTGTGCTAGGTACTGTAAAGACGTATTTGACAAGACAGTCCTTGGGAAATAGTACCCCTATTTAGACAGGGAACTGAGGCAGACCAGGGGTTTAAGTGGTTCGTTAACACTAAGGCAGTGTTTCTTAAACTATGTTCCACGGAACACTGGTGTTCCGTGAACAACTCGCAGGTGTGCCGCGACCTCTTCTTTGTTTTTGTTACTTCTTTGTTTGTGTCTTTTTTTTTGGTCTGACGACAATTTTTTTTTTTTTTTAACGAAAATTTTCATAGGTGTTCTTCATAAAAAAATATTATTGTTTGGTGTTCCGTGGTCTCAAAAAGTTTAAGAAACACTGGTCTAAGGTCATCCAGAAAGTCTGTGGCAAAGCTGGAAAGTGACACCTGCTCTCCTATGTCCCATCCAGTGCCTTAACCTCTCCTTGTCTAGTCCCACTACTGAGAGTTTGATCGGTTGTTCACAGAACCAGGGCCATCCCGAGGGGGGGCATGGGGCCTGCCTGAGGCAACCCCCCACAGTGCCCAAGACACAAGACCTGGGGCAATCCCCCCATTATAGGTCCCACCCCGCTCCACCCCTTCCACAAGCCCCGCCCTTGTCCTGCCCTGTCCCACCTCCTTGCACCTTAACCCGAGCAACACAGAGACGCCAAGATGCAGCGGGGTGGAGCAGGCTGCTGGGTCACTCCAGTTCCTGCCACCACCCATGTGGTGAGGAGAGGGGGGCAACCCCTGCTGCCACCGCTGCACCAGACCCCCTATAATCCCCAGGGTCCCTCCCAGCCATACAATGCGAGGCATGGGGCACCCCTCCCCCCCATTTGTCCTGTGGAAGGAGAGTTCTGCGCAGAGTAGGGGCAGTTTTGATGGCACCTTCCCCTGTTCTAACAGTGCTCAGACCAGGTCAGACTAGATCATCGCTGTGACGGGTTGAATCACAGAAGTCCACTTGGGGTTGTCCCTGGTGTGTTGAGCGTGCCATTGATGCCTGCCTTCCGGCTCTCTGGGCTCCCCACCACCCTGTCCTGTTGGGCCAGATCCTCTGGTCTCCCCCAGCCAAGGCCCAGAGCTGGGGTTACCACCTCCCTGCAGAGCAACACAAACATTGAACCAGCTCTGCTCAGCTACAAGGGCTCAGCGCCCAGGAAACCAACCCCCAAAAGGGACTAAAACCACCAATAAATCTATCTTACGCTGTGTAAAAGTTTTACACAGTGAAAGCCCGCTTTATCAATGAAAGAGAGATATGCACAGTGGTTGCTTCCCGCCCCCCATAACAATTATTTACACTGGGCTTGATAATAAACAAAAGTGTTTTCTTAGGTACAAAAAGCAGGGTTTAAATGGCTGCAGGTGTTAACAGTCAGATCAAAGTAAGTTACTAAATTAAAATGAACAAAAACCACTTAGCTAGTGTTAAGCCACTAAGAAACTTGTTACATGTAAATTCTTACCTTAAACAGCTGTTCTTATCTCAGGTAAAAAGCTTGGAGTCAGAGTTGATTTTTCCTCTGGCCTGCATCTACAGCTTCTTCAAAGTTCCTTTTACCCTCTTAAGGTGGGCCAGGCAGTTTCAAAGGCCAGCTGAAGACAAACGACTGGTGGTTTCCCATTGTTTAAATAAACTTTCCCCCAGGGCAGGTTTGTTCAGCACCCCCAATCCCTATAGAAAAATACCAGGTTCAAAATGGATTCCAGTACCATGTGGCATGGTCACATGTCTTTCTAAGGACCAACCATAGTTGGGGTTTGCAGGACAAACAAGACTATTCATGGGTCATTGGTTTGAGTATTGAGTCATTATGTTTCCAGAGCATCAGTAATGGCTCTCATCCGCACATTTAGAATTACAAACAGATTCTCACTTCATATACAAGAATGATACATGCACAAAAATAGGATATGCAGACTCAGCAGGTTGTAACTTTGAAATTGACATGTTACATGAGGTATTTTATCTAAAATGCCTTGGAGTTATGCATATTCATAAGCCAGTTTCCATAAGGCCTGAGAAAGGGGTCCTGTGACAATCACAGTGGTCACTTCTGACCTTACGGTCTATACAAGGTCACCACAAGATGGTGCTTAAAATGTTGGCAGCTATCAGAGCACTCTGTCTACAGGAGTGTTTGCATCAGAGAATCTTGAACTGGTGGTGTGAAAGCTGCAAAAATATGCTGTGTAGATAAGGCCTTTCATATAAGGGATCAGATCCAAGAAGGAGCAGTCTCCTCAAGAAAACTGCTCTTATAGTTCTAATATAGAGGTATCAGGCAGGTACACCTCTGCCCTGAGGTAAATAAGAGGTTGGTAGAAGTGTAAATAAATGTAAGTTAACCGCTAGAGAAAATGCCAACTGTTTGTAACACAGAGGGCTTTATGTCACAGAACAAAGTTTCTATTAGCTCATTGTAATATTCTCAGCAGTCACTAGCAACAGCTGACAGACAGCTCTTAGGATATTGTTTTAACCTGAGTGACCCTTTACCAGCAAGAAAGCAGACTGGGTTATTGATTATGTAAAAACAGGAAGGTGGGTTCTGCCCCTGACACGAGCTCTGGCAAGGAGAGATTGACCTGACAGTTTGGATTAGATATTTGCAACAGACATCAGGAAACAGAGGGAGAAAGTAGCCAGTTACAAACAAGAGAAATGCAGCATAAAGGTTTTTTCCACCTGACTGGCTCTTTGGAAATTTCATTCTGCTTATCTTTAACAGCTGCTCTGGGTGAGGGAGGGGAGAAGCAGACACAAGAACCGCTGGGCCTGACAGAGGGGAGCAACACTTCAAAAAGAGTTCTGATCGCCTGAGGGGGGAGTCTTTTTAAAAAACTTTGAGTGGAGCAATTTTTAGGGGGGGGAGAGGGAAAAACAGGAGACAAATTAAAATACTATGGCAGGTTTCAGAGAGGTAGCCGTGTTAGTCTGTTTCTGCAAAAACAAGGGCTGTGTCTAGACTGGCAAGTTTTTCCGCAAAAGCAGCCGCTTTTGCAGAAAAACTTGCCAGCTGTCTACACTGGCCGCTTGAATTTGCGCAAGAGCACTGACTTTGTAATGTACAAAATCAGTGCTTCTTGCGCAAATACAATGACGCTCCCGTTCGGGCAAAAGACCTCTTGCGCAAATGTATTTGCGCAAGAGGGCCAGTGTAGACAGCTAAAAAGTGTTTTGCGCAAAAAAACCCCGATGGCTAAAACGGTGATCGGAGCTTTCTTGCGCAAAAGCGCGTCTAGATTGGCAAGGACGCTTTTCCGCAAAAAGTGCTTTTGCGCAAAAGCGTCCATGCCAATCTAGACGCTCTTTTCTGCAAATGCTTTTAACGGAAAAACTTGTCCGTTAAAAGCATTTGCGGAAAATCACGCCAGTCTAGACACAGCCGAGGAGTCCAGTAGCACTTTACAGACTAATACATTTATTAGGGAACTAGAGCATAAGCTTTTGTGAGCTACAACTCACTTCCTCAGATGTGGAAGAGAAAAAGAAAGACAAACAGAAAGAAAAAAAGGATACATAGATGGGAGTGTACAATACAATACAATGGAAGATCACATGCTAGACATGGGACTGCTGAGTTCTGACTGAAATCAATGGGAGTTTTGCAACTGATGTCAGTGGGCTGAGGATTTTAGTGATCTCAGGCATTAAAAACAGGTGTTAATGTGATTTTAAATACAATTATTCAGCAAGACCCCTTTAATTTAAAAAAGGGGGGAGTGCATTCAGTGGGTTCTGCTGCTGTGTGACAGTGCTGATTCTTGCAGAAGTTAGGAACAAAATCAGCTGTGCTGAAAGCTGTTTCTTTCTACCTATCTCCAGCTCCAAAACACACACACGCATGCGCGCACACATGCACGTTAACAGCAGGTCTTGTTGACACATGCTTTTATCTTGACATAGCTAATATTTTGCCAGCTCATTCTTGGAAATAAACAGCAGCCACATCACAAAACGTGCTTGCACATACAGTTGGTGCCAGTAATGGACCAAGCTACTTTTTTGTATGTATTTTTCAGCATAACAAAACAGGTTATAAGTTACTCTAGGGATAATTATACATGCCGAGCCGCCTCAATTCCTCCTGAAGTTTCCACTAGATAAGGTGCTTTCCGCTCTAAGCCATTATTTAGGGCTTGTCTACACTAAAAGCGATACAGGAGCACAGCTGAACCACTGTAGCACTTCGGTGTAGTCACTGACTACACGAATGGAAGGGATTCTGTCATCCACTTCTTCAAGATGCAGTAGCTAGGTCAACAGAAGAATTCTTCCATTGATCTAGTACAACCTACATAGGGATTTAGGTGGCTTTAATAAGCCACTCTGGGGGCGGGGAGTGTTTTTCACACCCCTGACCAATATAGTTAAATGGCCTTAGTTATCTAGAATAAATCAGGCCTTAACATAGCCATCAACTCCGTGGGTGCTCCAGCCCCAGAGCAACCACAGAAAAAAAAAAATACTGGGTGCTTAGCACCCACCAGCCATAGCAGATCAGTGGTGCCACCAACCAGCTGATTGGCAGCAGGAGGAGGGAATTAGGGAAAGGAGCAAGCAGGGCTTTGGGCTGGGGCAGAGCAGGGGCAGGAAGAGGTGGAGTGAGGGTGGGGCTTTGGGGGAAGGGCGGGGCCTCAGGACAGAGCAGAAGTGGAGCACCCCCAGGAAAAAATTTTAAAAAGTCACCAGCTATGGGCCTTAATATGGTACACTGATACCACGTTCTATTCCAGAGGTGTCGGCATTACTGCGGTAGATGAATCGATTTTTATCCCTAGTCTATGGAGCCTCACAGGGGTGTTTGAGGCTTAATCAAGAAGGTTTATCATATTTTCAGGGCCTCAGATGACAGGTGCTAGAGAAAGTTATACCCTACTTTCCAATTACTTGGAAGACATTGGCGCCATCTCCGTGGGTGATTCAGGGCGGGAGCACCCACAGGGAAAAATTGGTGGGTGTTGAGCACCCATCAGCGGTCTCTCATCAGCTCCTGCCCACTTGCCCACCCTATGGATCAGGACCTTCCGCCCACCACAGTCAGCTGTTGTATGGCATTTAGAGGGCAGAGTGAGGACATGGTGCACTTGGGAGAGAGGTTGGAACTAGTTGGGAAGAAGAGGGGCAGGATGGGGCTTTGATGGAAGGGGTGGAGTGGGGGCGGGCCCTGGGGCAGAGCTGGGGGTAGCACCCTCTGCACTTTTGAAAGTGAGCACCTGTGGTCCAAGATATTAAAATCAGAACAATGGTTACGTCTTCATGGATAGACGCCCCATTCCTGACTGATTTTTGGAACACATTTAATGTGAACAGTAATTGGGGCCCCTGGATGTATATTTACACAGCAGGCTGTAAGACAGTATGAAATGTTACTCCTGTCAAATAGATGAAGAGGTATGTGCCTTTTAAAAAACTTACCTATCTGGATATAATGAATAGCTTGGAACCTCTCCTAAAGAGTCATTATGGGCTACAAGATAAATAATACATGCCTTACTGTTACTCTATCTAATCAGTTGATGAATAGAAATGTCTGCAGATTTATAGATTTCGAGGCCAGAAGGAAGCACTGTGATCGTCTGTTCAGCACTCCTGTAACATAACACAGGACAAATAACTTCCCCAAAATAATTCCTGGAACCGATTTTTTTTAAGAAAATCCAATCTTGATTTAAAAACAGTTAGCAATGAAGATTTCACCACATCCCTTTGTGCATTGTTCCAATGGTTAGTTACCTTCATTGTCACAAAATTTCCACTTATGCATCAATTCTGCAGTGGACTGTGCATGGACAGGCTTTCTTGGGGCTTGGCAGAGGAAAAAGAAAACATGGGATCAGACCCTTATTTAGTCTGAGAGGCAGCAGGGTCTAGTGAATTGTGCATAGGACCCGAAGCCAGGAACTCCCACAATGTCTTGCAGCATGGCCTTGGTCAAGTCACTTCATCTCTGCCTTTTAGTTTCACCATCTGTAAAATGGAGATAATACATGCCTGGCTCCCAGGTGCGTTTGGGAGGATTAGTCACCAAAGCCTTGCACAATTCTGCTCACCAGGAGAGAGCTGGTTTTGTTGAGTAAGGCATCATTAGATTGTTTTATGCTCGGGAGGAGGCAAGAGGCTGAGCAGCCTGCACCGTAGGCGGGTTCTGTCCTGACACGATTGCCAGGCTGCATCAGTGACTAAAAGCAGCGTGAAAACGGAAAGGGCTGCAGACGGGTTCCCCTTTGAAAACAAATTTCTGTTCCAGCATAGGAGATGCAATTTCTTCTTCAGTCTTCTATATGCCCACTGCGTGGCACCTTTCAATATGCTGTCGCCCCCATGTGACGACAGGGTAGGCGAACCGTTGGGAGCCTTTGCTCCCTCCAGCAACTGGCTGAGCATGGGAGCCCAGCAGGGGCGTTTTTTCCTCAGGAGGGCTAACGAGGGAGGAGGAGTGGAGCAGAATTTCACAGCCCTCGCCCAGGCTGCGCCCACGTGGGGCAGGCCTCGCTGAAGCCAGGAGGCTGTGGGCAGCAGGAGACAGCTCACCCCTTCCCCACAAAGGGAGCTGGCCAAGAGCATATGAGCCCTTAGATAGCCTCCCCTATGAGAACAGGGAAGGGAAGCTGCGAGGTGCCTAGTGTGCACGGTGGGGGACGTGTTGTTCTAAAGAGCCCGGAGCAGGGCCCGGACACTTAGGCCTTCCCTGCTGCAGGCTGAGGACAGGAACCCTGATGCGGGATGTGTGTGAGGGAGCAGAGATGACGGCGTTGCCCATTCCCCCGGGTTGCCCTCGAACCTCCAGGAAATAAGGATTAATCTTTAATGAAAGCTTATGCCCTGGGGTGAACCCTCCAAGAACATGGCCAACCAAAACTGGCAGCTTTCACTGAGGAGCCCAGCTGCAGTCCCCGCCTGTGTGTGGGTGGTGGGGCTAAGCTGGTCAGAGAGCAGTGGGGGGATGTGCCCATGTCTCCCAGAATCCCACTCTCCCCTGAAGAATGGGGACAGCCTGGCCGGCTGTCATGGCCAGGCTGGAAGCTAAACCAGCAGGAGACCACAGGGCTGCGCCTCCCACTGTTGTTCCACAGCTGGTGCCCGCTCCGTAGGGAGATTAACCAGGCCCGCCTGTGTGCAGCCTGTAAGGCAGAGGGGTGACGAGTTGCGGGTTTGGTCTGTACCACTGCTGGCTTTTGGGTGGTTTTATGAAATTCTATCATGCCAGGACTGTGTCCTGGAGAGCCTCCAGGTGTGTGGATCTCCCCGGAGTCAGCAGGGTTGCCTCATCTCTCCACCAGGCCAGAGACACTGGGAAGGAATCAGCACTCCAGGACCATCTCTTCCGAGCAAAACCCCTCGGGACAATGGGTTGTGTGGGTTTGCTCTACCCCAGAGCAGACACTTGTCACAAGTGGGGGGGGAAGGGAGTCAAGAGTCATTCCCAAGGGGCACAACAAAGGCAGCAGATGGCCACAGCAGGGATCTCTAAGGGGACTCACGGGAGAGGGAAGGCTGGGGGAGAGAGTCATGAGGGAGGCTGCTGTAGGGGCAGGGTAAGCAAGGGGGTGGAGGACTCTGCCTGCCTGACAGAACACAAGGAGTCGGCACAGAGGTGAGCTAGTAAGGAACATTGCAATTAGGGTCTTTTGTGTGCTCTGTACTCGCCCATGCTCTATTGGATAAAGTTGGGCATTGGAATAAGAGAGACAGGCCGTCGGCATCACAAGTGTGTCATGCTGCTGCAGGAGTTAAACTGTAAACTAGAAGCTTCCTACCTTTTGGGGTCACGTTCTGGGAGAGGAATGCGTAGCAGGAAGGGTTAGAGCTGTGCCCAGAGGGGCTAGGCAGCTGGACAGCAGGTTCCAACAGTCAGTGTGGTGCCTGTGTCCAGAGACCCTGAGATTAGGGCAGTGGCTGGACTCGTTCAGATTCCAGGAGTGTAGAAAGCCCCAGGAGCCCAAAGCACAGAGACTTGCATTCCCCTAACTGCAACCCTACTGAGCGGCCAGGAATGTCAAGTCAGGAGACCTGGCTTCTATTCCTGTCTCTGCCACTGATTCATCATATGACCTTTGACACGTCGCTTCATTGTCCTGTGCCTCAATTCCCCTCCATGTGTCAGGTAGTGATAATATTTCTATTTCCCTGTCTCTCCTGCACATTAGAGAGACAAGGTGGGGAAGGGAATATCTTTTCTTGGGCCAACTTCTGCTAGTGAGAGAAGCCCCACAGAACTCTTCTTCGGGTCTGCAAGTGGCAAGACTCAACCCACTAGTGCTAGCAAAGAGCTTTGGGATCCTTCAATGACAGCCACTAAAGTGCCAAGAATTGTACAAGGGAGCTAGTTTGTGTTTTACTTAAAAACCAGGGCCCAATCCCGCAAGCTGCTCATGAACAGACCCTACTGACTTCAGTGGGATTCTGCACAGGTGAATCTTGCTGGCTTGGGAGTTTGGTTTATCAGCTTGCCCCACAAAGCAGACATGGGTTAATAGATGCTGCAGCCTCTCAGCAGACACTAACTGTCTGACTGACTTGACCGACTTTGTTAGATTTAGAGAGACGTAAGCATGTGAAAGCTTTTAGAAACAAGGTCCCTAAGATCAAAGGCTCTGATGTAGCATGGCAAGCACTTTGACTTACTCAGCTCAGAGACTTTCCACATTATTATAAATATACCGAGGGCCTTATTAAAAAGTTAACAAGTTTCTCTCTCAGGGAGCTCAGTGATTCACCTGTGAGTAGCTGGTGTTTCATCATCAGTCCAGATTTAAACAGAAAGTCAGCACAAAGCGGGGCTCAAAGCTTTTGTTTTACAAATTAATTGGGGGTGGGGGAATCCCCAGTGTGTTCAATGCACTCCTGCCAGATGGTACTTTCTAGTCTAAACTCATTGCAGGAAGAGCCTTTTTAGATAACAATCTGGTCTCCAGGGCTGAATGAATACACCGCCCTCCTGCTCGGTATTATTGGTAGAAACAGAGCTCTTCCAATAAATGCTAGGTGAAAACCTGGCTACATTGAAGTCAAAGGCAAAACTCCCATTAATTGCACTGAGGTCAGGATTTCACCTAATATTTTGTTATATTGAGAGGGGCCTAGCGGTCAAAATAAGCGACCACGGGGAACCCAGAGACTGATTTTAATGGAGCTGTGCCTGCTTATGTGAAGGCTGCATTTGGCCCAGCATTATTTCTGTCATCAGATGTATTATTGGCCTCTGCTGGGCCATTATAATACTCTGTATATAGGCTGTTGCCTTGTGCTTCTGTTTGTAGTTTCCAGTTGTTGCCTCTCATCTTATGCTTTGATTATAAGCATGGGAGGCAATTATCAAAGGACAGCAGGGGAGACTTAGTCTCCTGTTACCCTGACTGTGGGTCCCTTGCCCCAAGCTCCATGCTGAGGTGTCTCTCCCTCCAAAGCCAGACAGGGGCTCAGCTTTCGGGTGGAGCTGAGGCGTGGCTGGCAACCCAGGGTAGTTGGGGGCCAGCTGGTCACCCAGGCCAGGGAACAGCTCAAGGCTGGCCGGAAGCCCCAGAGGTTAGAACCAGTCAAAGTGGTCTGGGCTTGTTTGGCTGGGTCTCCTCCAGCCACAGGGCAGCGAGGGGGGTAGTGAGGTGGGGCCTCAGATGGAAGGGGCAGGGCCAGGAGGCAAGGGCTCCTTAAGGGGTGGTTAACTCTTTGAGGTAGAGATTGTCTTTTCACTGTGGCTACGTCCACACTGCTTGTTTTGGCACAACGACCCCAGCGCAAAAATGGATCCGCAGAAAATATCCAAATGAGATCACGACTCATGCAAATGAGGGATTCATTTGCATGAGTCGTGATCTCATTTGGATATGGATCCAACGCTAGAGATGTCAAATACAGAACAACAGACTCTGCGTTTTAAAACCCCTTTTCTCCCTTTTGCAAGATCAGTATACCTCTTTTTGTGGCATAAGGATCTTGTGGAAAAAGGGGGTTTTGCGCAAAAAGAAAACACTGCTTGTTTTTGCGCAAAAACCCAGTGCAAAAACGGATCGGCAGAAAATATGCAAATGAGATTGTGACTCATGCAAATGAGTACCTCATTTGAATATTTTTTGCCGAGAAAATTCGTAGTGTAGATGTAGCCTCAGTGTATACAGAACTTAGCAAAATGGGATCCCCATTCCTGATCTGGTCTTCTAGGTACTACTGCAAAATAGCTAAATAACTGTCCCTTCACATGCTCTGCTTTTGCCTATGCTACCAGACTTCAGTCTTCCCAATACTTAAAGGATGAAGAAGACACAGAAGCTGTTTTTCTTTGAACAGTTCTTGATTAGTTGGATGTTGGGCTTCAAAATAGTTCAGAGAATGTGCAGATCCACCAGGGATCTAAACATTAGGATTTCCTGACTGTGTAAATGGCTTTATCAAGATTCAGGGAAAAGTCCCAGTTCTTTCATAAACTGACCTCTGTCCCAAGGCAATTAAAAGGCTCCAAAAGGAAGTTGGCTAAGAGCTCACTTTTATCTTCCTACATCATCTTCAGATCTTGGGTCAACAGAAAGTCTGTTTAAGTGGAAGGCCAATAATGTTAACTCTAAGAAGCTTTACAAGATGTCATAATAATGAGGCATTTCAACTATGCTTGTATTGACTGGGATATTTCACCTTATTAAGGAATGCATAGATAACATTTCTTGACACCATAAATAACTGCTTTTTGGAGCAGCTAGTCCCAGAACCCACAAGGGGAGAACAATTCTCAGTTTAATCCTAGGTGGAGCACAGAATCTGGTTCAAGAGGTAATAGCAACCATAAGGCAATTAAATGTAACATCCTTGTAGAAGGAAAAATGCAAAAGCCACCCACCACAGTAGCATTCAACTTCAAAATGGGAACTACGCAAACATGAGGAAGCTAGTTAAACAGACATTAAAAGGAAGTGTGACAAGGGTGAAATGCCTGCAAACTGCATGGAGACTAATTAGAGACTCAAACTAAAAGAGGCTCAAATAATAGAGGCTCAAACTAAAAGTATACCCCCAAATTAAAAATACAAAATAGTAACAGAACCAAATGTCACCTTGGTTAAACAGCAGAGTAAAAGAGAAGGTTAGAGACAAAAAGGCAACTCTTAGAAAAAGGAAATAAAATTTTAGTGAGGAAAATAGCAACCAAAAAAAACTAAGCTCTGGCCCCGGCTAATTCCAAGAGATTACATCCTGTTTACATTGAATTTTGCAGGAGCAGGATAAGAGGTGGTGTATTTCTGTGAGATGCCCAAGTCAGTTTGGTTTCCCTTCATGAAGATCTGAAGATCTGAATATTTCTATCTATAAGCATTTCTGCAATAGCGGCCCCCAGGAAATCTAGGTGCTATTCCAATTTCTATAGCATGAAGCCCCCGCCAGCCATGATGGAGTTTGAGAGTCATGAAAGAGAAATAACTGACCATTCATTTAGAGCTTTTCCTGTAACTCTTTCTTTGATATGTTGTGCATTGATCTGATAACCCACAGCATCACCATGGAGGTGTCACACATATGTAGCAATTCCAGTACAAAATATTTGAAGACCACCAAGTCCCCATACAAAGTTATGTCATTCCCTCTTAATCTAGAATTGCAAGTGAAAATAGCCATTAGCCCACAATACATGATTAATGGTCACTGAAGTCGCACTTAAACTAGTTTATATTATAAAAAGACGAAGTAGTATCAGAAATCCATACTTCTATTAGTCCTAAACATATAGAACTCAGCTTGTATATGGATGTTTTCCTAAGATTTGAGTCCTGGTGGGGTGGCAAGGCAGAGGGAAAGAGAGAAAGATTTAAAATATTCTGTGTTTTAATGTCACTTCCCAAGCTGGGGCAAGTGTTCATCATCTTTCTGCTCATTTAATTACATCTTTACCTCCCCCCAAAAATCCATTAAAACATGTTAAATAAGAGTTTGGTTCAAAATTCTCCTCTTTAGAAATGGGCAGGTTTGTAAAAAGACTGAGATTTTTGATAGAACAGAGAATGCCTTAGAGGGCTCACGACTAGACAGCTTCCCTTTCTCTTGGGCTTAGAATCTCTCTTTCCTTTGATGATAGCAGTAGCTGTACCACCTTATAAAGTAACAGCATAAGAGCAATCGCTACCCATCCTTGACTACATGGCCTCAAACTAGGCTATGCTGCCCTGTCTGTCCATCTCAGGGCCTTTTCCTACATGCTCAGCCTAGGACTTCCTCTCTAGGCCTTTCCTGACCATTCTGCCTCACTCTTGGAATGTTCTCTCCCTTGAGGCTTTCCCCAGGTTTCCCTTCTCTCCTAAGCAGGCCTGGTTTTCACTCCCTCACCCTGAAGAGATGGGCTAAAGCTGGCACTGGTAAGGCGGAGTTCTTTGACCTTCCCAACTCTCGCCTGCTTAAAAGGACCCACCAATTAAGCTAACAACCTTGTGGACTATGTGCTTGATTTTTCAGAGGTGCTTAGTGTAACCCATACCCCTTCTGGCTGTGGTGCACTGTCCCATCCAGTGGCACTGGGACCACTTACAGTGAGAATGAGTTCGTTTTAGAGCTTTAGCAGGGAACCAGCTGGCTTTTAGCTGATACGGTAGAGGCACATGCACTAAGCTCCAGCAGTCCCAGGTTCGGTTCTGCCCACAGACAACCGGTGTCCCCCTCTAAGTTGCTCGCGACCCCCGGGTTGGGACCCACAGTTTGAGAAATGCTGCCCTATTGGACAGTGTTCAGACGGGAGGCAGATGTGTAGACATCAAATCTAAGCTTTCTCCAGTTCCTGAAAAACAATAGATCTAAGCAGGTTCTTTGGTTTAATTTAATTGCTTAACTGGCTCTCACCACTTGTATCTTCCCTGTCTCTCAAACCTGTCCTCTCCTTCTCCCCCCTACCTCACACATCCAGGTTGGGCCCAGTTCTTGCCGCTTTTTCCTACCCCATGTTTCTAGAGGTTTGGCTTTTCTCCACCCCTGCAGCTAAAACTTGTCCAGGTCTTCTTCATCTTGTATTTTAAAGAGAACAGGTTAGCAGAATGATGTGAAAATTTAATTCAGGTATTGATCCAAGCCATTGGTGTGAGGTGCTTTATGCATCTAACTCTCACACTTTACTTGTATTGGAGTTGTGCCTTCAGAGTCCCACGTCAGATTGTGCTAGGTACAGTACAAGACCCCAAAACAGTCTCTGTCCCCAAAGACCCTACATTTTCAAGAACACATGCTGCAAACCAGAATAACTTTATTACAGGGTTAACCTTTCTGGTCCATGGGCTCTCTGGTCTGGCAATATCCGTGGTCCTGTCGGATTAGTCTGTCACAGATGTTGCCAGTCCAGAGAGCCCTGGACCAGAGGGCTCCAGTGGCTTGGAACAGGGGCCAGCTAGGAATCTGGCAGCAGAGGGGCTGGCAGCCCAGCCGGGGAGAGGAGGGAGGTAGGAAAGTGGAGCTGGTCTGGCAACCAGAGGGCCGTTGGCTGGAACCGGGCTGGAGAGCCGGGAGCCGAGCTGGTACGGTGGGCAGGGGGCAGAGCGCCCAACCAAGGCTGGCAGCAGGGTCAGCAGCTGTGAGGGGAACCCAGACTGGAGGCCAGGGAGAGCCTGAAGGCCAGCATCAGAGGGGCCAGAATTGACCACCCCTGGGGGCAAACTCCCTTGTTCATGGTACAGGTTGGATCTCCCTGGTAAGGCACCCTCAGGACCTGACCAGTCCCGAACAATCTCAAGACTCAAAAACGTTGAAGTGAATAGGATTACTTAGATGGCAAAGTTAAGCAGGTGCATAAGTGTTTGTAGAATCAAACGCTGTGGTATAAAGTAGTTACAACAGACATGGAAAGAATAAGTAACTGAGCTATTATAAGCCAATATAAATTGCAGTATAAATATAATGTATATCAAGGCAATGTGCCTTTAAAAGTAACTCCTCCCACTTTTTGTTTTTGCTGCATACGCTAGAAATACCAGTTGTAACAGTTGAACCAGACAATCTACTCCAGGCTAAGCAGTTACCTTGGGCACGCCTACCAAGGGAGCCACTACATGGGGCCATGTCTCTACTTGCCATACTAGAGATCAATCTTCTTGCATTTGATTTAGTGGATCTAGTAAAGACCTGCTCAATCAAATGCTGAGGGCGCCCGATAGGCGGTGGTACTCCTTACAGTTGCAAGGAGTAAAGGAAGCTGATGGGAGCTTTTGCTCCTGTTGACCTCCCACTGTAAAGATTGGCTTAAGGTATGTCGACTCCAGCTATGTTATTTACATCACTTGAGTTGCATACCTTAAGTTGACCTTCCGAGTCTAGTATAGACCTGGCCTGACCATGAAGACTAATATTTGCTGTAGTGTGGCCAAACAAGTTTCTTAGTTTGATACCTTTCAGTAAGTGGATAGTAGCTCTTAGCCCACGCAACTAACATTCAACCACAGACAGTCCACTTTCATACAACCAGAGAGATTAGCCTATTTTGGCTTGAAGGGTGAAGATGATGGAAGGTGGCAGTGCACAAAAAATGTTGGGGGGGGGGACAAGAGAATATGCCTTCATTTCTAGCTGCCTGCAGCTTGGGCTTATCATTGATCTCCTTTTCATTCTCCCTTTTTGGTTCAGGCTGACAGAGCCAGCCCTGGTGGTCTACTGCTCTTCTTTAACTGTCGCATCTCAGATCAGCTGACCTTAGCTAGCAACTTTCATTCACAGCAGTTGCCAGAGAGCGCACACTTCTGTATTGCCAATATTACAAAATAGTCCTCAAAGGACATTTCTTTTAAATAAGCAAGGAGGGTTAGAGCTGCTGGGGACTCACTTACGACTGAACACAGTGGAAAAGTGCAAACCTCATGGTTCATTTCAGGTTCTTCTCTCAGCTGAAGATGAAGAACTAGAAAGCTGCACATGATCTATGACAACTGAAAGAAAGCCCTTTTATGACTCAGTTCTCCTTCACTGTCTTGCCCCCTTCTCATCACATTCCTTGTCATCATACACACTCTTCTCCCAACGTCATTTGCCTTGTTTTGGTCCTGGAACATTCCAGGATTGAGAGAAACACAAGATGGCCATAACACTGCAGTCCCCTGAAGACAGTTTCCCTTCTTCTGACCACTTAGCAACCCTTTCCTTCTTGAGTGAATCCAGAACCCTCCCGGCTCGTCTTCCCCTTCCCCCTTATGCCAGGATTTGCTATCATTCAGATATACTTACACTATATCTGGGAACAAGCCTCCCACCCCAGGTCCATGGCTTGTGTTAGCAGGGCTCATGCTACTGCACTGAATAGAGCTGTGTAGACATTGCAGCTTGCACCGGACCTCAGCTGTCAAGGCCCCCCTGCTCCAATCTCTAGCTTGAGCCACATTTACACCACTTGTTTTAGCACAATAGAGCAAGCCCAACAAATGCAAGTCTGTTGACCTGTGCTGGGAGACTCACTGGCAGATGTAGTGTAGACATGCCCTCTGTTTTTGTAAGATGTGTGATGTAGGCTCCTCAGAGTAAGGATCATGGTTATCTTCTTTTCAACAATCTATAACCCACTTCGCAAACTTTGGTGTGCTGTACAAATGGAGGGAGACCAATGCCACTATCTAGGGTAGGCCAAGAAGATGAGCAATATATAATCTAATAAAGGAGCAAAGGAGGATAAAATTAGGTGGGGAGACAGAAAAGTTCAGTGCAAGAAAATATTGCTACTAATTCTTAAGCGTCTGCTGGCAACAGCAGAAGAAAATTTGTAAGAAGGGGGCCTACATATGACTCCTTAGCGATCCTGCCACAGAGCACCCACAAATTGATACTTGCTCCCAACAATTTAAGACCCCTACACTAAATAAGCTCTATGGTGTATATGAAGGGAATGTGCATGTCACCTCACAAGTCTAGACTTACGTATGGAATTTTACCCCATTATGTAGTCATGGAGCTATGATGAAAGAGCGAGTCACCTCAGCCTGACAAATGAAAAGAGATTTGATTTAATTTGTTTTGTCTTGTCAAAGTATATTCCACAGGCATTTGCTATATTTTACTTGGTTAGCTCCAAGAATAGTTTTGTAGATAGAGAGTGGGATTACAGAATTTTCAGTGCTTTTAAAGAAGTTGTTTAACACATTCATCTATAATAAGAATGGACATGCAGATTCTTCTCTCTACTTCAGATAAGATACAATAGCATTCACTGATAACACTCATGGCACATGCTATGAGAAATGATCAGAACACGGTATCAATATTGTAATCACTGAATCAGCTGTTTATAGTACTTCCCTGCCTGGAGTTTCTTGTGGGAATCTATATAGTTTGCAGCTCAGATAAACAGCGCGCATCATCTGCCATTCTAAAATATGTGGTTCTTTTGGCCTTATAATGTACAAATGTGTAGGATACCAGTATGGAGATTCTTTCTTTATGTTGTTTTGTAGCCATTTTAGACTTCATACTCACTTGTATCACCTCTCTCTAATTTACATGTTTGCTCACTTGAAAGGCTACTACATAGAGAAAATGCAGTCCATGTTACCTCCTGTTAAGGATTCACACAATCAGTAGCATTAAAATTATAAATATTGCTTTATTAAATTAATTTTATCAAACTCCTAGAAAGGAATTATAGGATTTCAGTTCCAGAAACTAAATGAAGGAAACTCATTGCTGTCTTTGCAATTATGTAAATACAGATAGGAAGAGGCTGTAAGGAGTCCAACTGCTCCGAGTAAAGGCAGGAAAAGACAAGTTCCCTTAAGAAACACAAGGCTCAGAAATATAAAAAGTCCTAGAATACAATTAGACTAATAATTCAGAGATGGGATGTAAACTGTAACTGCATATTATTCAGCAGTTTCCTTACAGTTCTGAACTGTGAACAGAATAAAAATGTAGCTTACACAGCAGATCTCCTCCCTCTCCAAAAGAAAAGTAACATAAAAAGTTAAGAGAAGAGCATTAAACTGTAAGGACAGGAAGGAAACTTGCCTCCATAAATATTAGAAATTCCCCCATGCCCATATCTATTATATAAAGTAACTAGCTGTTATAAATCAGATTCAAGTACAACAGGTGGTTGAGGCAAAATCCAGAATCTGTTCATAAGAACTGATACTGTAATACAGTAATTTGGAAGAGACAAGCAAGTACCCAGAGCAGTGATTATACATCAGTGCTGCTGTACCATAGATGTGATGTGCCAGTAGAAAACTAAGATGTGTCTGTTTCCAAAAATTGAGGACATTCATTTCACTCTTGGGTAATCTAATCTTAGTGCAAAATAGATGCTATGACAGCTTTAACAAAGAGAGGTGATGCATCTTTAAGGCCAAAATCTTGTTCAGTCATCACTGTCGCTTCCAGATTCACTCAACTGCAAGTCATTTCCTAGAAGAGAAGATAAAGTCAGTTGAATGGAACTCATACAATAACTATCATTCCAGCAAGAAAAGTTCTTTTTTTTTTTTACCCATCCAGTATTTTCTATTAGGAATTAAACACCAAAACATTTGGTAAGGTAAACACTCATCTGTTATCTTAACTATTGGAGTGGTAATCTTACTTATGTGACCTTTGAAAACCATGCACTGCTCACACTCAACCCATCCTGTTTGTGTATGGGAATTAGTGAAAGAAGGCCACAGAGGACTAGCTAGCTTCCCCACCCACCTTTTGATACTTTATCAGCAGAAAGGTGCTGGGGAATACAGTTTCATTTAATAAAAAACAAAACAGGATACAAGTTATTGGTGTTTGCATGAGTCTAAATGCCTCTTGGATTTGTTTGAAAGCAAAGTAGTATCCAAGAGGAAAACAAAAAAAAAAAAAAAAAAAAAAAAAGGTTGTGGAGCAAGACGGCAAACAAAAGATCAAAGGAAATATTTACGTATACTGTCACTGAAAAATTAATGGGAGTTATTTTTAAATGGGGCACACAAGAAAAGTGATTATCCTGTGCTTGCAACAGCTGTCTACCTAGCACCAAGTAAGTTTCCCTGCTATTTTTTCCCTTCATTTGACAGTTTCTCTACCACTTCTCTCCACCATCTTCCACACAGGATGAAGTTAAAGGGATATTGTCAACAGTAAATCTATATTTTTTATAAATGAGTTGGATGTAATTTCAGATACTGCATAAGTTCCTCTAGTCCCCTGCCAAATTGGTAGTTAAGCAATTGCATTTTCCTTTATTAAAAAATGAAACAAGGAAAGAATCTCTCTCCTGTTGTTACTGGGTGAAATGCTAGACAAATAAGAAAGCACCTAATGAAACCAACTACACACAAAATACTGTCAAATGCTCCTAACTTTGTCAATTACTGCAATCTTCAGTATTACTTAAGAGGTAAGATGAGAACCAGGGGACAGTATAAAGTGGGAGAAGGCAGATATGGATGGACCTCCAGATTGGTAGGACAAGGTCAAGGTCGGTCAAGAGTGACTTAAGCTGATGGAGTTCCCTAAAACACAAAGCTTGTGTTTACACTTACGTTGTTTTGCACCCTATCCTCAGTTAGCTTTCTCTCTGGAAATTGATTCAGGATGGTCCTTTACAGGAGAGCAGCGAACACCCTGCCTGTGTCAGTCTACGGATATTAAATTTAGATTAATTAACTAATCGAATAGTTGATGGGATTTTCATTGACTATTTGATTAATCTATAAGGGCACCTCTTTCTTTGAACTGTAGCAAAAGCCCTGCCAGCACTTGCTACAGTTCAAAAGTGGAAGCCCCGCAGGGAGCCTGGGGCCAGCAGGGGACTGGCCTCGCGCTCTCACTCTCTGCGCTGCCTCAGCCTTTGAAATGTACAAAAGCCCTGACTGGGCTCTTGCACATTCCAAAAGGAAGCCCCACAGGGAGTGTGGGACCAGCGGGGGGACTTCCCCACTGGCCCCGCGCTCTCTGCAGGGCTTCCTTTTGAAATGTACAAGAGCCCTACTGGACCTCTTGTACATTTCAAAAGCAGAATCGCAGCAGAAGCGGCACAAGTGGAGACCCCGCTTCCACCGTTTCCCGCTGTGCCTCTACCTCTGCTGCCTCCCGCGGAGATGATGCTGGGGGGAACCGGCTTTTAAGCCAGCTCCCCGCCAGCACTAGCTCCTGCTCTCCCCCCTTGCTGCCTCTCTCTGATAGAGGCAGAAAGGGGCGGGAAGCAAGTAGTCACATCACTAGTCGACTATCCGATAAGCTTACGCTTATCAGATAGTCAACTAGTTGCTTACATCCCTATGTCAATCCCAAAGTTTTTAGCACCTTTCCTGCTTATAGAGTATCAAAAGGTGGGTGGGGAAGCTAGCTAGTCTTCTGTGTCCCACTTGCATTAATTCCCATACACACACTCATTGAAACAGGTGGGTTGAGTGTGAGCAATGCATGGCTTTCAAAGGTCACATAAGTGATGTGACTTCAATCTACCACGGTGTGCTTGTAAACTGCACAGGTGGAGCCTCCGGAGTACAGGAGGAGAGCCGCTGCAGAGCCATGCTCCTCACTGCAGCCAGTGTGCAGTGCCTTTTCATCTCAGATCATTCTTCTCTTTTGGTGCACCTAACACTGCAAAGACATTTGTGGGGGCCAGAGTCGGTACACATCTACAGAGCTGCTTAAAGCGTTAAATAGGTAATTCTGGATTAGAGCTAAATTCTATGCAGGTTTATAGCTAAGTCAGCCCAAAGTTTTAGATGGCTCACAAGGGTCAGAGGATTCACCTCCCTTGCAGCAGAACTCTAAAGTCCCACAGGGACAGTGGGCTCCTTGTGCGGTTTTGGTAATGCTGCAAGTTTAAGATAGTGTGTTTCACTATGATAGTTTTAACTGACGCCATCAGCCACCTGTACTTGGACATAAATCTTTCAATGGGAGCTTTGCCAGCTGTGAACCAACCATTAGTCACTAAGACAGTTCATTTTATTCTCAAAAGTGTTTTCTATAAATGTGTGTAGAATAACATGTTTGAAAATACTTCCATGTCTGAGTGACGGCACTGAGGTATATGGAACTTTCTAAAGATAGGCTTCATCTAACAAGCAGCGTATTTACTTTAGGCCATCGAAGTTAAACCAAAAAAGTTTAGCCCCCTTGCATAACCATTGAATGTTTTCAGACTACTCTTTTTTCTGTGAAGGCGATATGTGAAAATAAGGCTTTTAATAGAAAACTGATTGTAAGCTTAGCTATGTCACCACAATATACAACTGTATACCTCATTACCAATTTTAATTCTTTGTATTAGTGAAACAAAAGGGGACATACTGTGTATGACATTTTCAGTATAACCTGCGTAAACTGTCCAAAAACTTGTGTACATTATCACTAAATTAGGGCCTATAATCAAGTTTTTCCAAATTTGGAGCCTGCCATTAGGAATCCAATTAAAATGTGGCTTGTTTTCAAAGGCAACATCAATAGCAGCAGTGGGTACTCATCAATTCTGAAAAGTTAGACCACGTTTTGTTTGTTTGGTGCTAAGTGAAGACTTTTACTTGGGACAGTCTTGCTTGCTGCTGTTCAAACCAGTGATGTGCCTCTTTCCGGGCAACAATATGTATTTAAAAATCCCAGTTGTACTTTAAATATCGTAAGTTTGTCATAATTGTAATAATCTCCCATCCCTTCAACATGGAAAAAGGTAAGAAACATTCTCCCTTCCCTACATACATAGAAGGGGATTGGCATCTTAGAAAATACTCTGAATCACAAGATTTCTGAGTGGATTAGGACAGTGACTCTAAACCTTTCTAGACTACTGTACCCCTATCAGGACTCTGATTTGTCTTGCATACCCCCAAATTTCACCTCAAATAACTACTTGCTTACAAAATCAGATATATGAATACAGACATGTCCTAGCACACTATTACTGAGAAATTGATGACACTCATTTTTACCATGCAATTATAAACTAAATTGATCAATCTGAATATAAATATTGTACATACATTTCAATATGTACTCATACGCAGAACAGAATAAACAAGTCATTGTCTGCATGAAATTTTAGTTTGTACTGAATTCACCAGTGCTTTTTATGTAGCCTATTGTAAAACCAAGCAAATATCTAGATCTGGGTGGGGAACCTAAGGCTTGCCTGGATCTGGCCCCAAGGTTTGGAGCTCCCCCTCAGCATTGGGGAACCTGCGCTGGTGCTCCAGCCCCCACTGATCCCCTTGTGGGTTGAAGCACACAAAATCTACTAGTCTGGGTCCAACTGATTTTTCTGTGGGTCAGTGGCCCCTGACCCAAAAAAGGCTCCCCAACCCTGATCTAGATCAAGGGCTCTCAAATGTAATTGCATCAGGACCCCTCTTCTGACAAGAAAAATTGCTACATGACCCCAGGAAGGAGGGGACAGAAGCCTGAGCCTGCCCTCAGTTGGGTGGCCAGAGAGTATGAGCCTCACTGCCCAATGTGGGGAATAGAGGGGAGGCAAAGTAGAAGCCCAAGGGCTTCAGCTCCAGACAATAAGATTTGGGATTCAGCTTCGACCCAAGATCCGAACAAGTCTAATGCCACCCCTAGCGAGACCCACACTTTGAGAACCGCTGATCTAGATGAGCTGATATACTCCCTGGGTGACCGCTGCGTATCCCCAGAGGTTCATATACCCCTGGTTGAGAACCACTGGATTAGGATAACTCCCTTTTGTAAGTGAGTATTATCAGGACAATATTATTCCAGTATCATCTATTCAGGAAATTACACTCACATGTTTTGGGAGTGCCTAAGCAATTCAAGAATTTTCAACTCACATTACTGCCCTACAGTACCAGTACATGCAATTGTGGGGAAGCCAGTATGGCCTATGACATATTAAATTGCATCAGCTTTAATTTAATATCCTTGCTGGTCAAGTAACTTTTAGCCCAACTTCTAATTCAGAACAACCAAACCCCAGCATCTCTTCCCACGATTTTAAATTACAAAAGAGACATAGTTAGAGTCTATGGTTTCCCTTTAGGTTTCTGAAGCTTGAGATTGTTCTTTTTTTAGTGCACTGTCTTTTAGTACTTACTTAGTGTATTCATCATATGGCCACCACGCTCTTGTGATTTGTTATGACTGGCATCCATGTCAGGGGTGGCCTGTTGTGGTATGGCAGACATGGTAGGCTGTGGTTGCAAGCTAGGCATTGACATAGGCAGAGAAGGCCTAGCCCCCTCATCTTCTGAATCACTAGAACTATTTTCACTGCTGGATGAAGAGGATGATGAACTTCTTGATTCAGACGAACTGTCAGAGCTACTCATCTGGTCCATGACGCTAGCCTCTGCCTTTAGCTCTGAAAATACAATGTAGAATAACTGAGAAACAAAGCAAGATAAGTCTCCTGGTTTAAAGGAGATGGTAACAAGGGAAGTGCTGCACAAGCAAGTGACTAGAGTGAATGTCACAATATTATTACAAGTCAAGTGATTAAACTGAAAGACACAAGATCCAGGAGTGAAGTGTAAAGTACAAGCAACTTGATCACGTTACTTGTATGCTATACTCTTCTCCTCCACTCTTTGTGGTCTTATTTTTAGGCCATATGCTTTTCAGAGCAGAGATGTATTAGGGTTCAGATAAGGCTGGCAGCCAAGGTGCCCCTACACTCCAGTGGGCAGCAAACCCTAACTCATCCTTAATATCTGCCTCTGATTAGCAAGTCTCATTTTTTCAGGTTTTGTTTAACAGATGTCTTACAGGAGTCAATAACTCAAGTTAGAATCAAGGGACAAATAGTGAAAAAAGGAATTGGTCAGTGGAACATCTGATGGTGCAGCAGCGATGGATAGCAGCAATTTTGGCATTATAACCAACATGTACGTGTTTGTCTCAACATTCATTGTTCTCAATCCCAAATTAAGCTTTGTGGGATACATGGAGTGATTGGAGTGATTGCCCATATTTTAAAATTATGCAACAGTTTCATTAAATCTTTGTTGAATCTTTTTATAGGACTAGGGAAAATTTAGAACAGCTCGCAGGAAACCATCCAGACCCCAGCACATAATTTACTGTGGCCAAACAAATAAACCTCATTGGCAGCACATAGGGACAGAGCTTTGGGATATGTTAGTCTTGGTGACTCATTCAGAACAGGTTTTAAACAAAACAAACAGACCATGGAGAAAAATTCTCAGGTTTCTCATGCACTTGAGCACCACTTCATTTCTTTTGCAACCTTCGGTATTTTTAAATTGCCTTTTTGTGAAGTAAGACTCTCTGGTCAAAATTTGTCTAAACCAGAAAGAAAGGCACCTGCATAATGAGAGAGATCTGGAAAAAAGCTGTTTAAAAGAAACCAGAGCACCCTTAAGAGCCAATATCAATTCAGAATAATGAAACTACCACCTGTTAACATTCAAATAGCAAGTGATTAACACTGCTTTTCTTCCCCATCCACTAAAAAAATAAAGTGAGTCTCCTTCTAAATTAAATACAAAGATTCCTACCAAAGCAAAGTCTCCCCAAAGCACAAGAATGTGATTTATATAATTTGGGGAGAATGTGAAGTCTCCCCAAAGCACAAGTTCTCAAGAATGAGACTTATATAAGTGTTCAGTTGTCTCTTATCAGAGGGGTAGCCGTGTTAGTCTATAAGGAGCCACAGGACTCCTTGCCGCTTTTGCAGATTCAGACTAACAGAAGTGTTGGAGCATAAGCTTTCGTGGGCAAAGACCCACTTTGTCAGATGCATGCATCTGACGAAGTGGGTCTTTGCCCACGGAAGCTTATGCTCCAACACTTCTGTTAGTCTATAAGGTGCCACAGGACTCCTTGCCGCTTTTGCAGTTGTCTCTTAACCCTACAGGGAACCACTTCGCAAGTCTGATCTGATTTTGAAAAGTAGGTTGCTGTTTGAATCTCGGATTAGATTTACATGATAATGAGCCTATACAAATGTAACGTTTTATTTAAAAAAACTATAATGCATTTTAACCAAAGATTTGTTGTACGCAAAAGGTAAAGAATGAGGAAGGATAGGTTGAATGAGGAAGAAGTGGGGGATTGGCTGGCATGGCTTCAGTGCCACAACCCTACAATTGAGCTGGTAGCTTAAGGTAGCAGCAGTGGCAGGACTCAATGAGAAGGAAAGCAATGCTAATTGTGACCTTCAAAAGATCTAACTCTCAATCCTAAGTGCTCTCCTCAAAACAACCATTAAACTTTAGAGGACACTGCCTAGGTAACAGCTTCCAGTGTGCACCTCATTCAAAACTCATGGCTCTCAACCTGGCTTTTTCTTTGTAATGTTGGTCTGCACAATTTATGAAACAGTAAATGACACAGTTGTAGTTTACCTCTCTCGATGTCGTCCATTGGAGAAGATGGAGACATCTTTTCTTTTGGTGGAGAATTTTTAACATTGTTTGGAGTCTTATTGGCATTTCGCATTTGCTGCTGTTGCTGCTCAATACGAGACTGAACTTTACTGCTTCCTTCAGCTCTGTATGACAGGGTGAAATATTTCAATTGATTCCAGAGAACAATATTTAAACAAAATAAAAACACACACTAGTCTGAGCTCTGTGTTAAGCTATCCATTATGGTTTCCTTCAATGTATCGCTAGTGTTTTACGTTTCTAACACGGTGACAATGGTTCCCAAACTTTTGAATAAAGTGACTCACCAATTGTATTTTGTATTTTTTGTGACCCAGTATTACCTATATGTACCCTCCGTCCCAGCACACCACAACCCCCCGCTACTCCTGGCAGGGTGCAGCCCAGTACGGCCTCAGAAGAAGGAGGTCTGGAGTACAAGCTGACCCCACACTCACGCTGCAGTGGTGACTCCTGTCCTGTGGGACCAGAACTGGCTACCCACTCCTGGCACATGCGATCACAACGCTGCTCAAGTTTGGCCTCATGTCCTTTCCCTCACCACCAGGCTTCCCCTCTACACCAGGCTGGGAGAGGTGTATATCTGCCTAGGCAAGGGCACAGTGATAGGTTGCCATATCCAAGGCTAGATTAATTTATCTTGGGACCCACTATTTGGAAAACACTGCAATGCTACAGTGACATATAGCAACATATAGGGACAAGGAGTACTGTTATTTTGATGTACAAGGTTCATTGATGCCATTCGCAGTGGCCTTTTAACTGCCCATCCTCTACTATGCTGTTCCACATTTTCTTCGGTCATCCATTAACACTTCATTAGAATTCTAGTAGAAGGGAGTTATATGTGGACAAAGCATCAGAATGTGCATTAATGGGAATTACATACTCAGTATCACAACAATTGGTCCTCAAAATTTTGCTAAAGTCTTTCACAAAAATTTAAGCAATTTTATTTACATAGTTCAAAGTCATAAACATCAGCCAAACCATTTCATTTGTATAGCAAAAAGCGGTTTTCCAAGCTTACTATGAGAAAACAATTATTGTCTTTTGCAAGGATATGCAATGTTTCTATTTAAAACCCATCCCTACCAGCCTTGACTTGAAAGCTATAAAGACTTTTTTTCAGAAAAATAATGACATACTTTTTCATTCCATTGAACATGGGTAGGTTTTTGTAAGGACCATGTTTGAAAAAAAGTTAAATTTTGCTAAAATCTAAGAATAGTTGGTATGTATCCTAAAATAGATTTTCAGCTATATCTAAAGATTTGTCTCCATGGTGTGTTGGTACACACCAGCTAGAGTATAAATTCTAATGAACAACTACGACATGCACTAATTGGCCACATGGTCCCTGCTGGCACACACTAAAAGTTTTCTGTGTGCTGATATATTCCTGTTTCAAACTATACTAAATGAATGTGCACTGAAGTCTACGTGTGCATTAACTGGCAAACAAGGT
Organism: Rafetus swinhoei; assembly: GCA_019425775.1. Taxonomy (NCBI): domain Eukaryota; kingdom Metazoa; phylum Chordata; order Testudines; family Trionychidae; genus Rafetus; species Rafetus swinhoei. Next base: position 9,724,675 of record CM033439.1, on the reverse strand, counting down.
GGTGTGCAGTAGAATATATACCCCACCTGATGTGAACTAAAATACCATGTCCTATACCATTTTCATAATGAGCTAGAGACACAGCAGTTTCTTGTATCAATCACCTACCTGGTTTTTTTCACAGTGATATTACTGCTAAGTTTTTCCAGTCGACATTCTCCAGTGTCATGATTGATAATTAAGATACATTCCTTTAGATAAGGTTTCTTGGAGCCCTTGAAAACTGTTACTGGTGGAGTTGAACCCTATTTCAATTGGAAAAATATCTAATTAGCATTATACAAATAAGTCTATTGAAATGTAAACAGAGAATAAGCCTTTACAGTAATGAAAAATTCATTGTAACTAATCATTTATAGCCTTTTTAAATTTGTTGCCAATTCAGGTGAAACTCAGATTAATAGTAACTAAGGGTGAAATCCTGGTCCCGCTGCAGTCACTAGAAATGTTGCCATTGACTACAGCATAGCTTCAATTTCACCCAGCCAGTTAGAAATAAACTGGTAGTCTCAGTCCAGTTTCTAACAGACAGGCACACATGATAAAAGTACCATCAAAAACTTGAACCCTTGTCGACAATATCAGAAGAGCAGTCTGGGATTACAGGAGACTGAATTTTCCTCAGAAACGGTGCTCTCCCACCACTTTGGGTGTTGCCATACTGTCAAGGCAGAAAAAAGAAGGTTGCACAGCCCCCAGTGTCTGAGCTGTACTTGTTTTACAGACAGAGAAGTTTATGGCTGTCAAATACAACATATTTGAAATGTGAAACATTCCTATACTCAACATATCTGCTGATTCAGTAAGAAAAGCCTTTCCTTTTTCGTACTTCCTAATGATATTCAGCCCTCACCTCAATGTTTGGCAGTGTTATTGTCACCTGTTCACCTTTGCCAACTTCAAGGTCTCCTTCAGAGGACGTATCAATAGATGCAGGTTTGAAGTCATCTACAAATTAAAAAAACCCGAACAACCTGATTTTCATGAGTCCCTTAAATACTGCCACATGCATCATAAAATCTAAAGGTGGTGAGTTTGGGGGACACTTAAAATCAACAACTCAGTATCTTCGCTAGTGCAGCATCCACCATTCCCTTAGCAGATTTTTCCACTAGCCACAGACCCTCTCAGTCAAGGTGGTTTTCCTGATATTCAACCTAAATTTTAATCAAGTGTTGGTGTTAGAGCTCTTCAAAAAATTAATCAAAATAAAAATCTTTCAATAAGGAAAGTTTCTTCTGTTTACCTCACATTAAAAAAGGCCAAATCAGTTTGCTGATACTTGAAGAAAACAATTACCACAGAATTACTTCGGGGTTGAGACCAACCCTGGAAAATTTCAGCCCAAAAAAATGAAAGTTGAAGACAGTAGACTTGAAATACATATGCAGTCCTAACTATAGCATGTTCTTATTTTATTAACAACATCCAAGACAAAATCATACACACTAGATCTCTTTTACTATCCATCTTTCTTAGAAGCCTAACGATGTCTCCATTTGTGCTAGGATTTTCCCTCTTTGCATATTTCAAAGAGCTGGAAAATTAGAGTTGAACATTAGTTTGTTTCATTAAAGTTGGCAGCCCTGCTAACACAGCTAGCATAATTTATTTCCAAGGTCCTAAACAAGCTCCAACAGTCTCAAGCTTCGGCTAGCAGCATTTTACAGACCTAAACATCAAAGTTCTGGTCCTTCTTGTGGTAGGCATGAGACTGTGTGTGTCTTCACTGGGTGCTGCTGCATAACTAGCACTTTGGCTCACCTTTCCAGAAATGGGTGACTAAATAAATGTCCAGTTTACCTGCTCACAAGAAATGTAATAGCTAAGAGTACAATAATAAATATTAGAGAAAAATATGAATGAGATGAATTTAATGTTGATAAATGCCAAGTAATGAATATTGGAAAACATAATCCGAACTATACATATTAAATGATGGGGACTAAATTAGCAGTTACTAATCTAGAGAGAGATCTTGGAATCTCTGTGGATAGTTCTCTGAAAACATCCACTCAATGTGCAGCAAAGTCAAAAAAAAGCAAACAATGTTAGGAATCACTAAGAATGGTATAGAGAGTAAGACAGAGAATATTTTATTGCATCTGTATAAATACATAGTATGCCCTCATCTTGAATACGGAGTAGAGATGTGGTCACCTCATCTTTTAAAAAGATATCTTGGCATTGAAAAAAGTCCAGAAAACAACAACGATGAGGGTTATGGAATGGCTGCCATATGAGAGATTAATAAGACTGGGACTTTTCAGAACTGCTAGTGGGGATTCCACAGCCGCAGCAGAGCCTAAAGTTAAAATGGTTAAATGAATAACCATTTTATTTATTCCTTCCATAAGACAAGAACTAGGGATCACCAAATAAAATTAATAGGTAGCAGGTTTAATACAAACACAATAAAGTACTTCATCACACAATGCACAGTCAATCTGTGTAACTCCTTTGCAAGAGGATGTTGTGAAGGCTACAACAGGATTCAAAAAAGAATTAGATACATTCATGGACAAAAGGTCCATCAATAGCTATTTGCCAGGATGGACAGGATTGATATCCCTAGCCTCTGTCTGTCAAAAGCTGGGAATGGGTGACAGAAGATGGATCACTTGATGATTCCCTACTCTGTTCATTCCCCCATGGCACCTTGCATTGGCCACTATCAGAAGACAGGATACTTGGCTAGACGGACCTTTGTTCTGACCTAGTATGGCCGTTGTTCTATTCTTATGGCTCTTCTGTTTATTTTGTGCATTTGACAGCACTCAGTGTTGCTAACTTTCTTGTGTTTTCCCCCCCCACACGATGACAAGGAAGAGAAAAATTTTGAAACAGAAAAAGGGATTATAAAACCACAGTAGTCAGCAGGAAAATGTATGGGCAGTGGATTACTAGAGCCTATTTTTACTTTTTGTTTAAGCATTGAACAGATTGCAAGTTACAACACCCCTTTAAATCCACTCTCAGTATTAGGTTTCTCTTACAACCGCCTCCCCAAAGATGTGGCCACTTTTATTAAATATGATTCAATTTGCTCATAGAATACACAATATCCATCTTATCTCACTTTATGAGAGCAGTTTTGATAATCTCCAGAGAACACGTGAGACACCAAACCTTGGGGATCATTCCATAAATAATGAGACAGCAGAACAAAAGCTGCAGCCCTAAATTACCAGAACCTTAATCCTAACAGCATTTGTTTCCTAGATACCTTCAGAATCTGTGAGAACACACCTCCCAGGATAGTAGTTATTATGCACTCAGGAAGGGCACACTAGCTTTGAGAGCAATATTGCTTTTAATCTTGGATTGTTGTGAGCCCTGCCATCGCTAAGGGCAGGGTTTCAGCCCAAACTCAAGATTTATGTAGCATTTTGCCAAGACACTGTTGTTTCCCAAAATGTACCTTAATGCCTGGTACGTGATTTTAGTACCCAGAAAAGGAAGTGCTAGATGAAGAACACAGGCACTGTGTGAACTTCACCCCAAACTTCACTAGCAACACACCTGCTCATTAGCTTAACTCTGAGTCGACTGTGAACAATAACTGCAACTGCGGAAAACTCTATGGTTTTATATCCAAGTCATTAGATTAGTATTTGAGAAACGTAGGTTCAATTCCCAGCTCTGCCACAGACTCCCTGTATGACCTCATGAAATTCACTTCATCTTTCTGTGTCTCAATTTTACATCTCATGATTGTATGTTAAATCCCTTTCTCTCATTCTTTTATCATCTTTTTAGACTGTAGGAATTGTTTCTTATCAAATGTCTATATAATATCTACCTCAGTAGAGTCCTGGTATTAGTGAGAGGTTCTAGGTTGGGGTGAGGAACCTTTTTCCTATCTGGGGTCACTGACCCACAGGGGAAAAAAAAAAGTTGGGGAACACACAAAGCCCCATGGGGAGGGGAGGATGGAGGCCAGGAGCTTCCCCTAGGCTCTGGGGTGGGGTGAGAAATAAAGGATTCAGAGTGCATAACAGGACTCCAGGCTGGGACGGGGTTGAGGTGTGGGTTCTGGCTGAGGCTTGGGATGAGGGGCTTGGGGTACAGGAGAGGGCTCTGGGCTGGAGCCAAGGGGTTTGTAGTAGGAATATTAGTGAGTAGTTGACTACCCAAGGATTATCGGGTAGCTGAGTGGAGTACTTGACTACTTGCTACCCCCACCTTGCTGCCTTTATCAGAGGCAGCAGGGGGGCAGGATAGGGGAGGCTGCTCCAGCAGCAGCCCCTGTTCACGGTGGCCGGGGTTGGCTGCAGCCAGGGGCTGTTGCTGGAGATGCCCCTGCCCATGGCCAGCCCTGGCCACCGCGAACAGGGGCTGCTGGACTCTGCGTGAGCCGGGACCAAGCAGTCCTAGCTCCCGCTGGTCCAAGACGCTGCTCCTCTACATCTTAAACGTAGTAAGAGCCCGGCGACTCTTACTACACTTAAAAAGCAGAGCTGCAGTGTGGTTGGCTGCCAGAGCTGGCACAAGCCAGGACTACTCAGTCCTGACTCCAGCAGGCTCCAGGAGCTACCCCCGCTGCAGCTCTGAAGATCAGGTCCATTATCGACAGATTGTGTAGTTGATACAAATTGTATCAACTACACGATTAGCCAGATAACCACCATTTAACATCCTTAGTGGGGCTGTTGGAGGGGGTGCAGGCTCTTGGGGGATGGAGCAGGAGGTTGGGGGATGGAAAGAGTTTTGGGATCAGGCTCCAGAAGGGAGTTCGGGTGCAGGAGGGATTTCAGAGTGTGGGTTCCCCACCAGCAGCCTCAATGACTTGATCTCCTCAACTCCTGATCTACCCTATCTTCACCTTCATCCTCTCATTCTTCATAGGCTCATTCTCACAACAGGAAAATGCCAGGGTAAAGGAAATTTAAAAAAACCCTTAAGCCTGCACCCTTCCCCACCATCTGCCTCTCCATCTACTGCCACATCTCTCAACCCAAAGGAGGAGCCACCTGCAACCACTATCTCAAGTACATCTCCTTCAACTCCATCTGCCAGCCTAAAGAGCACTTGTACAACATAAGTAGGGAGACAGACAGGTTACAGGATGTCAATAAGGGTGCTGGTTTCCTCTGAGGTGTGACTAGCCAGGAAGTGACATGTCTGAGGAGATGCTGACCTCCCCTGCAGTGTGACCAACCAAGTAATGCCAGGCCCAGGGTAGGGGGGGTTGCAGGTGTGTGGTGAGTATGACCAACCAGTCTGTGCCATACCCTGAGGGAAGGGGAAGGAGTTATAGAAGTGGTGGGGGAATTCAGTTCTCTCCTGGGGCGTGACCAGCCAGCTGGTGCCATGCCCCAGGGAACATGACTGAGGTGCTGAGAGAATTCTGATCTCTCCTAGGGTGTGACCAGCCAGGCAGCCCAGTGCCCTGGAGGGAGTCACAGAGGTGGATGGGGGAATTCTGATCCCCCCTGGGGTGCAACCAGACAGGCGATGCTGTGCCCCAAGGGGAAGGGAGAAGAGCCACAGGAGTGCTGGGGAATTCAGCTCTCTCCTGGAGCATGACCAGTCGAGCGGTGCCATGCCCAGGGACGTGGGGGTTGGGGCAGCATGACCAGTCAAGCAGTGCCATGCCCAGGGACGTGGGGGTTGGGGCAGGAGTGCTGGTGGATTTGGGGTGTGACCAGCCAAGCAGTGCAGTGCCCCAGGGAGGTCACAGGGTGCTGGTGGCTCCCAAGTGCTGCGGGATGTGACCAGCCAAGCGATGCCAGATAGAAAAGTGTGTGTGTGTGGGGTTTATCCACGGGGAGGCCAGGGGGCCACGGAGCACCACAGGGCAGTGACCAGTCAGGCGGCACCAGGTGTGTAGGGAGGTCACAGGGGAGAGCCCCAGGGCTGTGACCTGCCAGGTGAGGGGGGCTCGGGGGGACCAGTCAGGCCGGGGGGAGGCGGGTGTCACAAGGTGCCCGGGGAGGATGCTGACCATGCCAGGCGCACGGAGGGGGGGGACTCACTCCGGGGGGGCCATGCCCCCACCGCCCAGACCCGCCCGCCCCCGCACTCACAGCGGACCGTGTGGAAGGCGCAGCGCGGCTGCTTCTCGAAGCTCTCGCCCAGCTTCAGCACGCGCTCCTTGGGGTCGAAGAGCTGCGGGGCCGCGCCGTTCATAGCGGCTCCCCGCGCCGCCTCACACCATCGGGTCCCCGCGCAGCCCCCGCCGCCGCGGAACATGCCCTCTCCGCCGCGGGGGGGAAGGAGGGCGCCACGCCCACCCGGCCCCCTGACTGGAGGCTGCTTGTCCTGGCTCCGCCCACTCCAGGGGGCGGGGTCGCGCCTGCGACAGGTACCGCCCACCCAGTCCCCCTACTGGCTGCTGCTTCTTAGCCCCGCCCTTCTCGTGCTTTCGTCACTCGTAGGCGGGCCGAAGCCGCACAGGCGCGGTCGTGACCTGTCGCGAGGAGTCCGTTTACCGTAGGCCGTTGTCACAGAGGGACGGTTGGGGTGGGAGCCGGTTTCGCAGCTCCCTTTTCCGAGCGGTTGGCCTCTGGACGCGGATATGCAAATCACAGCCGCAGGGGTACGCTGCGGTTGGCGAAAGGCCTCTGTGACCTCATAAGTGGAGGGGCGGGGGGAGGCTCGCGGCCGGTCGTTACAGCCCTCTGACCGCGGGCGGGGGAAGGCAGCGCGCGAGCCCACCCAAATGTGTGTGCGGGACGTAGGTTCGAGTCCCGCTGCCGGAGACGGGGCGAAGCCCCTCCAAGGGTAATTTAAGGGGTACGAGCCGCCTAGGGCTCCAGCTCTCCCCAGGAGGGGTGCTCAATCCAGTTCTAGGATTCTACAGTTATCTTATGTGTAGTTTTCCCCACAATAAAACAGCAATGCCAAAGGTTCTTTTTAAAATTTTATTTCTGTAGAAGCATTGCTTTGCCAGTGATGGCTTTTTTTTTTTTTAAGTATAATGAGTCGGCTAAGTTTGTAGGTGTCACCAATGTCAGGGCCGTCATTATCCTACGCAGCTGCATATTCTGTGCATGGCTATCTGAAAATTTGGGACACCACGGGTTCTTAATTAGGGATGTAAAATCACATTTAATCAGTTAACCAGTTAAATGTTATGTTTAACCAGTTACCATAGGTTCCCAAACTTGGGGCACGCCCCCTGGTGGGGGGGTGAAGCAATTCCAGGAGGGGCGCAAGGTGCTCCAGCTTCCCCCCCCCCAAGAAAGAGCCCAGTCTGTCCAGTAAAAAAAATCAGAAAATGCCATGTGAAATGTCCGGTATTTTCTGTTTTTCCTGGCTATGGCGTCCACCAGAACACGCGCAGCTCGGGCTGGCTGGGACCGGGGGGGAGGATGGACCATCCCGGGCAGACTTCAAAATGGCTGCCTTAAAAGGGGGGGCAAGAGGGTTTCTCAAAAATCAAAAAGGGGGCATGAAAAAGTTTGGGAATCACTGAGTTAAACACTTAAGCAGCCCCCTGCCACGGGCAGGGGCTGCTCTCGGGCTGAAGCACCTCCTGTCCGCAGCACAGGCAACAATCCATTAAGAACTTCAGTGAATCTAATGAGCCCTGTGTATATGTACTAAATGCAGATTTACTACTGCCTCTTCTGTGCACAATGTCATTACTGAGCCTTCCTTTGTTAAACAAGTCTAGGAGCATAATTTCCAGTCCTTTCCAGTTTTACTGAGCATTTCCTGGTATCAGGGCCCTGTCCTGAAGGCTTTGGCAGCCAAACCAGGAGATTTTGGGTGCCAAAAGTCCAGGAGTGCAGTGGTGCTAAGGCAGGCTTCCTGCCTGCCCTGGCTCTGTGCTGCTCCCAGAAGCTCCCTGCCCCCTCTGTTTATGAGCCACTGCCACAGGGATGTACCAGTCACTTTCAGGAACTGCCCCAAGTGAACATCTCACATCTGCCCCATCCCAGATCCTGCACCCTGCACTTCTCCTTCCCAGAGCCTGCAACCCCTTGCCTCAGGCTCAGGCTGGAGCCACCTCCTACAATCCAAACCCCTCAGCCTCCACCCCAGCCAAGAGTCTAGATCCTCCCCTGCACCTCAGCCTCCTGCCCCATTCAAATTAAGTGAGGGTGGGAAAGAGCAAATAATGGAAGGAGGGGGGCTGGAGTGAGTATTGTGGGGCCTTGGAGAAGGGCGGGGGCCTTGTGGCAGGCAGCAATGTAAGGGTGTTTGGGTTTGTGCCATTAGACAGTTGGCTACCCTATAGGTGTGATACCTATTAGCTACAAAGCACTGAGTGTTAAAAGTTTTGTGCTTAACTGCTTTTGTTTACTGACTTCTTTTATTAAAATATAGCTGACCCATTTAAAATGAATCCAGCAGATGTGGATTCCAGAATATTGGCCCTGGCTGCTCAGATCACTGAAAGCTCTGATCAGGATGTTCCTGTGTTGCTATTGAAGTTAAAAGGTAAATAAAGATTCTTAAGATATAAGTAGGGAATGCAGATGTGTAGACAGCCATTTTTGTGATTAACCTATGTAATTGATGACAGTCAAATTGTACTTTCCTTTGAGTACATCCACTGGGACCTGCACAAGATCAATAACATAGAACTTCCTTTAAATCAGTGTTTCTCAACCTTTTTTAATAAAGTACCCCCTTTTCAAAAAAAAATTGTAAGTACCTCCAGTACCTACAGTTTTCAGACACAGAACATTTTTTTCTACCATTGCAACACATTTGTTTAAACAACTTAATCGTAGATGGGCGATGAGATTTTTGGGTGTAAAAAGTACAAAAATAATAAAGCGCTGTAAAACTTAAAACAAAAATTCAGTTTTCTCCAAATTTCAGTTGTGTTGATGTACCCCTCAGACTTCTCTCGAGTATCCCTAAGGGTACTCATACCACTGGTTGAGAAACACTGCTCTAAATCTCCCTAAAGTGATGATTGACTTGGGAACCACAGATGAGGCGGGGATCTGAATGGAAGGAAACTCTCAGACCACTAGATGATTAACCCAGATGGACTTTTTCTTTGCCTACCCCCTGCTGCCAGTACAGTTCCTATGTTTAAAATCCCTTCTGTGAAGAGTTGTGGGCACAGAGTTAGTGGGGTTGGGAATGGTTGCCTGGAAGTGACATAAAAAAAGCCAAACCTTAATTCATTTAGGGTATGTCTACACTACAGAGTTTTGTCAGAAAAATGGCTGTTTTTCTGACAAAACTTGAGGAATGTCCACACTGTCATTGCGTTCTTCCACAAGAAAATCGAAAGAACAGAGGGGGTTTTCCGGCATTGGTAATCCTCATTCTACGAGGAAGAAGACTTTTTGCGAAAGAGCTCTTTCTCAAAAAGGCGTGTGTGGACAGGGAAGAAGGAGTCCTTTCGGAAGAAGAGGAAAGAGGAAAAAGCACAGGTGCCCTGGTGGCCATTCCATCCATAGCAATCACAGCTTACATGCGAGAGAGCGTCCATTCAGTCTGGACGCTGTCTTTTGAAAACGCAGATCGCTTTTTGATGCACTTTTGCAGTGTGGATGCTCTCATTCGGAAGAAGTTTTTTTGGAAGATCTCTTCCAAAAAAAAGCTTCTTCTGAAAGAAGCCTGTAGTGTAGACATAGCCTTATTCTCTGTCTTACACACATCCTGCCAGTACCTCTAGCAAAATTTCCTCTGGCAGTGTTCTTCTGTGCATGGGCAATGGAAAGGGCGTGTGAGCTACGTCCAGCTCTGAAATAATTATCAAGTTAATAAGAGTTTGCACAATGAATGTTAATTTGTTTTCATATAGACTAGCAAATTCAAACATATGGGCTACCTGCCAGAACATGCATGTTCTCTTTCTGCCCTCTCCTAAATCTGTAACTAGGAAGCAGGAATATGATCTTAATTAGATATAATACCGGTAACCATACAAGTTAAGAAATTATAGTAATTTAAAGTATGTTTCACATTACTGTTACTGAGCTTTTTTAAACATTGATCTCAGATGTATATTTATACTCTGCCTTTTATGTTTTGAAAAATAATCTTTTTAGTTGCTTTCTTATGGATCAGAAACATATGCACAATTTTTTCTCTTTCTTCCCTACCAGAAATTTTAAATAGCACGTCTTTGGGAAGTAAAGAATCAAAGAAAATTAAACAGGACCTCTACTATTATGACCTTGTTCAATACTGTATGTTGGTCCTTAAACAAGATTATTCTCGACTGCAAGGGGGATGGGCTACTGCTGCCCAGCTAGCAGAGATACTAAGGTAAAATGAAAAGCAGCTGTAAAGTTTCATTCTTGTTCTCTTTCACAGCTTTCCTTTCATTCTTTTCTTTTCAAGCTGTTCTACTTTGACTCCAATCCAGAACAAGGCTTGTTGTGTAGTAAATGTCAGGGGGAGAATACAGGGAGCAGTCAAGGGCAGAGAGGTCAGGCAAAGCCTAATTGATTTGCATAGTATTTCAACATGCTGGGCAAATTATTGGTAGGAACACAAAATATGTTGGATTTAGTTTTGTGTGTTTGTGTATTGTCCTCAAGTAGATCATGATTTTTTACTAATGGACTGCTTATTCAGAATTGTTCACGTGCTTCTTATAAACAAACTTCAGCTTCAGGGTCATTCACAAATTGTTTTTTATTTAAGGCTTTTAAAAAGGGACATTATCAAAATGCTTCAGATACCCTGCCCATCACGTACACATATACCAAAAATAATATGCAAATGCAGTAATTCTACCTACTGTAAAATCACCACCAATGAGCCAAGCAACTTAAAACTACAATCTCCTTCAAACAATTTCTATTCACCTCACTCCCAAACTTTTAAATTCTGGATCAAATGATATATGTTGCCCTTTATTTACCCTGAAGTTTTGAAATAAGTAGGGAGCAAATTCCTAAACTGTGGGGCCCTTAGAGTAGCTTTGTCTCTCTAATACCATCTCTTTGGTGTAAGTTTTTGATATTAGAAACTTGCTAGAAGCTTCCAAACCAGGCATCAAAGTCACATGATACTTATTTCTGTTTCCTGATTCAGCGACCCAACCTTTATAAACTAATTCAGGTTCCAGACAAAAATAAATTAATTTTTTAACAAAAAAAGTCCTCTTGTAATTAAATTAATTATAAGTGGTTCACCTAGTGTTTGCTTTCCATGCACTATTCAGATTAATTACACTCATTCGCACAAATATTCGTGGAAAGCTAATAAGAATATAGAGTTGCATTTCAAAGCAAAATTCACAAAATGGACAGGAATAATTTCCTGTTTGACAGTATGTGGAATGGATCAGAACAGCTCCGAGAAAACGTGGTTTTGGCCAAGACATGCTGTCATAGATAACAATAAGTTCTCTTTCTCCAACAGTCTGATTCTCTTTTTTGAGATAAGTGTTGCAACTAGCTCCAAGACATCTGTCATTCAGTGTTGGAGTGAGTCATTACTGCTCTGATGGCATTCATTCTTTTGCTTTTGTCCAACAGACCCTGTAAGGTTCAGATTTGTGTGCTCTTTCTTTTCAGTCAGTGTTGTGTGGGACTGGAGGTGAAAGAAAATCCTGAAGAATTTTACAATAAATTACTTCCTTCAGCTGTAGAGAACCTCCTGTTTTTGGGAAGACGTCTGCAAGCACGGTTTATCCGAGCAATCAAGGTATTTTAATTGCTTGGTTAAGGGAGCACCATAAACATTTTGTAATTGATTGACAATATTTCCAAGCTCATATATTGATTTAGTAGGGTTCTGTTACAGCTACACCATAATATAAAAGGGTTTTTTTCAGAACTGACATCTTTTTTCTCATGGTTGCTAATAACTGAACTTTCGGAGTTTTGAAACTGGAATATTTCTTCCCTCCTGTGTGTGCATAGACTAGTAGTTACTGCAGGGTTGCTTTGAAGAGATTGACTAGTGAGAGTGGGTTGTTCCTGAGAACAAAGCAATAGTAAATTACAAGCAAAAACAGCTCAGCAACACTGGGCAGTCACATTTGGGATCTACCAGTCACGAGAGTTACCTTTTAGCTTCAGAAATGGCTAAATCTGACTTGAGAAGTGCTGTGTGCATAGTGCTTTATTCAGCTTTTCAGAAGAGAAAGTTCCTAGTCAGAAAGATGATCTGGAGTCTTTTCTGCCATATAGTTTTTACATGAACTTGGCCAAAATGTGCAAAAGTGTCTACTAATTCTGACATGGCCCAAAATTGAGACACTTCAAATTAGTGGGCAGTATTGAAAGTCTTGCTTCATCTCCATTTTAGAAAGTAACAGCTATTTAACTACTTTTAAAAGGGTATTTCATGGCAAAATTCCCTAGTGGTTTAAAAATAGACTGAGAACTTAGGATCACTACAAAGAGTATAATTTGAATAACCAACCATGAGGATGCTGATGGGTTCCCTGAATAGAACTTTTCCCCCAAATATTGCACTTCTTTTTGGCTGACTCACCCCTTGCACTTAGTCAAAGTTTTCATACATTGTATTATGTTGGAAACTACATGCTTTCTGAGTAGTGATTATATATCAGCGGTATGACATGCTCTGTTTGCTCAGTTCTTGTAAGTGAATTTAGAGCTTGTGAAAGCTTCTTGATTGACATCCCTTGAGTTTGGAGTCTTCTGTCTACCCACAGTGTATAATTTTCCCCACAGTTTTTTTATTATAATGCCTCAACCCATATGCTACTGAATCACCCACTTCTGTCTGGGATTTATCATTGAGTGCAAGCACAAGCTATACTATAAGTCAATACTTTAACTTCCAGTCATATTGTCCAGAGATCACTGAGCATCCAGCCTTGACCACACACTCTGAGAAGGTTTAGCAAGTTCCACTCCACCAAGCATAGACAACTCATGACTAAGTGATCCTTAGATCCAGTCCCCTTATAGACCTGAGACCCTCATTGTTTGTATATTCCTTACAGTCATTAGGTTGAATAGCAGGGTCCATTTTGAATTCTTGCAAGATCTAGTGTCAGGGATCCAGAGGAAGAAGTTGATGTGGACCCAATAAGGATGTACAACCCACTATGTTACTTCACTTGGGACCTACCGTATAAGCATTTACCACAATGCTGCTTATGAGTTATTTTGCCTTTAATTTGGCTGACAGTCTACTGAGAATTCAGACAGTTTCTGATGTTTTTGTCCAAACATCAAAGCCAGGGCACTTAAAGACATTCAAATTAGGGATGTAATAGTGTAGTCAATTAACCAAAAAGCAAAAGCGTATAGGTTAATACTATAGACTATATGAATTCTCCCCCACCTCTTCTGGCCAGTAAATTTTTTAGCAGGCTGGCCAGCAGCCCAGCTCAGTCCTGGCTTATGCTGGGTCTGGGACCTAACCCTGCTGCGGCTATGCATTTAAAGTGTATTAGGAGCTGTGGGGGGGCAGGCAGGCAGCCCAGTTCACTTGTGGTTTGCGCTGGGTCTAGGAGCTCAGACCCTCCCCTGGACAGGGGCTGCTGCCACCCTGCGCTGCTGCCTCTGATACAGAGGCAGCAGCGCGGAGTGACAGGAGGCTCCTTGGGAGTGGGGCTGGAGTGCACTGACTGCCGGCCTCAACCCCGGGAACTATAGAATAGTCAAGTAACCAATAAGAATTCATGAGGTTAATCGACTATTCAACTAAGTGATATTTAACATCCCTAATTCAGATACTTACTATTTAACTTACTTAAATTGTACATGGTGGTTATATGTGGTCTGATTCTGAGTTTACACCCCTGTAAAAGAGTTAAGAATCAGGCTCACTTTCTAGATGAGCCTCATTAAATGGAATGAAGTGCTGAAATATCCAGCATTTACAAATCAACATTTTAGCCAATAACATTATGGTCAGTAAGGATCAAATATAGTGCCATCTCCTGATTGGCCATTGTGGATATAGCCCAAGCTACAGGTTAAGAGCAAGATTATGTGTGATCCACTTTTATAATTTACTTATTTATTTATTCTGTTCAGGATGAAGAAAAAAGTGAATTTTTACGGTGTTTCCGGACAGTAACTGATGCCATCTGCTGGCTGTTTGGTGGGCATATTCAGCTAACAGAGCGTGGTATGAGAAAGGCTTGGAAAATCATTGCATCATCAGATAACTGAAACTTTTGAATTTTAATATAACTCCAGTGACTAGAGAAAGATTCAGAAGTGATCCTGAAACCAGTCTGTGTCCTGTTTTCCCCTAGGGTATGTCTACACTACAGCGTTATTTCGAAATAAGCTATTTCAAAATAGGTAATTCGAAATAGCTTATTTCGAAATAACACGTCTACACACAAAATGCATTTCGAAATAGCGTTTTTCTATTTTGAAATAGCACATCCACACTGAGTGGACGTTGAATCACATTTAAGGCTGGTTGGAACCAGTTCCGGCAGGGCATCAGGTCAGAAGCTGCCTTGTGGCCAGGGCAGCCAGCAGGGCACCCTGGAAGGGCTGGAGGCCCCCTATTTCGAAATAAGCGTCTACACAGCACTTATTTTGAAATAGCAATTTCGAAATTGGCACTATTCCTCGTGGAATGAGGTTTACCAATTTCGAAATAAGCCCGCCGCTATTTTGAATTAATTTCGAAATAACGGAATGGCTGTGTAGATACTAGGAAAGTTATTTCGAAATAACTGCTGTTATTTCGAAATAACTTTGCTGTGTAGACATACCCCTAGTTATCATATACTTTTAAATGATCTCTTGAAATAATCCAGTATACCAGCAGTTCTCGACAGGTTCTTCAAGGCCCCCTGAGGGCTGCAAGCAGGTTTTAGGGGATCTGCCAAAATAAACCAGACAGCAGGGCTAGTGTTAGAGTCAGTGAGGCCCAGAGAAGAAAACCAAAGTCTGAGTCCCACCATGCAGGACTGATGCTGAAGCCTGAACCCTGCTGTATATGGCTGAAGTCAAAGCCCAAGTAGCAAGCTTTGCGGGGCCTCCAGGCAGTTGCCCTGCTTGCTACCCCCTAATGCCAATGCTGGCTTTTAATCTACTGGATATTCAGAAAACCAGTTGCTGTAGCACAGGCAGGCTGTGAAGTTTTTGTAGGATATGGGGAAGGAGGGCACAAAGAAAAAGGCTGAAAACCTCTGCATTATACAATAGGAAGCATCAGTATCTAAAACAGGCAATCTAGGACATTAAAAAAGCAAACACAAAGGAAAGAGGATGTCTCCCATTTTTAGGTTGTTGATTTGGACAAAGATTTTTTTCCCAAAGTATCCATTTTTAATTATAGAACTTAACAAAAATCAGAGTCCTAATATAAATGCATAGTGGAAATGTTCACATCTCCATTTTGAGTTGTATATGGACTCTAGAGCTCACTGCAGCTTTCACCTCTCCCCTCAAAAAAAGAAAGCTTCCAGTAAAATTAAGTCAGACACTGTCAATGCTAGCAAATTACAAACATGTAACAAATTAACCTTTACTTAGCTGTCAAAAATAGGGATATAAGTGACTAGTTGAGTAGTTGACTAGGTTCTTCTGCCCCCCGCTGCTCTGTATCAGAGGCAGTAAGTGGGGGAAGCAGGAGCCGGTGCTGGGGGGAGCCAGCTTAAAAGACGGTTCCCTGCAGCACTGTCTTGAAGGGAGGCAGAGGCACAGCGGGGGAGCCAGTGCAAGCCAAGGCTGAGCAGTCCTAGCTCTTGCTAGTTCCCAGATGCTGCACCTCTACTTTTTAAATGTAGTAAGAGCTGCCAGGCCCTTACTATATTTAAAAAGCAGATCCATAGCGGTCTGAGACCCGGCAAGAGCCAGAACTCAGCTGTCCCGGTTCGCGCCTGGTCCCAGACCACTGCGGCTCTGCTTTTTAAAAGTGCCAGATGCTGCGTGTTTGCTTTTTAAATGTAGTAAGAGCCGTCGGGCTCTTACTACATTTAAAAGGCAGAACCTCAGTGGTCTGTGACTGGGCACAAGCTGGGACCACTGTGGCTCTGCTTTTTAAATGTAGTAAAAGCTGCCTGGCTCTTACTAGATTTAAAAAGCAGAGCTGCAGCGAACCCCCTTATCGACTAATCGAGAGGTCGATGGAAATTCCATCAACTATTCAATTAGCTTACTAACCGCTATTTAACATCCCTTGTCAAAAATCAGTTCTTGATTATACCTGTATAAATTCCATTGACTTCAGAATGTAACAGAGTTTTACTCAGAATTTGACATTAAAACAAATAACAAAAATTTCAGCAAATGATTTAAAAAAATACCAATGACCGAATAATTATTAAATAAAAATAGTGGGTCTGAATCTCTAGTCTGTTGCATCCATTTAGCCAGTGTATCTAGGGATATAAATACCTATGAAAAATATTAACCAGTTAAGCGATTTAATTGTAATTGTTTAACCGGTTAATCCCTGGGGCAGGCTGCTCCAAGCAGGGACCCCTGCTGCCAGGAGTCCTGCTGACCAGCCCATTGTGGTCAGGAGGCAGCTCTGGCCCGGCCTGCTGTGCTGCACCATGGATGGGCAGGTGGGGAGCTGCTTCAATCCTGGCCAATCCCACTGCGCCTCAGTTGGGTGGGGAGCCGCATCGTCCCTGCACTGGCGGGCGAGGAGCTGCTCCCCAGCCTGGCTCTCTGGTTAACAGGTTACCCCGTAAGCATGCTTTGAAACTTTGTACACCAGTTCAGCATTCGTACATATGAGAAAACCCCCACCCATAAAGACTTTTCCCATTCTATCTCACTGTAGAAAGGCAAAGAATATTTAATATATGAACAGTGACTCTAGTTTCTCTTGCTAGGAAGTGTGTTTTATAGGTCTGTTTGGTAAACTATTAATTAACTGGCACTAAATCCCTGGCTTTGATTATTTCTTGGTTTTGTTTCCTTTTCTTTTGTTGCAGTGCTACAGAGTAATCATTTCCTGCAGTTGCTAATAACCGATGATGTTGAAACTGCAACAGCAGTAATGTCTGTGTTACAGAATATTTTGAGAGTCAACAGGTTAGCTGCTTTTAAATAATTCTATTGATTTTTCTTTAATTATTTTTCATTTCAGATTTAAAGACCAGTCTGGAACTGGCTTTGTAAAATGCAAGTTTCTGCATACATCAGTCTCTTCTGGAAAAGTCTTCAAATGAGCAGTTATCTCTATACTTAAATTGCTTTGCTTTTTGTGAACATAACTTTTTTTGCTTGCTTTACTTTCTGGAACAAGCGCTAGATTCCAGTGGACTGGAATATCTGTCAAGTTGTAGTACTGGCTCTGCCACTGAGGGTACATCTACACTGCAGTAAAATACGCAGGGCTGGCGTAGGTCTGCTGACTTGGGCTTAAAGGGTGATAAAATTGCAGTATAGATATTTGGGCTGGAGTCCTGGCTCTGGGGCCTTCCCCTTCACAGCGCCTTTGAGCCCAGGCCCCAGCCAAGCTCAGTCTACACTACAGTTTTACAATCTCACAGCCTGAGATCCACAAGCTCACGTCAACTGACCATGCCAGCTGCAGGTGTTTTACTGAAGTGTAGACATTCGCTGAATCACTTGTGATCTAGAGCAAGTCGATAAAGTCTGTGTTGAGGCTTTGTCTCCACTGGCAATTGAGTGACAAAGCTTTTGCTAATCATGTGCTTAAACTCTGCCTCCCCCCACCAGGGACAAAAACTGTGCCATAGCAAGTGGCAAGAACAGTGCTCTCCTGCTGATAAAACAAATGGGGCTCATAGGGATGCAAGTTTTTTGTTCTCAAAAGTGCCAACAAACAGTGTTTACACTGCTTGACTTTTAAGTTTACCATTCTGCAAAAGGCAGATAATATGTAAAGCTACTATGGAGGGCGGAGGCAACTGGTGGGGGAGAATGCAGGGGGGCCACCAGCCACATGACCCTCCCGCACAGCCTGGGTAAGGGTTGGAACAACCTACCTCTGCTCCAGGTGCCACCCCTTCTCTGCCCTGCCCCCTTCCCTCTCCCCTCCTCTTCCCCACCCCTGCCCCATCTCCTTTTCCAACTCCCTCTCCCACGCCTGAGGGATTAGCAGGCTGGGGTCTGGTGTCAGCAGCTGGGTTCAGCCCCTCCCTCTCGCACTCACCAGCAATGGTGGGGAAAGCAGAGCAACACAGCCCCAGCACTTTTGGCTTCTGGTCATGTTGCTCTGTTTCTTCCAGTGAGTGTGGGGATGGTCCCACCCCCTCTCTCGAATGATATGCCAGGACACCAGAGTGGGCTGGGGCCTTTGTTGCTCTACTTCCCCCACTGCTGCTGGTGAGTGCAGGGGGGAGGGGTTGGACCCTGAGGCTATGTCTACACTGTGTTGCGGGGGGGAGGGGGCAGTTCGGAAAAAGATACACAAATTAAGAACTGCAATTTGTGTAGCTTTTTCCGCTTGTTTTTTCAGAAGAGTCTTTTCTGACATTTGGCCCGTCTACATGGGGCCAAATGTGGAAAAACCTCCTCCTTCGGAAGATCCCTTATTCCTCATAAAATGAAGAATGCAGGGATGCTGAAAGAACGTGCCCACTTTTTTTGAAAAAGTCTAGACATAGCCCTGGTATGGGCACCAGGCCTCCCTGCTGCTCCTCCAGGATACCCAGAGACTGGCCCCACCAACTGCTGTCCAGCCCCTTGCCCCTCCTGCCCATTGCATTTGTGGGCGGGGAGAGGATTGTGGAGGATATTGTGTGTTAGCTAAATTTACATGATGTTTTGAACATGGAAAGTGCTATATAAATGCCCATTTCTGCCCTCAGACATGTAAACACAGCGTCCATTGACAGTAGGAATGAGAGCAGTTTAGCTGAGGATAGACTTGTCCCTAATAACTCAGCACTTTGGTCCCTATGCATAGAACAATTTAGTATGTGCATAGTCCCACTTAGTCAATGAGAATACTTGCATATTTATAGTAGTTAAGCACATGAAGAAGTTCTGTGCTGGAGGGGAGCCAGAATGCTCAACACCTTGTAGGATCAAGCCCCACCCCAGAACAATGATTTAAATGAAGAAAAACAAAACTTTAATCTTCTTACTCAATACTCTATATTGAGTTAAGGACCCAAGCAACGCCGGATAAATCGTCTAGTGTAAACCTATAGTGGGAAAAGTTCCATTAGGACATCCAGTCCCTCACTCTTCCATAGTAGGTTGGAGTATTGTCTACTAGTCATGGGATCCTGCATTGTTCTAATACTTCTGAAGAAGAAAGCCATTCTTGAAGTATGTATCCCTCAATAACATTCCTGTGTTTGTCTCTTTTTCTTAGTTCTGTGTTACTGCATGTGGATGAAAAGATCGTTCACTCTGTTTTAGATGAACTTGTTTATAAGCTTTCATCTACCACCAATCCTGTCACAGGAAATGCAGCTACAAAACTGTTGCTGTCAGTGGCAGAATCTCACCCTCAACTTGTTGAGTTACTCAGTATCCGCTACAAAGGTTTGTCTCTCTGCTTCTTGTCTCAGGCAAGAAAAATTCCAAAATAATATGTGTGGTTCCTGAAAGAGCAAGTTTCTTTGTGGTGAATATAAAAGCATTTGTAATGAAACCTAACATTTATGTAGTGTTTTACATCTTAAAAGTACTTTACAGAGATTATGTGATCAGACACAAAAAAATTATTGATAATTTATTTGCTTGTCACATCCTGAAGATAGTGACTTGAAACTACAAAGCTGTAACTATTGTATAACGTTTTCTAATGATGTCTGTACTAGGGATGTTAAATTGCAGATAATCAGCTAATTGAATAGTTGATGAAATTTCCATCGATTAGTCGATAAGGGGAGGAGGACTTGCTACCCCCATTGCAGCTTTGCAGTTTAAATGTAGTAGGAGCTGGGTTGCAGCCTGGCTCCTACTACATTTAAATTGCAGAGCTGCAGCGGGGGTAAATCCCGGGGGCAGTGTGAGCTGGGGACTAAACAGTCCTGGCTCGCGCCACCCCCAGGTGCTAACCCCACTGCATCTCTGTCTTTTAAATCTAGTAAGAGCCACCTGGCTCTTGCTATATTTAAAGGAAGAGGCGCAGCACGGGATCCAGCGTGAGCCAGGACTGAAGCAAGCAGCTCTTGCTATATTTAAAAGGCTGTGCCTCTGCCCCCCGCAGAGATGGTTTAAGCCGGCTCCCCCCCAGAACTGGCTCCTGCTTCCCCTTGCTGCCTCTCTCTGACAGGTAGGGGGGTTGGGAAATGTAGTCAACTATTCGACTACTCTTTTACATTCAGCTCTTCATCAATAATGTTTTACATTGAGACTCAAAGGTAACGGCCTGTACTTACATTTAGCTCTGATTTAATATCCTTTTCCAAAGCCCATCATATATACACTCAAATTTGATTGGCTGATATTCAGCTGTGTTTGCTAGTTTGTAATCTGCTTGGTAAGCAAGCTAATAAAAAATTAGCTTTAACAATTTAACATGCTTATTTTTTCCTTTCTCACCTAGGACTGAGAATTTTGCTAAGTAAGCAGTGGACTGGCAAAGGATTTGACAGGAATCTCAATCAACTTCTGGACCTTCTTTACTCAGAATCCTACAGGAAAGGAGAAATGCAGGTGCTGAATGTTTAATGAGACTTTTCTATTTGGTGGATTTATAGTTACTTACATTGGGTTTACTCTTGCCCTACCTTCCAAAGGCCACATCATCTACTAATAATACATATGTCTTTAAAAATTACCCTCTTTTTGTTTTCTACTCTACCACTTCCAAGGCTTTCAACAGTGAGAGGCTATGCATATCAAGAAATAGGGGAAGAATGGTCTTGTGGTTAAGGTCTGAAGGGAAATGTGGGTTCATTTAGCAACTCTTCTACAGACTTCCTGGGTGACTATGAGAAAGGCATGTAATCTCTTTCTACCTGGATTCAGCTCTCTCTAAACTAGGGAAAATAATACTTCCCTAACTCACAGAGATGGGTACAGTTAGATCTGTACATTCTAGGGAGACACTTCGATACTTCTGAGATGTGGGCCATATATGTGTCTAAGTAAAAGAAATGACCAGTAAGAGATGCTCTTTTGTGGAGCTGAGTGTAAGTCCATGTCTTATCCACCTGGACAAGAAGTGTCATACATTGAGATCTCTCAGAGATGTTATTCCAATAACTACATCTGAAGAAGGATTGTTTTAATTGTGAAGCTCAGTTCTAATCTGAAAAGAAGACATACACAATCCTCTTTTCCCCCAACATGCAGGTATGAAATTAAAGAAGCCAAGCCACAAAACAAGATTAAACTAGCTAGGGAGCGGGACATAAAGGGTAATAAGAAAACATTTTACATGAGAAGCAAGAGGAAGGACAAGAACAGGTACACCCATTACTCAAGGAGGAGGGAAAGACAATAGCATTAACTGAAGTGTTAAATGCCTTTTTTGTTTCTGTTTTCACCAAAAAAGTTAGTAATGATTGGACAACTAACACAGTGACCAGCAGTGTAAATAGTGTGGGATTCAAGGCTAAACCAGTGTAAATAGTGTGGGATTCAAGGCTAAACCAGGAAAAGAACAAGTTAAGTGTTACTTCAAGGAAGGGGAATCTACAGCCTGAGGGCTGGATCCAGCATGAATCTTGCCTTGATCTGGCCTGTAAGGCTCAGGGCTCCCCTTCCTCCAGCAGTAGCACAAGCTGGCACTGTGACTCCAGCCATGCAGAGGGCACCAGACCTGGAGCTCCATTGCTGGCTCCCCACCCAAGCCTCGTGGGCCTGATCAAAGCAAGTTGTGGGCCAGATGCAGCCTGAGGGCTCTGCCTGGCAGAGGAAGGAAGTGGCTTTGCATGCTGCAGGGAAACGCTTCCTGTAGGCACTGCCCTCTGTTGCTCCATTGGCCACAGAGGCAGCATCATGGAGCAGCAGCCAGCTCCCAGAGAGCTGGCTGCTGCCCGTTTGTAATTGTGTAACCACTGACATTTTCAGCAATTACACAGTTTATCAGTTACATGCATTTTAACATTTCTAGTGTAGACCAAGCCTTGGACGAGTTAGATCATGGGCCGCGGGTGAAGGCCCAACTGGGAGAGGCAGCCAAAGCCCCGCCCCCCAAGCCACAACCCCTCCCCAAGAACATGCTCCTTTATAGCCTCCTTCCCCCCCCCCCCCCGCCAAGCCCTGCCCAACCCCAGCTGAAGGTTGAACCCCAACCCCCAATGAATTTCCTTGCCTACATTACCCTTTACCCATGAGTAAAATGAGTTTGTTAACAGGACATAAAACAATACATCCACAGACTACTTAAGAAGCTGGTTGAAGAGACCTCTGAGCCATTAGCAATGATCTTTGAGAACTCCTGGACTGGAGAGATACACAAGGACTAGAAAAAAGGCAAATATAGTATTTATCTGTGAAAAGGGACATAAGGACAACCCAGGGAATTATAAACCAATCAGCTTAACTTTGGTACCTGGAGAGATGATAGAGTAAATAATCAAACAATCAGTTTGCAAACACCTAGAAGATAAGGTGAGAAGTAATAATCAACATGGATTTGTTAAGAACAAATAATGTCAAATCAACCTCATGACCTTCTGTGACAGAGTAAGAAGCTTCCTGGATGGAGGGAAAGCCATGTATGTGATACAGCTCATCTTTAGTAAGATTTTTGATACTCTCTCACCTGACCCTTTAATAAACAAAGCCAGAGAAATATATCCCAAACAAAACTATTGTAAGCTGGCTGCACAACTGGTTGGAAAAAGCATATTCGGATAATAGGTATCAGTAGGCACAAATTGAGCTGCGATGTCCCACAGGGATCCGTCCTGTGTCCAGTTCTAATTAGTCTTTATAAAATGATTTGGATAATGGCATATAAAATTTGCAGACAATACCCAACTGGGAGGGGCTGCATTTGCTTTGGAGGAGAGGATTAGAATTCAAAGTGATCTTGGCAAACGCAAGAAATGGTCTGAAATAAATAGGATGAAATTCAATAAGGACAAATGCAAAGTACTACATTGGGAAACAACAATCAACTGCACAAATGCAAAATGGGAAATGATGCCTAGCAAGGAGTACTGCAGAAAATGATCTGGGATTTATTGTGGATCACAAACTAAATAGTGTCAACAATGCATACTGTTATAAACAAAACATTGTTTGTGGTGTATTTAGCAGGAATGTTGTAAGCAAGACATGAAAACTAATTTTTCCCCACTATTCAGCACCGATAAGTAGAGCCCTGTGGATACCCGCAAATTGGTAGGGTTCTATTGATAAGTCCTCAACTGGAGTATTGCATCCATTTCAGAAAAGATGTGGACAAACTGGAAAAAAGTCCAAAGGAAAGCAACAAATATTTAAAGGTCTAGAAAATGTGACCTACAAAGAAAGTTCAAAATAATTGGGTTTGTGTAATCTGGAGAAGAGAAGACCTAGAGGGGATATGATAACAATCTTCAAGTATGTAAAAAGTTGTTGTAAAGAGGAAGGTGATAGATTGTTCTACTTAACCACTGAGGACAGGACAAAAAGCAAGGGAGATTTAGGCTAGACCTTAAGAAAAGCTTCCTAATTGTAAGGGTAATTAAGCTTAAGCACTGGAACAAATTACCTATAGAGGCTGTGGAATCTCCATCATTGTGGATTTTTAAGAACAGGGTAAACAAACACCTGTCATACATGGCCTAGATCAGGGGTTGGCAACCTTTTCAAACCAAAGAGCCAAACTACATCAAAATTCAGAACATGTGGTCAACAGAGAGCCGTATAAGAATACTCATTTGCATGACTGAAAATATACAACGTAATATTATTGATAATTGACATGATTAATAACAGCATAAATTAAACATTGTATTCACACATTTTATTTAATGAGACTTCTGCTGCTACATCTTTTTACACATTTCTTTGAAGTTTACATCATAACTGGTCAAATTCAGCTTCATGCACACATTCAGGCTGTCTTCTGTCAATCTTGAGTGCAAAGTACCCTTGATGTGATTCAAATGAGAGAAAGCCTGCTCACACATATAGTTGGAGCCAAACATTGAAAGTAAGGCCAAACTAATGTTCTGCATGATGTTGTATGTGACAGGAAGTTCTTTCCAAGTTTGCTGAATCCGATTATCATCACGCTCCAATTTCTTCATGTCAGTCCATTTGTGCAGTTCTGCCAATTCTGCACGTTGTCAAGCAAGGCATTATAAATCAGCTTGATGAATTTTTCCACCCAGATATCCGATTCCTTGAAATCTGCCATTTCCAAATGGCTGCCTAAGATATCTGGAATGACTGTCAAGTCCATTTCTTCAATGGATGCCGTACGTGGACAAATCATAAACTTAAACAGAGCACTGTGCTTGCGAAAGTCAACAAAACGAGACTTGAATGCCATCAGGAGTTCAGAAACAAACCTGGCAAGCTGTTGCAAATCAAGGCTGTTATTTGGATTCTCTCTCTGATACGAATAACGTAACTTTCATAGTCTTTCAAAATGTGCCAGTCTGCCTGTCTCAATCTCTTTGATGAAGACAGTCAATTTTGACTCATATCCAAACACTGCCTGCTGCAGTCAGGACTGTATTTCCTTGCCCTTCTAGCTTACGGTTCAACTCATTCAAATGAACAGTAATGTCGACGAGATAGTAAAACTTGAGCAACCAGTCGCAGTCTGAAAGCTCGGGGTGTTTGACACCCTTCATATCCAAAAATGACTTCATCTCATTAATGCCGGTGGCAAAACGAGGCAAAACTTTGCCACGAGATAACCAGCAAATGTTCCTGTGCATTACTAGATTGGGGTATTTGGAATCTACTTCCTCAGACAGTGGCTGAAATTGACGGTGATTAAGGGTTCAGGCAAGAATCCAATTGACAATGCGAATGACCAGTCCCATAACATTTCTGAGTTGAATTCCACAAGATTGTGCACAAAGTGCCTCCTGATGCACAATGCAATGAAAGTTCAAAAGCGGGCGGCTCAGCTGTTCTGACAAAAGAGTAAGGACCCCCCTGTATTTGCTGACCATGTTAGGTGCACTGTCCATACACATAGACACAAGATTATCCAGTGGCATTTCTCTCTCGTTTACAAAGTCCATCACGGTTTTAAGGATGTCTTTGCCCCTTGTTTGATTTTTCATTGGTAATATCACAGTCATTTCTTTGTGCACAGCATTTCCACAAATATATCATCCCAGAATACACAACTGATTAATGTCACCTATGTTGGTTGTCTCGTCCAAAGCAAACGAAAAATAAGCTTTTGTATTTGGTCCTTCTTAATTTGATGGGCTGTTTTCACATCTACTGTTTTTGCCTATAATAGCATGTCTTGAATTTTCTGTAATAGTTTGTCCTTGTTGTGAAACTCACAAAGTAGTTCATGACTGTTTTTTAGCATGCATCTTTTCACATAATCCCTGTCAGTGAAAGGCTTCCCCCCTCGAATAATGCTATATGAGCGCACAGAATTGCAGAATTTAAACTTCTACCTTTTTTTGACCATGCCAGCAGGCTATTCTGTCCAATGTTCATTTTTTCACTGCAGCTCCTCACAGGTTTTTTTTTGCGTGTCACCCTCGGGGTATTTTGTAGCAAATGCTGCAAGTTTTGTCATGAATTGCCATTCTAAGTTCGATTTTTGTTTGTTTGTTTGTTTGTTTGAGGACAGTCTCTCTCTACAAATGAGACAGTGTGAAGATCCAGACTTATCCACAAATGCATACAAGTCTGTCCAATCTTTTTGAAAATTTTGGTACTCGTCATCTCTGCTCTTTCTCGTCGCCATATTTCCTGTTAGGGGTCAAAGAATAGTACACCATCACGAAAGAATTCTCAACCAATTAAGTAAAAATTGAATATGCACAACCCTCAATGAGTGGAGAGGATGAATGGTTGTTAAAATGAACAGTTTTAAGGACAGAGGTGAAAGTAACTTAAATTTCTTACAGGTACTGTCCTATCAACCTGCCCCCCTTGTAGCTTATAGTGGGGGTCGGAGGGAATGTGCTATATAACAATGCCTGTATGACATTTAAATGTGGGTTTGGAGTGCAGGGGGTGCAGGTCCACAAACTTAGGTACTTGAGAACTTTATCTGCCAAAGTTTGGACTCCTGGCATCTGCAAGGTTAGATGGGAAAGTGGGATTTTGAAGGGATGTAATACCTAATCTCTCTTTAGTTTTTGAGGTCGCCTTGAACATTTTATCCACAGAGAGTTTATTAGGTGTGGAAAAGTTGTTTTCTGATTATGTACTTAACAGTGGACTTATAATAGACTTGCAAGTTGTTTTTACTCAAAACAAGCCCTTACACAGGAATTTCCGAGGGGGGTGGGGTGGGTGCTGTTTTTTGTAAATGTGGACCGCAATTTTTTTAAATAAAGGAATTCCCAGAGCCCGGTTCTGCACCAAACTCTCCTCCACGTGGTAGCTGCCTGAGCAGCTCAGGGGGCCAGGACTGGTGCCACTGCAAACAGCCAGCTTCAGCTCCGGCAGCTGCCTGCCACATGGCGGCTGCTGTAGCTGAAGCCAGCTGCTGTGCAGTGGCTCAGGGGGTGGGGTGTACCCCAATCTAAGCCCTGAGACCCACCATGAACAGCTGGCTTCAGCTCCAGCAGCCACCTGCCACACATCCAGGGTATACTCCAGCCCCAGTCCTGGCGCAGCCTGGCGCAGCCAAGCTCTGGCAGCCACCCACGGTCCTGGTCTTTCCCTCGCCCCACACACACACACCTCCTCCCACAAGCTCACCAGTAGCAGCAACTTACCTTCAAGGTGCAAGGTGAGTGCTGCTGTGGAGGAAGTGGGTGGAAGTACAATTCTTTGTGCGCCGCCCCCACCCCCAAGTGCGCACCCAGCTTGCGAGCCATAGGTTGCCAATCCCTGGTCTAGATAATACTTAGTCTCACCTCAGTTCAAGGGACAGAACTAGAGCTATGAGCCATCCAGTCCTGTGATTAGCTGGAGTATTTTTCCTAGCGCTCTCACACTTCTGAAAGGCTTTTAGCTAATGGGTTTTTCTGTCAAATCCTTTATGTGCTACATATAGAAAACTGAACCAGTTGAACAGAGCAGCAATCCTAGAAACAAATATAGGGTTCATGCTAGTAATTTATTTATGGGAATATAAATGTACCCATGTATTTGGAAACAGTGAATTCAAACTGAAGTTAATTTTGACCAAATACTGAGCTTGTTCTAAATGAGCAAATAGCAATAAAAAGTGTTATATATGCTGGGAATATATTCTGTCAACTGGTTTGTTACTTTCAGAGATTGCATCAAGCAGCTTCTTTAATCCAGGCTGTGTGGAGGGGATTTCAGACCCGGAAAAGATTAAAGACGCTTCCTAAAGCGGTGACTGCCTTGCAAAGAAGTTTCAGGTAAGAAAAAAATCCCTTTGTAAGCAGGAGTGAGGAAAACCGGGTTCTTACTCTCAGAAACTGCTATGATGGGCACTGTATATGAACAAACAGAATAGATTTTTCTACATAACAAAATTGCTCCCAATATTGTTCCTAACTGTATTTAATATATGTAAATCAGTTACGAATTATGACAGAAACTGCAGTGCATAATAACAATATATGGAGTGTCCACAATGTTATCCGAATTTTCTGAGCTTTTTTGAGCATTATATTACTTCACTGGCTTAGTCTTCACCAGCTACTTCTAGTTGCAATATGAACATCCAGATATTTAAAAAAAGAAAGCCTCAAAGCACTATAAGCCCCTGTACACAATTTGTATAATATGCCTGGACATTTCTCAGATAGGGGGGAAAAAAGAAGGGTTGTATCTCAGCTCTCTCCAGCAAGCTACGGTATGAGATCTAGGACGCTTGTTTCTGCTCGCAAAGAATGAAACTCAAATAAGTGAGTAGTAAATCAGTGTCATTTTTATGTGGCTAGATCGAGGTGTGATGTTTGCTCATGGTAGCTCATACATTCTCACTAACATGTCTGCATCAAAATAAAATTGCATCTTTGCATGTTTTAAAGTCTATGCTAGAAATATGTTTGCTGCCACATTCTAACAACACTCTTTAAATCCCAGACAAGGTGTCTGATTTGCCATTTCATCTGGGATGGGAGATACTCACCTCTGCTTTCAAAAATGTGGCTGTCTCAAGGCATCTGTGAAGGGCCACTCACTTTACACTGCTTCTCAGTGATTCCCCCCACACGTGCTTCCTCTGCACCTGAGCCAAAATCACCCCTTGGAGGGAAACCCACAAGAGTTTATGCTGATGGAGGCTGCATAAATTCTCATGGGTATTTGCATTTTGATTACTTAAGGGATGATGCACAGAGGCGTGCTTTTCTCTAGTTCTCCTGCCCAATGGGACATCCAAGCCCCATGGAATCCTTATCTCATAGAGCTGGAAGAGACCTTGAGAGGTCATTGAGTCTAGTCTGCTGCCCTCACGGCAGGGCCAAGTACCATCCCTGACAGATTTGCCCCAGATCCCTAAATGTCCCCCTCAAGGATTGAACTCACAACCCTGGGTTTAGCGGGCCAATGCTCAAACCACTGAGCTAGCCCTTCCCCTCAATGTTCTGGGGGGAAGGGCCTTTATGGCCTTGCTGTGGATGAGATGATTCAGGGTACATTGATTCCCACCAAGTACTCACTTAGCACTTTGGGTCAGTATTTGTGAACAAATCAGGCACCCAGCAAACATTTGCAAGATACAGCCTCTAGCCCCAAAAAGCTCACAGTCTACATTTGGTAATAACATGATGGGACTCCAACAGGAACGATGGGATCTCTGGCTGCTGAGATGTGTTCTGTACGCATTTTTGTAGTTGCAAATATTAATATATGTCATTTATTCAAGCAATCTCTTAAAGTGTGTATGTTAGTTTCAGATCAAAAGGGATGGCAATTATTTCTATTCTGGTAGTGCATAGAGGCCCCGATCAGGGACCAAGTGTACTATGTACAATATAATAAAAATACAATCCTTCCTCAAAATTGTTACAGTCTAACTCAAAATGATAGCTAGATTGTTCCGCCAAAAAGCAAGAATACTGCTTGGACTACCATAAGCATTACTATTTAAAAGCATCCTTGAATGTCAGTGCACCATACTTGAAGTGCTTCAGCTGTCTGCAGCTGGGACTGTGAATTCAGGGCTTAACTATATTTATGGAGTTTTGTGAAAGCTATGCTCTCAGTAAATATGGTTAAATTTAAGTAGGGCTGAAACTCATAGCTTGAGTGTGGCTCACTTGGAATATCTCAGAATCTGCCTGCTGTACACTTCTGAAAGCTGTATGGTTTCACAAATATTTCTCGGTTTTAATGTACCTTTAGCAAATCTAATCTGCCCTGGAAGTTGGTTAGACTGTCACGTAACCGACTAATCTTACATTTGTTACAATGAAACAATCCTTGTTAATTCGGCATACATCAGCAATAAAAGTATCAACAGATATGATCAAAAGTGGGTTATTTCCAATCATGCCCTGTAAAAGGAAGTTTAGGTTTCAGTCTGTGTTTTTTCCTGTCACAGGTGCGTCTGCATAACCCAGATGTGACTTTTCATTCTCTATCCCCGTGAATGATGAAAAGCAGGCATTCTGCAAAACACATAGTAATATAGAGAATGAGAGTTTGCATAATCGGAACCTGTTAAATGCATAACATACAACCGTAACCGTTTAACAAGCTACATTTAAAGAATCCATCAGAGGGCAGACTTTACACTCTTGTGGTTTCCTAACTAGTGGAGCTTATAAGGGTTTCTAGTAAAAGAGCATGAATAAGATTTTTGTTGGGAAAATGTCATGAGTCCCTTTTTATTCTGAGATTTCACACTGCTCAGAAGTAGTAACATCATAACATGTGTTCTCCTGGATCAGAAACACAAAAAGACAGTTTAAAGCAGCGACGAATGGGACTGGAAACTTTTTTGGACAGTCTGATGGCAGCTTTCCATTCTGCTACATACCATAAAGTTATTTATATAAGTTACAGATATAATATAGAATATAATTAAGAGTGTAATAGCTATGTGTCTCTTGAACTTATGACGGGACAATTACTGTTAGGGTTCTGATGTGTAAAGCCAGGGCCTAGCTCTCTTAGGGTATGTCTACACTTGCACCCTAGTTCAAACTAGGGATGCAAATGCAGGCTTTCGAAATAGTCAATGAAGCGGGGATTTAAATATCCTGCGCTTCATTAGCATAATCTCGCCAGCGCACTAGTTCGAATCACAGCTGATTCGAACCAGGAAGTGCATGCCGGGACGCATTAATTGGAACCAAACCCCTTGGTTCGAACTAACGTTACTCCTCAAAAAATGTGGAGTAACGTTAGTTTGAACCAAGGGGTTTGGTTCGAACTAACGCGTCTTGGTGCGCACTTCCTGGTTCGAATCAGCTGTGATTCGAACTAGCACGCCAGCAAGATCATGCTAATAAAGTACGGGATATTTAAATCCCCGCTTCATTGACTATTTTAAATGCCTACATTTGCATCCCTAGTTCGAACTAGGGTGCAAGTGTAGACATACACATAATATGAAAATTCCCTCTCCATATTATGTGATGGAGGGGAAATAATAACTGGTAGTCCCTAAGGTTAAATTCTTAGGGTATGTCTACACAGCATCATCATTTTGGAATAACTCACGTTATTCCGAAATAACATAGTGCGTGTCAACACTACAAGCCTTTATTTCAAAATAATGTCGAGCTGGAGGACTTCTTACTTCGACTTATGGTAACCCTCATTTCATGAGAAGTAAGGGAAGTCGAAGGAAGAGTGTTCTTCCTTCAACTTCCTGCTGTGTAGACAGTGCCAAAAGCTGAATTGTGCTATTTCGACTTAAGCTACACAATTGACATAGCTGAAGTTGCATAGCTTAATTTGACTTTAGCCCTCCTGTGTAGATGTACCCTTAGGGTCTCATTAGGGAGCTGTCAATGCAGCATTCTTGTCTGTGAACTTCCTTACGACTTCTGACCAAGAAGAATCAGAGCCTTGCTGCTCTTAAGAGATGATGTAAGAGACCTCAGTCCTAGCCTTCCATCAGTAATGCTGATGCAGAATAACGACCTGTCAGCATTTCCCCTGGAAGTCAGTCACCAAAAGTTATCCAATTTAAGAAAATCAGCCTTAAAGAGAAGAGGGGATTCTTTTGCAGACAGTGAAGACACTATTCTTGTTTTGTACAGCATATGGCACTTGCTATATAATGATGGGCACCTTAGAAATGCACAGCTAGTTTTGTAGGTGACCAGAGTCCCTGCACCAAGTCCTCAGCAGATGTAAACCAGTATAGCTACTCCAATCTGTCATCTAAGAATCTGGCTTACTATGAGCAGACGTGCCTCCAGCAGCATGCTGGTTATTATAAACTTATCCCAAGGCATATTATATCCTCTGGTTTGACACTGGACTGCATAGCTGGCTTAGATCTGCATACCAAGGGACTTGGTGATTAGACTGTCAGCCCTTTGCAGATCTTAACTTGATTGGCATTGGACTTTACACATCAGTTCCAAAGAATCAGATGGCAGTTCATTCTAAGAATTTTCTGCCTCACTGTTGGATCATTCGTCCTAGTGATGAATAGAGATTGGAGATTAGTTCCAAATGTGCATTTGAGAAATTGAAAGCTTAGGTCAATTCTTAATATGCATGTTATTGCAGAGCTAAGCGAGAACAGGCATTGCAACAGTCAAAGAGGCAGAAAGACGACGAGACCCTCCGACAACAATTGCAGCTTCAGAGACAAAGGGCTATGAGGCGTTTTCATGAACAGCAACTGACTTTACTGGAAATAGTTCATGCTGGTATGACTTATGTTAAACTGTATCAAAAGCATTAAGATTTCCATAAAATAATCTTTCAGACAACAAAATTATTTCCCAATCTTGCATATCTGCCTGCAATCCATGCCCTGTCTCTTTTTATAACCTAAATGTCTGGTGGAGAACAGCCTAAATGTTTTAATTCTCAGTAATCATATCAAAGACATAGTGGCTTGAAATCTCTTCTCTTTGGAGAGATGTGAGGTATGAAGGAGATCCTGCCACTTTGTGTTGATTAAAGATCCCGCAGCAGCATGTCTATGCTAAGAACTGTACTTCCAGTAGCCCAGTGCCCATGATTAGTGTGCTGAGGTTTTGGTTCAGAAGGAAAAGTGCCACTTACTGTTCCACCAATGCTATTTGCTGTAGCATCTGAGTTTTCCATGATGGTTTCTCTTCCAAGGACTGGAAAGGCAAACCTTGTTATACTTGTGAGATCACATCCACAGTGGTATAACAATGAATTTCTGTCTTCTTTTCAGGCCAGGTGGATAGGCACATTCAGGAAATGGAGGGGAAGGCAGCATTAACTATTCAGAGACACTGGAGGGGATATAGGGCAAGGAGAAATCTTCATCAACAAAGACAGTCTTTTAAGGAGCATAAGGCAGCTGTCATCATTCAGAGAGCAGTAAGTATATAAACTCTGTACTTAAGCTAGATAAGATTTACCAGTTTACTGCAATTCTTTATGAGGCTTGTTTACTTCCATGAATGACAGCTTTGCCAGAATTTAGTAACCAAGTATTAACATAATAAAAAACTGTCCATGCAAATCAAACCAGAACCCCAAACTTGATCAGCTGTTCAGAACCCTTTGTAAACTGCAAAATGCAGTGCAATCCATACAAAAACTTGATAAGACCAGTTACTTTGGAACTAGTGCTGGATTCTCTATGCAGCTTGTATAAGCAGTAAAACTAGTAATATCATGCCCACTCATGTATTACCTCTGCACTATGAAATCGAAAGCTGCACCTTACTTGCTGCAATGCTACAACATTTTTCTTTAAAGGTTTTTTTTTTTAATTGACTAAATCAAATACCTAACCTGTGAATGGTATACTCTGATATCTTCTTTCATGCAGGCTCACAAATTCCTGAACAAGTGTCAAAGGAAACGGAAGGCTCTCTCTCCCTGGAAAGAACCCAAGGAACTCACCAGTACACAGAAACTAGCATTACAGCAAAAGGTTGATGACTACATCAGACTGCACCCGGTGTGTCTTAGAGATTTTGTAGCTCTGCATTCCCCACCCACCAGAGTGCATGAGAGGGATGAAATATGTCCAGTTATATAAAACTTCAGTGCTCAAGATAACACCCATGTGAGCTGTGCACGTATTAATCCTTCTTATTTATCTGTAATTTTTTTACCCTTAATGTAATAAAACAGGATAAATAAAGGCTAATTAGAAAATTGTATCCACTGGATGATGAATCATTTTGCAGAAAAAACTTAGAGGAAGCAGAATTATTAAATTTATGAATAGATGAGGAATGCAAATGTTCTGTAGACGTTAACCTGCTCACAAAGAATTTAAAATGATAACCATTCCTTAATAGTGACAAATGTTGTTGTCTTCTAGGCTTCCGAAATGTCAGAAGACATGAGTAAGGAACTACATCTGCAGGCCCAGGAAAATCTGGCTCAATACCTGCTCAGGAGCAGTCTGGATCACAGAGCAGAACAGCGCAGAGAGGCGTTACTAGCTCAGGTCAACACTGACGTGGAGCTGTTAATGAGTATGTGTCTGTCTCTTTTGTTCATTCCTTTGGTCACTGCATGGATTAATTTGGCAAGCTGTCTCGCAGTGGCACAAGAGTGTGAGTAACAACCTCAGAGCAGACTGTTAGGAAACAGGGCACAAATCTCAAACTGTTGGTGAGTTCTGAAATCTCATGTAGCTCTCATGTAGATTTCACCAACCGGTTATCAATGCAAATTCCTCAGGTACTCCAACAGTCTCATTATGGAGCCTCAGCCCTTGGGTACGCCAATCTATTTTATACCCAGGTAATCTTACCTTTGTGATAGATGGTCTCAGACACAAAATAGCATAGCAATATTCAGGTTACTCCCAGTCCCAAAGGACCAGTCAGTTGCACGTTAGATCTCACACTAAAGACAATGCTTGAGACCAAATCCTATAGTAAACTATCTAAAGATTTATTATATAGGAAAACGAAACAAGAGAGTCATTTACAAGGTTAAAGCAAGTGAACATATAGATATATGTACACGTGAGTTCCAATAATTTTAAGTATTACAAAGTAGTACAAGCTTGTATAATAAGCAAGCTCCATATGTCCCTTAGGGCTAACTCAGACTAATAGCTGGGGATTCCTTGCTTAAGCCTGGAAATCTTGTGGTCAGGAGTCCAAGAAGACTAGAAAGACACTTCCTTCTTGTTAGGGGCTTTTATGTCTTCCCTTCTGCTGCTTCAGGTAGCAAACTTGGAGGAGGAGGAGGAGATGGGAGGAGTTCACTTGCACATCTTCTCTTCATGCAACAGTGAGGAGAGCAGTCAAATTCCTTTGTCTTCTGATGCTCCTCTATAGTTCATCTGGTATTGGTGGGCCTTCATTGTTAGGCAGGACCTAGGTACCTTCTATTGGAGACTAGTATTTCACACTAGTTAATGTGCCTCTGTAGTCTGGTGATTTACACAGTTAAAGAAGCTTATAGTGCAAATGCTCAGCTATTACCTTATGATATGGAATACATACATGGGATTATTTTTTTGTCAAGGTCCAGGTTTCTTGGTCAAGGTCTATATTTTCACACCTCAATAACAGTAACAATACAGGCTGAACCTCTGTGGTCCGGGACACTCTGGTCTGGCAACATCTGTGGTCTGGAAGGAGCACGGATGTTGTGGGACTAGGAGCCCCAGAGGCAGAGGTTGCCGGCAGCTTGGAATGGAGCAGGCTGGTGGGATAAGCAGAGATTGTGGGGCACCAGAGCCCGCAGCTGGCAGGGCAGGGAAGCCAGTGTGGGGGCCGGGGTGGAGCTCGTGGGACAGCAGAGCCTGTAGCTGGCGGCGTTGCTGGAAGCTCCAGCAGGGCTGCCTCAGCTTGCAGGACTCGGAGGCTGGGGAGAGGCGCCCAGGTGGCTGGGAAGAAGGCCCACCCCCTTTCTCCCAGACTTCCCTTGATCCAGCAAACTCCCTTGTCCAGGACCTGTCAGGTCCCAAGGGTGTCGGACCAGGGAGGTCCAACCTGTAATAAGTAAATACAAATATTTCAGTGTCTATTCAAAAGGATCTTGAGGTCTGGTTTTAGCCAATGGTCTGCCTGTTGACTACCCCCGGATTAATGCATACAACATCTTACAAGCATTCAAAAAGTCTAAATATGTTCTTATATTTTAACAATACTAACACACAAGTGAACCGGATTGATCATAGCTACATGTTTGTCAGTATTTAAGTGAGGTCTGGGGGCCTTGGCCTAAGCTGACACCTCATTTGCCAGAGTCACAAAACTAATTTAGAGAAAATTAGAATCCTACCAAAAATAATGGTGAAAGCACATTTCAAAACTGTGAGATCTCCTTTTTATACAATAGCAGATGCTACTATATTTTTAGATGTCCCTAGAGGTTAAGTACATTGACATGCCCTATGATTCTGTTCATCATGTTGATGTTTACATATTTGTAATAACGAGTAATCCCGTGGCACCCTAGCTGTGGTACCTTAGCGACTAACAAATATATATATCTCATCATGAGCTTTTGTGGGTAAAACCCACCTCCTCAGATGAGCTTGAGTGGAGCAATAAGGCTTTATTTTGTTATTTTATGACAGACCTTTTACAGAACCATCTCTGTGGCTTTTTAGTCAGTAAGGATCAGGATCTTTGCACAGTCATCTTCCTTGCAGCACTGGGGATGACTGTCTTTAGTTATTCTGTTTGTCAAAAATGGACTGATGGTGGAAGCATCCCCATCCCTATTGGTGAGCAGCTTTAAAGGCTGATAACTCTGAACTAGAACCATTCTGGGGCGGGAGGGGGTAGGATCTGAATGAGAACAAGTAGGATTTTTCTTGTCTGTTCTACTGGGCCCCAGTAGGACAGTCTGGGATCAAAGGGTTAGATTAGCATAGTTAGTACCCAGGCAGAGCAAAATTTAATATGTTCTTGAACATTTTTGCTAGATCTGCCTCCTGCTGTGTAACTACAGGCTAGGACAAGCAAGGAAACCAGCAACTGTTGGATGCAGAGATTGTTTGTGGTGCAGACCAATAGGAAGAGATGATGCAGGTGTTGAGGTGTGCTGAAAGCATTGCAATAGAGGTCACCATGTGCATCAAGGAGCACATATGCAAAATTAATGACCTAGATGAGCATTTACAACCAGTGTCCCTCTTCATTACAGCTGCTCCAAGTCTCACAGACGCCACAGAAAAAGATCTTGATGTCTTTATGAGTCGATCAGTCCCTGTGGCATGCAAAGCCAGACAATCTCACAATGCCATGCTGAAATATGCTCGCTGGCCATGGTGGAAGAAGCTTGGAGATGAATTCATGGATGATACGATTCCTAATGATGTTCTCAATACTGAATTTGGCACTCTCTTTATTGGTGGAAGTAAATCCTCTTAGTTAGCAGACAGAAGAGATTGTAATTCAGTGACCCAGACTCAAATATCATACTATGCAGTCAGGTTGAATATGTACTGTATGGAAAGAAAACATTCCAGTCTTATTGTAAGACAGTGCATTAAGTAGGATCAAATTTTAGAGGGGTTTGTTATTCGTAATTTAAAAAAACTTTATAGGAATCTCCTTTTACAGAAGAACCTGATATCTATGTTTAAGGTAAAATTACATCCAGTTTGATACTAGAATCAAAATTCAAGTACAGTAATTGTAAATATGTGTTTATGTACTGGTTGTATTTTTTAACTTTTTAAAAATAAATTATGAACTGTGGCTTTTCAGTGATTATTCACTAGGGTTTCCTATGAAAACTCACGTCACTGCAAAACTTTGGGCTTTAGAATCTCAACTCTTCATTAAGGAAATGAAAGTACTTGGAAGTGAATGGGTACATAGAACAAATGCTGGGGGAACTTCTCTTTATTTTTCAATTGCAAAAGTGTCTAAAATGTGCTAAGTGCATAGTCTAAAACCACAAAGACAGAGGTAGGGGTTGAGTTGGGGAAGCAGGGGGGAGAGAGACAGATATTATACAAGCAAAGTGGACAGATCAGTGATAGACAGGAGCCCAGTTAAAAGTTGCGTGGAATGCTTTTGTTTCCTCCCTCTCCATCCTCCTCCCCCAAGCCAATGGGATTTATATATCTGATTAAGGCCCACATTCAGAAAACCATCCCTATTTTGGACAGATCATAAAACACATTAATTTTGTGTATATGCTTTAGTACTGAGACTTAGTTCTGTGGGAATTTTATTACAGTGTAGATCAGGGCTACTCAACACACGGCCCACAGGCCGCATGCAGCCTGCAGCCTGTTTGGGGTCCGCGGTGCAGTTTGGGTTTACGTGGGGCTCAACATGCAGTTCATGGGTGGGATCCTTTTGAACATGGCCTCCACTGGGAACACGCTCCACAACAGCGAGGCATCTCCCAGGTGGAGTGAGCACTGAAAGACACAAGTGGACGGCCTGGCTGGACAGACAGGTACAGGGTGTCGGCATTTCTAGCCCTCAAGGAGGAGGTGCCAGGAGCACCGGGGCATTGTGGGAAGTGCTTTGTATTCATGCCCATCAGTGTGAAAGAAGCTATTTGCATATATTTGCATGTATATGCAACCACTCTTAAATTGCTGCCCTCAGCATGTACTGTGAGTATCATTGTGGCCCCCAGGGCTTCCAAAGTTGAGTAGCCCT
This sequence comes from Rafetus swinhoei, assembly GCA_019425775.1. Lineage (NCBI taxonomy): Eukaryota > Metazoa > Chordata > Testudines > Trionychidae > Rafetus > Rafetus swinhoei. The sequence goes on along the minus strand of CM033439.1, from coordinate 9,687,183 downwards.
GGTGTAGATGTTGTCCTGGTCACTTTGGTTTTGTCTATATAGGGACCTCTGGGAATTACCTTAAGGTGTGTGAACCACATTAAGCCCTTGTGTGAACATGTTCATTCAGAATTATTTTAATTCAAGAGTGAAGATAAACCAAATTAAGGCCACTTTAATTCTGAAGGTGTTGGCACAAGGCGTAATGCATTTAACAAATCCACCTCAAATTCACACCTTCATTTATTTTGGATTAACCTTCCTGGATATCCACATGTAGTCAAGACTAATTTCTAACAGTGCATTGAAAAATCATCCCATTTAGAGCTTAGCATTGAAATTCTTTTTAGAAACAATGCACATAATGCTCTGTCTGCTGGGAAGGCTATGGGAATGACTAGGGGAGAGTTAATTGCCTAGATCAGTGGTCACCAACCAGTAGATCAGGATCTACTGGTAGATCCTAGAGCCTTGACAGGTGATCCTGACTGGTTTGGCTAGGAGGCTGTCTTCAGCTGTCTGTTTCTTCTCCCTCCCCCTGCTGTGCTGCTCCTGTCCTCTGTCTTGGAGCTGTCCCCAGAAACCATCTGCTTGCTGTGCAGGGTGGAAGAAGGTGCTGATGTCAGGGTGTTCCCCTCCCCCTTTCCATGTCTCCCATCTCCACAGAGTGGGCAGGGTGGGGCCTCGGAGAGGGGGAGGTGTAGGTGCAGGGCCACAGGGAAAGAGGCAAGGCAAGGGTTTTTGGGTTTGAGGTAGATCCTGGATTGACTTAAATTCAAAAAGTGATCTTGTTCTTAAAAAGGTTGGAGACAACTGGCCTAGATACTAGGATGTTTGGAGCTATAGTTTAGAGGGACCCTGCAGACAAAGGCAGAAAGCAGGTGCAGCTGTTCCTCTCTCTCCCTGCTGCTAGTGAAGGGAGCATGGCTGAGGAAGAGCCAGATCAAGCCTCCCCTTGTAGCTGGTGGAAGCTGGCACAAGTTAATCTATGGGGCTTTGCCCATAGTTGGAGGCCAGTGACAACAGAAAAAAAGAGAGGAAATTGACCCAGAGTTAAGCTGATTGGCAGCAGGGAGCAGAGATCCTACTGATTAGACTCCAGCCAGCATAGGCAAAGCCTTCACAAGCCTCTTCTTCACATGGGCAGTGGGTGACCCCTGGCTTGGGGAGGCTAGTCTCCCAAGCCCCACCCCTTCCATGTCCACCAGAGCCCAGTCCCCAATGAAGCCGCTGGCTCCTGCCCCGTGCCCCCAGCCCTTCCTCCCACTGTGGCCACTGGCTGCTGACCCAAGCGCCCCCAGCCCCCTCCCCTGGCTCTGGAGAGACGGGCAGCACAGCCTCAGTCTCCCCATGCTGCACTGCCCCCGGCTGGCATTCCCCTTCCTCAGGAAGCTGCCAGCCACAGCACTGGGCAGGTGGTGCAGCCGGCTGGCCTGCCCCAGGGACATGGAAACAGCAGGTAAGAGGGGGCCTGGCCTGTAGGTGGTGCATCACCAGAGACATGTCAGGCAGTTTGGGAAGGCAGAGCCTACCCATGCCTGTGATATCTGGTGCCCATGCTTGTTCAGATGCAGATTAAAATCCCCTTTCAGTGAATGCCCACACTTCAGCTCCTGGTTAGGTAAATGGGAGAGAGCATATGACCTACATGAGCAGTATCAGTGGCTGGATGCTATGCTACTGATCACTTTGGGTTTGTTGGAGGCTCATTAAATTAGAGCCCCATCTGCCTTTTGATACTTTACCCTTTTGTGATGCTGAAGGACAATCTATATATTTTTTAAAGTTGCATGGATGGAAAGCAGTTTTTAAACAAACCCCAGTCGTACAGCTCCTAATAAAGGCAACACTTCCTATTACTCTAACAGGTGCAAGATCACGCCCTTCTTACGAGCAAGATAAATTATTTTTTAAAAGCTTTGAATCAAACGCTGCTTTAAAAGGAAAGAAAAAGAAAAGGCTTAGTCTTATCCCGCCTTGTACAAGACAGAGCACAGCATTACAAAATAGGCACCCGTCAAAAAAACAATGTGGGAAGCCACATCAGTTCAGTATAGACTTCCCCTGCTCCTTACAATTTCAAAGGTTCGTATTAATGCTGGTACAGATGAGTAAAAAACAAGATGGGGCAAAGAGGCCAGGCTCGTAATGAACAGCCCCAGTTATCAATGCAAATATATTCAGCACACTAATATTCATTCTTAGCCAATTATCAAGTTGAAGATGGCTTTGATTTTCAACAATAATTCTGGTTTGGAGGCCGAAGAGCTGGCTGGTTCCGTCCCATCCTTATTAGTTGCATCTATTAAAACATTTACTAATTCATTGGTTCATTCCTCTTGAATAACACATTGGTCTGAACAGCATTGTTATGACAGTACATTAACGAAGTGCCTCGCAGGGGTAGTCAATAGGTGGACCGTGGGCCAATCCCAGACCACAAGATGCTTTTGAACAGACTGTAACATCTTTTTATTTACTTAATATTAACAGTCTTGTTGTTGGGTTTGTGGTTTTTTTCTCTGGAGTCTGGCCTTGACAATACCTCCTTGTCCAAGAAATTTGGACCTTGACAAAAAATAATTGAGTACCCCTGGGTGTAATCATTAAGAAAATAGAGAAATCAGCAGTAGCTCACAGAATAGGAAATCCAGCTCTGGACTACACTAAGGAGTTATTTCAAAATAGTAAGCAGAGCGTCCACACTACCAAGCCCATTATTTTGAAATAATGGGCTGGCTATTTCCAAATTTGTACTCTTGCTTTCCTCGGGGAATAACATCTATTTTGATTTTCTTATTTCAGGAGTTATTTCAAATTTAGTTATTTCGAAATAATTTCCAGTGTAGACATGCCCCCACTCACAGCTACTGCCCTCCCCCCAGCATGCTTCCTCAGATCTACAGAGCTCTTACAGAGAGAGGTGTCCCTGCGATCTGGAGCCGAAATGCAGTAGATAAGCTGTTTTCTCCCCCCAAAATAGAAATGCAGAGGCTTCCTGAGTACACTTTTGGACCATCTGCACTGTGCAATCCATTATCCAAAGCATTGTGAGTTGCTGCTGCAGTGCAGTGGCCTCTGCTGTATGTTTAAATCCTCCTAATTATCCTCATTATGGCAGCCCTTTATCACAGATATGGGCAAGAAGGTGATCTGCGTAATGTCTTTCATGTACAGAGATGAGCTCCCGGGCCAGTGTTAAACGCCAAGTGAATTATAGAGCTGTCTCACCAAAAAGCCATTTATTGTAATGCTAATGGCCTCTGCCACTAGCTGCCACTGAAGTGGACTATGCGCTCCCCACCCCCTTTGTAATATGCAATTTGCTGGATAATGGATTTTTTTAAGCGTGTTTAGCGCCAAGGGGCTGCTTTGTCAGAGGAATTCAGCCTCCAGGATTATTTAGCAACAGACCAAGCACAGCAATGCAAATCTCCCCACCCCACCAGTGCAATAATAATTAATGTTAAAACAAAAAGCCACTTTATAGAGGGTGGTTAGTGTCATTATTCCTGATTTACAGGCAGGCAAACTGAGGCACAGGGAGCTGAAAACAACTTACCCAAGGTCTCTCCCCAGGCTAATGACAGAACCAGGAACAGAACCCAGATCTTCTAAACACCTGTTTAGGGGGGTCTACCCACTAGGACACATTGCCTTCCAGCAGAGTGTAATCTCCAAGACCTATTGAGGCTTCTCACAATGACAGCCAATCAGGAGCCCAGCTGGGACTAACCATCACAGTGTTTTACAGGGTACAGACACTTGTTCACTAGTTACTGGACTAACAGCAACAATTCATTTCCCAGACACCACTGACCAGCAGCTTTGAACCTGTAACCTGGAGATGAAAAGCCATATAAGCCCATTACTACTATGCTGAACAACCTATCCCATGCCCTTCAATGGCTGTAGAAGCCCCTAACTCAGCCTCATTTCTTTCTGCTACCAGCACCATGTTTTGATAAAAGCAAGACTGAGCCAGAACGAAACTCAGCAGAAAGCAACCAGGAAAATCCAGCCCAACTGACAGCTAGAGACTTTTGGGTGTTGAAACTGCCAAGAGATGGGCTAGAAACTAGAACTGATTTCATTCCAAATCTCGGAGTGTCTCAGAACTGGATTTAGGTAAGTCCCTGCAGCTCATATGGATTTCAAATTGTTGTTGTGAGTGGTCAGCCAGTCGTTCTCAAAGCCCAACCCAAAATGTCTCAAGAAGGTGGCCATTTGGAAAATCATAAGTGTAAGTCACTTAGAAATGGCCAAGCAGCCCAACTCTCTGGACCTAGAGTAGATTCTGTGCATTGCTGAGCTGTCTGCAGTACTGTTTGGAGGGAGAGGAATTGTAATGGCCGTAAGAGGGGTTTTGTGTTTAGAATACGTTTATACATGGCCTGTTGGCTCTTACTTTGTGGGGTTTCTTGTTCACAATTCTGGCAAGAGGTGAAGAGAGGAAAGAAAAGCGGGAGACCCAGAGTATCTGAGCCTTGCACAGATTCAATGATTTTGGGGAAATGGAAGCTGAGGTGAAATTACTTGCCTACCTAGCTCTCAAGCAAGACTAAGAAGTTAATTTGGTAATGTGCTTTGAGGATGTAATAGGCAGTGGTTGTAGCATGCAAGGCATGTTAGGAAGTGAGAAAGGGGGAGGATGCTGCACAGAGGAGTCAGAGATCTGGTCACCATTAAATATTGATGTGGGCTAAGCTGGCTTGTGGGGGCGTTTTAGCTGAATTGCAGGTTTCCATTGCTGTGATAAATTGGAACAATGTGTCCTGTGGTTTTGTTGTTTTCCCTTTATTAAGTAAAGTGTTATGGGTACGTTATTGCTACAGCGTAAACAGCAACAAAAGTTCTTCCCTTCTGAAGGATACAAATTAGCGGAATAATAAACAATGGCCATTCATCTGCGGAAGGTGCCTGAGGTGAGTAACAGAGCAGGGAGACGGCAACAAAAGGAGACAGAGATGCACATGGATCTCTTCATCCAACCAAGGGCAAGGTGCCCTACTCCACTGGCTGCTGTAACTGAGGACAGTTAACTGTTTACACAAACAGCTGCATTTCTGTTTGGCGGCAGCTTCTCCTATAATTAAACTTTATAAACAACAGAAGGCTCGGCTCCAAGAGAGAAACAGGTAGTGGCTCAAGGTGTTTCCATTCAGTCAAGCTCAGGCTCTTGGCCTTTTCAGACCTACTATCATGGGGCACGCTGGGGGTAAAGGCGTGGTGGCCAATCTGTTCATAGTAATAACATCTTAAATGTGAGATAGCATCCATTCAGTGTGGACACTATCTTTCGAAAAAGCAGATTGCTTTTTCAATGCGCTTTGGCAGTGTGGATGCTCTCTTTCAGAAGAAGTTTTTTTGGAAGATCTCTTCTGAAAAAATTTCTTCCGAAAGAAGCCTGCAGTCTAGATGTAGCCTCAGTTTCTTCATCTGTAAAATGGGACTCATACCACCTATCTCACAGGGGACTGTGAAGAGAGAGGATATCCCTCAAAAGCCATTTGTAGAATCAGAATGTGGCTCAGTAAACAGTGCAGATCTGTGATAATTCATTACTGTTTGTACAGTGCTTGAGATCCTTCAGTGGAAGCCCCTCTACAGACCTGATCCAATTCCCATTGCAATCACTGGCAGTCTTTCCATTGACTTCATATGAGAATTGGACAGACCACTCAGAGCAAAAAATTACTCTCTCAGAATTGCAATGCACTGAAACAACTGAAGACTGTCACTACATCACTATAACTCAGGAGTGGGCAATAATTTTTGCCCGGGGGCCAATCAGGGTTTGGGGGCCGGGGAGCGCGTGAAGTCTTCTCCTGCCCTGCCCGGAGCACGCGGCACTACCAATCACAAGGGCACATTGTTGACTCATATCCAGCTTCTCATCTACTGTAATCCCTAGGACTTTTTCTGCTAAACTGCTGCTTAGTCAGTTGGTCCCCAGCCTGTAACAGTACTTGGGATTCTTCCGTCCCAGGTGCAGGACTCTGCACTTGTCCTTGTTGAACCTCTTCAGATTTCTTTTGGCCCCATCCTCTAATCTGTCTAGGTCACTCTGGACTCTGCCCCTGCCCTCCAACGTATCTACCTCTCCCCCTAGCTTAGTATCATCTGAGAATTGTTGAGGGTGCAATCCATCCCCTCATCTAGGTCACTAATAAAGATATTGAACAAAACTGGCCCTACAAACAGATCCCTGGGGGTACAGATGTAAGCGAGTAATTCACTACTTGCTTCCCCCTGCTTGCTGCCTCTGTATGAGAGGCAGCAAGGGGGGGAGAAACAGGAGCTGGTGCTGGGGGGAGCCAGCTTAAAAGCCAGTTCCCCCAGCACCATCTCTGCAGTGCCACCTGCTCCCCCCCTCCCCCCCGCCTCTCTCAGAGTCAGTGGAGGGGGACTTAGGGGAAGCTGCTGTGAAGCAGCCCCTGTTCACAGTGGCCTGGGCTGCCTGTGGCCAGCTGGGCCGCCACAAACAAGGGTTGCTGGACCTGGCGCGAGCCGGGACTGAGCAGTCTCAACTCGCATGGGTCCGGGATCGCTGCACCTTGTAATTTTAAATGCAGTAAGAGCCACTGGGTTCCTACTACATTTAAAATGCAGAGGCGCAGCGGTCCCGGAGGGAGCTTCCCCTTATTGACTAATCATGTAGTTGATACAAATTGTATCGATTAGCAAAATTAGCACGATTAGCAAAATACCCGTTTCTTAAGCTCCTTATCTGGGGCATTCTGCTTTATACTGACCGCCAATCAGACATCGAGCAGTTGATCACTACCCATTGAGCTCGACAATCTAGCCAGCTTTCTGTCCACCTTACAGTCCATTATCCAATCCATACTCCCTTAACTTGCTGACAAGAATATTGTGGGAAACCGTATCAAAGGAAGAAAGGAGAGAAGCAAAGCTTTAGCTTTGCTAAAGTCAAGGTATATCATGTCCACTGCATCCCCCTGTCCACAGAGCCAGTTACCTTGTCATAGAAGGCAATCAGATCGGTCAGGCATCACTTACCCTTGGTGAATCCATGCTGACTGTTCCTGATCACTTTCCTCTCTTCCAAGTGCTCCAAAATGGATTACTTGGGGATCCCCTCCGTGATTTTTCTGGGGACTGAGGTGAGACTGACTAATCTGTACTTCCCTGGATTGCCCTTCTTCCCTTTTTAAAGATGGGCACTGCATTTGCCTTTTTCCAATCATCCGGGACCTCCCCTGATTGCCACAAGTTTTCAAAGATAATGGCCAATGGCTCTACAATGACATCTGCCAACTCCCTCAGCACCCTTGGATGCATTAGATCCGGCCCCTTGGATTTCTGTATGTCCAGCTTTTCTAAATACTTCTTAATCTGGTCTTTCTCCACCGAGGGCTGCCCACCTATTTCCTATACTGCGTTGCCTAGTGCAGTAGTCTAGGAGCTGACCTTGTCTGTGAAGACAGAGGCAAAAAAAGCATTGAGTTACTTCACCTTTTCCCACAACATCTGTCACTAGGTTACCTTCCTCATCCAGTAAGGGTCCCACACCCACTCTGATCACCCTCTTATTGCTAATGCGCCTGTAGAAACCATTTTTGTTACCCTGCAGATCCCTTGCTAGCTGCAATTCCAGTTGCACTTTGGCCTTCCTGATTATACCCCTGCATTCTTGAGCAATATATTTATACTCTTCCCTTGTCATCTGTCCAAGTTTCCACTTCTTGTAAGCTGCCCTTTTGTGTTTAAGCTCACCAAGGATTTCACTGCTAAGCCAAGCTGGTCACCTACCACATTTGCTTTTCTTATTGCATATTGGGATGGTTTGTTCCTGTGTCTTTTCAATAAGTCTTCTTTAAAATACAGCCAGTTCTCCTGCACTTTCCCTCTTCATGTTAGCATCCCAGGGGATCCTGCCCATCAGTTCTCTGAGGGAGTCAAAGTCTGCTTCTCTGAAGTCCAGGGTGTGTATTTTGCTGCTCTCCTTTCTTCCTTTGTTCAGAATGCTGAAATCGACCATCTCATGATCACTGCTGCTCAGGTTGCCACCTACATCTACTTCCCCTGCTAATTTCCCCGTTTGTGAGCAGCAGGTCAAGCTGCGCATGGCCCCTGGTTCGTTCCTTCAGCACTTGTACCAGGAAGTTATCCCCAACATTCTCCAAAAATTTCCTGGATTGTCTATGCACTGCTGTATTAGTCTCCCAACAGATATCAGGGTGATTAAAGTCCCCCATGAGAACCAGGGCCCGTGATCTGGAAGCTTCTGTTGGTTATCTGAAGAACGCCTTATCTACCTCATCCACCTAATCTGGTGGTCTATAGGAGACCCCAACCACAACATCACCCCTGTTGCTCCTGCCTCTAAACTTAACCCAAAGACTCTCAACTGGCTTTTCTTCCGCTTTGTACTGGAGTTCTGAGCAATCATACTTCTCTCTTACATACAGTGCAATTCCTCCACCTTTTCTCCCCCACCTGTTCTTCCTGAACAGTTTATACCCTTCCATGACAGTGCTCCAGTCATGTACCATTTTGTACTATTTCCAATTCTAATACATCGTTTTTGAGATGGGATGACCAGAACTGTATAATGATTATTCTCTATCCCTTTCTTAAAAGTTTCCTAACATTCTGTTAGCTTTTTTCACTGCCACTGCACACGGAGCAGATGTTTTCACTATAATTAGGATTATATTTTCCAAAGCATGTTACTTTGCATTTATTAACGCTGAATTTCACCTGCCATTTTCTTGTACATTCACTCAGCTGTGAGAGATCCCTTTGTAACTCTCTGCAGTCGGCTTAGGATTTAACTCTCTTGAGTAAGTTGGTATAATCACTAAACTTTGCTGCCTTTTTCTAAATCACTTATGAACATGTTAAACAGCACTTGTTGCGGTACAGATCCTTGAGGGACCTTGCTATTTACCTCTCTCCATTATGAAACCTAACCATTTCTTCCTACCTTCTGTTCCATCTTTTAACTAGTTACTGATCCAGAAGAACTTCCCCCTCTTATCCCATGACTGCGAGCTTTTGGTGAGGGACCTCATCAAAGGCTTCCTGAAAGTCCAAGTACACTATATACACTGGATCTCCCTTGTCCACATGCTTGTTGACAGCCTCAAAGAATACTTATCAATAGATGAGGCATGATTTTCCTTTACAAGAGTCATGTTCATTGATTTGTCTGATAATTCTGTTCTTTACTATAGTTTCAACCAATTTTCCTGATACTGATGTTAGTCTTACAGGCCTGTAATTGCCAGGATCATATTTGGGCCTTTTAAAAAAAATTGGCATCACATTAGCTATCCTCCAGTCATCTGGTACAGAGGCTGATTTAAGCAACAGGTTATATACCATAGTTATTAGTTCTGCTATTTCTTATTTGAGTTCCTTAGAACTCTTGGGTGAATATCATCTGATCCTGGTGACTTATTAATGTTTAATTAATCAATTTGTTCCAAAACCTTTTCTACTGGCACCTCAATCGGGTACAGTTCTTCAGATTTGTTACTTAAAAAGAATGGTTCAAATTTGAGACTCTCCCTCGCCTCATATCAAGCTTTATGGATGGAGGGGTAAGAGGTAGATGTATATCCTGACTTTATTAAGGCTTTTAATCAGTTTTGAAACCTCATAAACAAACAAGTGAAATACAATCTAGGTGGAGCTACTGTAAGGTGGGTGCATAACTGGTTGGAAAACCATTCTCAGAGAGTCGTTATCAGTGGTCACAGTCAAACTGGAAGGGCATACAAGGATCGATCCTCGGTTCTGTTCAATATCTACATAAATTATTTAGATAATGGCATAGCAAAAACACATATACCGGTAAAAGTTTGGAGACAATACCAGGCTGAAAGGAGTTGCAAGTACTTTGGAGGACTGGATTAAAATTCACAGTTGTTTGGACAAACTGGAGAAATGGTCTAAGTAAATAGGATGAAGTTCAATAAAGACAAGAATACTCTGCTTAGGAAGGAAGGAGTACTGAAGAAAGGGATCTGGGATTTACAGTGGGTCACAAGCTAAATATGAGTCAGCAGTATAACACTATTGCAAAAAACCAAACATCATTCTCAAATGTATTAGCAGGAATGTTGTAAGCAAGACACAAGAAGTGATTCTTCCGCTCTACTCTGCACTGATAAGTCCTCAGATGGAGTACTGTGTCCAGTTCTGGGAGCCACATTACAGGAAAGATGTGGGCAAATTGGAAAAGGTCCAGAAGAGAGCAACAAAAATGATTAAAGATCTAAAAAACATTACATATGAGGGAAAATTGGGAAAAACTGTTTAATCTGGAGAAGAGAAGACTGAGAGGGAAGGGACATGATAATAGTTTTCAAGTACATAAATGGTTGTTACAAAGAGGGAGAAAATTGCTCATTTCTGAAGCTAGGACAAGCAATGGATTTAAATTGCAGAAAGGGAGGGTTAGGCTGGACATTCGGAACAACTTCCTGTCAGCATAGTTAAGCACTGGAACAAATTGCCTAGGGAGATTATGTACCCTCCATCATTGGAGGTTATAGGAACAGGATAGGCAAACAGCTGTCAGGGATGATTTAGTTATTACATAGTCATACCAGGAGTGCAGGAGACTGAACTAGATGACCTCTGCAAAGGCAGCCTAGTCTTCTTTCAGTGTTCCTTTAGCACCTTGATTGTCCATTGGCCCCACTGATTGGTAAATTTCCGGCTTCTCCTGCATATAACAAAATTTTAAAAAATGCAGTTAGTTTTTCTGTCTTTTGCTAGTTGCTCTTCAGAGTCTTTCTTGGCCTGCCTAGTTTTATGTTTATATTTGAGTTGCCAGAGTTTATGTTCCTATCTATTTTCCTCAGTAGGATTTGACTTCCAATTTTTTAAAAAGATATGTTTTTGTCTCTAACCACCTCTTTTACTCTGTTTTAGTCATGGTGGCATATTTTTGGTTTTCTATTATTTAATTAATTAATAACTAGTATTTGGGGATATATAGTTTGAGCCTCTATTATAAGTTTTCATGCAGCATGCAGGAATTTCACTTTTGTGACTGAAGCTTCCAGGGAGAGCCCTGTTAGTCTGTATAGGATAAACTTAACAAACAATAAATGGTCTGATAGCACTTTATAGACTAACAAAACATCTAGATGGTATCATGAGCTTTCGTGGGCACAGCCCACTTCTTCAGATGACCGGAGTTTGTGACTGTTCTTTTTAGCTTTCATTTAAACTAGCCCTGTCATTTCCCCCCTTTTTAAAATTAAATGCTATTGTGGTAGGTTTCTTTGGTATTTTCCCTCCTACATGAGTTTGTATATCCTGACTTTCAAAATAAATGAGGTTGAGAAATGTCCTGCAGTTTTGGGAGTATAAGACAGACCCTATGAAACCTGGGAGTTTCCTGGCAAATTTGGGTTGGATGCCCATGGCACCGAATATATTGGGGTGCTGTAGTGTTTTTCTCCCTAAGGAAAGGAGAACTTGAATTACATGACAATTTACTTCGTCTCTCCATGCATTCATAACTCTAACAACAAAACCAGGGCGGCCCCAGCTGCAGCTGGCAACTGCCAGGTCTATCCTACCATCATGGGTGAATGGGCGAAAGAGTGTGACAAGAGTGAAATCACTTAGCTACCCAGTAACACGGAAGGGGGAGGAAACCCCCTGCTGTGCTTTTCCATATCATTCATAAACTCCTTAATGAAAGGAGAGTGGCAACGGGGGAGATTCACTCCTTTACAGAAGGATCTTTACTGGGTCTCAAACTGGTTTGTACCCAGTGGGATGGCAGAGCAGCCTCTCTCTCAAGCAGCTATGTTCTTCTCCATGAGCTCAGCTGACACTGAAAATCTCTCTCTCTTACCTCTCCCTCATTATAGTTGTGGGTGGAAGGGGGCACTACAAATGGGAAATGAGCGTAATGATGACAGAGATGATTACAAAGCAATTGGGTTTAAATGAGCTGTTACCATTCAAGAAAGAGATTTTGGAGTCATCATGGACAGCTCCTGGAAAACATCGGCTCAGTGTGCAGCAGAAGCTACAAAAGCAAAGGGAACGTTAGGAATCATTAGACCAGCAGTTCTCAAACAGTGGGACCCCAAAATGGGTCACAACCCACTGGTGTTAGATTGCTGAGGTCAGGGCCAAACTCTGAGCTGTTCCACCTTGGGCAGTGGGGCTCAGGCTACAAGGGCTTCAGCTTTGGCTCCCTCATCCAGGGCAATGAGACTCAGGTGGGCTCATGCTTCAGTGCTTCTTCCTGGGGTCATGTCATAATTTCTGTTGTCAGAAGGGATTGTGGTGCAATGAAATTGGAGAACTCCTGAATTAGGCAATAGATACACACCCTGGACTTCAGAAAAGCAGACTTTGACTCCCTCAGAGAACTGATGGGCAGGATCCCCGGGGATGCTAACATGAGGGGGAAAGAAATCCAGGACAACTGGCTGTATTTTAAAGAAGACTTATTAAAGGCACAGGAACAAACCATCCTGATGCGCAGTAAGAAAAATAAATGTGGTAAGCAACCAGCTTGCCTTAGCGGTGAAATCCTTGGTGTGCTTAAATACAAAAGGAAAGCTTACATGAGGTGGAAACATGGACAGATGACTAGGGAAGAGTATAAACATATTGTTGGAGAATGCAGGGGAGTTATCAGGGAGGAGAAAGCGCAATTAGAATTGCAGCTATCAAGGGATGTGAAGGGTAACAAGAAAGATGTTAGCAATTAGAGGGTGATCAGAGAGGGTGTGGAGCCCTTACTGGATGAGGGAGGTAACCTAGTGACAGATGATGTGGGAAAAACTGAAGTACTCAATGCTTTCTTTGCCTCTGTCTTCATGGACAAGGTCAGCTCCTGGACTACTGCACTAGACAACACAGTATGGGAAGGAGGTGGGCAGCCCTTGGTGGAGAAAGAACAGGTTAAGAACTATTTAGAAAAGCTAGACATGCACAAATCTATGGGTCCGAATTTAATGCATCCGAGAGTACTGAGGGAGTTGGCAAATGTCATTGCAGAACCTTTGGCCATTATCTCTGAAAACTCGTGGAGATTGGGAGAGGTCCCAGATGATTGGAAAAAGGCAAATGTAGTGCCCATCTTTAAAAAAGGGAAGAAGGACAACCCAGGGAATGACAGACTAGTCAGTCTCACCTCAGTCCCTGGAAGAATCATGGAGGGGATCTTCAAAGAATCCATTTTGAAGCACTTGGAAGAGGGGAAAGTGATCAGGAATAGTCAACATGGATTCACCAACAGCAAGTCACGCCTGACCAACCTATGATGAGGTAACTGACTCTGTGGACATGGGGAAGTCGGTGGATGTGATATACCTTGACTTTAGAAAGCTTTTGATATGGTCTCCCATAATATTTTCCTAGCAAGTTAAGGAAGTATGGATTAGATAAATGGAATGTAGGGTGGCTGGAAAGCTGGCTAGATTGTTGGGCTCGATGGGTAGTGATCAACGGCTCAATGTCTGGCTGGCAGTCGGTTTCTAGCGGAGTGCCATAAGGATCAGTTCTAGGGCCAATTTTGTTCAACATCTTTATTAATGACCTGGATGAGGGGATGGATTGCACCCTCAGCAAGTTTGTGGATGACAATAAGCTAGGGGGAGAGGTAGATAAGTTGGAGGGTAGGGATAGAGTCCAGAGTGCCCTAGACAAATTGGAGGATTGGGACAAAAGAAATCTGATGAGGTTCAACAAGGACAAGAGCAGAGTCCTGCACTTGGGACGGAAAAATCCCAAGCACTGTTACAGGCTGGGGACTGACTGGCTAAGTAGTAGTTCAGCAGAAAAGGACCTGGAGATTACAGTGGATGAGAAGCTGGATATGAGTCAACAGTGTGCCCTTGTAGCCAAGAAGACTAATGGCATATTAGGGTACATTAGGAGGAGCATTTCTAGCAGATCTTGCAAAGTTACTATTCCCCTTTATTCGGCATTGGTAAGGCCATATCTGGAGTATTGCGTTCTGGGTCCCCCCCCTATAGAAAGGATGCGGACACATTGGAGAGGGTCCAGCGGAGGGCAACCAAAATGATTAGGGGGCTGAAGCGCAAGACCTGAGGAGAGACTGAGGGATTTGGGCTTATTTAGTCAACAGAGGAGAAGAGTGAGGGGGGGATTTGATAGCAGCCTTCAACTTCCTGGAGGGAGGTTCCAAAGAGCATGGAGAGAGGCTGTTCTCAGGAGTGATGGATGCACAGCCAACCTGTGGAACGGTTGCCATGGGAAGTTGTGAAGGCCAAAAGTGTAACTGGGTTCAAAAAAAGAATAAGGTAAGTTCATGGTGGACAGGCCCATCAGTGGCTATTAGCCAAGATGGGCAGGGACACAACTTCATACTCTGGGTGTCCCTAAATCTCCAACTTGCCAGAAGCTGGGACTGCATGACAGGGGATGAATTACTCTATAAATTGCCCGGTTCTGTTTGTTTCCTATGGAGCATCTGGTACTGGCCACTGCTGGTAGACAGGATCCTGGGCTAGAATGGTCACTTTATGTTCTTGACATTGTGTTCAGTACAAGAGGATGGAATGCCATGACATGAAAATGCATGGGGGGGATGAGTGGCTTTGGGAGGAAGTCTTGAGCTTAACTGCATAGTCTCCTTCCATCCAAATAACTCAGCATGATTCAAGTTTTCTGTGTCAGCGTGTAGTGTCCTGGCTTTGTGTTATGAGTGTGTGATACTGTCCGCTTGTGCCTGGATACACAAAAAACATAGGGGACCTGCTGCTAAAGGACCAGGATTCTAATCAGAGCTTCCAATGTACATGTGCGTATGGTAATAACTGTAGCATGTGTGCAGCCCATGACTTCATTACAAACAAGACATCATTCTCTGTTTTTAATATGCATGTGAACTTCTCAGTCTACTTATTGCATACCCCTCATTTCCCTGCTCCAGCCAGTACAACCCAGTTTCCTCTCTTAATGCCCCACTGCCAAAGAACATGCACGTTCCTTGTTGCGATGCTACTTTGTAGTTGCATCTGGCCAATTGCCAGCTTGTGAACTGCAGGCTTATCCCATTATGATAAACCCAGCTGTTGCCAGCATGCCCAGCATTTTATACCTAAGTCAGCTAGATAAATCTCAGGGAAACCACATGCTCCAAACAGCCAACCTCACTTTTATCTGGCCTCTTCTGGAGCTGCATGCAGGACAGTCTGAGTAAGCTTCTTGTCATCACCTTCCTGGCCTGGCTCACTTCTGCTCCTCCTTACTTCTCTGCCCATCTCTCTTAGCCCACCTGTTACCCTGCCTCAAGGAATGTCCTATTCTTCCCTCCTGTCCCTGCTCTCCCTACACCCAGCTTGGGATCCCAACCCTTTCCTACCCTGACACCCGCTCTGCCTTGGTGCCCTGCAGGGGCATCGAAGTACGGCCAGGCAGAAGGCAGTGGGTGACAAGTGCAGACACACACACAAGGCAGGGCACGAACAAGCCACAGGCCCAGCCTCCCAGGGGCACTTTGCTGGGACGTGCAGGGCCATAGCACGGGCGGGGCAAGCGGGGCGCATCGTAGTCGGGGACGCAAAGATGCAACAAGTCCACACAGTAAGCTGCAAAAGAAAAGCGCGGGGCGGGTGCTAACCTGAGGGGAGGTTGCCCCCGGCGCAACAGTACCTAGTTATGGCGCTGGGTATGGGCTCTGCTGGGTCCATCCCCCCGGCCTGGCCCTTTGGGCTGCAGGCTTCCCGGGGCAGGCTCTGTGCCTGGCTGAGTGGGGGGCTACCGGCGCGGCGGCGGGAGCAGCAGCAAACCCTGCGAGGGAGTCTCTCTGCGGGAACCGACGGGCTGCAGCCGCAGCTCCCGGCCCCTCCCCTCCCCAGCCGTCCAGAGGCGCCCGCTACCCAATCAGCGCCGCCCTCGCCGCTCTCGCGCCCCCCTCTCCCCGGCCGGGGTTGCCGTGGCGACGCACTACACCAGCTTGCCCAGGCCCCGTGGGGGCGGGCCAGGCAAAGGTGCCGCCGCCGCCGCCGCTGCTGCAGCCGGGGCCCGGCGCGCGCCCAACAAAGGCGCGAGGCGACGCATCCCGGGGAGAGCGGCAGCCTGCAGGTAAACAAGCCCCGCGCCCGGCGGGCGGGGAGGGGACCCAGCAGCAGCAGCACAAAAGGCGGCGGGAGCGGGCAGCCGATTTGCAAAACCCTGCCCGGGGTCTTGCAGCGGTTGCGGGGTGGGGAGGGGAGCAGCCGCTTGCATCCCCTGTGCAAGGCCGCTGGTGTCCCGCATCCCAGCGCAGGGCTGCCAAGGGTGCGGAGCAGCGATCCAGGGCAGAAAGTTGGGACTGAGTTTCTCCCGAGCGCGGCGGGGAAAGCGGAGCCGGGGGCTGGGCTGGAAGGGAGAGCGCAGCGGGGGTGCGTGGGGGTGAAAAGGCCCCTGGGTTTCACCGCAGCTGGCTGGGGAGGGGGTGCCAGGACGCCTTGCTGGAAACGGATGGTTTCCTTGTCATGCGTGAGCTCAGCATGATATAAGCGAGGGGAGACACCTGACAGCTGCCCCCTGCCCGCATCAGACAATTAGTGACCAAGCTCTGAATCTCCTTGGCTGTCACTTGCAAGGCTCAGTGCCTCCCTGCTGTGGAAATCCTCCTCCCACCTCATTTGCCCTGTGGTCTTGCCTCGGTTTACGGGGGCTGGTGAATGCCTCGTAACCCCCTTGGGGGGTCTCGGGGGTCTCTTCTCCCCAGCCTCGGCAGGGCTGAGCTGCAAAGGAGGGTTAAGAGGAGCCTCTAGATTTGCACAGATTGGGGTGTAAAATGGTCTGGTTTGGAAAGACACCAGCTTTATGGATAACCCAGCTTCCCTATTCACCGCTGGTGTCTTGACCATCGCCTACTTGATGTGTGAGCCAGAAAAAGGCACCTTGCTGGAATAAGGGCTGCAACAAAGGCAAATGGCTGCATGGGGAGGTACAAGACTCAGAGGCTTGTAAGCAGACAGTAGCATCCTTTGCTGCCCCTGGTCATTTTTCTTGCTTGAAATAGCAGATTGTAGGAGAGGAGCGGCCTTTTTTTATTGTTTAAACATGGACATTCCGGGCTTTCTGCTTTCCACTGCCACTAGCTCTTCTTCCTTCTCCCCCACTGGCTGGTTCTTTTGGTCTCTCTCAGTTCCTGTTGTGTGTAATAGCCATCACCAGCTACTTCTGCGTCCATCGCCTGGACTGCTTCACTGCAGGGGGGTAGGTACCTCTCCCAAGACGCATTCATCCTTTTGCTGACAAGCGTCTGATGCTGAAGCGCCTGTCTCATACCTGGGGAACCTGTGTGCCAATGATGTGCTTACTAGCTCTTTATTACTGACAATAACCGTTCCCACTGATGATTTAAAATGCATTGGTCTGGGCAGACTTTTCTCACGCCCCTCCTTTTCTGAAAGCTGATGCTGCATGAAGGATTGAAATGAACCCTTATCACCATTTTCTGCTTGTATTTGGTTGTTTAAAAGCAGCAGTGGAGACAACTTTAAGAATTCACAGATCAGCAGGGTAAAGAACACATCTGTTTATAGAGGATTTGTTTCTGTGCAGAGTAGATTATTTATTTCTGACATGTATGAGCAGGAGGTTAACTATTAAAAAAGAAGGCTGAATAGCGTCCTTCCAGCTCTGTACATCTGCAGGACGCAACTGAGTCATTTTTAATTAAATTCACCATTCACATTCATAATATCCTCATCTCCAGGATGCTTTATTTATGTGGAATGATGTCATACCCAACAACCATTGGCAAGGTTGTGCACGTGAGTCCATTCAGGTAGACATTTCAGCGGATTATTGAAAAATGTCAGATGCAACAGAATTCCCAAGAGGTTCTGTAAACAAAACAGACAAAAAACCAGTCCTACCTCTGTTAGTCACATTCAGCAATTCACAGCCCTTCCTGGGGACTTGCTGCTTGTCAGTTTATACTTTCTCCCAAAAGTGTTATAAATAATAGCACAAAACATTCTTTAGCTGTATTACAATAGTGTTTGTAGGCCCATATAATGGTTTGTTCTGTTCAATGCTTTCAGAGTTCTTTACAAATACTAAGGCTCAGCGAGCCTGCATGCACAAAAGTATTATTGTTTCCATTCTACAGATAGAGAAATG
The DNA here is from genome assembly GCA_019425775.1 of Rafetus swinhoei. NCBI lineage: Eukaryota > Metazoa > Chordata > Testudines > Trionychidae > Rafetus > Rafetus swinhoei. Next base: position 9,669,105 of record CM033439.1, on the reverse strand, counting down.
GAAGTACAGGCACCGTAAGTGACTTGCAGGGAAAGAGAGAGACACCAGAAATACAACTTAGAGGGGTAGGCTCCCAAATTCTGTGGTTTTGCCACTTGTCCTACTCCCTACCATTGCTTCCTAAAGTAAGTTGCCCCAGTGATATCAGTGCTTACTATCAGTGCTTGGAGCATTTTGGGAAAATGCTCTCACACAGGTTAGAGGCCTGGTTTTTTGTTGTAGTGTGATGATTAAGTGAGAAGGATAGTTTTGTGATTAAAGACACAGGTCTGGGCTCAGGAGTTTAGTATTAAGGTAGGAGCTAGGAAGGAGCCTTATTGATTAGGGATGTTTAATCGGTTAATCTCTTAGCTGGGATCCTGCAGCTGGGGGCTGCTCCAGTCCTGCCAGACTGGAGTGGCCCTCCTACCCATGGCAAGGCGCAGTGAGCCTAACCTGGCTGGAGGAGCCAGCCCTGGCCGGAGCAGCTTGAAATGTGGTGGGTTTGGCCGGGCTGGAGCGGCCTCCTACCCGTGGTGTGAGTGGGGGGCTGCTCCAGTCAGGTTGGGCTGAGTCCACCATGGGCGGGAGGCTGTGCCAGCTGTGCCAGCCCCGCCACACTATGGGTGGGGAGCTGCTCCATCCTGGCCAGGCCTCCAGTTTTCCAGTTACCAGTAAGCATTACCGGTTAACCGGTCAGATCCCTACTACTGATGGATGAGGGCCTCATTAGGCTAGGCACTGTACAGCCATCCAGTAGGTCCCTGCACTGGAGAGTTAACAGTGTAAGTAGCAAATAAAGTGGGTTCCAAACCCAGCTCTGCCTCAAGCTTCCTGTGTGACATGAATTGCCAAAGGCACTAGCTTCTGTTTCAAGTGATATTGTCAGCTGCTCAGCACCCAGCAACTCCTACCACACTACTTATGGCCAGCTGCTCTCAAGAGCTTTCCCCACGCCCCCTGGGCCCTTTTGAGAGTCCGGCTCCTTGTTTTGCCATCTAGCGTGTTTGAAAAATCTGGTCACTGGTTGAAGGGACTGAAATCTTTTTAAATATGGCCCCGAGTTGCTCTTCGACTCTGGCCCGCTCTCTAAAAATAAGGGTGTGGTACCGTGTCTTGTCTGTAGCGGGGTGTTTGTCTTGTCCACTTAGACTCAAAGGAGTTTATTTGATCAGCATTTCTTCCACCATGTATCTTGCACAGACTCCTATCCCCCTCCCTTTTATTCAGACAGTTCATATTTTGCGGTTATATAATTGGGACAACCCACTCTCCCTTCCATGACTATTGGGACCCCAGTTCTGCCATGTGACCGCCTCCAAGCTTCTGCGCAAAGAGAAAGCAAGGGGCTGGTCATGCAGCCTTACACAGCAGAGCACCATTGAGGACCATTAAGGGCCATCCCTAGCTGGGTGAGGGTAAGGTTGCTACGAGCTGCTAGGCACAGCTTGGGAGAAAAAACTTTTAGAAGTCCTGTGAGCAGATATAGACTGAGCTAGAAGGCACATAGGGGCAATGGTGGATGTATTCGGGAAACTGACTAGGGATGTAATAGTCGATTAATCCATAAGCAAAAGCTTATAGGTTAATACTATAGACTACATGCATTTCTCCCCCTCCTTGCCAATACATTTTTTAGCAGGCTGATCAGCAGCCCGGCTCAGTCCTGGCTTGCGCTGGGTCCGAGACCTACCCCTGCTGCAGCTCTGCATTTAAAGTGTATTAGGAGCCAGGCAGCCTGGCTCAGTTCCTGCTTGCACCGGGTCCGGGAGCTCAGACCCCCCTCTTCCTGAACAGGGACTGTTGCCACCCCGTGATGCTGCCTCTGTATCAGAGGCAGCAGTGCGGGGCGACAAGCAGCTGGTCTGCGAAGGGAGCTGGTTTTTAAACTGGCTCCCCTCGTGGACCAGCTTCTGCCTGGCAGCGCACACTGCTGCCTCTGATAGAAAGGCAGCAGTGCTGAGTGGCAGGGGGGCTCCTCGGGTGTGGGGCAGGAGCGCACTGACTACCAGTCCCACCCACGAGGACTATAGAATAGTCAAGTAACCGATAAGAATTTATGAGGTTAATCAACGATTCAATTAACCAATATTTAACATCCCTTAAAACTGACCACCATACAGAGAGAGGCATAAAGTACCACTTCAGTGGCATATAGTTCTTGTTCCGTAACTTTCCATGGGGGCATGGGCAGCGGGTATAAGAGGCAAAGGAAGGCAATGCCTTCCCAAACTGACAAGTATGGCCCCACCCACACTCCGACTCCTGCTTCAGCATGGCTCTGGAGGCCTGCTCATGTGTGTTAGGGAGCTTAGGTCTTGAAGGGTGTGGGGCCACAGGTCGTAGAAGCGGGGCTGGGGGGTTGTCTCCCCCAGCCCTAGGTTCACCCACCACCTATACATGGGGAGGAGTGAATTTGACCCCTTTTGCATTAAATCACCATAGAAGTGAATCCTGGTGTATTCAACCAGCACATCTCACTTTGTCCAAGGTGGTACTGTTAGCAGGCTAACGAAGTAATACTAGGGAGATATTACTGAGTTAGACCACAGGGATACTAGAAAGAGTTGTGTGTACAGAAAACGGCTTATAAGAAGATAGTTTATAGCTGCCCAGTGCAAAGAAGGGAAGGACATATGGTGTAATCAATTTACATTTGGAAAATGACACATTATGAATTATAGTATTTTGATAGGATCAGGACTAAGTCTGTTGTTTTAATTTCTGGGTCATTATATGAGTCATGAGATTGCATTCCTACTATGGAGTATGGGTTAATTGCAACATGCCACATCATAATTCATAGAAACAGGTCATTTTCCATAAAACATTTAGCAGTCCACTGGGAAGGGGGTTAGCACCAAAGTCTTACAGGCACTAGGAGAAATTATGGGTGGAAAGCAGTCAAATTAAAGAAAAGTTGAGGCTAAATCAGTCAAAGCTTCCTGAAAGTTTAGAAGTCCCTTACAGAAGGGTTTTATAAGTTACTTCTCACTCCTATGAATCCCAGGAGCATGTGTGTCCTAGAAATGAGCTGCTGGGCCGTAGGACTTCAGAGCATCATTCATCACTATCCTTTCCCAGCTCAAGCCAGCTTCTCTGCCGTGCTGAAAGCTGTTCTGGAAAAGTACAGAGCAAGCTTAGCTATAGGGCATCTATCATTGAGCATTACTCAATTGCTGTCATATCAGATTAGTTCAATGTCACGTTAGCACTCATTTATGTTAATACAAATGCAGCATGACTGCCCCCTAACACTGATTGAATTGCGTTTACAGCCCCATAATCGGGATAATTAAAAGGGAGGTTCTGATTAGGAAACCATGGACTTCCCCAAGGTGACTCCTCTTGTGGCCACTGCTTCTATAAGATGATAACTGGGAACTTTTTTGTCCATTTGGGGCTTGGGCAGCAGGGGAAGCAAGATGGAGGGTGTTTGGTTTTAGGACAGCCATATGTATTTAGCACGGATGTAGCTACAGGTTGAACCTCTCAAATCTGGTGCACTCCAGGCAGCACTGAGGGCTGCCTGGGCAAGGCGCAGTGCTCTTTGGGTGAAAGCTGCCTAGTCCCAGCCCCGCCCCTTCCTACCAAGGCCCCGCCCCTTTCCCAGAGTGCAGACAAGGCTCCCCTGCCTTGCCCAGAGGCCTGGCCAGGCTGTCAGCCCCACTGGGCTAGATGACCTAATTGTGGGGGATAGTATAGTTCAATCCAGATTTGATTCCACTATAGAACTTTATTCAAATCAGCTACTAAAATTGTTTCTCTTTAGTCTAACCCTCCACATTTTGTAGCGAGAGATCAAAGATAGCTCAACAAAGCCTTTTACCTATACATTAGCTGGTCCTATGTTGTGCATTTACATTTTGCAAGCACATTTTCAGTCCCTGAAAGAACTGTCTAGCACCTAAATTTCTAAGCTCCCTGCATGCCTACGGAGCTGTCTACTCTTCAGGAGGCTCATGTAACTCCAGCAGATGCCAGTGGGAGTTCCACATATGTGTCGAGGAAAGAACCTGACCCTTTGGAGCTGCCTTTTGCAGTGGTGCCAATATGCAGAGCGCATTGTTCGAGCCGTGCCAGGGAATGACATACACAGCTCTTGGCTTTTCTAGGATCCATGAGCAGTCTTGGCAGAGCATCACCTCAGGAACCATGTGTTCACCAAACATTAACAAAGTGAAGTCGCTTTGTAATACAAAGACATTTAGCAGTCCCAATAGGCAATCATTTGTCGAACGCCGGCAATAGTTTTGACCGCAAGCGGTTCATGCGATTACCAAGGCAGAGCTCTTGCTGAACCCGGTTCTCCCTTCGGGAAGAGAGGATGTTCAGGAGAAGGTAATGTGTGGAACTTGGTGTCTTTGAGCCAATGTATCAGTAGAGATGACTTGAGTGGGACAACATAGCCGAAGATCCTCTGGCACTGCTCCTGTTTTCTAGACACTGGCTGTAAGATTGCAGAATTTGTTGGCCCCAGGATGTGAGAGAAACAAGGTGATGAAGAGCTTTGTGTCAGCTCAGAAGCTTGTCTCTTTCATCAACAGAGGTTGGTCCAATAAAAAGGATTATCTCACTCACCATCTCATTAGCTCAGAGTGTCATATCCAGTCAGCAGATCTGCTGTGACAGTTTTTCCCCCCACAGAATTCAGTTGTATTTATTAAAGACAAGGTGAGTGAGGTAATACCCTTTACTGGACCAACTTTTATTGGTGAGTCAGGGTGTCTCTCACCAACAGAAGTTGGGCCAATAAAAGATAATACCTCAGGCTCCCTGTCTCTCTAATAGCCTGGGACCAGCACAGTACAACTGTGCACCATAGCTTGATTTATGAAAAACCAACAGCCAGAACTTGGTGGGGGAGATCTTCAATCAAACATGGATTTATAGAAAGGCCCGCCTGAAAAATGGCACGTGGGGAGAATGGCGGGGGTTAGACCTATGACAAAAATACTGGTGGAGGAATATTTTCAGCCTGACTTATGCAGATAACACAGGGCTGAGCTAGCCCCCTCCCTGATGGGACTGTATAGACAATAAATGGAATAACTGGATTTTGTAACAAGAGTAAGGCTGGGTCTTTGGAATCCAGACAGCAGTGACTCACTGACCAGTCATCACAGCAGGCAGCTGATTGATGGAGTTCCCCTCACACTTGGCTTAGTCACTGTCCTAAAGAGGTCTCCTCATCTTCTCCCACATGGTAGAATGTTGGTCTTGACCCTCACAATACTTTATGTTCTTGCTTTGATGGTGCCAAAGTTAAGTCAGGGGGCAAAAGGGATGTACAATGGCTTTTCCAATAGGAAAAAGAACCAAGCAAATACTTTACACCCCACATTTGAGTCACCAATTATATTTGGTGGTTACTCATGGGTGGGGGAAGAAGACAGCAATGGCAGGTTTCATCTCAAATTGTACATCTCTAGACAAGTTTTTTCACCAGCACTTCATATGTGCACTGTACAAAGATCAGAACCTGCAGCCCTGTGAAGATTGGCCTGGCTCGTTCCTCTGTTTCAGCAAATGGAGAGGACGGAGAACTGGCAAACCACCCTTGGGAAGCAGGGAGTGGAGTAGAACCTCTGTAGCATCATCACCATCCCTCTTCCTAGAAGCTTGTAGAAATCCCTCTACTTGAGCTCTGGAGCAAAGTGGCTCAGGAGGAAAGTGGAGTCATGAGGGAGGCCGAAGCCATAGACCACCCATTCACTGCAGCGTCATTCTTTGCTCAGTTCCCAGATTAGCCAGTGTCATGATGGCTCCAAGGAACAGGGCAACGGAATGGTGCAGAAGGGCTGAGCTTTCTCTCTAGCCACTTCCACGATTCCTTGGCTTCTCTCTGTGGGTCTGCAACACTGGGAGGCATCAACCCCAGCTCACTCGGGATGTAAAATCTCATTTAATTAGTTAACTGATGAAATGTTAAGTTTAACCAGTTAACTGATTAAAGGGGGACAGGGTGCAGTCACAGATGGCCCCTGGGGACCGTTCTCTGGTTGCTGATTAGGCTCCTGACACCCGCCTTCTTGCTCTCTGAGGCTCTCCACCATCCTGTCCTGCTGGGCCAGTTCCTTGGTCACCCTCAGCCATGTGCCACAGAGCTGGGGTTACCGCCCCTCCTGAAGAGCAATGTAGACGCTGAACCACTTCAGCTCTGGGAGAGTGCAGTTCTAGGGCACAGCACCCAGGAATACTGCCCTCAAAAGGGCTCAACCCCCCAAATAAATCCATCTTTCTCTGAGTAAAAGTTTTACGCAAAGAAAGCTCATGAGGATTGTTCACCCGCTTTATCAATGAAAGAGAGACCATGCACACTGATTGCTCCCTCCAAGTAACCATGATTTGCACTGGGCTTGATAGTAAACAAAGGTCACTTCATTAAGTATAAACAGTAGGTTTTAAGTGGTTGCAAGTGAAAACAGACAGAGCAAAGTAAACTACAGAATTAAAATTAGAAGAAAATGGAGCGTTAGTTCTAATTTACTAAAAAACTTATTGGTGAACTTATTAGTTAGTTAACTGTTCACATCCCTACAGCTCACGCACCTGAGGAGACTATCAGGGGAGAATTGTTTGGCTCTGTTAGAGTACATCTAGACTACATTCTTCTTTCGAAAGGAGATATGCAAATGTGGTGCTAATTTGCATATCTTCTTCCAATTGCTTTTTCGAAAGTGTTTTTTTCGAAAGTGAAAGCAGTTTAGACGGCGTTTTTTTAAAGAACCCCCCCTTTTTCGAAAGAACACTGTACACCTCATTTTTTAAGGAAGAAGGATTATTTCAAAAAAGAGGGGTTCTTTCAAAAAAAAACCATCTAAACTGTTTTCACTTTAGAAAAAAATGCTTTTGAAAAAGCGATCGGAAGAAGATATGCAAATTAGCACCGAATTTGCATATCTCCTTTTCGAAAGAAGAACATAGTCTAGATGTACCCTTACAGTGGATTGTGCTTCCTAAATCCCTCTGTCACTCAGAGCTCTGCTACATACAGACCTCCTGCAATTTCCCCATTCCATTAACTCAAGAAGAATGCATCAGCCTTCCGATGCAGAGTTCAAACCTTCTGCACGTGAGAGCAACAGGGAGATTTTTCCATTGCTCAGGCAGTGCTTGTAACTAGCAATGCTATTAGAACATAGTTGTCAATATCCTAGTACCATTGGGGCCATGTTTGTCTTTGCCCCAGGCCAAAATCTGAATGCTTGGCATGTCAAGATGCCAAAAACTGAAATGTCTCTCCACTGTAAATCGTTGCTGTTGTAGTTTTAACCTTAATTGGCATGGCCATGAAATGAACCAGAATCTCTTGATTGCAAGTGAATCTGTAAGATAGCCCTTAGCTTTCCAGGCTTCTCCAGGAGATCCAGAGGGGAATTTTTATTGCTCATTTTTCATGAACCTGCGCTGGCTTTGCCCACAAAGCACAGCTGTACACCGCTAGAGTGGTGTGAACGGGTTTTTTGGGAGCTCAGCACTAGTCATAGAAGCTGTGTGCTAGAACCCAGCATTGCTTGTGGAAGCAGTTTAAGGCTGGATTGTATTTTTGGAATTAGTCACCTTATGCTCTGAGAAGTTAAGCAAAAATACAGGGAGGCAGGGACAAGTTGTTGTGCTGGAACAGTTGTATAGTGCGGGTGCTGAGACCCATTGATTCAAACTGCAAAGCCCATTTATAAGTCATAGAACACTAGAACTGGCAGGGAACTCGAGAGGTCATCAAGTCCAGTCCCCTGTCCTCACGGCAGGACTAAGCACTAGCTTGATCATCCCTAATAGATGTTTATCCAAACTGCTCTTAAATATCTCCAGGGAGGTCTCAGCACCTTTGTATAGATGTCTGACTAGGAAGAATAGACTGTGTACTTGGGAGGAGGGCACCAATAGTCTTGGTAGAAGAGGTCAACCAGGGGCTGGTTTTAACTGGTGCAGGGTGGGGTGGACTCTTGTGAGGAAGCCACTCTCAAAGTTACTGATGATTTACCTGTCTGAGGCAAGGCTGTATTATGGAAAGACAAGACACACTAACCCCCACTATAGCCTCAGCAGCCCGCACATGTAAATAATCCCACACCTGTGTGTGCTATTTCCCAATTTGTTTCCAGACCTTTTAGTGAGAGATTCCCAGAGCCATCCTTACCCACATGCAGAATACACACCTGCCTAGGGCTCCTGAAAATTTGGGGCACCTCTTTCTGTCCCTGTTCTGTGGCTCTGCTGTCTCCTGAGAGGATCTAGTTAACTTGAAAATGAAAAAGCCTGCCAGACCTATTAGCAGGACATCAAACCTGTGAAAGCCATTTAAGTGGTAATGAAGCCATTTAACAAGCATTTGTCATTCCCCCTGACCTGGCTTGCCATTGGGTGTAAAGGAACCAGTTTAATAGCACTACGTAGAGCCCCATAAATCCTAATGACCACTCTGGAGAATCCCCCCTCCGCCCCACGAAAGCCTTGTCAAACAGCCTCCTCCTTGAGGGGCGTGAGTGTTGCAGTTAGCCAGGTTGAACATTACTCTTAGGAAGTTATTTGGGCAGCTGGATAGCAAAGAGGCTGGGAGAGGCCTGTACAGCGTTAGGCTTTGTCTCCAGTGCAGCCGCTACTGCCAGTTAGCACACTTGAGCAAGCCTACTCATTGAGTGATGCGTGCCCTCACCAATCCACAGTCAACTAGAGGAGTCCTTGATAAACTGCTGCAACTCACCCTGTTGCATCCCCACGCCTCAGCAGCATCCCCGGCCTACAGGACCAGTTAGTTCAAGTGTAAAGCACCACATGGCTCCAGCTGAAGAGTAGCATGCTGCTGGAAGCCAGGTTAGGGGAAACACTCCCATTAACACAGAGGCAAAGACAAGCCCAAGAGCTCACTGTAGCACTTCCATCTGGGGGACCCCAAATGCCACAGAAAGGAGGCCAACATCACTGTAAGCGGACAGTGTCCCTCCCTACTCTGAGCACACACAGAACTTAAAGCCAGATCTACATCTTGGAGGTGGGGTAAGTGTATCAGTAACAAGCAACAATCACACCCAGGCTGGCTATTCCTAGAGTATCCCACAGCCCTGCCTTCATATTTGTTCTTTGCAGTCTCCCCCAGGCTCCAAGCCCTTCTGAGTCCCTTCTTTGGTGCTAAGTGAACCCACCTGCTTGTAGAAGTGAGCAGCAGTTCAGCTTGCACCTACGTGTAGGAGTTCAAACAACTAGGAACAGGGTTTCACAGCAGACTCCTGCATCTCTCTGCAGGGGCACAGAGCATCTGCCACCCTGTGACATCTGCATGCAGGGGTAAGCCCTTGGTGCACCGGAGGATGGTCCTGCTTGGTACCACCAGACTCAGAGACCTCCTGTACTAAGATCAGAGAGACTCTGCAGCCCCCCAGGGCTCAGCCAGAGAATGGGAATGCCGGCTCTACATGTTCCCTCTTGTGCTCTGGGTAGAAAGGACAGCCGTCCTGCTTCTCTTGTTATCCTCCAGTGAGTCCTGCAGTGCCTCAGCCCTGGCCCTCTAGTCACTGGGCCTTTGCCCCACAAGCCTCCCCAGCTGCCCCCCACATGCCAGTTGGCCTGCTGCACAACATTCACCTCAGAATCATGCTCACAGAACAACTGAGCACGCTCATGCTTCACCTCACCAACTTCCTCACCCTCGTGGGGGCAGGACCCGCAGCCACCTGAGGAGGGCGAGGAACCCCAGCGGGCCAGCCCTTACTCCGCACTGGTTCCCAGCCTGGCTGTGAATATTAGCTGGAGCTGTGCAGTTCATCTCTCCCTTCTTTAGTGAGAGGGAGGCCCTAGTGCACAGGGGTGCCAACAGCCTCCATGGGCCCATGAGCAAGGTGAGGGGCCACGGTATGTGCTCCCTGAAGTAGGGATGTGAGCGCATAGTCGTGTAAATGATTAACCAGTAAGCCTGAGCTTATCGGTTTATGCAAATGACCACACACACTCCCCCTCCTTGCTGCCTCTGTATCAGAGGCAGCAAGGCAAGGGGGAGGGGGTGAGAGCTGGTACCTGTGAGGAGCCACCTTAAAAGCTGGCTCCCCACGAGCATCAGATCCCGTAGAGCCGCCTGCCACTCTGACAGAGAGCCAGCAGTGCGGAGGTTGAGGGGCAGGTGGAAGCTGGTACATGCTTGGAGCCAGCTTTTAAAAGTTGTCTTTCTGTGCGTGCCAGCTCCGTGGAGCTGCCTGGGCCCTCCCCCCCCCCTTGCTGTCTCCCACAGAGGCAGTGGGGCGGGGGCAGATGGGAGCCGGTGCTCATGGGGAGCTGGCTTAAAAGCACCGGCTTCACAGAGCTGCCTCCCTGCCCCAACTCCTGCGCTGCTGCCTCTGAATCAGAGGCAGCAGCACGGGGGTGGGGGCGGAAGGAGCTGCTTCCCTGCACTTCTGCCTCTGATATAGAGGCAGCAGCATGTAGGGCAAGGGGCTCCTTGGGAGTAAGGCCAGGAGGACATTGGTTGCTGGCCCCGGGGACCATTGAATAATCGTGTAATCGCTAAGATTTGGTTCAGTTATAGGATTATTAAATTAAACGGTATCTAACATCCTTACCCTGAAGGGGCAGGGCCTCAGGCAGAAGGGCTGGGGCCCGGGACAGACAGCCCTCAGTATCCTCCCCGCTGCCAGCCCTCCATGCCACTCAGAGCGTGCCCCCCACCTCAGACCTCAGAGCTGCATGGAGCATGTGGCACGATGCTCTCGTGCTGATTTGAAGGGCCTTGGGCTCTGACCGTTGCCACAGTAGTCGCCGCTGGGAGACCTGGGCCCCGGACCATTTCCCCCCTTTGCTCCCGCTCTCGGCGGGCCTGCTGGTGCACATCTCATATCTAATTATGCAGGTTGCGTCAGCTAGCAGCCCCTCTTCCGGCACCTCTTACTGACGTTCTAACTGCAGCTCTTCCACGCCTCCTTGTTTAAGCACACCTCATCTGTGGCCCAGAAAGTCACAGGCTGTCCTCATCAACCTCTTCCTGGTGCTGGCCAAGATGGCTGTCCATGGCTCCAGGAGGAAAAAGCTGGATGGGGAGATGCTCTGATCACATCCCCAGGGGATGATCTTGAGGGCAGTGACCACGTAAATGCCTCTGAGGAGCAATGGGTGCTATCTGTGGTTCTCTGCTTGGTGTTCCCCTGATTCCCTTGTTTTTAGCCTTTGCCTTCATTCCCAGTCTTATGTTTGTTATCTTTTGTGGCTCCAAGTATTCACTTGTGTCCCAGGCTTAGTGGTTCCTGCCTGCTAGTTGTGAGAGTGAGCATTTAGTTTTGGGTGGGCCTAGACCTGCTTGTCTCAGTACTTGCAAATGCTATGCAGGGGTCAGCTTTCCAATGTTGTCAGCATAGTCCACATAATGGGTCCAAATACCAAGAGAAACCCTGAGGGTATTAAGAGATACCTTGCCACAAGGAGACTGAAACAAGAGCCAGGTTTCCAAAGCCCCAAACACACTGAGCTGTTTTGAAAAGCTGGCCTCTTATGTTGGTCTTTAAATAGGAGCAGAGCTTTTCTGAAAATGTGGCCCCCCATTGTGGGTGCTGAGTCCTTTTGAGAATCTGGCTCAGGGTGTTAGTGGGTGGAGGAGCTCAAAGTGCTTTGCAGTGGTATTATTATATCTTGTTATGAAAAGAGAAACTGAGGCACAGTGAAGTCACATGACTGCCAAACGATACAGAATGAGACAGCAGCAGAACCAGAATGTATCTGCTGCTTCCCAGTCCTAGGCTCTCTCCACGGGTCTCTATTTCTTCTCATATCTAATTATGCAGTAAAAGTAACATAGATAATCTTCCATGCGCCTGACAAAGTGGTTTTTGCCCCTGAAAGTTGATGTTAGTCTGTAAGGTGCCACTGGACTCCTTGCTGTTTTAACAGATAATCTTCATGAGATTCTCTACATATGGAAACTTATACATTGTTTTATAAATTATGCTAATGTGTAAAAATCCCCAGTAACAAAGTAAATCCATGCACTGGTGATTGCCACATACAAAATTTAACAGATGTCTGACTCCACTGACGTCAGTCTAGTCGCACAGATGGAAGAAGTGCAGAATGTGTAATAGAAGATGCACAGAGTGGATTAGAGGGAATTGAGAACAGAGAATGGCTGGACCCTAAACCCATCCTTTAAACAGAACACCTCTTATTTTACCCATGGGCACGTGCAATCTACAAATTTCAAGCAACTCTGACAGATAAAAACAGCCAGATAAAGCCTAAAAGATGAGAAAAGGATGAGTCCTAGAAAATTGTGGGTACTGAAAAAGCTGCCATCACCACAATAAGTCAGGATCTAACATATCTTCACAGCAATCCTGGGAGGTAGGGCTATGCTACTATCCCCATTTTATAAGTAGGAAACTGAGACATAGAGAGATGTGTCCAAGGTCACAAAGAACTCAGTAGTAGAGCAGGGATTTGACCCCTCACCTCCCACATCTGAGGTGAGATACTTAATTGCTGGGACCTAATTCGAACTACCGTTATTCCTCCTTCAAAGAGGTTTAACGGTAGTTCGAATTAGGAGCTTTAATTCAAACTACCTAGCCTGTGCTGCGTGTAGCCGCGGGCAGGGAGTTCAAACTACGGGGCATTTAAAAATGGCGGCGCCCGGGAACATGCAAATAAAGCCCGGGATATTTAAATCCCGGGCTTCATTTGCAAGTTCGAATGCCTACATTAGCCACCCTAGTTCGAAGTAGGGTGGCAGTGTAGACATACCTTCAGAGGAGATGGGACTCCCCAGCACTGGCACATACTCGCTGTGTCACACAACTTACTGCCACTGAAGTCTATGGCCAGGCTTGCTTTGATTTCCAGGAGAGCTGGATCAGACTCTATTACTGTAGTAATACATATCACCTCCCCGTGCCTCAGTTTACCCTTCTGTAAGTAACTTTGGCAATCCCCCGTGAAGCTGCCAGGGGATGGGGATTACAGGTCTGGGGGCCTATCCGCAACAAGATAACTGCAGGGAGGGAGGGAGGAACGGGACCTCCACAGGTTCTGGTGGCACAGCTGCAAAGTTCCCCTTAAGATCAGCTAAAATCACGCAGGGTGCACATGCGTTACCCTCCCCCTCCCGCCTCACCCCCCACTGCTGAGGCAGCTCCCAGAGCTTTCACTGTACTGGCCCAGGCAGGAACGTGGAGCTGGTGGCAGCTCAGGGCGGGGTGGGGATAAGAGGTGAGCACCCAGGGAGAGGCACTTGAAATAGAAACTCCAGGGAGATGACTCCAGGGAGAGGCATGTGAAATAGAAACCGTGTCTCTTTCCCTTCCCCCTTCCCCTGCCTCCCTTCATGTCCCAGGGCCACTGGTTTGTATCAGGCCTTCTCCACACCCCCGGCCCCTGTGCCATATGCCCCGGCCATGCTGCATCCTCCCTGCTGCTTGTTGGTGGAAGGAGGCAGCTCCTCCATCTCTCTTGCCCCTGCCCTCTTCCCCTCTCCCCATCTGCTGTACCTTCAGCCCAGGCCCCTGCACCCTCGCACCTGAGGCAACATGTGGGGAGGCAGACGGCATCATGTTCCCTTTCTCCAGAATTCTGCCTTCCCTTTAGCACAGAGCTTTCAAAGTGCCAGGTGCACCCCCTCGTTTGAGAAGAATCACCTCCTACCAGGGGCCGTCCGGCCCACTCAGGGCTCTGGCTCGCCATGCTGGGGAAGCCAGGGTGATGCCCAGCAGCCCTGCTTGCCCTGCTCCCCAAGCCGGGCCACCTCCGCACAGCAGGGCAGGAGGCACGGCTCAGAGCTGCTCCTCTGATGTGCTCTTGCCTCCCCCTTGGAAGAGCCCAGTGCTGGCTGGCAATGCCCCCTAGAGCTGCGGAGCTCAGCTGCCATGAGATGGTCCCTGAGGTGCTCGCTTGCCACTGCCCTGGCGCTCCGGGCTTTGCTGCCCAGAGGTGACGCATGAGGCAGTCACGTGACCCCACTTAAAATGTGCCGCCTCCATCAAGGGTTCTGCGTCCTCTCTGCTTCTCACCTGCTCCCCGTGCCTTTGTTCGCTCATTAATCACCTCCCTGGGCACCGGTCCTGCGGCTACACTCTCATCCCATGCCGGCGAGGCTGATTTGCTGGACGCGGGGCCACCTGCAGGGCAGAAGGATGCTTGACACAGCACTTCCGCCATCAGATTGGAAAGCACCTCCGAGCCCAGCCGAGATGCTTCCGAATGGCGTGTTGGCACCTCCGAGGGCCTGGCATGGGGGGCAGACAGTTCTGAGCAATGACTGTTCCTGAAGGGGGTGCCCAAAGCCTGCTGCTGGGCCTTAGCCCTCCTGTGAGTCCGGTATCACACCCAAGGAGCCAGACCCCTGCCAGGTTATGCTCCCGGCGCATCTGTATGCAGCGGTGGAGACGATCCCTTAGCCACGCATTGCTTTTTCGGCAGGCTCAGGTCTTTTCGTGGCCTGTCCCCTTGCGGGTGTGCAGCAGGGTGCGGGGCAGGTGGATTTGTAGCACAGCAGAGAGCATGCTGCAGAGGCAGGTGTGTAGGACAGAGGGGGAAGTGAGTCCGCAGCAGCGGTGGGTGGGGGGCATGTTGCAGATAGTTCCTAGCAGAGAAGGGGTCTGGCTGAGGTCCTGCAGCCAATTCCTGCATTAGTGAAGAACCGTTGAACGGCAAGAGCGTGTGCTTTGCTCCGAAAGGGCAAATGGATTCCGCACACGCTGCTGGGTGACGGACGGAGGGGCCCTGCATATAAATGCCTGGAGCTCTTTTGAGACTGGCCCAGGGAGCACAAAAGCAGCCGGCCAGCGGCACCAGTCCATGTGACAAAGCGTCAGGAGGAAAAAGCCTCGCTCTGAAATAGATTTTTCCCCTCTTTGTTGTTGCTGTGGCTATTTGTTGCCATGGCACCACAATTAGCAGAAGGGGCGAAATGATTCCTGGTTTGACTGCCCTGGCTTCAGTGGAATTACGCCAGGGTTGAATTTGGCCCACGGATTTTAATTACCAGCCGCTAAGGACAAGATCCAATGGGACTGCACTGATTTTATTTTCTCTTAATTTAGTACAGTGCTCTGGATGCAGAATAACTTTTCTGGCTGAGTGTTCTTGGTGGTTATTATTGATTCGCTGTGCCTTGCCACAGGAAGGGCGCGCGCCATGATAGAGACTGCGGGGGTGGCGGGTGTCAGAGCGCTGGTGTCCTATGCCAGAGCAGTGGGTCTGATTCTCCCCTCGCGTACGCCAGGGCGACTCCATTAACTGCCACCATTATTTACACCCTGGTAAATGGGAGGAGAATCCAGGCCCCCTGAAGACGCTCACGGAAGCTTCCCACCGTTAGCTCTAGACACCTTGCAGCAGCAGCTGCCGCCATACGTGCAAAGTGGGGGCTGCCTTTCCTCCCTCTCCATTATCACTGGGCACAGCGCTGTGATGAGTGCAGGCAAGAGGCTCATTTGGCCCCCGGTACCACAGCTCCTGAACCAGAGGTGAAGCCTGAGCAGTAAAAGGAACCAGAGGGTTCGCTGAGTATCCCAGCTGTTATGGGAACTTGACACACAGCCAAGGTCAAAGTGCTTCAGTGGCTGCGTGTTTGGTTTGGGCCGTTACAGAGAACAACAGGCCTGGATCCACACACCCACAAAGCCTGCGAACACCCTGTCTGGAGACTTTGGCCCCAGCTCTAGTTCATACACTTACTAGGATCCAGGGGCTTCCTTCACCTTCTGACCTCTGCAGCACTAATTGCACTGGCCGTGGGACTGGCTTTTGGCCAGCTGAGTGCAGTGTCCACTTGATGATCATACTTGCCTTGCACGCTGCCCGGATTTGGTTTGCTAGAGCTGCCAGCATCACACAGGCGGGTGGGAAAGCAATTGCCTATCAGTTGTTATGTTTAGCTAGCTCAGAGCTGAGCAGCCGTGGCCCTTGGCCTAGCCTTTAGTTATAGGGACGGGCACTAAAGAGGCTAAGAAAGATGAAATGGAGCATCCCAGCCAAGGGCCGCCCTAATGAAACATCTTGGTGGCTGTGTCATGCTCCGTTGCGGGCCAATAGAACTCGAGAACCTGTTGCTGTGTTCCTGTGCCATTCACACGAGCCAGGTGCTGGGGTCACACCAGTTTCACCTGGCCATAGGTGCATCACCTTTAAACAACAGGCCCTCTACCAGCAGAACCATAGGCTTCTCTGCTGCGCTTGCCAGTCACATACCAAATGAGAAGGTCCCAGCAGCAGCGGGGAGAGAGAGAAGACAGCCACACACCCTCGGGATGGACAGAGTGCAGGTGCAATGAGTGACAGTTCATTGAAATCAGGGTGGGTGCCCATTTGCCTCAGTAGAAAATTTGGCCCCCAAAAGCACATGCTTTGTTCATAACGGACATGCAGGAACTCTGCTAAAAGCCGGGACTGCCAAGTAATTGCTTGCAGGGCAGAGAATTGCACTGGAGTGCTGGCAACAACACGCATAGCACAGTTCATCATGAAGAGTCACCGAATGGATCATTCCCCCACTACCGAAAAGCAGCTGCCTCTGTGGAATAGGAACAGGCACCAGCAGCACAGCAGGTGCTGTATGGAACCGGAGGTGACAGAGCTGAGCTCTCATTATTTGGGGTTGCAGATAATCCCCCCTCACTGTTCTCCCCCATTTCCTTCTTCCAAGTAGTCCCTAGATTAGAGAGAGGCCTTTCGTATCATTCACCAATAGCAGTTCATAGACCCCATCTTCCTGACGGCCAAGGCAGATTGGATGGAAGACCAGCCGACTAAATTGGATATCATCAGTACTGTCTCTTTATTGTCTAGAGAGGTTGCTGTTTCATAACCATGGGGCAGAGCAAGTTGGTGTAGCAGCGCATCCTACTCAATGTTGCCTCTAACGTTTTCCATCCCTGAGCGGGATAAATTTTGTTTATCCAAGACATTTGTGGGTGTGCACCACTAATACCTGCTGGCAGTTTTGGGCACTCTGCTACTCAGCTGAACAGCATTTGAATCTCTCCTGAGTGCCCAGCTAAGCGCCTAGCTTACAGGGAACGCTGATCCTACTCCAACCACTCCTACGTGGGTGCAAAGCAGGAAATCAAATCCAGATGACATGCCTATCAGGGCACAATTTTCACAGCC
Source organism: Rafetus swinhoei (assembly GCA_019425775.1). Lineage (NCBI taxonomy): Eukaryota > Metazoa > Chordata > Testudines > Trionychidae > Rafetus > Rafetus swinhoei. The sequence goes on along the minus strand of CM033439.1, from coordinate 9,652,044 downwards.
ACTGGGCCAGCTCTTTTACAGATGTGATGCTTGGATTACTTTCCTAACCCACGTGGGTTCCTTCTAACTGATGTGATTGCAGCGCAGTAATGTAGTTTGTGGGAGAACAAGGTAGGAGGGTACAGCCTCTTCCCGAACAGAGGTGTTTACACTGTTGCCTGTCCTCATTGTAGGAACCAAGCCAGCGGGAAGCAAGGTGTGCAAGTCACTGACCCTTTCTGGGTCTCAGGCACTTGCTATACAGTGGGGATAGCTGGGCTTTCCCGGCCAGGTGAGGTGCCTAGAGATCCTTGAATGAACATGGGTCCAGCTGGGTCTAACAGCTTTGTTAGGGAGTCAAGAGATGAATTGTAACAGGGAGAGCGTTGCTACATCATTCCTCTCGCTCAGAGGGCTCTGGAGAGCTGTGTTGCTCCTTTTTTGTTTCCTTGAACCCTGACTGTGAGAAGCCCTTTTGTTTGTTTGGGATTTGGGCTGCAGGAAGCCCTCACTTGGGTTGTTTGCTCTAGGAGGCTGTGGGGTTCAACCCAGACCAGGAAGGGGCTGCATCGCTGGCTGCCCCACAGTTCTCAATGCTTTACATGCTGTGCTGCTGTCGATCCCTGCCCTGATACCAATGGTCACCTTCTTGCGCAAGAAAAACCCTCTTGCGCAATGCCGTTATTCCTGAAAATAAACAGCATATTTCTCGCACAAGAAGCCTGGGAGTGTAGACATAGCCATACAGAAGTTAAGGTTCTTGCTCCTTTAAAGAGACAGTAACCCAATTTTATTATCTGAACTGGGATTAACAAGCCCTCTGTTTTAATCAAAGCACTGAAGTGGTTTAGAATAAAAGTAAAACAACTTTATTAAACAAGAAGTTGCTGATTTAAGTGTTACCAAGTATGAGAATAAAGAGAGAAAGGGTTGCAAGCACAGTAAAAATAGGCATCTAAGACTAAAACCTGAGTTAACAAACTAGAGTCTCTCGTTCAAAGGAATGTTTCTCACCTAGTCTCTTTTCCCACATGGCTGACCAGACTCTCTACCTTCACAGATCATAAAGCGCTCAGTTTGTGTCTCCTCAAGGGAAGGAATCCATGTTTTTTCTCTCTGTCTTTCCAAGTTCATTGATCCTGCTTCAAGAGGCAGGGAGGCTTCCTGGGGTGCAGTCTCCATCCCCCATCAAGATTGCTAAGTGATCATCTTTCCACACTTGCTCTCCTGACCGCTTTGTTTAGCTTTCTTGTTTGTCTTTGGCCCGCTTTGCTTAATTTACACTGGAGACACACGCGAGACATTCCTCTGTCTGGAACAGGCCTGTCTTACTCATGGCTTGTCAAACACATTTTAAGAATGCATTCCCAGCACATATCGATGTGTCTGTTGTGCATGCAGCACCCATCAATAGTAATGATCTATGAGTTATGAGTTTTCCGGTGAGTTTACATGCCACCTTTTGGGTATCTATCATAAAAACAGTGCTCCAGGCCGCACTGGGTTGCTCTTAGGCTCTGATGCTCACAACAGCCCCCCAGTCCTACATTTGTGGGCTACTCCTCATTTGCTTTGCTCTACCACTTATGCCCAGGCTTAAATTTCCATCTTTAAAGTACATTTTATTACTTTGCTGCATGCTGTTGCTTGGTGGGTTATCACTGGAAGAAGACTCATTTCTAAATGAGAAACAAGCCTGCTATGGGGTGGCATGAGAAGTGACAAGTCCTTTGTAAGCCTCTATACCTCGTTGACTGGGAAATCCTTTTTTGACACCAGGGTTGTAAATAATGAGGCAGGGAAGAGACAGAATCCACAGGGTTTGCTGGGAGAAACATACAGAAATGAATTGCTGCAGTCAATAAGATTCTCAGAGCTCTGAATGAGGATTAGGGAGGAGGAGCTGATCCGGAGCCTACTGAAATCAGCGGAAAGGCTCGTGTTTAGTTCAGCAGGGTTTGGATCAGGCCGTAAAAGAAGCTGCCGCAGCCACCCATATACTGATAAAGGAAACCAAACAAAGACCAGAAAAAGGAGAAATACTAGCGAGGCACTACAAAGTGGATTTGGTTTCAGAAGGAGGGCAGGGAGGAGGAATTAATCCCAAAGGTAGCTCAGATCTAACCTACTCATTTGACTCTCAGGTCTTTGAGGAAGATAAAAGATTTGTGGTTGAGATAATGCTGTAATTCAGACATATAATCCGTACGATGTCAAAACTCAGCAATCGGAATTGTACCTGTCAGGTAGCCCAGTATTTCCATCACACAAGATCCTGCCCTATCAGACGTGTCAGATAAACCAACCTGCTCGGCACAGGTTCCTTCTGAACATTAGATAAACACCCGCAGATACTTTGCAATGAAGCGGCGTGTGGTTGAGCACCCTTGTGTGCTGCTAGAGCAGCCCCTGCTGTCACATGCCGGCTTGCTGCCAACTTCAGACCTCCGTCTCAGCAGGCTGGCAGCATGCAGCTTCCCAGCCCGGATTCCGTGACCCATTCCTATTCGACACAGAACTTAAGCACGTGCTTAAAGCTAAGCTGAGTTAGTGCCTCTGTGCTGAGAGCCACACTGTGCCCATCCTCCCTGTGTGCAGCACAGCTCCCATTGATACCCACTGAGTATGTGCATTCAGACCAAGGGGAGGGGGTGAGTGTAAATGTCAGGCTGGTGAAGGCATACACCTGGCTTGACAGACAGCCTTAAAGACTGAAGACTTCTAACCACCAAACACAGACAGGATGAACATGGGTAGCAGAATTTTCTCCAGGTGCTATGCCAGAGGGCCGGATTCGCCTTTCCAGTTTCACTCCGTGGCTTCATTAGCATTACACCTGATTCACACCAGTGCAAAAATATTGAATGATGACATAATAGCAAAAGACAGTCATATTTTGCACACTCCCTCGTTCTCAGAGTGCAAGCCCTTCCCAAGCATTAGCTACTCCTCCCTTTGCCCCTCAGAGGTTAGGAATCATGATTAGTGGTACTGGGCAGATAGAGAAGCAGGCAGAGGGAAGTAACCAATTTGCCAAAGGCCACAGGAGCAGTCAGTGGCAGGGCTGGGAATAGATCTCAGGTGTTCTTGACTTGCACTTTTGCACTGCAGACTCCTTAGCAAAAGGCTGTTTCATCTATCACAGCCCCTGTCCTGCTGCCAGCCAGCAGGAGCAGGAGATGATGGAAGCAGTTGCTTCCTTTTGTTAATAAACTGTCTAGTCAATTTTTTTTACCACACTCTGGTTCATTATGAAATGTATTCAAGAGACCAAATAACCAATGTCAGGTCCAGTTTATTACTATGAGCCAATATTAATAATATAGTACAGGAAAAAGGCACTATATGCTACCAGTCTCTGGGAAGCCATCTCATGCAGTGTTCATAGAATCATAGAACCATAGAGCTGGAAGAGACCTTAGAAGGCCATCAAGTCCAGCCACCTGTCCAAGGCAGGACCAATCCCAATTAAATCTACCCAGCCAGGGTTTTGTCAAGCCGAGACTTAAACACCTCTAGGGATGGAGACTCCACTACTTCCCTAGGTAACCCATTCCAGTGCTTCACTACCCTCCTAGTGAAATAGTTTTTCCTAATATCCAACCTGGACCTCTCCCACCGCAACTTGAGACCATTGTTCCTTGTTCTGCCATCCACTACTGTGAACAGCCTTTCTCCAGCCTCTTTGGAACCTCTCTTCAGGAAGTTGAAGTGTTGTTACAGTCACCTTACACAGAAGGTGTGTTCCTCAGAGCTATGCTCCTAAAGCCATCTTTTTATGCCCTACTCTTTACAAGTAAAAGGCTCTGCATACACATCATTTGAAACTAGGTTTAGCTAATCTGCTTTCTACCTTGTACCCATAGGGTACCTCTTGTCCCGCAGTTCAGGTACCCAAAGGCATGAAGACACCAACCTGGGTTGGTACTAGGACAGAATGATCCTATGTCTTGTCCTAATTCTTTGGGACATTCCAGTGTGGGCCTGTGAGAGTAACTCCCTTGCTGTTGCTGTGGGGAAGCACGTCTCCGTCTGATCTCAAGAGCTTCCCTACTTGCTCAAGCCAAAACTTACTTCAGTGAATGCGAGAGGTTATGGGATACTTTGCATAAGTGAGCAGGGTTATGTAAAAATCATAGGCCAAATTAGGCTTTAAAACTGCTATAGTATGTGCACTTAGAGCAGACCAATATTTCTACTGTGGGGCTAATACATAATAAGATAGGTGTATGTGCTAGCCAGCATATATTAGTCAGCAGTTTTCTGTGATGGGAGCCTGTACTGGTCCCTTCCTCACCTTCCTAGCAGGGGAGCAGCAATGGGAGTTAGACACCATAGTACCTTTGAGGACCTGGGCCTAAATGCTTCTGCTGAGAGCAAAGCAAGCTCCTGCTTTGACTTCATTTGTGCGCATGGCACTAATGAGTGTCAGTAACAACGGGGTCATGAGCAATGTGCCTTGGGATCGGACAGTGTCATCTGGCAGTCCTGACATTTATTACATTATACTACTCTGTAAACATCCAAAACAACCCCACAAGGCTGTGGCCTGTGGTTTCATAAAATACCCGTGGAACTGCAGCGTTCTGTAGCTAACCTATCAGGGCATTTAGGAACTGCCAGACTGCAGTGGTCCATTGCCCAGTCCCTGGTAGTGGCCAGACCCAGATGCTTCAGAGAAAGGGATAAGAACTCCACAGTAGGCAACTGTGGGAGAATTTGCCTCTAACCTACCTCTCTTGTGTAGTTAAAGATTGGCTCAAGTGCTGAAACTCAAGATTTAATATCCCGTCTGCAGGGTAGGTCATTATTAAGGGTAAAACTCTGGCTGCTCTTAACAGCCATATAAATATCCCTGACTGGAAGCTGCCCTTAACACAAGCCCCACTGGGGTCACTTGGTCTGAAAGTTACCTTGATTTTCAGTCACCTCAGAAATGTCACAGTTTGGCTCACCGGGAGCTGGGAGGCAGCATTGCCATGGATTGTGGAAACTTAAGGCTGAAATGCTTCAGCAAACACAGATGAGGCTGCCCTACATAGCGGGGTGATGTAAGTATCACACAGCTGCCCACTAGTATGTGTGAGTTCCTTTATGATAGTGATTTTTAACCCCGCAGCGCTATGATTACTATCCAGGTGCTACTCCTGATCATTGGTGCCTTGGAGGCAGAGGCTTCAGAGGATAACGTGAGTCAGCAGCCGCGTCTCTTCACTTCACTTCACAAAGGGTCAGAGCTGTTATTTTAAACTTAAAATATTGCTTATTGCAAACAAGATACAAACTTAATAGACAACCCTAACATGCAGACACGAGGCGCACTATGGCACAAGTGTACAAAATTGTATCAGCATCTAGAACACTATAGATGATCATATCATATCCTGCAAAGCTGGGTTTGCTGGGAGTGGAAAATATAAAGACCTATGACAAGTCAGATGTAAACCAAAGTCTGAATGGGGTGGTAACTGTCCTCTGGCTCTGCAGCAAAACATGCCCCCAGCAGACATGGTCAGTATGTTCCTAAGCTGGCTGAGATAAAGGAGGTAAAGTGTAAATATTGGCTGCTCAGGTTGAGCTTGTTGACTCCATTGCACAATTGACTTTAGGGCTCAGAGCTCTTTTATCTAATTAAAGCAGCCGTGGCAATTACTGAGTTTAAATTCACAACAGTCGGGCTAGAGCTTAAGCTTACGTAAACTGGCATAGCGACACGGACTTCTGTGAAGCTATGCAGATTGACCAGACCTGAGGATCTGGCCCCGTTATGCTCGTGTCCTTCTCATCCTTCGTCCTTCAAACTCTTGTTACCAAGGCCTGCAGCTGCTTTTACGCCTTTCACTGAAGAGGCTGTTATGCTAAGAGAGTGAGTCATTTGTGGGTCTGATTATCCTCCAGCTTCGCTGTATCCACACAGCAACACGTTGGTGGAGATCTGCCATCTCCTTCAAAGCCATCCACCTGCGTGATTGCCAGAACACCTAGAGCATCCCATTCATCGGGTGAGGGCCATCGCTGCAATACTTGGCTGTGCTTCTCCATGCTACTGAAAGTAGTGCAGGCAAGAGAAAACCAGACAAGTTATGGGATAGGGTGGAAAGAATCACAGAATTTGACCCCAAGGCCCAGAATTCTGGTAGGGTTCCATTAGGTATCCCAGGGTATGTCTAGACTACATGCCTCTGCCAACAGAGGCATGTAAATTAGACACACCGACATAGTCAATGAAGCAGGGATTTAAATATCCCCCGCTTCATTCAAATAAAAATGGCCTCCCGCGTTGTGCGGCTCAGCTGATTGTCGGCTGCGCGGCAGTCAAAGGCGGATCAGTCGACAAGGAAAGCCTTTGTTGGCCGATCCTGTAAACCTCGTTTCACGAGGCATAAGGGATCAGTCGACAAAGGCTTTCCTTGTCGACTGATCCATGTCGTGACTGCCACGTTGTGCCGACGATCAGCTGAGCCAGCACAATGTGGTGGCCATTTTTATTTGAATGAAGCGGGGGATATTTAAATCCCTGCTTCATTGACTATGTCGGTGTGTCTAATTTACATGCCTCTGTCAGCAGAGGCATGTAGTCTAGACATACCCCCACAGTCCACCACAATAAACAACCCCTAATGTATTGAGCCAAATGGCAGAACATTATGCCCTAGGAAATCTGCCCAGAATGCTGTGTGCTTATTGCCAAAAAGCGCTGTAGTTTGTGGATCTGGTGGTTGACAAGGGTAGTGGCTGCTGCAGACAGAGCATTGTAGCTTTGTTCTATCTGTCTAATTCTAAGGGGTAGGGGAAAAGATGCTGAGAAAGACAAGGCCTTCTCCAAATTTCACATTCTTCTGGGCTCTGTTCTCAGGTGCACTCAATTTATGCTTCGCACAGCTCTGCAGAGTGGAGTGGGCAAGGAGAGGGAATAAGGGTTGTTGAGGAAAGAGTCTATACCTCCTTTCTGTTCTCCTGCCCCTGGTTGGAGGAATCAGATTTGTCCCTTTAGGGCAACTTTCCGGCTGCTTTGGGGTTGTGATACAGTATGGAGCAACAAGGTCTGGGACCTAGGAGCCCTGTACAGTTAATTAAAAATATATTTGCTGATTTACTTTAGATTAATAAACCAAAATATAGAAATCCGATTTTTTAACCATTCGCTACTGGTAGTTCACAATGTTTTGCATTTCTCTGAGCTTGAAATGCAGGAAAATACGCTGGTCAGTGTCATCTTTGTTTCTAGTTTATGTCCCACTCTAATGCTCATGTAGTAGAACTTTTGGGTTGGGAAAAAAAACAAGGTGAATATTTAAATCCACCACTCCCCCTAAAAATGTTTTTTATTCTATTTTAAATATTTTTCCTGAAAAAAAGATTATTAGGTTTTGCAAAACTCTTCCTCCTGTTTAAATGAATGTCTTAAACTAAAGTAATAATTTCTAACCTAGGGGGTGTGTGTGTGTGTGTGTGTGAAGGTTTGTCTGTTTTTTGCATAATCAAATCCACTGTTGTCTCCCCCAGACTCTTAACTCCTCTGAGTGTTGCATCATTCCCCATGAGTCAAAGGATGATGATGTATCACTTAGAGGAAGTGCTGTAAATATTTGATGACATCCTATCAGAACAAAAGAAGTGAAATCATGTAACCAGTAACATTACAACCTAGCAGGATTGACAGGCTCAGTCCCTTATAAAAATTCTACAGTTATAATGCAGATCACCATGGGCCAAGTTCACCTTTAACCTTTACTATGAAGCACCTTTAAACTTACTGTAAAGCATCATCATTGATTTAAAAAATAAAACAGATGAAGTTCAGGAAACAAAGCTTTAAAACACCCCAGAAGTGGCTGACCTGTGACTGTGAGCATGTTTGGTTTCTTGGGAGCTGATCCTGCAAATACTTACTCATTCAACCAGACGTTATATGCACGAGTGACCCCATTGGTTTTCAACAGGACTTCTCTTGTAAGAACTGCTACTCATGTAAGCAGGAGTTTGCAGATTTGGGCCCCTGCTATGAATCATGGGCAGCTGGGTCACTGGCCATCCAGGGAGGCTAGCCCCTGACCCCTCCCCTTCTGCCTATGACCCATCCCCTTATGCCCCCTTCCACACCCCTTTTACCCCCCAGCAGGACCCAATGCACCCTCACTGCAGCTCCCAGCCCCAGTGCCAGACAGCTGAGCTCCAACCCGGTGTTTCCTTCAGCCAGGCCTGGAGCTCCAGGCAAGCAGTGCATCCTCAGCACCAGGACTGGATACAGTCCTTAGAACCATTTGCTGCCTGTGTCCTTGCGGGAGGCAGTCCGGCCAGCCCCAGCCAACCCAGGCCAGCCAGGGCAGAGTGCTGGGAACAGCAGGAGGGGGCCTGGCTTAGGGGCGAAGCATGGGTGGGGCCGCGGTAGGCTGCCTTGGATGGCACAGCCTCCCCCAGCCTACGAATGTAAATTCTTGAGATAAATATAATTCTTGTGTGTCTTGAAATTCAAATTTCAGTTGACCCTAAATAATAATACTTTGCTCTTCTAGGGTCTAATCCAGCTTCCACTAAAACCTAAAGCAATTAATACAGGGAATGCCTCTGGCCTGTGATATGCAGTAGGTTAGACTAGATCATCCCAATAGCCTCTTTTGACCTTAAAATCTATTAAGATATTGCCAAGTCTCCCTTTCCTATGCTATTCCTATGCTGAAGGGTAAGGATAGGATCCAGAGTGACCAAGACAAATTTGGAGGATTGGGCCCAAACAAATTTGATGAGGTTCAACAAGGACAAGAGCAGAGTCCTGCGCTTAGGATGGAAGAATCCCAAACACTGTTACAGGCTGGGAAACAACTGGCTAAGCAGCAGTTTTCCAGAAAAGGAGCTAGGGATTATAGTGAATAAGGATATGAGTCAACAGTGTGCCCTTGCTGCCAAGAAGGCTAATGGCATATTGGGGTGCATTGATAAGAGCATTGCCAGCAGACTGAGGGAAGTGACTATTCCCCTCTGTTCCGCACTTGCAAGGCCACATCTGGAGTATTGTGTCCAGTTTGGACATCCCCACTACAGAAAGGATGTGGACAAATTGGAGAGAGTCCAGCAGAGGGCAACAAAAATACTAGGAGGCTGGGGCACGTGACTTAGGAGAAGCTGGGGAAACTGAGGTTATTTAAGCTGCAGAATTGAAGAGTGAGAGGGGATTTGATAGCATCCTTCAGCTACCTGAAGGGATGTTCCAGAGAGGATGGAGAGAGGCTGTTCTCTGTGGTGACAGATGACAGAACGAGGAGCAATGGTCTCAAGTTGCAGAGGGGAAGGTCTATGTTGGATATTAGGAAAAACTATTTCACTAGGATGGGGGTGAAGCACTGGGATGGGTTACTTGGGGGAGGAGGTGGAATCTCCATCATGGGAGATTTTAAAAGCTTGGCTTGACAAAGTCCTGGCTGGGATGTTTTAGTTGGGGTTAGTCCTGCTTTGAGCACGGGGGTAGACCTGATGATCTCCTGAGGTCTCTTCCAACCCTAATCGTATATGATTCTGTGACAACAATGGAAGGCTGGATACAGTCCTTATAACCATTTCTGCCTATAAATGGGAAAGCCCTTTGCAAAAGAGGGTAATGCCCCTGTTTTACAAAAGGGGAAACTGAGGCACACAGCAGCAAAGCAATTTGTCCAAGATCATGTAGCAAGTCAATGGCAGAGCTAGGACTAGAACACATGTTTTTCTACATCTCAGTCTAATGACTATGCTGCCCAGCACATTAGGTGGAGTTGTCTGAGTGTGCCTATGAGACTTGTTTCATTCATATATTCCCACTTTTGGAATCGTAAAATCAGTCAGTGGCTTTTTCAAATGTTCTAAAACCAGGCTTCAGTGCAGCATTTGCTAGAGTGTATTTCAGATCTTCACAAGCCCCACCATGAGAATCCTGCCAGTATGGCTGGAGCAAAGTCACCTCCTCTGTTCTATAATTCAGGAAAGGGCTGGCTTTCATTTTTAAAGCACTGGAGCAAGTGATTGATGAAGCGCTATTTTTGGAGCAGAACAGAACAAGAGGAAATTGACTTATTCCTCTTGCAATCTAGTTCCAATGCCCCTGGAGGCAAATTGCCTGCCTCAGTGTAGCTCGCTGATCCTTTTCTGTCAGGGATGATCTAGATGGTGCTTGGTCCTGCCATGAGTGCTGGGGACTAGATTTGATGACCTCTCGAGGTCCCTTCCTGTTCTGTGATTCTAGCAGATCCTTTCAGCCAGGCAAGCCTTGCCCTGCTTTGAAGCTGGTTCAAAAAAGGCTTCTCTGTGTGAAATCAGGATTGGACCTGAAAATAAAGTGAAAGTCTGGAGGCAATTTGCGGGGCGGAGGAATCCTGCTCCCTAGTCAGGTATTTGAACTGAAGTCCTGTTTGGATCATGTTGCTGATCTATTAATTAGGTATTCTTTAGAGTTTCCAATTTAAAATGCCATGATCTGGCAGGGTTCAGCTACCTCTAGATTAGAACTGTCATTAGAGTGAGGACCTTGGCAGGCTTCACATTTGGAAAGACCCTTTCAATCTGTGATATTGTCATTAGCTCAATAAGCAATATCACAAACATTAGAAACCAGCAAAGTAGACTGAGATCGTACAAAACAACCAGCATTATATGCACACTGACATCATCCTTTAGGGACCCAAACCAGCAAGATAGAGGGTCTACAAATAGTTCTATTGCTGGCATGCCAAGAAATGCCCACAGCTTAGGCGTAGGTCAGCGCGTGGGCTAGTGAGTCACCCTCCTTCATCTCGGTGGGCCACAAGATTGTCCCCATCAGCTGAAGGTGTGTGTGTGAGGGGAGACGGGTGGTCCTAGGATCCTTACCAGCATGCTATCCCTGGAACTCACTGAGGTTTTATCAGCATATAATGAGCAGGTGTCTAGTTACATTTAATACCACCAGCTTGGCAGCTAGGAGTGAGAAGGATTTTGCTATGTGCTATGTTTGCCTTTCTCCTACTGCAGTCCAGAGCTTTCTGAAAAAGAACAGGGAAGATGGGGGTGAAAAGAGAGCTCTACTTCTCTGCCCCTCTCCAGCCTGTGTTTTTATGCAGTCCTCCCTGTGAATGACTACAGTGCCTGCTTCTTCTGCTGCTCATGTGACCTGATCTTGCACTACTGAGATCAAATCTCACTACTGAGATTTAAATTATCACTAATTTAAATGGAGCTGAATTAGAACCTTTAGATTTGTCAGGCAGCAGCATCATGAAATTGATATGATTTTTGTCCACTGTGGCTACTGATATGGTCCTGAATAGTAGGAGTGACATTGACCAAACCTTTGGTAATTTGTCTCTTCTGCTACTGCTCTCAGATAAATCTGTGAGCAGCTGTAGAGATTCTGGAGCTGCCTGTCTGCAGACTCAGGAAGACAGTGTTGCTTCTGTTTACATCTACATGGTTAGGCAGCTAAATCCCTATTTGATCCCCGTGAGAGTTGTGAGGGCTCATGTCATTCCACTTTGCAGATAATGATGTCTTCTTAGGGAAGGATTCCCCATCAAGAGTGGATTTTTAATGCCCTGATGTTATCCTCTAATACAAAGTCTACAAGTGACATCTGAAAAATCACAGGGAAAAAAACCGACAATTAAGTATCTTCACTGATGGGACCTGGATGACTCCAGTAATGGGATACAGAGGGCTTATCTACTCTTGAAATGCTACCGCGGCATAGCAGCTGCCTTGCTGTAGCATGTCAGGATGTGTCTAAACTCTAGACTACAGGGTTTTTTTGGAAAAACTTCACCTGCGTCTAGACCTCAGCTGCATTCTTTCGAAAGTAAATCGAAAGAATGTGGCAGTTTTTTCAATCATAGTAAACCTCATTTTACGAGGAATAACGCTTTTTTTTTAAGTACTCTTTCGAAAAAAGGCGCTATTGAATGCAAACTGTGCTTTTTCGAAAGAGCATCTAGACTCTCTTTGGAAAAAGCGGCTCGCTTTTTCAAAAAATCTGCTTGTAGTCCAGATGCTTTCTTTCGAAAGAGGCCTGTAGTCTAGACGTAGCCTCAGCGTAGACACTCATGGAAGGAGTTCTCCCTTTGGAGTAGTTAATCCACCGCCACACGAGGCAATAGTTAGGTCAATGGAAACATTATTCTACTGGCCTAACGTTATCTACATGGGGTCTTAGATCAGCTTAACTATGTTGCTTGGGGTGTGCTGTAACTGAGTCAATTGAATTTTCTAGTATAGACCGGCCTGGAGTCTCTCACCACAAAAGTACCAGCCCAGATATAGGTATGGGTCACCAGAGACCTGAAAGTTGCTGTTATCTCTTAGTCTTTTCTGTGGCTTATGCCTAATTGGATGGTTTCAACACTATTTCTGATGCCCCATTGCCACACGCATCTGGTAGCCTAGGCGGGGGAAGGCTTTGCCTTCCCAAACCTCCAGGCATAGCCCTGCCCACACTCCGCCTCCAGAACACCTGCTGTAGGCATTCTGGGGGTGGAGTGTTGCTGCCCCCAGTGCCCACCCTCCCTGTGCTCCGGAGCGGGCAGGCTGTAGCCATGCGGCCTCCTCTGTCCCCCAATGCTCCAGAGAGGATGGGGGGCACACGCATGCTCACCCCCTCCCGTCTCTTCCCCTCCCTGTGGGGGGTGGGCACACACTCAGTATGCTGCCCCTCCTCCTCCCTGTGAGAGGTGGGGCCTCAGCGGGGAAGGGGTTGTGGTGGGGCTGTGCGCCTGCCTCCCTCAGCCCCATTAGCACCAACCACCCATGCCCATTGTCCACATTAAAAAAAATGTCAACTTTGTTGGCAGCCTCAGCTGAGAGACCATGAACCTACTGGATACAGAAACCAAAGTAGCCTCTCACTCGTGTCTCTGTGCGGAAGGGGTTGTAGCACCTCCAGGCATAGCTAGGTCATGATTAGTGCTTGTTTGCACAGCCCCTGCTATGGTCTGGTTAACCAGAGAGCTAACATGTCCTGGGCCGCTAATCTAGTACCACATTTCCTACTTCAGAATATTCAGGTAAATTCTTACCAAAGCTGTATTGTTCTAGAGACACCAAGAGCATATTGTGTAGCTATTGGGCCAAACTCTGAACTGGCATAAATGGACGGGATCCATTATTACCATGCCCACTGAATGCAATGCACTGAAAATGCAGCGTTTTATTATCTAGCAAGCTTCGTTCTTAGTTCTCTTTAAAGATTTTCAGTCTTAATGCAACACTGAATTGCATCTCAACGTGGTGTCTTGCTGAGCTCTTATTACCTCAGCAGCAACTGAGAGGCAATGAATTATTTAGGAACAGCCAGCTCCTTCATTAATTTTAATAAACTTTATATTTTCCATGGTGGCCTCTGAGACAGGGCAGTGCCACTTGCTGAGGTTTGAAGTGGGCCTGTTATTTTATGGGTCGTCTAGGTGCACTCTTCCTTTGGGTTCAATTTTAGCCATGTAACTGGAGGGTAGGCCAGAGAGGATAGTCAGTATTGAGTCTGTTCTTCACGCAGATTAGCAATAGATTAGTAATAAACAAGCCTTTGGGCCAGGACCTCTGCTGGTATAGCTCTGTTGAAGCCACTGAAGCAATGTGGATTTAAACTAGATGAGACTGTAGTCCTTTACCTTAATTTTAGGCCTTTCATCCCAAAGGATTCCAAAGTACTCTATGAATTGTGGGGTCGCATTCTGCTGTCTCACTCATGTAACTCCACTGGCATCAGTGACCTGTTCTCTGACGTGAGGTCAGAATCCAGCTCTGCAAATGCAGGAATGACTTAATTCACTGAGGCTATGTCTACACTGCAGGCTTCTTGTGCAAGAAGCTTTTTGCAGAAGAGATCTTCTGCAAAAACTTCTTGCACAAGAGCGCGTCCACACTGCAAAAGTGCATCGAAAAAGCAATGTGCTTTTGCGCAAGAGAACATCCAGACTGCATGAAACGCTGTCTCGCAAGAAAACTCTGATTGCCATGAACAGAATGGGCACCAGGGCACCTGTGCTTCTTTCGATAGGCTGGTTTTGTGCAAAAAACTCTGTTTCCTGTCCACACATACTTTTTGCGCAAGAGCTCTTGCGCAAAAAGGAGTTATTCCTCATAGAAAGAGGAATACCTATACTGCAAAAAACCCTCTGTTCTGTTGATTCGCTGTACATTTTCTTGCACAAAAACTCACTTGAGGTGTGGACGCTCTGTGAGTTTTTGTGCAAAACCAGCCATTTTTGCGCAAAAACTCTACAGTGTAGATGTAGCCTAAGAAATAGCATCTGCAGGATGGAGGGTGGACACCAGCAGCCAGTCTGCAAACCCTCCACAGGTAGGGAACTATCCACCATTGTCCGTACACCTTCTCTTACAAAAACTGCTGTTGGATTTTGAACGCCCACACAGAGCAATGGGGACTGTGGCATTTAAGATCCCTTACTCCCCCTGTGGTTAATATATGTTGGGTGAGATATATGCCCCCTTTTGTATATTATTGCTAATGCATATGCATGCCAATGCTGTGTGTACATTCTACCCAATCATCCTCTTTGCCTCATGATAATACATTTCTTTATACTGTGCAGTAGCTCACACAGTAACCTGAAAGCAGATGTACATACATTTACATTTCTCTTGAGCAGCTCTTTGTCAAACTCACGGCACGTCTACACTGCAGGGTTATTTCAAAATAACTGACGTTATTTTGAAATAACAAAGTGCACATCTACACAGCAAGCCGTTATTTCGAAATAATTTTGAGCTGGAGGACTTCTTACTCTGACTCCTGTAGCCTTCATTTTACTAGGAGTAAGGGAAGCTGAAGGAAGAGTGTTCTTCCTTTGACTTCCTGCTGTGGAGACAAAAGCCGAATTAAGCTATTTCGATTTCAGCTATGCAATTGATGTAGCTGAAGTTGCGTAGCTTAATTTGACTTTTGCTTTGCAGTGCAGACGTGCCCTCAGTGAGGTATTTTCTGACACCAATATGAGCCATTTTTAAGCTGTATAAGAATCCATAATCTACATGAATTCCCTTTAACAGCATCAGACTGTGTGCTGACTTCTAGTTTCTGGGTCAGCCATACATGCCATCTTACAAATGATTCCACACTAGAGCATGGCCTCTTTACTATGGTTCCCCTAAATTTATCATATTGTGCCAAGCAGTGTAAATCATATTCACCTCTCTATGCCTCTTCCCCCTCTTGCCCTATTTAGATTGTACATTGTTCAGGGCAGGCACTGTCTCTCCCACAGTATTTGTAGAGTGTCAGGCCCTGTTTTGATTACTACATGCTACTTATTAGCATAGCTAAGAATGGGAATACCTAGGTTCTATATATCATTTTCCTCAGTTGACCTCAAAGAGCTTTAAAAAAGAGGTCAGTGTCCTTGTGCCCATTTTACAGGAGGCGAAACTGAGGTGCAGACTGTGATGGAAGCGACTTGCCCAAGCTGACCTGGCAGGTCAGTGGTAGGATCACTTCTCTCAGGTCCCAGGCTGGTGCTCTGTCCACTAGACCAAACAAAATACCCACTATGTCTACAGGTAACTGATTTGGAAATATCATGGCCATAGCATAGTCACATTAGTAAGCAGAAATCTTCTAATCCTCTATATTTTTCCATACATACTGGGGTGTGGAAATGAATTACTGGGGGGATTCAGGGAACAGAGGAGCTGGATGTAAAACCTTTAGGGAGATTTAAGCCCTATTAATAGAAGCTTTCAAATCCAATCTGCAAATTTCCATATGAATATTTAAATGTGTCAGTGGTATGGGGCCTAATGAATATGCCATCAATAAGCTACCCAAAGCAGAGCAGCTCATCCCTCCATTTGACAGTGAGAGTCTGCTTGATTGATAGATCAAAGACAGACTTTGCTAAAGGGAATTCTGGCCTCAGAGCTTGGCACATTAAAGAAGAGCACCTAATGGACAGAAATAGCAATCTCCTGTAGTCAGTGAGGTGTGTATATATATATATATCTAAAGAATAGTCAGAGATTATAATTCCAGAGGGACCATTTTGCACGGGAGTATCACATCCTGTATAGAAGTGTTTCTCAATCTTTTTTTATAAAGTACCCCTTTTACAAAAAAAATTATGTGTACCTCCAGTACCTACAGTTTTCAGACACACACAATTTTTTTCTACCATTGCAACACATTTGTTTAAACAACTTAATTGTAGCCGGATGGGCAATGAGATTTTTGGGTGTAAAAAGTACAAAAATAATAAAGCCCTGTAAAACTTAAAACAAAAATTCAGTTTTCTCCAAATTTCAGTTTGTTGACGTACCCCCCAGACTTCTCTTGAGTACCCCTAAGGGTACTCGTACCAGTGGTTGAGAAACACTGCTGTAGACTACAGGCTGTAGAATTAATTCCTGATTGAACCAGAGCAGATCTTTCAGAAAAACATTCAACCAATTAAAAAACGTCCAGAATCCATCACAACCTGGGGTAAGTTGTTAATTAGCCTCAGTTACCAATTTGTGCATTATTTAGGCTTGTCTACACCTAAACTGCTGTATCAGCGTAGCTGCAGCATTTCAATGTAGCCACTCACTGCAGTGACCAAGAAGTGATAGGTAGTTGATGGAATTCTTTTATCAGCCTAGTGCTGTCTACACCAAGGGATTAGGTCACTTAACTACCTAAGTGATGTGGATTAACCTGGGTTAACTTAATGTGTTAGTGTTGACCTCGCCTTAAAGACTGCATTTGTCTAGCTTCAGCATCTAGCCATTGGGCCTTGCTAGGCCTTTGTCTGTTAGATTAAAGAGCCCTCTTCTGCTTCCCATGTAGGACATACCGATTGCGATTAAGCCTCCCCCTAACCTTCTCTTTTATGAACTAACTAGATTGAGCTCTTTGAGTCAGTCACTCTCAGGAATGTTTTCTAATCCTTTAATCATTCTCATGGCTCTTTTCTGAACCCTCTTCAATGTTTCAATCGCCTTCCTGAACTGTGAACACTAGAACTGGACACAGTATTCCAGGTAAAATAACTTCTCTGCTCCTACTCTAGATGCCACCGTTTACACATCCAAGCACGGCATTGGGGTACTCAGAGGTGCCAGCAGGCTCTTAATACATTTAAAAAGCAGAGGCGCAGGGTCTGATACTGGGCGTGAGCTGGGAATCAGCTGATAACCAGCTTGTGCTCAGTCCCCGCTACCCCTCTGCCTCCCACGGAGACAGTGCTAGGGGGAACCAGCTTTTAAGCTGGCTCCCCCCAGCACTGGCTCCTGCTCCCCCACCCCACTTTCTGCCTCTATCAAAGGCAGCAAGGGGGAAGGGGAGAAAGCAACCAGTCAAGGGACTAGTCGACTAGTGGCTTACATCACTAGAACACAGTCCTGTTTTCTGGGCAGCTGACAGACTTTGCTGGGCCCGGGGCAAGGTGGGGAAGGGACCAGTTCTGGGAGCCCGGAAGGAGTGGGGCCTTTGGCAGAAGGGGTGGGGCTGGGGACTAGCCTCCCCCAATCAGCCCTTCAGTGCCACCTGGTGTGTGCCACCTGGGGCTCCGGCCACAGCTGTTGTCACTGTGGTGGTGACCGGGAGCCCCAGCCCCTTTTAAATCACCAGGCTCTGAGGCAGCAGTCCCCTTTTTCCCCTTCTCCCCGACACCTGTGAGCAGGCCTGCCTGTTTTCCACCTGTCCTTTCCATTCTTGCTGGTATGGAATCCCCACCGAGGACTATCTTCATTGGGCATTTGAGGATCTCTTTGTGGGCATGCTTGACTGTCTTACGGGGTGGGCTGAGCAGCCACCCACTGTTATATCCCATACAGGTCTGTATTGCACTCGGCCTACCTGCTCTTCAGAGATATTTTCTGCAGTTTCCATAATGAGAACATGCTAATGACTGAAAACTTCTAACTGGGTGAAAATGTTCCTGGCCCTCTTCTCTCTGGTGATCACCGTCTGCTCCTCCTCTTCTTCCTCCAGCCATGTAGAATGCCTCCTGGTCCTCTTGTCTCTCGTGGTTATGAACTGTCAAGCCTCTGTTCTAATAACTGGAATTGAAAATTTAT
Source organism: Rafetus swinhoei (assembly GCA_019425775.1). Classification (NCBI taxonomy): domain Eukaryota; kingdom Metazoa; phylum Chordata; order Testudines; family Trionychidae; genus Rafetus; species Rafetus swinhoei. Next base: position 9,634,056 of record CM033439.1, on the reverse strand, counting down.
CCTAGTTGTAAGCCTAATGGTGGGACAGTGGATAAAAGTTAATTAAATGTCACAATTATTTGTAGCAATAAATGTTGATGGAAAAAGGTTCAAAATTAGGAAGACTGAATTAGTCTGAAGCAAAAAGCATCCTGATATAATTTAAGGACTGTGTTAAAGTCATGCCTGATAAGAGAAGTGTGGGACTGGAAATCAATGAGCCAAAATTGGTTTGCTGAAAATGAGGCCTAATTGCTGGACAAAATACAGTAGACTTCCGATAATCTGGAACCTATGGGATTTAGATGGTGCCGGATTATCAGATATGCCGGACTATCAGGAGGTACTATAAGCAGGTTATATATATACTGTATACATTATATACTGCATATAAAGTGTTCTTAACCCTTTTATTGTACATACTGTATACAGTATACTGTAATGTTTTAGGTTTTTAAGCCTTTTTACCCTTTTTGCTCAGTTCAGCTGCTGCCGCTGTTACCTTGTGACTCATTTTTTGCCGAAGCTCACTCACTAGGCTCTTGCCATTTTGATGCCGGACTATCAGGAGTGCCGGACTATTGGATGCCGGACTATTGGAGTTTTACTGTAATGAGGGGGAGAGTTATTCCACTCACCACTCCCTTCCTGAGTCCTCCAACAGAGGCTTTGTGGGAGCAAATTAGCAGATGCACATGCAACAACTGCTGGCTGAGAGGGGGCAGGAACAAGCTCTACCAATTTGGCTGTCATTCCCACTGTCTCCAGCGTCCTTGGGAGCCGCTGAAACACCTTTGGGCCTTTGGTGTCCTTTTCCTTCCCCACCATATTTCTTCTCTTCCTGTTTTCTGTTTAATTAATGGTTTAGCAAACTGAGATTATATTTTGTAATGCTGCTGTGAGCACATGACTAGAAAGGCATCTAAAAGCAATCCCCTAACTTGGCCAGCACTTGTACAAGTTTGCAAGTCTAAGAGCAGATAAGGTTGTGTGTTCCTCTAGCAGCGACGTTTCTCTGCACTTTGCTGTCCTCTCTTCAACCCACCTCTCAGGACTGCGTTCCCAGCCTCTTTCTAGGCTACCTATGTAAGTCTTTCTGGCTCTGAGGAAAATCACTCAGCCATAAACTGGTTCACATGAAGCACCATTTTCAGTCCGTTCTGGGCTCTATTTCTTCCATATTTCCCTGCTCTGGTATAAGATCACTGGTTCCCCTGTAATACCCAGCTTCCTGCGGAACCTCGGTTAGGGCCTTGCACAGGGGCCTATCGACTTCTTGTGGTTCTGCTTCTCAGACTGGTGTCCCTCACCCCTTTTGTAAGGTACAGGTATCCGTTAAGCTATGACAGCCTCCTTAGCCTCACTCCCTCGGGCTGGAAATCAGGTAATTAATTATGGCAAAGGTGTAGCTGGCCCTATCTCCCTTTAAAGGAGCCAGTCATCCAGTGATTGGGGCATATTAATAACTTTGTCCCCATTTATTCCACTGCAGTTAATACAACACCTCATCTCTGCTTTCCTTGTTTCCAGACACTTCAATCGGGTTGGTGCTGTTTGACTGTCCCAAAGCTCCTCAGCCTCTCTGATACCCCATAGAGTTTGCACTTCCCCTTCTAGATCACAGATCTTTTCTATCCGCACAGCCGCTGGCTTGGGGATGGGGAAGAAAGGAGCTTTCTGAATTTGGGCAGAAAGGAAAACATGACACACCCATTGCTGGTCACAACCACTATCCCATTGCTGGCCACCACACCCATGAGTGTAGAAGTGTGCTTAGAAACTCAACCTCACAGCCTCCCTTTCTGAACTTTCTGGAACACTGCTGTTTGCTGAAAGGAGACAGAGAGATTTTATTAACACAAATCCTAGTACAGCAGACTTCCGATAATCCAGCATCTTTGGGACCCAGGGGCTGCCGGATTATCGGATATGCCGGAGTATCAGGAGGTACTCCGGCAGGGGGGCTGTGACGGGTCGGGTGGGGAACGGCGCGGCGTGGGGCAAACCAGGTGCCGGTGAGGAGCGGCGCTGCGGGACCAACCCGGCAGCACCCCAGCTGCTCTGCCCCACGGCTTCCCCAAGTCCGCCGCTGCTGAAACTGACCAGCGGCAAACTTGGGGAAGCAGCAGAGCAAAGCAGCTGGGGTGCTGCCAGGCGCCGAGCAGGGGGGTGGGGGGCGGTGCTGCGGGACCAACCGGGCAGCACCCCAGCTGCTCTGCTCTGCTGCTTCCCCAAGTCCGCCGCTCGTCAGTTTCAGCAGTGGCAGCAGCTGGGGTGCTGCCAGGCACCAAGCAGGGGGGTGAGGGGCAGCGCTGCGGGACCAACCCAGCAGCACCCCAGCTGCTCTGCTCTGCTCTGCGCCACTTCCCCAAGTCTGCAGCTGGTCAGTTTCAGCAGCAGCAGCAGCAGCGGACTTGGGGAAGCCCCACAGAGCAGCTCCAATTGTCCGGCTGGCCGGAGCACTTCTGGGTTCCAGTTGGTGCTGGACTATCGGGAGTGCCGGACCACTGGATGCCGGACAATTGGAGTTTTACTGTACTTGTGAATATTCAGACTTGACAGATGGGAACTAGTAAGTGATTAGTACATGTGGGTCAGGTCACGTAAGAAAGTTTTGTGAAGCTGGGTACTTTAGTGGAGTAGTGACTGAGATTCATATATCAGGAGCCATGGGTTCAAATCCTCACTGGGTTGCTAATGCCTGTACTGAGCTATTGTGTTAAGTGCTTTACTAACACCACTGGGCAGATGTGGAAAAGGAAGCTGGCAGTTCAGCCTTACCCTTAGTCCAAAACAGATTAAGAACATTACACATGGTTGGTACTGCTGGAGCTTGGGCAATCACACCCCTTCACTGAAGCTGTTGAGTACAAGAGTCACGTTTCAATCATGCTAACTGATGGAACGGCAGGATGCCGTTTGCTAGTGGCAGCTGAAACAATGGGAAAACCACCAGCCAAGGACTAGACTGTATGCCGTATGGGGCCATACGATCCAAGGCATTTCCCTGGAGCATGAAAACAAAACACAGATTGTATGTCTGAAGGGATGGAGATTGATTTGATTGCAGCCGCGTGTCCGTGTGTGAGAGAAAGTAAGAAGCAGAAGAAACACCACAGAGAAGGGAGCAAGGAAGCTCCAGAGCAAAGAAACTGCCTCCTGCAGTTTGATTTCTCCAGTGTTCAGGGACACAGAAATTTATGCAGATTCTCTGTAAATAGCCAGGACTGCATCAAAGAATTACCTGACCCCATCAGCACTTCATCCTCCTGATGCAAACAATCCACAGGACCCCAGAATCAGCTAATCTCTGGGGCAAGAGCATTCCATGGCCCAGGACTGAATTAGAAAGGGGGTTGCAGTTCAGTTCTGAGAGGAAACCCACTGTGATCTTGTCTCATCTCAGTGTTAAGGAATGTTAGGTCTGTCAGTGACGGACAGGAAGCCTCACAGGAGAACCCCAGGAAGGGGTTGATGATTCAGCAGGTGGCATCTTTCGTCAGAGTCAGTACTGAAGCAGTGCTCCAGACATGTTGCTGGGAAGCACTGTGCTGCTAGTGGTGCTGTCTTTATGCTCAGACTTAAAACCCTCTTTTCATGCTCCAGTTTTCACAGAAGTGGTGTTTGGCCCTGGGTCCCAGTCACATTCCAATTTACTTGATTAACAATCCCCTTGTTACAAGCTGCAGTTGGATATGATATTCTTCTCCTCTCATCCTGAACTCTTGCCATGTTCCACTCTAGAGGCGGCTGCACTACAGGGGGAGGTGATATCATGCCTAATGTGTACATAGGGCCAAATCTGTGGGAGGTGCAGATGTCACTCTTGGGGCTTGGCCCTTGATGTACAAGGTACTCTGAACTCTTTCAGGGTGAAAGGCAGTGCAGACATGAAAATGGCTGGTAGAGCTGTGGCTGAAAGACTACACTGCCTGCTCATAAGACCATAACATAAGAACATAAGAACGGCTGTACCGGGTCAGACCAAAGGTCCATCTAGCCCAGTATCCTGTCTGCCGACAGTGGCCAGCACCAGGTGCCCCAGAGGGGGTGGACCGAAGACAATGATCAAGAGATTTGTCTCCTGCCATCCCTCTCCAGCCTCTGTCAAACAGAGGCCAAGGACACCATTTTATCACCTGGCTAATAGCCTTTTATGGACCTAACCTCCATGAAATTATCTAGCTTCTCTTTAAACTCTGTTATATTCCTAGCCTTCACAGCCTCCTCTGGCAAGGAGTTCCACATGCTGACTACACGCTGTGTGAAGAAGAACTTTCTTTTATTAGTTTTAAACCTGCTACCCATTAATTTCATTTGGTGTCCTCTAGTTCTTCTATTTAGGGAACTAATAAATAACTTTTCTTTATCGGCCCTCTCCACACCACTCATGATTTTATACACCTCTATCATATCCCCCCTCACTCTCCTCTTTTCTAAACTGAAAAGTCCCAGTCGCTTTAACCTCTCCTCATATGGGACCCGTTCCAAACCCCTAATCATTTTAGTTGCCCTTTCTGAACCCTTTCCAAGGCCAAAATATCTTTTTGAGGTGAGGAGACCACATCTGTACACAGTATTCAAGATGTGGGCGTACCATAGTTTTATACAGGGCAGTAAGATATTCTGGGTCTTATTTTCTATCCCTTTCTTAATAATACCTAGCATCCTATTTGCCTTTTTGACCGCCGCTGCACACTGTGTGGAAGTTTTCAGAGAACTGTCCACGATAACTCCAAGATCTCTTTCCTGATTTGTCGTAGTTAAATTAGCCCCCATCATACTGTAATGATAGTTGGGGTTATTTTTCCCGATGTGCATTACTTTACACTTATCCACATTAAATTTCATTTGCCATTTTGTTGCCCAATCACTCAGTTTGGTGAGATCTTCTTGGAGTCCCTTACAGTCTGCTTCTGTCTTGACTATCCTAAACAGTTTGGGCTCACGCAATGTGTGTCAGATTCCCTGTATTGTCTGAAGTTGTGCCAATTGCTTGAGGATGCTTGTGATTCGATATTAAAAACACTTAAGAGACAAATTCCTGAGCTTCACCAATACGTTGTCTAAGTAGTACAGTACGCAAAGGAAGCAAACCTGCCGCTCTGTATGGGCAGTGCTTCTCATGGCATGCAGTCCACCAGATGAACTTCCAAGTATGTGTTCACATTAGCCATATTTATAGTATGATTGTTTACAAATTAAAAGCACTTGATATATCATTCATAGAATCCACTATTCAACTTTTTACTTTGTTCTGCTGTGTTGTCACACTGTTCCTTCTTTGTTTGGGACACCACATTCCAAGTGGTAAGGGCCAGGATATGCCTGGTCTTTGATAGGTTTCATATTTACTAGTGCCAATGCTGACTTCAGCTTTACAGGGTGTTGGGGTTACTTGGCATCAGTGAACAGCATGATGGGAGAACATGCTACCCAACATTCAGATTTAACCATAACCTTACTCTCAGGGCACCCTTTATCCAGCCTCTTGCTGGGGTGGGGGACCTGAACCCACCACCCCCAGGTGAATGCCCTAGCTCCTAGTTGATGCTGGAAGCTACCTGACTGCCTTACTCTCAGAGCCCACTTTATCCTGCTGGCCCCTGGGGTGGTGGACCTGGGACTTGAACTTGACACCTGGCCCTCCCCAGGCAAATACCCTAGGCCACGCCAGAACCCCCCCCCCCGCCTTACTCTCAGGATGCTCTTTATCCCGCCTGCACCCGAGAGTATGGGTGGCCTAGCATCCTCTGGTGGCTATTCTAGGGAAAATAGCAACCTATTACTGCTGCCAACTAATAGCATGTCTCAAGTCAAGATATATGCTGTGGCGCAGAAGGTCCGGGGCTCAAACCCTGCTGATGATACCTCTGGGGAGTTGGTACAATGTTGGCATTTGAATAGAGACTTTAACTAGGGAGCTGAGCCACTCAGAGAGAACTCACTCCATCAGGGAGGGTATGAACAGCATAGTGTCACTTCCTCCTCTAATGGCTGGTTCCTGTGGGTCAGAGCAGTCATAGAGTTATTCCTTTAGCTCAAGTGTTAGATATTTGTGCTCTGCCCTGAAGAGCTGCATTCAGTCCCTTGCGTGGGTTTACATCTCCACAGAAACTGGTCACATTAAACAATCTGCCACTTAAGAGAACTTTATTATTATGTTTAAGACATGGGGGAATTTAATCTTAAAAGCCCAGAAGATGGGAGAAACTCAAGAGACAGGCCTGGAGACTAGAATCTCTTGCAGAGCAGAAAATGAAGCATCCTGTTTGGAGGCAATATTCTAATTTCATTCATATCGATTAAAAGGTCAACTTGATTTAAAATATTTATACGTGAAGGAAAATAGACAGTGGCTTGACAGATTTTTCTAACTGCCCAGGGATCGGTTGCCAGCAAACACATTGTGGTCATTACTTTCCTTGCCTCTTTAACAACGCCTCTTGTTTACAGCTGCAACATTAAATTGTAGCCATAAAGCATTTCACTATGGGCCTGCCAGCTGATGAGCCAATTTAAAAGCATGCGGTCTGCATCGCATGCATTTCTGTCTGCATAGAGAAGCAGAGGGCTTTGAATGTCACCCAGCCCTACAGAGGGGAAACAGGAAGATGGATTATGCTGGCTGCGATCCAGCCATCGGTTCATCTGCCAAAACTAATGTTTGGTTTCTCAGCCTCCTAGTTGTCTTAAATAGTGCTGACCTACAGGATACGGGATGAGAAAGGTCACACGGCGCTTTCTTCCCACCATTCCTCAAGTGATAATTAAGCTCTCCAAGGTGTTGTTAGTTAGCGATGACAGGCAACATTCACAAACTCCAGGCAGAATCCTTCCCTGATGAGCAAGAAGATGCTCTGCGGGGAAACTTCTTTCCTTCCCACCAGCTGCAGCAGCACACTCTCTCTGCAGCATCACATGTGTGCTATCAGTGGAGCACCCCGTCCCCGTCAGGACACATGCTGCCATCCACAGCAAGCCTGGGCTAAGAGCCACATGCTGCTCTCCTCCAGAGAAACAGCAAACCCCCACAGCACTGCTGGCAAGGAAGCACAGGGTAACATCTCTGCTTCCTGCCACTGCTAGGACAGGGTTTGCGGCCAGCTGCTGCCTAGATACAGTATTCCTTCCCTTTCCAAGGTGAGGAAAGCTCAACCAATGGATAAGGGTGTTGGTTGGGTTTCTCCCTGTGCAGCTCTATTGCTGTGCTGTATTTCTCTTCGGGCAGGGGACAGGTATACAGCAAGTCTAAGTGCACTAAGGCCACACCTGGTGACAAGTGATCAGACTTTCAGGGCTCTGCAGACACTCCAGTAGGGATATAAGAAGAAGGGTGGTCCTTGTACCTGAAGCGCAGTCCTAGGAGCCAGGAGAGCTTGCTTCTTTTCCCAGCACTGCCTCCAATTTGACTAAGTCAGTTCCTTTAAGTTCTGTGCTTCAGTTTTCCCATTCCTGAAAGAGGGCTGCCAGGAACACTTAGCTCCTCTAAGAAAACCACTTTATAAAAGGTGGTAAGTAACATTGCCCCTACTTTATTATTAGAGCGACGCGAACACTTGGGGGGAGGGTGTTAAGTGACTCATCCAAGGTCATGCATGAAGTTAGTGTCAGAGGCAGAAACACTCTGGGTCTCTTGACTCCCATTCCAACGGTATATCCAGAGAATCTTTCTGCTTTACTTGACGCTAACACTTCCTTACCTCACAGAGATTGTGAGGCTTAAGTCATATCCAAGAAATGCTGGGAGATCCTTAGAAGGAGCTATAGAAATGCAGGCTTTTTATTATTTCTTTCCTTTAATTCAGTGTATTAGTCTCAGTCTGCATTGGATCCCCAGGAAGGCAGCAGGTGCAGTTTGCCTGTGTGAGGACTCATTTGTATTTCAGCCAACGAGCTTTCCAGTCACAACTGACACCAGCTACAAGAACCGATCCTAGGATCTGAGCCCTCTCATGGTGCATACTGGGAGCTGTCCGATCATCAAAATGGCTTGGTGCTAGTTCAGTCTTCCTGCAATATTTATATGCTGACCTATTCAGACTATGGAGATGAGCATCCTTGGGGCCCACTCTCTGCAATTAGCTAATTGAGTGCTTTGACAAGAGTCATCTTTGCAGTTCCCTGCATTTCCTTTTTAATGATCCAGCTTTACATTAATATCAAATTGTGGGGGGAGGGACAGGGAGTTTAATAAAAGATGCTTCTGTTTGGCCCTGGTTCCTGTTTGGCATCACAGAGCATCTTGAGGGGGAAAAGATCAGATTGTTTAATTTAAAAATGAAAAGCCCACACTGAGCTCTTGTTCAATTCTGCCACAGTCCATGGAGTGGCCCCTGCTAACACCAGGCAACAGTGGCCGTTCTGTGAAACGCAGCAAAGATGGAACACGTGGTAAACGGACACTGGATCATTTTGCCCCCATCTTTAATTATAAGGAAAATTGTAGCCAGGGCAACCATTCCCTGCTGCAGATTATGGCAGAAAGCAACACTGGTCTGGTAGGGTCGGAAAGGGCCTCTGGCCTTTCTATTCCAGTCAGTACACGTTCTTATTCCACACTCATCACTGTCGCATGCAAACGCCTTCCAGGACTGCAACGTTACTGACACCTGTAACATCTGCCTCAGCAGGGCCCATGGTAATAGTCTTGAAGTGACTCCCTCCCAGTCACAGACCCTGCAGAAAGATCACTTCAGCTATGTCTGCACTGCAACGCTATTTGGGGATACCGATGTATCCCGAAATAGCTATCCCACATCTTCACAGCAAGCTCGTTATTTTGGGCTCACTGTGTAGACCGCGCCAAATGACGGAAGAAGCTATTTTGAAATAGCATGGAAATAAGATACGCCATTTGCATAGCTCAAATGGCGTATCTTCTTTCAAGTTACGGTGCAGTGTAGACCCACCCTTTCTGGCCTAACCTGCTGTGCAGAACAATCCGGTAGTGTCTCTGGCTCTGAGAGAACAGCCAAATTGATGCTCTGCTCGCTCTGTATTGACAGAGTGGTCGGCAGGCTGCTTGATGGCGGGATGCAATCAGACACCAAAGGCATGTCTGCACTGCCATTGCACACCTGTGGCTGGCCCAGGTCAGCAGACTCCGACTCTTGGACTGTAGCATTGGGGAGGGTCCCAGAGCCCAGACTCCAGACCAAACCTTAAATGTCTACACTGCAATTTAGAGCCCTGCAGCCCAGGATCCATGAGTCCGAGACAGCGGTCCTGGGCCCACCTTGCGGGTTCAGTTTCTGTGTAAACATCACCAAGGATCATTGGCAAACCCACTGAGGTGCTGCTAACGAGAGGCAGAGTCGGGAACCACTTCATTTGCTGCACCTACTTGACTTTCCTCTTTATCACCATGGCAGCCCTGGGTCATGGCAACTCCCCCTCCAACCTCCTGTTCTGCTTTTCAAAAGATCTCCCCAAGTAAGGGCCAGAAACAGGCCCCTCCCCAAATCCTACAGCGCCAGAGCCCAAAAATCTCTGTGCTTTTTGCCCATGCTCTCCCCTAACGGAGGTGCCCCCCCCCTTCCTTTCTTTGCTGCCACCCCCGGTCACGAGCATTGTTGGCTCACAGCACATCTGGAGAAGAACTAGGAGTAAAGGAATGAAATTGCACAAAGGAAAATTTAGGTTGTAAGAAATCAGTGAGCCCTTAGTGCCAGTGAGACCTCTGAGGCTGGGGTATTGCCCCCCAGCCCAGGAAAGCAGTGGAAGTGCTGAGTTGTGGGACTTTGAACCCCACACTGGACAAAACACCAGAGAACATCCTTCACACCACGGGGATGGACAGGGGCCCTAGCAGGTCTCTTCTCTCTCTTCATTTCAGTATGCAACCACACTGGGTATTTTTGCTGAAATAAGCACTGAAATTAGTCAGCCGTGTTCAGCTTTAAATAGTTGTTAGCTTCCAGAGTTAACACTCATCAGGTGAATGAGAATAGCTCACACGCCTCCTAGCACTATTGCTTCAGGCGGGGTGTCTGCAGACTCTCTCAAGACCACCGCATCTCTTCTGCCTTTGAAACATTTTTTCACAGGTAAGGGACTGGAACCTCAGATTGTGCAGAAAGCCAGGGTGTTGCTGGAGAAGTGCCAGACCCTGGCCTGTTTTTCCTTGCGTGGAGTCCTGACCATGACTTAGAAAAGTGGATGTTCTCCCCCTCAGCTCACATGGCCATAAAGGAGGAGATGCTCAGCGCTCTCCTGCTTTTAGCAGAGAAGGGGTGAGCTACGCTTTCCCTTACTGTCATCCTTGCAGCTATGAAGGAACTGAGCAGGGCCAGGCTTCCAGCTCCTTGAATAGTCAGGCAGTTAGTTGCCCTTGTGAAAGGTTGAGTGGTTAGGCTCCAACCCCCGGTTTGGAAGAGCTGGGTTCAAGTTGCTGCTCTGCCACAGACTTCCTCAGGAGGCATGTAGCTGCTCTGTGCCTCAGTTTCCCATCTGTCAACTGGAGATATTAGCACTGCCCTTCCTTACATGGGTGATAGGAGAGCAAAGACATTAAAGATCGAGAAGGGCCACGTAAGCCCCATGTATCACGAGTCCTTAGTGGTGTTAGGGCAAATGCCTGCTCTCTGTCCAGGGCACCACCAGGCGGATTTGCACAGTTGTTCTCCAGGAAACAAAAAACAGGACTATGTAGCACTTTAAAGACTAACAAGATGGTTTATTAGGTGATGAGCTTTCGAGGGCCAGACCCACTTCCTCAGATCAAATAGTGGAAGAAAATTGGCACAACCATATATACCAAAGGATACAATCAAAAAAATGAACACATATGAAAAGGACAAATCAAATTTAATTTGTCCTTTTCATATGTGTTCATTTTTTTGATTGTATCCTTTGGTATATATGGTTGTGCCAATTTTCTTCCACTATTTGATCTGAGGAAGTGGGTCTGGCCCACGAAAGCTCATCACCTAATAAACCATCTTGTTAGTCTTTAAAGTGCTACATAGTCCTGTTTTTTGTTTCAGCTACACCAGACTAACACGGCTGCATCTCTACCATTGTTCTCCAGGGTTTGTGTGGAGTCTGAGCTTTGTCCTACTGGCCTCTTCCTTACAAATCCACTTCAGGATGAGTGCGAGCCCACCCCTCCAAAGACAAAGGGAGTTTTGCCATTGAGTTCAGTAGTTGCAGAACTGAGGCCTTACTCTCCATGGAGGAGCTGCCCCGTTGATTATCCTCTTTACCAGACAGCGTGAGACCAATGGCTTGGCTTGAGTGTCCCTTTGCCTACAAGGGGTGGGAGCTCAGCACCGTGGTTACCCCTCCTGGCCATAGGACATAGCTTTACCTTAACCTTCCACGCCTAGGGCGGGGGACAATTGACCTCTTGGCCTCAACAAATGCAACAAAGACTGGTTACATTTAATCTCTGTGACATTCTGTAGCATCGGTTACCATGGCAGCTAGGCACTGATTGGCTGTGCCCTGACTTAATGAGATACATCCATGTACACACCCCTATGCACCAGCCCCTTTTTCCAACCACGAGGATATAGATTCCACCCTCCAGCACCTAGCACAGCCCAGAAGCGTACGCAAACCGCCATTCTATCCTCCTCCTGGTTCAAGGAGAGCTCTGCCTCTGGAAAGGCACTGCTCCCTTCCTCTCCTTCATGCCACGCTGGCTGGTCAAATTCAGCACAGGGGGCTCATATGAAGTGGTCATTTTATGACTGTATGAAATATGCAAAGGCCAGACCTCCTCAGTGTGACTAGAGTGGGATCCTGAGCAGTGTTTCCTGGACGCTGAGCGCGTGGGTGGCCACCCAGGAGAGATCCAAGTGCTCCCAGCTGATTAGCAGAGCACCCCCTGCTGGCAGCATGTGTTTCTACTAGTGGTGCGCATCCACACAGGCTTTGGTGCACATAACAACATTTATTCCACACATGGATGGAAACAATGAGGGTATGTCTACACTAGCCCCCTAGTTCGAACTAGGGAGGCTAATGTAGGCATTCAAAGTTGCAAATGAAGCCCGGGATTTAAATATCCCGGGCTTTATTTGCATCTTCCCATCCGGGCGCCATTTTTAAATCCCCTTAGTCTGAACTAACTGCCCGCAGCTACACGCGGCAGTCAAACGTTAACTCGAACTAAGTCCTTAGTTCGAGTTAACTGTTACACCTCACTCCACGTTCGAACTAGGGGGCTAGTGTAGACATACCCTTAGAGAGCACATTGATCCTAAGTCCTAGGTCATCCCCCAGGCTGCATTTCTACCCATCACAGACCCATGCACTGAAACGACCCCCAATTACATGTTCTGAGTCAGCACTGCCTTTTCCTGGCCCCTTGGGGATTAGATTGGAGAGGAAAGCACGTGGCCAATTTAAATGGCTTTGTCTTCCATTTCTGCTCGTTTGGCTATTTTCCACGCTGGCTGAGTTTATAGCTTTCTGAGTCTTTATTTCTCTCTCGCCGAGGTTGTCCCTGACTCCACCACTTTTGTTCTTGACTTTAAAGAGAATTAAGATTTCCTTGCTGCAGGTGAGAGCTTATAGATAAAAAAGGGGAGGCTATTTAAGACCTATATTAAAGAATGGGATTTTAAACACAATATATTCCCCATGTGTTTCTGTCAGCCATTGGGAACACGCTACCTTTCTGGGGAGGGCCACACAGACTTAGTATGTGCAGAAAATAAAACATATATCCTTGCATATACTCACAGGAAAATTAACCCTTTGAGCCCCCAAAATAAGCACCCCCTGGATTGTAAGGTCTGGGATGGGAGTTAAGGGCATGTCTACACTAGGAAATTATTTTGACATAACTAAAATCAAAATAACTCCCGAAGTAACTATTTCGAAATAAGCTTATTCCCCAAGGAAAGCAGGAGTACAGATTTCAAAATAACCAGCCCGTTATTTTGAAATAATGGGCTTGTTAGTGTAGATGCTCCACTTATTATTTTGAAATAAGGAGGGTTATTTCAAAATAACTCCCTAGTGTAGACCAGGGCTAAGAGAGGAAAGAGGCAGATCCCAGGTTATCAGACTTTTTGCCCTACTTTGCACTCTGAAGGCATCAGCTTGCTAAGCTGTTTAGGATGAAATCTTGGCTCTAGTGAAATCAATAGAAAAACTCCCACTGACTTTAGAAGGGCCAAGATTTTACCCTTAGGTGCTTACGTGGCCGAATCCTGCAAAGTTCAGAGCAAACTCAATATTTAATAATAAGATAGCACCGAAGGGGCCCCAAACCCACTGCTATGGATGAACATTGAAAAGAGACACGATCATTGTCCTGAAAGCCTTGCAGTCTAAAGACACAGCCAGATGAAGGGCGGGAAATGGGGATAGAGCACACAAGCAAGTGGAAAAATGGCCTCGGTTTGGTTATTTGTATTGCTGTAGGATTTTTAAGTGCTGTTAGACGTGAGGTAGGGAGGGTAAAAAGAAACAGTCTCCGTTCATCACTTGTCTGGACATAACCAGCAGGTAGGGGGTTGTAGGACTTGTGTGAGGTGATTGGATGGGTAGGAAGCTGTAGTGGCTGTATAGATTTTCTCAGGGTTTTTCCAGGCATCAGGATCAGCTCTTCTCCCACTGATTTCAGGATCTCATGGCTTATGATTAGTAAAGTGACTGTAAAACATGGCACCTTGCGACTCTGCAGATCTGCCCCCTGCATGTAGTCAGATTGCTGCTGACTTCAGTCAGTCAATGTGCATTGTTACTGCTTTTTATGCCATTTGTCCTGCAGAGCCAGTGCTGGGAAGGAATTGAGTTTGGAACTGAAGTCTAGTCTGGCTCACATTCATCAATGCGATTGTTAAATAAATGTGAACTGCAAAATCTTTATTACTGGGGCAGATGTTTCTGCCCAGCATGACTTTCAGATCCCTGAGAATATGCAGGGCAGGCAGTAAGAAAAACCCATCTTTTTACTTATAAAGTCATCAGCTTTGATTTTGGGTATGGACTGCAGTCAGGACAGTAAGTGTAGCCATAACTGTGCTAGTTTTGATTGAGCTAACTCGCTAAAAATAAAGTTTGTACCTAGGGTCCAGGGAAGGATTGTACTCAGGCATCTAGCCTGTGCTGTCATGGCAACACTGCTATTTTTAATGAGCTTCCTTGACCAGACTTACATGAACATGTAGTAAGCCTGCCTACCCGTGCTGTAGTCATGCCTCTTGACTGCTGAATAGGTATACCCTTCTCAGAGAGGAGAGACGAAAGCCCACAAGTACAGGAGGATGCAGGTATAAAAAGAGCCTGTCAAGTTATTCTAAAATTCTTTTTGTTCCATGATTTTTTGCATTCTGTTAGTTATAAGCTGGGAAACCTTTTCTCCTGCTAAGTATTGCAGTTTCACCGAGCAAACACCATTTCTGTCCCTTTGTCTGGGGCCCTCGGTTTTGAACAGGACTCAGACACTCACAGCGTTTTTTTATGGCAACTTCAACTTACACTGCACCTTATCTCAAACACTTTCCCCTTGCGAGCCAGCAGCCTACGTCTCCAGAGAGCAATGTGCCAGTTAACTGATGCTCTGGGATCCTTGTCTGTGTAGCTTGGAAGCTTGCCTGAACCTCTTTAACAGGCGGAAATGCCTACACACATATTAAACCTCCACTCGAGCTCACAGAACCAGCAAGCACCTTGAATATAGCTGGGAACAGATGCAAGTCAGGGGCATAACTGCTGGTAGACCTGAGTGGACTGTGGCTCAACCGCCTTACATCCAGGCCCACCCCTGCCAGCCTGCCTGGTGCTCCAGTGGGGGAGCACCCTGCTGCGCCCTGGTGCTCCAGCAGGAAGCAGGGTCAGGGCTTACTGCCCCATTTCTCTTGTCCCACTCTCCCCACCCCATTCTTGCCCACCCACCTGAAGTCAGGGACCACCCAAGCAGGCTCTTCTGGATAGGCCTCTGGCCCAAACTGCACCTCAGACCAAAGCCCTGCCATGCTTTGGGGGACCCCTTACCTGGTCTGAATCCCAGGGCTCAGGCCTGTCTCTTTAGCTTGGAGTTGAACCACAATATCTCACCCCACTCCCTGTTTTAGCTTTGGGGCTGTTTGGCTTCAGACCTGAGCTCAGCTGTCGGCCCCATTCCACAGCATGGCACTCCCAGGCCAGACAAACAGGATCTGCATGATAAACAACAAATGGCCGAGCAGTGGATATGAGCAGGTGTATTATTCCCTTGGGGTCGCACATCAGGCACAGCCCTGAGCAAAGTGTTACAGCCCAAGGGGTAGCCTTACGCGCAGCTCTTGCCCTGTGTCCCCTTGGCCAGTGCTACCAATAAAGAACTACTTGCCTGTCCCCTGTGCTCAGTTAGCTACGTGGGCTAGTGCATAGGGCTGTGGGGAACCAAAGCTTTTTCCCTTCCTGCCCCTTCTTAACCACCCACTGCCCACCTGCTCCAGGATGAAAGCTCACAGGTCTGGATGGCCGTGTAGCCCCTGCGAAGGCGTCAGGGACGTTCTTAGTCCCTTGTGCCGGTCCCTAGCCCTTTGCAAACACACCGTCCAGTGAGCAGGTGACAATAGAGAGCTAGTAAATCATTTTAACCAGATACAAATCAAGGGCTGAGGTTCCGGTTTGCCCCGGCAGCTCCAGTGGGAACTCACTGCTGTGTTAGTCCAGTGGCTGGGTGGACAGCACGTTACTGTACTTGCTGATCTGGGGGAAGCAACATGGGGCCTGGTTCTGACCTCACCAGTGGAGGGGAAAACACACATCCATTCATTTCAATGAAGTGGCTTTGGATTAGGGCTCTTCTCCACCGCCACTGACTCATGCCAACGGGAGACTCTCTGGTGACATTAGTGGCATTGGATCAGGCCCTAAGTGAGACAGGCTGGGCCTGGTGTGTGTGTGGGCCGGAGGGGGGAGTCTCAAATCACAGGATTGAGTGAGTGGATTATTTCATCCCAAGCCCCTGTTGTTCCCATCACAAAGCCATCACACGCATTGGCATATTGCTCACACTGGGGGCAGCCTGCTCTCAGCAGCCTGGGCCCCCAGTAGCAGCGCTACAGCTCAGGAGGGAGGTGCATGGGATGAGGCATGCAGGGGGAGCAGTGAATTAACTGCAAGAGGGTGCTCGGTGTCCCGGATTCTCATGAACCCCAAAGTCACTTGACAATGCTGTTAAAGAGAACTTGCTGCAATGTGAGATATAAATTGTATCACAGCCATAGCTCACTTATCAAAATATCCAGCCCCAAAGAACCTGATAACAGAGGCATCCTTTGGGTTCCTAGTTCCTTGTCAATGGCAGTAGAGGAAAAATCCTGATATATACACGTGGGCCTGATCCCACTTTCCGAGGAGTCGGGCCTTTGTCTTGGCCCCAAAATACACTATAAATCCTAACCCCTATTAATACCACATAAGCTTTTTCAGTCCTGTGGAACAATATCAAAGATGAGAGAGAGAGCAGCTTGGCCATCCTCTCCTACCCTGCTCCTAGCACAGGATCGATCTCACGCTGCTGGAACAGCCAGCGTGAGCTAGCTTGGGAGTTTCCACCACGTCCCTGGAGAGAAAACGTCATGGTCAAATTGAGGTTAGGAAATTTGTCTTGTTGTTAATCCTGACATTTCCTTTGCGCCATTTCCTCTCTATTCCCCCTCGTTAAGCCCTCAATAGCCACTCTAAATAGCTCACCTCCTCCCCCAGCCCATTAATGGTTTCTGTTGCTCTGCTTTAAATCCCTTCAAGTTTGCTGGCTAAATCAGTTATTTACAATGAGACAGGTCTCTTGGGGCCAGCCCAGGCCCTACTGTAAAAAATCACGTTGGTGGAACAATTTCTAACCTTTATTCAATCAGAGGAACAAACATTGCCCTGACCATTGCTAACTGCATCCTCTCATTAGCACGCGCACTCCTGTGTTACAGGAGCTTGCCCTGCTTGCAGGGGTTTCTTTATTACTGCTGAGTGATGCAGGCTTGTGGGGCCTGATCCTGCTGAGGTCCTGTGCCTGCTTTGCTTTCCCTGAAGCCAGTCCGAGTGGAAGGTGCTCAGCATTTTGCAGGATGTGCTGAGCATCTCAAAGGATCTGGCTCTCTGTGGGCAACAGCAGATTAAATGACTCCTTGTTGCTATGACAATATTGACTGTGAGCCCCTGGAGTTGTGGGAATTCAAGGGAAGCCAGCAAGAATAAAATCAGGACAGCAGATCCCGTGGGGAAGTGTGAGCTTGCCATAAGTGGGCAGGTGTGACATTCGGAATGCCTCTGATGACACTTGGAACTTTCCAATCCACTATCCCTTCAAAGGAGTATGACAGTATTCAACAGCAATGGCCCCAACACTTCACTGACCGTAGAGCGAGTTCAGAGGCATGGGCCTGCTACTAGGTTCCCTTTCTAGACTGGATTTACTTCTTTTTGCAGATTCACTCTGACAGTTCTTTTCACACAAGAGGGCGAGTCACTAGGAATTTTGGCAGTGACTTCAGGAGGCCAGGATTTCAGTCATGCTCTCCAGCTGGTTGTGTTGCCAGGGTCAATTGAAAACAATGTTTTAACTGGAAAGTCCCTGCCTTCCCAGATCCACTTCAAGGCTGGAAAAGCTGCTGTTATATTTAATCTGTGACTTCAGTTTCCAGCGACGTTGAAGCGCAGTTCTGCTCTGAAAAGTGACTCTGTAAGGGTGGTATCATAATTTTTCCACTCCAACTTTTTACTCTGCAATGTATCATATACATACGACACAGTTATATGTAATCTCGGTCTTTAAATCACTTAATATTGTTCATGGTAGGCTGGAGGCTTCCCCTGATAGCAGTCTGATTTTGAGCTGAACCCGTCCATTTTGTTTCCAAAGTCAACCTGAACCTCTTCTCCCCTTTCATCCTCTACAAACCTTTACCAAGTTTAATGTGTCATTAAAATTCTGAAAAAGATGGCTAATGCTCAGTTGGACTGGCAGTAAACCGGGTGTAAGAATTCAACAGAAGGAAGCCAGCTGGCTATCTATCTGTTCTCTCTTTAGTCTTGGCTTTGTTAAGAAAAAAAAAAAAGATGTGTTCTTAACACCTGTAAATCTAATCTCATGAACACAAGGCAGGAGTAAATTTCATTTGAATTGTTAGGTTGAGATAAACAGTAGGCTTTCCCCATATTCCTTATCTTGATTTTTTAGCACATATGAAAACTACAAACTCCCTCGTCTCCATGAGGATTTTACTTCATGGACGTTAACAGGAGTTAAGAACTCACCTTTTTTCATAGCGAAGATGCACCTTTTATTCATTCTTGTGGCGGTGCGTGTTTGTTGGGGGAAGGTGTCAATGTGGGTAGGGTCTTGGGGAAATCTACCAGCAGAACTCCAGTAAGGAATTCTGCATTGAGAGTTATATGGTACAACTACAGCACTATAATTATACAGATGCAGCTCTGCAGGAAATTTATCTGTGTAGACAAACCCCAGCTGATATGTTTGCTTTATTATCACTACATATTTTCAGACTATCCTGTATCACAATGGCATAAAGAGAGTTTTTGTCTCCATGTCCTCTCTTACGCAGATCTTCCAGGGAGATAAATGTGTTTTTAATGTACTATTGAGTCTGAAAACACTGTACATCAAGGGCAAATCCCAGGAGCAAAATTAGTCAGTTTCTGCTACATTACATGTGGTTATTAATCAAATTTGTTGTGTAATCAATGTCCAGAGTTCCAAAAGGTGAGGGTTCTCCCTCAGTTGTGGAAGAAACTGCCTTGCTTATTACATCCTTTCTGGTCAGCTTTTTATCTCTTTGCTTCATTTTAAAACCCTGGACCACTCAGGTTAGTTACATTTCCTAGTTGACTAGAAGCTGAAGAGACTGCTCTTTTAATCCAAAAGATTAAAATCCTCTTCCTGCATCGCTATCCCAGTTAGACATAAGATTATTTTTCCTTCATAGCTATAGTAATCAGAACCTCATGGATAGTTTAAAGTAGTCCTTTGCTGTGTGCAAGGTCCGTTAATTGCTTTCTTTTTGGCAGCCGAATGTCTAATCTGTAAGTATTGATAAATGGGAATGTTGGATATTCAAATTTAATTTTATCCTGTAATGTGTCATGGAGTCAGCGGATTTGCTATTTTTATAGCCTGAAATCTGGAAAAACTAAACCCCTCCCCCCGGGTGTCCTTAATAGGTTGAACTTGTCCACTCACAAGCATTCCACGACTGTTTACAAACAATGACAAAGGGAACAGTCATGAACCTGGGAAAACCCAGCAACAGACCAGACAGGCTTTTAAAGAGTCTGCCCAGCTTTCCTATAACTTTGGCAATGTCCATCCAAATCTCTTCCTGCCCATCAGTGAGAATGTTCCACAGTCCATTGGCTGCACCCCCTCACCCATCCACCAAACCCTACTCCCAGTTAGGATCAGCCAGTACCAGTCATCCAAGTGTCTTTTTACAAGTCTGTCTTCAGTCCCATGGGATTTGCTTGCCTGGTCCAGTCTGGAGAAGCCTCCCCCAATCCAGTCTAACGAGGCAGCTCATTAAGGTGCTGAATAGGTAGAACGCTGCATTATTTTTCAGAACAAAGTCCACACAGGAAAGGAAACAAGAACACTTGGGACCTGTGATGGGGTGGACAAAGCCCAACATCCCTGCTAGAGGCCTTTCAGCACCCTGGCCAGCAGCAGGAGCAGTAGAGAGGTCCTCCAAGCAGAACAGAGGGGCAGCCTCTGCTGCAGCCAATCAGGGTGCAGCAGGCTGATATAAAAGGAGCTGGTAAGCCAGGGCCTCTTCGGCTATATCTAGACTACAGGGTTTTTTTGGAAAAAGTGGCCTTTGTTCGAAAAAACTTCACCTGAGTCTAGACTGCCGCCATGGTCTTTCGAAATTAAATCGAAAGAACAGCGTGGTTTTTTCGACAGCGGTAAAACGCATTTTACGAGGAAGAACGTCTTTTTTCAAAAGAGCTCTTTTGCAAACAAGGCTTTTTCAAAAGAGAGCATCCAGATTGCCTGGGTGCTCTCTTTCGAAAAAGCGGATCACTTTTTCGAAAAAGTTATGGCTGTCTAGATGATTTCTTTCGAAAGAAGTTTTTCTGAAAGATTCTTTTGAAAAAGTTTCTTTCGAAAGAAGCGTGTAGTCTAGACGTACCTTTAGTTCCTTCCTGGAGCTTGACCCAGGCAGACCTCAGGGCTGACTGGGTAACACCAGCATTCTGGACAGCTCCGAGTGAGAGTTGGGGCATCGTACCTGGTCGGAGCCAGGTCCTGTGGCTGAAGGCTAGCCAAGAAGCCAAAGACAACCCTGCAGAACCCCGCACAAGGGGAACTCAACCACAAGGCCCTAGAAAAGAGCTGGATGGAAAAGTATGCCAGGGGAAGTGGCCCCAGGATGTGACAGTAACTAAATACTTTGAAACTCAGCAGGTAACTGCTACTTATAGGGTCCCTGAACCGGGACCCAGAGGAGTGGGTGGGCCTGGGTCCCCCCCAACCCCTCTGCAAAATGCACCCGGGGGGGTGTAAAAGAAGAGGCCTGATCTCCGGCCACTTACTGGATGCTGCCTCGCCCGCAGACAGGCAAGTGGAGACTGTAAGACTCCCCTCAGCTACCAAGGGGGGTGCTTGCCCAAAGGGACCCTTTATAGGACCCTTCAGCAGAATCCCACCTGCTTAGAAATAAACTTTTTAAACTGATGTAGGAGCCAACTACCTTCAAAATCCAAGTTCATGTCTAGTTATGGTGACTCCTCAAGTTAACTAGATTGGAAACATCAGCATCAAAGGGGAATGCATGCAGCGTGAAGCAGAAGGGTCTTTGGAAAAGAGGTATGGGAGCCAGTGGAGCAGAGCACCAGCAAATGACAAGAGTGAGGGAGGATCAGCGGGAAGATTTGCAGTGTAACCCATGCCTCTAGAGAGGCCCCTCCAGGTCACAGATCCACATAGCTTAAGGCAG
Source organism: Rafetus swinhoei (assembly GCA_019425775.1). NCBI lineage: Eukaryota > Metazoa > Chordata > Testudines > Trionychidae > Rafetus > Rafetus swinhoei. Next base: position 9,613,174 of record CM033439.1, on the reverse strand, counting down.
ACATAATTCTAGGAGCAGCTGAGGATGAGTTGATGATGCTGTTGGAAAAGTGCTACATTTTCCCATTGGATCTGTGACAGAAATCTCAGATACACAGCTTAAGGGGAAACTGCAGAGGTTAATACAATATAGAGTAATGTGCCCACTGAAGCATGAAGTCTCCTGGTAGTTTCCAGAAATACCTGTCACTGATTCACTATGTCCACTAGGATGAACGGACTGTGTGAAAGTGGCCATTGTGCTGGTATCTCCTAGCATGAGCTGCATGCTGATGCCATAGAATAAAATGCAGAGAGACCCAGATGTTACTGGAATACATTGGAAATGAGGGCCTTCCACCACTGTAATGAGACTAATAAGATTTTTGTAAAGTGTTTAATTTCACTCTAATTAAACCTCTATTAAAATGAACTTGAAACCTGGTATTTATTCTCTAGCAACTCTAGACATCCCCCATTTGCTTCAGTTGTGCTGATTCTGAACCTTGTGATTCATTTAACTGGCTTCCGTTGCCAGTTTGCATTTCTGAAGTAGAGTGCTCGGAATGCTTGTTCCATCAAATCTTTTTGGAAGAGAACGTACACATTTGAAAGTACAAAGTGGCACAGAGCAGGCACCGGTGACAGAGCTGACCGTGCAAACTCAGAAACTTTCACCTCATCAATTTCTGGTAAGAAACCCATAGAACGGGGCTGGATTAGTCTTGCTACAGCAGCTGAACCTAATCTTCCATCATTTAAAAAACACCAGTGAAGCCCTACCACTCTTTCAGTTGTCTTAGGAGGAAAACCCATCAGAAATCTGACAGTAACTACAAGAAATAGATCTGTAGCCACCCATGTCTACTCCTGAAGGAAACTAGATCTCACAGATCAGCTTTGGCTAAGCAAATACAGTCAAGGCACCTCTATTTTTTTGTTTATCTTTAATATGGAAAATAGAGGCACATGACATTTTCCTCCCCACTATCTGTGTTATCAGCTAAGTAACCAAAACATACATGACAGAAGATTTCAGATGCACAAGAGCAATCCATGCTGACAGTGGAGAGACAGACAGTGCTGGTAAGGGGCTGTGTTGCTTCAGGCAGTTGCCACAGAACTCATGGTAACGTAGCTTGATGAAATCCAATGTGCAGGTTTTTTTAAAATGTACTTTCCCTTTTATGCTAGCTGGTTAGATCTCTAGAAGGGACTAGGGAGCATCTGCAGGATGCTTCTGATGATGCCACAAGACACTCAATTTGCTGCTGAGCTTCTCAGTCACAGAAATTAGAGACAGAATAGACCCTTTGCTCATTTCATCCATCCCCAGGGCTAGGGGATGATGGCTCCCTGCAGTTTGTGCTCCAGCTGCTCCCTGCTTTCCAGAGAGCTTTTCACCCTAGGTCAGTTTAACTTTATGGCATGAGTTACAAGTTACTTTCTTCTTGGCTAATGGACTGTGTAGCGCTGTCGTGACTCACTGCCATGGCTCCTGCTGGCCACTCTGGGAATTAGCTCAAACAAGCCTCTGGAGAGCCCTCTTCCAGCTGCTGTCTCACCCACTGTTACCTGTTCTTTCTCCACAGACTTGTATCAGGACCCGTGTCCTTCCCAGACCGCAATGTCCTTTTCTCAGACTACTGCCCCATGGCAATGCCCCCACACCCTGGGGTCCTCCTCCACAAGAACCCAAATCCCCTATACTGGGGGTGGGCAATAATTTTTGGCAGGGGGCCACTCCAAGATTTTGGAAAGTGGTCATGGGCCACACTTTTCTGGGGGGGGGGGGCATGTTCTAGGATGGAGGTTGGGCACAGAAGGGTGCACAGGGACTGGGATGCAGGACATGTGTGAGGTCTGAGAGGGAGTTTGGGCAAAGGAGGGGGTTGTGACCTGGGTCAGGGCTCTGTGGACATGGGAAAGTCAGTGGATGTGATATACCTTGACTTTAGCAAGGCTTTTGATACGGTCTCCCACAATATTCTTGCCGGCAAGTTAAGGGAATCTGGATTGGATAAATGGACAGTAAGATGGATAGAAAGATGGCTGGAAGGTCGGGCCCAGCGGGTAGTGATCAACGGCTCGATGTCAGGATGGCGGTCGGTTTCTAGCGGAGTGCCCCAAGGTTCAGTTCTAGGACCGGTTTTGTTCAATATCTTTATTAACGACCTGGATGAGGGGCTGGATTGCACCCTCAGCAAGTTTGCAGATGGCACTAAGCTAGGGGGAGAGGTAAATACGCTTGAGGGCAGAGATAGAGTCCAGAGTGACTTAGACAAATTGGAGGATTGGGCCACAAGAAATCTGATGAGGTTCAACAAGGACAAGTGCAGAGTTCTGCACTTGGGACGGAAGAATCCCAAGCATTGTTACAGGCTGGGGACCAACCAGCTAAGTAGTAGTTCTGCAGAAAAGGACCTGGGGGGTTACAGTGGATGAGAAGCTGGATATGAGTCAACACTGTGCCCTTGTAGCCAAGAAGGCTAATGGCATATTAGGTTGCATTAAGAGGAGCATTGCCAGCAGATCCAGAGATGTGATTATTCCCCTTTATTCGGCTCTGGTGAGGCCACATCTGGAGTATTGTGTCCAGTTCTGGACCCCCCACTACAAAAAGGATGTGGACGCATTGGAGAGGGTCCAGCGGAGGGCAACCAAAATGATTAGGGGGCTGGAGCATATGACCTATGAGGAGAGGCTGAGGGAGTTGGGTCTGTTTAGTCTGCAGAAGTGAAGAGTGAGGAGGGATTTGATAGCAGCCTTCAACTTCCTGAAGGGAGGTTCCAAAGAGGATGGAGAAAGGCTGTTCTCAGTAGTGACAGATGGCAGAACAAGGAGCAGTGATTTCAAGTTGTGGTGGGAGAGGTCCAGGTTGGATATTAGGAAAAACTATTTCACTAGGAGGGTAGTGAAGCACTGGAATGGGTTACCTAGGGAAGTAGTGGAGTCTCCATCCCTAGAGGTGTTTAAGTCTCGGCTTGACAAAGCCCTGGCTGGGTTGATTTAGTTGGGATTGGTCCTGCCTAGAGCAGGGGGGCTGGACTTGATGACCTTCTGAGGTCTCTTCCAGCTCTATGGTTCTATGAGTCTATGATTGGGGTGTAGGGTTGGGGAGGGGGTATGGGTGCAGGAGAGGATTCTGGCCTAGGGGAGGGGCACTAGGAGAGGGTGCAGAGTCTGGGAGGGAGCTGTGTCCTGGGAGAAGGGGAAAAGGGGTGCAGACTGAGCGGGTGTGGGTGGTGACTTGGGGAAGAGGAATGGGGTGCTGGGTCTGGGAGGGTGTTTGGGTGCAGGAAAGGATTCTGGCGGGGGGGGAGGGGTATAGGAAGGGATACAGGGTCTGGGAGGGAGTTGTGACCTGAGGCAGGAGGGTGCAGAGGGTTTGGATGGTGACGTGAGGGAGGGAATTGGGGTGCAGGAGGGGCTAGGGTACCAGAGGCAGGCTCTGGCTGGGAGGCACTTACTTGAGCCATCAGCCCTGCAGCACCCCAAGGCAGGCTGGGCTCCCTGCTGCAGCCCTGCTTGAAACTGCAGGCTGCTCTCTCCACCTGGCTCTCAGACCAGGGAGGGGAAAGAGATTTGCGCTGCTCCCATCCCCCCAGGCCAATCTCTTCCTATTGGCTGGAAACCAGCCAATAGGAGCTGAGAAATTGGCTGGGGTCAGTTCCTATTGGCCGGTTGTTTCTGGCCAATAGGAGCTGAGGATTGGGCTGGGGATGGGGAGATTGCACGAAGCCTTCCCCTCCCTGCAGAGCAGAGAGTCGCATGGACTGCTTTAAACCGCACAGCTGCAGCTGTGTCTCTGAGGGTGCCGGCAGGGTGGTCTGCGGGCTGGATCCTGTGGCTTTACAGGCCCGGACCTGGCCCAAGGGCCATATTTTGCCCAGCCCTGCCCTATACACACACCTGGCCTCAGTGACCTACTGTCAGTCATCATCTAGCCCCTGCCTCGGGGTCAAGCTGCAGTCTGAAATGTCCACTTGTCATTGGCAAGGGGGTGGGGACTTTCTGCCCTGCCTGCCACTCTGTAGCCCTAGTATCCTCGGGGCCCTGTTGCTGGGCCTCAGCCTGGGACTACTCAGGCTGGAGCTCCCCTGGCTCACCCTGCCTTTCCCCAGCACTGCTCTGTCCATGGTACCTCACTAGCAGACAGCTAAGTTCCTCTCCCTTCAGAGCTGGAGCAAGAATGTGTGCGCCCCTCCTCCAGGAGCCCTTCTTATAGGGCCTACATGGGCCCTGATTGGCTGATTCTAGCTCACTTCTGAGGACACCTGCAATGCTTTTCACCAGAGTCCAAGGTCTCATGTTTATTCCTGTGCTTGTCTGTTTTATCCTCTTGCCATTTTCTCTAATGCTCTTCTGGTATGGTCAGCTAGGCAGGACAGCTCTCGTGTGTTGGGGCAGAAATCATTTATCCTTCAAGCCTTAACCCTCTACAAATACATCATGGCTACGCCTAGACTGGCATGATTTTCCGGAAATGCTTTTAACGGAAAAGTTTTCCGTTAAAAGCATTTGTGGAAAAGAGCATCTAGATTGGCACGGACGCTTTTCCGCAAAAAGCGCCCATGCGTATAAAAAGCCCTGATCGCCATTTTCGCGATCGGGCTTTTTTGGCAAAACAAATCTGAGCTGTCTAAAAAAGCTTTGCTCAAAAGGACTTTTGCCCAAACGGGAGCAGCATAGTATTTCCGCAAGAACACTGACAATCTTACATGAGATCGTCAGTGTTCTTGCGGAAATTCAAGCGGCCAGTGTAGACAGCTGGCAAGTTTTTCCAGAAAAGCAGCTGATTTTGCGGAAAAACTTGCCAATCTAGACACAGCCATGTGTTTTGGGAGGATTTTGCAGGAAAAGCGAAGGCTACCACTGAATCTCTGCGGTGACACAGAACAGAATATCATGGAAACAAAAGAAACTGACTTGGATGGTACAGAAAGCAAGCATCAGAATATGCCTTTAGTCTGATGGCAAGGTCCTATTATTCATGGATGACCCGAGGCTGACAGTGACTATGAGCTTTTTAATCTCTGAGGCAGGGAACTAGCAAACGTGCAGACATGATCAAAGAGCGAAGGTGTCCTTAGTGTCACTTGGCGGCTCCCGCAATGAGGCTGACTGATCCAGTTCAGATGGAAGCACTAAACTCCATCATCAGTGGGGTGAAGGGTTACAGAATGGCAGGCAGCCGAGAGCAAAGTGCTGAGATGGAGGTGCTGCAGAGAGGAGAACGGGACACTCTGGAAGTGCACAGGTTGTGCAGTTAAAGGGTGTGTTTCTGGGATCAGGCCACTCAGCACAAAGACTGAGGCCAGGTCTGCAGGACACGCTTCTGTGTAATCTCACTCGGGGGTGTGAAAAATCCACACTCTTGAGCAACTCAGTTATAACAACCTTAACCCCCCACCCCACCCTGTGCTGACAGTGAACTTCTCCCAGGGACATAGCTACTCCTGTTGACTTAAAGCACCTTCATCGAAGTGCTACAGTGGCATGGCTGCATCAGTGCAGCTCTGCCGATGAAGGGTTTATAGTGTAGATCTGCCCTGAGAGCAGTTGACTCCTGAGTCTTATGTCCTGGGGCTATCCATATGCTTTATGGAAATATACTTACAAATATTAATATGCATAACTGGAAAGTGCTTTATGCAAAATACAGGTATCATTTGAAAAGATATAATCTGCTGAATGTGGTATTCTATTTGTGGGCATTTTATCTATTTATGTGCATCTTATGTGAAGTTAGAAATATGAAGTATAAACCTGTTTTACTAATGTAGACATGCTAAGTGAGGGCCATTAAGGGTATTTCAGCAACTTGATGGCTCATTGATAAGGTCCAATGATCTATAAATGGGTTTGTTTTTCCTATGAATCAGTCCCTAGGAGGGACTGAGATTCCCACAAGGGCTGTTCCCAACATGGCTCTTATGTTGTGTTTAATCTCTCTCTTTCCTGGCAGAACAAATTACTGTATAACCTTTGATCGCAGAACACGCTGATCATCCTATTTCTCCACTGTTATTTGTGGGCTTCCCGAGAGACATGTGGAGCAGGAAAAACAACAGAGTCCAGTGGCACCTTAAAGACTACACATTTGATTATGGCATAAGCTTTCGTAAGTTACAATGCCATCAGATGCATGAAGGGAAAGAAAAAGAAACAGATAGCAGTGGTACAGAGATAGGTGTTTATGTCAGAGCTAATTCAATCAGGGTGGATGTGGATAAGATGGTGAGAACACCTAAAGTAGAAAATTACTTATGGTAATGAGCGAGCTGTTCCCAATCCCTATTCAGACCCATTCTGATGGTGTCAAATTTGCATATGAATTCTAGCTCAGCAGTTTTATGTTGCAGCCTGGTTTTGAAGTTTTTTTGCTTGAGGATGGCTACTTTCAAGTCTGTATCTGTGTGTCCAGGGAAGTTAAAATGTTCTTCCACTGTTTTTTGTATGTTACCATTTTTTTATGCCTGATTTGTGTCCTTTCATTCTGTTGCATAGAGACAGTCCGGGTTTGTCCAATATGCATGGCAGAGGGGCATTGCTGGCACATATCACATTAGTAGGTGTGCAGGTGAATGAGCCTTTGATGGTATCGCTGATGTGGGTAGGTCTTATGATGTTACTAGGATAGATGTATGGACATCTAGATAGAGTTGGTAACGGGGTTTGTTGCAGGAATTAGTTCCTGGGCTAATGTATCTGTTGTGGGGTGTGGTTGGTGGTGAGTATTTGCTTCAGATTGGGAGGCTATGTGTAGGGGAGGACTGGCCTGCCTCCCAAGGTCTGTGAGAGCAAGGGCTCGTCATCTAGGATAGAGTGTAGGCCCTTGATAATGTGTTGGAGAGGTTTTAGCTGGGGGCTGTAGGTGATGGCCAGTGACATTCTGTTGCTTTCTTTGTGGGGTCTGTCCTGTAGTAGGTGACTTCTGGGTATCTGCCTGGCTCTGTCAATCTGTTTCTTCACTTCCCCAGGTGGGTAGTGTAGTTTTAGGAATGCTTGATAGAGATCCTGTAGGTGTTTATGTCTGTCTGAGGGATTGGAGCAAATGTGGCTGTATCTTTGGGCTTGGCTGTAGACACTGGAACGTGTGATGTGTTCTGGATGAAATCTGGAGGCATGTAGGTAAGTCTAGTGGTCAGTAGGTTTCCTGTATAAGGTGGTGGTGATGTGACCATCACTTGTTTGCACTTGTAGGCTACATCTACACTACATGGTTCTTGCGCAAGAAGCCTTTTGCGCAAGAACATGTCCACACCTCAAAGCACATCGCAAAAGCAAGGTGCTTTTGCGCAAGAGAGCATCCACACTGCATGGACGCTCTTGCACAAGAAAGCTCTGATTGCCATTCACAGAATGGCCATTAGAGCACTTGTGCTTTTTCTCATAGGGGTTCCTTGCACAACAGAACATCACTGGCCATCACCTACAGCCCCCAGCTAAAACCTCTCCAACACTTGCGCAAGAAACTCCTCTGGAGCGTCCACACTTGCCTTTTTGCGCAATAGCTGTAGCGCAAAAGGGAGTTATGCTTCGTAAAAGGAGGTTTACCTACACCGGCAAAAGCCCTCTGTTCTGCCGTTTAACTGCTGATTCACTTGCGCAAATGCTCATTTGAGGTGTGGACGCTCCGCAGGTTTTTGCACAAAAACTTTGCAGTGTAGACGTAGATGTAGTGTCCAGCAAGTGGATCTCTTGTGTAGAGTGATGCAGGTTTTGCTGAAACAGACTAACACGGCTACCTCTGAAACCCATCATCATGTGGAGGAGGGATATTTAAAGAAAACAAAGGAATTGTGCCATTGATATGAGCCAATGGCTGTGCTGGTTACTTGGGAAGCAGAGACAGACTGCAAACAGTCTCTGTAGTGGTTAGTATTCAGCATTGTATTGCACACTAGTATACTTAATAAACTCTTATGACTGCAGTGATGTTCTGCATCCAGTAGTGATCAGGCCATAAGCCACATGGATAACAGGGCCCCATTCTGCATGTAAAATAGGAATAATTATATTCAGATAAGTAGAGCTGCAGCAGTTTTGTACCAGACTAAGTGACAGGAGAATTAGCTCACTGGTTTTAGGAACCAACTAACAGCTACTGCTCCCATCCACCTGAGTGGGGATGTAGCAGAAACTCACCCAGTCTAGCTTCACAACAGCTTCACTGCCTCAGTTTCTCTCTCAGCTGGAAAACCACCACTGGCTCCTAGTGTGATGGAGTCACCGGGGTGACTTAGCCCTCCTAGGTGCCAATCAGTCCCTTCATGCCTCGTTGGTGGCTATAGTGGCTCTGGCATCTCATAAGTAGGGAACATCACAGTAGGGAACTCATGCCCACTCTCTACTACAGCCCTAGGACTCTAAAAGAATTGAGCTGTCTGCTCTGTACCTTAACCTGCCCTGTCTTTTCTTCCTAGGACCCCTCCCTATAGAATCATAGAATACTAGAATTAGAAGGGACCTCAGGAGGTCATCAAGTCCAGTCCCCTGCCCTCATGGCAGAACCAAGCACCAAGAAAAAAAACCAAGATCAGGGTTCAGCAACCTTTCAGAGGTGGAGTATTGAGATTTGACTTATTTGCCTCTATGTATGGGTCCGAGTGCCGGTGATACTTTTTAAAGTCAATAATAGTCCTACTTACAGCAGCTTCATTAATAAATAAATGAAGATGCAGGGGTCGGCAACCTTTCAGAAGTGGCGTACCAAGATTTAACTTATTCACAGATCTGTGTGCTGGGGGAAGAAGGGGATAGGGGAGGCAAGGGCAGGCTGGGTACGGTGACCTTATTTTCTGAACCAGTTGCAGCCGGGGAGAATGGTTTAATTTAAATTATGAAGCAGATTAAGTGTTTTAACTTTCTCATGTTAGTTTATCAAACTTCATTTTAAATAAAGTAAAATATTATGTCCAACACTAAAGGTTTCAATGTTGTATTTATTTATGGCAGGGGTGGGGAACCCTTTTTGGGTCGGGGGTCATTGACCCACAGAAAAAAATCAGTTGGGGACCACACAAGTGAGAAGCAAAAAACCTCCTCCAAAACCCCACCAACTTTCACTGATGTGGTCCCCAAATGAGACACCTCACTTCTCTGGTGCTTCCGCCCATGGGGTGAGGGGAAAGGACAGGGAGGACTGAGGTTTGGGGCTTCCCACAAGCCAGAATTACTTTTCTGGGGTTCCAGTGGATTTTGTGGACCCCCTTAGGCTCTAGGGTGGGGACAAAAATGTGGGGTTCAGTGTGTGGGACAGGGCTGCCAGCAAGTGGGGTAGGGATGGGCAGGAGGTAGAGTGTAGGAGGGGTGAGGGTGAGAGGTCTGGGTGGGAGGTAGGGTGCACAAATAAGCTGGGAGTAGGGTGTCTGGCCAGGGGAAGAAGGCAGAAGCAAGGGAGGGGGCAGGAGCAGGCTGGGGGCAGGCTGTCTGGCCAGGGGCCAAGCTGTCTGGCCATAGGGCAGGAGCAGCCAGATTTTCTGGCTGGGGATGAGTGGGGTCTGAGCATGAGGAGGTGGGGGGGCACTCATTTATTTTCGCTCCACATGGCAGGTGGGCACGGCGTGGCAGTGAGTGTGGCCGCAGTGCAAGGTCACCAGCTTGCCCAGCAGCCACTGGCACAGGGGGCAGCCAAGCAGGGGTCACCCAGCACCTCGCCTGATCCCTCGGGGCTGCCGGCGGGCCAGGGCAGCAGGCGCAGCGCTTTCTGGCACAGGCTGAGCGCCAGGCTCTTGGCCAGCTCCCGCAGCCCCTTGGACTGCAGGTGGGCCAGCCGGGCGGTGGCACTGTAAGCCTCCAGGGCCTCGGCCATGTGGCTGGTGTGGGCCAGCACGTCCCCCCGGCACAGGCAGAGGCCCCACTGGGGCTGCGGCAGCTCAGCTAGCTGTGAGCCGCTCAGTTTCATGCTGCCCGCTCCGCTCGCCAGCAGCAGCGGTCCCCCCGGCAGCAGCGGGCTGAAGGAAGAGGCCGGACCTGGGGCCCTGCATGGCAGAGGCAGTCCCGCAGGGGGACGGAGAGGGCCGTGCAGAGCACGGTGGTGGTGCAGGAGGTGGCAGGGACTTGCTAGCAGCAGCACACACTGCAGCCAGCTCGGGGGTGCCTCCCAGCACAGAGCCACTGTGCGTGCAGCCTGACCTGCTGCCAGCAGCCTCCCCTTTCCCCGGCAGCAGGTTAGGGTGCACGCACTGCAGCTGGCTCGGGGGTGCCTCCGAACGCAGAGCCATTGTGCATGCAACCTAACCTGCTGTCAGGGAAGAGGAAGAGCGCTGGCAGTAGGTTAGGCTGCGCATGCCACTCAAAATCAGCTCGCATGCTGCTCGTGGCATGTGTGCCGAGGGTTGCCGACACCTGATCTAGACCCCTGATAGACATCCATCTAACCTGCTCTTAAATATCTCCAGTGATGGAGAGTCCACAACCCCCCTTGGCAATTTATTCCAGTGTTTAACCACCCTGACAGTTAGGAAGTGTTTCCTAATGTCCAACCTAAACCTTCCTTGCTACAGTTTAAGCCCATTGCTTCTTGCCCTATCATCAGAGGCCAAGGAGAACAATGTTTCTCCCTTCTCCTTGTGATACCTTTTTAGATACTTGAAAACTGCTATCATGTCCCCTATCAGTCTTCTCTTTTCCAAACTAAACAAACTCAATTCTTTCAGTCTTCCCCCATAGGACGTGTTTTCTTGATCGTTAATAATTTTTGTTGCTCTTCTCTGGACCTTCTCCAATTTCTCCACATCTTTCCTGAAATGTGGTGCCTAGAATGGGACACAATACTTCAGTTGAAGCCTAATCAGTGCAGAGTAGAGCGGAAGAATGACTTCTCATGCCTTGCTCATAACACTCCTGTTAATGCATCCCAGAATCATGTTTGCTTTTTTTGCAACAGTGTCTTGCTGTTAACTCAGTGGTCCCCAACGCGGCGCCCACCGGGGCATTTATGTGCGCCCGCCTAGTGACCAGGGCCGGCCCGAGCCATTCTTGCGCCCCGGGCGCCTGGCGCATGCGCGGCCCCACCCCTGGTCGCCTGGCAGTCCCAAAAGGTTGGGGACCACTGTGTTAACTCATATTTAGCTTGTGGTCCACTATGACCCCTAGATCCCTTTCTGTAGTACTCCTTCCTAGACAGTCGCTTCTCATTCTGTATGTGTGAAACTGATTGTTCCTTCCTGAGTGGAGTATTTTCCATTTGTCCTTATTAAACTTCATCCTATTTACCTCAGACCATTTCTCCAGTTTGTCCAGATCATTTTGAATTATAATCTTGTCCTCCAAGGCACTTGCAACCCCTTCCAACTTGATATCATCTGCAAACTTTATAAGCGTATTCTCTATGCCGTTATCTAAATCACTGATGAAAATATAGAACCGGTTCCAAAACTGATTCCTGAAGAACCCCACTTGTTATGCCCTTCCAGCATGACTGTGAACCGTTAATAACTACTCTCTGAGAATGGTTATCCAACCAGTTATGCACCCACCTTATAGTAGCCCCATCTATGTTGTATTTCCCTAGTTTATTGATAAAAAGATCATGTGAGACTGTATGAAATGCCTTACTAAAGTCTAGGTATACCATGTCCACTGCTTCTCCCTTATCCACAAGACTCGTTATCCTATCAAAGAAAGCGATCAGATTGGTTTGACATGATTTGTTCTTTGCAAATCCATGTTATTACTTATTACCTTATTATCTTCCAGATGTTTGCAGATGGATTCCTTAATTATTTGCTCTATTGTCTTTCCTGGCACAGAAGTTAAGCTGACTGGTCTATGCACTCAGCTTGGCTCTATTTGGCTGTCCTCTTGTCCATCAGTGAGACTCCACCCCAGGTCTGCTCTCTTGGAGTCTCTCCCCTTACTCAACAGGCCTTATATCTCCTAAAGCATCTAATTCCTCGCTCTATGGACCCCTGTACTCACTGGCTCAGGTCCTCAAAGGTATTTGGTGCCTAACTCCCATTGACATCAGTAGGGCTTAGGTGCCTAAATACCTTTGAGGCTCTGGACATTCTCTGTACCAGGGAGGCAGCTGTAAATGGTGCCAGGGAGGCTGAAGACTACCCCCTATACAGCCACCCAGCCTGTGATGGGCTTGGAGTGAGTATGGAAAGAGCGCTGCCACTGCCTGCCCTCTTGAGCTCCTCCTCCTTCCCTCCCTCCCTCCCCGCCTGGGGAGAAGGGAGGGGGAGAGCCCCTTGGAGCCCCCTGCCTCAGGGGGCTGAAAGGATAAATCCAGGAATATCTGTGGGGTGCTCAGATACCATTGTGAGGCAGGAGACAGAATCCAGACAGGTAGGCTGATATCCTCAAAGGGATTTAGATGCCTAAAGCCTAGGGAAATCAATGGGAATAAGGCATCTGAATCTCTTTGAGCATCTGGCCTGTGGAATTTGATTTAGGATCAGTAGGACACACCTATCCCCACAGTAGGTAAGTCAGGGCATTATAGAACCACACTAGCATAAGCTGCCTCATTTATACAAAAAATGAAACCAAACAGCCTTCTTCGTTCCTCTCTATACCCGTGCATTGACATTCTTGGGCTATGTCTACACTACCAGGTTATTTCAAAATAAGTTATTTTGAAATAATAACTCCCAAAATAACTATTTCAAAATAAGCCTGTTCCTCTTCACAAGCAGGAGTTATTATTTTGAAATAACAAGGCCATTATTTCAAAATAACAGGCTTGGTAGTGTGGATGCTTTCCTTGTTATTTCGAAATAAGGGGAGTTATTTCTATAACTTCCCAGTGTAGACATGCCCTAGGGCTAAAGTCAAATAAAGCTACGCAACTTTGGCTATGTCAATTGCGTAGCGTAAGCCGAAATAGCTTAATTCAGCTTTTGGCACTGTCTACATAGCAGGAAGTCGAAGGAAGAACACTCTTCCTTTCACTTCCCTTACTTCTCGTGAAATGAGGGTTACAGGAGTCAGAGTAAGAAGTCCTCCAGTTCAACATTAGGCTTATAGTGTAGATGCACACTATGTTATTTTGGAATAGCGTCAGGTATTCCGAAATAATGCTGCTGTGTAGACATACCCAGAGGCTAGGTCTACACTGGCAGGTTCTTGCACAAGAACGGCCATTCTTGCGCAAGAACCTGCAGAGTGTCCACACTGCCCGCCCGCTCTTGCGCAAGAAGATTTACAGTACGGCGTCGGAACATAGGACTTCTTGTGCAAGAGCTACGCTCTTTTCTAACAAGTGTAAGCTCTCTTGTGCAAGAGCTCTTGTGCAAGAGGACAGTGTGGACGTGCGGCAGGGGTTTCTTGCGCAAGAAAGCCCTATGGCTAAAATGGCCATCAGAGCTTTCTTGCGCAAGAGAGTGTCCACACTGCCATGGATGCTCTTGCGAAAAAGCACATGGCCGTGTGGACATGTTCTTGCTCAAGAGTTCTTGCACAAGAACCCTTGCATAAGATGTTCTTGTGCAAGAACTGCCAGTGTAGCCATAGCCTAAGAGAACAGAGAATCATATTGGCCATTCCCTCAGCCAGTCCCTCCCTGTGCTGGCATCATCGCCACTTGCTCTGGTCTATAAATCATTTAGGACAGGGAATTTCTGTCTTGTAAAACACCAAACTCATCTATGATTAGTTCTTCTGATTTTTTATTTTAACTCATAAGCCCGATAAAAAAGGCTGATATGAAAGTTGAAATCAGTGTTTATCCAGTAAACCGTTGAGAACATTGGCAATGGTTACTTGCATTTAAAGGCTCGTCTACACAATGGTTATGGGGGGTATGATTCTAAAGCACACCAGTATGTTGCTCGTTAATTGGTTAAAATGCACTAGGGAATATTACAAAAAGATAACTCGTCATGCTACACACAAAGAGAAAGCCTCCCTTCCCCCCCCCCAACTTTTGGACATGTTCACAGAACTCAATTTGCTAACAATACCCCCCCCTAAATGAAAGAACCCCAAAACAGAGCCCTATCTGTGATCTATAATAACAGCAGGTATTTCTCCAGTGTCTGTTGCCACGCTATCTAAGTAACATGGATTCAGCGAACCTCTCCAAAATGGTGTACTTGCAGCAGTTAATGGACTAGCTAGAGATGGCAGTGACCAATTAAACCATACAATGCACCTTCCAGTGACACAGCTGTCTCCCTTCTTGTGTAGGGATTGTGGCTTCTGGATGCCCTAGAGGAACATCTGCTATTGCACTGTCTGTATCTGCACCGAACCACTTCAGTAACTTGTTTCTCCTTATGTTAACAGGTTTCCTTCTATATCTGGCGATTCTACTGATGTGAAAGCTCTCTAATGTGAGTACCCAGCAGCAGGCTTCTGCTGTCTGTGGTCTGGACTTTGACTATCAAAGTGATCTGCCAGCTCCCTCATCTCCCCGTAAAGGCCAATGTGTTAGACCATCCATGTCCATTTGCTATGACATACATCAGTGTTGATGAGAGACAGGAACACTGCCGGGTGATTTTGAGCTGCCAGAATAATCAGCTGTATGCACAACATGGCCTAAAGGATTTTTCAATTAGCAGCATGCACCCACTAAAGAGCTTAGAGACTCGGATTCTTGCTGGGGACTTCAACGCTGTAGACTCATGTCACCTAGGCAAGGCAAGCTTGGCCAGTGCCGCAGAAACCCGGCTGTATCGGAGCGTGGAGAATCTACACTGGGCAACAGTTGCGGACTCGAGTCTGTATTCCCACTGCCGGAGCATGGACAATGAGCTGCTTTTCCACTACAAAGGTGCCAGTTACTGGTCTGAAGGCTCTGCAGAGAGAGCTCCACCCCCGAGCACAGCAGACCCTTGCAGGCACTCTGAGCGAACATCATCGTCCGCGCGAAATGTCCTCCTTCCTCCTTTTGCCAAAGTGCCTCAGTGGCTTTTCCCTTCCCCGGAGGAGAGAGCCCTACATGGGGATGCCAAAAAAGAACTGAAGGAGAAGCTGAGGATTCACAGCGCCAAGGTGGTGGCGGTGCCCTGCAAACCTGTGCGTCCCCAAGCACCTTTGACCGGCTTGGTAGCGAAGGAGTTCTCAGCATGCCGGGTGTGTCAGCAGTGCAAAAACGGGTGCTCTGTACACTGCTGTGCGGTGTTTGTGGAACACGCTGCCCTCAGTCATGGCCCTGCAGTGGTGCTGGGGAGACAGAGGCCATGTTTTACATGCAGGATACCCTGTCCAGAAGACATCAAGCAGGAAGCTCGGAGGAGGTTGCAGCTGAGAAGACAGAACAGCTCTCCCAGCCTGATGCTCCATCATGCCAGGGAAAGCCAAGAGATCGTCAAATCTAGAACCACTGGATCCCTGAAGGGATGTGATGGGGAGACTGACGCCAAAGGGGCGGGAGAGCTAAGCAGAAAAGGACACTGTAAAGGGAGGCTCTACATCCCTACCTTTGAGGAGTTCAAAAGAATGAGAAACAAGGAGACATGTTTATCTGCAGGTACCAATGAGCCAACAAAGTGCCTGAGTGAGGGGTCTCTGGCAAGCCAGACTCTGGAAAGGGAAAACCATAAGAACATCTGCACAGCTGCGCCTCAAGAAGCCCTGGAAGCTAAACTCACCAGCAATTCCACAGCAACAGTGGATGACTCCGATGATGTGTTTCATGAAAGCCACATTGCTGCTGGCTCTGTCCATTATCGAGACGTTCCAGCCGTGTGGGGCAGCTTCAGTTTGCTCAGCGGAGCTGGAGCTAACCAATGTCTGCTGAAAGATAGTAGTGAGCAGCTGTCAAGTGCCGATACGTCCCCAGTCCCTATTTGCTCTAGCCCGATTCCACGATCACCTTTGCCGGCAATAGCAATCCATGGGCAGGGGGAGGAGGTCTGCAGTGATGAGCAGCAGGGATTAGACTTGAGACAACTGAGTGGAGTCCTTCACTTCGCTGGGCAGGCACTGGGTTCTGAAGCCCAGTCTTCTTGCTGTCCATCGCTGCTGTTAGAAGCCACAGACCTATCCAGTTACGGAGCTAAGCTACAAAAAATGAAGGATGAGTTCATAGGCTCAGCACTGGATCTTATTAAGAAAAGGTAACATTCCCTGTTGGGACCCTAAAAGCAGTCCCAGTTGAGGGGTCTTCGTCTCTCTTCCCGTACGTACGTGCAACTCCCATTGGCATGAGTACTCTGCAGTTTTACACAGCCACTCAGCATAGGACCTTGGAGTTACACAACCTAAGCCCAACAGATATGACTATTTATTAGTTGTATTATCACAGTACCTAGGCATAAATCGGACTCCCATGTTTCCACTATTTTTTAATCCTAATAGAAGTAAGTATTTAACACAAACATCCCCTTTAGTTTTGCAACACAAACTTTACACTGTCCTGCCAGTTCCTGAGTTTTACACAGAGGACACTCATAAGGTCAGCCCTCTTTATCAATGAAAGAGATATGCACCGTGTTTGCTCCACTAGGGAACAATTATTTACATTAGGCTTGATAATAAACAGAAGTGTTTTTATTAAGTACAAAAAGTAGGATTTAAGTGTGTGCAAGTGAAAACAGACATTTCAAAGTAAGTTACTAAGCCAAAAAAAACAAAACACACCAGCTAATCCTAATACACTATGAAACTTGCTACATGCAAATTCTTACCCTAACAGTATGTTCTAATTATCTCTTTCATAAGTTAGGCAGCCTCCTAGCTTGGACCCAATCTTTCTCCCTTTCAGTCTTAGATATTTCCAGCAGGCATCTTAGGTGATAAGTGGGGGTCTCCTGATATCTGGCAACTCCCTCTATTGTTTGATTTCCCTGTTTATATCCCTTTGCCCAAGGCGAGAATGCTTTCGTTCAGTTCAGGTTTTTTTTACTTTGAGTGGAAAAGTACCAGACCCAAAATGGGTTCCAGCATCAGGTAGCCTGGCCACATGTCTTTGTAGGAGCAACCACTGTTTGGACTTACAGGAAAAACAAAACCAATCACAAGTTGTTGACTTGACCACCAAGTCATCAAGCTCCTAAAGTATCACTGATGGCTTCTACTGGAATATATCCACTAATAAAACCAGTTTCTACTTAATATTTCTAATTTTACATACAAGAAAGATACATGCACAGGAATAGGACATACAGATTCAGCAAATTACAACTTTCAAAATGACATGTTACATCACCCATTTTGCATTAAGTGTATTTGAGTTATGCGTATTCGTATTCATAAGCTAATTTTCATAAAGCTGGGGGGCACGACAGAGGAATCTAGCTGGAGTCTCAGGCTTGTAACAAAATCCAAACTCACCACTTTTACTCCCATGTCACTTGAGAGGGCACAGAAATAGTTGGGATATACTCCTACTCCCACTGAAGGGAGTGAGGCCCAGATGTATTTATGCTCCTAACTCCCATTGACATCAAAGTTAGGAGCTTGACTGCCTTTGTGGATTTGGGCTGACTTTGGCTCCAGTAGGAGCAGGAGTGGGCCTTTGATAAAGATGTGCTGATGAACACATCAGTGAGAATCACGTGTCTCCTGGTTTTACGTGCCCACAGTTACAGTTCTACCAAGCAGTTTTGTCTTTAATTAATGGTACCATTAATTCCCTCCCTGGTAACCCACAACTATTTACTTTAGACTCATGTAAATGTTTAATAGTTTAACATTGAACATTTATTTGATTTGTGACTTTGGGATGGTGGAAACCTTTAAGTCTCTCATGAACCATTTAATCCCATTGGCTCACATAAGAGTCCCTGCTGGGAGGAGACACACTGGTTTACCAGGGGAAATCCTACCTAGGTGTTTACATGTAAATTGCACTTTCTGAGCTATCTAAGCCATGTGGAATCAGTGTCCAGGGCAAGGGCCCGCAAAGAGTTGGGGACTCTTACATTGTTCAGCTATGCATTTGGGAGGACGAGATAGAAATGAGATAATCTATTGAAGGAAAGCCCAGGGCAAGGGCTGTTCTCCTGCAGTCTCTCTCTCCCTAGGGGAGATGGTTAAGGAGAAAGACCCCACAAGAGAAAAGGTTGGTAGATGAAAGAGCTGTTGTCAATGGCAATGAAAAGCAAGGCCAACAAGATCAGGGAAAGTGTAAAAAGAGGTTCAGAGGGAGACCGCACAGCCACATGGAACCGCTCACTCTCCTGCATAGTTCCCTGCCTGCCTGAAAGCTTAGTGTGAAGGTGAAGCAATGCGCAACCAACTTCAAAAATCAACCCATCAGACCAATTAAACTCTAAACAGCCCAAGAGATTTTACCCTTTGGGTGGAGCAGTGCCAGAGACTCCATTAAGTCCACTGGGGACTTTGCTACTGCTGTCAACTTTATGTGACAGGTGCTGAGACGCTACAGTGATGGATAAAACCCTGTGGCTGATTGAGAGAGAGACAGTGCTGCTGCATCTTTGCTGGGCCCTGCCTCGCATATTTCTTCCCAGCTGAATTTTCTTGTGCTTTGGCCTGCAACTGAGTGTGGCAACCTCAAATCCCAAAGCACACAAGGCCGGGATGGAGAGCACTTCAGGCTCCGAGACACAAAACAGCTCAGCTAGGAAGAGTTGTACTGGGGTCCAGAACAGAGGCAGCTGGGTCCTGAGCGTGGTAATATGGTAGAAAGTGGGTGGTACTAGGAAAAGGGCTCACAATATGGTGTCAAGTGTGGCACATTCTGGATCCAACACAAACTGAAGCATCTTGCCCACTGTTCACCAGTGGGCCATGACTAGTGGACAGCATAGACGATTTTAGAGAAGACAGTGAACATCCGGCAGGAACAGCTCTGAAGGAATAAGGCTAGCACGTGGCTAGAGGAAGGAACGTCAGACTGGGTCAGTATAAATGGGAAGAATCAATGGAGGATGCTGAGAGGGAAGATGAATAACCCAGAAGATGCACAAGGGAATGAAGTTCTGAGGCCCGGAGAAGAGAAAACGAACTAGGTATAGTGCTTTGTGTATGAACTGAGCACGACAGCTCTAATTTATTCCTGTTGCCCTAAGTTAAGGGGCTAGCAGAGAACTTGGCGTCCTGGCAAGAGGGTCTTTAGAAAAGGAAATGAACATCGCTGAGGACATGGGTGAAAGCTAGAACAATAGAGGGAACTCTGGAATAACTGAAAGGGAGCAGGAAGGTCAGCGAAGCTGGTGGATGGAAGAGTTCCACTATCAAGAAGATGTTGTGGCAGACTCTGGCCAGAGTTAGGGAAGAGTCTGAATGAGGCAAGTGTGTGAGGAAAGAGAATTTTAGATTCTGGAGGAATATCTGATGAGAGGGGAAAAGAGGGACCAGTGGAAGTGGTAGCAGATGGGGAGAAAGGAAGGAAGATCACTTCAGAAGCATTGGCTAGAGATGGGCCGGGAATGGGCCTCCACTATAGTATTCAACCATATTAGTATTAAAATGAGCACATGTAGATAGCAACCTTCACCCAAAAGGGCCCCACTGCAGCTTGCAAACGTCCTCTCTTACACAGGGAATTGCTTTACCCATCACTGTAATGCAACCACATCTGGTGTGAACAGGGCACTGCACAGAAAATTAAATAAAAAAGGGGAGAGCACTGTATGGAATTAAGATTCCAGGGGGCCATTTTTAAAGAGGCAGTATGAATTAAAAGCAGGCTCAGGTGACAATATCCCACCATGGGTAGACTAATCCCAAAGAGTCGTCCCTTTATGGAGCTCCCACAGGAACACGACTTAGACAAAGATAAGATAGTGTGGGTCCTTTTCGCGGATTTGAAGGCAGTCTGCACTAGGTATGGTGTCAATTATGTAATCATCACCTTCCCAGCCACAGCGTTATGTCAAACAGTAACAAAGAAAGGATGTCTATGCCATGGAAACATCACAGAGGTCACATTTAAAAAACCGAGAGGCAAGAAGCAGGCCCTGGGCGGCCGCTGCGCAGCAACGGGTGCTGTCCAGGTGTGTGAGAGTGCAAACACACTTCCCCTTTGCACTCCCCTGAGCCTGCTTCAAGGTGCACAAAGTGGGCTGCCCCTGCACAGGTTGGAGCCTAGGCCAAAAACTCAGCCAAGGAAGAATCCCAGCTCACCCCTCTTGCAGCAGAGGGAGAAGGAATGGCAGGAGAGCTCCAATTCTGTGGTGCTAAAGGGTCATGCTTGCAGCACTGGGAAGAGCCTCCTTGGACTGGTGAAACCAGCCCAATCACAGTGCAGCAGCCACAGTGGTGAAAGCAGCATTAACTCCGGTACTTTGCACAACCAGCGTATTTTGTGGTGTAGCTCTAACTGCAACACCAATAACCTGTGTAGTGAGCAAAGCAGATATAAAGAAAGCTGCATTCATGCAGCGTGGATACCGCGGTAGGAATCAGAGCTGTTGCCTTTCTTACCTGTAACTGGCCAACCCTAGTGCAGATTTCATTTCTTCACTCTAAAGTAGTCTATTTTTTGCACTCTTTTCTCATTCAAAACCACCTGGACACTCCCATTTCCCAGGGAGGGTCGCCTTTGGAAATGTTTAGAAGAATCAACAAATATATAAAAGCCACAAAAACTCAAGCTGTGAGTGAGCTCCCCAAACACCATTCCCAGAGCACATTTCATGAGAAGAGCTCCGAGGAGTATGCAAACATGAATGAATGATCACATCTTTGTGAATTAAAGTCTGTATGGTCTGGTGGATAAGACACTGCAGAGGGAAACAGGTGATATGAGCTCTATTCCTGACTCTGCTGCTAGGAGAGCTTGGGCAAGTTGCTGCCCATCCTGGGCCTCAGTTTCCCTTCCCACTCTTTGTATGTTTAGTTTGGGGCATGAAAAATCTCTTGCTTCATGTTTGCACAGTTCCTAGCACAGTGGGTCCCTTATCTCAGTAAGGGATTTTAGAGGCCACTGTAATATGAACAGCGTCATAATTTTGTTATTCCCATTCTACAGAGGGAACAATAGAGGCATAAAGAGTGACGGGGCATAACAAGATCCACACAGCAGGTCAGTGGAAGAGCCAGAAATAAAACTCAGGGGTCCTGATTCCCAGCCTTCTGCTAGCATTGCACGATTACAGTGGCAATCTATACTATCATAATCATACACAAATTGTGCAAATCCTCTTCTGGTCCAGCTGGGATTTAGAAGCACAGAAGTGTGTGAAAATGAAAATATTCATTTGAAAAATTACCCAGCTAGTCAGGCCTAATAAACTCAAATTCAGACTGAGTTCTCACTTTCTTAGAACCAGATTCAGGTTGGGGTCTGTGCTCATTCACTTTAGCTGAGCCAGTTCACTCATCCCTAATTATAAAGGAAGTATCTATATACCTCAATGTATGACAGTACTGGGAGCTGCAGTTTAGCCGCAGTCAGGCGTCAGCAGTAGCCTAGGAGTAAAAAGCTATGAAAAGAAGAAGCCGTCATGATGAAAGGTATTGGTTAGTCACAAACACTGATAATATTCCATTCCCCTGCATCTCCCTGTTCAGTTACACCAAGGTTGTCTGTATACGGTCCTGAGTGACAGCCCTTCTTGTTAAAGGAATTTGAACCCAGGGAAATGAAACTTCCTCTTCCAGAGTGCCTTGTGATATAAACCCAAAGCAAAGTCCTCATGAGCACTCCCCTCCTATTCTTCACCCATTGATTGGCTCATCTATCAATATTCCACCAAATCCTGTTCCTGTCTTCCCTAGAAATAACTTCTTTTATTAGAGACACTGGCCATTTAAATTGAGTACACTTTTTAAAATGAGTTCAAAGCAGTGCCGGACACTACGCTCTCCTTCTGGGCCAGTTTTTATGGTTTTATAGCCACTCTTTCCCATTTGAAAAGTCCCTTGTGACTGAGTGAGTTCCACACAGAGTGGGACCTGACTACAATGAAACGGATCATTTCCAAAATGTGAGCGGTACAGCATGGAAATGGTGGACTACAGGCTTCTTTAAATGCTATCAAAGGGCCTGATCCAAAGTCCATTGCCCTCAGTAGAACTATTTCCAATTACTTCAATGAGTTTTGAATCAGGCCCATATTTAATAAGCTGAAAAAAAATGAAGGGTATAATATTGTCCTGTTTAACTTATAGAACTATTAGGGCTTGCTTTTCCCAATAGAAGGTAACATTTTTCATATATGTAATATAATTTGTATGTTGACAGTGTCTCTTTGAATACAGCAAGAATGTAGCTGGTCTTCGTAAAAAGATGATTCTGGTCTGCTTTGGGGGTTCCTCATAATTTACAAACAAAAAATGTCCCGTGAGCCTACGAGACATGAGCAGTTACTCTGCATTTGCACTGCTGTGAGATCTGAGCTGATTTTGGATCCTTAAACCACACACGTGTTTTATTAAAACAAGAGAACGGCGCGAACCCTTCCCATCTGGATTCTTCTCTGAATGAGGGTGCTCAGATTTCAGATTACCTCCTAGCTCCTAGGGACGGCTGCAAATGCAGGTAGATGATGTTGATCGGTATCTGCTCCTTCCCTTGCAGCTGCAGCGCAGAGACTACTGCCGACTCCCCAGCCACAGAATCATGTGACCCCAGGAAAGCTGATCTCTCTTCTCTGGAGGACAGTGACCAATACGCAGTAATTTCCATGGCAACGCAGAGGTGGAAGAACAAGCCAAATGATGAGACACCTAGTGACATTCAACCTGCAGGAAGCGTAAGGAAAAATTCCCCTTTGATCCCAGGCAGGTGCCTGGCACTGGGCACTAGCCACCATTAGTGTCTAATCAGTGAGAGAGTCTGGGGGATACGAACGAGGCTGATTTCTGACCGCAGGCATGGAGGTAGAAAGGAAAGTTGTGAATCAATTCTGCTTTGTTAAATGATGCTTTCCTGTTGCATTATTTTTAATTCAATATTTTTTTCCTGGCAAGTTCTAGTGTAATAGGCGCTAGTTCTTCCCTCCCCCCTGTACAGGCCACCCCTGGCTTGCTGGGACCAGAGCACCACTTTGTGTGTGTATAATCTCCAAATAACCCCCAAGTACCCCCCAAGGACTTCCTTCCACCTTCCCACCCCCTCGAGCGCAGCACGGACACTCGCTGTGTAACCAACTAATCGTACATTCGAGCTCTTTTAAACAGTGAGGGGTTAGTTTTTAAGATGTGGCTGAAACAGCAACATGGACCTGTTGAGTGACTGATCCATCTGCGGGTGCGTCTACACTGCAGGGCTTAACTAGAAATAAGCTATGCAAATTGAGCTATGTCAATTGCATATCTTATTTTGAAATAGGGAGCATCTACACAGCACTTATTTCTAAATAGAGCACTCTTCCTCCGACTTCCCTTATTCTTCGTACAGTGAGGGTTACAGGAGTCGGAGTAAGAAGTCCTCCAGCTTGACAGTATTTCAACACTATTTCAAAATAACTGCCTGCTGTGTAGACGCAGACCAAGTTATTTCGGAAGAGCGTTGCAGTGTAGACCTACTCTGAGCCTGGCAGAGACAGTGGGCTCAATCTTATTCTGCTGGCACTGGTAGCTGTATTACAGCAGTGCCTAGATCAGGACCCCATTATACAACCGCAGAGAAAGAGAGCAGAAAAGGCCACAGAGGTGATCCATGATCCCACAACAGAGCTGGGTTTTGAACTCAGGTTTCCTAACCCCCACGCTGTGGTCCTAACCCCAGACTGCACAGCCTCCCTCGAGTGGCAGCTTTGCCATTGACTCAGTGGCAGCAGGATCGGGCTCTGTCATTGCAGCCTGCAGAGCCCCTGCTGGCTCTATCACTGCTTTCATCTCCGACTGAGCTTTACATCATTTCCCGGCCCCTGTCCTAATGCCACTTGCCTTTGTTGCAGAGTTCTGGCCCCAGCTGCCGCAGATCCAGCTCTGACATTGCCCAGGACATTGCAGGCTGCACCAAGGCCCAGCGGGAGTGCCGGCTGCGGCCTCATTTCAGCGACCCCATGCCAACGGACGCTGTGAAGAGAAAACAGCTGGAGCTGAAGATAGCTGCAGCAGCCCGGCAACATGCACAGAAGCGCCGGCAGGAGAGAGACCACGGTACCTGTGCCAATCCCTGCATGGAACGGTTGGACTGCCCTGGCCCTTCCTTGGTCTAATTGTAACAGGAGACCCTGCTCCCTCAACAGGGGGAGTGTAGAATTCAGGGGCGATGAGCCAGATCCTGATCTCCGTTACACTGATGGAAATCTGGAGTAATTCCACAGACTTCAGGGACGTTTTGGACTTACACTGGTGTAAAGGGATTCAGAACCTGGTCACGGGTGTTGTATAAATGGAGCTTGGTTATGCTGGTGTAAGCCTGGGCTAGCCCCAGAGTGGAGGGAGGGGGCCCTAGCAGGCATGTGAACCGACTTAGCCATTTCTGCTCCACACCACAGGATCCCCTCCTGTGGGAGACTAGCGGGAAGGGGACATGGCCAGGCTTCCTATGCTCTGGCTAATCCCGGCTGCCCCAAAGGCCATCAGGGACTGTGGGCAGCTGGGTTCAACTTAGGGCAACCCCTGCTCTCACCTCCAAAAGGGGCTCCCGGCTCTGACACAGAGATCCAATGGCCCTGCTAGATTCAAAATCTGCACTGGCATAAGGGAGAGGAGATTCGGCCCAAAGCCCCTGCTCCTGGGGGATGCAGCGCCTGGAACTGCCCTGCCCTGAGGGTGGGAGGACACGGATAAGAGGAGCTAATTGGTGTGTAGCCACAGGCATTCCCGCCTGCCCGTTTATAGCACAGCACAGCAGTGGCTCTGCCTCTGCTCCCCTCCTCGGCCTCTGCTGCTCCCTGCAGCACCTTCCGTGCTGAGATGATGCAGCCCTCCCAGTCCCTGGCTAGGCCCCTCACTGCTCTGGGCCTCCAAACTGCACACTAAACACAAAGAAACTAACACTTCCCTTCTCTTGGAGAGGCCCTGACAGGCAATAGCCTTCCCCAGGGGCGGGTCCCTGCTCTCCACCAGCTGAGCTGGGCTCTCTCTTTTTAGCCTCTCCCATGAAGCCTGACACCTGCTTCAGGTGTCACACTTAAGGTGGATTGGGCCCTCAGCAGCCCACTGACCCCTTCCTCCCTCCTGTGCGATTTGCACAGTCCCCACAAGATGTTGTCCATAATTGATAACGGATAAAAGGGTTCCTGCACTCAAAGGTTCCTCTGATAACTGGCTCCCTCTAGGTACACATTCTAAATAACATCCCCCACCACTGTCGGCTTTATTTTTTAGCCTCAGCAGATCACAACCTTGAAACATCCATCAGTGGGGGCAGAAGGGCCTATTATTTGCCTGGCACAAGGCATCATACCGAGCCATGCAGAATAAACGGTGGGGAGAGAGCACAAGCCATTTCACATAACCCAAAGCCCAGCGATGTCCTTGCTGCACTTCCCAGCTTGAATCCCTGAGCGACCGATGGTTTTTAAAGGTCCATTGTAAGGGTCAGATCCCCAGCTGTTGTACACAGGGGTGGCTGTATTGACTCTGCTGAGTTGCACCAGCTAAGGATTGGGTCCTAGCTCAGTGAGCTGCAGAGCTTGAAGTCAGAGCTGACTTGTGCACAAGCCCCGGTGAATCGGGGCTGTGTGTTTGCAGAATCTCCTGACACAGGCACTCACAGGGTGGCGCAAGCCCCCAGCTTGGAGTGTGCTGAGTGAGCTCTTCCCATCCTGAGCCACGTTTGTGTCTGTGCTTTGCGCAGGTCCAGTGGTGGCTAAAGCAAACGCCTCTTATGGCAGCAGCTTTGACGAGAACAGCCATGCCCCGCGCAGCTCCCTGCGATCCAAGCACCGCTGGAGCAACGTCAGCAGCCTGAGCGCGGACAGTGGCATCGTTGGCCTAGCCGACGAGAGGGATGATGCTGAGGCCGGCGGCACGACCAGAACCAGAACGGCAGAGGTGGAGCGGGCAGATAGCGGCATTGGCCAAGCACTGGCCAGGAAGTGGAAAAACAGGGCCTCTGAAACACTGACCTCCTTGCAGGCCTGGGAGGCACACCGGCCCTGCACGGACTGTGGCGAGAGAGATTTCCCAGTGGAGACAGACACACAGAATCAGAACAAGAGAAGAGACCTGTGTGCGAAGTGCCAGAAGCGCCGGACAGAGCGAAAGGAGTCGATCCTGGAGTTCGTCAACACAGAAGCCAGCTACGGCGAGGACCTGCGGATCATCAAGGAGGAGTTCTACCTCCCCATGCAGTCGGCTGGGCTGCTAACACAGGAGCAGCTGCTGGTGGTGTTCAGCAATATCCAGGAGCTGATTGACCTCAATGAAAATTTTCTAGAGTATCTCCAGGAGGAAATTGACCAGGCCTTTGATCAGGTACCATCCCTGCACTCAGCTTCGCTTCTGCCCTTAGGATCAGTGGCTGGGTCAATAGGGCCACATCATAGTATTAATTGAGAGGTAGCATTGTCTGGTGGTTATGGCACGGGACTGAGGATAGGACTCATGGGTTCTGTTTCCCAGTTCTCAGCCTCTTACCAGTCAGCACTCTGTTCAAAGGCCTCTGTCTTAGTTTTTTCTCATACATTGAGTGCTTCTCTGGCTGTCTCTGGGGCTTCTTTGATGCCCCCTGTGGCTACTTTTGTGGCATTTTTCCTGCTTCTCTATCTCGTGCACACAGCTCCATCAAAAATACCAAGCCTCCTGCTTTTGCATTCAATCCACAAGCAAACCCCTCCACCCATGTAGCTCAGCTCCCTGACCAGTCTTGCAGGTGGCTTGTGTTTTGGGTAGTGGCTCCTGTTTTTAGTTGTTTATTCCATCAAGGAGCTGAATTGCTTCTTACATTTATCCGGCAAGAAGGGCAGCTGATGCACCAACCAGCTTCAATTAGGTTTCACCTAACCACCAGCGTAACGTTACCTCAAGTGGGGAACACAGTCACTTCAGAATAGCACGCAATACAAAAGTTACATTAGAGATTGGGGCCTCCAGGAGTGTCGCCAGCTGTGGGAGGAGCACAGCAGAGTGGGCATAATGAACATAGGTCCAATAATGTCCAACTCCAGTCAAACCACTGGCTCCCACTGTCTTAGAACGCCCCAGCCTGTGGAAAGCTGGCAGTGGTCTATGACTGTAGAAGTCAGTCAGAGCACAGAGCCTGTGTTCAGGAGGTCAGGTCCGTGCGGTGTTTGCAATACCTTCCAAGCTTTCGCAAGATGTCTCAAATGAAACCTTTGCAAACCCACATCATGTTGGAAACCCAAAGCACCTTCCCAACCCACTACAGGCTGGCTCCAGTGTGGGTTCTGCAGCCCATGTCACTTCACCAGCCAAATTCAAGATGGGTTATCATGTCACAAGGGGAACGGGCCGTGTAAATGAGTCTGGGATTAGGAAGGACAAATAGGGCTCTTGCAAATGTGGTTCTGTGCTCAACGGGGACTGTAAAACTGACATCGTGGGGCATCATCCTTATTGTCTCTCCATCACAGGTGCTCAGCCTACACATAAAAAATGTTCCATGTAATGCCAGCCCCGCCCTGCAAACTCAGCCTGGGGCAGGGAGTCAGAGGGATTTTTCCTTTTCGTACATTGTCACCAATCAAGACTCTTCAAGCCAGATTACACTCTTTATTTATGCACGGGTGACTCCATTAGTAGAGCTGGTGGAAAGCAGAATTGCTGTTCTGTGGAAAACACTCCATTTCAAATCCAAGCATGTGACATTGTTTCCACTGAAAAATGTGTTAAAAATTGACATGTTCCTGCAAAATATGTTGACGTTTACAAAACACCATTTTGCAGTGGAAAACTGCCCATGAAAAATGATTTGAGCAGCTCTACCCATTAGCCACACAGAGAAACTGATCTGAGTTTGGTACACAGAGCTGTTGATGCACCAGAAGAAGGAATGTAAATGTAACCAGCAAGCCTCACCCATTAAGGGTCAAGCTTGCAGGTTCCGGTTAACTGGCAGGGGCTGGAGTAACTCCCGGACAGGGAGCTGCTCCAGTCCCACAGGGCCCACACACCAGCTCCCTCGGAGCAGGGACTGCCAGGCCTGTTCCTGGAGAGCCAGCTGCAGAGCCCACAGCAAAGCCTCCTGGGAGCCAGCTTCACTGCTGGCCTTACTGGCCCCGATCCCAGAGAGCTCACAGCACGTGTAACTGTGAGGATTTTTAGCAGTTATGCAGTTCCATTTTTAAACAACTTTTTACATCCTTAACCAGAAGGGACATTCGCCCTTAGCCAGGTTGACCCTGCAGGACTAAGAACCACTAAAAAAGATGCAGATCTGACACAGAAACCCTGAGAAAAGATTTGCTAAGTCGGAAGGTGCCATTTTTACATAGTCATTTTTCAGTAGAAAAAAGGAAATTTCATGGTAAATAGCTGTTTCCTTTCCATGTGTGTAATGAAATAAGATCCAGAATAAGGATATGGTGCCAGGTAAGACCACACTTGAAGCCAACCGGGTCCAATTCTGATCAATTACATAACTGCAAATCTAGAAAACCAAAAGCTGTGGGGTTAACTCCAGATTTATGTAAGGATACCTGAGGGCCAAAGCTGGCTCCGTGATGTGCCAAATTCCGTTTAGCCTGGCTGCTGGGGGCTTTCAGCAAACATTGCTTAAAGCTGAGGGCATTTTGCACAGACAGTTTGCTGGTCACCTTTAATGTGCAGCATTGTATGACACCCCCTCATCTGACTCTCCCCCACAGCACAGCACAATGCAATCACTGCCACATGGCTGCAGGGATGCTATCCCAAGATACCCAGCCCACTGATACAGAGATTGTGGGGTGGGACAAAACATAAGCCTAGTACAGCAGGGGTGTACAGGTGACAAGCTCAGACTTTCCGCTTTCTTCATAGGGAACACAATCCATTAGCTGCAGTATTCAAGCCGGAAGTTTGCATACTTTGGAGACCACCTCCTCCCCCAACACACATATATGCAAACCATGCCACATGCATGTCTTCAATTGCAATGACCTCCATAACACAGTAGCCAGGCCCCAGGTTCCTAGCGTCTTGCACAGGAAGAACAGACATGTGCCAAGTCAGAATTGCCTGTCAGCAATTTCTCAAGCAGATGGACAGTGAAAGCAGCTGTTGTTTGTATTGCCAGTCGCTCCCCTCTGGCTGCCTCTTTCTTCCTTTGTCTGCAGCCCTCTTTGCCACCACAATATATTCCTGCACTAAAAGGCTACAGGATTATTACCTTTCTCGCAGCAGTATCACAGCACGAACTCCAGGGTACTGGTTATGAAAACACCTGAGCCAGCCAATGGCTTGCCTGGCACCAAATTCTTATTCTGTGTCTTATTTTATTACATGCATAGAAAGAAAACAGCAATTTACCATGAAATTTATTTTTACAAAGCATCGCAGAGTCCCATCTCGCCCAGAGGACAGCCATTAAAGGTACCTTGTTGCACCAGCCAGCACCGATAGCTCAGGACAGAGACAAGGCAATCCCTGAGCAGTACCCGAGTTACACTCCACCCCTGCCCACTTTTCTCAAACCTTGTCTGTGTCATTTACGAGCCCTGGTGTCAGCCCTCCCTGGCACTCCTTTGTGGCAAACGGGCAGCAGTACTAGCTCTGGATCAGCCCGCTGGAGAGAATAGGGATGTAAGCAACTACTCGACTATCTGATAAGCAAAAGCTTATCAGATCGTTGACTTGTCCCTCAACTAGTTGCTTCCCCCCTACTTGCTGCCTCTATCAAAAGCTCTTAAAAGCTGGTTCCCCCCAGCACCATCTCCATGGGAGGCAGGGGGACAGATGTGCCTCTGCTTTTTAAATGTATCAAGAGCCTACCGGCTTTTAATACATTTAAAAATAAGAAGCACAAGGGGGACGACGACACCCGGCGCAAGCTGGGAATCAGACGTCCAGGCTCACGCTGGGTCCTTCCTGCTGCGCTTTAGCCTTTTAAATGTATTAAGAGCCACCAGGGACCGCAGCGGGGTTAGCTCCCGAGGTCGATAAGTGGGGGAGCTGCAGCGGGGTTAGCTCCTGGGGTTAGCACTTAAAAGTTGAAAGCGCTACCGTGGCAGCACTTTCAACTGAAAGTGTGGCCACGGCAGGAGTGCAGGAAGAAAGCCCTCCCAGCAATCTATGTAAACTACCTCTACCAGGGGAGTAGCTAACAGCGCTGGCAGTGAGGCTCCCAGCGCTGTACCCTGGTTCATGCTAGTGCTTTACAGCGCTGTAACTTGCTGTGCTCAGGGGTGTTTTTTCACACCCCTGAGCCATAAAGTTACAGCGCTGTAAAGTGCCAGTGTAGACAGGATGGATGGGGATGGGCTCCCATGGGAGCCCTGAAAGGAGGCACTTCAGCAAGACAAGGGTGACTGTGGCACAGAGCACAAAGGGGAACAGAGTGGAGGAAAGAGAGGATTGGGCAAGTTTCCAAGAAAGATGGGGATCAGTTTCCTAGCAGGCAGATTCGGACCCCCAGAAACTTCATAAACAGGACTCATGATCTGCGTGCTTTTGAGGGAGGGAGGGTCCTGGGGTCTTAGCTAGGTGGCAGGAGGCTCCTGTTGGGCTACTGCCCTGGCAAAAAAACCCAGACATCAAGCTGGCAGATTCTGGCAAGTCCAAAGAACCTAAACGAGCAGCCCAACAGCTCTGCAGGCTGCTCTCTATCACCTACATTGCAGGTGCTGTCAGCAGTACTTGGAAGAAAGCAGTTCAGCCTCAGGAGCAGCACTCTAGTATAGGATTTAGGAGATCAGAATGCTAGTGTCAGCTCTGCCACTGAAGTGTTGTGTAACCTTGGGTGAGTCACTTAGCCACCGCTCCTCATAGGTAGTTCAGCACCTAACTCCCATTAACATCAATGAGAGATATGCATCTAAATGCCTTTGAAGAGCTGGGCCTTAGCCTCTGCAGCTCCATTTCTCTATCTGTGAAAACGGACACTCACTGTAAAGCGCATTGAGCTCCTGGAATTAAAAAGCAGGAAGGATTGTTTAGATTAAATTAGCCTTGGCGCTTCTTGCTGTCTTGAGCAATGTGGGAGATTCAATGTCCAATGAGCTGAGCGCCTCTGAAAATCTGGTCCACAGACTCTTCTCATGCAGACACTACCAGGCTTAGTAGTCTGACCTGCACACAAGGTGACTGCTTAGTGCAGTAAGTGCACTGCCCACGAGGAAGCATGCCCAGGGTTGGGATCGGCCCAGGCGAGCCCCCGTCTCTCCTCAATTGACTGCCTGGCTACTTGTGTGTCTGCAGGGTGACGAGGACCTGATGACGGTGTGCATTGGCGAGATCTTTCTGGAGTTTGTCAACATGCTGCCAGCCTTTCAGACCTACTGTCTGCAGCAGTCTTCTTCGGTGAACATGCTCAATGCCCTGGAGAAGGAGAAAGAGCTACTCAGGTAGGGGGGGCTGAGTGTGTCTGTCGTGGGCTATGAGGACAGAAGAGATTCAGAAAAGCATCAGCCCTGGCGCCTAGAGACTGAAGCCATCCATGTGGGAAAGAGGCAGTTCAGGCTTCCCAAGGTGCATCACTTCTGGCCTGATGCGACTCCTCTAGGAGCGAGAGGGTAATTCCCCCTCCTTAGCCCATTTGGTCTTTAGCCTTTCTGCTGGGGCATCCCACAGGGACAGCAGTGGTGGTGGATTTTATGACGCCGACGCTTGTCCACTCAGAACTGGACTGAGGCCCAGCAAACTCATTTCATATGGGTAATCAAACAGTCCAAGATGGGAACAGCTCTCAGTCACTGCTTACCAATGCCATGTTTTCCACTGTAAGGTGGACTCCTCAGTGGGAAGCGGTGTGGCCACGTACGTTTAGCGCAGGGGAGGGACTCGGGAGCCCTGGGCCATATTCACAGGTCTGCCACTGGCCACTGGGTGACCTTGAGCATATCACATCACTGCTCTGAGCCTGTTTCCCCATCTGTAAAATGGGGATAATGTTACTGCCCTCCATTGCAAAGTGCTTTGAGATCTGCTGACAAACTGCACTGTATAAGAGCAGTAGTAGTAGTGGAGCAGGGGTGGGGAAACCTAAGGCCTGGGGGCCAGATATGGCCCCCGAGGCTTGGGGCTCCCCCCCCCCCGCAAGCATTGGGGAGCCTGTGCTGGTGCTCCAGCCTCCATACTGTCCCCACGTGGGGCTGGAGTGCACAAAATCGACTAGCTTGCCCTCCCCCCCGCCAGGCTCTGGTGTGCAAGGGGAATGTGGGGAGTCATCATCTTTTTTTTGCTTCTCACTTGTGTGCAGCCCCCAACTGATTTTTCTGAGGGTCAGTGGCCCCCAACCCAGAAAAGTTTCCCCAGCCCTGTAGTAGAGGGTCCAGGTATAACTAATCCTGCCTCAACAGTGCAGGGTGATGAGCTGCTAGTGATCTCATGAGGTCCTTTCCAGCTCTGCATTTCTATGGTTATTATCAAATGCAAATTGGGGTTCCAGTGAGGCTAGGTCAATTCACTCCAGCTGTAGATCTGGCCCTAAACACTTTACAATCCTTTGGTAGAGAACTGTTATCAAGTGAAGTGATCCGTTCCATAACGCAGTGCATCCCTCAGGTGCTGATGACAACTCTAAACTTAAGGGCTGTGTCTACACTGGCATCCTTTTTTCGAAAAAAGGATGCTAATGAGCTCAGATCGCAATGCAAATCCACGGTGCGTAGGAATCTTATATAAGCGGTCATTTTCCGCAAAGGGTTTATTTACTGCCAAGATCCCGTCTAGTCTGAGGCACCACGCTTTTTCCGCAAAGCCCGCTTGCAACTATCATTAGTTATGTAATGGATTTGACATTCTGGGGAGGCGAACTCATGATTTGTAATTGCGATTCCTAGGCTGGCGCTTTCGGCAAAGCTCATTAGCATCCTTTTTTCCAAAAAGGGATGCCAGTGTAGACACAGCCAAGAAGTTCAGAGCACTTGAAGCCTGTGAAAGCCAATGGGAATCCCAGGCATTCAGCTCCTCTCATCACGATGCCTTTGTAATGTCCAGGGCTAGGGGCATTCCAGAGCAGTAGTCAGGTGTACACGGCTGTTGGGGAAATCCACACCAGAGGCAGCTCAGGACAATGGTCAGAGTTCTCTCAGGGATCAGTAGCTGGAAGATCCGATGCAAGGGGCTGGGTCAACGGGTTGAGGAAGGGCAAGATGGCAAGGCAGTGTTGAGGGAGGCAGTGGTCTGTTCCTCAGAAAACTACCTCTTCCTGTTGGGGCCTTTATGTAGTCAATGTACCCAATGAGGGTGCTACCTGATCATCCAGTCAGAGGCCTCGGCATGGTGCTGTGGGCTTGCAGCTCTTTAGCACTCAGTCTGTCGGTCTGGGCTGGTGGTTCGCTGTGGTGCAACGACTAAGGATGCTGTCTAAGGAGCTGGGTCCAATACCAGTGTTCTGACAGCCCTTCATTTGCATTCTAATTTCATTGTCTGCTGGCAGAATGACACTGGGATGATTCCCTTTTTTAAACCCCCACAGAATATTTCTCAACGTTTCCCAAAACGACAATACGGTGCTTCGGCGCATGAATCTGAGATCCTTCCTGATGGCCCCCTTGCAGAGAGTCACCAAGTACCCGCTGCTCCTCAGCAGGATCATCAAAGCCACCATTGAGTACCATCCGGATCACGGCAGCCTGCGGGAAGCCAAGAGCCGCATTGAGTCCCACCTGGAGCACATCAACATGAAAACCAAGCAGGAGGGGAACACGTGGACCCTGCGCTCCTTCCGCCAAGACAGCAAGAAGAACAGGGAAGTCATCAACATTGAGATGAGGGAAACCGCCATCAAAACCATGGGCTGGCTGCGGGAGGAGACGCGCTTTGTGATGGAAGGGCCCCTGCAGCTTGCCCAGCCGCCTGATGGCCAATGGGTAAAAAAGGGCAGCAAGACCTTGAAATTTCAGAACATGCAGGTGCTGCTCATGGTCAACATAAAGCGAGTGTCTGAGTCTAGCCTTGAGGCTGCTGAGCTGGGACCCGTGAAAGATGCCGTCCTGGTGCTGATCCGGGACAAAAACAATGGGAAATTCAGTTTGCTCAGGGAGCCCCTGAGGCTGAGTAACTGCGTCGTCTCCGCAGACCCCGACAGCAGTGATACATTTGAGCTCATGGAGGTCAGGCGGGAGGCGTTTGTGTTCCGGGATGGGGACACAGCGCGAACTCACCACTGGTTCAGGCAGATTAGGAGATACTCAAGGGAACTGGGTTCTTGGAAAAAGCGGCGGAATGCTCTGCCCAACATCATGATAAGCACATCCCATAACAGGTCTTGAGATCTAGGGAGAATGTTGGAAAAGACTGGGCTAAACCAGTGAGAACCGTCCCTAGACTCAAGGGTTGAATTCAACCCTGACGTAACTCTATCAACAATCATGGAGTTACGCCGGGAATAAGTCTGGCCTAACGAGGGTGATAAATTACTGGCAGCATTGCAACCAGCTATTACAGCCTCACCTGGGATTCCAGCAAGAAGGACTTAACATCCTATTTGTGACTCATTCGCCTATTATGATTAGACTTCTTATGAGGAGCAGGTCTCTGGAAAGAAACTAATGAGCTAAAGTTGTTAATATTGCACTGAGGGTTAATGGTGTCAGGTGCTTGACAGTACAGGGCTGTGATGAGGAGCTCATCTTGATCATGAGCAAGGTATCATTGTTGCACATATTTAATCAGCATTAAATAAAGCCAAGGTCAAAGGTTGGTGCAGTATTACTGAATGAAGGAGGACGTTTGGACAGTATAACTCTCTAGTTTGACTGGTTTCCTCTCTCTCTCCCAAGAAATATATTTCATTATCTGATTCCTGCTGAGTTCAGTGAAATATGTTGTTGGGGGAAGTGGGGGAATCAATTGTTCTCTTTTAAACCAAACAAAGCAGATGCAGATTTGCTCAGATTTAATCAGAGTTGTATGAAAGTACAAACCGAAAAAGCAGATGAAATGTACTCAGCTTTCTCCCCAAAATAATTGTAGAACACTCTGGAAGAGCAATATCCCCTACATTTAAAATCATCAGGTTTTTAACTGGCTTTAAGATATGTCAGAAGACTGATATAATGATACATCTGAAATATTTCAGAAGTGTGGGTTTGTAAATAAGGGTCTGTAACCACTTCTAGTAAATTTCAAAGTGTGATTATTTAAAGATGTAATCTAGTGTATTTCAAAAGTTTAAAAAAGAAACAGTTTACATTGTACTGTAGTTTAACAACAAAATGTTTTAATAATTATGTTTCAATGATCCTAGATGGGTATTTTGTTTATTTTTGGGTCCACTTCTTTTCTAGGATTAGAATTTCATTGATTGCAGATTGTGTTTAGTTGAACACACTGCTGTTGTTTGCACTCACTGAACAAAATTTAGAGATGAGTCCAAGTAGGTCTATAGGAAATGTAGTTAAGATAAAATACAGTTTCTTCTAGACTCAGTCATATTACACTAATTCTTACTAGATAACCTGGCATCAGTGTACACTAGGCATAGATTGATAAAGAATGTGAAGGTGAAAGGCAGATGTGGTGAAACTGACCACAATATAAGAGTTCATGATTCAAAGGAAAGGGAAGACAGAGAGCAGCAAAATAAAGAAAACGGACACTAAAAAAAGCAGATTTCCTCAAACTCAGAGAGCTGATATGTCTGGTCCCATTGGAAGGATCTCTAAAGGAAAAAGGAGTTCAAGACAGCTGACAATTTCTAAGAGGGACAATATCAAAGGCACAACGGCTGACTGTCCCAATATGGAAAAAAAGATAGGAGGAACAGTAAGAAACCAACATGGCTCCATCAGGAACACTTTCATTACCTAAAAATAATAAAAAAAAGACATACAAAAAGTGGAAATGAGGATGAATTGCTAAAGATGAGTATAAAATAATAGCACAAGCTCATAGGGACAAAATGAGAAAAGTTAAGGCACAAAATGAGTTAGACCAAGCAAGGGACATATTAGGCAATACCAAGAGGTTCAGGAAATACATTAGAAGTAAGAGAACGATTAAGGCAAGTATAGGTCCATTAATTAATTGGGAAGGAGACCAAATAAAGGCAATACACTGAAAGAATGCTGAAATGATTATTGCTTTTTTTGCTTCAGTTGTCAATAAAACTATTAATTGTAACCAGATGCTTCACACAATTAAAATTAACAGCAAGGAAGAAGATATCAAGGTAGAAAAGGAAAAGAATAGGCTAAAGAATATTCAGATAAAATAGATGTATTCAAGTTGGCAGGGGCTGATGAAATTCACTCTAAAGTATTAAGGAACTGAAGCAATCTCTGAATCATTAGTGATTACCTTTGAGAACTGAGAGACAACAGATGAGACCTCATAGAGCAGTGGTTCTTAACCTGGGGGTGCACGCACCCCCTAGGGGTGCAAGATGCCCTTTCTGGGGGTGCGAGACATGCCAGATTTTTATGATACATCTTAAGTTTAAAGAACTGACCTACTTCAACGATTTTTAATAAGGGGTGCGAGAACATATTTTGAGAACCAAAGGGGGGTGCAAGCTGCAGTAAGGTTAAGAACCACTGTCATAGAGCTACAGATAGTACTTATCTTTTAAATAGGTGGAAAGGTGGACATGATGAAATATAGACCAGTCAGCCTAACTTCAACACTAGGACAAAATACTGGACAAATTATTAAGCCACCAGTTTGTTCAAACCTGGAGAATAATAGTATGATAATCAATAGCCAACATGGATTTGTCAAGAACAGATCTTGCCAAACCAATCTAATTCCCTTCTTTGACAGGTTTACTGGCCTAATGGTTAGAGGAGGAAAAGTACACATGGTATGTCTGGACTTTAGTAAGGCTGTTGACAGTGTCGCGCATGACATTTTCAAAAGCAAACTGGAGAAACGTGGTCTAGATGAAATTACAGTGAGGGAGGTGCACAACTGTTTGAAAAAACTGTATTCAGAGAATAATTATCAATGGCTCACTGTCAAACAGAGGATGTATCTAGTAGGATCCAGCAGCAGATCTTTCTATTGTAGTACCAGACTGGTACTATTGAATATTTTCATTAGAGACTTGAATGATGGAGTGTATGTTATAAAGTATATGGATGACACCAAGCTGGGAGGGGTTATAAGCACTTTGAACACAGCCAACTAGGTATTTTTGTTAATCCATCCAAGAAGGTTCATGTCTGAGAAAATACATGTGTGTATTTATCCTTTGATCAATGATGTAAATATTTAAGAAGATTAAGGTAGCCCTCGGGGCCCTGGGAATTTGCAAGTGCAACCTTCAGTCTTACAAAGTCTGGTTACTGCTGAGTTAAATGATTCTGCAGAACCAGCAATGATCCAGCTCTGAGGATTTCTATTGTAGCTGCTGAGATGTTACTTTGCACCCTGACTGCTGATCCAAAGAGCAAAAGCTGAAATATTTGTCTACACAACAGTGTTTTCTTTTTACCCGCACACTCTTTGCTTTGAGTTGCCTGTGCCTTCCAAGAATTGCTTTCATAGTTCACTTCGAGGGGGATTTGCTGAGTCCTTCTCACACATTACAAACACATGCCACCCCAAGATAGGTTGATGTCTTAGTCACTTTTGTCCCTAGCGGAGCTCTGCTGGCCCTATGATAGAGCAGATTCATTTTCACCATTCTTTCCTCACTTCGACTATTAAACTTTGAAATTTCTTGTTTTAATGCAGTTATTCATTTCATATTAAGAAATACACAACTGCCGGGGACAATCCTATTAAGAAGAAATGGCCCAGGGTACACATTCCATGTTGTGGCTGCCAGAATTGCTCTTTCAACTTCCTAGAAACAGACAAACTTACTTGGAGGGTACCGCCATACCAGGCTGGAGGAAAGTCTCTTCCTGCATTACAAGAGCTCGTTAAAAAACACTGTACAAGAAGGTTCCCACACCAAGCATCCAGCTCATATTTGGAAGTCGAACTGGTTCCTTGTGTAAAGATCTGAGCACAGCCTCCAGCTCCTAGTACCATTAATACCTGCTTAATAACTGACAAATAGCTTTCATCTTACCCCCCGTTTCCATGTATTCTGCAATCAGCTTGGCATGGCTTTGTGGTGATAGAAAGTAGAATGTTTTCCAGCTGACAGGATCATGATTTCCAGTAATTCATTAAGAACTCAAGGCTATGCACTGGGACCCTCTCATTTGGATCTCCGGGACAAAGCTTTAGATGCTGATAGCACTGAAGCTGGTTTCAGCTCCTATAACAACTGTGCTCATTCCCCTCAATTGAAGTGTCAGAGCTTTGCCCTTGGTCTGTCAATGGTGACAGTGGTGTCTGCACAAGAATGACTGTGGTCTTGGAGATGCCAGTGCCCCCTCTTCTCCAAGACTAGTCAGTACAGTAGTTTCTTTGAATCAGGGCTGTAACGTGAAGGAAAAGGCCCGGTCTGTAGAACAGAATTTGCTGGCATCCTATTCTCACACACCATCCTTATCCCCCTTTGCTCCTCATTTGGCAGGGTGATTTGTGTGTCGCTCTTTCAGTTGGAGAGCAGCATAGAACAGACTGAACCGGTGCTGCTGATGTAAATGGTAATGTTGTGACAATTGATATTTGGCAGTGCGCCTTGTTCCTCTTCAGTGGTAGCCTGAGCCTTTCCATTATTTAAAGTTCAGTGTAGCAATAATTTACATGTGCCCAAAGGCACAGACAGAACATCTGGTGAATTGCCATGTGCTTTTCTTTAATGTGTTTCTTAGTGCTGTTTTTTTTAAATAAATTGGCAGTTTCAGCCCCCCATGTGCTAGTTATAAAGGTTTTTCTGAGGTGCTAAGCACTCATAACAGATCCTCAGCTAGATCAGTCTGAAACTGCCAAATCAGAAGGACAAAGCAATAAGATGTTGGCAGGTTCATTTTCTCTCCAGTGAAGAAAAGGGTTAGACTCCTCCATTTCATTGCTTCCAGTAGGAGTTCTCTTAAGAGAAGATACAAGTTTAGTGATCCTAATAGCTCCCTCCTGTCTAACACTTGCTTTCACTAAAAACAAATCTAAAAGAGGTTAGGCTTCCACTGCGGGTAAAAGTTCTAGATCCTAGACAGGATACAGGGCTAGATGGACTATTGGCTGGCCCAGTGTGGCCATTCTTATGTTCTCAGTGGATATTTGAGTAACTGGGTATCTTTAAATTGATGTGTGTCAGTTCTCCCAGACTGAGAGAAGGAGCCATTTCAAAAGAGCCTTTTACCTTAACTTGACAGAGCCTGCCATCTAGTGCAAATCTTGATCTTATTCTGTACAACTGCTTGGATAGCCACATTTGTCAGATTCCAGGTATTTCTAGATTTCATGGGAAAAGCCTAGTCAGCCCAGTTCTTAGTAAAACAGGCCCATTCCCTCTAGACAAGACAAAGGGAGGCCCCATTAAGACACCAAATAATGTATCATGGGTACATTACTATTTTTGTAGGAGAAACAATGTGCTTGGCCTTGTACAACTATATAAGGACTGAATCACTAAACTAAAAAGC
Organism: Rafetus swinhoei; assembly: GCA_019425775.1. Classification (NCBI taxonomy): domain Eukaryota; kingdom Metazoa; phylum Chordata; order Testudines; family Trionychidae; genus Rafetus; species Rafetus swinhoei. The sequence continues at coordinate 9,573,894 of CM033439.1, read as the reverse complement.
TTATAGTTACGGAGCTAGGTACATTAGTCTTTGTTTAGGACTGTGCATCAACCAACAGATCAAATGGGGGAGCTTAGACAGGGTCTAGTTACATTTTAAACAATATTTGCCTTTAATGGATCCTCTATGTACTCATCTGCTTTTAATTTACAGCTATTGAAAGGGAATCTGCATATGGACTAATTTCCGAGGTGCTGAATGTTTCAATTCTACGTATCAAGTACAGGAAGCAAGGAAAAAGACAGACTCATCGCAGTTAACAAGGCACTAGATTTCTGGTCTTGCTAGACATTTTATAAAGCCAAATCTGGACTATCCATCTCCAGGGAGGCATCAACTAATTCAACATAATGTTCAATGTGACTTAATCTTAGCCATTAGAGATAAGGGGAAAATATAGCACAAATATTTCAGCAACCTGGACAAAAACCTCTTGTAAGCATTAGAGAGCAGGATGCATAAAAGCCAACCAGGCAAATAACATGTTCAAAGCTGTTCTCAAGTCCTTAAAATGACCTCTCAGAATTGAGACACTCTGCATAGCAACATTCAGCATATTGTCCCTTTCCAAAGTGGACCGTTCTTAGGACTGTCGTTTTCTCTTTTAAAAGGAGGCTGCTGCTGCTGCTATTGCATTCAGTCAGCAATCTTTTACTTTAGGAAATAACACAGCAGCTAGTCACTGAGCAAACCAACAGTGCAAGTTTAACTGTCGTTAATAAGCAGAGAGAAACAAATGAGATGCAGGGGAACCTGCAGTTACAGACACCTGCCCTCAATTAATTAGCACCTGGTCCTGAACAGAAGCTAGGGGAGATATTAGACAGCACAATAGGCTCATCGCTTCCCAAACCACACACCTGCCCACAGCCATGAACCCATCCCAACAAGCTGCTCAGGTCTCCAGACATCTCTTCTTTTAGCTTTCTATTAAGCAGCAATCCTGTGGCAAGCAGCATCTTAACGAAAGGAAGCGGACTATGTTGGTGCCTTATGGGTCAACATCTGTGTGAATGCCCTGGGGCTCTAGTGTAGTTACTTTCCACCTCAGCTAATGTTCCTAGCCAAGTCACTCTCCTAACTGAAAGGGCCTATGAACCACCTCTTAGCAGCACAGGGAAGGTAAGTTAACTGTCCAGAGGGAACTCAGGGCAAGTCTCTTAGACATGAGAGCAACGGCAAAAGTTCCAATTGTCTGATTTTCCTGCGGATTCACTTAATCTACCAATTGCAGCAGACAGAGTTGATACTAAACAAGACAGCCTTTCTGGCTTCTATTGCCACTTTGCCCCCTGTGCTCCTGCTCACCCCCATTTCCTGAAAGCTGTTGGAATCATTGCTCTGAGGGCCAGCACTTTCACTCTTCCCCAAGGACTGAGTAATTGTTTTTATACAGCACACAATCAACTTGAAATGCCCTTTATACGAGGCAGAGGTGGAGGAGCGACCTTAATGGGAGCAGGGCAACACAAGAAGCAAGCATGGAGAGCGCTCTCTGGAATATGCTCTCTGGGCAGAAGTGCTTCAGAAAAAAGCTTTGGTGGCTATTGAGTCATGCTTTCCAGTGCCTTTGCTCTGACTCACTCCCCTTTTCACTTGACAAGGAAGAGTGGGGAGAATTTGCTTAAAAGATTCATCATGAATCAGACCATCGAGAAGACTTGACCTGGCTAGACTTTTGCCCTGTTCAGGGAAGAGCTGCTTCTCACCAAGCTCCTGGGCTAAGTTGCTTGCCTTTTTTACCTACATGGTCTTTGGAGCAGAGACCATTGGGTACAGGCCACTCTCTCCTGCAAAATTAAGTTTTATGGGGGAATTGTATTTCCCTTTCCCCTCCTCCTAGGTCAGTGGCAGCTCCCTAGACCTCATATGCAAGCTCTGGGGCAGAAACATACTGTTTTCTTTGGCACCAAGTGCTAGGGAAGAGAAGCCCAAATTCTTTTGCATGCAGCTACAATTCCAGGTTTCCTGGCTACTGCTCTAAAGATGATGGGGCTTTTCTGCCTCTCAAGATCATTAAAGAAACTGCTGCAGCTCCATGCTGCAGGGCAGTGAGCAAGCTGTGCTGCCTCCTACACCCTAACCACTAACCAAGACAAGCATTTACAATGAAGAATGTGGTCTATACTTGGTGGCCTACAATGATGTGTTAGGGGACAGAGGCTACCCAGTGTTCCCCATTACCCACATACACCTAGAGAGCAGGGGAGGGTTACGAGTCATCTAGCCCCAGGACCATCACACTGGAAAGACCCCTCCTGAAGACAGAGAATGTTGGTAGAATGGGTGTGGTCAGAGAGGGACTTGAACTCCTGCTGCTTGCACAGCCTGAGAGGAAGCAAGGTGCAGTGGTCAGGGTGCTATCCTAAGGGTCAGGAGACCTGGGTCCATTTCCCCACTCCCCCAAGCTTACTGTGTGATTGTAGGCCAGTGGCTTCCAACCTTTTTGAGCATACTGACCCCTTTTCAATCTATTAAAATTTTACAGACCTCCCCCCCAAACGATATAGTTGTGCCTGAAGTCTGCACATCCCTCAGCCCATGCTGCTTCCCAAGCCATGGGAAGCAACGTGGGTTGAAGGATGTGCTGGCTCAGCTGAGAGGCTTTGTGCTGGCAGCCAGCATGTCCTTCAACCCGTGTTGCTTCTCGTGGCTCAGGAAGCAACACAGGCTGAAGGACGTGCTGACTGCGAGAGGCGCTGTACATTTATTTTAATTTCTATTTTAAACTTTTTACGGACCCCCTACAATACCGTCACAGAACACCAGGGGTCCGCAGCCTACAGGTTGGGAATCACTGTTATAGGTAAATGATAATCTCTGTACCTCCATTTCCCAGCTATAAAATGGAAGTAATATCACTTCCCTACCTCATATGAGGATAAAGATACTCAAGATTGTGAGGAACTCAGGTACCACAATAACAGAAGCTATATAACTACTAGGGATGTAAAATTCTATTTAATTAGTTAACTGATTAAGCATTATGTTTAACCGGTTAACCCAATAACGGGGGCAGCCAGACTAGGCCTGACGTGGATGGGGGACTGCTCCGGCTGGGCTGGAGCACCTCTGCCTTTGGTGCACCTGGCCAGGCCCATGGCGATAGCAGCTGCTCTGGTTGGGCAGTGGGCTCCTCCAGCCACTGCCAGTTAACCATTCACATCCTAATAAGTACCAGACAGAAACTTGGGTGTTCTAATCCCTACACAACAGAATCCCAAAACATATTTTGGGTAGATTCTGCAAGTTCACAGCTTAATTCTCACTACCTGATCCCAAGTGGCTGATCCAGGCTCTCAGCTAAAGCAATGAAATTGAATATTAAATCAATGCTGAAGTGACAGACTGAATTTGTATTAAAAAATCCTCAGGCTGGGCTTCAGGATGAAAAGTGGTGACATTAACAAACAAGAGACAAACCAGATGAACACGAAGTCAAAGAACAACTTTTATTGACCAACGTAACATAGAAACTTTTTTCCTCCCAATGATTTTTTTAAAACAAGCTTTAACAGCTAACTGCAAAACTTTTACAAACTAAAAGATTCTCTGGAAGTCTAACAACTGCTTGTAATTTTGCTAGTTTATATTCAACAAGCGGTATCTGTATCCTCTGGAAACAATCCTTATTCTAGACAAAATTATATTTAAAGATGAAAAACTATGACATTACACAAAATAGTAAAAAAAAGTTATGTAAAATTAAAATGCATTCCTTTAGGAAAGGGGTATAAACTCTGTGTGATGTGTGAATCTGGATGTTGACATAAGGAAAAAAAAAAACCCAGGGTGTTTGGGTTTAAGATTCTCATATGCAAACTAGACTAACATTAATTTTTCCCTTTTCTTAAGATGCAAACATTTTACTATATGAGCTAGTTACCTGGGTTCTTAAAAAATACAGAACTATTAAGGAACAGAGTACTCAGAATCTAAAAGATGCCTGCACTTTATCAGGTGTTCCTTAGTATATATGTGCTAGAAAGTCTGGATAGTCAGAAAAGCAATTATGTAGAGTGCTCAAAATAATTGAGTCACTTTAAAATTCAACACTGTTTACTCACAGTAATAAACGATGCCAACAAGCAAAAGCAGACAATTGAGAAACAGCCGGCTGTCTTTCTGCTAACAAAAATCGTGTCATTAAAAAAAAAAAAAAAACACAAATGCCTGGGCACAATATGCCAGAGTTATATGGAAAAAACTGACTCCCAGTGATATCGTCCTTTATCACGTTAGTGATGGTCTACATGAGCTACTTAGCCTAATTTTGCAGTTTAATGTTTGATATCCTATAGCCAGTAAGTAAAATGAGGACAAACTGCTATACAAGTCTCTGCTGTTCAAGTTATTAAAGTGGGTGGAAATTGAAAAAAAAAAGTCAATGAAGATTGGTGTTTGTTTGTTTTTTAAAGGAACTAAACTGTCTCTCTCAAAATACAATATCATATTGGCATTAAGCTGCGTCCCACACACACATCTTTGAGAAGGTGTGGGCACAGAAAGCTGAAGCATGTCACTGCCAAAACAACACAGTGGAGGAGCAGGAGTAACTCCCTGGAACAAAGTGAAAATTCGGCTGAAGGAAGTTCTTGACTGCTATTGCCCTGGTACGCAGCACAGTGATGTGAGTTTATGACAGAGTAACTTCACTGGAAACAGAAAGCCTGCTGGCCTTGCCTAGACATGATTTTACAAAATGTTTTGCATTCTAACACCCGTACTACACATTTGGTAAGAAAATAGAGAGCACTTCTCAGCTTGTGATTCTTCTAAACTACTGTAGGAGGGCACTGCTTACACGCCTCCCTCATTGGCGACCATCTGAGGTAATCCATGATGCTGCTAGAGCAGCAGCTTCTATTTCTCTCCACCAGTACCACTTGTCTCCTTATTGAGTCCTCGGATTGACAAGTCATAAACCACTTCCTCAATTTTCTTGACATCGTACTTCAGGCCATCATAGCGCTTCCTCAAGGAGTCGTTTTTCAGATTGAGCAGACGGAAGCCAGAATCCAGCTCGTTAATGAAGGTGGAGATGCGGAGAGGACGAGAATAGTCACCTGCTGTGACACTGTTCACTGCCAGCCTAGACTGCAGGGGAAACAAGTCAGATGGTATGGAAGAAAGGTTGCCTACACATGCAACTGTCAAGTCAGGTCTCTCGAGATCTTTCTGAAGTCAGGTCGCCTTCCTCAATCTGTTTCTACAGCCAAATATGCTTTTCTTGTCAGTTTATTGTATGAAGAAGCATCAACGTAAGCTAATCAGACTAGTTATATTCATCATACATAATAGTTGTGTGTGTAACAAGAGTCCTTGCTTTCAATCAAGGCACTGATCTGAATCTGGTCAGGATTAAGTTGAAGTAGGCACTTAGTTCTTTCCTTCCTGAGATTCACTCCTACTTGCTACCTTAGCATTTCATAATGACTAGAAAGGCTAGCTAGCTAAGAGTTCAACACCAGGGCATTATGCGCTAAACTTCTACCTTCCTCAAGTGCAGGGTCCTGAAGACAAGTTACTGACGATTCATTTCTCGTTAGTTTCAGACCAGCTACCAATTTGTGTAAATATCCTTTACTTACCAACTCACTAGCAAGAGTCAGAATCCCAGAGAGGTAGTCTTCAATGTCCAGGTGAAAACCTTTTTCTCGATCAGCCTCAACTAAAGTGAAAAACAGAGTTGCAACCTGAATCAATATCATATCTGAACACGAGCAGCAAGTTAGAAATGCCTTTATTTAAAGTCTGCTACAGAAGATATTTCAAACATGAAACATTATAGATGGCATTATAGAAGTCAGTTGTTTCCCTGCATATAACATAATTACTGCTGCTTTTCAGCCTTTCAATTTGGCTCCCATGTTGGTTCAACATCTGGTATGTTCTCTACCTGAGGTCAGGTCTACACTGTGGGAGGAAAATCATCTGAAGGTATAAAACTCCAGCTACATAAATAACGTAGCTGGAGTCAATGTACCTTAAGCTGAGCTTGGTGCTGCCTCCACAGTGGGAGGTCAACAAAAGAAACACTCCCATTGACTTCCCTTACTCCTTGTAACAGCGAAGAGTACCGGCACTGATGGGGGCTCTCTCAGTATTTGATTTAGCAGGTCTTTACTAAGTTTAAGTACTTAATCACTTTATCCAGTTTAATTAAGATTAACTTACTTCCAAGTATTTCTGTAACAGCTTCTCGAGTCACTAATGTTTCTGTCTCCAAGTAGACAACAAATGCTGCCAGAAACACCAAGCGCTGTAGCACAAACCTCCAGTGTTCATGAAATCTATATTGAACCACAATCAGGTGAAAAAATGAGTTAAACACATTTGTACAACTTGTCCTAGTAAGGACTGAAGATGAAGACTGAAAGTATAAACATTTTGTCTACATTATGCTGTGTGTGCTGCACTGCACCTCGGTTGAACACACAGCCAAGACTGACAGAATTGAAGTTTCACAGCTTCCCTCCCAAAGAAGTTATTTTGATACAAACAATGACATCCTTGACAACGAAAAGAATTTCCCCACAAATATGGGTTTATATTGTCCATGTGAGTTTGTGGGCTTGGCAGCCTGAACAATTCAAAGATGCTTGCTGCAGGATGATCACCAGTAATCTAAGAAATATAAGATACTTGTCAGTGGATTCATCTCCTCTCCAATCTTCTCTCATGGCTAGCTTCAAGTGAGCTGGCAATGGATTTAACTAACAAAGACTCCTGCTCTCCGAAGTGTTTTTTTAGAAATCCCCGACAGGCAGGGTAAGCAAGCAGGGGCCAAAAAGGACTGCCTCGTTTTGGAATAATTCCCATTATAAGTCGCATGTTTCATGAGAGATTTTGGGCTTAGTTTTCAGAAATGAAACAGTACCAACAACTAATTAAAGCAAATGGAGCTGAGAGCGCTCAACATCACTGAAAATCAGGCCCTTAGTTAACTACTCAAAAAGGGCCAAATTATTTTTGTTAGGAAGCCTTTCAAAAAGTTACTCCAGTAAGGAAAGCATTTTTTGAAAGCTGAACAATTTTACCAATAAGTTTGCTCAAATAGCCGTTTATGATTCACAAAAAAAGTATCAACTAGGGAAGTAAAATCCCATTTAAAATGTTAACTGATTAAACTATATGTTTAACTGGTTAAGCAGCTCGCCATGTCATGCCAGAGGTGGAGGGCTGCTCTGGCTGGACCAGGTGCCAGTTAACTGGTTACCCCTTTACATCCCTAGTATCAACCAATGCTATCTCTAATTTTTAGGGTAGAAAAGATGTTGGGCCCTATACACCCTCACAGTCCCCTTTTAAGTTAAAATGTGTAATATCCATTTATGACTTGTTATCTGTAGAGTAATTTACAATTTTACAGACCTGTAGTACTGTTCAGCTGGAAACTTGGTCTTCAGAGATGTTAGCTGTGTTCTGACTGCACCAAAATGTTCTCTGGCCTTCTGGCACTTCTTTGGTACTGAAAAAGAAAAAGAAACAGTGACATATTTAGTAAGTGTTGAGACTCATTTTAGCAAAATAATCCTGTAAGTGTACATAACGCTACTTAAATCAGCATGTGCATGTTTACACACCAGTGCAACAAATACGCTAAGTAACTTGCAAGTAGTCACACCAAGAGTCAGTGGCAGAACACAGAAGAGAACACAGGAGGTCTGGTTTTTAGACCTGAACTCCAACCACTAGTCCACAGTTCCAAGCAACATGAAAATAGACACTCCATAATTATTTAGGAATCACTGGTCATCGTTTATGTCTCAATCACGTCAGATCATCAGTAACATGCAAATCAGTTCACTGTATTAAACAATGGGAGGTACACTTTTCTTTCTGTACCAAATCCAATAACTCACTACTAGATAACCTAATACAATGGGGTTGGAGCTGTGTTATCCAGTAGCCCCTTCTGTTTTATATACATTTGAATGAATTATAAAACACTGTTACCAATAAGATTGAGAGAGTGGATTTAAGCCCCCATTTAGAAAACTAAGGTTTCAGGCTCATTACTACTGCCACCCTCAGTTTGCAGATATGAATTACACCTTAACAGAAACCCATATGTAACAGTTTTATTTCATCTTTTCTTATTCATACAGAATTATACATACGAATTGCAATTTGTAGATAGAAAAAGAGCTCTTCAGAAGAGTTTGGGTTTTTTCACATGCCGAAAAACAGCAATAGTGATGACAGACCATAGTAGGTATAAGGTAGGGAGAGAGGTGTAACAATCTCCCCTTTAAGAGAAATGCACTTTACACAAATACCTCTTTCACCACAATGAGCATAAGAGTTTGTATTGAAGTTTACACAACTGTGCAATCTGAAGAGAATGTGTAGTACTCACAGAGAAGGAAAAGAACTGACAATAAAGGAAGAGCAGAAAAAGGGTGATTGACAAAGCATGCAATAATGAAAAGCACGTAAAGAAGATACACATGATCAACTATAAACTTCTGTATCAATGAGGATGCTGTCTTAGATTTTCTAATCCATTTTAGGGCCTGAACCACACAACACCCATTGAAGATAATGGTTAAAATCCTTTCTTCACCTTTGAAAACTTCAATCTCCATGCTTTCAGACTGTTCAAATCCAAGTCTTTTCTATGCCACCCTTTCTATGGCTCCCAAAGTTCAAAGGTCCAGTACTCTATGTGCAGGCTTGTTGAATTCTGGTGGGTTTTAAGTCACAACAGAAACCTGAAAATTCTGGAGTTACTCCTCACAGCACCTGTGCGAGGCAGGAATGTATTATGCTCATTTTCCAATGAAAAACTAGGCACCGACTGCTTCAAAGCCACACACAAGCTATGTGGCAGAGTTGAGAGATGAATCCAGTTCCCCAAAGTTCCAGTCCAATGCCTGAACCACAATCTCATCCTGGTATGAATAGCTATGGCATGTGCAGTACCGGCACTTAGAGTGTAAGGGAAGTTCTTTGGCCATAGCAGTCCTAAGCACATGCAGTACTGTGTCTGCCAGAGCCCAGAGGCATCAGGACCTTTTACCCCAGATCTATAAATTCTGATCAGAGACAAATGGAGGGAGAACAACATTTCTAGCTGGATGAGATCCCATGCTCTTTGTGACAAGTAATACACTATAAGGAGCCTTTGAGGGCCAGCCTTTAGGTTGATATCCACCACAGCAGACCCCCAAAGCTATGATCAGTGCACAAGTCAGTTTCCCTTGAACAATTATTGTCATTCAGACAGGAGTGATGGGAAGCCTATAGGGGCAGTTCTAGGGTCCAAAAGTAGGTGAGTCACAGAGTTGCCTCTTATTTACTCTGGCGACTCCTGAGGTTTGGGGAGGGGAACATCCAACAAAGTTTCCAATTTTATATATGCCATTAGCCAAACAAAAATTAAATTACAAGAAAATGGTTTAATATCAAATCAATTAGACTGATTAAATCAGACAAATTAAACCAATACTTCCCCCCTGGACTGAAGTGGTTCCCCTCCCCCTGTCCCCACGTGGACAGAGGCTGCTCCCCTCGATCATCGGTTAACCTTAACCAGTGAGGCATATCAATTAAACATTCACATCCCTATTATCAACCTCAGTGCTCATCATCAACATATTTAGGTTCCAGCCAAATAATTGATACAAGAAGAGTTAAATCACTGCCAGGTTAAAGCTAATAAATTAAATTATAAATTAAATTTAAATAAATAAATAAATAAATTAATGGAGATTGCCTATCTCCTAGAACTGGAAGGGACCTTGAAAGGTCATTGAGTCCAGTCCCCTCCCTTCACAGCAGGACCAAGTACCATCCCTGACAAATTTTTGCCCCATATCCCTAAATGGCCTCCGCAAGGATTGAACTCACAACCCTGGGTTTAACAGGCCAATGCTCAAACCACCGAGCTATCCCTCCCCCCAATGTTAAGACTACAGCTCTCATGACAATTAATTACAAGGTAATTAATTGTCAATATGCAGAAATTACTGGTTGTTAGGTTATAGCCAATTTTTTTCTCACCCTCCCAAAAAAGGGGTTACAAAGAAGCATGTCAATACAATTTAAGATAATGCAGCTCATGACATGTAATGTTCAAACAGCATCTTGGGGAAAGATATGATCTTTTATGATTCATAGGTTATAAACCCAGAATGGATCGTGATCATTTAGTCTGGCCTCCTGTATAAGACAGGCTACAGGACTTTCCTGAATTAATTCCTATTCAAACTAGAGCAGATCTTTTGGAAAAGACATCCAACCTTGATTTAATAATTTATGGTGATTGAGAATTCAACATAACCTTTGTCAAGCTATCCTCATTGTTAAAGCTTTGCAACTTATTTCTAGCTTGAGTTAGTCTACCTTCAATGTTCAGATTCTGGATCTTGTTAAATGTTTGACTACTAGATTGAAGAGTCCTCTATCAACACATTTTTGTTCTCCAGGTAAACACTAAGGTTAAGTCTGCTCTACAAGATTTTGCACAAAAACAGCTGTTTTTGCGCAAAAAAACAGCAAAGAGTCCATACCTCAAGAGCGTTTTTGCGCAAAAACAGTAAATCAATAGGACAGAGAGCTTTTGGCGGTAGAGTTATTCCTCTCCTCACGAGGAATAACTCCTTTTTGCACCACAACTCTTGCGCAAAAAGGCACGTGTGGACACTCCGCATGGGATTCTTGCACAAAAAGAGCCTATCAGAAAAAGCACAAGTGCTCTGATGGCCATTAACAGAACGGCCATCAGAGCTTTCTTCCGCAGAGCGTCCACACTGCATGGACGCTCTCTTGTGCAAAAGCACATCGCTTTTGCGATGTGGACATGCTTTTGCGCAAGAAGTTTTTGCAGAAGATCTCTGCTGCAAAAAGCTTCTTGTGCAAAAACCCTGCAGTGTAGACAAATCCTCAGAGTAAAGGGTCACTGAAATATAAAATATATGGAGATATACCTATCTCATAGAACTGGAAGGGACCTTGGGAGGTCATAGAGTTGGGTCCCCCTGCCCTCATAGCAGGACCAAGTACCATCCCTGACAGATTTGCCCCAGATCCCTAAATGGCCCCCCTCAAGGACTGAACTCACAACCCTGGGTTTAGCAGGCCAATGCTCAAACCACTGAGCTATCCCTCCCCCACAACCTTCTTTGATAAACTAAATAGACTGAGCTCCTGTAGTCTTCCACTATAAGATAACATTTTCCAATCATTCTCACAGCTCTTCTTTCAACCCTCTCACATCTGTCAATATCCTTCTTGAACTGTGGACATCAGAACTGGACACAGCATTCTAGCGGCAGAAGCCCCAGTGCTAAATATAGGATTAACATCTGTACTCCTAACAAGAGATTCCTGTTTATGCTCCAAGGATAACATTAGCCCTTCAACCACAGCATCAGATTGGAAGTTCACATTTAACTGATGATCTACCATAGAAAGCAATGATGGCTTTGTGGCTAAGACAGAATCCCCCCTCTATAGGTATGCCCTAGGCTCTTTGTTCTAGATCAGGGGTGGGCAATAATTTTAGATGGCGGGGGGCACTTCAGAAATTTTTGAAGTGGCTCTGGGCCACCCAGAAGGAGGGGGGCCATGACACTTCTGTGCTTCCCCGCCCATAAACCCTGATTGGCTTGGGGGAGCAGTGAAGTATTTGCCCCCACACTCCCAGAGAACCGCCAGCTGTTGACTAAGCACCACATTGATTAAGCACCATTCCCCCTGCCTCCAGGTCAATCAGAGTCTGGGGGCAGGAGGATCGCGTAAAGTCTTCTCCCACCCTGCGCCCGCACTGCGTGGGGCACGTGGAGCTTAGAGGCTGCTTAGCTGGCAGTTGACTAAGCCCTGCACACCTCTTGCAGGGTGTGGGCAGGGCAGAAGGAGCCTTTGCGCACTTCCCCGTCCCCAGGCCGTAATTGGCCCAAGGGCAGGGAAGTGGCAGGGCATCCATGGGCCGGATCAACCCACTTGGCAGGCTGGATCCAGCCTGCAGAGGCCCTTTTGTCCACCCTTGTTCTAGATGAATGCCCTGACATTTGGTCATATTGAAATGCATATTGTTTGCTTGATAAACTGGGCACAGGCAATCCAGATCACACTATCAGTGACCTGTTTGCTGATTATTTACCACTCCCTCAATGTCTGGAGTGTCAAATTTAGTATTTTTGGCAAGGTCATGGATAAAAATGTTAAATAGTGCACTGCCAAAAAGCAACCCCTATGGCTATGCAGTCCAACCAGTTCTGAAGCAGTAGCCACTATAGTAGTGAACTAGCAACACTCAACCGGCAAAACAGCCACATTGTTCAAGCCAACTAGCCACACTCAACCACCCAAATAGTCACATGTGGCTAGAGTGTTGGACAACACAGCCCTACGGTATCTCATTAGAAACACTATGGCTCAATGATGATTGCCCGTTTGAGACCTATCATTTAGACAGTTTTAATTCCATTTCAGATATGCCATGTTGATTTTGTATCATTCCAGTCTATTAATCAAAATGGTATGCAAAATCAAGTTAACTATTTTACAGGAGTCTATGTATATTGCATCAACGCTATTATTTTTATCCATCAAACTTGTAATTACATCAAAAAAAATATCAAGTTTGATGGGTTGTTTTCCCATAAACCTATGCTGATTGGCATTAATATTACGCTTCTTTCTTTATTAACTGAGTTCCATACAGCTGTTCATTATTTTGCCCAGGAGTAATGTCAAACTAACAGCCCTGTCATTATCGGTACAACGCCTAACCCACGAAACTTACGCATATGACAGCAAAGTTGTATAACGTAGAGCTGTTTTACATACTACAAGGAAGAGGCAGAAGTCTGTTCTCTGTGAAGTCTGCAGATACATTCTGTGGGTGTGAGTCCCACTGTCCCTACCTCTCTGCATGAGTTAAAAAGTGAAAGAATGCTGAGGTAATAAATCAAATATATTGGTAATAAATAATACCAATATTATTCCATCAATAAAGGCTGAAAATCAAAACGGATGATATTTATACAGCACAGCTGTTGTAATTCTTGTGCTTTATTCAACATCAGAAAGCCAGTATATGGTTGAAAAGATTAGCCAATGGTTTTACTGTTCCAGGATTTAATATCAACAGACTTGCTGGATGGCTAGACACTACCTGCTTGTAAGTGTCATATTAGAGACGTTAGGTATCAGTTAACTGAATAGGCGAGTAACCGCATTAATTCCTATTGGTTACTCAACTATTTTATAGTCCCCAGGGGTGAGGCCAGCAGCCAGTGCGCTCCAACCCCACTCCAAGGTTCCCCACTCACCTGATTCGTATGGGAACATTGCTGGTTATTACCAGTGTTAGGCAGCAAGGGGAAAGTGCAGTTTGCTGCATTCCTCACTCTCCATCAGAAGCAGCAGCACCGGGTGCCAGGCAGATAACAGTCCACAAGGAGAACCAGTTTAAAACCAGCTCCCCATACAGATCAGCTGCTTGTGCCCCATGTTGCTGCCTCTGATGGAGAGTGAGGAATACAGTAAACTGTGCACTTTCCCCTTGCTCCCTGACAAAAGGAACAGCCAGCAATGTTCCCATGTGAATCAGGGAAGGATGGGGACCTTCAGTCCCCTACCCTCCTTTAAGGGGGCCAGGGGGGAAAAAGGGGTAGAGAGGAGGAATGCCCCCAGCCAGCCCTTTTCACCTGCCTGGTGTTTTTCTCTTTTCTGTCCAGTTTTATGAGAAGCAATCCCATTTCAGGCACATCCCATTTTCCTGACACAATGAAAAAAAAACCCCACTTACTCTGCTTTAAGTTAGGATAAAAGGAAGCTATTAACTGAATTTGGTGATCCTAGCTCTTCCTGTTTAGGAGGAGTTCTTGAATAAATAAACTGACACACACACAGACTCACTCTCAAATATATAGTAGAGGAAAGCTGTGAAAAGTCTTATGGAAAAGAAATTCCTCAGTTTACAGTGGCCAGGTGGAGAGCCTAGTCAAGGAGAGCTGATGTGCCTAACAAAACCTTGTAGCAGTGTTTGACAGCGTCCCCTTCCTTCCCTGACCTTTGCAGCCTTAGAAGGTAAGCACTTGGGGCAGATGCCGCCCTCCGGCTGTGACAACAGCGCCCGATACCTTAACGCCACCAGACACGAGCCACTTACTGTCCTGAAATCCAGCTCCCCTGGTGCACCCCCTGCAGCAGCGTCAAGATCTCCCGAGCCGTCTGTTCCAGGGTCTGAACCACTTTCCTGATCTCCTGCAAGCCGACAACACGTCAGGACACGAGAGGGGGGAAGGCACTCCCCCCCCGCGTGCCTCAGAGCCCCGGCGGCGCCGGGAACCCTACAAGCGGGTTCGGGGCCGTACCCCAGACCCCACCCGCCCCGCCCCGCCCGCGCCGGGCCCTGACCTCTCGGATGTCCTGGTCGGCGGTGAGGACCCCCCTGCAGGGTGATGAACATCTCACTGACCGACATGGTGCGCTGCCAGGCCGGGGACGCGGGGCACCGCCGCCCAGGGGCTGGGTTGCTCGCGAGGCCGCTTCCCAACCGCCGCTCAGGGACCTTCCAACGCTCTCGGCGCAAGCTCTATGGCCGCGCGCGCGCGCGCGCTGAGGCGGCTCCGGGGCCCTTCCACCTGCCCGGCGCACGGTAGCCCCACCTCGTGCCTGTTCCCGCGGCATCACCTCGGAAACCGTCCGCACTCAGCGCTGACGCTACCGCTGCCACCCACCGCCGGGCTTCCACATGCCGGGGCGGGACCCCTGCTTCGGAGATGGGGCTTCCACAGTGCGAGCGCAAGGGTGCCCTACTCGCTGCCTGGGCCGCCACGCAGGGGTCCTTCTACACTCCCGGCGCAGAGCTGCCTCATTCACTTCCTGGCGCGCACGCCGCGGGAAACAAACGTTGGCCGCAGGGCGAGTGCAGGCCGCCGGGGGTCGCTCGAGTGTGCGCAGGCGCAGTCCCTACTCCAGGCGATGCCCGGGGAAGCGGGGCCAAAACGGCTGCTTGGGACGAGTAACCCCTTCCCCACACCTGCCTGTGGGCTGGCACCCCCCCCAGGTCTGTTCTCGCCCCCTGCAGAGGTCCCATGGACATGGTCCTTAATCAGCGCCCAGCGTCTTACTGTTCCCCCCCACCCCCCGTGTTTGGCAGCTCCTGGGATCTGTCTTCACACACACAGCCCGTGGGGTCTCTCCACCCCCATGCCAAACACAGCTGCTCACGGAGACTCTTTGTGTTGGGAGGGGCGTGTTTCTGAAATCCCGGTGTGAGGGTGGGGCAGACAGAAGCCACGGGGATGGCTGACAAGTCTCGTTTCGGTGGATTTCTCCTCACCTCCCACTGCTAGGCTGGGGAGGGGCAGAAAGATCATAGGACCTTCCTTCTTTTCCCTCCACTCAGGGTTGGGAGGCCAGCAACTTCTGGGTACTCTCTCCAATCCACGCAGAAGTCAGGGAGCAGCATAGGACCTACTCCTATATTCCACAACCCACATCATTTTTTTACTGAGCAAATTATTATTTATGTTACTATAGTGCTGACGAGTTCTAGGCATGGACCACGCACATGTACTAGGTGCGGTACAAACCACAGTTTATGCCCAAGGCCCTTAAGAACAAGCCAGGCAGCTGATGGATGAGACAGAAGGGGGACTACAAGTAAATTGGATGAAACTGGTCAGTATGATTAGCACATCAGCGCCTGACTGTTGTCCATAGTTTTGTAGGCATCAGGCAAAGAAAAGTTTTATTGAAGACATTCGGTTATGGGGGACTTTAATCACCCTGACATCTGTTGGGAAACCAATACAGCAGTACACAGGCAATCCAGGAAGTTTTTGGAGAATGTTGGGGATAACTTCTTGACACAAGTGCTGAAGGATCCGACCAGGGGCCGTGCACAGCTTGACCTTCTGCTCACAAACAGGGAGGAACTAATAGGGGAAGTGGAGGTAGGTGACAACCTGGGAAGCAGTGATCATGAGATGGTAGATTTCAGGATCCTGACCAAAGGAAGAAAAGAGAGTAGTAAAATACACACCTTGGACTTCAAAAAAGCAGATTTTGACTCCCTCAGAGATCTGATGGGCAGAATCCCCTGGGATGCTAACATGAAGGGGAAAGGAGTCCAGGACAGCTGGCAGTATTTTAAAGAAGCCTTATTGAAGGCACAGAAAGAAACCATCCCGACGCGAAGCAAGAGAGGCAAACATGGTAGGAGACCGGATTGGCTTACGGGGAAATCCTTGGTGAACTTAAGCACAAAAAGGAAGCTTACAAAAAGTGGAAACTTGGACAAATGACCAGGGAGGGGTTTAAATGTATAGCTCGAGAATGCCGGGGGGTTATCAGGAAGGTGAAAGCGCAAATGGAATTGCGACTGGCTAAGGATGTGAAGGATAACAAGAAAGGTTTCTACAGGCATGTTAAGAAGAAGGTGATCAGAGAGGGTGTGCGGCCCCTACTGGATGAAGGAGGTAACCTAGTGACAGATGATGTGGGGAAAGCTGAAGTACTCAATGCTTTCTTTGCCTCTGTATTCACAGACAAGGTCGGCTCCTGGACTTCTGCGCTAAGTGACTCAAGATGGGATGAAGATGGACAGCCCGTGGTGGGTAAAGAACAGGTTAGGAACTATTTAGAAAAGCTAAATGTACACAAATCCATGGGTCCGGACTTAATGCATCCGAGGGTACTGAGGGAGTTGGCAAATGTCATTGAGGAGCCTTTGGCCATTATCTTTGAAAAGTCGTGGAGATCGGGAGAAATCCCGGATGATTGGAAAAAGGCAAATGTAGTGCCCATCTTCAAAAAAGGGAAGAAGGACGATCCAGGGAACTATAGGCCGGTCAGTCTTACCTCGGTTCCTGGAAAATCATGGAAGGGATCCTTAAGGAATCCATTTTGAGGCACTTGGAAGAGAGAAAGTGATTAGGAATAGTCAGCATGGATTCACAAAGGGCAAGTCGTGCCTGACCAATCTGATCAGCTTCTATGATGAGGTAACTGGCTCTGTGGACGTGGGAAAGTCAGTGGATGTGATATACCTTGACTTTAGCAAGGCTTTTGATACTGTCTCCCACAATATTCTTGCCAGCAAGTTAAGGGAATGCGGATTGGATAAATGGACAGTAAGATGGATAGAAAATGGCTAGAAGGCTGGCCCAGCGGGTAGTGATCAACGGCTCGATTTCAGGTTGGCGGTCGGTTTCAGCGGAGTGCCCCAAGGTCGGTTCTAGGACCGGTTTTGTTCAATATCTTTATTAATGACCTGGATGAGGGGATGGATTGCACCCTCAGCAAGTTTGCGGATGACACTAAGCTAGGGGGAGAGGTAGATAAGCTTGAGGGCAGAGATAGGGTCCAGAGTGACTTAGACAAATTGGAGGATTGGGCCACAAGAAATCTGATGAGGTTCAACAAGGACAAGTGCAGAGTCCTGCCCTTGGGACGGAAGAATCCCAAGCATAGTTATAGGCTGAGGACCAACCAGCTAAGTAGTAGTTCTTCAGAAAAGGACCTGGGGGTTACAGTGGATGAGAAGCTGGATATGAGTCAACAGTGTGCCCTTGTAGCCAAGAAGGCTAATGGCATATTAGGTTGCATTAAGAGGAGCATTGCCAGCAGATCCAGAGATGTCATTATTCCCTTTATTCGGCTTTGGTGAGGCCACATCTGGAGTATTGTGTCCAGTTCTGGGCCCCCACTACAAAAAGGATGTGGACGCATTGGAGAGGGTCCAGCGGAGGGCAACCAAAATGATTAGGGGCTGGAGCGCATGACCTATGAGGAGAGGCTGAGGAGTTGGGTCTGTTTAGTCTGCAGAAGAGTGAGGGGGATTTGATAGCAGCCTTCAACTTCCTGAAGGGAGGTTCCAAAGAGGATGGAGAGAGGCTGTTCTCAGTAGTGACAGATGGCAGAACAAGGAGCAATGGTCTCAGGTTGTGGTGGAGAGGTCCAGGTTGGATATTAGGAAAACTATTTCACTAGGAGGGTAGTGAAGCACTGGAATGGGTTACCTAGGAAGTAGTGGAATCTCCATCCCTGGAGGTGTTTAAGTCTCGGCTTGACCAAGCCCTGGCTGGGTTGATTTAGTTGGGATTGGTCCTGCCTAGAGCAGGGGGTTGGACTTGATGACCTTCTGAGGTCTCTTCCAGCTCTATGGTTCTATGATTCTATGGGCCTCCTTCTGTCCCCATTTAAGTCTATATGGGTATGACCCAGATCTTAAGACATATTTTACTCCTGGGGGAATACTGCAGAGCTGCTGGCTGCCACTGCAGGTCACTGGACTCTAGAGCCCAGCTCTCCACCTGTCATCCGGTGAGGAGGGAGGCTCTGCACTCTGGCAACCCAGCTTGATCCTCATCCACCCAGGGATGGTGTTACCCCAGACAGAGTTCTCTAAGCTCTTGGTAACTTTACTCCGTGTGAGTTAGTGTAAAAAAAAAAATCAGTGGAGACCCATCCACCCATCCAATAAAGGGCTGGCACAAACAGTATTATACAAACATGCTCTAAGTAAAAGCTATACTTCATTTAATCTCAAGCATTTCAGACATCTGCAACAAGTTAGCAAAACACCCTCAGTTTTGAAATTTGGTGTGGGTCTTGAGTGGTACAGTTGCAGCCATCCAACTAGTCCATCTTTCAGCTGTCCTTGAGGGCTCTAAACTGAGTCCATGAATTGATCCCAAAAAGACCAAACCTCTCCCTCTTTATTTCACTTTGTGAGTAAACAAATGAACATCAATTTAAAAACTTAAGCAAGCAGTTTCAAAAGCTAAGCAAGAGGTTTCCTGAAATTACTAATTAGCCAGAGGTATTCCTGCAGGGTTTGCATGCCCTGAGATGCTGACAGCCACATCTCAGAAGGGAAATAGATAAGCTTCTTGTTTGTCTCCTAAAATATAGACCCCATCATGTTCAACTGAGGCTTCATCAAGGAGAGACGCAGCTTCAGGCAAAGGTAGGCTGAGCAAGATGTTTAGTCCTCCTGGCTTAAATCTTGATAAGTTTGCACAGCCCTGCAAAACAAACAAACAAACAAAAACAAGTTTGGTTGCTGTTAGCAACAAGTATGATATTATACTATTGGTAGCAGTCCCTGACCTTTTACTGGTCTTTCAAAATCTCCCTATACGATGGGATAGGCCTAGGGAGAGAGGGCTTCATTGCATCCCTTAGCAGGACTGTAGAGCTGTGGGAATAAAGGCTCTGAAGGGGAGGTTCACTACAGCTGGAGGAGGGGAAGCAGGTACCTTGACCAGGAGAGGGAGGTACACAGCCACCTCCAGCCTCCCCCCAATTGGAACTGGGTTGTCACCCAGAGTTTCACTCTCTGCTCTTGGAGGAATGTTTGTTGCTGTCTCCAATGTGACATACTTGTTCATAGGTATTTTGAACAAAATAATTTAAACTGGAGTATTATAGCATGTTATTGTGACAAAATCTGCAGAATTTTAAAACGTGCCCAGGCTTGTTCATTTTAGGGGGCAGAATTCTCCTGGGAGCAGGCACCAAACTGCGGCTTGAGGTGCTGGGTCTCTGGGGGGCTTCACTTGTCCTGCTTTGGGGCCTCCTTTGCAGACAGGTCTTTGCCCACTAGTTCCCTGGCACCCTGCCTCTCCAGGGAACAGCCCTCCCAGGGGTTTGCCTGGCTCCTGCCCAGCTCCATTCAGTGCCCCGGGACCTGCACTTCAGCTCGGACCGCACCGAAACCAGGCCCCCGGGGAGGGGGACCCGGCTGTCTGGCCTGTGGCGGGGGGAAGCGGCAGTGGCAAGCTCTGTCCGCCAGAGGTCGCTGTGGCCCTACGTCTGGGCTCGGCCCCTGGGCGGGCGGAAGTTGGCTGGGGGGGCACTTCCCGTGGCAGGACCCGGAAGCGGAAGTGACGAGCTTGCGCCCCTGGCGTGGGGGCAGGGTGAGCGCGCGGCATGGCGGCAGCTAGGCCCTCGGCCGCGCTCCCGCTCCTCTCCCTGGACCCGCAGCAGCAGCGCGAGTTCCAGGACAAGGTGCTGCGCGTCCGCGCCGCCAAGGTGAGAGCCCGGGTCCCGCTTGCGGGGGGGGCGGGGCTGCAGGCCGCGGAGCGCCCCCAACACGCGCGGGCCGGGCCCCACGCGCGGACCCCGATGGGCTCGTGGTGTGACTGAGAGACTCGCGCCTGGTGGGGAGCCGGTCGGGGATGCCCCCTGCTTTGGGGGGGAGGGGCGCTCCCAGGCTGTGGCCGGGGGCCGCGCTCTTCCACGGCAGGAGTGGAGTCGAGGCGGGAGCGGGGATGGGGGTTGGGCTAAGAAGGGGGGGCGGGGGGAGAGGATTCCGACCTGGTGGGGAATGGAGCAGGGGGTGCGGGGTCTGGGACCAGGTTGTGACCCGGGGCAGGAGTGCAGGGCTTTCGATTGGGATCTGGGGAAGGGGATCGGGTTGCAGCGTCTGCCATAGGGATATAAAAGGTTAACTGGTTACCAGGTAAACATTAGCCTTGCCAGTATGCTTACCTGGTAATTGGAGGGCCGGGCCTGCCTGGAGCAAGGCCCCCCCTTCCTGAGCACAGCAGGGCCCACTGGAGCAAGTCTCCCTGCCTGCAGGACCTCAGGACCCCATGGTTAATTGGCTAAACATATTGTTTAACCAGTTAACTTTTTTCATGGCTATTTGCATCCCTAGACTGGGAGGGGATATGGGTGCAGGAATGGGTGTGCAGGGGGTTTGGGTTATGACGTGGGGCATGGGCGCAGAAAGGGGAGCATTGGGTTGGGGTGCCACATGCAGGCTCTGGCCAGGAAGTGCTTACCTAAGTGCACAGCAAGTCCCTCAGGCAGGCTCCCTGCCTTCTACGCCCTCATATGCCACTCGAAGTTGCTGGTCATGGGGGGCCATGCGCTTCTCTGACAGCCATGGGGAGGAGGGATATTTAGCATGCTGCCTGCACTGTAAACATGGCCTATGCAATTCCCATTGGGTGGTTTCTGGCCAATAGGAGCTGTGAGATTGTGTTGTGGGCAGAAGCAGCATGCAAAGCCTGTCCCCCTTTACCACCCCTCTCCCAGCTCCTGGCACTCAGAGAAGCACTTGGCCCCTGCAACCAGCTGCTTTGAGTGGCATGCAGAAGTGGGGCAGGCAGGGAGCCTTCCTGTGGCTCCCACTGGACTGCAGGCAGGTTCCGGTAGCTTGGTGGATCAGATGCAGCCCACAGGCTGTAATTTGCCCACCCTTTAACTAGAAGTTACTGTACTGATTCCAAATTGGTGGCCTTTTGGCTCTTTGTGTTTAAGGTGGTAAATGCGCATGAATATTCCTGTGTTTTTAATGTTACCCGTTCTTTTCATATTCACAGCATGAGAAGCTGACTCCTGGTGTAATTTATTTAGGGCACATCCCGCGGGGCCTTTTCGAGCCACAACTCCAGGAGTACTTCAGCCAGTTTGGAACAGTCACCAGACTTCGTATTTCAAGAAGTAAAAAGGTAAAAATCTTAACTGCTTGGAATTGTCTGGCTTCCTAATTGCAGTTATTGCTGACTTTTGCCTCCTCCCCTATTCTCCTATTTACTTACTTTCCCCATTAGAAGTAACTATTGGCCAGTGGTTATTGGTATGCTGGTCTCCTCAGTTTTATTTTTTATTACACTTTCCCTGAACTTAGTTCAAGGGCCTGTTATTCCACATTAAGATGTAGGAAATAGTGGTCAAACTGAACTATATTTTCTCCTAAATTATTTTTGTCTTTCTCTATTGGTATGGATAACACCACCGTCGTCATAATTTTTGAGTCTCTGACCCTTGAATTAATCATTGGGACACCCTCTCAGTCCTTAATCTCACTCCTCACCACATTGCTAGGGTGTTACCAAGTTGTGCAACTTCCACAACATTTCTAAAATCCAATTATTCTCTATCTCAATGGCTAAAACACTTTTCTGTGTCCTTTTCTCCAATACTGATTGCTGCAACCTTCTCTCTGGCCTTCCTTGCCTTCAGTCCATCCAAAACCTGGTCTTTAAAGATCAGCTGCAATTTATACCAGGGTGTGAGAGAGCCTGAAAGAGCCCTGCTCTTGTGTTCCAATCCTCCATTCTGGAAATGATGATAGACTCTCAGAACACGCATAATTGTTTGCTCTATAGGAATTCAGGATCCTCACCCCAATTCCAAATCCTAAAGCCATTAATTGGTTTCACAAACTTTACCATCTCAGAAGCAGACTTTTACTTGGATGTTTATAATAAATGTCTTGTTCTAGGGGCTGATAAAACTTTGGTCATGGGCTTTAAAACCTTTCAGTTACTGGTTTGAATCCAGATCTGATAGTTAAGATAACTGTTTTTTGAAGTCCATAATTGACTTATAAGTAACAAGTTATTAGTTTTGTCCATTTTGTAGTGTAGAAATATCACTTAGGGTGGAATCCCTGTTGACAATATCAAAAGAGGGAAAAATAACTGGCCATTATATGCTATGGCAAAAGGTGCTCATTCCAGAAAAGGATTGAGACAAATAGGTGCTGTGAGGAAATTGCCCGTAGTTCTGTGGATAAACAGAGGCCCCACTCTACTGCTCTTAATCTAGTCCCTTTCATCAGAGCTAAACATACATAAATGAGAAACGTTATCAGAGTAGTCTAAATCTAGTGTAGAATTCTGAATGAATATAACAGGAGGGACAGTGCATCTTGTATGTCATGGACTAAGTCTGCCCTAAGACATGTGTAATGCTTACCTAGTTTACTGTGAGTTGTATATTATAATCTGAGAACAGAATATGACCCTTGCAGCCTGAAAAAACAATCTAGTGTAATTCTTAGACATTATGTGTAAACATAATCTAGATTTCTGATACTATTGTCATTCGCAGACTGGAAACAGCAAAGGCTATGGATTTGTAGAGTTTGAATCAGATGAAGTTGCTAAGATTGTAGCAGATACCATGAACAACTACCTATTCTGTGAAAGACTCCTAAAGTGTGAGTATATGGGACACTGGTGAGCTAGGGAAATATGGACATGTGAGTGTATTGTTTCCTGGGAAGCCAGGGAAATTTTATTTATTTTTATTTTAAGTTGGCTCTCCCCAGCACTGGCTCCTGTTTTCCCATCCCCTCTCCTCTCCCCTCCGCTGCCTCTGATACACAGGCATCAAGGGAGGGGGGGTTGCGGGTAGTTGACTACTCGCTTACATCCCTAGTCCACAAATGAGAAAAGGTTGAAGATCACTGCCCTGTTCTGTTTTTCCTCTTAAGTATCTGGCACTGGCAACTATCAGAAAGCACAATACTGGGCTAGATGGACTATTGGTCTGACCCAATATGGCCATTTTTATCTTCTTAATTGTTGATCTGGTATGATCTGCTTTGACAGGTGAATTTATGCCACCTGAAAAGGTCCATGAAAACCTCTTCAGAGGCAGTGAGAAGTCATTTAGGAAGCCATCACATCCAGCAGTCAAGAGATATAACAAGAAACGAACACCCCAAGAGAAGATGAGGATGACAGAGAGACTACTAAAGAATGAAAAACGGTTACGAAAAAGGCTGGCTGAGAAGGGCATAGATTACGACTTTCCTGGATTTGTAAGTGAAGGCTATGGTGGTTGCTCGGTCACGTATTAAATTGAAAGTTTGTGTCTGAGATTGTGCTAAATAGGAGCTGGTGTTACATCCATTATACGTAACAGATCTAAGAATGTTACATTGAATCTGGAGATTGGTATAGAGCCTAAATCACAGTGAGGAGGTGAGAGCTCGTAGAAATAGAGGATTGTGTGTTCTGCCAGACTTGGACTATGTCTACACTACAGACCTTAAAGTGGCACCGCTGTATCACTACAAGTGTGCTGTGTAAGGTCACCCCTGTAGCCAGTCTTTGCCGGAAGGAGAAAGGGCTGTTTTTTCACAGCCTGACCGACAGAAGTTTTACTGACAGAAGTGGTAGTGTAAATGAAGCCTTGTTCTTGCTTTCTTATAGAGAAATGTCTTTGAGATATACTTGTTTAATAGGACAGTGACTGACTTGAAAAGTTAACTTTGATTTGTGTCATTTGCTGTTTTCCACTACTTATTTATCCAAGATACCTGTAAAGCTTCCAATTGCCATAGGACCTGAGCACCTCACAGTTTTTAATGTTTGTCTTCGTGCCACTCCTCAAGTACAGAAGTGCTCTTTATCCCTATTCTAGAGATCCGAAGTAAAGACAGAATAAGTGACTTGCTCAAAGTCACACAGGAAACCAGTGGCAGAGCAGGGAAGCCAAGTATTCCAAGTACCAGGCTACTGCCTTAACCATTAGACCATCCTTCTACCTAGATACTATGTTTACAAAGCAGTGGGATGAAATACTTAAATATTGTAGGGTCCAGTCACATATTGTCAGTAAAGATGTAAACAAGTAGTCAACTCGTTGATAAGCTCCTGCTTATCCGGTAGCACTATTGACTGCTGGGTCATTCCTTCCCACCCCCCTGCTGCTGCTCTGTCCTATTAAAGGGACAAGAAAGCTGGCGCGAGAGGATGCTTGCTGACTCCCAGGTCTCAGCACAACCCTCCCCTCTCCTGCTGCCGCTCTGCATTGTTAAAGGGACTGGAAGCCAGTGCAAGAAAACACTGACTGAATGCCTGGTCTCACCACAGCTCTTCTCTCCCTCCCTTCCCCTGCTGCCGCTCTGCATTTTTAAAAGGATAGGAAGCCAGGGCGAGTGCTGGGACCAGGCATTCAGCCAGTGTCCTCTCGTGCCAGTTTCCCATCCCTTTAAAATGCAGAGTGGTGGGAGGAGAGGGTTCTGCTGAGACCTGGGACCAGAGCAGCAGCGGAAGGTTGTGCTGTGAGCCGGGAGTGAGCGCTGAAAATGCCCTTCCTTGTTGACTAGTTGAGTAGTCATTGGAAATTCCATCAACTACTCGATTAGCCAATTAACTGCTACTCAACATCACTAGTTGTCAGGAGATATACAAGATACCGTAAGGGTTCTCTTATTTTTGTGGCGCTGTGGTGGAGGTATACACCAAATTGACTTCTGTGGCATGACAGGCTAATTTACTGCAACAATAAGGTTTGAATCAGTAAAGATTTTATAACTGAAGGGAAGAAGGCTGTAGACTGTTAGGAGAATCTCTAACTTTGCATCAGAAGGCAATTCTCTGTAATGAACTGCTTGATATATTTCTTTTCATAGGCCGCACAGATGCCTCAAAAGGAAAAAAATGTTTCAAACTCAAACCTGAACGTGTCTATGGACAGCCAGGTAAGATTCAGCTGATCTCAGTGGGTTTCATGCAGTCTAAAGGCATTAGCATGTGTTCTTCAGACACTTGAATGGTTACTCTGGTTTCCCTGTGTTACTTTCTTGAGCCCCCTGGTGTGCAGGCGAGAGACTGACTTTGTAGCAATAAAAGTTGCAGTGTGAGTTAGAGTGCACACTTTAGAATGGAAGGCAGCATGCCGTGTTTGCAACAGCAGAGATTTTCAGTGTTATCTATGCTAGAAAATTTTACCAACCAAAGTTTTGCTGTGTTAATGATAAGAATGATAAGTGGCTGCTTGTGCATCATGTCCGTCTGTCATTAAAATGCATGTTGGACTGCAGGGAGGCATCCTGGTGTCCTCAGACCAGCTTCTGGCTTGATGTTTACACTCTGTATTGTGGGGTGGTTGCTGTATACAGTGGGATACCTTCATTCCTCTAAAAGGACTGCGGGAAATTGAGCTTGAATTCCACAACTTCCTGTTCTGTCCCATTATCTACTGCTCTTTTACATGCTGTTTGCCACTTGTTTCTCCAAATATGGATGAAGCGAGGCACACAGCAGCTCAGCTCTCTTCTCTAACAGTTCATTGTTAGAGAAAGTTGCATTATTTTAGAAGAAATTGCTGGCAGACTGTTCATACTTGTTAGGGATATGAGAGTGTAATCATTTAAATGGATAACTGATAAACATGACCTTATCAGCTACCCAAACGGTTCCACGTTGGCTCCCCGGGAGTGGGGTGGCAGGTCGGAACTGGTACGCGTGGGAGCCAGCTTAAAAGCCAGTTCCCTGGGAGTGGGGCCGGCAGCCAGGAGTGTGCTGGCTACCGATCCCGCTCCGGGGGAGCCAGCGTGAAAGTTTTTAGCAGTTACAATAATAACCATTTTTTAACATCCCTAATACTTGTACAGCTATGTGTGTGTGTCCACGCTAACGCTGTACCAACAGATCTGTGCCAACAGATGGTTTATTTCACTTGAGGAAATGGCAATAATTATGCAAGCAAACGTGGAGTGTTTGTCAGCAAGACTCAGAATGATGTGTGAATGGAAGCGTGGGCCAACAGAAGGACTGTTTTGCCAGTAAAATTTCCTAGTGTAAATCAGGCCTGGCAGTCTGCTAATCAGGCATAAATAAGCTAAATGATTTGGGAGCTGCCATTGGCCATGTAAAAGGAATAGTGGTGATCAGAAGGGTCAGATTGCCGTGCATGAGATTCCACATATTTTGAGTCCAAAAGTCCAAAGAACATTGAGGTTTCACCTAGGGATGTAAGCAACTAGTGCTTATTGGATAGTCGAGTAGTGACTCCACTAGTCGCTTCTCCCTCCCCCCCCCATTTCTGTCAGAGAAAGGCAGCAAGGGAGGGAGTAGGAGCTAGTGCTGGGGGGAGCCAGCTTTAAAAGCTGGCTTCCCTTAGCACCAGCTCTGTGAGGGGGCAGAGGCACAGTGGGGAAATCGCACGAGCGGGGACTATTTCAGTTCCCACTTACGCTGGTTCCCACTGCAGCACTTCAGCCTTTTAAGTCCCGCGGGGCTCTTGTACATTTAAAAAGCAGAAGTGCCGCAGGGAGCATGGGGCCAGTGGGAACAGCCTCTGCCCACAGCCAGACATGGACAACCTGAACAGCGTCTGCTCCGGCAGCAGCACCTGTTTGCAGTGGACAGGGCTGTCTGCCGTGAACAAAGGCTGCTGGACTCAGCGTGAGCCGGGACTGAACGGTCTCAGCTTGTGCTGATCACTGCACCCAGTAGCTCTTATTGCATTTGAAATGCAGAGCTGCAACACGGGTGGCTCCCGGAGCTGGCGCGAGCCAAGACTACTCAGTCCCAGCTCGAGCTGGTTCCTGGAGCTACCCCTGCTTCAGCTCTGCAGAGCGGTCCTATCGACTAATTGTATTGTCGCCTTGTCGTGCTGAGAGGGCTTGTGCGTTCCAATGAACCCAAGAGCGATACCGTAGGGAGTTTTGCACTCCCAGCGGGGTCACCCATTGCAGCAAGATCAAGGGGGGGGACCAGACGAAGAGCGATCCTAAAAGTCCTCAACAGCAGAACAGGCGGAGGATAGCAAGGGTAATGCTACAGCCGCTGTGAAGGTGGATGAAGACTGCAGCAGACAGGAGACTCCCAGTCGTCGTGGATTCTGTGCCATTGGACTCGGGCCTTCTGTCCATCAAGGATCATGTGGCTGCAGTGCAACAGTCCCCCTCCCGTTAAAAGAAGTCACACACAGGCGTGTTCCTATGCGCACAAATAGGAGGGTGGTAGGAAGATGTCTGGCTCGTTACCGAGTCACCGCCATGACAAATTGTATCGACGATACGATTAGCCTGATAACCACATTTTAACATCCTTAGTTTCACCTACTGCTTAGACCTGTCAGAATGAGAGTTTTAAATGCTGCACCTCTGTCTTCTCCATTTGAATGTACACCTGGAAAGATCCAGCTGTGTGGGTGAGGGGTTGAATGCTGTTACTTGGATCCACATGAAACAAGTGTCACAGCAGGTAACAGCAGTGTGTGGTAATTATGGATAATTGGGTTGGAGTTGGCTTGTCTCCTGAAAAAAGCAGAGGCAGATATTTGAAGGACTTCTAAAATAAGAAATCTGAATGCACATAGAAATGGATTGTTTTAAAAATATTGTCATTGTTAATTTCTACTTGACTGTGGATTTACAAGGGAGTAATATCTCTGGTATTAAAATGTCTTTATATTTGTCGTGATACCTTCTGTTTGTTTATATTTTTGCTTAGTTAACCTGTTGAATCAAGGAATAATTATTTTAATGCATAAAAACTAGAGAAACTTGTGACATTTGTTCAAGGGAATAAAAATCTAATTTGTGTTTCCCCTGCACCATTGCTAAAAAACGCATCTATTTGAATATGCAAAAATCGACTCATCTATTTAGAATCATTTGTAAACTGGAACGCTTTCTCACTCGATATCTTTTGGGCAGTTGTGCTGTGTGCAGAGAATTGGGCAGAGATGGGCTTGATGTAACATAGGACATGGTTGTTAGGGAACCTGTCCCACTAATGGTAACTGCCTTATTTGGTTTTTCTAGGCTCCCACCCCAGCATGTACGCCCACAACACTTGAGCGTCGGAAATCGCAAACAGCAGAAAGTGATGAAGAAGAAATAACCATCAAACTGCCTCCAGCAAGTGTAAAGAGCACTGCTCCAAAGACCAAGAAGACAGTGAAGCTACAGAAAAAACTTAAACCAAAGAAACCGAAATAAACACATTTTAAGCCTCTGTAGCCAAGTTTTTCTTAATTCCAAAGGATGTTTCCAGTGGTTTTTACTGACTCATGTTCATTCTTGGTTTGAGTAGAACAGTGGTTCTTAGCCTATCCCATATGAGAGGGCTCATCCATCTAGTCCGGAGCCATTCCCACTTAGCGGCAAGGGAAAACAAGCGTCAGCGCCCCATGGGAGAGCCCCTGCTATAGAAGGTTCTGAGAACTCTCTCTGATCCATGTCTGTGGATCAGTGTAGAGAAAATGCACGTTTGTGTTCTAACATGCCCGCTATCATTTTGAATTAGCTCTGTGACATACTTCTATTCTCTCATTGGAATGGCTATTCCCTTTGCAAGGAAATCAAGGGATATCCTTGCGAGCCCACTGATGGCAGAATACTTAGTAATCCCAATTAGTGTAGGCAGGGCTCGACAAATAATGCAATCTACTCGCCCGTGGCAAGTAGATTGCAACCCAGAAGAGCCGGGTTCGGGCAGTGCGGCTGGCGAGCAGGGCTCGCCGCGGTTTGGCAAGCCCTGCACACGGATATTGATTTTGTGTGAACATTTTAGAAATACCTTGTGACTTTCAATAGCAGTGTGTCTACCAATGGGATGAATGCTTGTTTTACAGTGAATGGTGTAGTCATCTAATTCACAAAGAGACTAATTAGATGGCTGCTGTACAGTTTCAGGCTGCTGTACAGTGGAACCCAGCTCTCCTGAGCCCCAGACTTGTGCATTTACTATATAAATTACCCAAACTCCAACCTCACACGTTTTCATTGGCCTAAATGGTGCTTTATAACCATTCCAAACTGAAAGCAATTTATTAACTTATTGCATCTGGATTTCTCTCTTCTGCAAGTTTGCTGCTCTGTGTGCAGACTTTAAAGGAGCTTTGACATCAAAAGACATTGAAATCCATGATTCTGTCTTCCACCTCCCATAATACGGAAAAGTAGGACTGGTTTTTTTCAGGTGACTTCTGGCTAGAATGCCTATACTGCTGGTGTCATACTGAAATGTCCTGCTTTAAAATGGTTGCAACCCAGATATGAGTTCTTGGAGAGAATGGGCGAATTTCTGTTTTATGGGTGATCTGAAATAAGTATCTATTTTTGAGAGACTGTGGTTAAAATACAAAACTGAGTAGAAATTTGGAGTTCTATTTCTAACTGCTTGTCTGGGTGGCTTTAGACAATTCACTTAATTGCCCCATGCCTTCATTTTCCCATTTGTGAAATAAGACTGCTGCTTCTGGGTGACGAGAATCAAGTTCCTACTTTTCCATTGCCTGATCTTTACAATGTTGTATTCATTACTGATTCATAAGCTGAGCGTTAATATTGTACACTTGAATGGGGAGGCTGATTCCTGAAATAATGACTTGTCTTACTCCTGTTTTGAGCTTTAGAGGGATAGGCAAGTTAGTCTGTAACTGGAAAAACTTAAAAAACAACAAATAGTCTAGCAGCACCTTAAAGACTAACAAAACATGTAGATGGTATTGTGAGCTTTCATGGGCATAACCCACTTCTTCAAATGAATGGAGTTATTAAAGGTCCAGTTTTGAAATAAATAAGGGATGGGGGCGGGGAGAGAGGAAGAAAAAAACAGGGAAATAAACTTGCCTGGGCACTCATTAAATGGCTCTCAAAGTCATCTTACTGTTTCTGTCCAATTCCACAAGCCAAATTACACAGGGAAGTCTTGGATTGGAACTTAACTTCATTTACAGGTTTGATTCCTATCACAAAGGTATGAATAAAGACATTGGCTGGATGGCCTGCTAATTCCATGGCCTAATGACATAAAAAGCCAAACAATGGGTATTTAAGAACAATTTGCAACTTCTCTCTCAGCTTCATGTAGCATAGAGACTCTAATTGACTTATTTCTTTCCCCTTTTTTTTTCCTTCTCTTCCCCTCATCCCCTATTTATTTTGAAACTGGATCTTTAATAACTCCATCTGAAGAAGTGGGTTGTGCCCACGAAAGCTCATAATACCGTCTACATGTTTTGTTAGTTTTTAAGATGCTGCAAGAGTATTTGTTGTTTAAGTTTTTCCTATTTGGAGGTTAGAGGAGCTGAGGCTGGCTTTCATTTTGCAAAAAGAATGAAAATATGTTCTCACTACATCCGTCACGGATGACTGAGAGCACTTCATACTGATATTATATTAGCACTACAGCGAGGAGGGCAATGGTGAGATGTACTGATCATGTCCACACTGTCTGGGTAGTTACTGGGGCTAAAGTCCTTTCCATCATTGTCGGATCTGTGAAAAACAGATGCAGATCATTTTTGAGGCAGTCTGTTTCAGTTGTTCCAAAGTCTGGTCTGGAATCAGGTGGAGACGTGGTTAGGAGAGTGTAAATCTTTAGCCTTGCTTCACCCATGAAGTCTGTTGTTTTGAACTTTCAACACAGTATTTGCGTTTTGTTTAATACAAATCTGAGTCACACACATCACATTTTACAAGCCTTGAGCTTTTATTGCTTGAGAAGAGACACTCCCTGTGCTGCAGCATTGTTGGTCATAGGTCAGGCTTGGCAAGAGATTTTAGATGAAAACCTGGCTCAGTTTAATGGACAGCACACCTGAATAGCCAATTAAATGTCTGGCTATTGTGGCACTTGCCTAATTGGAGAGGGGAAGTTTTATCAATTTCCTGGCTAGATCTATCCCCCTTTGGCCATCTTACAAGTTAAATCATGAGAGTCAAGTGCATAATTGCTACCATCTGCTGGGTGACTTAAGGTCAGATAATTTGCCTTTGTCTCAGTGATCAAGGAAGCATCTTGGGTGGGTGTGACTTCATTTTAAATGTTTTTTGTTTCTTGGGCACAATGTGACTCTGGGGAAATTTGTTTACCAGCCTGGCACAATCACTAGTTTTGCATACCTTTTTTAATAGGCACATCTTGGCACTCACACAAAATGAAATGCACCTTTCCAAGATATTACCCTCTCATTAGTACAAATAGGCTTGTTTTGCTTTGCACAGTAAAGTGTTTGATGTAGCTATATATTTAATTGGTTATACAGTTAAAGGTTTTAACAGTCTTGAGGTTAACATTGGAAGGCAGAATCTCACCTTACTTGTTGCCAATCTGCAAGGTAATAATCCACTGAGTTACTAAAGAATTTTAAACAGGATTTTTTTAAATTGGTAGTAATCTGTTTTAAATACAGCAGCTGGAGTGGTAAGGGCCAACAGTCTGCCACAGCTGTTTTGTACAAAGAGCACAGATCTAATGTATTCATTCTGTCCAGGTCACCTTTAAAATGCTTCATCTTAAATATTTGAGGATAACAAAAGACTTTTATCAATGTAGCTTGAACATCGTTTCACAACAATAAGGTAACAATGTTTAAAAATTGCATGCTGTAAATAAATCTGAGTAATAGCCTAGTGTATAATGAGTAATATTTCGATTCAGGAAAGCATACTCAGAGCTGGTGGTTTTTATACACTTTAAAGAACTTTCTAACACTGGATGGCAATACATTTCACTGCTGCAGGAATAACCTTTTTTCCCCTTGCTGTGTTGATGAACAGAATGGGGGAATCTCCAGAGAGTGGCCTCCCAAGATCAAATACTAGAAACTTTTGTTAGCTTCTTTTATCCAGGCTACACTAGATCTGATTGATATGGCTTAGTACTGAGTGCTTTCTGCAGGAACAGGTCAGCAGTCTAACATAGTAATGGTTGGGACCCTGCAAAAGTTATGTGGATCTTAATGAAATCATGTATAGTTTTATAGCTCAGCCAGCTGGCTTTTAGCTCAAGCTGTAGAGGCTCCTACACTAAGTTCCAGAGGTCCTAGGTTCAAATCCCCCTGTTGGAGGTTACAGAGGTATCAAACATTTATGTTGGGATTGGTCCTGCTTTGGGCAAGGAGCTGGTCCTGAGGTCTCTTCCAGCTCTATGATTCTATGTCCTGTTCTTTATGAAGAACTTTGGTGCTGCTAGAAATAATTCTGATCAGTCCTATTTGAGGACACTAAGAGCCAAAATCTAGATCTCAAGGTTCCTTTGTTTATCCAACATGCTGCCAGCAAATGTCTCTCTCCTATTCTCTTGTTGTGCAGCCCCCTCAGTGAATATCATTCCCCTCTGGAATCCAGTTCAAATTCTGTCCTCTCTTTCAAAGCCTGGCAGTGTTTGGTCTGCCTCCCCCTACCTATCTGTTCCCATAGCACTTGACTCCCTTTGCATGTCTGAGTTCTGCCATTTCAGTTCCCCCATAGGCCAGATATGCACGTGCTGAAATCAGTAAGGATATGTCTACACTTTCACCCCCTTTCGAGAGAGGGATGCAAATGCAGCTGAGCGAAATTGCAAATGAAGCATGGATTTGAATTTCCCACTCTTCATTTGCATAATCGTGGACCACTGCTATTTCAAAATACTCTATTTTGGGAGAAAACCCTTCTTCTGAAATAACCCTTATTCCTCATATGAGGTTTACCGGTTATTTCGGAAGAAGGGTTTTCTCCCGAAATAACCGCGTCTACACAGCGTTTGTTATTTCGAAATAGGGTATTTCGAAATAGCGGCGGTCTGCAATTATTCAAATGAAGCGTGGGAAATTCAAATCCGTGCTTCATTTGCAATTTTGCTCAGCTGCATTTGCATCCCTCTCTCGAAAGAGGGTGCAAGTGTAGACATACCCTAAAAGCTTTGCCTTCTCCTCCCAAATGTGACTTAATGGCTTTTTATCTTGTCTAGTCCTATGTGCCATGCATTGGAATTCAGCTAATCAACCTCATCCTTCAAATCCCTCCCCGGGGTCCACTCCTTTAAACGGAACTTCGCTTTCATTTTGGACATCCATTCTGCATTTACACAGATCTCACCAAGGAGGAATTCCCACAACCACTGCATACAGTAACAATAAATCCGTCCACTCAGTTACCACAGTAACTCTCCTCCCCGTTCCCTTTGTTTATTGTCTTCGCTTGCTGTTTTGAATCTGATTTACAGCATAAAAACCACAGGGCTGGGATGCAGAATTGTCTTTGTAAGGCGCTGTGCCTGTTTGATTCTGTGTAAGGCCACTTACCCAGAGAGCCACACTCCAGAAATCGATCTTCCGGGGTTCAATTTAGTGGGTCTAATAAGGACCCACTAAATCAACCACTAAGGGCACTCCAGTACTCCATGGAGTCACAAGGAGTAAGGAAAGTTGATGGGAGAAACTCTCCATTTGATCTCCCACAGTAGGGACTGCAGAAAGTTAACAAGATTAGCATAGCTGGAGTTGATGTACCTTAGGTCTGCTTTCTTCGGAAGTGTAGACCTGGCCTACATCGCACTTGGTAATAATCTTGCACTATCAATGCTTTGGAAATAAGGTTGCTGGAGCAGGCTGACTTGTCTTGGTGATGGGGGTTGCCTGTGGTGTTAATACACAGCTCTCCCAGATTGTGTACTTAAGCAGAAATTTGGACACTTGATACTTACCAAACATAGTTTCCATAGCAAATGGACAGACGTGCTGTGTCATGAGTTATGTTTCCCTTCTTGCAGGGATTTCACACAGGGAACTCTACAGCACATTTGTTCATTTGACTCGGTCAGATGCAGGACTCTCCGCTTGGTCGGAGAGCATCTGGGATTTTTGGGGAGGCTGTGGAGTATTTATAGGGTTTGGAGACAGGCACGTTGTGGATACTGATGACTAGCTCTGAGGGACTTGAATGGGGAGAGTGCAGTCTGCACTCACAACACCTGTTGGCAGAGGCTCTCAGAGCAAAGCCGCTCATTATGCCTGTGAAGAAATCTCTTCAGTCCAGACAGGGAAGCTGGCCCTAGGAGTACACAGCATCCCACAAAGTGGGCAGCACTGGCCCAACACGGTGTGGGAACTTGGCTGAAAACGCAATCAGGTGATGCAGTTAATGGAGCCCCAGGGCCAAGATGTTCCCAAGAGCTTGAGTTCTCCCACTCTGCCCCTCTAAATAATGGGCTAGGAAAGGGGGGTGCTGCATGGCAAAGGGGAATGGGCTAGGCCTTGGCGACACTCCCCTCTTGAGATAGCCCTGGGCTCAGGTTGCCCCCTAGAGCTCAGCGAGTGCTGTGGCTGAGGCGGGCGGGGCTGCAGCAGATGCCTGGGTTGAGAGCTTTCCTCCACAAGTCAAACCAGAGTCTGGCTACGAGCTCGTTCTGGCCAGTGAACCATCCTCGCTTTCTTTTACAAGTTGGTGGTAAAACGCTACAGCCTGTGCACCCCACATGGAGGCAAAGCCTTGCTCAAACAACTTGTGGGGGATGTACCAACCCTGGCCTGGGGCTGCAGGGGTTAAGCCTGGGGCGGAGAAGGCCCCACCCCCACAGCCCTGCTGGGCATGCTCCAATGAGAAGCCAGGTATAAAGGCCTGTGGAGTAGCTCAGTCTGGGCTGCCCATGGATGAAGGTGCCACTTGAGCTCCAGAAGGGGAAGTGCTGGTTCACCCAGATGCCATCGCCAGTCAGCAGGGAACTGCAGCGGAAGCCCCTGGTCCGGAGGAAAGGGATGGAGCCAACAGTGAAGGAGAGACTGGTAGGGAGTAGCCCAGAATGGGGAGTTCAACCCTTATTTCAGCTGGATTCCCCACTGTGCTATTGGTGGTCCACTCTACCGCTGACAGGGCCCTGGTCTGGGACCCGCCGGAGAGGGCCAGAGCCCTGGGTAGCACTGAAGCTGGGTGGGGGAGGCTAGCCTACAACCCTACCTGTTCTGGCAGGGGCCCAGAGCCGAGCCCCCACCACTTTGCCCAGGGACTGGCTAAGTCTGTCGCCAGCCCTAGTGATATGTAACTGGGCTGTGAAACATGGAGGCTATGTCTACACGCGTGGCTTCTTGCGCCAGAAATATGCAAATGAGCAGGGCTCGACAAATTATACAATCTACTCGCCCATGGCGAGTAGATTGTAACCCGGAAGAGCCGGGTTCGAGCGATCTGTGCATGCGCAGAATGATCTGCGCATGCGCAGATCGCCGGACACCGCGGCTGGCGAGCAGGGTTCGCCGTGGTTCGGCGAGCCCTGCAAATGAGGCTAAGCATGGAATATCGCCGAGCCTCATTTGCATACCTAATGAGCCGCCATTTTTGCAGAAGAGGCTCTTGCGCCAGAAAGAGCTGTCTACACTGCCCCTTCTTGCGCAAGAAAAACCCTCTTGTGCAATGCCGTTATTCCTGAAAATAATCGGCGCAATGGCATTGCGCAAGAAGGTTTTTCTTGCACAAGAAGGGGCAGTGTAGACAGCTCCTTCTGGCGCAAGAGCCTCTTCTAAAAAAATGGCTGCTTATTAGGTATGCAAATGAGGCTTGGGGATATTCCACGCTTAGCCTCATTTGCATATTTCTGGTGCAAGAAGCTGCGAGTGTGGACATAGCCCTAGGGAGCTAAGGATGGGAGTGATATGGTCACACACCCGAGCAAGTATATGAGCATAAACAGCCGCATTTTCCATATGCTGGAGTCTAGCGAGATGGCAGGTGGGGAGTTGTGGTTACAAAGGTTTTGTGACAGCTGCTAAGGGATTGTATAGATCCCAAGCACCCATTTACTACCACCAAACTCCCAAGTCCTTCTCAGCCAAACTTTTCCAATAAACAATACAGACTATGGGTGGAAGAAGTGGGCCTTACACGCCTTGCCCTGTCTAGCATAGGAATCTCCCCTTGCATGTGTGGCCTATAAGGAACAGCCAACTGCTGCAGATGGTGGTGTGGAGAAGCTGCTATTATTGGGCTGCTGCTTCCTCTTTCCCACATATCCTACTGCCTTCTAAAAGGGACCGACCAGGAGATATCATGCCCGGGCTCTGCTGTCTACACTGGCTCAGATACAGTTCTGGATCTTTTTCAAAGTTCTCAAAGGCCTGACTGGCGTAAGCCTTGGCTTTCTCAGACACTCATCCCTCCAACACTCTCCCTAGAGACCTTTATTTTATCAGTCAGGGAATAATGTGTTTGACTCAGACTTTCATAATCCAGAAAACTGGCAGTCCAGCTTGTATGGTCTTATGCCTTGGGAGGAAGCGACAGAAGGTGAAGGAGTAGGGTTGTTTGGTGCGATTGCCCATCACCTACTTGGAGTTCAACTCAGTAGAAGAAAGGGCTTGTCTAATGCAGCAGTATCCAGAGGTAACTGATTTCAAGGGGAATTTTGGGGGATTAATTTTGGGGAATTAAAAAACCTGGTGACCATGGAGCAAGGAGTGATGGGGTATTGGCCACAGTGTGGAAATTGCAAGTAATCACATTAAGAACACGGATTCTGCTTTCACACGAAGGGTTCTGTGGCAAAGTCTGCAGGTTGTGAATAGAATCTTAAGGTGGGATGAGTTCTGCCTCACTGCCTTGGGAAGCAGTCTGTTTATTCTCTCTCTCTCTCTCTCTGTTGGGATTCTTAGGTCATCGTTTTGAATTCTAAGATGAACAATCCTGTTACATTGCAGTCTTCCAACAAGCATTGATGATCTCTGATTTCTCTATTTGGGTGACATGCACATAACAGGAGTGAGTGTGCTAAAACTCTTGAATGAAATAAATTTGGAATGTGCTAAAACTATACACTCTAAGGTGCAACACACAGTGCCACTGGAAAAGATAATGAATAGGAACAAATTGCTGCTATTAGAAATTCTTGAAGATGCCTATTTCAAACACCCATCAGCACCATCACCCCTCTCTTGCTGGGCAAAGCTGGTAGCTTCTAGACCATCAAAAAGGGCCATATTGCTGTCATTCACACTGGGTAAAGAACGTACCCAACTATAATAGCAACAAGTGGTGTGAGGGATACAGACCCTTTTCACGTGACAAGCATCTAACTCTTGGTAACCCTATTCAGGCCAGGTGGCGGGAGGCAGAAAGCAAAGCTTGGTCTCTTCCCACCACTCCTGTGCTACCAAGCAGACCGTTTCTTATCAGCAAGGTTTGCTTTAGCTATTGGAGAATTCCAGTAACCAGAAGTGACCCCTCTACTGTGGTGACTATTACTAAGCCCATTATGTCTGAATACCTGGACATTTTGATCTATTTGTCCAGTTCAGTGAGATCATTTCCCAGAAGACTGTATGGTTGTTATCTTGCCGGAGTCTCAAAATCCAATTGGCAGACGCCTCTGATTTTTCTTCAGCTTATTTCGGCTACTCTAGGAAGCCTGAGCCCCATCTTGCCCTTTAAAGCCACTCTTCCCAAAACAGGTTGGCACTGATGAAACAGCCTTGCCTAGCAGACTTTGGCAGCTTAGCTATAAAGCAAGTGATATCCAAAACCACTGGGCAGGCCACCTTCATCCACAGAAGTATACATACATGCGAAGTACCTACCCCTTGGCATGAGGCCACATCATTAAATAGCTTTGCGGTTGGATAATGGATGCTCCTGAAGGCTCTTTTAGGGAAAAGGAAAGAAGAATTTCTTATCCTGGAAAGACTGGTTCAAGCAAATGTCAGGCTGATTCAATTGGTCTCCACATTTGCACAGACCAAGATTCAATATGCCAGAAGTCTCAAACTCCCAGCCCCTGGTCCAGAGTGATTGTGCAATCCGCCCTGGGACTCGCAGCTGGCTATAGTGAGGACCTGCCTTACTGCCGCTAAGTCCCACCCATTCCCACCATTGCCTTGCCCTCTCTCCCCCATGGCACCCTGTCCCCTGAGGATGCGAGTTTGGGGATTACCGGGCGGGTCAGTACCTGGAGGGGGTGTAAGTGAACAGCTAGTGGGGGGGATCCTGAGCTAAGGCACGGGGGCTGTGTGAATGCCTGCAGTATGCTGTCGTATGTCGTAAGGAACCGTGTGGTGAAAAGGTGCTAACCTGGAGTGTGTATGACTGTGGGACCCCACAGCAACGAGCCAGGCAGTGTTGGACACTGGGTAGCAACCAAGCTGCCTTGTGATAGGGGGGAAGTCATGTTGAGCTCTAAACAGGGTAGCAATAATGGGGGGGGGGGGATCCATCCTGATTTCCTAGGGGCTCAGATCATCACCCTAGGCTTCTCAGGTACCACTGGAGCACAACCATCACCCCAGCACTTCTGGGGTGGCCTGTAACTCGGGGCATCCCCTGGGCCGGCAGGCTGGGCAGCACAGCGTAGCTGGGGGTGGGAGAAGGAGCAGCTTTTTCTCAGAACTGATTCCGTACAGTGTAGAAGATATGCCTTGTCCCCTCAGTGTCAAGTTTTTCAATGGGAGGTTTCTAGGGAGAGCATCCCTTAGCCCAGGGCTGGGCAAAAAGTGGCCCACCAGTCAGATGCGGTTTGTCCGGGTTAGCTCCTGACAGGCTGCCAGCACTTTATTTACCTGTGTATCTGTAGGTATGGCCACATGCAGCTCCCATTGGCTGTAGATCACCGTTCCCAGCCAATGGGTGCTGCGGGAAGCAGCATCCTGGTTTGCGCCACTTCCCACAGCTCCCATTGGTCAGGATCGGCGATCTATGGCCAATGGGAGCTGCAAGTGGTCGTACCTGTGGACATGCAGGTAAAAAAAGTGCTGGGGGCCTGCTAGAGACTAATGCTTGCGAACTGTATCCAGCCTATGGGCTGCTTATTACCCACCCCTGCAGATACATCTCATTAATCTCTGTATTAATCATTCTCTCATTGACATTTTTATTTTAACTTTGTATCAAGTCCTTTTAGCATTGTAATAAGTCTTTAGCTTTGTTGCATTAAGTCCTTTTATATAGAAACATTGTATACTTTCATATAGAGCGTAGAAACTTTGTATTAAGTCTTTTTGCATAGAAACCTTGTATCTTGTAGACTTTGTACCCCTTTTTGCTTAATTGATTGTCCTGATGAGTGAATGAGGTGTAAATGGATAAGGCATGAAAGACAAGCACCTCTGGGCACTTGCAAAGGTTGGAGAGGGGTGGAAGCCAGATACAAGAACAATGAGAAGAACAATGGGACCTGTGAAGTGAGCTCATTGAAAGAAGACTGTGAACATATGGACACCTTGAGAGTCAGCAGCAAGTGCCTGCTTTTGGAAACACCCTCTTTTTAAGGAGAATGTGGCAGCACTGAGACACCACCCAAAAGAAGGTGCCACAGATGTCTAACTGCATATACATATGATGACTCTCACAGATGATGCACATGTATGTGATGACTAACTGGTGGAGATCTGCAGGAGAGGGAAGACACTATAAATCTAAGGCACCTTGCAGAGGGACCCCGAGTTTTCGTCTTGTCAGCATGGGAGCACCGATCCGGATCAGCAGAAGCCCGGCTCCACTCCTCCCCCACTTAACTCACCTGGCCAGTGCAGTTAGGGGGAGCAACTATGGATAACAACAAGAAGATGGGGTTTGCTTGTGTGTGAGTGGAATATATCATATGCATATGGGTAAGTGTTGATTGATATGAGCTACCAATAAATGTGGCGTTTTGCTTTTTCCCCCTGAAAAGATCCCATGTAGTACTTTTAAGTACAACACTCCTTCCTTAGCCTGTCAGATGGGCTGGGAGAATTCCATGGATGATCTTAGGAGCAGAGAACATCAAGGGTTGGTAGCGTGTTGTTTTCACACGCTTTTGTTGGCAGCCAAAGGGAACAATGTGCACGCTGGTTCTTGCATACATTGTCTGTGCCTTCCCAGTTATGTATTGGCATGGCACCTGGCATCCCAGAGCAGAGGGGGAAAGGGAATGCCTGACTTTTTGGACTAAAGGTACTTCACTTGCTCAGCTGAAGTTGATGGCAACAGCCCCATATGAGAACAAGGTGTAGACCTCAGTCATGTCATCAGCATACTATGGGAGCTGTAGACTGTAGCAGTCTCTTGCAACCTCCCCAATTAGGGATGTAAAGGGTTACCTGGTCACCGGTAAGCATCACCCTTACCTGGTGATGCTTATTGGGTCACTGGTTAACCAGTGACCCAGTGGGTTGCCAGGTGCGGGGGCTGCTCCAGCCCGGCCAGGTCCACCACACCTCACCACAGGCCCAACCAGGCTGAAGCAGCCCCCCCAGCCATGATGTGACATTGCAGGGGCTGCTCAATCCCAGCCAGGCCCACGGCAATGCTGGCCTGGCCCAGCCACAGTAGCCCCACAGCACGGTGAAGCGAGTCTGGCCTGGCCTGGCCGGAGCAGCTTACAGTGGTAGGCCCAGCTGGGCTGGAGTGGACCCCTGCCTGTGGGATCCCGGTTAAACATAACATTTAACCAGTTAACTTTTTTAATGGGATTTTGCAACCCTATCTCCAGTAGCCTTAAGGTAACTGTTGACTAGGAGTGGGGGACAGGACCACACACAGTGGCATGGCCCTGGCGAGACAGCTCAGCCCTGAGGACTACTTGCCTGTCTCAACCTGTAGGATCTGAGCCCTGGCTCAGTATGACTCCACTCATGACGAGGACCCATCCTTGAGTCAACAAAATCCACAGTCAGCCATTCAGAGCGATGAGCAACATTGTTCTTTTATTTGCAGCTCCGCCAATGAAAGGAATTGCAAAGGGGAGTTCAGAGTGCCACCCAAAGGCCGAATACAGCCAAGAGACCCCGAACCATTGCTGCTTTCTCCCCGTGACTGCAGAGTGAGGCGAAATCTGCTACGTTTATGTCAGAAATTCACTCAATAAGTCTGGGGTTGCCAGATGGTTTCAACAAAAATACCAGACACACTTGACATGACATCACAATTTACATTACATCTTATTTAGAAAATACCAGACATTTATATTTTCTCAATTTGTTTCCCGAACAGAAAGCTCAAATACTGGACTGTCTGGTTCAAAACCGGACACCTGGAAAACCTAAATAAGGCATTTCTGCTCCCCTAGTCTAGATAAGAGTACAAGTACATTGTTTTGCTTGATGATTTTAGTTTTGATAGTTGTACTATTTGCTTAGGAAAATACATTTATTTTGTGTAGATACATTCAAATGCAAAGCAGTCCCTATAGACTTATGATTAACTGCCAATATAGGCCTCCATGTTGCAGTCTGGATGTCTCTGTTTTAGGCCCTCATTCAACAAAGCACTTAAAAACATACTTAACTCTAAGCCTGAGCTTAATTTTCTTATACTTAAACTTAAGCTTGCTTAAAACTTAAACAACAAATAGTCTTGCAGCTCCTTAGGGTACGTCTATCCTGCACCATAGGCCGAAATAAGATATGCAGTTTGAGCTACAGAAATTGCATCGCTTACTTCAATCTTATTTCGAAATATTTTTTCGTAATTTAGAAATAAAGTGCTATTCTGAAACATCCCTTACTCCTCATGAAATGAGGTTTACAGGGATTTCAGAATAGTGAGCCTGTTATATTTCAAAATAACGGGTTTACTGTTAAGATGCAGGATAGCTATTTTGGGATACCTCTGGTATCATGAAATAGTACTGCAGTGTAGACGTAGCCTTAGAGACTAACAAAAAACGTAGATGGTATCATGAGCTTGCGTGGGCACAATCAAGACTATTTGTTGTTTTTCCAGTTACGGACTAATTTGACTACCCCTCTAAGGCTACGTCTATGTTGTAGCCTTCTTCCACTAAAACTTATGCAAATGAAGCATGGAGTGAAATATTGCCACGCTTCATTTGCATAATTAATTAGCAGCCGCTTTTGCGCAAGAGTCGTTCTTCCTCATTAATTAGCGGTGTAGACGGCTCCTTTTTGCG
Organism: Rafetus swinhoei; assembly: GCA_019425775.1. Lineage (NCBI taxonomy): Eukaryota > Metazoa > Chordata > Testudines > Trionychidae > Rafetus > Rafetus swinhoei. The sequence goes on along the minus strand of CM033439.1, from coordinate 9,531,802 downwards.
CAAAACACCCCTCTTGCACAAGAGCCGTTCTTCCTCATTTTTTTCAGAGGGGGTTTTTGCGCAAAAAGGAGCCATCTACACAAAAGCCTCTTGTGATATTCCACTCCGTGCTTCATTTGCATAAGCTTTTACGGAAGAAGGCTACAGTGTAGATGTAGCCTAAAGTTCTTAAATTTCATGTGAGTCAATGGGACTTATAGAAGTGCTTCATTAATGGGGGGCCCCACATATCTGAGAACCTTTTAAAACAACCATTCAGAATTATGATAATGAAGGCTGCATGTTTGCATGACTTTGTGATAAACAGGAAGGTTTTCACAGGAAGATAGGGTTTTAGTAATTAATGAAGCAAGCCTTCATTCCATTTTTGCATATATGGCTCTATCCATAGTGGAGTATAGGAGAGTGGATGTAAAATTATTGGCTAATTATGGTTTGTTTGTTTTTTTTACATTAGTGATTGCACAGTAAAGGAGGCTTTAAACAAAGGTGACTCTGGAACTTTGCTGTTTTTCTGTAAAAGTCTCAAATGTCCATTACAAACACAACCAGCACTAATTATAACTGAGTGAATGGTGTGGTGATTGATGCACAGGGCTGGAAATCAGGACAGCTGGCTTCTAGTCACAGCCATGCCACAGACTCCATGTGTGTTCTTGGACAAGCCAAGCAGCTTTTCTGTGGCTGAATTTCCCTATGTGTACAATGGAGAATGGAAGGGAGAATTCTTACAAATGTTTGTGGATCTGCTCTAAGCATGACTGTCCGAAATGTCCATCTTCTTACACAGTAAACCTACTTCAGAATCACTCTCATTGGATTCAATTAAAGCTTCCATTAATTTCTGTGAAAATCTGCATTTGCGGAGAGTGATTTAATCTTAGAAAAGAGTCTTCATCCACTTACCTAGGCTCTCTTGCAGAGTGCCGCGTTTTTTCCTTGTCAGTCAAGAGCATGCTGCATTCATAACCTTGATATGTCACTTTTCAGCCTGTTTAATATTTGGAAGGGGGAGGCTTAACAAATAGAAATATTCTTCAAAGATGAAAACATAAAAGAATGTTGTGTGTGTGTGTGTGAGAGAGAGAGAGAGAGCACTGATGAGATTTGAAGGGTGGAAAAAGAGAAAACTAAAAATAGGTAGCAACTAAAAACAGTGAGAACAAAAAGAAATAAATCCAATGGAGAGGAGGTAAATAGAAAGTTACTAGAAAAGAGGAAGTGGGGTTAAAGACTGATGGAGTGTGAATTGAAAATAATATGAAGAAAAGTATGGTTCCTATTATTTTGATCCATAAATTGCTCCTTCCACAGGCACTATGACAGTCTGGGAAAACATTTGCATTTCAGTATTTATATTTCAGCTATAAATGCTTGTTTACCCTGAATTAATGGACTACAAAGCCCTTCACCTCTAGATCACGGGATCAAATTAAGCCAAGAAATGAAATTTGTTACTAAGACACTTGTCTGATGGCTTATGTGAAATGAGTTTGATGGGCCTCAGCTCAGATCCCAGAATCCACATCACAAAACAAACACACCCCTACAATTAGCACTAATGGGCAGCTTCAATAGGACTTAAGTGTTCAGAGTTATTAATTTGGTGCCTTTCACCAGAACTAAATTCAGTCCTACAGCATGGGTATCTGCTTCATGCCCAGTGTTTCTTCTTAGGTGGCACAACTTGCTGGCCCCCTGGCTGAAGTACACAGACGTACACGCTCTTTGCTATGAAGCCAATTGCTAGTTTTCCTTAATCACAACCTTCCACTGATTGGATTTTCCTTTTTGTTTGGTGAGTGAAGTGAGACTCCCTCAGCCTTCACTGGGGAGTTAAGTGGGTCAGCTGTCTGTTGTGTTTGTGGCAGCTATCACATGGAAACAACTCAATGTAGAATTTTGAAGCCTGGCAGGAAAACTCCAATTAAGGCACAAACTGTCTGAGCAGAAAGAGCCTCTGATCTAGGTTTGTGACAATTTTCATGCAGAAAGGGCACAATGGTGAATTTCACATTGTTCCAATCAGGATAACACTGCTAGTGTTTCAAACATAAACGCTCAAAGAAGCAGAGCAAGAGCATTCTCTAGGTGAGGAAATGGAGGCAGAGAAACAAAGTGACTCTCCTAAGGTCATAAAAGGGATCTCTGCCAAAGTTGAGATTAGTATGCAAGAGTCCTGTCTCTGGTCTCCCCTCTGCGCCAACCTGTGTTCATTTTGTTAGGAACAATTAAATCTTTTCCATTATAAAACACTAGAAGATTTACCTGGCGTTGTTCGGGTTCTCAACCCAATTAATTATTGGTTTTGGAAAATAAAATGCAAATGTACATGCTTCATTTAAATCATTGTGCTAGGATGGGGCTGGGGATGAGGGGTTCACAGGCTGCCCCGTGGTGAGAGGACAACCCCAGCCCTCTCTCATCGCAGCAACTTTGGGCCAGGTGAGAAGCACTTCTTCATGGCGGCTGCAGCTCCAGCAGGCACAGCTGGGTGAGGAGTGCATGTCCCCCAGCTGGGGCAGATCCAAGTTCGTCTGCCCGCAGTGCTCCCCAGCCAGAATGAGGAAGCTGCAAACTGTGCACTTTCCCTTGCTCCCTGATGAGGGGGGGGGGGGTACTTTCAATTAGCCTCCTAAAGTGTGCCTGGGAGGCTCAAGGCCGGGGCTGTCCCAGACGGGAAGGGGGAGCACCCCTAACCAGCTCCTTTCACCTGCCTGGTGATTCTGTCTCTCTTCTGTATGGGTTTATGAGACACAATCCCATTCTAGAGCTTCAGGGGATAACCGAGTTAGTCTGTTACAGAAAAAAACAACAAATGGTCTGGTAGCACTTTATAAACTAACAAAACAATCCCATTCTAAGCACATTCCATTTTCCTGGCACAACCAACCTTGACATTGCTTCAAGGTATAAGAGAAAGCTGGATACTGAATGTGGTGGTCCTAGTTCTTACCATTTAGGAGGAGTTACTGAACAGTCTATAAAGTGCTACCAGACCATTTGTTGTTTTTTAAGTTTCTCTCTCCAATATATAGTAGATGATACAATGCCTGTCATAATGGGATGGCAGAGGGTAATAGCCAGCCTTACAAACTATGAGTTAAATCTTGTTAACTTTATCCATGCAAGTACTTCTGTTGGACTACTCATATAAAGGGTATGTTATGGGGATCACTTCACTGGCCTTTGCAACGCAGCTACTCTCGGAGTGAAATAAAGTTGTATTTTGGAATAGTGAAGAGTAGATTTCAGATTAGATCAGCCACATCACTAATTCCTGGGCAGATTCTGAGCAAAAGAAGGGACTCTCCCATCTCCTGTTAACAATCAAGGACCCAGAAGAGGCAGGAAGAACAGTTAATTCCAATACAATATGTAGTTGTACAAAATGCCACCTCTCCCACATTCTTCACACTGGTTTGATTCTCTGTCTCCGTTTGTTTGAAAGATGAATAGGAGTATTTGCTTGGACACAGCTTTCAGTGACCTTACTGTTTTCCACATGGCCAGCCATTCACAAACTGAACTCCACATGCTCCCTGGAGATGTTATGGGTTATACTTTGCTGCCCATGTACAAAAATGCATCTCTGCTTGGTAACAGATTTGACCATTTCTCAGCAGCAGGGATTGTCTGTTTATTTTGCAGGATGATTGGTTGAATCTAGGTGGGTTTGGTTGCTTCTAAAGCAACAGTGTCCAATAGAAGCACACCCAATGCTAGTAGCCTCTTGCTTGCAAAGTCATCGCTTGGTGTTATCAGCACCCCTACTTGCTGTTCTCTCAAACCTTACCTATTTGGTGTTGTCTGCTTCAGATTCATTTAGAGTCATCTTTCTGCCTAGCTGGTGACAGGCTTGTTACAGAGGCAGCACTGGTATGCTTGGTTGATAATCTGCTGACTTCATAGAAAGGTCAAATGCCCTTGTTGATCTGATTAGGTCTCTTAGGATGCTTTGATTTGATTAACTCTGAGTTGTTGCTCACAAACCTGCAGGAGCTGGAATGGAGGCTAGTTGATATGCTACACGACTGGTCAGGAAGAGCCATTTTTCGGCAGAATAAAAAAAAAAGCAAGATTCTTGATACTGTATTATAAAATGGAAAATCCATCTGTTGACATTATTCTAGCCTGGAAAAGGGATTAGTGTGACTTTTTTGGAATGCTATGCACAATACTGATGGCTTTAGTCTTAAAGATGACCAGAAGGGGGAAAAATCAGGATGGTGCCCTTTCTGCCTTTTCTATAAGCTTAAAAAACCCTACAAGTTTTAATCTGCTCTTTTTTATATTACAATTGCAGATCTCGTCCACCCTGGATGACTCTGTGGGAGACTGGATTTATGCTTGATTAATATCACAAATACAAAGAAAGTTAAACCTGGTTAATGGAGAAAAGAAACTACATTTATTCTGAGAACATAACTTTGTTGGTTTGCTTAACACCTATTTGAATTGTAAGATTTGGGAGAAAATCTTTTTGCTGAGGATTCAACACCATCTCTTCAATTTAGAGTTGAAAATTCTCCTAATTTGCATGGATTAGTCATCTGAAAAATCTTCCAGCATAAAAAGCAAAGCCAAGGCTTGACTTTTCTGATATTTTATATATAAAACAAGTATTACATGTTTTAAACAAACAAACTACAGGCTGCACCTCTGAAAACCAGTACTCTCTGGTCCAGCAGACCATGGATGCTCCTGGACCAGAGTGCCTGGAGCCTAATGGCAGGAAAGCTAGGAGCCTGTCCAGGGCCGGGGCCAGAGGAGCCCCACAGCAGTGCTGGGGCCAGGGACTGGAGAACCCCAGACACCAACGGCAGCCGTAGAGGGCCGGGTGCCCGTGGCAGTGCGGGGTCGGAGGCTGGAGAAGCCCATGTGCCCGTGGAAGTGTGGGGTTGGGTGCTAGAGACATTTGGCCACTCATGACAACACAGGGCTGGGGAAATCAGGCTGCATACAGCAGCATGGACCAGGGTCGGAGAACCCCAGCTGCCAAAGGCAGGCCGGAGCTGGCGAGAGGGTAGGGGGGGGCCAGAGGCAGGGGGCCAGCTGGCTAAGGGCTTGTAGCAAGGGAGACCTCCCCTGGTCTTGCAAACTCCGTCGTTCGGGATCGGTCAGGTCCCAACCATGCTGGACCAGGGAGGTCCAACCTATACACCTCTCAGACTTCTTTCATGCAGTATAAAGCAGCAAAAAGGGACCCTTACAATCACTAGAGATGGGAGTTTGTGCAAACACACACAAATAAATTGCTAGTCAATAGTTAAAAAGTGCAGAAAACAGGGTTTGGGGACTTAGGGAAGGATCCGTTAAAAACTGCTGCTGTAGTACTGATGGAAATAATTTTGCAGGAGGAATATGTCACACGGGGAAACAGACTTATTAGAATTAGCTACCTACAGATAAGAAAGAAAATACCATGTGTTATTTATTGTCATTTAGTCTGCAGTTTGATGGGGGAAGCTATAAATCCACAAACATATTTTCCAACTTGAAGCAGAATGTGACAGAGAAGCATTTTCAAGAGCAGAGCTAAAACTAGAAAAAAATGATTTGTCGTGAGTCTTAAAGAGGAGATTTGTGGTTTTAACAGATATGCATCAACTAGAACTATTGGTGTCTTGTTAATACACCAAAGTTCTTAAACAGTGAGAGGTACTTTGTAGATGCAGAAGAGTACAAAATACTGCAGTACTGATTGCATATTTCACTGAAGAGTGGTATGTGCAGAAAGTTCTTATTAGACACGCATAATAATCCAAGGACTGGAAAGCCACATGCGTGAGACATGGGGATTCTCTCTCCAGTGGGCAGTACTTAGCCAATTAGTACCGTCATGGGATTAGCTGCTCTCTAGGGAGCGGAAACCAAGGAATTTTCTAAAGCTGGTTTGTAATTGCATGCTTTCAATTGACACAAACCAACCCCCCACCTCAACACCCACACACACTCCCAGTTTTCTATATTCAGTTTCTACAGTTTGTTCCATAGAAAACACAGTCTTCCTAACATAAATGAATGACTGGCTTCTAAAACAGGCTAATTGTACATTCAGATAGGATATATGCTGAAGAATGGAAGCTCTGAATATATGCTGCTTCTTCCAACAGAGAAACAGCCAATCATCACTGGGATCCTGACAGCTGAGAAGATTAATCAGGCGATCTGCCTTTTATGGAGGTCTTCTAAGGGGCTCTGGGGGAAAATCCTCCCTCCCCAAAAGATAGCAGGTACAGCTGCGAACTAAAACTCTTTGGCTGTGTCTACATTGGTGCGATCTTGCGCCAAAGCGGCCACTTTTGCGCAAAAACATGCTGCCTGTCTACACTGGTGGGGAGTTCTTGCTCAAGAACACTGACATTCTAATGTGTGAAATCAGTGCTTCTTGCGCAAGAACTATGAAGCTCCGGCTCAGGAATAAGCCCTCTTGCGCAACTGTTCTTGCACAAGAGGCCAGTGTAGACAGGCAACATGAATTTCTTGCGCAAGAAAGCCCGATGGCTAAAATGGTCATCGGCGCTTTCTTGCGCAAGAGAGCGTCTACACTGGCACGGATGCTCTTGCGCAAAGGCACATGCCAGTGTAGACGCTCTCTTGCGCAAATATTTTAATGCAAGAACTCTTGCATTAAAGAATATTTACGCAAGATCATGCCAATGTAGACACAGCCTTACTGTACTAAAGCCCACATCTTATAGAGGTATACAATGAGGCACACAAACTCAGGAGCAGAAAGCTGGGAGTAAAATGGACCAATTTTCTCCACAATGTGCAACTCGTCTATAACCTGTTTTATGAATTGGCATTTCTGACATCAAAGCATTGACATAAGGTGATACAGGGTTTGTGCTTGATTGATCTAGCTCTCATCAGACTGAATTGTAGGATCAGAGAATGTGGTGGGTTGGTGGCAGAAGTATCTCTATAGCAGATTTAGGAAAAAAGGTCATGAGGCTGGGGAGTGAAGCCTTAGTAATACAGGACTTGGAAAAAGGTTTAAGTGTGTTGAATTTATGGATGATAAATTACATGCAGCTCCTCCTGGGAAACAGCATGAGAGCAACCCACTCAAGGAAAGACAGCTGTTATTTTGAGACTCTAATTTTGCTTTGTAAGCTAAGCTCTATGCACAAAGGAAAGAAATCTTATACTCTATATATGTCATTAAAATTAAACTTTTCTTCCATGTAACACCTCCAGTCTCCATTAGTCTTCCATGTAACACCTCCAGTCTCCATTAGTCTGCCAGGACACTAGCACCCCTTTCTCCTCTGTGTGCAGAACCAATGGGACAAAATTTCCAACAGCTAAATTGAGATCTCTTCAGTCACTATTTCTAACCAAAAAACAGGACTATGTAGCACTTTAAAGACTAACACCAGACTAACACGGCTACATTTCTATCATATTTCTAACCACTTCTAGGTAATCTCTTATTTTCTGTAGTATTCTGTTTATGCAGACCATGCAGCACTTTGTATTTTTTATCATATTGTACCAGTTATGCCTGCAAACTTGCTGGAGCAAGGATACTCACATTTGTTTGGCAGAGTTTACATTTTGAGAAAACCCTTATATGCTGATGGGCAATATAAATAACTCTGACTTTACACTATATGCAATGTTAAATACAGAGGGCCAGATTCTGATCTCAGGAATGCTCATGAAAAAAAACATCAGATGGTTCTATTTGTTCAGACACTTACCCACACTTATACTGGAGTAATAGTGCAGAATTTGCAGCACCAATTTTACATGTAACTAAAGAAGGTTTCATGGATTTTAGCATATGCATTTCTGATTCTGTGGTTCACATAGATTTTCAGGTCCAGCGCCTCACATGTGTTTAGGGACCTTACTACTAAGGATGTTAAGTAGCAGGTAAATGACCAATTGTGTATTAGATACAATTTGCGCAGAGTACACGATTAGTCGATAATGGGCCTCTGGGGCTCTGCAGTTTAAATGTAGTAAAAGCTACCCAGTTTTTACTACATTTAAAAGGCAATGGCACAGCCGGACGGCTCTTATACTTAAAAGGCAGAGCTGCAGTGCCTCTGCCTCCCCTACACCTCCCACCCCACACTGCAGAGATGGTGCTGGGGGGGAACCGACTTTTAAGCTGGCTTCCCGCAGCACCAGCTCCTGCTTCCCACCACCCCTTGCTGCCTCTGATAATAGAGGCAGCATGGACTGGGGAAGAAGAATGCAAGCAGTTAATTCTACTACCCAATAAGTCTAGGCTTCTCGGGTAGTCGATTAATTGACTACTCTTTTACATCCCTACTTACTTCTATGAAAATCAATGGGAATTAGGCATGTACATTCCTTTGATGATCCATGCATTGGATACTATACTAATGGGGTGGAGGTAGGCAACCCAAATATAGTTGATTTGTTGATGGGCTAATTTGAAGACCCTACTAATTTCACTCCAACTCACCTGATGAAAAGTTTGATGGGTAGCCATGTTATTCTGTAACTTAAAAAACAACAAATAGTCCTGTAAAAAACAATGAATAGAGCCTTTGTGGGCAACCCACAAAAGCTCATGATGTCATCTGATGACGTCGGTTTTACCCACAAAAGCTCATGATTTTTTTTAGTTTCCAATGTACCACAGGACTGCTCATTGTTTTTAATAGTAGATTGTTCACCTGGTACAGGATAGGCCTGTTTTACAAAGTGAATAAAACCAGTGCTATTGGCAGGGGCACCGCATAGTTTTAGCAGCAGGAAGCTGCTCCCTTTCCAGGAATACAGATGGTTCATCACCCCACAGCCATGCCTAGATAGAGGAGGTGGGAAATGCTGGTACATCTACTGATTGCAGCCAGCACAGGATATTTACCCTTACTTCCTGCTGCATATAGGGAAGATGAAAGGTCCACACTCTGATAGCAGAGTGTTCCTCCCATATCCCTGGTGTGGCAGGGCAGTTAAAGCCCAACCTTCTCTGCAGCATGGAGATACAGGCCCTCTTTCCTCATCCCACCCAAGTCAATGGCAGTATCGTCAACCTCCAGCATTTAAAAATCAGGAGTCAGGCCCTCAAAAACATAGGAGTGACATAAACAGCATGTGACTTAAACAAGGACTGGGGCGGTCCCTTTCATTTGGCCTCCAGTTTCTGAACCTTTGGGTCATGTGGGAGTAGGGTTGCCAGATACTTTCACAAAAAAATACCAAACAGGGCGGGGAAAAAAAGTGGTTGAGCAAAAAAACAAAACACCCGCCCCCCCCAGTTGTGGAGCAAAAACAGGGCAGGGGAAATGTTCCCAGCGGCCTTCCGCCCTATAAAGACGGATATTCCAGACGTTTTACAGGCCGGGTATTTTCCGTTTTTGTTCTTTTACCAGAGGCTGCCAATACCGGACACCTGGCAACTCTAGGGGGAGTCACATTGTCAAGCTGCCCTTGGCAATCAGGCCACAGCCGTTTTTAAAGGGGGGAGGGGGGAGGAGTCTTCCCTCCTCACAGGACTCCAGCAGCTGGAGCTTAAAGTTACCTCAAACATGACTATGTACAGGACAATCACAGGAGTGGGATCCCCCCCCATGCCCCTGGGTGCCCCTCCCCCAGTCTCAGAGGAGGAGTGGGGGCGGGGCGCCTATCCCTTCAGCGGCGCCCCGGAAGCGAACAGGGGAACTTGCCCTCAGTGCAGCGTGACTTTTACCCCGGAAGGGTTCCCCGGCCGCTTCCCCCAGCCCTTCCTCCGCCTGTCCTCGGCCTCAGTGGCGCCCCCCCCCAAAAAAGAGCCGCGGCGCGTGACGCTCGCTGGCGGCTGCCAACGTTCCTTGGGGGCAGCAACAATAACGGGCCGCGGGAGCGCGCGAACTGCGGGACCCCGCAGGGTGTGGGCCGGGCGCGGCGCGCGCATGCGCAACCAGTACACTTATCTCATCCACGCTTGGAAGACCTTCCTCTCGCTCACCATGGAGCGCCGCCGTGGGAGGCGTTTCCGGCCGCTCTGGTCTTTCCCCCCCCCTCGGCGGCGGCGGCGGCGGCGACGCTCCATGGTGAGCGAGGGGAAGTCAGCAGCCGCGGCGCCCGCCTGCGTGCGTGCGTGTGCGCGTGCGCCCCGGCTGGCTCGGGGCGTCTGCTAGAGAGGGCTGCGGGCTGTAGGGCGCATGCGCGCTGCGTCTTCGCGGGCCTGCTCGCCCGGCCGGTGGGGGTGCTAGTGCGCCTGCGCTCTGGGGGTTCCATTCTTACCCAGCCCAGCAGCAGCAGCAGCGTTAGCAGCACTGGGGTGGAGGCGAGCAGCAGCAGCAGCAGCCATAGCCATGCACTGCAGCGGGCATTAAGCGGGCGCTGCTGCTCCCGTGCTAGCGCATGCACCCCCGTCACCTCCATGAGCCCCGTTGTGCCTGCACCCCCTGCGCCCGCCATCTGCCCTCCCACCAGCGCCAGGTAAAGCCCCACTGTCTGCAGCCTGGGGTGTATGGAGGGGAAGGGGCTGCCGTCAGCCCTGGGCTGGTTGGGGGGGGGGAAGGATGGCTGGAAGGGGGAGGGGCAGCATTGTTGGGTGAAATCAATGGGTTGCAGAGAGCTGCGTCTGCTCCGGGGCTGTGCACCGTGGAAAGCCCGCCCGGGCGCATGGCTGGGGGGGAGTCCACCGGCTTCCCGGCGGGGTTTGTGCCCAGCCGCCTGGCCCCGCCGTTGTTGTATGCAGTCAGCGTTTGGGAGCGTTTCTCCTCGGAGCGTAAGGGGCGTTGCGCTCTCCTGGGCACAGGAGCACGGCAAGGCTGGGACGGCGCTAGCCCTGCGATCGCCCGCCCGAGGAAATACCCGCGCTGCCCTTGCTCCCAGCATTTTTTAAAAGAAGCGGACAAAGCCCGACGGAAAGCAGTGTGAGGACGAGCCCTGGGCCGGGTGACCTAATAGGGCTGGTGTGGGGATGGGTGTATAAATCTAAGCCGCGAGGGGGTGGGGAGAGTAGACTCAGGCTTTTGTTTCATCCTTAATTCTCCCCGTTTAGATCTGAGATTAGCGCATGGCTGTATGTACTGCAATACTTGGGCACTACGGGTGGCTTTACTATTCGGTCCTTCCCTCTGGCTCTCCATTTAAACAGCGTTTAGTTAGATTCTTTATTGTATGTTCTTTATCTAAAAAAAAATACATTTGGCGGTGTAATCTGAATAATTGACAAACAGCTTTTAATGGTTCTCCGGTGTACCACTTTGATGTTGGTATTCTGTGGGTTATCATGGTAGTGCACTTGCTTTGAATTGTCAGTGGGATAGAGGTTCTGATCAGTGATAAACTGTGTCCCCACCCAGTGCACGGTTAATACAGATACTGTGATACTTTAGTGTGTATTTTGTGGTTGATATTGATATTTGAGTAACTTGATGCTTTTGTGTACAAGTGACAGTGTCTAAAGGCAGGAGTCTAGAGGATTAAATATCTTGTTTAATATAAAGCTGTTTAAAGAGTGTGGCAAAAAGACAAAATGTTTTGCTCCTCTGCAATTTAAAAGCCTGTATTGATTTGAACAGAATAGTTACTAGTTTTTTGGGGTATTAGCATGTGAGACCAGCTTTGCCTTCCAGAAAGGCAGAGATGTTCAAACCCTTTTGTGTTGCTCCTGAGGGTCTGCTGTGCCCTCAGATACCTATATGCCACTTCAGTAGAAGGGACTTTCCTCTTCTTTAAAGGAGAACATGTTTAAAAAGCAGTATTATTGGACACACTGCAGTAGGTTAGAGGCTATGCAGAACTATATCCTGGAATATATATAAGAATTAGGAGTGTTTGAATTGGTGGTTGACAGTTGTCACTACTAGTTTGGTTGTGAAGCAGAACTTGGCAAAAGCTTGTTGTTAAAATCTGCAGTGGGAAGAGAACTTAGGATCTTGCAAGCAAATATTCTATCTATGCATTGTCTTTAAGGCTTTGGATCCTGTTTATTTTTCCTCTTTGCTTCTGCTTTAAAAAGTGCTTTTTGGAACAAATGTTCTGATTTGGACACGTCATTGAAGCCAGTCAGAGCTGTAGTTTTTACATTTGATTTCTCCCTGTCAGTCAGGCTATATCTACACCATCATGTTTATCTGTAACATTTATGTTGGTCAGGAGTGTGGGGGAAAAACACCCCTTTCACTGACAAAAAGTGCCAGTGTAGATAATGCTATGTTGGCAGGGGAGAGTCTCCATCTAAATGCCACTTGTTGGGAGTTGGTATAATTATGCCAGCAGGAGAGGTCTCCTGCCAGCATAGGGGTACATGGGAGATCTATACAGCAGCACAGCTGTATTGCTGTACAGTTTGTAGTGTAGATGTAGCCTTAGTGCCTAGTCCAGCTCCCACTATTTTTTTCGGCGGGGGTGGGGGGACTTTAGATCAGGCCCTGGATAAGTGTTGCTATGCTCGCAGATGAACTCACACAAGAAAATGGTATAAGACAAAACCTCCCTTTCACCTCTGGGTGAATGCTTTTTACAATGTGATCTATATTGGACCTATCAGTCCACATCCTCAAAGGAAACTTGCACAGCATTTTCAAAAGGTGAGCCTGGGAACTTAAATTCATAACTTTGCTGGACACCTTGATTTTGCTGTGAGGCTCTAAGCACAGGCACTGATTCTGTGCATGCTCTGGGGCTGTAGTGCCCAAGGAGAAAAATTAGTGTGTGCTCCGTACCCACCAGCAGCCAAGCCAAGTGCCTCTCTTCTGCTGGTGGCCACGCTGACTGACTCCTCCCCCTCCCTCATGCTGCCTCCTGCCTGCTGCGAGACAGCTGTTTTGCAGCATTCGGGATGCTCTGGGAGGAAAGGGGATGGGGGTGTGTTTGGGGGAGGAAGAGCTGGGGCTTGGAGAGCCGGTAGAATGGGGACAGGAAGGAATGGGAGCTTGGAGAGAGGAGTGGGGGTAGGGCTGAGTGTGAGGTGGAGTCTAGCACCCCCTGGTAGAGAGGAAGTCCAAGCCCATCTCCAAGTGTGTTTCCCAGACCAAAAGGTGAGCTCTGGGTAAGTTTGAAAGCTTGTTCATCTCACCAACAGTAGTTGGCCCACTAAAAGACATTACTTCCCCCATCTTTTCTCTCAATACAGGGAGATAGGCTTGTTGCTGGACCAAATCCTGTAAGCACACTTGAGTGGTATGCTAAGGCTCAACTTGTGGAACAAAGACCCAAAATAAGAGAGAGAGAGAAACAGATGTAGGAGGGTCTAAAGAAAGCCTGGACATAGTTATTTAGCATATGCATATAAAATATTTATACAGCCCCCATTACTCTGATGTCTGAGCTCTTCACAGTCGCTAATGTCTTTTATCTTTGCAGCATCCTCTGAGTTAGGAAGGACAATCATTCCCATATTACAGAGGGGGACTGGGGCACAGAGAGGTGGAGCTATTTCCCCGGGATGTTTGTGATGGTGCAGGAAACTGAGCCGGAGTCTCCCAGCTTAGAGTCCTAAGCACTTGATCGTACAAATCCTCCCAAACCTCAGTTTTGAGTTAGCACTTCTGACCGAACAAAAACGATCTCCACTTTGTAGCTTACATAGGCAGAGTTGGCAATCCTCAGATCAGCCCAGAATCTAGAAGGTGCAAAGGTGGTTCTCCTGCATGGAGCCTTCTCTTCTGTGTTTATTAGGTGCACAAGTTCGATCAGACCCCATGATGATCAGATCTGCAGTGAAGAGCAGTGTCAGCTTACATCTGTCTCTGTTTCCTAAAATAGAGAGACTAAAGATGAATAAAAATATGTCTTAGGTCACCTAAATTTCAGTTGAATCTGCTTGAACTCTTTTTAGAAGTTAAATGAAAACATTGCAGGATTACACGACTGTATTTGAACTAGAGATGAGGTAGTCTATTTCTATGGCAGCAATGTACTAGAGAAAACCTACTCAAGAGCCATTCCCTTGCAATAATCTAAAGACACTTCATTTTTAAAAATGAACATCAGTGCCACGCCCACCTTTAGTAAGCCTTACACCAGCTACTGCACTCTCCCTACCTGGGGATTAGACTCTTCAGATGCTTGGCTAAATTAGGGCATAGGGAACAGGATAAGTTCACAAATAATATATGCATTAAGATCAAAGCTCTTTGAAATTGCCCTTCAATAAAACCTTTTTGCCGTCCTGTAACTTAAGCGGCTTGAACTTTTTTAAAAAGTACAGTTTAAAAACCCTTGTTATAAAAGGAATAAATATGAAAAATGAAGACTATAGCTCTTTAAATCTGATAGACCTATTACCGTGCAGGATGCTGAGGAACATGTGCATATTTCATTTGTAACTAATGCTGAGTCGGTTATAAAGATCTCAGATTCTGTGACTTTCCAGGACTTTCATGACTTGTCCCCCACTCCCAAAAGCTGTGCCTCCTGCCCCACCCCGCAGCAGTGGTGTCCTGGTCTGCATACTGCCACTCCTTGCCCAAGAGGACCCAAGACTTAGTCAGGGGTATACAGTGCATGTTGTGGACAGATCACAGGACATAAATTTTTGTTTGTCATGTGACCTCTACGTGACTTTTACTAAAAAAATACCAGTGACTAAAACATAGTCTTATTCACCAGTTTCCATGCTGTGCACCTCTTCTCTTTACATAGCTCGTTCAAGGGCTTACGGCAGTTTTTGAGGGGTTATAACAAGATACAAACAATGCCTGAAATACCATGGCAGAGCTAAGCATCCAAGCAGACGCTCAGATACACTGCATCCATTATCACGGTAAGAACCTGATGAGAACACAGAACAGACTAGAAAGCACCATTCAGCTAGTCTATGACATGGCATAAATGGCCAGAACTATAAGAGTTCTATGTAGAAAAGATTTATAACACCCACCCTCTCTTCCTCTGGTGGATGACTGCTCCATTCACTATGGGAGCAGAATAAGTGATGTGTTCTTGGCACGCACAGGCCCTGTTTCAGTGGTCAAAAAAGTGTTGATTTTTCCAATCAGTTTCCCCTGTTTGTGATAGGGTTCTACAGGGATGGGCAATAAGTGGCCCCCGGGCCAGATGTGGTTCGTCTGGGTTAATCCCGGAGGGTGCTTTATTTACCTGAACATCTACAGGTATGGCTGCTTGCAGCTCCCCTTGGCTGCGCATCACTGTTCCTGGCCAATGGGAGCTGCAGGAAGCAGTGTCCTGGTTCCCATTGGCTATGAATGGCAATCTGTGGCCAGCGGGAGCTGCAAGCAGCTGTACCTACAGACATGCAGGTATAAAGTGCTGGTGGTCCGCCAGAGGCTAACCCTAGTGATTTGCCTCTGGCTTTTTGCCCACCCTGGTATAAAGTAAGGGTGTTAGCATGTACCTGTTGACATGATTAATTGATAAGCCAGGGCTCATTGGTTAATCCTAACAGTTACATGCACTGCTCCACCTCCCATTGCTGCCTCTGTATCAGAGGCAACAAAGTAGGAAGGCAGGAGCTGGTGCTTGTGGGGAGCCGGCTTTTAAGCTAGTTCCCCATTTGCACCAGCTCCCGTAGAGCCGCCTGTTCCCCTGCTCTGATAAAAGCCAGCTCCTTGTGATCACTGGCTCCTGCCTGCCCCCCCCTGCATATAAACGTGTAACTGCTAAAAAATTCAGTGCTTACAGGGTCCCTATTATAAAGCCAGAAACAAAAACTCATTGTGAAACTGACCAGACTTTGAATGGCAATTTGCGTATCTTTTTCTGCTTTTTTTTTCTGAAAGAGGCTTTTCCAACATTTGGCCATCTACATGGGGCCAAATGTTGGGGAAAAACCCCCTCTTTCCGAACACCCCTTCTTCCTCATAGAACAAGGTTCACAAAGTTGCTGGAAAGATGTCTGCTTTTCCGATTTTTGAAAAGCAGACGTGTACCTCTGGTATCTCGGAAAAGCTCTGTAGTCTAGACGTACCCTGAATCACTGTCATAGAGAGAAGGATTACAGGATCTGTTCAATGTATAAGAAAACTCAAAAATCAAACCAAGAAAAGTTATCATTAATTTGTCTGGTTTTTATACACCGTAGCCACAGCTCAGACTTAAGATTTCTACGGTACTTCACTTCAGACTTATTTTGACAGGTTAGTTTGTTTATAGCAGGGATGGGGAACTGAAGGCCCACTGGCATCCTTTACAATTGCCTCTCTGGAGCATGTCAAATGGGATACTCAAACTTTTCTCTCACAAACATGCTGTTGTCTCACTTGTTGTGCTGTCAGAGAAGTGAGGCCTAATATTGAAATGAGGGTATTTCTCTGTTTGCAATGCATTAATTTTTGAAGACCATGTCCAACTAATTCCAAAATTTGAGGGACCATTCTAGGTAAATGGAAAGGACCATATGGATTTTGAAGTCAATCAGAAAAGCAGAAAAATCTAGTTTCTACACAGTGACCTTTGGTGCTGCACATAGAAGAGTACTGACAGAGATAGCTCAGTCCCTCCCTCTAGTTCATATGTATACTTTGGTTCCATTGGTTGAAGTGAGTCAGCAAATGAAACTCAAAGTCAGGGTTGAAGTGTCTTCATAGAATTGGGGGACCCAAGGTTCAGGACTGGAAGAGGGAGGCTGCTTCAGATCAAGATCTATAGTGGCTGAGTAAAGTAGTATTGAGTTGGAATGCACTGTCATCCGAACACTGTAAGTGGAAAGCCGTCTTCCTTCTGTAAGTGAGGACTTGTGGAATAAATCTCTGCTAAAACTGCTGACTTATAAACACTAGGATACGAAATCTGCGATAAAGATATTTATTATTCTCTGGGCCTTCCTGAGAATTTTTTCCTCATTCCATTTTATGTTTCTTTTTGGTCTTAATATAAGCAACAACCTATTGTAACTAATGTGGAATGACTGTCTTCTGGTAAATGTTACATATTTAACTCCACTGCTTAGGAAGAGAAGTACTTGCATAGTATAATGCAGCTACATAACCTATTCACTTAGGATGCGTCTTCACTGCACCCGTATCTCGAAATAAGGTACACAATTTGAACTATGCAAATGGTATAGCTTATTTCAAGTGTATGTCTAAACAGTGCCAAATTTCGAAATAAACTGCTATTCTGAAATGCCCCATAATCCTTGTGGAATGAGGTTTACAGGGACGTCGGAATAGTGAGCCTGTTATTTCGAAAGCTCTTTGGAAATAAGGGGCTTGTTTAAAAGACATGGAATAGCTATTTTGGGATACTTCGAAATAGTGCTGCTGTCTAGACATACCTTTAGGTTCTGGAATGGGTGCACAATTTTCATAACACAGGGCTCATTCTGAAATGTAGACTAGATAACAAGGCTGCTTTCTTCTTTACCCTTCTCTTCTTACCTGCATATATGATTTGAAGACAGACGTAGTTAGGAGGCAGTTAAAAAAAGCATAGCTAAAGATCCCTAGCTGGACAGCCAGTGCACTGATATTTAATTTGCCCTCTCTACACTCCTATCATCTATTTTGGAGTTTTTAAGGGTTGGAAGTGGTAAAATCTAGTTGCAGTACTTGGGTGCTTTGTTGCTTACTGATTTCTGGGAGGTTGTTGAACACTTCCAAGCAGTTCTGTTTGCTTAACCCAGCTTTAGACGTGTCACGTTATTGGATTTTGAGGGGAGCAGCCGGGTCACTGCTGCACCCATGGGGGGGTGTTTGCCCCAAAAGTGGTACAAAGGGGGCCATGTGAGGTATCAAACAAAAGCTTACTTTCTACTGATTCTGTATATGCTCTTCATATATCTGTATAATGTCTGGATGTGGAGTTATGACTATGTACTCCTGTATGGAGACTGGAAGTTTCTCTGTATGTGGTTGAGCGATGGGCTCAGCCTATGGACATGCTAATTAGCAAGGATCCAGGGACAATAGGTCTCTTAAGTACCCGAGACCCACCTATGACAGAATCTAGGATCCTGGTCAGAGACCATGTGTCTCCAGCTTGGAAGAAGCCAGGAAGGAGGTATAAATAGGCCATGTGGCTGACTCCATCTTGGTCTCCAGATCTGCTCCTGACCCCAGATGCGGCCTCGCAGGGATTCACGAGCCGGGAAGAACTGTGGACCCATCCTGGCATAGGATGTGCACCAAGGACTTTTAGGCCAGCAGCTATAACATCTCTGCTGCAAGCCTGCATCGAGAACTAGGAGATTCGATGCATGTAATGTATGATACTTTAACAACCTTATTCTCATGCTTTTCTTTCTTGTTGTAATAAACCTTTAGATTGTAGATTCTAAAGGATTGGCTCACCGTGATTTGTGGGTAAGATCCAGAGTGTAAATTGACCTGGGAACTGTGGCTGGTTTCTTGGAACCAGATAGAACTTGTTCGGGGTAGGTGAGATTGGGTTCTAAGACCCCTCACCTGTGTATGAGGCCCGGGGCCATGTGGGGCACAGATATTGCTGGGGTGTCAGAGGGGTTTTGCTCATGAGGCTTCAGGCAGGCAGCTGAAGTGCTCTGTGGGACTGGTTTGTGGCCTGTTTGGGAAGGTCTCCAGTCTGGGGGCTGTAAGGAGCCCCGAATTTGAGCAATTCACCCTGAGCGGATGCCCTCAGCTGTGCCCAGACCCGGCCCGGTCCGTCACAACTTGGTCACAGTCTCTTCTCCCAAGTATAATATGGAGCCATAAACCATCAAGTCAGTATTTCTAGCAGCTTTATGCTGTGTCCCCTTCTAATCCCAGTGACAGTCCTCCAGAAGATCCCACAGTAAAATCACACTGCTCTCACATGCAGATGTGGTCCAAACATAGCGATGCCTGACTTGTAAACATCCTTTCCCCCTCCAAAACCCTTGTGGCCCTGGCAAGTCACTTACTCTCTTCCATTCCTTGGTTCCCTGATTTCCTTGTGGGATGCTCTCTGCCACTTGGGGACTGGTTAGTTAAGGTTTGTAAAGTGCTTGGAGATCTAAAAGTCTGGCTGCCAAGAAGGATTTTCTTTCAGATCTTTTACCACAAATAAATCCCATCTTTAGTCACAGCATGCTTGAAAGCTTGAAAAGTTGAGGAATGAATCCTAATGGTTGGTAAAGACAAGTTTTGAAACGGACAACAGTGCCTACCTTATTTCTGTAAACATTCAGACCTTTATCTTGCCTGGAAGAGAACTCTTCCTCTGTCCCATTGCTTTCATGTACTGGCATCCACCAGACTTCTTTCAATTGGGGAACCCCAGAAGCGCCCTTTGGACCTCTGCTAGGCAAGCTGTGTGTGGCATTGCCCCTCTCTTTCCCTCGTTAAACTAATGAGAAGTTTGATGCTTCAGAAACCTCATGCAGTAAATCTGTTTTACCTCAGGGAGTTCTGCTTCTTTTGCGCTCATGCACAACTCACTTCTTGTCTGTCTCCTTTGCTCTACTGGTTGGCTATGTATTAGGAGGGAGTGCCTGGTGGATTTGTGAAAGTAATAAGGATAGTAGTTTCATCCCAACCTATTATTGAGATCTCCTTAAAACCAGCTTATCCTGCTCTCATGCCCAGTCTGCAGTTGTGTCTCTTCTCAGAAAGTTGGCTTGCCATCTGTTATGCATGTGCCTCTCCCCCCAAAACACAAGAAAATTGCTAATCTTTGGTTTGTCAGTGATGTCTCCGGGGGGAGGAAGGATGGTGGTCTGCTTAAGGCACTAGTTAGACTTTCAGCAGAACTGAATTCAGTTCCTAGCACTTCCAAATACCTCATATTTGACTGTGGGCAAGTCACTGAAACTCTGTGCTTTGGTTCCCCATATGTAAAATGGGGATACTACTTTTCTCCCATCTTTTGTCTTTTTGGATTATATACTCCATCTCTTCTCCAGGCACATCTTGCTTAGGATCATAATCGTGGTTCAGGGACACTAGCTGCTATTGCAATGCAGATTGCTAATAAGGGTGAAGTTCTCAAACTTTCCTGGTGTGGATTACCTCCCCTCCTACTGACAGCAACTTTAGCAATTTACTGACTTGGGGTGGGGATGGGGGAGAATATTCAGTGTATCTCAACTTATTTTAACACGATCATGAAAAGTGGAGAGCCAGTGATGATGTATGTCTCAGCAGCATGTCTCCTCAAAGCACTGGTAATCCGTGGACTGCAGCTTGGGTGGCAGAGCTCTAAAGCAATGGCTTCCAAATGTTTTTTTTTTTTCTCTCGCGACCCAGTTGAAGAAAATTATTATTGGTTGTGACCCAACATAATTATGTCTTTTGACTCGAGTGCAGGCATGGGGTGGGGGTGGGACCAGGAATGAGGGATTTGGGGTGCAGGAGGAGGCTCTGGGTTGGGGCAGGGGTTGGTGCTTGTGGTTGGGCACAGGCTTACCTCCAGCGGCACAGTGGGGACTTTCTCTTGCCACTGTGGATCATGCTGTGTCCCGGAAGCAGCCAGAAGGCTCCTAGGCAGAGGCACACAAGTAGCTCTGGATGCTACTCTCACCCACAGGCACAGACCTTCCCCAGCTGCCATTGGCTGGGAATTGGCCAATGAGAGTGTGGAGCCAGGGTTCCGGGTGTGAGCAGCGCTTGAACCTCCTCCTCCCCCCAAGGGATGTGAAGGACTAGTCGACTAATGCTTATCGGATAGTCGACAAGCTTGTCGACTAGTTGCTCCCCCGCCTCTTTGCTGTCTCTCTCAGAAAGAGGCAGCAAGGGATGGGGGAAGAAGCGGGTGCTTCAAAGCGGCAGCGCTACGTGGAGCCCGGGATCAGCTGGGGAGTCCCCAGCTGATCCCAGGCTCCACGCAGCGCTGCTGCTTTGAAACACCGGGAGGAGCCTGATGCCGGGCTCCACGGTGTTTCAAAGCGGCAGCACGGCACGGAGCCTGGGGTCAGCGGGAAGTCCCCACCTGATCCCGGGCTCCAAGTAGCACTTTCGCCTTTAAAGTGTAGCAACAATCCTATGGCTCTTTCTACACTTCAGAGGCAGAGATGCCCTATCGACTAGTCAAATAGTTGATGCATTTTGCATCAACTATTCAATTAGTCAATTACCAGCAATTTAACATCTCTACCCCCACCTCCTGCCTAAGAGGTAGACGTGCTGCTGGCTGCTTCTGGGATGCAGTGTGGTCCGCAGAATCAGGACAGGCAGGAAGCCTGCCTTGGTACCCCCACTGTCATGGGTCACCCTACAGCAAGGTGACCCAGTGCCTGGAGCCCGTCCTGGGTCACGACCCATAGGTCTAAAGGGGTTATATTGGAGAAATATTAGGTATATTTAAGACCAGGTTTCAGGGTGAATTGATTTAATTCAGAGCAATTTAAATAGCTGATTTTAATCATAATTTAAATCAGCAAGCAGAAAAACCTTCATTTAAACAATTGATTTTACTTGTGTTTTGAATTTGTATTTCAATTATTTTCCTAACGAAAATTTGATTCTCATTGGTTGATAACCATTAAAATATATTTATCTGTAAATAAATGTAGCTTTAACACTAAATTTGGTGCATCTTGGTAATGAGGAGAATACACTATTCATATCCATTTATTTAAGACCTTATATAGGTCTATAATCTATATTCCCTCTTTAATTTTTGTTGATAGTAAATGGTGAATGATGAATGATGCATTTATTTTACTAAATGACTAATTTTTACTTGAAATTTGTGCCAAACTCCCTTTTCCCTGTGATGGAAATTCACATTTAATTAAAATTCAGAAAACAGTATTTTAAAATTAAAACTAAGTAAAATGTTCTGGATACATAAGAAAGTTATAGTTTATTAAAACATATTTTGCATTTAAAACTAACAGATCTGTTAAAGGGAGTATTATCTGTAGCTAGTTTAATTCAGTTGATTACTTCTGGTCACCATGTCCTTCAAGATTTTAGAAATAATGGATCTCATCCTCTCTCCTCTAATTTTTATTTCTTAATTGGAAGAAAACAAGCTTTCATGCTTTTTGTACTCTGTGAGTTTCTTAACTTTGACTGAACTAATTGTTGAACTGATCTAGTTGAACAAACTGGAATGAAGAAAATATTGTCTCTGCATGTACAGAAGAAGTTAGAGCTGTCAAAAGCTGATTGAGCACTTCAGCAAACATTCGTTCTAGGTGATTAGCCAGTGAATGTTTCCAGTTCAGAGGTTTGACTTTCTTTAAAACTTGGAGCCATATATTGCTATGTATTATTTTTGTATTTAATTTAAATGGGCACATGAGGGCCTCCTGCAATCTATTCAATATCTTCATCATTGATTTTTTTGGGTAATGGCATAGAGAGTGCACTTACAAAGTTTGTGGATGGTACTATGCAAGTGCTATGGAGAATCCAGTGATGGTGCCAAACTGGAGAAATGGCCTGAAATAAATAGGATGGAATTCAATAAAGACAAATGTAAAATACAACACTTGGGAAAGAGTAATAAATTGCACAACTATAAAATGGGAAATGATAGCTCAGGAAGGAATACTGCAGAAAAGGTTCTGTGGTCTATAGTGGATCACAAACTAAATATGAGTCGTCAATGTAATACGGTTATATAAATAGAACCTCATTTTAGCAGGAGTGTTGTAAGCAAGACATGGGAAGTAGTTCTTTAGGTATACTCAGCAATGTTAAGGCCTCAGCTTTAATGCTGTGTCCAGTTCTGGGTGCCACTTTTCAGAAAAGATGTGCACAAATTGGAGGAAGTCCCAGAGGAGAGGAACAAAAATGATTAAAGGTCTAGAAAACATGGCCTACAGGGAAAGATTGAAAAAAAATTGGGTTTGTTTAGTCTGGAGAAGGGAGGACTGAGGGATGACATACCAGTCTTCAAGTCATAAAAGGCTGTTATGAAGAGGAGATGATAAATTTGTTCTTTTTGTGCTCTGAGTTCAGGACAAGAAGCAATAAGATTGAATTTCAGAAAGCGAGACTTTAGGTTAGACATTAGGAAAAACTATAAGGGTAGTTAAGCACTAGAACAAATTGCTTAGGGGAGGTTGTAGAATCTCCATCATTAGGGGCTTTTATGAGTAAGTTATACAAACACCTGTTGGGATGATCTGGAAGATAATACATAGTTCTGCCTCAGTATAGGAAATCTGGATTAGATGACCTATAGAGGTTCTTTCCAGCCTTACATTTCTATGAATCTGTGATTAATAGAGTATAAATTTAGGACTTGACATAGGTCCAATTTCAAATTTAATTTTTAAATGGTATTTTTAAAAAATATATAAACCATATGTTTACTTCAAATAAAATCCAGTTTGTTTTTTTTAAACTTGACTTTTATCCCCCCTGCCTGGTTTGCTGCTTAATCTTTGGACAGCAGTGCCAGTTTGCAACTTTGAGCTTTAAACTCAAAATTAATTCTTACAAATTGCTGTGATTCTGTTATTGCATAAACGTGGTGATTTGTGCCCTATAAGAACCTATGGCATTTTCTATGCTTAGACACTGCAGTTGCTGCTCCAACGCAAATCTTTAGTTCAGACATAGTTGAACAGGAGCAACAATTCATGCTGGTTAAAGCTTAACCTGTTTCAAACTTGGGTAAGTTGTGCCAGTACAAATTGTGCTACACTGATATTATAGCCTCTAGACCAGGGGTTCCCAACCTTTTTTGGTCCCCGTACCTCCTTGGCTTTTAGTAAACCTTCCCGTACCCCCTATTCAATATGAAAGGAAATAAATTCTAGACTCTAGAATCCACAACTTTTTTCACTAACACTACTACTTTTGGAATATTTCAATTAGGATAATCTAGTTATTTACCAAATATTCCCCGTACCTCCTTGACAAGCTTTTCATACCCCCTGGGGGTATGCGTACCCCAGGTTGGGAACAGCTGCTCTAGACTGTGGCATTTGCATTGGGGGTGGACATAGCACTCATAAGGGAATGTCAGGGTTATATTTACCTTGGTCCTGTCCCTAAGTATTGAAGGTCTGCTGATGAGGTCAAAGGGGATAGCTCTGCCTGCAGCATCAGAGTTTGTTGTACTCTGAAAGCATTCAGCAGTAACAAGGCACGTACAAGTGGTCAGTTTAATGTGCTCCCAGACTGGAGTTTTAACACAAGGGAAATCTTGCAATTTCCTACTATTAAATCCATCTCAACTTCTTTCTAATGTCAGCAGTATTGTTGGTCCATCCTGTAGACAGGCCACTGGCTGCACTCTGTATTTTAAGCATCATGTCTCCGGTTTAAAAAGCTGATAGCTTGTCCATTCTGGGACCATACACTAGAACCTCCATACTCCAGGTGCCCTAATTTGGGAACACCCATAGTACGGACTCTGGTGGATGGATGCAGAAGGGGCTCTGCTCGCTGCTGCTTCTACTTCCTGGCCAGCTGGGGGAACAGCAGCATAGCAATGTCTTCTGCTGGAGGGTTTTTTTTAGTGACAGGGACAGTCAGTACATGGGAGCAGTGGGGGACATGGAGTGCCAGGTAAGCGTCCTACCCTCATCCTCCTTGCACCCCCTTGGGCCCGACAAAAATATTTAAACTGGCAAAACCTGTTTCCCAAGGTTGCCAGATTAAAGAGGTTTGAGTGTAGTAGTAGGGAACTTGTGTGAAATTTTCCCAGTGCCATAAAGAGAAGCGTAAAGAGACACTACGCACTTGCAGTTCAGTAAACTTCAGACAAGTTATGTAGTTTCAGGTATCATTCTGGTTCCTGAGTTTTGCTGTCTCTCTTTATAGTTTTGCATTCACATTTCTTATTAAAAGACTGGTTGCTGCCCTTTTGCTGTTGAAAGGTTTACACACATCAGATTAGAATTTAAGAACAGCCATACTGAATCAGACCAATGGTCCATCTAGCCCAGTATCCTGTTTTCCAGCAATGGCAATGCCAGGTACTCCAGGAGGAATGAACAGAACAGGGAATCATCAAGCGATTCATGCAGTTTCTGGCAAACAGGCTAGGGACAACATTTCTGCCCATCCTGGCTAAAAGCCATTGGTGGACCTGTTATCCATGAACTTTAGTTCTTTTTTTTAATCATGTTGCAGTCTTGGCCTTCACAACATCCTCTGGCTAAGTGTTCCACAGGTTGACGATGCTTTTTGTGAAGATATGCTTCCTTTTGTCTGTTTTAGACCTGCTGCCTATTAAATTAATTTGGTGACCCCTAGTTTTGTGTTATGTCAAGGAGTTAATAAATCTTCTTTATTTTCTTTCTCTACACCAGTCAAGATTTTATAGACCACTGTCATATCTCCTCTTAGTCGTCTCTTTTTCAAGATGAAAAGTCCTAGTCTTATTAATTTCTCCTCATATGGAAACTGTTCAGTCCCCCTAATGATTTTTGTTGCCTTTTTTGTAACTTTTCCAATTCCAGTATATCTTTTTTTGAGCTGGCATGACCAGAACTGCATGCAGTATTTAAGATGTGGGCGTAGCATGGATTTATATAGAGGCAATATGATATTTTCTGTCTTATTATCCATCACTTTCTTGATGATTCCCAACATTCTGTTTGCCTTTTTGACTGCCGCCGCACAGTAAGCGGATGTTTTCAGAGAACTGTCCACAATGACTCCAAGATCTCTTTCTTGAGTGGTATGAGCTCATTTAGACCCAATCAATAAATGTATATAGGGGAAATGGAAACTGACGGTACACAAAGTGCTGTCAAAGAGACATAGTAAATTGGAAAAAGAGTAATCTTGCAATTGTAGCAGTTTGGAATGTAAAAAGTCTGTTAAAAGGGTAACCGTGTAACCACTGAAAAATCTTAGCAGTTACATGATTACACGTGCTGTGGGCAGTATACAGCTTAAATAAGCTGTCTGTATTGTCTGTCTTTCTCCCACACCTTGAGCTCCTAAACCCTTACACCTCTGCTATCTCCCTCTCCCTCTAAGCTTTATACAGCAGAGCCTACAGCAAAGTCTCCCCAGGCACGGGACTGCTGACTCTGCTCCCTGGAGGTGGCTTCGCAGCTGCAGAGAAGCTGCCTCCCTGGGAGCCAGACAGTTTAACCAATAACATTAACCAATAAGCTGATGCTTACCTGTTAGTAATTTACCTGTTACTAGGGATGTTAGAGTTTAATCAATCAACCAGTTCAACTGAAAAGCATGAGCTTATTGGTTGAACCGGTTGATTGATTAAACTCTAACATCCCTAGTAACAGGTAACACCTACAGGTAAAAAACAACAAGGAGTCGGATGGCACCTTAAAGACTAACAAATTTATTAGGGCATAAACTTTTTGTGAGATACAACTCCGTTCCTCACATGCTTGAAGTGAAAGAAAGGCAGGGATGCAGAGATGGGAGTGGAACATCAGTGCTAATTAAATCAGGCTAGGGACACCATTCCTGCCTGTCATGGGGGAGGGATA
This sequence comes from Rafetus swinhoei, assembly GCA_019425775.1. NCBI lineage: Eukaryota > Metazoa > Chordata > Testudines > Trionychidae > Rafetus > Rafetus swinhoei. The sequence continues at coordinate 9,505,599 of CM033439.1, read as the reverse complement.
GCTCAGTGGTTTGAGCATTGGCCTGCTAAACCCAGCGTTGTGAGTTCAATCCTTGAGGGGGCCATTTAGGGATCTGTGGCAAATCTGTCAGGGATGGTACTTGGTCCTGCTGTGACGGCAGCGGACTGGGCTCGATGACCTCTCAAGGTCCCTTCCAGTTCTATGAGATGGTATATCTCCATATATTATTATTATCAGGGTGGATGTGGCTCAACTCCAACAGTGATGGGAAAGTGAAAGTACCTGAAGGGTAAGTTACTTATGGAATGGCTCTTTCATTATAATATCTCTATTTAGACCCATTCTGATGGTGTCAAATTTGCATATGAATTCCAGCTCAGCAGACTCTGGGCTACAGTCTGTGTTTGAAGGTTTTTGCCTAAGAATGGCGACTTGAAAATCAATTACTGTGTGGTTACTAACTTCCAAGTTGCCATTTACATGCAAATTTATTACCATCAGAATGGTGGAAAATGTCACTGTTGAAGGTGAGCCACATCCACCCTGATTTAATTAGCATTGATGTAACACTCCCATGTCTGTATCCCTGCCTTTCTTTCACTTCATCTGAAGAAGTGGGTTGTATCTCATGAAAGCTTTTGCCCTAATAAATTTGTTAGTCTCTAAGGTGTCACTGGACTCGTTTTTTTGTTGAAACAGGCTAATGTTCCGTAACACTTAAATCAGAAATGTACATTATTTGATTGTAATTGTCAAAATGTACCAGAACAATACAAAGAACATTACTGCCTGCACATGGAAGCTAGATCAACATGCAGTGAGAGCAAGATTCTGTAAAGTATTTGCAGAGATGCCATTTGTGTAACTCTCTGCCACCTTCATCTTTCCAGGAAGATGAACTTTCTCCTCCAGTTAGGGCATTTGATGTTGGCATTGTCACCTTGGTTATGTCATTGAAAAAGCTTTATGGTTAGATAAAGAAATAGCGTGTTTCCTAACTGAGAAGTTTTACATATTATTGCATTCCTGTAATCCAAAAATGCTTTACAAGTACTGTACAATTCTGATATGCAGCCATATCTGTAAGAAGGGGTTGACAACTGCCCAGGGAACTTAGCACAACAGTTGAGGGAGAAGAGGTAACTTTGGTCAAAGACACTGGGGCAAATCCCTTCGTCTATCATAAAGAGCCATGAGATCCTGCCATGAGATGTGTGAGGGCAGGGGACTGGACTTGATGACCTCTCGAGGTTCCTTCCAGTTCTAGTGTTCTATGATTCTATTATCTTTTCTATGTTCTCGGGGAACGCAGAGTGGGTCCTACTTTGGGCAGGGGGTTGGACTCAATGACCTTCTGAGGTCTCTTCCAGCCCTAGGATTCTATGTATAGAATTCAGTTGATTTCTGAAGGGTGTTGTGTTGTCCCCAGGAGGGACATGAACCGTTGACTGTTCTGAAGACCCAGTGTTTAGCTCTCTAAACTATTTATTCCCTTTGGCAAGAGTTGTTAGATATGCACTACAGAATAAGTGATTCTTTTGTAGGCTTTTATACTTGAAAACAAAAATCATGGCCTGTTTGAAAGTGGAAGCTTCTTCAAGAGGAGCTCTTCATCCTGTGGCAAGTCAAGGTTCAGAGGCATGATTGTTTGATGTGCCTTGAGCTAATCTTTAATTTGAAGTTTGCCTGAAACTACACCATGAGACCTGTTGGAAAGTAACTTTGCTTGTGTAACTTTTATGCCTTTGTTACTTAATGTGACTGCTGTGCAGTCTGTTTTGGTGGGATGGCCTGTTAGCCAGCAACTCCCAAGAAATTAATATTGCACTGAAAAAGCAGCATGAGGGCTTGAAAGCTGATTGTAAACCTAAATTTACCAGCTAAGGCCTGATATTGAGATGCATTTAGGAGGCTCACCGATGGGGCTCTGGGGCAGCAGCTCCAGTGCATGTGCCGTCCCTCACAATTTTCATGAATGACAGCAGCGTGAAACTGATTTTGTCCTCTCACTGCAGCCCGTGAATAGCGGTGGTGAAATTGCTGACCTGGGAAGCTGTGAGCAGCAGCAGTTTGTCTGGAGACTAGAAGGGCTTGTCTATGCAAGGAGATATCAGGACTAGATAGTCCAGACTTAACCTCAATGTGTGGCTGTTCTTAATTCAGAGCGTTTTATACCAGATTAATAGAATCCACTTCCAGAATGGATTAAGTTAATTTGGAATAGGGCACTCATATTCCAGAGACAGAGCATCTACCCCTGGAGTTAATCAGGAATAGTTAATCTGCTTTAAATTCACACTCTGTTTTATTCCAGATTAATTTCATATGTTGACAGGGAGACAGTACTGCATCTGTCACATGTCGAGGGTTTTCTTCCTAATCCCCAGGGTTAGAGACATAATTTTATAGTGGAGTCTGAAGAGGCATAAGCTGTTACATTCTGCAGAATTTCACTTTCCAAGAAAAGCTTTGTACTGCTAGCTGCAGGCAAGAGGGGATTTTTTTTTTTTTTTTAAAGTGCAGAAAAAAAAAATCCTCCAAGATGTCCAGTTCAGCATTTTTACTGATTTTTTTTTTTTATCATGTTTTCACAAAACGGTTCTAAATTTATGTACTTAACTGTTTGGAGCAATTCAATCTAAACTGTGCAGATTCCTTTGCTGTGGACTGTCCTTTCAGTGTTGTGGATGTGCTGAGGTGGAGCGATTAGGTGTTGTTTACTGGGTTTGAGTTAGACTGTGCTTTCCATTGTTAGTTGTTTTTACCTTCTGTTTTTGGAAATCCAGTTTTGGGCCAAAGCCTTCATAACTAATTTGAAGTTTATGGTTCTTTGCATGATGCCTTTGGTGGACAAGTTAGAGGGGGCAGAGATATTCTGACTGTGCATTTACATAAACAAAGCAGGAGCTTCATTTTTGCAAAATTGTTTCCTAAACCTTTTGGATCATCCAATCAGGCTACTTGCTTAGACCAAATTCAGTCTAGTCTATCTTCCTGAATTGAGGAAGCCTTTGACTAGGCTTGCAATGTTTGAGTTGTTTCTGGTCCTATATTTATAGCTATTTTCAAAACCTGGAGAAGTACCAGACATAACAAGTTTGCATCACTGGGTTCTTGGCCTGCAAGGACTTAAGATTTACATGACTGGACAGCTTCTGGGAGGAAGAGTTTTGGTCCTCAAAGCTAACGTCTATAGGTTCCTGCAGTCAGTGGAACTTCCTGGTATTGACTAAGGATGTTAAATTGCAGTTATCTGGCTATTCGTATAGCTGATACAATTTGTAGGTATTTATCTTTGTCTGAGGGATTGGAGCAAATGCGGTTCTATCTTAGTGCTTGGCTGTAGACAGTGGATTGTGTCGTGTGTCCAGGATGGAAGCTGGAGGCATGTAGGTAAGCATAGCGGTCAGTAGATTTTTGGTATAGGGTGGTGGTTATGTGCCCATCACTTATTCGCACTGTAGTGTCCAGGAAGTGGATCCCTTGTGTAGACTGGTGTAGGCTGAGGTTGATGGTGGAGTGGAAACAGTTGAAATCACGGTGGAATTCTTCCAGAGCCTCCTTCCCATGCGTCCAGATGAAGAAGATGTCATCAATGTAGCGTGAGTAGAGGAGGGGTGCTAGTGGATGAGAGCTGAGGAAGGTCAACCATAAAAATGTTGGTATGTTGTGGGGCCATGCAGGTGCCCAAAGCGGTGCCACTGGTTTGAAGGTATAAATTGTCCCCAAATCTGAAATTGTTGTGGGTGAGGATAAAGTTACAGAGCTCGGCCACCAGTTGTGCTGTGGCATCATCAGGGATACTGTTTGTGACAGCTTGTATTCCATCTGCGTGAGGGATGTTGGTGTAGGGAGCCTCTACATCCATGGTGGCTAGGATGGTGTTTTCTGGAAGATCACCAGTGCATTGTAGTTTTCTCAGTAAGTCAGTGGTGTCTCGGAGATAGCTGGGAGTGCTGGTGGCGTAGGGTCTGAGTAGAGTCCACATATCCAGCAGTGAGAGTGCCAATGCCTGAGATGATGGGGTGTCCAGGAGGATGAACCTACAAGGTTCATCTTTGCTTACCTGAGCTTTGGTTTTCCCAGGTGGGACTTTGTTGTTCTAGCATTCCAGCTCGCTATTTAGCCATGTTTGCACTAGGAGAAAAAGGGTATTTTTTTAAACACATTCTCTGACCAGTGTTAGAATTCTAGTGAGGACAAAGCAGGTGTAGTTTTAACTTTTGTTAGCTGGTTAAAGTTAACCCTGGGCTCTTTTCTTTGCCTACTGCTTTGTCTTTCCTAGGGTTTAATACATCTTTTTTTCTTCTGTTCTCATACATGCAAAGACCTTGTCCTCATGTATAACACACGCCTTCTCCTCATGTGGATGACTGACTTGCACACAGTCCACTTGTGGATGCAACAGCCAAGCTTGTGAGGCTTTGCTCAGGGATATTTGTTTGTCTTTATTTAATGTGTTAATTTTTTAACCTTGCATCCCACCAATTCCAAAATTGCAGGGAATGATGGCCAGAACTTTCCTGAGTTGGAGGGTAATCAAGACACCCAGAGACAGAAAGCGGGGGAGGTACATGGAACTTGATGGTCAGTCAGCAAGGGCAGCCAGAGAGGAAAAGAGAGAGAAGGCTTAATTTCTTCCTTCTTCCTAAAATCCTGCCTGCTCAAAGCCCATTCCAGATGGGAGACAGCGGGCAACAACTGCCTGCCCTCTGTTCCAATCTGGGGGGGCTGGAAGGTACTTTGGAGGGGGTAGGAGATACATACAGGCATGATGGAGGGGAAAATGGCAGGGGGAGCAAGTATAAGGGCAGGGAACAGAGCCACTGTCATGGTGGGGAGAACGGGGGACCCAGTAGTGGGACAAGGGGACAAGGCAAGAATGGTGGGGGAAGAGTGTGGGGGGGATGGGTCACAGAAGCTTTGTGGTTGGAGAGACTGGAGGATCCAAGCATGAGAGGATGGAGACACATGGAGCCTCTGCCATGGAGGGAGAAGGGGGAAGGGTGGAATTGGGAGAAGTGGGAATGAGTATGCGCTGGCATGTTAGCAGGTAGCTGTTTACATGATTAACTGATAAGCCTGGGCTCATTGGTTAATCCTAAATTACATGCACCCCCCTCCCTTGGTGCTCTGATACAGAGGCAACAAGGGGGGGCAGGAGCTGGTGTTGTGGGGTGTATTATCAACCCTAGTGTGCACACAGCCACTGCTGGGCCAGTGGGAGCCCCTGGTAAGGGAGCAGGGGAGATATGGGGAGTATACAGGCCACCTGCCAAATGGATATTGGAGAGACTTGCAGGGAGTCCCTGAAATAGAGGGGGATGGGAAAGCAGGGGGAGTGGGTGAGGCAAGGAGCCCCGGTGTGTGCAGTAAGCTCCGGTGACAAGCTGTGGGGTGTGCGATCCCTTGGGATGTGATTGGCTCGCACGCGCTTTCATTCTCTAAACCATAGGAAGTGGTTGGACAGTCTTGTCCTTGCTGAAAAAGATTCTGTTCCTGTTTGTTTTAAATGAATTAGCTCAAAACATCTGGGTCTTGGCTTGATGGTTTTTCTGCTGTTACCTTAATCGAGTTAGTTTAACGACTGAAAAGATGCAGGGTATTAGTGAGATGAGTTGGGTGAGGTAATATCCTTCACTGGACCAGCTTCTGCTGCTGAGAGAGACCCACCTTGTCTCTCTAATATCCTGGACCAACACAGTTACAACACTACATAGGATGCAGGTCAACATTTTGAAGCCCCAGGCTCCTCTACATTAGCTACATGGCCAGCTAATACTCTTTTGAAATGGGTAGTTTGCATCTTAACAAGCCTTAAGGGCTTGTGTCCATAGGAAGTTGCCCAGAATAGCTATTCAGGTCACAACTTTTCCAGTCACTTACCCTATATGGGCTGTATTCCAGAATAGGCCACTGGATTCCAGAATAATGAGTGCATTTCCAGATGGGAATAATGATTCTGGAATAAAATCACTTATTCTGGAATAGTTTCACAGAAGGAGCTAATATGCATGATTGTAATCTGCAGTAGCTATTCTGATCAATTTCCCCATGTAGACAGGGCTAAGGAAGGCTTTTCATTGTATTATTGGGCTGAGCTACCACAACTGAAAAACAGCTTTGTGCTTGGAAGTCAGGAAATGACAACATTGTAGCAGTAGTTAAGTATGAAGAGACTCCATCTGCAAATACCCAGTTAAATAGACATCAGTTTTCTCTTTTGACCCCTTGCTACCAGTGCTCCTCTAGCATCACTGTGAACCAGACTACAGATGAAAATCCTGTTGAATTAGTTAACTGTTTAAATGCCTGACCAGGTGGGGGCTTCTCTGGCTAGGCTGGAGCACTTCCCTCCCACAGGGGACGCAGCCCCCTACCCGTGGTGGTGGTGGGGAGCTGCTCCAGCCGCCAATGGTTACCCTTAGCTGGTAAGCGTCATCCGGTAATGGTGATGCTTACTGGTTAACCCTTCACATTCCCGAACCAGACATCAGGAGAAAATAGGCAAGGCAGTTAGGCAAGTAACACAGCCAGGAAGGCTTTGCAAAGAGTTCAGTGGTTGGGACTCTAGTGGCTTCCATCAGATAAGAGGGTAGGTAAACATCCTCACTGTAAAGATAACAGGGGTGTGTTGAGGTCAAGACTTAAGGTTATGAGGGAGGTCAGGCTGTTTTTTAGTTTGGAACTACAGCTAGTACCTCTTTCAAAAAACATTTTGAGATGGGTGCTTTGAAAATAGGACCGTTCTATTCAGTTTCCCATGATGGTATCTGAGGGCATTGTTCAAGATTTGAAAGTTGAAATTAAAACTGGGCCCAGCGCCCAGATAGAAATTAGTTTTTGTACAAGCTGAATAGGAAAAGGAACCCCCCCTTCCCCCGGCCCCACCGAAAAGGGAAGGTCACAAATGCAGTGAACCAAATAGAAAAGCCTTACCCAGAGCCTTGCAGACAAAGAGGGAAAGGGGTGAACTGCCTTACATAGTCTCCCTGGGCTGGCAGTCTTACTGAACATATGAGACCTCCAAGAGCTGGTGAAATCTTAGTTTCAAACTTCTGCATGGGGATTTTGCATGTGGGTTGTATTCTGGTCTTCATTGTACTGCTGAGGCTCTTCCCTTTTGCCCTGAAGCTGTTACATGGGGTTTTCACTGCTCAATGATTTTCTAGGTGTATGAAATCAGTGACTGCACAGTAGGCACAGACTTAAACACTCCTTTGCAAGGCAGAATAGTGTTAAAATTACTAGTGCAAAATATACTCGCTCACCGTTTACAATGATGGTAGTAGAAAATGCTAATATTTTAATCTCCAATTTGAAAAAACCCCACCTTGCCTTGAGCAAGTGGGCAAATCAGAGCCTTGCAGAATCCTAGGGCCAGTCTTAAGGATGTTGGGATGGATGCTTATTGCTCATAAATGGTGCTGGATTAAAGGCCCGTAGAGACTGACAGCAGTGTGCAGAACACGGCAGTGATAAATGCCTCACTTGAACACTGATCCTGCAGGGGTGAGAAGGGAGTTCAGTCTTCCTGGCCTTTTCAGTCCTGGGCCTTTTTCCCCCACGATGGGAATTTTTTTTGGCAGAGACACTTGCCAGTGGGAACTGGATTGAGAAACCAAACAGCAATAAGATGGTTTAAAAAGTGCTTTTAAAAAACCTGCCATTGTGGGCTAGATTTGAACCAGTAGTGACTGCTGGGGAGGGACACAATTGGGGCACTGATCATGTGATTGTTTCCCCATTAGGGATGTAAGTGACTATGAGAAAGAGGCAGCGGGGGGGAAGGGGATGGGAGTGTTGGGGGGAGCCAGCTTAAAAGCTGTTCCCTCCAGCTCCGTGGGAGGGGGTAGGGGCGCAGCGGCAGCATTCCAACTTTGAAATGTACAAGAGTGCCTGCTGGGGCTCTTCTACATTTCAAAGGCCGAACGCTGCGCTAGTCCTTATCGACTAATCGAATAGTCGATGGAAATCCCATCGATTATTCGATTAGTTAATTAATCAAAACAACTCCCCATGTGACTCCTCCCCACACCACCCCTAGCCCAGAGGAGGGCTCTGTCCCCTTGCTTCTTCTTAGCAATGGGGCCCCAGGGACTAGTGGGGGGTGGGGTCTAGTGCTGGAAGCAGGGGTCACTCTGCTCCCCCAGATCCCAGTCATTTGCTCCACTTCCCACTGCTGCTGGCAGTGAGTGTGGCAGACTCCCAGCCCCTGTCAGTCCCCTGGGCGAGGGGGTTGGGGGCCCTCAGATGTGGAAAGCCTCCACAGCAAATTAGTCGGGGACAGAGGAGCTGAAAAATAATCTGTTCTGTGTATGGCCGGCTCTTGTTTTCTATGTTTCTAAGCCTGTATGTTCACTCCAGTTAGGTATCTGCTTTGCAGCCTCTCTGCTTCCCCCTACCTTCACACTGAGCCTGACCTGCTTTCCTTGTGCTAGTGCAGAAAGTAGGGCAGGCTTCTAGCTTTGGATGTTATTATTAGAAAGTGTTTAAAAAAAATCAAATCCTGGATTCTTACCTGCCTCGCCTTTTTAAAGAAAAACAGCGCAATAAAGAGAGCACCTCAGGAAAATTTTACATAGTGATGCTGACTCCTGCCTTTAGCAGCATGAGAGAGACTGAAGCTAAAGGGCAGGAATGGGGGGAGGAGAAAGGGCTCCTTCCCTGGGCTAATGGAGAGGATTCATTTAGATATGGAGGGGGCGTGGCAGAGAGACACTGCAGCTGTCTGTAAAGGGAGATTTCCAGTCAGTAGCATTAGCCTGGAGGTTCCTTGACATACTTCCCCAGCTTGTGTTAAGATGCAGAAAAGCCCTGCTGAAAAGGAACAGTTAAGAGCACACTCAACTCTGTTACTGAGTTGAGAATCCAGAGTTGTACCATGGTGGATTACACTGCTGTAAATCCCCAGTGAGAGCAGAGTTTGCCCTCTGAGTTTCCTTTATGGCCCTCCTTACAGGACATCTCAAACAGTATTAGCTAAACCACATTTTACACACTATGCTAGTAAGGTGTTTCCCAGGCCAGCATATTGAGGGCTTCATGGTGTTAGCCAGTTTACAAAACCATGTTGTAATGTGGCTCATCACAGTTTGTTCTCTAGAAACAGTTTTTGATTTTCCTAACAAAAGCTGTGGTTCTGGCTTCTATTTGACCTGTATTTTTGATGGGGCATAAAATAGGATCCGGATTCTTATGACATTGGATCTCATTTGACTGAAAATTTTCAGCAGTCAGATTTCTTTCTGTACTCATTTCTTAAAACAGACACACATTCTCAGTAACTGAGGAGCCATATAACTGGAACATCACTCGACCTTTGGGGACTAACAGAACACGTGAATTCTCATCCACCCTTGATTGAGACCCAAATTTGCTGGATCTATCACTAGAACTGCTTCTCCGGGGACTGATGGATAACTGCCTTTTTAGAAACATAACCCAAGGTCTTTGTCCTGACCTGCCTAATACTGTCTGTTTAAAAAAAAAAAAAAATCCTAGCAAACCAGATGCAAATGGTATTATTACATCTTCATCTCCCTCTGATGAATAACCTGTTTTGTCACATGTTTTGATTTTCTTCATAATTAATTTAAGCTACAGTGCTGTCTTGTTTTTGTTTCTTTCAGAATGGGCTGCTGAACCAGGAGATATTTCAGACCCAATGATACAGCATTGCTGCACCGCTCACAGCTTTATCTATTACTAGTTATTTAAACTGGACTTTTAATATCCTGCCAGCTGCTCTTCAGACACACATGGTGCATTGTTGTCATTCTCAGAATTGCATCTTTGAAACCCAGGCCCTCAGTAACCTTCGTGGAACAAAGAGGCAACCTACAGGATACATTTATAGTGGGATTTCTCAGACTTACTGCCCTCTAGCTTTATTCTCCCCAGTGCTGAATTTCTAGCACATCATGGAGCCCGGTATGGAGTATTGCTTAGCGCAGGTGCTTCAGAAAGATGTTGGAAAGAGACTTCAGGTTGGCCAAGAATTGATAGATTATTTCTCAGATAAACAGAAGTCTGCTGATCTTGAACATGATCAGACTATGCTGGATAAAATGGTTGATGGACTTGCCACCTCTTGGGTAAATTCCAGCAATTACAAGGTAAGATTTGCTTGGGGAAAACTGATTAGTCTAATACTGCTTTAGTCTGGCAAGTCATATTGTCTTATATATAAGGAACTTCTTTTAAATAATCATGGAATCTTGTTCATTTTCACTTGTTGTTCTGCAGACTTCATCATAGTCCTATTAAATCCATTGTTCTCACCTCATTTCTCAATAAAGATTTTGTAGTTGATGCTGTAGTCAAGGACTCATGGTACTCAAACTGCAGTGCTTAAATAAACAAGTGTGTTAATATTCTGTATCTTAAATCACAGCTAAGCTTTTCTCCAAATTGAATAGCAGGTTACATTTTGCAGTTAGATAACTTGGATTGTTTGTGTAGCTTGTTCACTTGTGGGATTTGGTCCTCCAATAGTTGTTCCATTCTTAACAGAAGTTAATGAATTTGTACTGGATATATTTGTAATATATTAATTGGTTTTATTGTAAAACATTCATATAAGCTGCCAATATCCTTTCATTCTTGCATTGAACAACAGCTAATGTGAGTTTTACATTAACTGCTTTTATGTTACAATATGTAAGTGTACATTATACTTGGTAGAAGGCTCATTCAGCCATTGTATCTTCAGGTATGTCAGAGTTTGCCATCATTTTTAGTGATATCACTGTGGGACAGGAATGGGTGGCAGGACATGGAACTCTCCATAGCAATTAGGGATGTGACCAGGTCACTGTTAACTGGTATCTGGGAGCAGCCCCCTGCTGGTGGCCAGCTGTGGGCAGAGGGCTGCTCCAGCCTGGTTGGGTCCCTGCATGGGACTGCTGGCTTCTAACCCCTGTGGGCCGGGAGTCAGCAGCCCCGTGCGGGGCTGGTAGAGCCCCCTGCCTAGCACGCCCTTTAATCAGTGAACTGGTTAAACACTACGTTTAACTGGTTACATCCCTCATAGCAATCAGTCACCACTCTCCAAGGCATATTTGGCTTTTGTGTAACAAGTTCATTGTTTAATTCTTAACGAACAAGTGTTAACTTACAATTCGTACGTGTTAGCTTCCTTCCTGTGGAGGCCTCACGGACCCAGGATCAGTCTCTCCCAGATCATGGTTGAAACACATTGCCCAGGTTGTATGAGAAATGTATGGCTGTTCTGTTGTGGATAACTCATGGACTTCAGTTCTTTTGAGAACTGAAACGCTTCACGGGATTAAAAACCCCAGAGATTGGAATGAATAAACCTCCAGAAACCCCAGAGCTTGGAATGAATTAACTATGGTTCTCTCTGGAATTATTTGCGACTTACGGCATTATGCAGAGCCTGGAATACCAGTTACTCAGGTGCTCCAGAGTTCATTGTTTGCCGCAACTCCATTTCAATGTTTTCACAGATTTTTTAAACTGGCAGTGGAGTGGGTGCAAGGATGCAGCATTTCTCTATGCTTTATATGATCAGCTGCATTTTTATGCCTTGCCCTGTTTATTGTCTGCATTTGTGCAATTGAATTTTGAGCACGCTTGATTGGGCACTGACCAATTGTGGTGAAAGCTGAACTTCCACTGAAGTTTTAGATAACTTCTGCATGTCACAGGTGGCAAGAAGATCAGTTCTGATTCAAACTGCAAAGACATCTTGATGTGTGCATGCCAGCTGATGTTCTGTTACCTGAGGGTGTTGCATGCTTTTTCCTTCTTCCTAAGGGGTTCCTCAACTATCATGATATCTTACTACTGAAGATGTTGGAATTCACAGATATTGTAAACTTGAATTGACTGTCAATTTTTTTCTATTCATAGCGCTTTTAAAAATTAATACAGCTTATATAGATACATAGGATGTGCCAAGCTCAGCTTGAAGTTAAAATACAGAGAAAGATTTTGTTTTTATATGTTACAGTTGCTTTTTTTTTTTTCCTTTACAATTGGTCCCTTGAAATATGCATTCTCCCAACTTCCAGCAAGGAATTTCATGGGGATGAGTGAAGCAGGAAAGGCCAATAAGTCATTGATTCTCCATATAGTCTCACATTTTTGTATGACTTCATATTTTAAATATGTAGATCTTCTTATTGCATAAATTGAGGCAGCGGCTACATTCAGTGTTTGTCATTGTTATGGAAACTAATGGTTGTCTTTCATAGTACAGGCTGAACCTCTCTTATCCAGAAACATCTGTGGTCCAGAATGATTTTAGTTAGCCAAATGTCCACTTTTTATGGGTGTGGCCAAGTCTCCCATGGCCTCATAAAGTTTGTTTACAGCCACCAGTCCTGGCTCTGTGTTCTGTGCTGTTGTTTAGCTTTAATTTACCCCTACATGTCCTCTAAGAGCCCAGTGAGCAGTGGAAGTGTAGGTAATGGTGCGAGAAAACACTGACCTCCCATGATCCAGAAATCTCTCTAGTTCAGAGCCGGTCTGGTCCTGAGGGTGCCAGACGAGAGAGGTTCAACCTGTCGTTTATAAAATGACTTATCTATGGAATATATCTGCTACTTATGCAAAGGCCCTTCACATAGAAATCATGACTGGAGAGCCTTTAGCTCAGTGGTATGTTTAATTGGTTAAGCTCTTAAATGGGGCTGGGCTGGAGTCTGGAGCAGCCCCCTGCAGGCCGTGGCTGGGCTGGAGTACCCCCGCCCACAGTGCGGCAGGCTGTTCTGGCCAGGCTGGCCTGGCCTCAGGTGAGGGCTGCTCCATCCTGGGCTGTTGGTTAACCGTAGTCGGTAAGCATCACCTGGTAAGGGTGATACTTATCGGTTAACCATTCACATCCCTACAACCTGGATGTAAATCTTGCACAATAGTATACCTGTCTCCATCTCTTGTTGTGGCTCACTGCATTTAAATTACTGTCTACCTGCATATTGGCTGCTTGGTGGGATCATAGGAGCTCAGGTTCCTTTGCTCAGTGCTACTTTCAGGGGGAACTAGGTGTGAGAGTGAGGCTAGGGAGAGCTCCTGATATTTGATCAAATCCAGGGGCTCGTCTAAATAACTGCAGGTTACTTATCACTTCCATAGAGTAGCCATCAGGAGATCTAGACTGGGAGTGTTTGGCTACAGTTGAAGAAGCCAGTATTTCTAGTGTATCTGTCTCTTTCTCGTTCTTGCTCCATCCCCAAGTCTGGAAGTGTCTATTTAAAGCAAAGACTGGGGTGGTATCACTTGATGATTCCCTGTTCTGATCGTTTCCTCTGGGGTCACCAAGCATTGGCCACTGTCAAGACAGGATACTGGGCTAGATGAACCTGACCCAGTCTAGCCATTCTTATGACTGAGACTGTATGGAAACTGAAATTCAGAATTGCTGTTACTGAACGATTCATTAATAAAAGAAGGTCTTGAGCTTAGAGTCACTGATCCAGTGGCATGAGATATTATGCTTAGTTTACTCCTGGCTGTGGCCTGCGCCCAGTATTGCTCTTAGCTAAGTCTGTCAGCCGTCCAGTATAATTATGGAAACATCAGCACACACAGGCTAAGTGACTTTCACAAGGCTGCCCGCTTCAGGATTCAAAACAATGAGTCCCAATTGCCAACACAACAAGAGTAAATCTATTTAAAGAGAGGATATAGGTTTCCTTTTGGAGTACACAGGCCTCCTCTGTCTAATAACTGTGCTCAAGCAGTTTTTTAGACTCTGGCCTCGTCCACACAATATTTTGTGGAATCCTTCCCCTTGGCGCCAGCAAACGTACAGTACCACCCTTCTCCAAAGGCTGTAGCAAAAAAGAGAAGGTGGCTAGGAGAAGGGAGTGCATTGCTTCAGTCAAAGGCGATACAAGTGTCATGCATGGAAGAGCGTAAGTAAATCCCAAGTTGATCTTTACAGTATTTAATCGGCAAGACTACCTACAAGTGAGTTGACAGACTGCTGCATGCCCTTGTTTGTGCTGATGGCTTGCAGTCCCAGCAGTTCATGATGAGCTGCTGTTTTCTGAAGGGAAGAAGACACTCTAAAGCAATTCATGATGTCTGATAATCTCATATCAAAGGAAATATGAAAGATATCCCCAAGAAGCAAGGCACTTGGAGACCCTGTCCAATGCTGCCTTTTCTCCACTAATAGGCATTGCTATTAATGCTGCTGCAGCTTGTAGACCTAGGAATGTGAACTAGCTGGTATCTAAAACCCAGCATAGGAAAGCTGGAACAAAGGACCATTGCATGGGACTACCATGACCCCCAAATCTTTTTCAGTCACTGCTTCCCAGGAGAGTCCTCCATTCAGTATTAATGACCTACATTCTTTGTTCCGAGATGTATACATTCACATTTAGCCATATCAAAGCACAATTTGTTTGCTTGTGCTCTGTTTACCAAGTGATCCGGATCTGAATCAATGACCTGTCCTATTCATTATTTACTCTCCCACAATTTGTATGTTCTCTACAAACTTTACCAGTAATGGTTTTATATTTTCTTCTAGGTCATTGCTAAAATTGTTAAATAGGGTAGGACCAAGAAATAGTCCCTGTGAGACGCCACTGGAAATACACCCTGTCACAGATGATTGATCATTTACAGTTACATTTTGAGTTATCAGTTAGCCGTGTTTTTAATCCTTTTAATTTGTAGCATGTTAATTTTATATCGTTCTAGATTTCAAATCACAATTTCACGTGGTATCAAGTTAAATGTCTCCTAGAAGTCAAAGTCTGTTATTGCTAAAATATTTATCTTTTTTTAAGAGATTATAAATTTATCAAGTTAGTATGACAGACTGTTTTCCATAAACCTGTGTTGATTTGCATTATTTACATTTATTCTCCTTTAATTTATTAATCAATAAAGTCAATAAAAGTCAGCCACTCCATTGTCTGGATTCTTCTTAGGATGATCGTTCAACACCCAGTCTGTATCAACCAAACGTTATTACGGAATAATGGCTGTTTATTAGCCTTTTTGAAACGAGTCAGGAGTCTTAGGTTGTGTCTACATTTAAACTGCTACAGCTGCAACGCTTCAAAGTAGGTCAGCAGTGGGCAACCAAAAATAGTGAGTGGGTCACATGAGTGGTCCTCCTTCATCTCAATGGGCCACAGCAGCGGGGATGGAGTAGGGGTGTGAATCAGACAATTCGTGGTGCTCCAAAAGTGCTGAGAGGGAGAGGGAGGAGTAGGAAGTGCAAGGATCTAGTGCCCCAGTGCGCAAGAGATGCGTGGGTATTGGGGGCAGACAGGGGGTCCAGGAGCTGCAGGTGGAGGTGGTGTCAACTGGAGGAGTTGTGTAGATAATCCACCTCCCGAAAAATTGACAGGTACACTGAACTGCAATTCTTCTGTCAAGTTATTTCTGTGAAAGTCCTTTTCATGGAAAGAGCACATAAATTATTCTTGCACAGCATGCTACAGTGCAATAGTGAACGTTGCTAGCATGTTTAGGCCACCTGTGTTTGCAGCTAAGTTTGTCATTCTGTGAGGATTGTGCTAGGAATGTAGGGATTCAACTAAAGGAAGAAGCAGAGGGCATCTTGAAAAATTAAAAAACTTTATTCAGATGATCTTGGTAAAAACAAACACCACACACACAAGAAAATGGAGACCAGGGACCTGATCCTAGCCCCATTCATGCCAGTGTGGTTTTTGCTACTAACATAATTATCCACAGAACTGGGACTCAATATAGCAGAATTCAAACAGTTTTGAAATAGAATGCTTTTCTCCTTTTTAGTGAGGTATCAGCTGTCCTCAAAGGGTCAACTTCAAGGCAGCAAAGACGTATTATGGCAGCCTTTGCTCTGAATCACTTGTGGAGCTATTGTGACAAGCAAGTGGCACAGAAGGGAAAAGTATTGCCCCCGAACATCTAAGTCCTCAGAGGGGTGTGTCTGTGGAGAACATGCAGCCCTTCCCTTTTACTTTCCTTCCTTCCATCGTCTGAAGCTAGGCAATTTATTTTAGCAATGTTTTGATTGCAAAGTTCTCCCCTCTTCTTAGTCTTATTTCTGATAAAATGCACCATTTGTTTTAAATGCCTGTATAGCTTGTCCTGTTTTAATAAAGTCCAGAATATATGGTATTGAATAGAAGATGTGAGCCATGCTGAGTTGTGTACTAAGATCCTGCTGTTGATTTGTTGATGTGCAGAGCTCCTGATTGGTGTTTTCTTTTTTTAAACTCCCAGTTGATATCATTAATGGCAGGGCATCATACTTTCAGAAATAAAATAACAGACCGTGAAATATGATGAACTTCTATTTGCTATGGCAAAGACTTACAGTGGTAGAGGGAACAGTTTTCCACCTTGTTTTACGTCTGAAACATGACAAGGTTTTGCTTAGCTGAATAGGAAAAAACCCCCCATACATCTAAATTACATGTCTCTCTTTTTAATTATGTATTTTGCAAATGATTTGTTTGCCTTTGTAATTGAGGGGTATAACAGATGGTGCAGGCTTAGTTAAAACTGCTGTCCATTAAAATAACTTGCGCTGATGAATTATTGCTCACTTTAAGCGTGTACACTTTCCACATCATGATTCATGACTTTTTTTTCCAGTTGAAATGCAATGGACAAAACTTTGACTCAAGGAAATAATTACTGTGTTAAGACTATGAACTGTGATCTTTTGGTAGATGTACTTAATGTGTCTTGTGCACGTGAAGAGAATCGACTCTGTAGAAAGAGCAGATTGCAAAGGGTTTATGGACAGTCATGGTCAATAGCCCTTCAATCTTTGGGTGTTGAACAATATATGAAGACTAAAACCACCCAGGACTTACTGAATTATTTCAACCCTGAAGGTTTCATAACCCATGAATCCATGATCATCTCTAAAGCAGAAGCTTGAGGCCTTTGTTTACGCTTACCTGCACCATTGATCTACTTAGACTCCGGCTCAGAGTTTGTACCCCGCTGCTTTTAGTCCAGCCTCTCCCTGGCTTGGTTCCCCTTTTCTTTTCTTTCCCTCCCTTCTTCCTCTTGGTCACAGCCCCCTTCTCCTGCCCTGCCTGCCATATCCCTTTGCCTCTCTCCAAAAACTAGTGAAAACCAGAACTGTTCTGCAGAGCATGCCATCTGTTTCACAGTGTATGATTTTGATCTTCCCATCCACACAATGACATGTATTGTGGGCGTACAGATGCAATGTAAAAATAACACGTGACTGCTTAAAATTAATTACCATAATGAATAGGCATTAATGTTCCAGTGCCAGTCCGCCAAAAGTTTTTGAATGAGTTTGCCGGTCTGCAGTCTAAAAAAGGTTGGGAACCGTTCTAGAGTCTTTTCTTGACCGAACTCAGGCTCTTGCTCAGGACTGCTAGCTGACTAGGTGGGACTCCATCTCCAAGAAGGCTGAGGGCTTCACAGATAAGCCATGTCCTTGAGTTGCTCTTAGAAGCCATTCTGGAGCGAATGCACTTTTTGTTGTTAAATTCTGGCAGTTGTGCCACAACGATGACCCGTTCCAGTGTTATGCTTATAAGAAGCACATAGGATCTTTTTCAAGGGAAAGGGCAATACGCCGTGCTTAGTGAAAATACAACATGACTAGCAGCATGTGCATTCGCCCACACAGGTCCTGCAGATATTCTTTCGTTACTAGTCTGTGAATCAGGTCAGTCTATTGCCCAGTTATTTTGAACATGAGTGAGGAGCTGGGTTCTGTCAATTGTGATTCGAAGCTCTGAGGCTTGGCTCGCAGAGTCCTATGGCAAAAGCACCCCATTTGATATACCAGTTCCTGTGGCACCTTAGAGACTCTGGAGCAAGGAAGGTTGGGGCTGTGTACTGCCCACCCTCCCCGTGCTCCGGGGTGGGGGATGCTGCAGCCACATGCTGGGGTGAGGGGGGAGTTGGCTTCCACGGGGGTGGAGCCTAGGTAGAAGGGGTGGGCTGGGAACATGCCTCCCCTAGCCCTGCCTTCACCCACCGCGCCCATGGAAACCAAGATGCGTGGGCATGTGTGCGTGTATTTTTATATATAAACAGCAGAAGAAGCACCTGGCAATTGTAGGACTCATGCTAATGAGGCTAATTAAGTGGGCTGGGTTTGTCCCATGCATAGCTCTTGATGTGGAAATGCAGATGTTAATGGCAAGAGAAATTGGCTTTGTAATGTGCCAACCAGTTAATGGCTTTGTTTAGGCCCAGGGTAATGGTGTCAAATCTGAAGATAAACTCTAGTTCTGCAACTTCAGAGGGGTAGCCAAATTAGTCTGTAACAGGAAAAACTTAAAAACGTTTTGCAGACTCTCTCTCTAACTGGTTAGTGAAATTCCTTTGTAGAAGAGTGTCTACTTTTAAATGCATGATTGAGTGACCAGGTAGGTTAAAATGTTCCCATACAGATTTGTGTATGTTACTGTGTGTTAAACCTGTTACAAAGCCAATTTCTCCTGCCATTAACATCTGCATTTCCACATAAAAAACTATGATTGGGACAAATCCAGCTCACTTAATTAGCCTCATTTATGTGGGTCCTACACTTGACAGGTACTACTTCTACTGTGATATCTATCTCTTGATTTCTGTTCTTTCCACTCCAACTCATCTGATGAAGTGGGCTTTGCCCATGAAAACTCAGGATTCTCTATATTTTGGTTAGTCTCTGAAGGTGCCACAGGACCACTCGATTTGATGGCTGTTCCCATCATTATCTCTTGCCTGTGTCTCACTCTTGAGGGAGGAGTCTCTGCCTGTCTCCAAGGTTCGTCAATTCTGCTAATTTAATTTTAGCACCAAGCAGAATGGATGCTGCTTGGTTGTCTTCAAGGTTCTCACTTCTTGACCCGCTGGCCATTTGTGATGGTTTTCACATTTGTCCTTAACTACGCACACATCTTCCATTCACACACCTAACCAATTTTCAGAGAAATTTCCTGTTAAACAAATTTTCAGAGCGTTTCAGACAGAATTACATTTTAGAAAGGATTCTCCAGTTGCTAAAGGACACAACTTAGTTTGCAATGCAGACAAGGGGCACAACTTAATTTTTAATGCTAACAAAAAGCAAGACCTTATAACAAACACTGTTTAATCATGAAGGGTTCCTGGCAGGGACAAACAGAAGCATACAGAACTTATAAGCACCTCATTATATAGGACTTATTGCTATCGTTATACTTATATTCTGATACCAATATTAAAATACTACATTTTGGCTACACTAGATTACTGCATGGTCTTTCCTTACCTCCATTTACAAAGGTACCCAAAGTGGGCACTTTATGCTAGAGGTGTTTGGTTCAATGTATTTTTCCTTTGGACATTCCACAAACGCTTTGTGTACCAGTTGGTGTAGTCAGTTCTCCTTCCACCGCTGCTGGTGTGGTTCCTGTGGTCCAGGCTGTCTGTAGAATGCTATGACTCTCCCCAGTAATCTGATCCAGTTATGGTGCAGCTATTATCTGTTGGTATCAATAGTATGAGGAGTGTCGGGAGGGTGTGATGCAGTAAACTGGAGCTCTAGCAGCTGGACCAGGGCGGATTAAATATTGGCTTTAGCCCTTCATATTCAGGATGAACAAGAGTTGCTTATTAAACCAAGTCATGAAACAGGCCTTCTGTTTAACTCCCCAGTTAATGACTAATATGTATTGCAGCAAGGAGATTTTTCGTCAGGTTGCTGCCTGTGGTGGGGAGGGGTGTGAGTGAGGATTATCATGGTAGGGTACTAACGTGTTGTAGCTTTCACATCCGTGGCAGAGATGCTGGAAAAACAGGCTGTGATTCTGAGCAGACCTGACAGCATCTTTCGGTGCATTTCGGCTGCTTGCCAAGGTGTTGTGAAATCGTATCTGGGTGGCAGTAGCCCATGGAATCCTGGAGGAAGCTGGGGAGAGATCGAGACCCTGTTTTGAAATAGAGTACAAGTCTGCTTCCAGACAGGTGTGATACATATTCTGCTCTCCTGGCTTGGGTAGGGTTGAGCTCCTGGAAACAGAACGTTGCTCTGATTCAGTGGTTCTCAAACTGTGGGTCAAGAGCCCAAAGTCGGTCGCGACCCTGTATTAATGAGGTCACCAGGGCTGGCTTAGACTTGCTGGATCCCGGGGCCCAATCCTGACCACTTCAGTGCTGGTTAGCAGGCCTCAGGTTACAGGCGGGCTTCGGCTTTGTCCCCGCTTCCCAGGGCCATGGAACTCATGCTTTGTCTATGATGGTGGGCTCTGGCTTCAGTCCTCCCTCCTGGGGTCATGTAGTAATTTTTGTTGTCCGAAGCGGGTCGTGGTACAGTGACGTTTGAGAACCACTGCTCTATCTGGTGGCCTGTTGCAATGGTAAGTTGTGTGTGTGCTGAAACCCTCTTGGGATCAGGCTCTTAGATTCTCTGTCAGTAAGAGATGACATCTCTACCCCTTTTTCCTTCTGCATGGAGTGTGCTTCCCAACCCCTTCCTTAAGGCCACTCTTCTCTCTCCCATCAGATCTCAATACATTTGTCACCTCCTGATGCCGCCTGTTAACCATGACAAAGTTTACCAGCAGCTGGTGCCTGTTGCCTCTGGCTTTATCCAATTATAATGTTTAAAAACAAAAAATCCCCAAAGCTACCCACACCCTAACTATGTAAATAAAAATGGGCATATTCAACTGTTTCCTTCTTCCTACTAATTTGTGTTTTACTATCCTTCTTAGGTCTCAGCCTAACACACATGGCTAATGTTTAGCATGTGCGTAAGTCTTTGGAGGACCCGAGCCTTGAATTGGAAACTGATTGGGATAGGGGCTTGCTCTATGAGGTTGCAGGCCTGATTCTGGCTCAACCTTGTCCTTTCCATTGATGGAATAACACATATTATCTGAGGTTTGCAGGTAGGGATAGTTTGGACATGCCCAGAGAAGCTTAACTTGTCCACACTATCAGGGCTGAGCAAATTTTCCAGGTAGTTTGTTTCATAAGGGAGGTCAAAGTAGAGGGTTAAACAGTTTGTCAGTCGGGACTAACTCTCCCACTCCAGGGGCCTTTAGGATTTTGGACATAGTCTCTAGCCAGTAGACAACACAACAGTCTAAGTCAGTGGTCTCCAACCTTTTTAACCACAAGATCGCTTTTTCAATCTAAGTGCAGTGTAAGATCCACCTCAAACCCAAATACCCTTGCCCCGCTTCCTTCCCGCCCCTTCTCCGAGGCCTCCCGCTGCTCACTCCAGCCTCCTTCCTCCCCTATCCTTACTCACTTTCACCAGGCTGGGGGAAGGGGTTGGGGTGCAGGCTCTGGTATTGGGCCGCAGGATCTAGTCTTGGGCTATCAGGTTTGGAGTATAAGAGGGTCTCCGGTCTTAGCCCAGGGCGGGGGATTGGGGTCCAGGAGGGGTTTTGAGTGCAAGCTCTGGGAAGGAGTTTGGGTGCAGGGAAACTCATGTCTGGGGCAGGAGATTGGGGGTAGGAGGAGGTTCAGGGAGCAGGCTCTGAGTGGGCACCACTTAACTGAGACAGCTTCCGGGTGGTGGAGCAGTGGAATTAAGACAGACTTATGCCCTGGCCCTGCACCACTCCTGAAAGCAGCTGGCATGTGCAGCAGTGGCTCCATGGTGCAATGTGCTGCCCCTCATCTACAGGCACTGAGCCCGTAGCTTCTGCTGGCCACGGTTCCCTGTTACTGATCAATGGGAGCTGTAGGAGTGGTGTCTGCAGGCAAGGACAGCATGTGGAGACCTCCTGCTCTGCCATTCTCAGGGGCTGCAGGGACATGCCAGCCACGTTGAAGAGCAGCAGTTACCATGGGGATAATGACTCCAGCCACGCCAGGTTCGGCATTTTAGAACTCACTACTCAATGAATTAAATGTAATCACGAGAGAGAAATGAAAATTATGAAATGCACAGGCCAGTCCAAAAGCCAAAATGCCACACTTTGCAAGCAGTAACAGAAGTCACAACAACCCCACACGTATGTGTTGGGTCAGGAGATGAGCGTGAAGGACAGTTGGTGTTTGTGAGAGTGACGGAGACACGCAGTGTGAGAGACTGCCAGATTTGCATTGCCAAGCTCCCTCCACCCCCTTCTCTGTGTGGAGACCAAGTATGGGGGGGGGGGAAGGAGGCTCCCCTCTTCTCTCTCCCACGCTCTGCACAGCAAGCAGGAGGCTCCCAGGGGGGCAGCTCCAAGGCAAAGGGCAGGAGATGAGCAGCATGATAGTGAGTAGAGGGGCAGCTGAAGTGCCAGCGCTTGATAGCTTCCCGGCCAAACCAGTGAGGATCACCTGTCAGAGGCCCCAAGATCTACTGGTAGATCCTGATCTACTGGTTGGTGACCACTGCTCTAATGTTTGGGTTTGTCTGGATGCCTTTGCCAGCCTTAGACACAGCAGGAATCAAGACACAGAATACAGTGGAAATAGATGCTCTGCGCTTTTCCTGTTAGTCTCTATTTTCCCCAAGCGAAACCCACCTCCCACAAGCTCTGTTCATAACTTTCTTTCCAGAACATGGCTCCTCAAACAAAGCAAAAGCATGCTGCGTTTCTCCTTCTGTGCCAAATGTGGAGCTTTAAAACCAAGCAGTGTTTGTGTTATCCAAACGCCGGAGCAGAGAATCCCAGTTATCCAAGTGTGGCAAAACAAGATAATTTTTCAGGGTGCTGCTGGGAGTCTTGCCTGAGGAAAGACTTCAGGGATTGGGCCTTAAACATTTTTTTTTCTAAGTAGCTTTTGGGCCCAGATGTAGGAACTTTCACCTCCAAAAGCAACTTTTTTGAGAATTGTATAAATGTCTGAAAAATAGGGTTTGCTATGCCCAATTCTGTTGCTCTTTCTTTTGTAGAGGGTACCATGTAAACCTATGAAGATGCTTCCATGTGTGAGGTCTGGCAGGTTCTAGCCCAGGAAGTGGAAGTAACATTACAACTTTAATGATGGCATTGCTGCCATAAAGGTGTAAGAGAGTACTCTATTGCCTGCGTCTTCAAAGGTGGAAAGCCTAGTACAGTAATACCATTTATCAGGAATAGTGTATTTTGCATCTAACATACTCGGGGTCATCTGAGGAATGGGTGTCTTCCGTGTAAATAAGTTCTGAGTTAGAAAAATCTGTCCTGCTAATGAAATTAGTCCTTGTAAATTAACAAAATTCCAGCACATCTCCAGAAAAGAAATGACATACATGCTGGCTTGAGTATTCATGATTCTGCACCCAGTTAATAGCAGTTGACATAGAGGTCACATATCTGTCTGGAGTCCTTATTGCAAATCTAGAAATAACTGCATATCAAATGATCTATGGCATGAGCTTTGACCCTTTACAGTCTAGGGAGGAGTTCATGTTTGACCATTCATGTGTTAAAGTTATGGCTGCTTATTGAGGCAAACCGTGTAATCTTTGGAGGAGAATCTTTTGGAGGTGTTTTGGTCGTTCATGTGTGAGTATCAGCAGGATGGTTGTCTGAGGCAAACTCTTTCAGAGTCAGAACTTCTGGGTAGAAATGCATTGAGTTCTGTAACTATTTTATGTTGGAATAAGAAAAAGCAGTTTGAGTTTTGCTGCTTTTTAGGACTATTACTTTTGCACCCTTTTTCTGTCCTGAGATAAGAGGATTCACAGTTACCAGTCAGCATATGTGCATGCATGCTCCTGTGTCTGTACAATTACAGTGCTGTGGATAGAATGATCCTGCAGTGTATACTACAATAGTCCTCTCCTTTCCCGGTTAAGATCACAGGCATGATAGCAGTGTAGTTTTCCTGTTTAATTATGTGTAGGCTTGTAAGGATTAGATATCTATTGGTAAATGTCGGTAAATGCCAACTGCACCATGTGCACACAAACCAACACCATTGATAATTTGATAAGAATGACCATACTGGGTCAGACCAAAGATCCATCTAACCCAGAGTCCTGTCTTCTGACAGTGAGCAATAATCAAGTGATTCCTCCCCTGTCACCCATTCTCAGCTTCTGACAAACAGAGGCTAGGGACACCCATCCTATCCATCCTGGCTATCAGCCATTGATGAACCTAACCTCCATGAACTTATCTAGTTCTTTTTTGAATCCTGTTAAAGCCTTGGTCTTTACAATGTCTTCTGGCAAGGAGTTCCACAGGTTGATTGTGCATTGTGTGAAGAAATACTTCCTTTTGTTTGTTTTTAACTTGCTACTTGTTAATTTAATTTGGTGACCCCCTAGTTCTTGTAAATAACTTTTCCTTATTCTCTTTCTCCATACCTGTCATGATTTTATAGACCTCTGTCATATCCTCCCCCCTTAGTCTCCTCTTTTCTAAGCTGAAAAGTCCAGTTTTATTTATCTCTCCTCATACAGTATCCTTTCAAAACAGAATAACTGAAATTTACAGATAGGTAAAATAAGAAAAATGTGGCTTGAGAACTTTGATGTAATGTACTTCATACATTTTGTCATATGGTGTTGACAGTTTAGTGTGTTAAGGGTTATAAAGGTTTAACATTTTCAGTATTAGTCTGCTACCATTATGAGGGGGTCAGATAATTATTTCCTCACAAATGTGAAAATTTTGATAGAGAAAAATGTTAAAAATAAACATCGGTATCATTCACCAAGTTGATACAAAATAAAAATCAAATTCTGCCCAGCCTAATTATTTGAGAAATCGGTAACAGGAGGATCACTGCATTGTACACTGAGGGATCAAGGGACCGTTACTGTATGTCACTCATTTATGTATGCATACACTCTGCATGGGCTTCAGAAGGAGACTCATGCAGAATAAATCACTGCAGTTCGGAAAACTAACTGCTCACAACTTTCAAATGCTAGCTAGGGTTGCAGAAAGTTTCCTCATGAGGTTTATATAATGAATCAGGCCATTCTTATTTGCTTGTATATGTTTGTCAAGTGTAGAATGCTGTGTAAATTGCTATTGTGTGATGCCTTCGCACATGTGTGGTGCTCACAAATAAGAAAATCCAGCTCTTCTCAGTGAATCTTACAGTTTCAGTAAGAGAAAAGATGGAATGGGCCATGGGAACTTTTCCAAGAGCTGGTTTTTTCCTTCTGTCCAGACAGCTAAAATGCTACTCCTGCTCTCTTCCTCTGAGCTGACACCCTCTCCCCACCTTTTCAAGTTCATGCAGAACATTGCCGTTGAGATAATTTTCCCGATTTGTCAGTCACACTGCTATTGTGAGCCTCCCTGCATCCGATACAAGCATCTTGTTCATCTTTAAGAGCCTGCGCACCTCTGCTTATCTGTTCTTTCTCTGATTGTGTCACCCAGTCCCCCTCCAATGATGGCAGCCTCACCCACCTGTTTGCATCTTTCATCAGCACCTGTGGTCTCTTCCATAATGTTCTTATTTGTGGTGCACTCTTTCAGACTGTTGTAATATATTGTTTGTACTGCTATAGTGCCTAGGAGCATCATCACAGACCGAGCCCCCAATGTGCTAGGTGCTGTACAAACACAAAACGATGGTCCCTATTCCAGAGAGCTTAAAATGTAAGTGTAAAACCAAAGAAAAGATGGGAGACAGCCCGGGGAGAACAGGGAAATAACAAAGCAGGTCAGGTCAGCATTAATGGGCAGTGGTCTAAGCACACCAGGAGCTAACAGTTGTCAAGTTTGTTGGTAGGAGTCGCGCCAAAGGAGAGGTTTTTTGAGGGGGTGGTGAGGTAGCCTTGGGGAGCTCCTCTCAAGGCTAAGAGGCAGCACTGAGGTGTGTGTGTGTGTGTGTGAGAGAGAGAGAGATGGAGGCTGGCATCATGGGTTGTTTAGGAAATGATATCTTGCTAGTGAATGAGAGTTAATAGATAGGCTGGAGATAGTGAAGATAAGCAGCTTGTATTTGATGTGATAGAGGATGGAGCCAATGGAGGGATGCAGTGGAGGGTGGTGGTGGTGAAGGAACATGGCCAAAGCAACAGGCTTAGGAAGATGTTTGCAGCAGCTGTCTTAATGCATATGAGTGTGGCAAGATTGTATTTGTCAAGGCCATGGAAGAAGATGTTGCATTAATTGAGCAGTGAGATGATGAGACCTTGGATAAGAGTTTTAGCTGTGCAGGTGGATAGGAAAGGTCATGTTCCGGAGAGGAAATGCAGAGAGAATTTGCAAGATTTAGAACTAGCTTGCTATAAAGCCATGTCTTCAAATCCCTCCTCAAGATGTACTTCTACCATAATGTCTACAGTAAATGGCAAAGGGTAATGACTAGGCAGGTGGCCAGTAGGCATTACTGAGATCATTGATTTATCTTTGTTCACACCTGTTAAAAAAAATAATGGTTCAAAACCTGTGAACTGTGCTTCTAGCTGGTCTGTGTATCCGAGTTACCCTCCTGCTCCCTCATTGCCTTCATGTTTGTTGCACCTACTTGTTGCTTCTTGTTTTAAATTAAATGGTACATTCTT
Organism: Rafetus swinhoei; assembly: GCA_019425775.1. NCBI lineage: Eukaryota > Metazoa > Chordata > Testudines > Trionychidae > Rafetus > Rafetus swinhoei. Next base: position 9,479,285 of record CM033439.1, on the reverse strand, counting down.
CTGGCATGGGCTGTTGCACACACGTTGCATGGTTGGCGTGTCACTGGGATGGTGCATCCTTCAGTCCTGACTGGGCCTGTGGATGCTGAAGTATTACAAACAGAGAGATGGAGGATAAAAGGCTTAATGCTAAGGCTAAGGGCATGTAGCCTGTAATTGTCATAGTTTTAAAAAACCAAAAACCAAAAAACACAACCACACCCTAAGCATGAGGGAGGGACAGATGGCACCACAGCTGGGATTCATGGGGGAAGCTGAAGGAAGGGGTTTTGGGGAGGGGAGAGAGTGTGAGAGCAGCATGAGAGAAGCCACAGGAACATGTGTGGGAAGTGGAAGGGCGAAATGAGCAGGTAGAGGGCAGAGTGACCAGAGGACAGGGGCTAACGAGGTGATGGGGGGGATGAGAGCTGAAGTGGAAGCAGGGATTTGAGTGGTGATAGTCAGGCTTCTGAACTTGGTACGGAATGTGGGGGAAAGTCTCTGATGAGAGTTGGATCAAGTTTTGGTGGAACATTTTGGGGTGGCCTGGAGAGAGGGGGGAAGGGCGGGAGGAGAGGCGGAGGGAGAGAGAGAAAAAGCAACAGGATTTTTTAAAGCTTCCTGGGTAGGGACTGAGACATGTCCCAGAGAACGCATTGAGTGGAATAGTGAGGGAAGAAGGGAGAGCGGAGGGAGGAAAACGGACTGTTCAATTTCTAACGTGGCGGGATATGTCAGGGAGATGCCAAAGAAGTGAATGGGGTGCAGGAGAGACAGGTTTGTGAGCCATCCTTATGGGTGAGGTAACCCGGGGAGTGAGAGTGTAGGGAAAGAGAAGACGGGCTGAGGAGTTGCTGTAAGAGTGCTCCACAAGGCAGGAGTTGAGCGAAAAACCCAAATTCAATGGACGCTCAAGGAGAAGACTCCGAGAGATCCCGGGTGAGGAATACCGAGAACGTCCTTTAGATATAGCATGTTCCTTTTTTTTTTCTATTCCTTTCAAAACTGGCAGCAGTTTCAGAAGATCTGCATCTCCAAGCTGAGAGAAGGAAATCTGGTATTGGTAGCTGCTTGCTTTGATCAGAAAGGCAGTCAGATTGAATTTCTGGTAATTTCAAGAGTGACTCAAGTGATGCACCATTGAAATCAGAGGCAAAACTCACAGACTTCACTTGAACCAGGATTTGGACTGCAGGCAGCAGCTGCTCTGCAGATAGCACACTGCAAATAATTCTGTTCCATGAACAACCTGAGCTCAGTTAAAATAATTCTGATGCATGTCTCAGCTTCTTTAGGCTTAACTCTGAAACTTTTTTGTAACAGCGTCTGTGACATTGTCATTGGCATGCATGTTAATAAGGATCATTTGAATAATGGCTTACACGATGCTTCTTTTTAGGGAAGACATTTCCTTCAAGGCTAACCCTCCATAGTAGAAAATTAAAGCTAACTAATCTGATTTACTTTATTGTTACAGAATTCAGAGTTTTGTTGTTGAATTTTAGTGATCACTTGCTTTTTTTTTTTTTCTTACTTCAAACTTTATACCAGCATAGCTATGTTGGTCAGGGGTGTGAAAAAGACATACCTCCTAGCGACACAGCTCTGCTGACAAAACCTCCAGTGCAGATGGAATTTTGCTAACAGCAGACTACTTTTGTGCATAGCTCACATTCGGGAGGTGGTGTTCGTACATTGACAAAAAGTCTCCTGTGTCTACACTACTATCCTGACACAGGTTCCAAAGTATAGACATCGGTTGTGGCTACACATAGCTGTAGTGCTTCAGTGTAGACACTCCTACAGCATCAGGAGGGGTTCTTCTGTTGCCATAATTAATCCACCTTCCCGAGAGGCAGTAGTTAGGTCAGTGGAAGAATTATTCTGTCAACCCAGTGCTGTCTTCACGGGGAATAGTTGGGTAATGATGTTGCTCAGCGGTGTGTGTTTTTTCACACCCCTGAGTGACACAGCTGGGCCAACTTTTTAGTGTTGCCTGAGCATAGCCTAAAAGGCCTGCCTACACTGGCAAATTGCTGCGCCAAGGTAGTGAAAAATCACCCCCTGCGCACAGCAAGTTTCAGCTCAGTAACTTGGCAGTGTAGACAGGTTGCCAGTGCAGCATCAACAGAAGCATAAAATCTAGCTGTGAGCGCTAGGGATGTAAATTAAAAAAGCTAACAGGTGAAAGAATATATTTAGCCAGTTAACCTTGGAGGGGTGGGCTCCTGTGGCGGGGGGACTGCTTCAGCTGGGGCTGGCCGCTGATTAGCCGGTTGCCGAGTAAGCATGCCGGTAAGGCTTACCCTTTACATGGCTAGGAGATTCACTGCTCATGTGACTGGCATAGTAAAAGAGAGCAAAAAAATCGAAAGCATCTTTTGAGGCCAGATCAAAGAAAGCAGTAAAAATTACTTTGGAAGGTCGACAATAATCAACGATATTTTATAATTATGTTGGCCTTTCATCCCACTTTTCAATCCACCACCTGACTCATCGGCGAACCATTGTCTGCACTGCTGTATTGTCCTCCGTCCAAAGACGACAAAGTGCCTTGCAAACATTACTGAACTTTTCCTTACGCTGTGTGGGACAGAAGCGCTAGCAGTCTCCTGATGCCTGTTCCTGAGCTGTAGCCACAAGACAATTCTCTTATAGCCCTCCGCCCCAAAGCATCCGTCCATACTGGGCAGAGCTATGGGGCTAGGTTCTGTGCACAGTTACAGTGGTGATGTAGGAGCCACCAGTCCGTGTGATTCTGAGTCCTCTCATCTTTCACACTGGTGGCAACCAAACTGGAGCCAGGGCTTAGTGGCCCTAGTCCCTCCTCCCATAGCAGCTGGGCAGCCTTGTTCTTCTGCCTCTCACTGGGGTAGCTGAAGCTGGCAAAGGCCTGGCCTACGTTAAAAAGTTAGGTTGACCCAGTTACGTTGCTCAGGGATGTGGAAAAATTCATAATCCTGTGCATTGTAGTTCTGCTGACCTAGCCCTGGTGTAGATAGCACCAGGCTGTCAAAAGAACTCTTCTGTTGACCTTGCTACACCCTGTTGGGGAGGTGGATTAACTACACCAATGGGAGAACCCAACCTGTCAGTAGTAGTAGTAGTGTTTATGGAAGCCCCACAGCGGCGTAGCTGTAGCGTTTCAAATGTAGAGAGAAGTCCATAGTCTCTCTGAGGCTCATGGAGCAGAAGAAAACTAAGAAGCTGGACAGGGAGGTCAGACGGTGCCTCCCCAGCCCGTCCCCACTTAGGGATGTAAAAGAATAATCGAATAGTCGACTACTCGCATTCCACCCCCCTTGCTGCCTCTATATCAGAGGCAGCGAGGGATGGGGAGCAGGAGCTGGTGCTGGGGGAAGCCGGCTTAAAAGCCAGCTCTCCGCTCCTGAGGCAGCCCGGTGCTGTTGTTGCCACTTTGCCTTTCCCTTGGCTCCATCCAGCTGACAACCTGGTGCTTTCACTTGCCCAGAGAGCCCTTGGGCTCCTGGGAAACTAGTATTTTCCCAGCCTGCAGTGGCGTAACTGAGAGCAGAACCTGAGATGTGGTTTTGTCATGGCCATTTATAGGGAAAAGCCTGGAACCCCAGTGGGCAAAATACAAGTGGGAAGGGAAGTCCTAGGTTTGACTTGATAAGCTAGGTAGCTTCCTCTGCCCAGTCTACTGTGACTAGCCTGTTGTATATGCCGTTACTCTGGGGGAAGGGGACTTCCCAGGCATCCGGTTCGGTCCCCTCTTGCTGAATGTATATATGACACAGAGAACGCTCTTTGGAAAGAATGGAAGTGTCTCAGCAAGGTGGCATCAGAAGAAGGGAGGGGTTCTTAATGCTGTATGAAAGGGGTGCAGCAAGAGTGGGCAGAAGGAGGAAAAGCCATTTCTGTTCTTCCCCCTGTTCTCCCTGTTCACAAAGCCCACGTCATTTAGAATCCAGTTTAAAAGGCCTTAGTGGCAAAAGAAAGCGTTGGGCACGTCAGTACTCAACCCCACCGGCAGAGAGAACGGGACCCAGTCGCTCCTTTCCCCAACAGAAACAAAAGTATTGTATCTTCACAGCCAGAGAACGCAAAGAAATGAGGCAATTGCAGGCTCTCCTATATCTTGTATAGGGCAGTGCTAGGGGAAAGCCCACCTGTCAGGTTGCTAAACTAGGGGGAGCTGAGCTGGAAATGAGTGTCTGTGTAAGAGCTGGCTGGGGAGCAGAAGCAGTGCACATTGCCCTGGATTAGCTTCAGGGAAAAGCAGTTTCCTTTCGCACTTTTCTCCAGTGAGGGCTTGTCTCTGCATAGTTATAGTGATCCAGGTCCTCACAATCATTGAGAAATGTGTGTATGGATAATAGGTAAGGGAGTTATGTGAAAATTATGTTCCTAAGGTCCGTGACTTGGGGCGGGTCGCCAGGAAAGGTGAGAAACAGGGCAAGAGATAAAACTTAAAAAACAATAATAGACTGGTAGCACCTTAAAGACTAACCAAACATGTGGATGGTATCATGAGCTTTCGTGGGCCCAGCCCACTTCTTCAGATGACCGGCAAGAGATGTTGATCTACCTGTCTGTTCACGTGCAAATTGAATATTGCATGGTTCACAATGGGCACCCCCTTACAGTCTGAGCAACAGCGCTAATCGAGCGAGTAATTGCGAAGTGAGGAGACCCTGGGTAGGAAAGCACAGACAGCAGGGAGGGTGGGGCGTGCCTGTAACTTTAGAGGCAAAGGCTTATTTACACTGGAAACACAGCAGCTGTACTATTGTAGTGCTTCTGTGATTAGGGATGTAAAATCCCATTTAATCAGTTACGTCGCATTTAACCAGTTAACCACTTAAATGGCCTCCCACCTGGCATGGCGGGCCCGGCGCACTGGAGTGGCCATACGCCGCAGGCGTGGGATGCTCCAACCTGGCCAGGCCCACCCCGGGCATGGGCTGCTCTGGCCAGGCTGGAGGGCCCCCGCCCATGGTTCAGTGGGCACGGCTGGACTGGAGCAGCCCCCTGACCGCATCTGATGAGGCTGTTCCAGCCCAGCCTGGCCACCAGTTAACTGGTGACATCCCTATCTGTGACGGGAGAATTCTTTCCCTGGTACCTATGCTGGGGGTGAGTTGAGCTTAAGTACCTGTTTCAGAGTATGGATTTTCACTCCCCTGAGACAGCTATGAGGATGTGAATTTTCAGTGCAGACCATCCTAGAGAGAAACTCTGCATCTTTCACTTGAGAAGTAAGCTGGCAGTGGGTTTGCTTCACGAGCAGAAGATCTCCTCCAGTGGCTGGTCTGCTTTGGGAACTCGCATCGACCAGGTGGTGACGAGGTGCCTCTCAGCCCTGGGAAACATCACCAGAACTGGTCTTAGGGGCAGGTGAGCTAGGCGCTCGCCTGGGGCCACCAATTGGTTAGGACCGGCCCTGAGCATCACAGTTATTCCTGATGAATTCCATGCATGGATGTAAGGGTGCCGTGGTTCTGTTTGGCTTAGCCAGCTTTCCAAGTGAGAGTCTAAGGAAGTTCCAACGAGGAGGTGTAAAGAAGGAAAGCAGGCAGGGAGCAGGCAGTAGCAGACATCAGCATGGCATTGGTCTGTGTGGTCCCTCTGTTGCATTAGGTGCCAACACTCATCTTTTGATCTCCTTTGACCACTAGCATGAATTTGGCACTGGCAACAGATGCCAGTCTGATGCCCCTCTATGCACAGGAGAGGCAAACCCCGGTGTGGCTGAGTCTCTTTGGCGGGGGGGAGGTCCCCCTTTTCGGACCACCCCTTCCGCTCCCCTTGCCCCGCCTCAGCTTCTGTCCACTTTAGGGGCCGCTCCAGCAGCTCGCGTTCTCAGTCCACCTGCGTGGCTGCATCCCGGGGTCTGGGCTGGCCCATCGTGGCTGGAGTGTCTGTCCTTGCCCCGACCCTCGGGTTTGCTGGTCCTTCCCGGTCGCTGCTGGGTGCTGCCCGGCTGGTCTTGGCTCCTCCGGTCCGTCGTGCCTCCGCGCTCCGCTTCTCCCCAGCAGGCCTTTCTCCCACGACCTGTTCGGGAGGGGTGAGAGCCACGCCAGCCCCTGCTGTACCCCCCCCCCTTTTGTCTGCCCCCTCCGGTGTGCCTGTGCCCGGCGTTCGCTCCGGCCCTCTGTTGCCCGGTCCCTGCGCCAGCTGGTTTACACGCGGTGAGGGGCTCTGCGCCTGCGCGGCAGCACCCTGTGCTCCCTCGCAGCAGGCGCCCGCCGCTTTCTCCCGGCCGCGGCTCTGGGCCGCGGTCAGTGCGGGGGTTGAATCCCCCGTCACACCCCGGGCAGAGGCAGCACAGGCTTTCTGTGCTGCCCTCCAGCAGGGCTTGTTGATCAGGGTTGAGAAAATGATGTATTTCCCATGCTTGTTGTGTGTGTCGCTTCCATTTTGATGGTGGGTTTTGTGATGGGATGAGCCCACTTGTCCGTCCGCCTGAGACCATCAAACTGAGTTCATGTCGGCACTGAAAAGCCATCAGGTGGGAATGGCTCTTGGGTTGAGTTGTGATGTTAACAATAATATTTGGAAGTTTCAGAGGGGGTAGCTGTGTTAGTCTGTAAGGGTACATCTTAGTCAGTAAGGCTACCCCATATCTATACAACCTGCCCTTTATTTCAAAATATTTTTTGAAATAACAGATGTGCTATTTTGCCATCCTGGTAAACCTCATTGCATGAGAAATAAGGGATGGCTCGAAATAACGTGTTATTTTGAAATTTGGCGCTTTGAAATCTTGGCGCTTTGAAATTTGAAATTTTTGGTGACATGCCAAATTTCAAAATAAACTATTTCGAAATAGTTTCAAAATATGATATGCAATTTGCATAGCGCAAATAGCGTATCTTATTTCAAGTTTAGTGTGCTGTGTAGATGCACCCTAACTGAATAAACTTAAAACAACTATTAGTCCTGTAGCACCTTAGAGACTAACAAAAAAATGTAGATGGTATCATGAGCTTTCATGGGCACAACCCACTTCTTAAGATGAAAAAACTTCTTCATCTGAAGAAGTAGGTCGTGCTCTCGAAAGCTCATAATACCATCTACATGTTTTGTTAGTTTCTAAGGTGCTGCAAGACTATTTGTTGTTTTTTAAGTTTATTTAATAATATTTGGCTTTCAGTAGTGCCCAAATGTGCTAGGCACTTTCCAAACAGGGGAGGACCCAGTTTCTGCCCTGAAGCGCATGCAGTCTAAAAATATGCCCTACATATTAAAGGCAGGCTCTGTATTTTGTTACTGATCTCTCTTCTCTCCCCCCCACGCCCCCAGCCAGCCAAACCCTCTGCCACTGTGATCCCCAAAGGAGCAATTGGTATGTTTTATTTGGTTTCAATGGATAACAGCAGGAGAGTGATCTAGCAGTTAAAACAGAAGACTTTGGCTTTGAATCTAGCTCACAGCCAGTCCATGTTTGATATTGAGCAAAATGCTCCCTTGTTCTTCAGTTAATTAGATTGTAGAGCAAACTTCTGCTGAACACTGGAATGGAGCAAGCTTTGCCGTGTACATCAGAGTAACCATCATGCATGTTTACAGAGTGGTTCCAGAACTGGAGTTCGCATAGAGCCATTGATTTCTTTTGTTGCTCCTATTCTGCTGCAGAGTTGCATGGAGCTTTACAGGAAAATAACATGAAACTACAGTCCCTGATTTCAGATTATGGTCTTCTAGATTATCAAAACAAGAAAGCGGCAGAATTCTGACAAATTCCCAAACTGGTCCTTTTAGAATCTGTTGCACGTTTCTTTCTGTTCATCTGTGTGTGGAAAAAGGTCGAGAGCGAGAAGGCAGCAGATTGTTCAAAGGCTATGCATGAATTTTTAAAACTGAAATGGGAGCCAGATACATTTTTTCCCCCTGACTGGGGTTTTGTGATGAGTAGACAATAGGGTAACTTGATGTGAGTAAAATCCATTAATGTTCCTGGCGAGGTTGCTTGTGGTGATTAATGTGTTCTAATGGTCTCTGATTCTGTGATTCAAAGAATAGTTAGCAGCAGGAACACATTATTCAGTTGCTTCTGCGCCAGCCTTAACTGTAGTGCAGTTTACTACCCATCAACTGAGACACGGCTTAATGGTTAAAGCAGGGGATTGCAAACTAGGGATGTTAAATTGCTGTTATCTGACTAATCGTGTAGTTGATACAGTTTGTATTGACTACACAATTAGTCGATAAGGACCGCTCTGCAGAGCCGCAGTGGGGGTAGCTCCGGGAGCCGATTTGAGCTGGGACTGAGCAGTCCTGACTCGTGCTCACTCCGGGAGCCACCTGTGCTGCCTCTCTGCCTTTTAAACGTAGTAAGAGCCAGCCCTGTCTGCCACGAACAGAGGCTGCTTCAGCACCAGCCCCTATTCGCGGCCGCCAGAGCTGGCCGTGGTCAGAGGGTGCTGCTGGAGCAGCCCCTGCACGTGGCTGGCCTGGATTGCCACGAACAGGGGCTGCTTGGCGGCAGCAGCCCCTCTTTGTCCGCGGGGGTCCCAGTGGGGAGCTGGCCCCCCACAGAGGCTGCCGCTGGTGTGGCTTCTGCTCACAGCAAGCCTCGGCCCAGCATGGACAGAGGCTGCTTCACAGCAACCTCGCCTATCCACCCCCTACTGCCTCTGATAGAGGTGTGGGTGGGTGGGTGGAGGCGGCACCGTGGAGCCGGTCCTGGGGGGGAACTGGCTTTTAAGTTGGCTCCTCCCCCCCCATATGGGCTCCTGTCCCCCTTCCCTTTGCTGCCTCTCATGGGGGGGAAGCGAGTAATCGACACTCCAGTCGACTACCCGATAAGCTTATCCTTATCAGGTAGTCAGCTACTCGCTAACATCCCTATTGCAAACCCAAGTGCACAGAGCAGAAACCGGGGAGTTGAGGCGAGATTATTCTGGGGGCAAAGCACTAGATGGGATGTTGGAAATCAAGGTACAATTCCCAGCCTGCCACAGGCAAACTGTGTAACTTCGGGCAAGTCACTTAATCTCTCTCTGCCTTAGTTCTCCATCTGTAAAATGGGTATAATTTTGCCTTATGCCACAGGAATGTTAGGAGATAAATCCACTCATGTTTTTGAGGCGTATGAACACTATGGATGGGGGGGGACCATCTGAAGCCTGGGAGAAAGAAAAGTTTGTAAAAGTAGTTTTGCTCCCTAGATCCTGCTGTTATTCTAATTTGCTGCCTCTGGGCTGCTGTCACAACCCCATAGGGCTAAAAATGCATTTGAGGATCAGCATAGTGAAGAGTTGTCTTTAGGGATGTTAAGTATCAATTAATTAACTAATCAAGTAGTTGATGGAATTTCCCGCACTCCTGCTTAGGGATGTAAGCCACTAGTCGACTGTTGAGTCGTTTAGTTGCTTCCCCCCACTTGCTGCCTCTATCAGAAGCATCAAAGGGGGGGGAAGAGCAGGAGCCAGTGCTGGGGGGAGCTGCCTTAAAAGCTGGTTTCCCCCCCAGCACCATCTCCATGGGGGGGGGGGAGGAGAAGAGAGGCAGAGGTGTAGTGGGGGACCAGGTGCGAGCTGATTCCTGGCTCGTGCTTTGTCCCACTCACTGTGCTTGTGCTTTTTAAATGTATTAAGAGCCGCCTGATGGGTTCTTGCTACATTTGAAGTGCAGAGCCGCAGTGGTCCCGGGGGCGAACAGTCCTGGCTTGCGCCTCCTCTTTCCCCCACCCCCACACTGTATAGGTGGTGCTGGGGGGAACTGGCTTTTAAGTGGGGGAAGCAACTAGTCAAGTAGTCACTCAACTAGTTGCTTACGTCCCTACTTGCCTTGGCCGTATCCCACTTTTCGGAGTCTGCAGCTGGGGATGAGGTTGGTGTGACCAAGGACACCCCAGCACTGTGGGGTTTAAAGTCCACTATTGAGTCTATGCCACTTAAGGGTCACCTTGAGGTCACTTCTAAAAACAAGAATGGTGCCACTTTAGCTTCAATCAGATTATAAACCAGTTCATGTAAACTGATGCAAAATCCTGTGTAGATCTTATTTCAGTTTGAGTGACTTATTTGGGCTTAGTTTAAACAAGACACGTTTATGGCCAAGTTTATATTGATTTGAAGAAACCACACAACCTTTTGCACTAGTTTTACTAAATCAGTGTAGAATCACACCTTCATTTAAACCTGCTGCAGTGTTGGGCATGGACCATGGTTTGTTCTGGCTCTAGGGGGCAGGTTTTGCCAACAAAACACAATTTGTTCATCAGAGAATCCGTAGGGACATGGGGCAGTTCATTCCTGCCACCCAAGCTTGCACCCTGTAATTAACGAGTGATCTGTATCTTCTGTGCCAGTAAGATGCGTACTGTCACATCAACAGCTTCCATGAATCATTAAAAGTTTGTTACAACCTGTTGCTGGTCTTAGATAACGCACTGTCACAAGTGTGAGATGTTTTGTGGCTGTGGTGTCCAACACGCTAGCCACATGTGGCTATTGGCTGGTTTAGTGTGGCTAGTTCACTTCAGAAGTGGTTGGGCACCACGGTTTTATGTTGTTGCACAGCTGTTTAGTGTGATTGAACCTGACCAAAGAGTTCTCACTGAGCTTGGACCCTCCGAGTGACAGGAAAGCTGCTTTGTTTTCTCTGCTAATGAGTGTTTCCAGGATAAGCTAAGGGCCCGATCCCAAGAGATCTCAGCTCCCATTTACTTCAAGTGTGGGTGCTGGGGACTTTTCAGGATCAAGTCCTAAGTAAGAAAGTGCATTTTTTTTTTCAAGTCCCAAATCTGTTCCCATTGGAGTCAAATGCAAAATGTGCCTGTAGTTCAGTTGGAGCAGGACTGGGCTCTGAAGAGAGAACCTGATCTGAGCCGCAGAGGAATCTTCAGCTTGGGAAACTCCCTTTTGAGGTCTGTGTCAATGCTGTGGCTGCTGCCCTAGAGACTTTGGTTACTGGGATACGGGTGCAGAATTCTGCCTCGGGCAAGCTGATTCGGTACCTGGAGGGGCAAGTTTCCAGGTGGAGAACGATCCTGCAGATCGATCTGGTGATAGTTAGGTACAAGGTTTGTTCCTCCCTCTCGCTGGAGGACGTGACCAGGGAAGAGTCAGTGGGTAAAGAGACAGAGGGACCCCTGAAGAAGTCCCTATTGTGGGAAACCAGGTAGTTCTGCTCAGGCCCTGAGGGTAGGGTATGTGTTCTGACAGTCCATGGCAGGGTCATTAACAGCTAAGAGGTGGGGGATGGGTGAGATGAAGCCTTAAGAATGTTTTCCTGGGCAGAGTCATCTTATCTCTAGAAGGGCACAGCATGTGGCAGGGAAAGGAGCGTGCTGGCATAGGAGCTGAACAAGAGCTACTGTCCTGCCAGGAGTAATGGCTTTAAAAGAGGAAGAAGTCTGTCACGGCTGAGAAACAGGGCCATCTTGTTATCTACCAACGGAAATGCCAAGACCCCTGAACAGACTTGACTAGAGGAGAGGTTTCCAGGCACAGTCCTCCTGCCTCCCAATGGGCAGATTCCTCTCCTTAATGCCTAATGAAAAAAATGAACGAAGCTCTGGTCTGGGACTGAAGAATGGTGTTGTGGTTAAGGCATGGGACTGGGAGACCGGGATTCTGTTCCTGGTCTAGCAACAGACTTCCCATACAACCTTCCACATTCCAGGCGTGCCTCAGTTTCCCCACACGGATGTTACGTACAACTTTCTGTGGATCATTCCAGAACATTTCAAAAGTGCAAAATCTTATTTATCTCCTGCTTTTTGGCCTTGTTCTCTGATTATGTCCAGTTATCACCTTTTCCATCTCCTTATGCTAGTACCCTGCCTTTATCTCCATGATGATCCTGGCTAAGATCTAGTTTGGGGGTTCCTGAGGTCTCTTCCAGCCTTATGATTCTAGTTTAAGGTCTGATCTGCTTTGCACTGGGGAAGGCTGCTCCCACATGTGCAATGGGGTTGGATAAACCAGTCTAGTCAGTGCTATAGTGACCAGAGTGGCCTTCAACAAATGGCTTTACCTCTCTGCCACTGTTTTCCCTCCTACAAAAAGGCAGAGTACCCTCCTCTGTACTTCACCGGGGTGTTGAATGTCTGTGCCATGTACCCCGTGTCATGTAATGTGATGGTAAATGTCACTTGCCAATCTATGGGCAAATATTTCAGAATGAATTCAAGTTCCTTTGTGGAGGGACCACAGTGCTGCTTCTACGTTTGGGCTTTGCCCAGCATGTTATGGGTATGGCAGCAAACAAATAATAACCGCACTAATAGCAATAATGAAAGGGGAGAAAAAGTTGATAAACATTTTTCCTGGCTTCTAGCCCCATTTATCTGGCACATAAAAGGAACTTTATGGAAAAGATACAGCACCATTGTATCTTGTTTTAAACTATAAACACAGCATCCATGTTCATGGGTTATTAGAGTCATTTCATCCAAGAGGCCAGAAGGGCATTGGTTAGACTAGCACATAATCATGCAGCTCTTTAAAGAGCATATAATGTACCTGGTAGAATGAAATAGCTCAGTGGGAAAATAGTTTGTTTTTCTTAATGTAATTTTAGTCAATTTTAAAGGTCTGGAGGAAATCATCAAAAGTTAGGAATGCATGGTGACCACGGATGCCTAATGTTGCGTTCCTTCAAAGTAGGATGAATTTGAGACAGAGGGCTAATGTTTGATTCCAGTTTTCCATGCAGAATCGGCAGAGTTCAAAGCACAAAGCCTGAATTTTTACTTACAGCTGATGAAAGTCTGGAAAGACAAACCCTGAACTCTATTAAAACACAAGAAAGAGGTGGTGACAATCTTCAAAGAATCTGCTAATCAACAGTTTCCAAATAAATAACAGCTGTACCCTTAATGTATTGCTTTGTATTCATTTGATATTTTTGAAGAGGTATAGTCTCATCTTCTCTGGCTTGAATCTGTTTGAAAAAAGAAGAATTACGTACATGCAAATTCTTGTAATACCTTCAGTTAATGAAGGAGCCGGGGAGAATCTGTTAAAATGGAGAAGTATATGCCCCAAATAGTCCTGTATTGATTTTTCCTGTATGGACTGTATTAAGATGAACTTCAGTTTAGGGATGTTAAATTGCGGATAATCAGCTAATCGAGTAGTCGATGGAATTTCCATCGACTACTTGATTAGTCGATAAAAGGGGGAGGGGGTGCTTACTACCACCGCTGCGGCTCTGCAGTGTAAATGTAGTAGGAGCTGGGCAGCAGCAGCCTGGCTCCTAATAAATTTAAACTGCGTAGTCACAGTAGGGTTAGCCTCCTGGGGCGGCGTGAGCTGGGACTAAGCAGTCCTGGCCTGCACCGCCCCCTGGGAGCTAACTCTTCTGTGGCTCTCCCTCTCCTCGCCCCCACTGAGGAAACAGTGCGAGGGGAACTGGCTTTTAAACTGACTTCCCCCAGCTCCTGCTCCCCCCCGGCCCCCTGCTGCCTCTGATGTAGAGGCAGCTGGGACGGGGGGGAATGCCTTTTACATCCTTAATTCAGTTAAAACTAACCGTATGCTGGCATTGTCCCAACACTGCAGACTACAGCGATGTTTTGGGCTGGTTCAGATACCACTTTCCAAGAAATAGGATTAGGGTTTGCCTTGACAGGTTTTCAGTAGTAATAATATTCTGCAGCTCTACAGCTGAGGATCTGAAAGCACCCTAGGAACATTGGTGTTTGGCCTTGCCATGTCCCCAGAAGACAGGACGAGGCTGTTGGCCCCGTTTTATGGAAAGAAAGTGAAAGTCCAGAGGAGATTTAGTGTTGCTCGTTTTCTTTTGGCTGTTCGGTGGGTTATATTGTTTCCTTGCAAGTGTTCATTATGGAGTTAGAGGCAGTGATTTTAATCTCTCATTTTATGTGTACTCTGGAGAATGGCATCAGGGATTTGTGCCCTGCCTTTCTCACGCTTTCCACCTCTTTACTACTCCACTTTAATGTTATCTCCTCCCTGTCTCTTGCTCGCTGAGGTTGGCTAACATTGAAACGGAATCTCTCCTATTCGTGAAATAGTATGTGCCCCGTGAATTGTAACCCCCCCCCCACAAAAAACCAAACCTTCCCCTTGAATAGCATTATCATTGACTCAAACTGACAGAGGAAAAACTTGTAATTAGAGCTCTTGCTCTGTGTATAACTTTGAACATGATACGTTCGTCAGGTGCTGTCACATCCGTTAACATTTCTTTATTGAAGTGAAGGTACGTTGAATGTCATAGTTATCCCTGTTACATCTAGCAGGGCTTGAAGTTGGCAAATATAAGCTTTGATCTTACAGGCTCATCTATGTGGTATGTCTCTGATCCCCACATGGAGTTTCATCGATGTCAATAGGGATTGGCTCAGGCCTGCTTTCGTGGGTTGCAGGTTTGGGTCTCGAGGGAACAATAAACAACAACAACAACAAAAGAAGAGTCTGTTTGATTCCACTGTATCTAGACCAGGATTTCAAAACAGGAGATTTGGTGTTTCTCAGTCCATAAGCCAGTTCTTTATTGGGGATGACACTGTAAAACTCTTGACCTTTTCTGTTTCCTAATACTAGGCAGAAAACACAACCATATTATGAAAAAAGTATGGGGAAAATTTCTGTTTATGAGGACTGGTCCTTTTTAGTAGGAATCCCCCAAAGAAGCATCCAGGAATCCAGTGGAGTGTTTTGTTTCTGTTTCAAGTGTTCATGGTGTTTCCCCAATTTTTGTGCTATAACACAGTTCCAATGTGTCTGTGATACAGCAGGAGTTTTGTTATATCTCCAACTTTTGTTCACATCTGCTACACCTCTATTTTAGAATCCAATAAAAATAATGAATCAAGAACTAATGTCTTCTAAACACTGTGTTTATTGCTTTTGTTTGTATTACTTCACCAGGGGCAGGGATAGCTCAGTGGTTTGAGCATTGGCCTGCTAAACCCAGGGTTGTGAGTTCAATTGTTGAAGGGACCATTTAGGGGATCTCTCAAGGTCCCTTCCAGTCTATGAGATAGGTATATCTCCATATATTATATTATGAGAATTCTCCCGTTCTTCTAATGTTGCAGGGGTTCCCCCAAAATACCTTTTCCTTCTGTTTTGCTCAGTGTTGAGGAATTAGAGTATTTAATAGAGCTGTTTGGTTGGCCCTCTAAACCTCTGCTTAGAATTAGATACAAGGACCAAGTTTTCTGTAGTTTATCCCTAAAATTTTCCAATTGTTTCTCCTCTTTTTGATGCAGCCACCCAGGCAATCAGGAAAATGCTGCCCTCCCATCCAGTGCAGGATAGGGAACGCTGTTTGCTTCCTTTCAGGCTTTTATTTCCTGTGGTGCTTTTTTATATGAACATGGCATACTTGCAAGTGGCCTGTTGGACAGCTCTGCAGCCCTGAGTTCTTTCTTTATCCACAGAGATGCATCATGGGTAGAGCCAGAGTTAGCATTTTCCTCCTCAATGCACAAAACTGCCTCAAGCCGGACCTGGAGGAACCATCTCCAGGGTGAGGGGGTTGATCAGTCCTTGGCCTGCTGGTTAATAAATATGGTGCCATTTGTGATGGCATCAGTGACGTGGGCAGTTGTTGCCAATAGAGTTGGTTTGAGACCTTCAAAGCTCAGACCACCACTGATCATTCATCCCGGAGCAATGACGGTCATCTGCTACTGACGTGGAATAATGCGAACCAGGGATGTTGTATGTATTCAGGTGTAACAAATGCACCCGGAGAGTTAAAAGGGCTAACATGAGCCTGTCACTGTGCGCCATTTGACAGTGTTAAACAACAGTTCAGGGTTTAGCCTGCAGGGACCTTAGCCTGCAAACACACCATTAAACATTCTTTTAACCTTTTATTAAAGAAACGGAAGGAAAAACAGTTAAAGAATTGAAGTGTAAGGTATTCAGTAAGGCTTTCATTTTAAACCCTGCTGCCCCCTTGAGCTGGAGAAAGTCTTTAGAAGAGAGAGAACCCCATGTTTAACGGTCTTTTAGATAGTATTAAAATGAGTGAAAATGGTCCCTTTTGGGGAAAGAGAGCTTAGTAGCAGCAGGCAGTTGTCATTTATTGCTGTTTGTGATGGTCTAATCCTGCTTTCTAGAACACAGTTTCCCAAGATATGTTTGGATAGTTGAAGTCCCTCATCACCACCAAATCCTGTGCTTTCAGTAATTTTGTTAGCTTAAAAAAAGCCTCATCTGCCTGGGTAGGTGGTCTGTAGTAGACCCCTAGCATGACATCACCCCTTTTAACCTAACCCAGAGACTCCCAACAAGCCTGTCTCCTACGTCCATCTCCACCTCAGTCCAAGCGTATACATTTTTAATATATAAGGCAATACCGCCTCCTTTTTCCCCCACCTATCCTTCCTGAGCAAGCTATCCCCTTCTATACCAATATTCCAATAGTGTGTATTATCCCACCAAGTCTCTGTGATACCAACTGTGTCATAGTTGTGTTTATTTATTAGCACAGCAATCACGCTGCGGAAATGCACAGCAATCACACCGTGGAAACTGGCAACACTAGGTTGCTTCTTGTCAACAGGAAAACATTTTAGAGTTGGAAAAGCCACCATGGGGGTCATGGTCATGGTCATGGTAGTGTGCAGGGCCAATTGTCATCTCCTGTTATTCCTGTGACTCCCAGCTAGGGATGTTAACTAACAAGTAATTTACTAGTCAAGTAGTCAATGGAATTTCCGTCGACTACACGACTAGTTAATAGGCACTTCCGCATTCCTCCTTTGAAATGTACAAAAGCCCCCGCTGGGCTCTTGTACATTTCAAAGGAGGAATGCGGAACAACGTGTGCAGCCCGGGGCCAGCGGGAAGTCCCGCTGGCTCCGGGCTCAATGAGAGCGCATATGCTTTGAAATGCACAAGTGCCCCCGGGGGCTCTTGTGCATTTCAGAGTGGAAGCACCCACGTGGAGCCCAGAGTCAGCGGAACTTCTTGCTGGCCTTGGGCTGCACACAGAGTTCCTCATTCCTCCTTTGAAATGTACAAGAGTCCCCAGTGGGGCTCCATGCTGCGATGCCGCTTTGAAATACCACGCAGAGCCTGGGTCAGCTGGGGACTCCCTGGGCTCTGTGCGCTTTGAAATGCCTGCACTGGAGTCCGAGATCAGCTGGGGAGTCCCCAGCTGATCCTGGGCTCTGCTCGGCATTCCAAAGTGGCAATGCTGCATGGAGCCTGGGATCAGCTGGGGACTCCCCAGCTGACTCCGGGTTCCACAGAAATGCCATAGGGAGCCCCAGGTCAGCTAGGGGCTGACCCTGGGCTCCACATGGTGCTGCCCCTTTGAAACGCTGTGGTGGTGTTTCAAAGGAGCAGTGCCGCATGGAGCCTGGGTACGGGCTCTGTGTGGCCCTGCCGCTTTGAAGTACCCTCTCTTTCCCCCTCCGCCTTTGCTGCCTCTATCTGATAGAGGCAGTGAGGGGTGGAGGGAAGGGATCAATTAGTTGACTAGTCCTTAACATCCCTACTCCCAGCCATGTGCAGGGCATAGTGGATGGATTTGCACAAGTAGGGTTACTGTAAGTGTGTCCCTATTTTGGCACCAGCCCACCTTGCTACAGAAACAGCAAAGTGTTTGTGCAAGCATTGGTGACTCCCTGGAGATGCTTCACCAATTTTGGAGTGGGGGCGAGCAAGGAAGGTGCATGACAATTGCATCCTTAGGAATACGGGAATGTTCAGAATGCTGCAAGCAGGGATGTTCTTTCCCCATAGGGTGGATTTCTGTCTGCACACCGTTGGAAAGCCAATAGTGATTCTGGGAGACCGAGCCTCCCCTTTGCTTTCCTGGGTCTTGGAGCCGGCTTCCTGGACAGCACCATAGAAAGTTTCTGCTTTCAGCTTAGGTGCAGAATAACTGTTGAATGTGCTTTTGCAGCTTGACGAGCTTAGATTCCAGTGAGGAAAAATATCCAGTGGCTATACCTACTTGCTGTGCACTGCATAATAACTGTGAGGCAAAGGGGGAGAAATTGTCACCCGGGTAGACCGTGGGAGTGGCGCAGTTTGAAGCGCTAGACACAAGGGCCATTATAAGAGTCCAGGGGCTATGTAGTTTGGCTTTGAAAGGAGCATGTTCCTCCGGCTGACGGTGAGGTTCTGTGCTGTGGTGTTCTCGGGGCCTGGAGTATTGGGTGCTGCTATGAATGTGTATAGTGCTTCTTGTGCATTTATAAATGTTGACTGTGTGTTTTCCTGAAACTGTGAATTATGAGGTGCTTGGCGTGCAGTGACAAGTCGTGTTTGTTTGCTTTGGCTGCTGCTGTGCATTCTGCAGCGTTTGTTGTGAACTAATAAAGAGAACTTGGTTCTCTAAAAATAGACCTGCATTGAATGTTTGGGACGGCGGGGGAGAAGAGTGTAGAAAATCAATGTGCCAGAAACCGAGGGCAATGTTATACACATTATTGACATAACTTAAAAGGGTGAATATTTTCTTTCTAATTGTCAGTTAACATGTATGTGCATTTGAGTGTACCCTTTCCTCCTGGGGAATTGGGCACCACAAAATTAAAAATTCGGTGCCAAAAATGTAGAAGGTCTGCCCACAATATTTTAAAATTCTGAAAAATCCCACATATTTTATTTGTCAAAATCATGCTATGTAATCACACCAGTTTCAATTGCTTTGGTACTTATACCTTCAGGAGTAGAGTTCAATAAATCCCTGTTTCTTTGTCCCCTCAGAGCCCAGCAGGGAGGGCCAGATGCCGCCCCCCCTATCCCTCTGAGCCTGGCCCTGGGAGGCCCCATTGGCCTAGACACCCCATACTTCCTTTCTACCAGAGCCCAACTGTGGAGCTTGCACCAGCTCACACATCTGTACCTTCCTGTCCCCCCAGAGCGAGCTGTGGGGCCACCACCAGCCCAGACACCCACAACTCTGTCCACCAGAGCCCAGCTGCTGTGCACCCTCTCCCCCCCAGCCTAGACACTTGCACCCCTCCGCCCCCCAGAGCCCAGAGATCCAGAGGAAGAAACAGCCTAATGCTGGGTCCAGGGCTTGTGTTGCATTTCCTGAGTATAGTCTTCCTTCAGGGCATGACAAGACCTGCAGCTGCTGGGAAACCTCCAACCCTTGTGTGATGGATCAAGTCCCCTTGGGATTGTCACCCGATGTGCTGATCAACCCTCTGAGCCTGTCTTCCTGCCCTCTGGGGCTCCCTGCCACCCTGTCCTGCTGGGCCAGGGGCTTTGGTCTCCCCCAGCCAAAGCACAGAGTTGGGGTAACCACCCCTCTGCAGAGCAATACACACACTGAACCAGCTCAGCTCTAGGAGGACTCCACTGCAAGGCCTCTGACAATGCCCAGAAACCCAGCCCTGAAAGGAGGACCAAAGCCCTCTTCTCTAAGTTCGCCCTCTTTATCAATGAAAGAGAAGTATGCACAGTAGTTCCCACCGTAAAATTATTTACACTGGTTTTGATAACATACGAAAGTGTTTTTATTAAGTACAAAGAGTAGGATTTAAGTGCTAGCAAGTGACAACAGACAGATCAAAGTACATTACTAAGCCACACTAAACAAAACAGGCCAGCTAATTCTAATACACTAAGAAAACGTGTTACATACAAATCCTTACCCTAACAGTTGTTCTAATGGTCTCTTTCACAAGGTAGGCAGCCTCCTAGCTTGAGCGCAATCCTTCCCCCTACTCAGTCTTAGATGTTTCCAGCAGGCATCGTAGGTGGTGAGTGGGAAGGTCTCTTGGCATCTGGCAACTACCTCTATTATTTGGTTTCCCCCCTTTATATTCCTTTTGCCCAAGGTGGGAATTCTTTGTATTCAGTTCAAATTGTTCTCACCTTGCGTGGAAAAGTACCAGACCCAAAATGGATTTCAGTATCAGGTGACCTGGCCACATGTCTTTGTAGGACCAACCACAGTTTGGGCATACAGGAGAAGTAAAAGAATTCACAGGTTGTGAACTTGATCACCGAGCCAGCAAGTTCCTAAAGTATCACTGATGGCTTTTACTAGAATACATGCACTAATAAATCAGGTACCCACTTAATATTTCTAACTTCTCATACAAGAAAGATACACGCACAAAAATAGGACACGCAGATTCAATGGCTTGCAGGCTTTAAAATGACACATCTTGTGGCCTGTTTTGTATAAAGTGTCTGAGTTACACATTTTCATATTCATAAGCCAATTTTCACAAAGCCTGGGGGGGGAGGGGGAGGGGAAGCTGAGCTCTACTGGAGCCAATGGCCCCTATTGGCAGTCAGCTGATCTGCAGCATCAATTCTGCGGGGGGAGGAGGGGGGAAATGAAATTCTGCACATAAAACAAATTCTGCATTGTGCAGTGATGTAGAATTCCATGTATTCTGCACAGAGAACACAGCCGTGACTGGTATCCAGGTCCTGCCTGGGCCTATACATCCCTACCCTGCTTACTGCAATGGTGCCAGCCAAACTTGCTGCAGAGAAAGCATTCCGCTCTGGAGAAAGAAGTAAGGCGGCCATGTCTAGAAACCTTTGCGAGAGGATTGCAGAGTATCTCCGTGGACGTGCATCAGTAGGCTAACGGGGACATCACTATGCACATAAACAAAGGACTCCACTTATCCCACCCTTCCATCCCTCAAGGGAATACAAAGCAGGTGCCAACTGTGCCTCTGTTTGTTGTACCTTCTGCCTCTTCTCATACAAGTAAACCAATGAAAGGTCGAGACCTTTGTCTTGTTTAACTTGGGGGTAGACTGGGTGCCATCTGTATATTTAGACATTGTAAAGAAAAATGCATACGCATGCCGGGCTCCTCTGGGCTTGCCTGGTGGGGTTGGCTAGACTGTGGTGGAATCTGAAATGTGTCCTGAGCAAGGAGTCCTGACTGGGGTCTGCTGCTGCACTTCCTCCTTCTCCTTCCCGGGATTGTCCCTTGGATAAGAAACCCAGTGACAACTGAACCTGAAGCTATTCTGAACTAGCGGGGGGAGGACAGAATTCCCTTGGCATCTCTAAGAGGTGGGCAGTGTTTTCATGAGGAAGGGAGTCAAGTTCCCAGCTCTGGCTGGCTGCTGGCGAGCTGTCATAAAAATGTGTGCTTACCTTACTGCCTGAGTTGCAAACCCCCAGTATGGTTCTGTCCGATCAGCCCATTGGTCCATCTGCTCCCGTTGCTTGTTACTGTGTCTGTGTCTGCCCAGAGATGGGAAACACAACTCCCAAACTAACCTGGAGTGACAGTGTCCTGCTGGGACAGCTGGGTGTAACATTCCACCCAGTATAACCAGATGGTCTGGGTCCCACGTTGTGCTGGGGTCTCGGCCCCTCATTGTGTTGTGCTGCAGCGGGTGTTGAACTTGACTGGCCTTTCCCCACTAGGTAGCCATTTTGGAGGGGCAGTGCGTGAGAGCCATCACTGAAGTCAGGGCTCTGGCTACTTGTAGAGGGTGCGGCTCAGCCAGTCCCCAGGGATTTAACCACCACGCCATCCAGATGAGCTGTGCGTGTGGTTAGACTAGCAAAGCTACCAGTGAGCAGCATTAGTGCAATAGAGGATTTCCACAAAAAGTCTAGTGCAGCCCCAGCCCAGTGGCCAAGCACTACTCCTCATTACAGAGCTATCGCCTCACAGTGACCAATGCTGATGCTTCAGAAAAAGCGGATTTGTTCCCCTGCCTTTCAGTAGTTCACCTGTCCAGGTGTGGAGTGCAGAATGTTGCAGGGAATGGCTGGGAGTCTCTCTCTCAGGTCCTTATATGCTTTATGGGTGGGAAACCGAGGCCCAGGGAAACTGAATGACTTGACTAAGATCACACAGGAAGTCTGTGGCAGAGCAGGGAACTGAATCCAGGAATTGACTCCCAAGTCCTAGGCTAGTGCCCTAAGCACTGGACCATCCTTCCTGGCTCCTGTAGAGAATTGGCATATACCCCAAAACATATGTCTTACTTTCCTAGGTCGTCATCTTTGGTTTTTGTTCATGCTCATAAAATTATCCAGTCTCTCAAAAGTTTAGCCCCAGTAGTTTTGCTGGCCCTTCAATGGCAGCGAAGTCCATGGGTTTGTTCTCGGCTGCATTTCCTTATGCTTCCCTCAGCTTTCTGCACGTTAATTCCATTGAGTCTCTAGCTCTTGTATCAGGACAGCGGACTGCTCAGTTTTCACTGTGCTCATATAATACATTATGCGGGAGCCAGGTCCCCTTGTGGGCCTGATGGCAGTTCCCAGAATATATTCCATCAGGGGACTTATCTGTTTTAAACTGCCGCCATTTAAACACATTCTCCACTTCGGCTTTCTGAGATTTGCCTCTGCTCCAATAAATAACGTAAATCTCTGGAAGAAGTCTAGCTCGACTGGATTGATAAACGAAAGGAGGAATTTTCTGCATCAGCTTTTGATTTCTTGTGCGATTCATTTAAATGCATTGTTGTAGTCCTCTCTATACGGAGTCACACCATCTGTTCCCGGAGCTCCTGCCACACACAATAATGGGCCTCACCGCTTTGTCTCCTGATAGGTAGGGATGTTAACGATTGGATATTGGTATAGATGTGTAACTGCTGGAAATTTTAGCGGTTACAAGTTCACACGCGGGGAGAGGGGTGCAGGCCGGAGACTTGTGCTTAAAAGCCGACTCCACACAAGCACTGGCTCCCGCCTGATGCCCCCGCCCTGCTGCCTCTGATAAAGAGGCAGCAGGGTGGGGGGCAGGCACGTCTGAGAGCCAATATGTGTGGCAAGCTAGCTTGAAAGCCGCTTTCCATGTGTACCAGCTCCCACCTGACCCACCCCACCCCCACGCTGTTGCCTTTCAGTCAACACAGATGGGGGGGAGGGTTGGCTCCCTCCTGTTTCCCGCCCTCTCCCCCGCCGCTGCTGCCTCTGAGCGAGGTGGTTGGGGGAGTTGGCTCTGGGGGAGCCAACAAGTGAGGGGGAGGCAGACGGCTTGGCTGCACGGAGAGCAAACTTAAAAGCCAGCTCCCTGCGTGTGCTGGCTCCTGCCTGCTCTACCCCTCCGCCCCCACGCTGCTGCCTCCAATACAGAGGCAGCAAGAAGGGGGAGTGTGTGTTGTCAATAGGATTTTAACAGATAATCCCAGGCTTATTGGTTAATTGTGTAGTTGTCTACGTATTGGCATCCCTAGTGATAGGTGGGACAAATTGGAGACTCCTGCAGATGGGATGTGAGGTGGTCCCATGAACTTTGGAGTGGGGGAACAGTCCCTAATTTATAGGCTTCACTTCCCACTTGTATCCAAGCCACGATTAATTTGAGAATGGCAAAGAAAACAGTGAGCCTCAGGGGTGTGTGTTTGGGGGGGGGAGGGTAGGGAAATGAGCTGGTTGTTGGTCTCTCAATGTTGCCCTCCTCCCCAGAGCAGCTGTTGGGGATTGATCCTGTGCTGCTTCTGGGCCACCAAGAAAACTCTTGCTGCAGGAAGCGAAACTGAATAGCGGAATCCCATCAACATTACTTCCTGTTAGCGCCACTGGCGCTCTCTAGTCCAGTGTTTCTTAAACGATGTTCCGCGGAACACTGGTGTTCTGTGAACAACTCGCAGGTGTGCCGCAACCTCTTCTTTGTTGCTTCTTCGTTTTTGTCTTTTTTTTTTTTTTTTTTTGTCTGACAACAAATTTTTTTTTTTTTTTTTTGAAGAAAATTTTCATAAGTGTTCCTCATAAAAAAAATATTATTGTTTGGTGTTCCGTGGTCTCAAAAAGTTTAAGGAATATTGATCTAGTCTGTTGATCTGCCTTAATGGGATGCACCAGATCCTTGTGCAGAAGTGAGAGGAATGGGAAAGATGGAGAAGCAAAAAATAAGGTGAGAACAAGAAGGGAAGCTGAAAGTAGCAGGGATACTTTGGGAACAAATCTGGACCATCCCCTGAAAATAATTCTACCCCATCATCCTTCTCTTCTGACTGAAGGAGCAGCATAGATGGGTCTACAGGGAGTCCTGTTAAACTGCAGCAAGAAATTCTGCAGTGCAGGGTGGACCCTCAGGGGCTTGCTGGAAAAGCTAAAAGGGGGCCAGTGTAGGGGGAGGAGAAGTTTGGGAGAAAGAGGAGAGGCAGCCAAAAGAGGAGAGGCAGCTTGGACAGCTGAAAATGGGAGGGCCTGGGAGATAGAGCAGGAGGGGGAGAACATGGTGGTTTGGCTTGGGGATAGTAACAGTGAAAACCCCATTCTGCCCGGTCATCTGGACGCTGCCAGTCCAAACCGTTTAGCAACCGGGAATGGTGGGTGGGGCAGAGTGGCCCTCCTTCACTTCAGTGGACTGCAGCAGCCCACAGCCCATAGGAGCTCCACCTGCAGCCACATGCCTCTTGCGCTCCGAGGCACCGGAGCCCCGCACTTACTTGCTCCTCCCCTTCCCTCCTGGCACTTTCAGAGCGCCCAAATCACCTGATTCACATTCTGTCCCCCGCTCCTCTCCCACCCTTTGTGGAACTTGGCAAACAGCTGATTCGCGGTGTTCCAGCTCTGGGAGGGAGGAGGAGGAGCGGGTAAGTGCGGGGACTCCGGTGTCCCAGTGTGCAGGTGGCACGTGAGGGATAGAGGCAGCTGGGGGGGGGTCTGAGGGCCACAGGTGGAGCTCCAGTGGGTTGCATGCTGTCTGCAGGTTGCCCACCACTGGTTTGGCTTTTTGTGTGCCTTGCTGAGGATCCTGTAGTACGAGCGCTTTCCTGGTGTAGTGTTTGGTCTCCTAGGGTCAGGATCACAAATTGGTTAGGAAGCCCCCAGTCTTATGAGAGTTTTCAGAGTTTTAGGCAGCCATTCATTCATAGGGCTTGTCTACGGGAACATTTAGTTTGTGGGGAGCTGGGGTATGAACCCCCCCTGCACTCACCTGCAACATGCTAAGGGTTCGCACAGCACCTGTTCATGTACACTAACAGTTTGTTGGTACCTTTTAAACCCCTGTTTCCAAGGTGTCGTCCTCTCAGCGTTCCATACTGGAATTCCTTGCTGTGGATGGAATGACTCGCATCCTCTTCATTTTGGATATGTGCAGAAAAGCAGCTGAAAAGTTTAAACTTCTGCGATTGAATTTTTTTGCACTTACCCAAATCCAGAGCAGATGGCTGGATCCTTGTCAACTTCTTAGCCCAGAAAAACGAATGTCTCGGTGGAGCATTCGAGAGGAAAAACTGCCACAGCTGTAACCCTCTTGCTGCTGGGGAGAATGATCTCTGTGAGGGGACAAATCGTTGGATCCGCAGCTAAAATTGGTGTCACTATATTGGATAGTTGTTGAAGGCAGTTTCTGTACCACACTTGGTCCTTGAGCCGGAATGGAGACTGTCCAGTGCTCATAAAAGGAGACGGGGTGTCAGGATTCCTGACTACTGTTCCTCATTCAGCCACTGATTTGATCTGTGACTTGGTCCAACTAGTTTCTGGCTCATCTATGCTAGAACAATGGTACTGCTTTCACTATAAGGGTATAGGTAAAGCAATATGATCTCACCAGTGTGGATGCAGTTATGCTGATATAAAGGTGCTTTATGCGGATGCAGGTATTCCGATATGGGATATGGGAACAGTATCCTCCTACTAGTCACCTTTATACCACTACAACTGGGCCCACACTGGGTCATTTTTCTAATGTAACTATAAGGGTGAAAAAATGCCACCCTTGGCAGAAAGAGTTACAGCAACACACTGTATGTAGACCCAGCCTCAGTCTCACGTTTTCAAATGGCCTCTAATTTTGGGTGCCTTAAGTTTTTGAGTGCCCAGGGTGCAACTTTGGGGGATGTTCAATGGCTCAGAAAATGAGACCAGAACTGCATGAAATTGGGCAGTTGAAAAGGGAGGCCCCCAAAGTTAGTGAACATCTGAAGACGTGGGCCATAAGCAACTCTGTGCCTCAATTTTCTTCTCTGTAAAATGAGGATAATAGTTTTTCTCAAAGGTGGGAATCTTAATAGTTTGTGGCATGATGATATCATCAGCTAGAGCTCATGTAATATGTTTTGTTTGTAGATCTCAAAGCACTTTCCAAAGAAGGTCATTACTTTGCCTTTCTATACCTATACTGCCATCTATCAAAGACTAGTAATTATTATTTAATATTTGCTAATATCTACTCAGATACTTAGCCATATGAATTCTAGAAGCATAAAATCTTAGCCTTTCCCTAATAATTTTTTGCTTTTATGTATAGTGCTTTGCGCTGGTAGATCTCGTCAACCCAGATGTAAAAAGTTCAGTACCATTATCCCAGTTTTACAGAAAGGGAAACTGAGGCACAGATAATTCCCAGAGTTGTACAGCAGGGGCTGGTGGCAGAGTGAGGAACAGAACCCAGGTCACCTGACTCTGAGTCCTCTACCTTGGGCTGTTCCCCCCCTCTTTCCCCCTTGTCCTCAAAGCAGGGCTCAGAGTCATGATAGATCCTATCATCGGTTTCTGCAACACCTGGCAAACACTTGCAGTCCCGCTGCAGTGATGGTAGCCTGTGTGTCATCTCTATGTGTAGTGCTGCCTCCAGGCATTTCAGTAACACCCAAATAATAAAGGGCAGCCATTTAGTGAAGTTCTTTGAAGTCATTTTTTGATAGCTTATGGAAGCATGAGGCGGGACTTAACGTTTCAGCATTGGGCAGGGGGAATATTCAACTCTGAGAATGGACAGGAGGCCAGGAGCAGACAATGCATTGAGTGTGAGCAATTGGAGAGCCGGGAGAGGGTCCACTGTCAGCAAATAGCTGCTAACAGCCGATACCGTTTTTAAAAAAACAAAAGCCTCAGCAGATGGGAAGTTGGCACGAACTGAGTATTGATACATTTGTGGAATCTCAACAGCCACCACACAAGCTTGTGCCAAGCCAGCAAGATAAATGGATGGGAAGATGTGTCCATGGTGCTCTGCACTGGCTCCTAATTGACTGTTTGCCCTGAATACAAGGTCTTTCAGAGCTCTTGATGGGTTGGATATGGATTGCTTCCCTCTCTCTAATTCTCTCTCTAGAGGATCAATACAGCTAACAGGCCCGAGAGTGGAAGTCAATGACAGTGTGTTTTTGATGGAGGGCTGTGGAACTCCATGCCACTGGAGATCACAAAAAGGTTAAGTCTTGCCACTTTCAGAGCACTGTCTCTCTTTGACCAGGCCTTCTCTCTGGAAAGAAGGCTAGTTCAGTGCTAGGAATGATTCCTTTAGTCTTCAATCCCCAGTGTAACCCTTCAGAAGCACTATGCCTTCTGCACATCAAAATTTGATTTATTAATTCGCATATCATAGAATCAGAGAATGCTAGAACTGGAAGGGACCTCAAGAGGTCATCAAGTCCAGTCCCCTGCCCTCATGGCAGGACCAAACCTAGGTTCCACAGGGAGGGGCACATTAGAAATTCATAGGTAGAAGTAGCACAGGCAGGAAGATTATCTCCTTGCCACTTGTTTCAGTTGCCAACTTTCCAGCATTCTCTTGCCCCATGTGCCAGGCTCCCTGCACACCAGTTTCTCACATCGGACCCTGTTCAGTGTTTGTTATTCATTCCTGGATCAGACAAAACTTGTAGTGATGTCACACGTAAACTGGGGTAACCTACACCAATGCAAGTTGCACTGCTGTAGAGCAAACCACGTCTGTACTCGAAGATTGTACTCCTGTGGCTACAGCAGTGGCTAAAATCCCATGACAGATTAACAGAATTTAGCTTTTATATAGCACTTTTCATCAGTGGATCTCAAAGGCCTTTATTAAGGAAGAAGGTATCATAAGCCCCATTTTACAGATGGGGAAAGAGAGACACAGAGTGATGAAGTAATGGGGTAAGGAAGGCTGGATGGGGCTTATAGTCAAGATCTTACCCATTGCAATCAGTGTCTTTGCAGCCACGGATGGCTTTTCAAATTCTTGATCATCAGATGTTGACCACCCTGCAGGGTGTATGTGCTGACTTTTCTACTAGGGATATAATAGCGTAGTTAATTAACCAATAAGCTTATCGAGTAATGCTATTGACCACATGCATTTCCCCACTCCCCCTCCTTGCCAGTAAATTTTTTAGAAGGCTTTAGAGGGCTGGCTGGGAGCTACCCCTGCTGCGGCTCCTAAAAGACTTGTACTGCAGAGCAGTGGGGTAGCTCCCAGTGCTAATCCTTATCGCTTAATCATGTAGTTGACAAAATTTTTGTCGACTACATGATTAACAAATTATATGTTTCTTAACATCCCTATTTTGTAGCCCTGCAGCCTCTAGCAGCTTTGGGAGCTGGGCAAAAGGTCAGATGTGGTAATCCAATCAGGACCCCATAAGTGGCAAACAATACCACTGGGTGGCGCTCATGATGGATTTTTAAATAGTGCTGTAAATTACTGTGGTGGTTTGGGCCTAAGGCTAATTTTAAATTGGAAATACAGATAAGCGAAAATGCGAGCAGGCTTAGCTGCTCTTCCATTGTCTGATCGGAGGGGCTGGGGGAGAGGTTAATTGTTGGTTTTATATTTAGATTGGATGAGTCCCACTCTTGTTCCTCTCACTTTCCCAAGCATGTTGCAAGGCAATTAAAGTTGGATGAGCTTGGTGCCTTACTCCCTTAGGAACGTGGCCTGCCACTGGAGCTGGAGCCATGCCAAGTGCTTTGCAGATAGTGGCACGTGGCAAGCATCCTGCCCCTCCTTAGCAAGACACGCTGTCATGTAGCGCATGTCCCAGATGTGAGTGTTGTCCAGGGTCTAAATATCCTGCGGGGTTACTTTAAACCAGAATATTCTACCACTCAGGCCTGGCCTCTACCTAAAATTTAGATTGACCTAGCTTTGTCACTCTGGGGTGCAAAAACTTCACACCGCCAGCGACATGTTAAGTTTACCTAGGCCCTGGTAAAGACACAGTTAGGTTCTGTCAACTCAGCTAGTGTGTGTGCGTGCGCGCTATAATGCTGCAGCTGTACTGTCCTAGCATCTGCATGTAGACAAGCCCTTCGTTGGAAGGCAGTTTCTGGATCGCTGGGGTTACATTTAATGTAGAACCTACCCTGTTGTGCTCTGCTGCCGCACTGCCAAGATGAGCACAGAGTAACTCACAGACCACGTCCCTCTGAAGTCAATAGGCAAACTCCCATTTGCTTCAGTGGTACAGAACTCTGGCCCTGGTGCACACGTATGGATGTGAAAATGATCCAGTATGGGGCAAATACCCTGATGGGGAGGAAGGGACCAAATTAGGCAAAGACCCTTTTCTTTCTAAGTCCTGCTCCCAGCATGTAGCAAATGATGCAGAATTAAAAAGCACACCATATAAAATATTTGAGGGTGTCCCTTTAACTTGTGGAAAATACTTAACCATTTGGAGATGTTTCAGATCACTTAGAACAGGGAAGAGCTGGGTAGCTGGAAGTTACAAATGATTACTTACTAAACTAGAAGCCCTGCGCTTTTTCCAGTCCAACTCCCTGAAAATTGTTGTTTTACAGTGTTTCAGTTTAAACCTGATATGCATCCTTCACATATTACTGAAAGGGCTTTACCTCATTATGGGGTGTCTCTACTAGCAAGCATGCTCATTAACAGTCTTTCATCACTGTATCTTTGTTGCTGCTGCTTAGCACACAATAGCGTAAGCTACTGCCAATGAAAATGAAAACACTGCTTGAAGGACGATGACTGAATGATTCAATGTATGGAGGTTTTTATTAGCTTACTCCATAGTATTTATTGCAAAGTTGATCTTTAATGAGAGCCAGAATGTGCAAATTTATATTTCTTGTTGCTCATAATTCTTGGGATGATGATTTGCATAGACCCATATTTGGAATAAAATTAGAAACGGTGAAAGACAGGAGGGAGACATGGAGCCTGGGCAGTTTTTTCTGGACAGAAATTGCAAAACACTGCATTTTAAAAACAAGCACCCCACCCACCTCACCTTGCTCTTTCATTCCCAATGGGGTTAATAACACACGCTGATGTAATGATGACATAACTTTATCATCACAGCACAGCCATCTCTTTTTTGTCATCCTTGCAGTTCCTGTATCTTATGGGAAACGTTTTGCTCTCGTGGTTGAATGTTCATGCTAAATTAGAATATTGTTCAGACTTATTTTGTAAACTGTCACATTTTATAAGCAAATGGACTTGAGCTTCATAAAGCTTGAGCTTTATAATTGGCAAAATGCTTAGGCTGCATAGCACTGCAGGTAATTTGAGGAATAGGGACATCGGCCGGGAGGGATTTGCAAAGAGAAATGTTATGGAAGCTTTATTACAAATGTAGGTATAATTAAGCATTCCAAACAATGGAAACTCAACCATGTGTCCCTTTGTTATCTTTGGAAAGTGCAGAAGTGTTCTGGCTTTTGCAACACTCAATAGATAAACTGAGCCAATCCGTGTTTTGAGGGGGGAATAGACAGCGTGGGTTGCTTACAATGGAGTGGGGGGAATTATTTCAAGGGAGTTAAATTAAGTAAAAACGCTGCCGTCTAGAGTATAAAATGGTCAGCAAGAGTTTAGCAACGATTCTTGCGCCACCTAGCGGTTATTCTTTTAATTACCTGTTCTGTATAGAGGAAAACGGGAAAGTGGTTTTTTTTCTCCCCCGGCCCCCCCCGTTTTATTTTTGCAGTGGGGGTGTGGGGTCACAGAGGGGTACAAAGACAATAACAAAAAACATGCAGAAAGACTTGAGACAAACGGGGAGGAGGAAAAAAGGGAAAAATCAAACATTGGGCAGAACAAACTCGATGGAATTTTTCTATTTTTACAATTGATTAAAAGGTTGCACCAAGTAGTAGGTTCCAAAAATTGCACCACATCACAAAGCCGAAGCCTCAGCGGGCGCGCATGTGTTGTGCCGGTGTTAGCAGTACTGTTCTCACTATACGTTCATTGAACAGTAGCGCAACCCCAAGATAAGGATAGTTAAAAAGAAAGCGTCGTGGGAATGCGGGGAGGCACTCTGGATAGCTAGTACGGTTGTGGGGACCCCTTGTTTTGAGCCTCGGTTTTTCATGCATGCGCTCCCTCAGGGACGCGGTCTATGACGGTCCAGCGTCTCGGTCTGTCTTTTTAGTGTCCGCTTTCGCCGATTTAGTACTTTCTCGCCGACATTCACGACTGTACCCATAATGCACCGCGCCACCTAGCGTGCATATTTGCATATTCAGTTGGCGAACTTTCCCTGCGTTGAATGAGCAGCCTCACCGCAAACTTTGCACCATTCATGCAAAGGAGCAATTGGTCAAGTGCATCCTGTTTTGCATTTTCCTTTGGGCTGATTGATGTTTGAACATAATGGAACTGAGGATAGTAATAATACATAATGATCTAACATTTACACAGTTTTACTAAATTCTTAGGAAAGTTTGCCTGCCTTTTACCAGGATCATGTTCATTAAAAAAGACACATATTTCAAACCAACCAAACCACCAGTCTCATGATACTTTATTTGTCTTGAGTGATGTGGCTGGAATTTTGCAAGGCTAATTTAATATATATAAATCAGTTAACAAAGTATTTATTGATAATACAAGGCAGTTTATTACATGCAACTTATTTATTATGCTTAACGAAGTATTAATACACAGAACTTAGCATATTATTAATTAGCACTTCTGTAACATTACTAATGAGGTAACTTTGTATATATTTTTAATTAGCATTTATGTAGCATTTTGCAAAATATGTAGTGCTTTCTAATAATACTACTACCCAATTCTTATATAGTGCCTTTTCATGAGTAGTATTTCTCAAAGCATTTAAAAATATTTAATGTATTTTAAACTATCATTACTTATTAAAGGGATTAAAGGAATACTATAAACTTTAAAGAAAAAAATCATGATTGTATTCCTAGTAACACTTTTGACAAACACTTTCACTTTTAAGAAAAAAAGTCTGTTTACTTATCCTCATTTATTGTTGCTAGTGTTTTTTTTTTAACTTGGATAATAAACTCAATAAAGCCAGTTTTATTATTCATTATGTAAATAATAATTTATAAGTATATACAATAATTATCAATAAACGGAAACATAACAGATATAATAAATGGCAAATGTGTATATAATACATAATTTAAGAACATGTCTGTGAAAGTGATTATAAGGATTGTCCGGGTTTCAATTTGTTTAAAAATCCCTTTACCTACCTTGCTTAAAGGGGCTATGCCATGCAGGTCCAAATGTCAAATACATTGCAGTGAGAACTGCTTATGCAATGCATGAAAGGGTTGTTCCACTTTTATGAGCAGGATTGCTGCTGTATTGGGAAGCCCCATTCAATTTTGCACACCTTGGTGTTGTGCCTGGCTGCATTATAACACACTGTCTTTGTTGTTGTGTGTCTGCAGGTGGTTCTGCTGGGGATGGACATACTGTCTGCACTAGTGTCACGGCTACAGGATCGCTTTAAAGCTCAGATAGGCACAGGTAAAGTATAAGGGATTGTTAGCCCTTCTGAAATATACATGTCCAAATTTTGCCCTCACTTACATCCACCCATGCAACCTCATTGATTGTAAGAAGGTTACCAGGCTGTAATGGGGGGAGCAGAAATAGTAGTTCATTGTCACTAATCTGAATGATTTTCTTAATATTGCATATGCTACAGAGGCTGTATCATAAGGATTAGTACTTCACAGCTTCTGCCACTCATAGCATGAGTAAAAGTGACAGGCTCGGGCCCTAAATTACTAGCTTCTAAGCTGAGTTTCATTATTGCTTTGTAAGCCATGCAGAGCCTCCAACCCAAAACCTCCTGATATGAGCACAGCCTAAATTCCATGGTGGATTTCACAGGTTCCACACAGATCTGTGGTTTTTAGAATTTGCACAGTGGTCTGCAAAGCGTGGGAACTGTTAGTGCAGTCTCCGTGCCCCATGGCTTTTGAGAATATTTTGTCTGTGATTTATTTGGGAGAGTTCTCCCCTCCTCCCCATCCCCTGCTGTTCCCATGAATAGTCTCATGTTCTCCATTCTCATTCTGGTGCCCACTCTGTCGCTGCAGTACTGCCCGTTTTAGTTAACATACTGTGCTACAAGGATGGTCCCTTGTGCTGCTTCCTTCTTTCTTAGAGATCACAGACTGCCACTCTCATAACGATTGCATCTTAATGAATGCAAAACTGCCAGGATCTCAGTCCTGAGAGGTTCTGAGTGCTGACCATTCCCATGGACATCAATAGAATTCTGGGTTCTCAGCATCTCCTAGGGCTAGGTCGCAATCAGGTATGTGAGTGCACACTTTTACACTGTGGATTAGTGATGTCCCAGAATTCTCTCTGCTTTGCTGAAGTGGGTGTGTGATTTTTAACTGTGATACTCTGTAGCTTTTTTTCTGATAGACTTTAGTGTTTTGTTTCCAGTGTTGCCAAGCTTACTTGACAGGCTGGGAGATGCTAAAGATTCGGTGCTGGAGCAGGATCAGGCTCTGCTTCTAAAAATTATGGAACAAGCTACTAATCCTCAGGTATGGCAATGAGTCATTTGGAATACACTGCATTTTCCCACAAAGAACTTATGTCAGAATCTGTATTTGACCTACCATAAACCTTCCCCAATGGGTGCATGCTAAATAGCCCCTTGTCTCCACAGGACAATCTCCGAGGGTGATTATGGAGAAAGGACCATGTTCACACCAGATGCAGTTAGATCTGGGAGGGATGGTTTATTAAGGTTCTAAACTGTAGCTTCCAATCCCAGTGAAGTGAAATGGACTCATTCCTCTTCTGAGCTAAATCCACCGAAAGCCTCGTTTACTGGGTGGGGGTCTTTCAGAGTACTGCTGTATAATCCAGGATCTTCCTATTCTGCAAAGGTGTTAATGATCCTCTGATACTTTCTGTAAAAGGAAAGCTTTGTCCCTGGTCCATATTTTCTCTCTTTGCTTACAGTTATTACAGAAACTCTATCCCATTTCAGTGGTGATGCGCATGTAGAGTTTGGAAAGATTCTTTGGAAATGAAAGGTGCTATGTAAACATGCTCTCCAGCTCTACCTGCTTGTCCAACAGAGCACTGGTTTCTAAGCCTTGCGTTCCCCTCCCATCTCTTCTCATTTCTGATTTGTCCCAAGATTTTAGGGCAGAAAGAAAGGCAGGGAAAGACACAGCATCCCGCACTGTTTAAATGCCAAATAGCTGATGCTTGTGTTTCCTTACCCCAGAGCTCTAATTGAAGATGATGCACAGCTGGGAGTGTTTGAGCATTAGCCAACCTCCACTAGAGGAGGGCAGACACAGGTGTCATAGATGCTATGCCTTGGGGGTTGGTGGGAATGTGCTGATTAACCAGTGTTATTTTAACTAGCTGACAGGCTCAACAAAGAACAAAAGATTAGTTACCTTATGAGATTAATACAGTCTTCCTATGAGCCCTCTCCTCCCGCGCCCCCTCCTCCCCCGGGAATCCTCCTAGTCTCTTGTGTGTGAGCACAGAGTTTATATTTAAACCCAAGGCATGATCTCTTGTGACAGGGCTGGGAAAGAAAACCTCACCCACTCTGTTTTCCTTTTTCCCTTTCCACCCTCTTCTCTGTCTTCTGCAGTACGTGTGGGATAGGCTGTTGGGAGGATTCAAACACAAGAATTTCCGGACAAGAGAAGGGATTTGCCTCTGCCTTATTGCAACCCTCAATGCGTAAGTCAGGACCGGTCATAGACTCGGCTTGCTTGGCTCAGAGTGTTTTACATTTAAACAAACAAACAAAAATTCATACTGATGCACTTTCTCCACTTTCTTTTCTCCTAGATCCGGAGCTCAGAGTTTAACACTGAGTAAGATTGTGCCACATATATGTAACTTACTTGGAGATCCAAATAGCCAGGCAAGTCTTTGTTGAAACTGTGTTAAATCCCATGTTTGCTGGCAGGAACAGGGGTATGATTGCCACTCACAATAAGCTGGGCTCTAAAACGGGTCTCAGATGGCCCACGGACCAGGAGTCTGTGGCCCAAGCACTCCCCCAATCTGGCCTGTGAAGTATTTTGGAAAAGTTATTTAATTGGGCCTGTATGGCTGCAGGCCCTGAGGTGGCAGGTAGAACTGGGGGACATGTGGGAGGGAGGAAAGGGAGTGGGAACATGCAGGGCAGCAGGCAGGGCCAGGAGACATGTGAGGTGTGTGTGTGTGGGGGGGACGGGTGAATACACAGCGGTGCATGCCCTTGAACCCTGCCTGAAGGGGGTACACACTGGCCTGCTATGGGAATTTGAGGACTGGCACTGGCCCTAACATGAATTGAGTTTGAGATCCCTATGCTAAACTTTGAGTGGTACATTGAGTGTATGTGATTAGTACCACCTATTGGTGAAGTTTGCAGCTTCACCTTATGAAAACCCTGCTTTAGTTTTGCTCAATGTGATTTTAGGGCATGCCCGGTTCTGTTCTCAGTGGCTCTTTGGTAAATCACTGGAGTTACTCTGGATTTCTACTGGTGTCATGGAAATAATTAATCAGAGAGTCACTTCCTAAAAGACTAAAATCACGGCGGTTGTTAACTCCTTGTGCCGCAGTGTGCGTTGCTCTGGCCATCTGAGTGAATTCCAGAGACAACATGAAAGAGATGCAGGAGTCCAGTCTGTCTCTGCTTAGTGGTCGTTGTGCTTGAAGAGCTGCTTTGGGGCGGGGATGTGGCAGAACTGACCTGGTGTCCGAATCAGGGAGCTGGCAGTGATGTGCGGCTAGAGGGTTTTTATAAGGAGGTTCCTCAGAAATATCCCACCAAAATCTGAGACACATTTCCTACCCCCTGCGTGGAAATAGTGCTGTTCTCTCTGACAAATCCCTTCTCCCCAGAGAATCCAACAGGGCCAGACTTGTATCTTCTCCCAGCTCCATGAGAAGGATTTCTGTTGCTGGAGTGCCTCTCCTCTTGAGGTAGAGGGGGGCCCAGTTTCTCTAAGTGCTCTGCTAAGGCCATAAAGAGGCAAAACCTGGCCGGAAGAGCTTGCAGTCCAATTGGAAACCAGACACAAGTGGAAGCAGGAAGCAGGAGGGGTGAAGGTGGAGAAGGGAAAGGGCAGTGAGAGAGAGCTGTTAGATAGGGCAGCTCTTGGCAACTTCCTGGTTCCCGGTCATGGGAAATTGCCCTCCCTTGCTCTCAGCACAGCAAGAGTTTTGCTCCCCCTTGCTTCATGGATGAGTCTCAGGTGTTCCCCCTACTTGGTGACATGTACACTGGGATCCCTGGTTGTGGTGTGGTGTTGGGCTGGGTGGTCGGCTGGAGAATAGGTGCCCTGTGGTTCTTAATTTGGACAGCCCTCCCCCAACTGGTAGGGGTCTCACCAGCTGTTGAGAGGAGTTGGTGATGGAGAGTGTTCCCCTCACTGCTGTAAGGGGCTAAGAGGAAGAGATGGTTACCCTGAGAGGTGCTAAAGGGAGAGGGAATGGGAATCCAACCTCCCTTCCAGTTAGGGGCATAAAAAAATCTATAAATACAGTAACTGTTAAAAAATCCTATTGGTTCCATGGTTAACCTTTTTACTTGGGGAGGTATGGGTAGGAACTAGGGAGGTGAAGGATGGTGAAGGGGTGCCCCCGCAGCCACCCCCGGGATGTCCCTTGCTGGCCCCACTCCCAGGCACCAGCTGCCCAGCGCTGTGGGCTCTGCAGCCAGCAAGCTCCCAGGGAGCTGACTGCCACCTCATGCTGTGGGCTCTGTCAGCCCCCACTTCCGGGGTGCCCCGGGAATGAGCTTGGCAGAGCCCACAGAGCGGGGCAGCAGCCGGTTCCCTAGGAGTGGACAGAGTTTAACTGGTCACTGGTAAGCATGAGCGTATCCAGTTAAATTCTTACATCCCTACTTCCAGTGCTGGCTGTGCAGACCCAGGGCAGGGGATGGACTGTCGGCACTCTGGCAGGAGAGAGAGATGGGCTCCAGGATCTCTCACAATGCACAGACAGAGATTGTTTGGCCTCGTCTTCTCTCTCTTCCTTGTGCGCTGCTAGAGCAGACAGCCAGCGTGTGAGGGGAGCAGTGTGATTTGTCCAATTCCTCCCCGCCCCTTGTGTACTCCTGTTGCTGCCCAGTCCATCACACAGTCAGCTTTTCTAATATCCTGCAGCGTCTCCCCAGAGCAGTGTTTGTGGAGCAGGGAGGAGAGGCCAGGCCTGCCCAAACCAAAATCCCCCCCGGCCCCAATCAAACCTATAAATTACTGTGCCTGGTATCTTTTTAAATCTTTGGCTAAGCTCAAGTGCAATCAATTTAATCAGTGATGCTTCCTCTGTTAGGGGCTACTAGTTCCTGTCCTTCCTGGGGAGAAGGGATGGTGCAGGAGAAGACGGATGGGACCTTGTGATCCGATAACACTTCTTTCTCTGTCTCTAACTGCTTAATTTCTTCCCTTGAGAATAGCTGTGGTAAAGCTGCATTAGCAGAATGTTGATCGACACTGTCCTCTGGTGGCTAAGTGTGGTAGAGCAGAAGCAGGGAAACGTGCCGGGATTTAGTTTTTTTATTAATTTGTTTTGCTTCGCCTTGCTCCAAAGATTCAAGTTGTATTGTTTGAGGATTTTGTTTTCACAAGTGGAGGACTTTTGTAAAAATAATGCTGTTTCTGAGTGGTCATTTTAGCAATTTCCCTTATTCCTGTAAACTCTGGGTATGGCCATGTGGTTCTAAGCATTAGGACGAGTCTGAGGACAAAGGATTTGAACAGAAAGACATTAAAAACATTTTTGAAATTGTGTTCTTACAGTAAAGAGAAACCACGATCGATACGGCCAAGTTCCATACCCATGTTACCTCATCTCGTCTGGCACTGGTGTTTATTTAGGCCTAGGGATGTCAGCGTTTAAGCGGTTAACCAATAAACGGATGCTTATCAGCTACGGTTAATGGTTAAACTCTGCATGGGGCTGCCGGCAGCCTTGCAGGGCCAGGAGCCCTGGCAGCCCCAGGAGCGGTTAACCATGTCACTGGCCCACTGAGACCGAGGGCCCATTCCTAGCCTTGCCTGCCTGTCGCTGGCCTAGAGGCTCTCTGCGTCTGAGAGCCGATACGATTCCCCGGTGGATCTCCAGCCGGCCAGCCTTGTGCGGTTGCGCCCGTCGGAGGTGTGAAGGGAAGCTCTTGTGGAATGCTGAAGGCCAGTAGGAGCCCGAGTCTGGCCTTGGTTCCAGAACCTGGCGAGAGGAGCAGTTGCGCCCGGAGACACAGCGGCAGTTGACGGGGCCGACAGACGGCTGCGCGAGGAATTTGAGGTGTGGGAGGGCAGAGAGGTGGCCCTCGGGTAGCATGGGCTCTGCCACTTGTCCTCTCCCTGTCTGTGCAAGGGCTCAGGCAGCGGGGGGCTGCCGCACAGCATTTCACCTGCCTGCTGCCGGAAGGAGCACTCGTAGAGAGCAGACTGGAGAGGGGAAGGGGGCATGGATGGAGAGAAGGGGATGCTGG
This sequence comes from Rafetus swinhoei, assembly GCA_019425775.1. Classification (NCBI taxonomy): domain Eukaryota; kingdom Metazoa; phylum Chordata; order Testudines; family Trionychidae; genus Rafetus; species Rafetus swinhoei. The sequence goes on along the minus strand of CM033439.1, from coordinate 9,441,052 downwards.
GGCCTGAGAGGTGGAAGTCTGGGGCTAGCTGGGGCAGAGGGGAGAGGCGGAGGGAAAGAGGTGACTGGCGGTACAGTGGGAGAGATGGAATGAGAGAGGAAAGGAAAGACATCTTGACAAGGGCAGAGAAAAATGCATAAAAGCCCTTGGGGCAGGAAGGCCAGAACTCGGGGGATGGGGAGAAAGCTGAGACCCCACTAGAGGGCAGCTGTGCTGTGGGAGGATGGAGCTAGACGAGTGTGAGCAGCAGCTGAGGTGCTGTGCCCCGTGCTGGCTGTTGTCCCCTCGATAGTCGTACTTATGCAGCCATGCTGCCAGGGGTTCCTCCGCCGGCTGCCTCTTTGGGTAAGAGAGGGGCGTTGCAGGGGAGAGTGTGGGTGAGTTAATGCTAGTGCTGGACATTTCTTCCCCACAGCTTGGGGTGGGGATGGGGATTGCAGGCATCTTCCAGAGCACACACTCCTCACCCGCAGAGCCCTAGGCATCTACGTCTGTGGTTCTTTCCTTGTTCGGTAACATAGTCCGGGTCTGTATCATGGGTCTGGAGAGAGCCGGTAGCCAAGGCAATTTTTCCGTGGTAGTTCTTTGGCATTTTATTTTTCACTAGGAGATTGGCCTGTCTCTGCATAATCTAAGAACAGAAAGTCAAGTACTTCCATTAGTGAGCGTTCCTAATGTCTTGACGTGGAAGGACTTTTTTTTGCAACTGATATAAAAATTACTTCTTCCCTCTGTTCTGTTAATTCAACATAGACAAAATGATAATGCAATAAGTGCCTCTCCCGATTTAGTGCCATCTCACACACTCATTGTGTTGGTCCATGGATTTACAAAATCTGTTCATCCGCTTTACCATGATGGTCATAAAGAAGAAAATAAAGTAGGTTTATAATTAGCCTTTATAAAACATATCCATCCTTGATGAATGGGTGAGTGGAATTTAAAGGTGAGCAGACTTACTGCATGCACAGAGGCTGGTTACTTATGCTCAGTTCCCAGCTCTGCCACTGATGTGACATCTGTTCTTGGGCAAGTCACTGCACTGCTCTATGCCTCAGTTTCCTCATTAGTGAAATGAGTCTAATGATATTTATCACTCTCTCAGACCTATGGTTGAAAAGCAATAAATAAGTGCTATGTTGTTACTAGCTAAAAATCCTGGGAGCCGTTCTGTCAGAGAAATGGATACATTGCTTTGTTTGCTTCTCTTAGGAAGTAATATGAAAAAATTTCAAAAGATGATTAATTTCTATTAAATCTCTTTCTTCGCTATTTAGGTTCGAGATGCAGCAATAAACAGCCTAGTGGAAATTTACAGACATGTAGGTGAACGTGTAAGGGCAGATCTCAGTAAAAAAGGATTACCACAGTCTCGGTGAGTTAAGACTATCCAATCTCTGCCTTTCTTGGTTTCTTTTAATTATTGTTGCATTGAGGGACTATACCTGCAAGTCTTTTCGTGGGATTGGACCCTTAGGTTCCGATCCTGCAAACACTTTGCACGCTCTTAACTTGACTCAGTAGAGTACAAAGTTTCTCTGGTCCGGCTGGGTCAGCCTCCGCCTGCAGGTCTGTGTCTGTGTCTGTGTCTGTGGAGATGGGGGAGCATTCCTGTCCAGCAGTGGGTGGGGAGATACTCCAGCTGGGCTGTAGTGGCTTTTCTGCTCCCCCGCCCCCCACCCCCAATCAGTTAATTAGTTAGCCATTACATGGGATTCTACATCCCTAGTGTAGACGTACCCAGAGATAAGCTTTGGGCTTGCACAGTTCCCCTTTTTTTCAGGCCTGGGATGCTAACTCAGTGTGTCATTGCTAAATTCAAGGTGGAACAGATGGTTGCACAGAAATAGTTAATATTTCAAGGGATCATTAAAATACGTGTCCTGCAAACACCCCTCTAGTCATAGAGAGGAAAGAAAGGGGGAAGGCAGCTGGGGGAAGTTTGTTAGTGGGTTACAGATTGTTGTAATAAGCCATCAATCCAGTTTCTCTATTCAGTCTATGATTTTAGTGTCTAGCACAGTTATACATTTCAGCTCCCAGGCTTGTCTTTTGGAAGTGTGATGCAGGTTTTCTTTGAGGAGAGTCCGATGAAGAGTAATCGCTCAGTGAGAAGTGTTCACCCACAGGTGCTGGGTGGTTTTGTCTGTTATCATTTTCCTGTGTGAGTTCATTTGTGAACATAATGATTGGTTTCATCCATATAGTTGATAGTGGGGCATTTAGGGCACCTGGAGCATGTCTCTCCTAGGAAATTACTTCGAAATAATAACTCCCAAAATAACTATTTTGAAATAGTGTGTCCACACTACAGGGAAGCCTCGAAATTAGTCTGTGGCAGGCTCCCTTAATGTGGACGCACTACCTCGACTTAGAGCCCCAGGAAGCACTGAGGAATAATTATTTTGAATGATTCTGGAGAGTAGTTATTTTGAAATAGCAGCAGTGGAGTGTCGAAATTACTTTATTTCGTTACTTTATTATGTTATTTTGAAATAACGTTATTCCTCACGGAAAGCGGGAGTTGTTATTTCGAAATAACAGGCTTGGTAGTGTTATTTTGAAATAAGGGGAGTTATAGGTGTAGACCAGGCCTAGGTGAGGCCCATCACATTTTGTGATAGCCATGTGTAGGACCAATGGATCTTGAAATGTGTTTTGAGAGGAGTGTTGATCATTGAAGCAATGGCAATCAGTTTGTTCCCTCTCATTTTTCTCAGACCTGAGCGGAATGAGTTTTGTTACGTGCACTAATATGGAGGTGATGTGTGATGCATTACCTTCATATTGGTGCACATAACAAAATGTTTGTGGTCTGGGTAGGGGCTGGGGCAAAGGCTTGAGATGCAGGGGGTGAGGGCTCCCGCTGGGGCTGAGGATGAGGCCTGGGGTGCGGGTTCTAAGATGGGGGCAGGGATGAGGGGTCAGGGCTGGGGCAGATGACTGGGTGTGTGTGTAGGGGGGGTGAACACTCTGGCTGGGGATGTGGGCTCTGCAGTGCGGCTGGTGATGAGGTGTTTGGGGTGTAGGCTTCCTTGGGGCTGCAACAGGGAGAGAGGACTCCCCCCTAGCTCTCTCTCCCCACAGCAGCACTTGGGCTGGGGGGAAGAGGTGCCTTACTATAGCTGGCAGGTCCAGGCCAGGCTGGATTGGGGCTATGGGAGAGGCACCTCTCCCCTGGCTGTGACAGGTGTGGGCTAGGCAGGACTGGGGCTATGGGAGAGGCACCGCTCCCCTCTCTTTGGCAGGACCATGGATGGGCTGGGTTGAGGTGGGGTGGCCTGTTCCATGATGAGGTCTACTTCTGTTGCAGAGAGTCCTTGTTAGGTGAAGGTGGTTTTGAGTGTGTTCAGGCTTATATCCTGGACTGTCTCCCTTGAGCCTATTCTGCAATATTTGATTGCCTGGCTGCATGGAACAGATTTCCTGGTGCATTTGGGCAGTGAAGGAAGGTGGGAGGGATCCATGGGTTGCTTGTAACTCAGATGGTAATGGGTTTATGTTGGAACATTCTGCTTTGTCACTTCCTCTTGGACTTCATAGGTTGTGCATGCATATGAAATATATTAGGAACACAAAGGGCAATGGTAGAAGTCCATTGTTACGTGGAAATAATGGAATTCTCAGTAATCATGTACAAAAGACAGACGTCTTCAATAAGGTGTAAACTATCAACAGCGAGAATAATTAAGCATGGGAACAGTTTACTAAGGGGCCGCGGTGGATTCTCCATCGCTGACTGTTTTTAAATCAAGGTTGGGTGTTTCAGGTCTGCCCCAGGAGTTATTCTGGGGAAGTTTTATAGTCTGGAGCTCAGACAAGGAGGATCATTGATGGCCCTTTGTGGCCTTCGAATCTAGGACTATAGAGCCGCCAGTTCAGGCTGGTAAATGACCACACCGTTAAAAGGACGTGGGCGGTAGGGTGGCCAGGCATCTGGTTTTTAAGCCGAGTGCCTGATCGAAAAGGGATCCTAGCGGCTCTGGTGAGCACAGCTGACCAAGTGGCTAAACGTCTGGTTGGCCTCAGCAGCTGGCTTTGCGTGGCTCCCAGAAGTGGCCAATGTGTCCCTCCGGCTACTGGGGGGAAGGGGCAGGCCGGGGGCTCTGCGCACTCCTTGAGCCTGCTGTGCAGGCATCGCCTTGAGAGCCAGCTTTGCAGCTTCCATTGGCCAAGAACCGCGGCCAGTGGAAGCAGCGGAGGCTGGACCGGGGGCAGTGCCTGGAGCCACCTGGGCAGCTCTCCGCGTAGGGGCCTGAGGTAAGCGCTTCCTGGCGCCCACACCCCAGCCTCCTGCCCTAAGTCTCTCCCAGAGCCTTCACCCCTCCCAATGCAATCCCCCGCCTCGAAACCCCTCCCATACTCCGAACCCCTCAACCTTATCTCCCAATCTGGAGCCTTCTCCTACACCCCAGCCCCTTCATGCCTGTCCCCACCCCAAAGTCCACACTCCTAGCTGGAGCCCTCACCTCCTCCTGCTGCACCCCAACTCATGTTCCCTCCTAATTTTTTCCATCCATGCATGGAATAAATTTTGTTATGTGCACCAAGGCATATGTGGATGTGCACCACCAGTAGAAATACATGCTGTCAGTTGTGGGTGCTCTGCTAACCCACTGGGTGGCATTTGAATCTCTCCTGGGTGACCACCCAAGCACCCAGCTTACAGGGAATAGGGTCTCCAGTCACCAGCCCCAGCCTGGTAAAAATGAATAAGTGAGGATGCGGGACAACAAGTGATGGAGAGAGGGGTGATGGAGTGAATAGGGGAGAGGCCTTGGAGAAGGGGGTGGGACTGGGATAGGGCATCAGGGAAGGGGGAGACAGGTGGGAGGCAAAGGTGTTCGGTTTTCTGATGTCAGAAAGTTGGCAGCCCTAATAGGCAGGATAAAAATCAGATATTCAGCATTTCCCGGCCCAAGCATTAAAAATGTCAAATTCCCCCACTCCAAATACAGACAATTAAGAGATTTAAATACAAATTACACATTTTGGGCCCTTTATATTTACCTCCTGGCTACGGATGTAATAGTGTAGTCAATTAACCGATTAACTGATAAGCAAAAACGTATAGGTTAATGCTATAGATTACACACATTTCCCCCGGCCTTTGCCACAACATTTTTTAGCAGGCTGTCCAGCAGTTGGGCTCAGTCCTGGCTCATGCCAGGTCCAGCACCTACCGTGGCTGTGGCTCTGCATTTAAAGTGTATTAGGATCTGGGTGGGCAGGCAGCCCGGTTCAGCTGTGATTTGCGCTGGATCTGGGAGCTCAGACCCCCACTAGACAGGGGCTGCTGCCACCCCGTGCTGCCGTCTCTTTATCAGAGGCAGCAGCACAGGGCAGCAGGCAGCTGGTCCGCGAGGGGAGCTGGTTTTTAAAAAGGCTCTCCAGCTCCCACCTAGCACCTTGCGCTGCTGCTTCTAATACTGAGGCAGCAGTGTGGAGCGGCAGCGGTCCTCGGGAGTAAGGCCGGAGCGCACTGGCTGCTGGCCCTACCCCTGGGGACTATAGAATAGTCGACTAACTGTTAAGAATTCATGAGGTTACTCGACTATTCAATTAACCGATAGGCGTTCAAACCTTTCAGGTACAACTGGGCCGTATTGTCAAGATCTTTCTATACAGCCATAAGGGCTAGAAACTTACTTCTTTTTGAAATGAAAGCTGAGATTCTTGAGTAAAAATGCCCAGTAGGGCTAAATGCAGAATATATGCACTTCTCTCATTCTGGGTGCTCAACACCATAGAGGATCAGGCTCTGGGTTCGATAAGTGGAACATAGGGTCCCATAGCTCAGACCAGGCAGTAAAGCCGCATAGAGAGGAGATGATTGCAGGAAATCTTTGAGAAGGAAATGGATCATAAGGAAGCCTATGAAAGAGGAAACAGAATGTGTGCGTGGGGGTGTGTGTATGTGCACACGAGAGCGGTATAGGGGAAGCAGGAAGTGGACGTAAGCTTTGGGGCAGCATAATAAGTCAGAGCTCAGTGGGAATGGAGAAGATGAAGGAAGTGATTACCGGAGAGCAGAGATGGTAGAATGAGAAGATAGGTACATGGCAGTGAAAACAAACGTAGGCAGAATCTTAACGGTGAGGATGAGCTGTTACAATCCAGCTGACAGAGACCCACAGAGAGGTAGGTTTGAGCCAAAGTCTGCTCTTTCCTTGTTCTGTAAATCGCTTAGTGTCTGAGATCATCACCAGTGAAACCTAAGTACCTTCTAATCACTGCCAAATATGGAATAATTACCAGCAAAGATTGTGGGGAAGTGTATTCAGATCTGATAAATATTGCTGTTGTGCTCTGGCTCCCGGCAAAAGGCCAGTATGGCCTTAGTTGTCACAGGGGCTGTTTTCCCCTGGCCTTCCAAGGGAAGGCTGTCACGGGACTCACTACGTTATTCGAATGCTCATTGATAGACACACTAACTATAACAGCATGCTCAGTCTAAAACTCCAGAACAAGGGACTTTTTGCAGCCCCTCAGGGATCAGTATGATTGATATTATTGTCTCTCAACCTCACAGCCTCAACTTCCATGTCTGTGAAATGGGTTAATACAAGCTGTAATGCATTGTTCTGCACTTTGCTTTCAATCTTACAACCAGTGTGTGTTATGTGTAATAAATATTTGGCGTAGTGAGAAGTTTTGTGGTTTACATGGTAGGCTGCTTTAGATGTTAAAAGTCAATTTGTGTCAGTTAGCTGCCGGATCACATAAGGTGATATGGAACTCCATCGCATCAGTGGGAGCTTGGCAACAAATTGTATTACCAAGGTCTTGTGTGGTTGGGGGGGTGGAGGGGACTGTGTGAGCTGCAGTATCTCCCCTTGCCCTGTGTGCACCAATAAAAAGGCCTTCCACAATATCCAAGAGTATTACACTTCATAGGCAGGCATATTGTCCTGGGCTAATGATCTCCTACAGAGGTGGAAATGCCCAGGTGAAAACAAGGCATGAACGGAAAGGAATTGTCAAGGCCAAACAAGAATAATCATTAAAGCCCAGGGCTTTTTTTCCTTTATCAACAATTCTGCAAATGGTTAAAGTGCAGCAAAGTCATAAGCAACTGGAAACGGGTTTGTAATGGAAATGGCAACCTTAATAAACAGTGCTGCCTGTTTTGCCTATGGTATGCCACCTGCTGTCTGTGTGTCTTCTTTTTTCATCTTTTTTTATTAATAAACTAATATTATATCTTCACATTATACATAAAATAGTTGAGATCGGGGTGGGGAACTTCAGGCCTGGGAGGACGGATACGGCCCCTGACTTGCCTGGATCCGGCCCCAAGGATCAGGACTCCCCTCCAGCACTGGGGAGCCTGCGCTGGCACTCCAGCCCACCCCCATCCCACCGTGGGGCTGGAGCACACAAAATCTACTAGCCTAGGCCCCCAGGCTCTAGTGTGCAAGGGGAAGGTGGGGAGTGCCTTTCTCCTTCTCAGCTGGGGACCACGACAGTGACGGTTGGTTTTTGTTTTTTTTGTTTCTCACTTGTGTGTGGCCCCCGACTGATTTTTCTGTGGGTCAGCGGCCCCCGACCCAAAAAAGTTTCCCCACCCTTGGTTTAGATCCTCATCTTGTTCTCATTAAAGTCAATGGCAAAAGTCCCAATGACTGCAATGGGAACTGTGTTGGTCTCTTAATTAGCGCTCTAGGTTACAGGCGTCATAGCAGTTCACTTTGGCTGCACAGTATGTAATGCATTTTCTTTAACTTTCAAACAGGTTGAATGTAATTTTTACAAAATTTGATGAGGTCCAAAAATCTGGAAACATGATCCAGGGAGCAGGTGGTAAGTAGAATACTGTTATTGTCTCAGTTTTTTGTGAACTATCAGCGTTGTGGAAATTCATAAAATAAGTTGTGTACTCGTTCCAAAACATTCTATTTTTTTCTGTACTTCTGGGAAGGGTGAAGGTTAGTTCACATGCCTCGTTGTGTGATGGAGTGGGGTAAAACACTAGGCTGTATGTGCGTTTCTTTAGAATGGAGGGGAATCTGAAGTTTCTTCACCATAAAGGATGCTTTTTATTCTTCTGAAGAACATAACTGAGAACTAGTGTTTTTGTCTAGATCTAGATGTGGGAAGGAAGAATTGACACCTTTATCAAATATTGCAGTGTTCACCAATTGACTATACATTTAGTTCAATCCATTGAATGACCAGGACAACGAATTGGGCTGAATTCACTCCTAATCTAACTTCATTGATGTCAGTGAAGTTAGACAAAAGATGAATGTGGCTCGTTATGTCTTAATGAGAGCTGCTATAACGGACTCGGATGTATTTAACATAGGTTCTCATTAAAAGGCATTCAACTAGTTACGTCGTAGTAGTGCTGTTGCTTATTGGAATTTCATGGGACATACTTGTGCGTGATGGTGTTGTGATATCTTATTACCACACTGTGCCCGTATAGGCCCACTGCACTGAAATGATGTGAAATAGTGGTAGTTCATTTTCATTGGAAGTTGCTTAGGAACCTATTAATGGGCCACAAATTAAACTTGCAAGTGGATTATCTGAATAATCTGAGGGCAGTCCTGGAGGAAAATCAAATAGTCATTACTAGGACACTCGTTTGTATCCAAGGAATGAATCACCATTAAGAATATGTTTTGTTGGACAGTAGAAAAATTGAGTAGTTTCAGATTTCAAGCATAAGATTTTAGGTGTATAATTATTTTGCCCTGGATATAACTCAGAAAGGTATCTGCTCCTTAATCTGCTCAACCCCAGCCCTTAGGAGATTTCTCTCACACCCAGGACAGTCTTTGACATCTCAGCACTTTCTGTGGTCTCAGAGGTGCCTCAGGAGCCATTGCTACAGGCCCTAGAACTGTGAAAATATCATGAAGTTGATAAATGGAAGAAGAGTGATGGGCCTTTTTTTAAACAGGCGTTCTTGGCTTATTGAACTTCAGCTTGTCCTGATTCACGGAACATAGGCAACATATTGTTGTCTTGATTATTTTTTCAAAATCATTTTAAATATGTTTGCCGTTTTTAAATGGAAGTTTAACTACTCATAGGTATAAGCTTAAACGCCTGTGAGTGTGCGTGAGCATGTGGTGAGTGAACTGACAAGAAAGTTCTCAGGTGTTTCAATTTCCCTTGGTGTTGTAGGCAGATTCATGCCCCCCTTCCTAACTACTGCTTCCCCAGTCATTCCCAGCCCTTTCTCTAGCCAATGTATGAGGAAACTTTGTGCAGGGAACCTTTACGTTCAGGGGGTGCCCTTCAGCGTTGGTGTTTAGAGAGTAAATGTGACTTGTGTCATCCACCTTGGTGACGTGTTTCATCGTGGCCTAAAGACAAACTTGCTGTCCACCGAGGTTATGCTTTTTTCCCCTGCTTTGAAAACAAAGAAGATCTGATCCAACGTCTGTCATAATTTACAGGAAAGGCCATAAATAATGTACACCCCAAAGCTTAGCTTTTCACAGGAGCCCACCTCCTAAATCCGGTAATTACTTTTGGAGTTTGACACATGGCACTGCCTATTGCCAGGGTCTCTCTCTTGTTATCAGAAGCACTGATCCTTTGAAGTCATGCCTGCACTGGGATTTTCTTGTTGCAGTAGTGGGAGAGTAGGGCAGCTGGCATCAGCTGGAATGTGGTATTATCTGAGCAGGATAGGTAACATGGTGGAGTTGGTGTAAACCATCAGTACTAGAGTTAGCCCAGACCAATGTTCATCTTCTGGTATTAGCCCTCCAAGAAGCTGCAGCTGTGTCATGGTGGAAAAGCTCCACATAGACAAAGCCTCAGACTTTTTCTACACTAGTGTTTTTCACCCTGTGTTTTGCAGGCCCTCTGGGGCTCTGCAGACTAAGAATTTTCAAAGGGCTTCACACCTTTATTTGAAATTTTGTAGGGTCCTTGAAATAAAAAAAGGTTGAAAACCACTGTTTTCTACAGAGACCTCTCAATAGGATTAATTGCCATTCTTGAAGACAGTAAGTCCCTGTCTCCACTACAGAAATCATGTTTAATTGAGGTGCCCAAAGCAAGTTATAACAAGGTTTATGCTGGTGTCTCTAGACAGAAAATTCCTGTGATGATCATGTTCGAAAACCACTGATGAAATTCTGGCAGCACTAAAGTCAGTGGCAGAATTCCTATTGTTTTTAATGGGGCCAGGATTTCACCTCCTATTTTAGCCTTCCTCTTGTCCAGGGTTAGAGCATGGCTCTTTAGCATGGTTATAAGACGGGCAAGAACAAATGCAGTTACATCGTGTCCACGCATGCTAGAACCCTGAGGCCTTCTTCGGTGGGTGGGTAGTTGTAGTGTACTGTTGGTGAACAGGGTGGTTCGTAACAGAGTCCTGGCCACCTAGAAGCACTCACCTGTGCTAATTATAACAGAGTTCCAGAATGGTTGTCAAGCCTGCCTTTGATATGTGGGAGAATTAAGTAGGCAGAAAGGAAATAATTGTGATATGTGTGATTTGTGCTAGGAGAATCAGACATAAGTGATAAGTGCTAGGAGAATCGGACAATGAAAAACTATACAGCGTAAACCTAGCCATTCATGGTAGATGCGTTCCTAGAAGCACTGTGAATTGGCGAAATCCATGAGTACTGAGGATGCAGCTGCTTATGTAACCCACACACCTAGTGTGGTTCGCTGTCCCATGTAGTGGAACTTAGACCACTTACAGGAACAGCTCCTGAACTTGCTGGGAGCTATGGGGAGCTTGCTGAAGGGGGCAGGGAGCTCACTATGTCCTTCCCCCCAGACCAGAGGGTGGAGTGCAATAGGAGGATAGGAGCGACTTGTGAATATGCAAAATAAAAAAATAGCAAATTGTGAGGGTCTCCTGTAACTGAAACTGATATTTTAGCTCTCTGAGTATATTGACTTAGATATAGACATGTATTTATCAGATCACTAATGTTTATGTAAAAGAAACCAGCTAGAGTGAGAGTTTATCTATACTGAGAAGATAAACTCAGTGCACTTTTTTGGGAAGTCCACTATAAGCTGTAGGACTGTCTTGCACAACCAGCATTTCCTAGCCGATGATGAGCAACATTTTTTGTTCTGACCAGTGAGATATTCAGTTTACTAGTAACACTCATCAAAGTAATGGGATATATTCTGCTACCAGTGATGCTGATATAAATCTTGAGTAACACTACAGAAGCCAGTGGATTTACACCAGTGTATCCATGATCAGAATTTGAGTCATTTTATATTTTTCCAAATAACAATCCCAGCGTTGTTTTTTACATTGTGGTTTATCATAATTGTCTCAGATTGATGTTAAAACACTTTATAATGTTTCTTATGAATCTGGACTTTGTTTTTTTATTAATATTATTAAGCCTTAAATCAGTTTTGCTGGGGGAAGGAGCACAAGACCAAATAGTAATTTGAAGCAGGTTTTATTTATATATAATATATATAGCAAACAGAGGGCAGGATTTCATCTTTGTAAGTATGCTGCTTTCTGAGTATGTTGCTAGGTTACCAGAAGGCCTTACAGCCAGAAAATGGAGCTAAGGTGAATGTTGCATTTTTCGATGATTCTTGGTGTCTCTGTTTTGTTTTTTTACATATAGTCAACCTCTTGAGGCAAAAATTACAGTTTTTCTCTCTTTGGCTTTCAGCAGCCTAATTATTTTTTGTTTAACTGCTTTTGCTAATTATGCAGATGTGCTTTTATCCCTGGGAGACATAGATTTTCAGCATGAAAGAGTCAATAATTGCAGGTCTAGTCAGTTGCTGTCTTCGTATGGCATCACATGATGGTCTTTAATTGGATGTGGTATGGAGGGAGGCCCTTGTACATAAATGTAGATTTAATTTACTCCAAGCTGTTCTGCTTTTCCTGGATTTAGGCCTAGAAGGGCTAGAATCAAGCTTGTTGCAATCGGTGTTTTTTTTCCTTTGACTGCAATAGGCTTCGGATCAATCCCTATCTACAGAGACTTCTGAATTCAAGTATCAGAAAGGACCAGGTTAAGCAGGTGGTTAAGCAGTGACTAAAGGTAGATGATCTAAAGGTACAATGTGGTCAATGTCTCTTATTCAGAAAAGGAATGACAATCATTTTATAAATAAACAAAAGTGTTTTTTTATAAAGTCCCACTGGTCTTTGCAACATTCCAGTCTGCTATTGTGTGCCATGAAACGTTGTTTTATATTTCAATGCTATGGGCCAAATCTTGAAGTTACACGCAGGAGCAGATTGTTCCACACTGGTCTGTGTGAACCCCTTTCCTTGCATAACTGGGGTGTGTGTGTACATCCCCTCCCATGTCCACAGATGTTCTCTTCTCCCTTCCCCCAGCGGGATCTCTGCTTGGACTGGGCACCTCGTGGAGCAGGGCTGAGGGATGGATAGGAAATGAGACGGGTGATGCTGCTGTCTGTGGAAGTCCAGGGGGAAGGTCTGACAGCTGGGAGCCCTGAGCAGCCAGTGTCCGTGGGCTGCTGCCAGCAGAAGGGGGGGGCTAGTGGAGAAGCACCCCATTCCTACAGGATGTCTCCTGTCTCTCTGCAGAATCCCTCTCAGCCAATCAGTGGGGCCTACAGAAGGATTCCACCTTTCCGACCCTTTGCCAACGGAGAGCATACAAGGACATTTTTGTGATCTTTCTACAGTTTGCCATAGGAGGGGGTCGGGGGTCAGCGTGAATCTTGCTCCTTACACATGGATTTTGAGGGGCATGATATCTTTTAAGAATGCTTTTAAAAACCTCGAGGATTTGGGTTCATGCTTTGGCGACCTGAATTGTTGATCACATACCTTCCTGTAGGAGAGCAGCTTTGAGTACTTCATACTAATAACACAAATCACAAGCTGCTGCTTATTGATTTCTGTTTAGAATGGGCCCCACTATGCATACAGACGTTCATTATTCAGTAATAATGTCCTGCTTAATCCCTCTTCAAAGAAAGAATAATTTATTAATAATAAAACAATGACACTGATAGCAAACACAATAAACCTGTCTCAGCCAAAGGTCTAGAAAGAAAGATGAATTTTTCTCTTGGATACTCTCTAAGTTATATTTACAGCTAAGGGGATGTTTAGTCTAATGTGACCGTACTACACTTTGCATGAATCCTGTTTTGTTTCTCAGTTTGTTTCTAATAATCTTGAGAACTTGGAAGTAATTAGGAGAAAACTAGTAATTTTCTAGGCTTTCATCTGCCATTCCAGTTATATACTTATAGCCACTCTCTGCTATTTTTACATGATGGGGGAAGATTTGCTATGCTGCAGTGTTTCTGCAGCTGTGATGTTATGTGGGTAGCAAGCCACATACAAACAAGGAAATTGCAAAATTGAAGGGGATGCTTTTTGTAATGCCTCAAGAGGCTTGAACTAGCAAACAGCATTGAGTTTTCCTGGATTTACACTCTGTTGCATGCTTAATTGTCCATTAGGGCTGGCATTCTATGAATCTTGCTGCCTTGGTGATGAAAGCAAAATTCATTGACTGAACATTCCCTTGGAAAAGGAGAGAAAAGAAATACACCCCTATCTTTGGAGAGGAGAGGACAAATTAATGTCCTTGTCATGCCCCTTTGAATTTATAAGGTGCTCCAAGAAAACAGTGCTGTTCTGGTCCAGGACTAAGGCTCGGAGGTGGTACAGTAATACAGAGAGCTAATAATAACAACACAGCTTTGAGCATGGTAAAAAGATATAAATGGATCCCTCAGATTAGCTCTGTTAGTTTTCTAGAAAACAATCAAAAAAGTGGGCAGAAGTGATTTGGATTTTCTTTTTGACAAACCTCCTCCTAGATCCTGTTCTTATGTCATGAGACTTAAAGAGGGAAGTGAAAGAACAATCTCAGGAGGACAAATGTTGCTCAGCTGAGTGCAGAGTAGGCTTTTATTTTGGAATAGGGGTAGCAGTTGTCGTCTGTGCTAGGTCACAGAGAGAAGCCGTTAGGGAGGGTGGAGAGTTTACTGGTGCTTAAGTTATTGAGAAATGTACTGTAGGGCTGCTGTTCAAGCACAGCACTCTTTATTAGCATCTCAGGATCACTGCAGAATATGACTGCTGGGAAAGGTAGGCATTCTGCTTAATGAACGAGCAAAAAGAATGACAATTTTCATTTATGCCTGGGAATCTGTTTGTGTTTTCATTTCTTTTTAACTTTGATAAATGATAATAGATTATTATTGAGACATTAGTGTAATAAAGAAACAACTTTAAAAAATAGGCTAGAAGCATACTTTGCATATAAATAGCAAACATGATTGAGACTTGTCTCTATTATGTCTAAATGCAGATAAATTGAACAGGGGTGGAGGAGGATCAGATGTCTAAGAGAAAAACACTTAGAGAGGAAATTGACTGATGGAATTTTTAACCATCATTCATGATTTGTGTGGTATGTTTGAATATTTGTTGATGCTTTTTTTTATTGTTTGCTTTATCAGCTAAGGAAGACAGTTTAAGTAAATAGATATTAAGACGGTCTCCGATCATTTGTACATTAACACAGAAATGCAGTTAACGAAACAGACTGAATGGAGATGTCATTGGCTTTTCTGTAATTTAGGTGGGCTTTTTTGGCTAAGGTTCTATAGCAGAAAGGATATCTATTGAAGTCAGAAACAGTGAGGCACGGAGAGACAATTAGGCAGAGGAACTTGGGATCTATTTGACTGTGAAGCATTAATTTTCAGGATAGATGTGTATGCTACATGTCTTTCCATGGTGCATTCCAGTTCCGTGTTTTCATTTCCGTATTTGAGAGGTCCCATTTACGTTAGCCATTTTGGTAAAACTGTCCTTTCTCTCGCCTCAATACCCCTCCCCACTCCATTTGTTTTTCTGTTGAAAAATGTACGAGATCCTGGCTCTCTTGTGTGACAAAACAGCACGCTTGCTTTTAACAGATTAAATATGAGAGAAGTTTACGTATGAGGTTGTTGGTATCTGAATAGAATGTGGCTTTGTACTGACGTTTTTCCTTTTGCTATTTGATCTTACTTATAGATTTTTAATATAATGGTTTAGAAGTTATAAACCAACTGTGTTCATTTAAACAAGGTAAGATTGATATTAGAGAGATAATACTTTGCATTTCTATAGCTCATTTCATCCCAGGCTTTCTTCATCCAAGTCCTTTTAGAATACTGCTATGATCCCATAACACACCTGTTAGGTAAGTTAACGTTATTGCACACATTTTCAGATGGGGAAGAAGAGGTGAAGGAATGTTAAGTCACTTGTGTTTTATCACCCAGCAAGTTGTTGGTGGAAATGGGACTAGAGACCCAGAAACCTGAGGGTGCTAGTCTTTATGCTAATCACTAGACTGCATTTTGTGGCGATAGGAAAAAAATCAAGGTAACCTCCAACTGCCTGTGAAACTCTCCATTGGGGTGGTTGTGGGGGCAGTCCTGCCAGAACAACTCTGGTGGAACAGGCAGTGTGTATGGGGAGGGGCAGGCCTCTACATGGATGGCTTTGTATCTCTGTCAGATCATCAGAGATCTCCAGGTCTTAGTGACCAAGTTGCTATATTTTCCTATAAGGGGGGAAACCATCCCCATCTGACTCCAGAACAATTTGGGGGAAAACCCAGGTTTTTTCCACCCTTCCCATGAGATTCCCTTGGAAGGCTGTGATCTGGCATCGTGTATAAGTGAATCACTGAAATGCAGCCGTCTCGGGTGCAGAGTACAGGCTGCCTGATGAAGGTGTTGTAGTTACATTTACACTTCTGGTTTTTCCCAGCATAGCAGTCGCCAAAGAGACCACAGGATTGCTGTATAATATGATGAATCCTAACCATAATGAAACACAATAACATCATATGTTTCACAGATGAAACGTGTATAACCAAAGGAAAAAAATATATTGAGCAACACATTGTGCTGTCTGAAATTCAGAAACTTAGTGAATTTCGGGGTTTGCTTGAATAAAGGTCAGGCCCATATGATTTGGGCACAAGAATAAAGGATGATCTTGTGACTGAAATGCTGGGGGATCTAGGTCCAGTTCCCAGTTATGCCATGGATTCTCTGTGTGACCCTTCAGTAAGTCAATCACTTTACCTTAGTTCTCCATCTAGAGAATGGGGCTGATATGTCCTTCTGTTGCAGGAGTGACCCTAAGGACAGTTCCCTCAGTTATAGCTCTGAGATCTCAGATACCAAAATGTTGCATAACATAAAGAATCTAGATGGGCAATGCATGATCTTAGCCAAAAACCTTTGTGCAATCTTCACGTCAGCCATTAGGGAGGTGAGTTTAATACAACGTGGTCAAATGGCTTAAGCACAGGTCTGTGAGTTCTGTCACTTTGGACAATTCTCTTCGCCTCCAGGCCTCCAATCCCTGACTTGTAAAGCGGGCTTAGTGTTTTCCTATTCCGTGAGGTGCAGTGGGGACTGATTACTTGAATGTTTGGAATCTACTTTGCAAATGAATCTTGTTCTGTAAGTTAAGTATTATTAGAGACGCAGCATTCGCCTTTAGTGTTTTAAGTAGGGCCCCTGTTGTGACAGTTAGATTTGTATTTGAGGTGAACTTTATTTTTAGTGGGTTATTTTAGCACTACCTTGAAAAAACAGAAGGAGAGAGGACTCCTATTCCTCCTGCCTTCCTCTACTCTGTTGTCACAGAATAATAGAACTGGAAGGGATCTTGAAAGGTCATCAAGTCCTGTCCCCTGCCCTCAAGGCAGGACCAAGCACCCTCTAGACCAGGGGTGGGGAAACTTTTTTAGGTGGGGGGGCACTGACCCACCGAAAAATCAGTCAGGGACCACACACAAGTGAGAAGCAAAAAAAACCCCAAACCAACCCTCACTGACGTGGTCCCCAACTGAGAAGGAGAAAGACGCTTTCCCACATTCCCCTTGTACACCGGAGCCCAGAGTGCCCAGCCTAGTAGATTTTGTGTTCTCCAGCCCTGTGGTGGGGTAGGAAGGGGCTGTAGTGTCAGCGTGGGGGGAGGCCCTGAACCTTGGGGGCTGGATCCAGGTAAGCCTGGGGTCACATCTGGCCCCCGAGCCTTAGGTTCCCCACCCTGATCTAGATCATCCCTGTTAGATGTCCATCTAACCTGCTCTTAAATATCTCCATTGATGGAGATTCCACAACCTCCCTAGGCAATTTATTCTAGTGTTTAACCACCCTGACACTTAAGAACTTTTTCCTAATGTCCAACCTAAACCTCCCTTGCTGCAGTTTAATCCCATTGCTTCTTGTCCTATCATCAGAGGTCAAGGAGAACAATTTTTCTCCCTCCTCCTTGTAGCACTCTTTTAGGTACTTGAAAATTGCAATCATGTCCCCTCTCAGTCTTCTCTTTTCCAAACTAAACAAAACCAATTCTTTTCTTTTCTTTTTGCAGGCCTGTGGACTGACTTCCTGTTAATTGTTAAGGGCCTCTAGTCAGGTTTTTCCGTGTTCTTGACTGGCAAATATAAAAGGACAAAGTTAACGTTTACAATACCGTGCAGCCATCTTTAAGTGTAAATCAGTGTGGCCTGTTCCCTCAGTTAAAGACAGTTTTATCCTAAAAACTCCCAATAACTTTGATTGGAGGTTGCAACCATCCATTTCTTGCACACCTAGAGATGAATAGAATGGGAATGTGAGACAGGGAACAAGTATCAATAGAGACTACGTAAATTCCAGGAAGACCATTTCTTGGGCTGTATTCAGCCTGCTTTCAAGTGATATTGAAATGTTTAAAAAAAAAAAGGGGGAGATAGAGAATTTATTAAATGTTAGTCTTATCGGGTGACCATTGTGCTGGTCAGGTAATGAACTGCATATGGAATTATGTGAACTAACGCTTCAGTGAGAGTTGCAAACATACCATACCTCTTAGTGGAAGCCGGTGATACTGAGCAAGGGGCGGCATAAGCAGCAGCGTTACTATTTCTCTGGGGCAGGCCTCTTTTCTCCTGCCCTCTTCTTTTGTCCCACTCTGAGGTTTGTGATGATCATAATAAAACAGACACTGCCCATCGTGCCAGCTCTTGACCAGCCACCTGTTACCTTTTCCACCACCCTGCCTGCCTCCTCCTAGATCTCTGTCAGAAAGAATTAGGGTCAGGGCTGGTACAGCATTAATTCCAATGACATTTCCTATGAAAGTGCCAGTTGTAAATCTGACACGTCTAATCTAATACCACGGACATTTACTACTACACGTAACGTTCTCTGAGGCAAATTTGTTAACTGAATGGTATAGTCTTTCCTCCTATTTACCAAATTTTAGGCTTACCCATGATTCCTGCCAATTACATCAAGAACATTAAAGCACTAATGTATGTAAGGATAAGTGCATTGACAGCTGTAAATTGGCCTTTTATTTCTCAGTCATTCAAGAACAGGATTATGAATCGCTGAAAGAAGACGGGCATGTAAAAAACCATCGTTCTTGCAGAACTGTCATCAAAATTAATTTCTATAAAGTTCTTCGGTAAAATATTGTCCCTCCTAAATGCTCGATTTTCAGAACTGCCGATGTAAAAATGGGTGCACAGATTATGTGCAGGTATTTCTATACATGAATTTTTGAGAATTTGGGCCACTGATCTTTTACAAATAGTGTTAAAATGATAAATATTGAATAATATTTTGCATTTGCATATCACAGAAAGCATGTTACATACTTTAAGCATTAGTGTCCCCAGTTTATAGACAGGGAACCTTGTGCGTAGAGAGGTATATCGGCTTACTCAAGGTCACACAGTGAGCCTGTGGTCTCCTATCTCAGTGTTTCTCAACCTTTTTTTATAAAGTACCCATTTAAAAAAAATTATAAGTACCCCATGTACCTACAGTTTTCAGACACAACATTTTTTTTCTACCCTTGCAACACATTTGTTTAAACAACTTAATCGTAGCTGGGTGGGCGATGAAATGTTTGGGTGTAAAAAGTACAAAAATAAAAAAAGTCTATAAAACTTAAAACAAAAATTCAGTTTTCTCCAAATTTCAGTTGTGTTGACATACCCCCCCAGACTTCTCTCGAGTACTCTTAAGGGTACTCGTGCCACTGGTTGAGAAACACTATCCCATCCCTGTGCTTATTTTACTATCCCCAGTATAAATCCAGTAGATCACAGCAGTGCCTCTTCATACGTTTCTCACTTGTGTTTGCTTCCCCATGAAGCAAACAGCAACCCTTCATGTAGCCCACTGAAGTGATGTATCATAAGGATATACTTTACATATAAAAGCACAGTAGCATGTAAAGTATGTAAGGCAATGTTTCTTAAACTTTTAAGACCGAGGAACACCAAACAATAATTGTTTTTTTAATGAGGAACAGCAAGGATTTTTTTGTTAAGCCAAAAAAAAAAAAAAAAAGTTGCCTGCCCCTTTAAGGGCAGCCATTTTGAACGCTGTTGTTCTCCGCCGCAGCACACCTCTGATGGAACACAGTTTAAGAAACACTGACCTAAGGTCATGGAGGTGCTACAGTCTAATGAGCTAATCGCTCTGGAAGGCAAGAACGCCTAATTTCTGATACTGCTGGTTCTAGGGTTGCCAGATGGTTTCAACAAAAATACCGGACACACTTGACATTACATCACAATTTACATTACATCTTATTTAGAAAATACCGGACATTTATATTTTCTCAATTGGTTTCCCGAACAGAGAGCTCAAATACTGGACTGTCTGGTTCGAAACCAGACACTTGGCAACCCTAGCTGGTTCTGCCACTGATGCTCTTTGGTGCTTCTTTGGACAAGGCATAGTACTTCTCTCAACCCCAATTTTTCCATCTTTAAATTGGGGATAATGATATGCATTTACCCACTCCCAGTGCTTAATTCAATCATGTGTTTACATCTTCAAAGCCCTCTGAAGTGCCTAGACTATACGTTTTTCAGGACAGGACCTTGAGTTTTGCTCAGGAAAGCACCATGCAGGTTTAGGGTTGCCAGGTGTCCGGTTTTGAACCGAACAGTCCAGTATTTGAGCTTTATGTTTGGGAAACAAATTGAGAAAATATAAATGTCTGGTATTTTCTAAATAAGATGTAATGTAGATTGTCACGTGTGTCCGGTATTTTTGTTGAAACCATCTGGCAACCCTATGCACATTGATGGAGCTGGGTAAATGTATCAAGTGTTTTTATTGGAGGAAATGTTGTACTAGACTCTTAAATACATTCTTGTCTCTTGGAGAATGAACTAAGAGAATGGTTTTGGGTTCTCTATATTTGCTTCTGGTCCAGGTAGGGGTGACTGAAAGTTATCTCCTGCTAGCTTTGTGTGACTCAGACTGACAGTCTTGGTCCAGTTCTACTGAACAGAGTCCATCTCACAGAAACCACAATCATAGTTGAAATTAATTAGCACCGTTATTGGCAGCCTCAGAAGTTGCCAAGAAATGTATGGGGCATAGCTGAAGTATTCTTATGTCTTTTGAGGTGCTCTTTGGTGAATAGGAAACTCCTCTGTGCTAGTAGAATGCTCTCTTTGTTTTCTTGGTGATTTGTTTTCAGATAAGGCATATAACAAGTAAAAGGTGCTTAGGTGGTATAACTAGCACCCTCCGGCGAGGAGCACACAGGCACGAGGCTAGCAAGAGAGCTGCAGGTAAGGGATTCAGGTGCAGTGACGGCCGTGTGAGAGGTAATATGCACAGCATTTTGTTGTAGTGCACTCTGTCTAGCTCCATGTATTGAAATGCTCAAACAGAATAGTGCATTATAACAAGCCGCGATTGCCATGTCCCTACTCATGTTAAATGTATTCCTGTGTCTAGACTGAGTAAATCCTCGTCTTTTAAAGAGGCTGAGTGCAAGTGCTTTCAGATGTAAAGTTCCTCTCTTGTACTTGCCATTTCACATATTAAAATCATAGGTTGAAAAGGTCACAAAGACCCATACATACCCTGATATGTGGCAAGTCAGAGTTAACTAATACTCTCAGACAAGTGCCCTCACTCACACCCCCGCATTGCCTTGCTTAGACTTCCTTAATTATGTACGATTGTCAGGAGTATTTCAGCTGCTACTTAGATATGGTGGTGTGATAGCAGAGCAAAACCCACACTGCAATAAATAGCAACTGTCCTAATTTTGAAGCACAAGACAACAAATACTGAATAAGAGTTGAATTTTGCCTGCTGAAGGAATTAACCATGCCCCGCTGCTCTGCCAGAGGAGTCCTTTTGTTGCACTGTGCTAAGCAGTTTGAATTTCTCTTATTTACTCTTCCAAAAGCCCAAGAAAATAGAGAGCCCTGACTAATTCTCACTAGGTTTATCTGTGGTGAGCTCACTAGAGCAGGGTACTAGGGAGGAAAACAGCTAGTAACTCATTCTCTGCATTTGGCCTCCTATAAAAAGGTCACAGCAGCCAAGAGGCAGATGGCATAGAAAAAATGGAAGGGTATAAATGCCTTAAAAATGCTTTCTTTGCCCTGCCACTGTCATTGAAACTGTAATGCCCAAGTGCAGTAGAATCTCAGAGCTGCAAATGCCTTAGGAACGGAGGTTGTTCGTAACGCTGAATAAAAGTTATGGTGATTCTTTCAAAAGTTTACAACTGAACATGGGATTAATACAGCTTTGAAACTTTACTGTGCAGAAGAAAAAAGCTGCTTTCCTTTTGTTTTGTTAGTGCGCTATTTTTAACACACTATTGTACTGCATTTGCTTTTCATACATGAAAGAATCCATGCCTTTGCTAACTTGTGACTTTCTATTCTGAAAAGTAACTGCTAAAATGGCCACAGGTGACTGGGATTGGTGAGAATTTTCTGGCCTTTTTGTTTTGTTTTTTTGTTTTGCAGTTTGTGCAACTGACAGCATTTCCCCTGCTGAGTCAGTTAATCCATTTCCCCTTTTTTCTGTGCGAGTCTTACACACAATAACGGGAGAAAATGTGATGCTAAAGCGCCTCTGTGCGTTCCACCTGCATGGAGTTGAGCATCAACTGGCTCCCAACGCTGTAGGGAGCGTGAGGGGTGAGGGTGCTGGCTAGCCGTATTGCCAGGAAGGTAGCACTGGATGCAGCTGCTGGACAACTGCAGTAGGCACCCCAGCTGTGCACCCCAGCCTTTGAATGCTGAGGTGTTGCATCTTTAGAAGGAATAAAACTTCTTGTTACGTGGCTTTGGACAGTGGGCCTCCCTCCTTCTGAACAGCGCTTTGGCTCATAACTGAGCCCCAAGCAGGCCCTGATTTTGGGGTGTGCCACAGGAGCCTTTGCATATTGACAGTTCCTCCTCTTTTTTTTGTGTTTTGGTAAATTTGTGAAAGGGGTCTGCTTGGAGCCAGACTCCGGGCAAGCTCCCTCCCTGTCCCCCCCATGTAGCTTCTGCTGTCTGAGCCCTGGGCTGAAGTGAGTGGATTCTGTGGAGACTTCCGATCAACCAGAGCATTTATGATGTGGAGAGACAACCACGTTCATTTTCACTTGAGATTTAAATAGAATATGATCCTGAATGTCAAGAGGCAAAATCTTCTTATAGGAGCTCGCTGAGGCTGCTAGCTCTTGACAAGGAAGCTGCCTAACCTGCATTTAACTCTTTCCTACTGTCCTTTCCTTCTGTGGATTTAATTTTTGTTCCTAGTTTGTAGTTTTTCTGCCTCTTTTTAGAGGGGACTCTGCCAGAATTTAGATCTAAACAGCTTTGGCTGGTTCATGGACATGAGGGATGTAAAATCCTGGTTAAACTTTGGTTAACCTGTTAAGCATTAGGTTAACCTAACTAACCTGAGACCTGGGCTGGGGACTGCTCCAGCCTGTCTGGACTAGCCCCCAATCTGCTGGGCTCCTGCCTCAAGCCCCGCGCTGGCTCCCAGACCCATGCTGAGGCTTGGGGCTGGCTCTGCCAGCTCCTGCCAGAATAGACCTTGTTCGCAGTGGGGCCCAGGCTCCCCACAGACAGAGGCTGCTCCGGATGCTCCCCACAGACAGACCCCTCCCTGTGGGGCACCTGGGCTCCCCACAGACAGAGGCTGCTCTGGACACCGGTTATTGGTTAACCAGAACCAGTAAGCATCACCCGTTTCCCTGTGTATTCATCTGAAAAGAGCTCCCAGGCTGGAAGATATGGTGTCTGCCTATCCCCCCCCCCAGATAGTCCCTATTCATAGCACTCAGGTATTGGCAGGTCTGCACATGATGCCATCTTTTCTGACAGGCCGTGTTTCATCAGGCAAGATATTGCAACTTGTGAGAATCCCGTGATGGAGGTTGGAGGGTTGTAGTTAATGCAGAGTACAGCGCTGGCTTTGTTGTTCAGCTCTCCGTTAGCCAGAATGGGATTTTAAAAATGGTGTGAATTTAGGCCTGATGAAAGGTTCTGGTTTGAGAATCCCCTCTCCATGACAACAAAGAAACCTGAGCTGAAGGGGCCATCTCTAGGGATAAGCAGAGAGTCACCCAGTCCTTTACCTGAGAATGTCCAGATGTAGACTCTTGCCCAGCAAACACATTTCACATATATCACAAAGCCTCGGCTGCTAAGAGCTTTAGATCAGTGTTTTTCAATCTTTTTTTTTTTTTTTTATAAAGTACCCCTTTTTCAAAAAAAAAAAAAAATTATAAGTACCCCCCTTCTAAAAAAAAAATATAAGTACCCCCAGTATCTACAGTTTTCAGACACGCACAGTTTTTTTCTACCATTGCAACACATTTGTTCAAACAACTTAATTGTAGCGGGGTGGGCGATGAAATTTTTGGGTGTAAAAAGTACAAAAATAATAAAGTGCTGTAAAACGTAATATAAAAATTCAGTTTTCTCCAAATTTCAATTGTGTTGTTGTACCCCCCCAGACTTCTCTCGAGTACCCCTAAGGGTACTCGTACCTGGTTGAGAAACACTAGTTTAGATCACTACTGCCCTCAGCAGAATGTGATGAAGTAGTTTATGAGTAAAAGATTCTATGTTCTGATCAAGGCATCTAGTCCTATGATAAAATGGGATTTCAGCAATATTCCTTTCTTTGTTTAGAAACTTGATTGTCTCTGCTTTATTAGAAAAATTTAAAAAAATAACGTTTTCCTAGAACAATATAAAATATAAATGCTGGGAAAAGCACTGGTGCAGCAAATCTTCATGTTCCCCGGTGCTAGAATCTTAATATTTGCTATGTGTATTCATGATGGGCCACTGGAAACAGAAAATTCCAAATTGGAATTTTGACCTTTCCATCAGAGGTTACGAAAAAGTCATCATTAGGTTTTTTTTAAATTAAATTTTAGCACTTCAGGTGTCTTTACATAGATAACAGGACTAACCATTAATAAAGATTATTTTTCTTCTATGAACTGATCATCTTGGGTATGATACCTGCAATTGGCAGACATGAAAACCTGTGAGGTCACCAAATCCATTATCAGATTTTTGCCAAGAACCTTTCCATAGCTGTTTCTGGGGAAATGGATGACAAACATTGCCTCAGTGTCACTGCTACATTCTGCCTTCTGCAAGATGATGCATTTGCTGTTGCACAGAGGCTTGTTCATTCGCAGACCAATGAGTGTTAAAGGTGTAATGACTTTACCCCCCTCCCAAACTGCTGCCAGTATAGCACTTCCACACCATATAAGTGGGCACCAACAACAATGACAGTCTTTGCCCTAAATATATACCATCTGCCTCTTTTACACTGTTGTAAAGAAGCAGATGTAATTACCTTATTCCAGCTTTACTGTGCTGCAAGATCTCTTCGCCAGTGTTAATAGACGCCTGCAGATCTGCATATTTATGAGTGATGGATCAATGATTAAGATAAGTGTCTCCTATTAATCACAGACTGCTCTCTATGATTACAATCATACAATTAAAGTGGCAAGATCAAGAGATGAGAGGAAATGCTGCAATATCAATACTGGCAGGCCCATTTTCCTGAAGATCAGGTTGCTACAAATTAGTGGTGAAGGTTGAATTTTGGGCCTGTCAGTCTGGATGCTCTCCTTTCAATATACTTCACTGATTCTCTTTCTGCACTTCTCTTCCTGGGTGGTGAGCCTTTTCGCCTGCTTCTTTCTCAGCTACAGCTCTATATTGAGGAAATGTTACATATTGTTGTATAGCTCATGAAATCTGGGCTCATTTCCCATCTCTGTCACATTTGTTCTGTGAGACGGTTGGCGTCTCTCTTGGGACCCAATTCAGAAATTAGTGGCATCCCAGGAATTGCTTCCATTGACTTCATTGAGATTTGGATCAGGTCCCTAATTTCTCTTTGCCTCAGTTCTCCATCTGGAAAATGGACATAAAATACTTTTCTTTCTCTTGCTTCAGAGGGGTAGCCGAGTTAGTCTGTACAGGATAAACTTAAAAAACAACAAATAGTATGGTAGCACTTGTTAGTCTTTAAAGTGCTACCATACTATTTGTTGTTTAAGTTTTTTCTTTCTCTTAACTTTGTCTGTCTTGCTTATTTAGAGTGTAAGTTCTTAAACTAGGTTTGTTTTTACTAGGTGTTTGTCACAGCATCTAGCACCTGACCTCTGATGGGGCCTCTCGGTGCTACTGTAATGTCAATCAAATTAAGAATAATAAATAGCTTCTTACTTTTGAAATTTAAAGGAAATATAAAACTGAGAGAGAGAACTGGATCTTCCTGACTGACATCACTATTGCTCTGTTTTTCTGGGCGCTGTCTCTCCATACTGTTAACAGGTCCTTTTCATTACTTATCAAATGGCTGTAGAGCTTCAAAAAAAATCTATTCTGAAAATCAACCAAATCAAGCAAAATCCAACATATTCTTTAAAATAGCATGACTAGAGAAACAAGAACTGCTACCCAGAGTTCAAAGGTCTATGAGAAAATGAGGCAATATCTTATTTTTGCCCTTGTGAATAGTATGTGAGCACTGAACTTGCATCTGAAACAAAGTTATTGCAGAAACACCCGCCACCCCTGAATTGGTTTCCACATCTCAAGTTTTGTGATGTGGTATACACATTTTAATTGTTTATATCAGAGCATCTTTTTTATTTTGGCATTTGTAACTATTTTTTAAGACTACATAGTCTGTAAATTAGCGATAAAGAGCAGCAATACAAACATCCAGTAGGTATGTTCAGATGAAATGAGATGAGCCCAACAACACAATGTTAGACTCTTAGTTACATTGGGAGCAGTAGTTTCTCATTAACACCTCTGTGTGACAATGAAGTTGAGATTCACAAGTTTGAAAGGAGGCGAGATTCATGTGTTTTTATTAGCAAGCTACGCAGGGTGAAGCTGAAGGCAAATCTGAACATTGTTGTCTCTCACGCTTAGTGTCTTGTGCGTGTTAATTTTTCTCTTTGCTAGAGCTTTTCTTTTTAAAGTGAAAGCAGCCACAGATGGATGCTAAAAGTTGCCAGATGATGTGGTGTCAAAGTGGTGGTGTGCTCGCAAGAGTGAGAATCGGACTGAGTTGAGAGTGTTTTAATGCATTGATGCCACCTTTTGGGGGTCAGAAATTTAAACTTTTAAAGTTCCTCATTCCTTGACTTTTGCAGATTTGTAGAGTGTAATTCCTCTGTGAGCCTTTTCTTTCTAGCACAGACAACCTGCTTATTGAACTTTCTGTGCCGATAGAAATATTCCAGCCGTAATTCATGTTTTGAGGTGAATTAAGCCCACCTCATTCCCTATGTAGACAGTGAAGATAGAATTCTGTTGACCTAGCTCCTGCATCTCGGGACATGAAGTACCTACGCCCATGGGAGAGCCCTACCTGTTGGAATAAATAGTGTTTATAAAGAGAGTCTGTTTTGCATTTTAAGTGTAGACATACCCTGAGTCCTTGTGTTATTGCGCAAATAGAGTGTGGTTTTCACTTGTGTTAGCTCAGTTGAGTTAGCTTCATATGATTGACAAGCTCTCTAGATCCGTGTGAAGACTCAGACAAAGATATTTGAAGATGCCTGTGCTGTTTGTGATGTAGCTTGTGTTCCTAAAACACACTTGATATCTGGAGAGCTGATGCACTGTCTGCTGCTTATTATGCTAATCATAATAATCATGCTGCTGCCTTGTACCCCCACTGTCTGTTTGCTCTATCCACCCATCGCCATGTACCGGTATATAGGCCCTGAACCTGCAAAGACATAAGAGCATAACTTCATATACGGTGCATAGTCCTGCGTCAATTGGATGACCGGTTGAACCACTCTGGTCTGGGACTCTCTGGTCTAGAAATATCTGTGGTCCTCTGCTAAACCAGAGATCCCCTGGACCAGAAGAGCCGCAGTGGGCTCAGGATAACAGCCCTGCGATAGTGGAGCCCTAGCAGCTCTGGGGCGGTGGAGCCCTGCTGGGACTGGTAGCCCTGGAGTGGCGGAGCCCAAGAGAGCCCAGGGCAGCAGAAGTCCTTGTGGTCTTGGGACTGGCTGCAGATCCTGCTGCTCCACTCCACTGCGTCTGGGAGTGGAGCCCTGCCAGGTCTGCTGATGGACTCAAGAGAGCCCGGTGTCGTCCGCAAACCGGGGTGGGGGGAAGGCGAATCGATCTCCCCAGGTAGGGCAAATTCCCTCGTTCAGGACTGGTCAGATCATGAAGGTGCCAGTCCAGGGAGGCCCAACCTATAGTCATTGTATGTAAACTTAAGCATATGGTTAAGTCTTTGCAGAATCCGGGCCTTAAGTTGTAAAATTTTTGATTTAAGGACTATCTTTCCAATGTATTTACAGCATCTAGCAAAATGCAGCCCTGATCCCTGACTCCGGCCCCCAGGTCATACAGTAATGCAAATAGCAAGGTGTAGTGATCTTCCACCAACTTCAGTGGCAGTTTCAGATCCACAGGATTTAACCCTCTGATCCCAAAAAGAAACAAACAGGAAACCCAGCAGCCACTCAGAACACAGATCTGGATAGATGAGTCCGTTCCAGTGTCCAATTCATATTTCCAGAACTGTTAAAGCTGTATCTGTCTCCTGAGGGCAGAATTTGGCCTTTTGTGTCCAAAGTCCTGTTCAGATTGATAGTAAGACTCCTGTAAGCCTGAAGTTTATATGTAAACTGCCATTTTTAAAAATATTGTTTTAGATGTTATGATTCTTTTCTGATCCTTTCTCCATGAAACTTGATCCCTTTTGTTTTAGAAACAATAAGCTACTAACTGCAAGCTTGCATTCTCAATTCCTTTTTAAAGTAATGGACTTTGACAGACAATGGAATGAAACCAGCATTCTTATGAATTAGACACGGCGCATTTCTCCATACTTGTTGTTAAACGGCAGGAGACAAATGTCAGCAGCCTGCGTCGCATACTAAAAACCTCTGAGTGCGTCAGAGGGTTTCTGTAGATCCCTCTGAGACCAAATTTGCTGACGTTTTATTATTGTGATGGGAGATGTTGAATGAGTTTTGCAGATCTATCTTTCCAAGCTCCCCAATTAACACCTTCCTATTAAAAAGCTGGATCTAAAATTAAATTACAGTAGAAACTCAGAGTGGCAGACAGTTCGGAAATGGCAGTTGTCCATAACTCTGAACAAGACAAAATGGACTTCAGTCAGTGGGGAGGCTGAGACTGCAGCTGCAGGGTTGGGGATGGTGTGTCAGGATTTCTGACCCTTGGGCACACCAAGGCTTAGGGCTTTAGATTTGGCGGGGGTGGGGTGGGGAAGAGCTGGCACGCGGCGCTTTAGCCTCTAACTCCACTCTCAATTTGAGCCTCGCGTTGGGGTACCAGGGCGTCAGCCCCATGGCTCCGTTCTCAGCTTCTACCTCACAGAGTACACCAGGGCTCAGCCTCCCAGCCTCTTTCCTGACTTTTGCCTTTTGGGGGCCATTGGGGCATGGGGTTTTATCTATGGGGGGAGCTATGGGGCTGAAACTGGGGGTTGAAATTGGCACGCTCCTCGTAGCTGCCTGGTTGACCTGTACGTCTATAACTCTGGTGTTTGTACGTCTGAGGTTCTACTGTTCTGCCTCCTAGTTTTCATCTCCTTTGAAACCTTTTCACTGTATGGTCTCCAAGCCCCCATCGTACTTTGTTCAGAGGTCTCCTGTCATGGGGTCTGTGCACTCAGTTGAGTACGTCAGACGGCAGAACTGTTCAGTGGGTTTATAAAAGTGGCAGTTTTTGCCAAGTTCCTAAACTATGATTTTAGCTTCAAATGATGAATAGTTTGGTGCGAGCAGTGCTTGTAAACAGCTGCTAATGTCACTTTGCTAATTTTGTATTTGCTCCTGGCCTCAGTTTCACACTCCTCCATGCCAGTTCCCTACCTCGATACGGTGCAAAAGTGTCAGCGATAGTCCTGGCGATTGCCAGAGCTCTGATTTATCACAGGTGCGAGTGAGCAGTGCCCCTGGCTATCAACAAGGTCATTTAAATGTACCAGACCAGGCACAACATTTACTCACCCGGTACACTGACCAATCATAAACATGAATGCAGGATGGGGTCTTGGCCCGTTGCTGGGGCTCCGATACACAAGACAAATCATGCATATTTTAACTCATCCATAAAACAAAAAGCCGGTGACTGGGCAAGCAGAATTTGCAGGCTGTGTTATTCCAGCACATGCCACGATTGGGTGAAGGCTCAATTTATCTGGACACTCACACCTTGATCCTTCTAGCCCAGTGGTTCCCAAACTTTTCGGCATCACGCCCCCTTTTTGATTTTTGAAACTCCCCCCCCCCCCAAAAAAAAAAAAGCAGCAAAACTTGTTGAGAAAAAAAAAAGTTGCCCTTTTAAGAGCAGGTATTGCCCTTTTTTTAAGGCAGTGGCCATTTTGAAGTCTGCCCAGGACGCTCCATCCTCCCCCCGCCCCAGCCAGCCCGAGCTGCATGGACCAGGCTCTTTCTTGGGCGGGGGGGCTGGGTTGGGTTGCCTCGTGCCCTTCACGCCTCCCAGTTGGGAACTTATGTTCTAGCCTATCTTCATGGCTGAGCCCTGTGGGCCCATAGGGAGTCCCAAGTGGGTCAGTAGATCCAGATAAGTTGCAGATTTAGGACTGAAACATTCAGATGAATCCTGTAGTCACTGAGATTGTAAATGCTTCCAAGCAGGGGACACTCTCACTCTGGGAATGTTCAGCATCTAGCACAACAGGGCCCTGATTTCTGCCGGGGACACACAGGCACTACCATAATCCAACTATAATAAATAATAACCAGGCTGTGCTTGGGGTCATGGTCACAGGCATTTCTATTACACATTGCTATCAAATGAGTAGCACCGGACAAGGCTATGCAAGGAAAAATCTCATTTTTCGTTTCCGTTTAGATTACACTAAGTTAAATAAATAACTAATTTAAAA
The DNA here is from genome assembly GCA_019425775.1 of Rafetus swinhoei. Taxonomy (NCBI): domain Eukaryota; kingdom Metazoa; phylum Chordata; order Testudines; family Trionychidae; genus Rafetus; species Rafetus swinhoei. The sequence goes on along the minus strand of CM033439.1, from coordinate 9,410,848 downwards.
AAGAAACCAGGGCAGTTTCCCTTCATCTACGTTCCCCATTCCCGCCCTTTTCCCATGTAGAGGGGAGCAGTCCTGATCTGGACAGTCTCTTTCCGATGTACTTTAAAGTAGGGTTTCTCCATCTAGGGGTCATCAGAATGTTTCCTGCAGCTCTTGTGGCTTCTGCCCAATAGGGCTGGCCGGGCTCCCATCCCTGCTGCACTTGCTGACGTCCCAGACCCACTCAGGTTTGGCTTAGCCCTCCTGATGGGAACCCATGGAGGCCAAATTTGAGTGTGTGACACTGACACACCAGGAGCCAGCCCGTAACCACACTCACACAAATTTGGTTCAGTTGCTGCCAGGCAAACCTGAGCAGTGCTGCAACACTGGAGCTTGCAGGGCCCAGAATGGAGAGCCAGGCCCAGCTAGCCCCACGGCACAGAAGCTGCCATTGTAGGGGGAGTGCTGGGCAGGACCCAAGCACCCTGGCCCGGGGTAGGATTTGACAGATGTAATCCCAGGGTAGGGTGTAATCAGGATGGGGTGGAACTGTCACCCAGGGTGCAAAGCTGGGGGGCAGCTCGGGCTGGTGATGCCAGCTAGCTCAGGCCAGCCCCATACAGTGGGGCTCAGTGGGGGTGCACCATCTCCATCCCCTACCTCACTTCAGTGGGCTGCAGTGTTCCTTCTAGTCTAAGCTGAGGGGCCGCACAGCTTCACAGGTGATTAGTCAGCCCTGCGCAGTCAGTCAGCCCTGAGCCTCTGACTGGGTGGGGCTGATTAATTAATCACCTGTGAAGCTGGGCTGCCAGGAAGCTTAGAGGGAACACTGGTGGGCTGCCCAACCGGTCTGTACCCCTTCTCTCCAATCCTACCAGAATACCTGGGGGGGGGGCATGTGACCAGTGCTCCCTGTAAGCTGTGCACTTGTGTGGCCACTCAGGAGAGATTCCAATGCCACAAACCACTGCTAGGTTTGTGTTTCTCCTGGTGGTGCTCATTTGCACGTGCCTCGGTGCACATAACAAAATTTATTCCTCACATGGATGGAAAAAATCCTCACATGGATGGAAAAGATTAGAGGAAACATTGCGTTGGACCTGGCATGCTCCTCCCCCCTGTGTCACCTCTGGAGGTACAAACATGCTTGCTCGCCAGGGCGCTAGAATGTTCTGCCCCCGGGCCTCCATCCCTAGACCATTTACTGGGGCATGTCAGGCCATAAACGTTTACAAATGGGTCCTGAGCCCAAAAAGATTGAGAACCGCCGCTTTAAAGTATTAAAGTTTGAAAGCAAAGGTGATGGCTGAATGGGGATACAGGGATTCATGGGGACTAGGGAAGGTGGGTGCAGGGACACATGAGGGGAGGGGCTGGCTGAGTAGGAGTGCAGGGACGTATGGGGAGGAGGAGATGTGGCCGAGTGGGGTATGGAGACACATGGGGATGGGAGAGTATAGGGACACATGGGGACAGAGACAGATGTGCCAGACTGAACAGCCAGGATCTGCATTGTGGAGGGTCCCTATTAATTCATCCCTGTCATAAAAAATATTCTCCCATCCGCACCCAACAACCTTTCAAGTTCACAGCCAGACTCCTTCCCAGCAATTACTTCCTTCTCCCTCAGCTTCTCTGTTCCCCCTTGCTCCCTTTGTACAGCTTCTGAGGGGTGTGGGAATGTATTTCAGTTTTCTAGTCTAAATGAATCGTTACTCAGCATTCTGTATTAATATGCCTACTAAGGGACCTATTTGTCTAAACATATTTCTTGAATCTCTTTTGTTGTCTGCATTGTGAATCCTAGTTACTGACAGGTGTATTAAAGTGAATTACCAAAATAACTGAAACTGACATGATTGTATAGTATTATTTTGACATATAAAACCTGCAGATTTTTGTGTGTGTGTGTAGAATCTTTATTTTTTGGCACAGAATTCTTTAGCACCTACAGATAGAAGTGGGGCTTTCCCACAATTTTGGGAGCCCTTACATTGTAGCAAGGGAAATCTTTCCATAATATTGAAATTGCTAGAAAAATCTCAGAGTTCTGAGCCCAGCTTAATTTTTTTCAAAGTCTGAATGTAATTCATTGATTCACCTTTCTCAAGAAACATCTGTTAGGATTAAAGTACATAATATAATACTAGTCAGTTGCAAATCCTATTTAGACTCTTGTACAATACATTCTTGAGTATTGTGCATTTTTGTTTTGCAAGTTGTTTTGTCCCTTGAGGCTGTGAAATTTTTGCATTGTGATCCCACAACATTTTGTTTTTATTTTTTCATCATTTTGCTAGTTAAAATGAAGGGAAAAAACAGCTCCTCCTAGTGGGCAGCTTTTTATAACCACATTTATTGATTGTCAGCCAAGACAAAGAGAATCTGTATCACTGAAACACAGCTCCTTATAGAGTTAGGGTTTTTATTTAGAAAACTACCTAGCCAAGAAGACAAAGATTCAGAGAATGGAGAATAAACCATCTCCTTTGCCTCCAGCTCCAACTATGAAGGAAGCTTACATTGCTGTTGCTTGGGCTTTACCTGTTCTGTGGAGAAACCGTTGGCTTTGTTCTCCTAATTTGGCTGTATTTTGCAACTGTAGCATGTCTGACACGCATGCAGTTGTTTGGCTAGCAGTCTGGGTTATAGCATAATTGATCACGGGGATGTGCAGACAGTAGCTAGGGCTATTTTACTGTCATGTTATGTATTAACATATTTATGTGCAAGTTGCAAATCTGCAGAATGCCCAGTGAAGCTTACCTGAGATTTGACAGGACTGGGTCCTGCGAGTGTGTTGATAAAGCTGGTTTTTTTTAATCTAACTTTTAAATTAATTTAAGAATTTTTAAACTTGTTTTTCTGTATTAAAGCGTTTACACCAACAGAACGATTAGAAGCAGAGACTAGCTCCATCAGCTCCTCTGCTCTCTGTGTAATCCAGTATAGCAGTTTTCATCCTGTAGGATGACCAGATGTTTTATAAACTGTGGGCCAGATTGTGAGAACCTTGCTCAGTTTAGAGTCAGTTCAGCTCCCATCCCATTGGAGTCCGTGGCCTTTTATTGAGTAAAGAATGAGTAAAGGTACCAGGATTTGAGCTTGTTTATTGCATCATGGAAAAAGAACCATCTCTGGGGTGGAGGGCAGCAACAAGCTGGATAACAGATGCTTACCATTGCATATCAGTAGCATGAGGAGAGGACTTGTTAGCCAAAACCATCAAACAAACCTCAATGGCTACAAAATGAACCATGGGATCTTTAATGTGCCCACGGAGTAGATTGGATCTCGATTGTAGAGGCCTTTCCAAAAGTTCTCTATGCAGTAAACTGCCTGGCATACTGCATATCTACATTACACAGCATATCTGACACTGTGGAGGCCTGATCTGTGCTACAGACCTATTGCTATAACTATACTATAACAGACATGCATCTGACGAAGTGGGTCTTTGCCCACGAAAGCTTATGCTCCAATACATCTGTTAGTCTATAAGGTGCCACAGGACTCCTTGTCGCTTTTGCAGATCCAGACTAACACGGCTACCCCTCTGATACTTGACACTATAACTATGTTGCTCACGCTCTTAAGCGACATTGTTACCCCAACCTAACCCCCTGTGTAGTCAGTGCGATGTGATGGGAGAGTTTCTCCTGCCTGCATAACTCATGTCTCTCAGGGAGGAGGATTAACTGCAGCGAGGGGAGCTGCCCCACTGACATCAGCGTGTCTTCACATAAGCACTGCAGCATCGGTACAGTGTGCCAGTACAGAGACTTGCGTGTAGACCAGCCCAGAGTTTCAAGCCATAGACAGATTGTGCAGGGGGTTTGAAGCTGTGGACATAAGGGGTATGTCTAGACTGCATCCCTCTGTCGGCAGAGGGATGCAGATTAGGCAGGTCGACATTGCAAATGAGGCAGGGATTTAAATATCCTGTGCCTAATTTGCATAAAAATGGCCACCATTTTTTGCTGACAGTGCTGAGTCGGCAAAACGTGGCGGCCATTTTAATGCAAATTAGGCACGGGATATTTAAATCCCTGCCTCATTTGCAATGTCGACCTGCCTAATCTGCATCCCCTCTGCCGACAGAGGGATGCAGTCTAGACACACCCAAGGAGTCAAGGTATTTCTTTCCAATGTGACGAGTAGGCATTTTAAACCATTGTCTTTGGCATAAAGTTTGTTGCCGCCGTTCTTGTCATTCTCATGAACTATACGCAAGTAACTCCTGTTCTAGAGAATAGAGACTCATAATCCCATTTACTTAACAGTGTACAAGTGAACTAGCTAGTGCTGAAACAGATGTCGGCCTGTTCCAGCTCGAGCATATTATGGGTCCACTTGGCTGGAGATGCACAGACCTCAATCAATGAAGTTCTTTGCGCTTAGAAGAAAAACTAGTCAGGGAACAGGACTTATGTGTAGGGGAGGCTGGTGCTTTGGAGCTGAAGACAGCAAAGATTCTACTGTGAATGGAAAATCTATAAATGCCATGATGTTCAGTAAGAATGTCTGTCATTATTAATGACACTGAATATGAATACTGGGCTAGATTACGCACCTTTGATGTGAAACAAGAGTTTTGCCATTGGCTCTAATGGGAGTAAGATCAGGCTACAGCTCTATCAGAGCATTTCACTTAATGGTTTTTTTGGTAATGATTTCTCTGGAGTCTGCCCCGTGTTTATCAAAGCAGAAACCCAGGTCCTTGTCGTGACATTTGCTTGTACTTTGAAAAACCCTGCTTAAATCATGTGTTTCCTAATGGATAAATACATGGCTCTTACAGATAACTTAGTCTTAATGCAGACCGTATGCTTTACAACTCTTGGGTCAAGAAAGACACAGCCTCTGTCAACAGGTATTAAAGGAAATGGCTTGTATGTGAGGCCTTATCTGTACTACTGTGGCCCGTCGACCCAAGTTACACAACTTCAGCTACGTATCTGAAGTTGATGTGCTTAGGTCTACTTATCTGTGGGATCTTCACAGCAGTAAGTCAACAGCTGACTCTGTCCCGTCACTTACGCTTCTCGTTTTGGTGGAGTACCCATGTCGACAAGAAAGCGCTCGGCAGTTGACCCCTGCGGGATCGATCGATTACTGCCCATCAATCCAGCCCATAGTGAAGACATGCCCTAAGATGAACAAACCAATGTATTGTGGAAAAACTATTACACAAGTATTACAGCTGAATTAGCATGGTGGATATCCTTTGGGGCCATCTGAGACATACAAGGTGGCTGCGCAAGCCAGATTTGCATTGGGAGGGGCAGAGGGAGAGACAGCATTTCTTACTTTTCAGAGAATGGTTCTTTTTTATTAATTAATTGATGTTCATTGTCGACTTTTTACTGCTTTTATTTTCTCACTTTCAAGCTCATTTTGATTGACTCTTGCTCACCCAAAAGTGCAATGGCGAAGCACGTGCCTTTGTTACGCAGGAAACCAGGATGCATCATGTTAATATGAATCTGAATAAATTTGACTTGATATAGGGTATGAGTTGCTAAGTTGCTTTAAATGAAGGCTCAGAATAACAAAACTGGTCCAAATCTTGCAGACGCTCTGAGATTCTATGGAAGTTTTGGCTGAAATGAGCCACAAGCATCCCTAGATTAAGATAACAGACTTCAGCAAGTCAGGGTTGGGTCCTTGGCTCAGTCTTTTCTAGGACAGTGAGTTGACCAGCCATGGCTTGAGCAGGTACAGGCTAGAGAAGGCACAGCCTGGAGAAAGGGCAGGAGGTAGGAGCTGGCTGGAGCTGGGGCAGGATCAGGCTGGCAAAGAAGTAATCTGTCAGAACTACTAGGCAGTGGGGAGCATCTCCAACAAGGTAGCAATGTCGAGCAGACTGGATTTACCTGGTTAGACCCTTGCATGTGCATTGCTAGACCTTCAGTATTCATGTGATTATCTCAAGAGACTCATGAGACTCTGATTCAGACCTCTCAACCCAGCTTGCTGGTCCAACATTTACTCCATAGCCATTCTGCCCTCCTGAACACGGTCTATCAGCTGTTTTCTTGTCCATCCTATTGTTCTCTGTGAGTGCTCTTTAGTCTCAGATGCCTCCTTCATAGGATTCCTTTTATCCATTCTACACAGATGCCCCTACCATCTCAGCCTCTTCTCTTGCAGCTGTTCTCTGATACCACAGGCCTTGCACTCTAGATGTCATTGTTCTACATGGGGTGCAGCAATATCACCCCCTCACGGCCCTCAAACATCTCATTTCAATGACTTTAGGTTGGAGAAGAACTTGGTCTTTTTTGTGATACATTTACTTTTAATTTCTGTTGCCCTTCCCCAAATTCCGGACTTCTGTTTAGGCCAGGGCACTAAGATTTTATTGGCCTTTTATTCTACTTTTTCCAGCATTCACTTTCCTATTTTTCTTGCTTCCTCTGTTATTATTTCTTATCAGTGTAATTAGTGGCTCCATATAGAAAATGCTTTGAAATTGATTTTCTTCCCTGTAATTTCTCTTGTTTGAAGTCTTGTTGTTTTTTCCAATAGCGCTTTGATTTATTGTCTCCCCCGTTGTTCATTTACTCAGTCTCAGTTACTAATTTAACTCTGCTAGTTGCCCGTTTTTCCATAGCGGTTCACACCTGGGCCTGACTGGTGTGTATAATGGTGGAAGGATCAGTGAGAGTTTTGCCTCACTGGACTCGGGGGAAATTTTCCTGAGTAAGGTTTGCAGGACTTGACCTCTGAGTGCCGATTTGCTCTTTTACTCTTGGCTTTCTCTCCAGTTTTCACTAGTTGGCAGGATAGATGAAAGCTGTTCCAGTAAAACACCTCAGTTGATGGCTGTGTGTTCGAAAATGGAAGCAGGACAGACAGGATCTGGCTCACCTGTTCTGAGAATAAATGTATGGGAGAACGGGCTGGACGCCACGTGTGACTCCTCTAAAAGTAAAAGGTAAAGGGCAGTCATGTGCCAAAGAGTGGGAGGTGCCATCCACTGAACACTGGGCCTGCAGAGGGAAAGCAGGATAGTCAGCAAAGTGCTGGAATAAATGACCCCAGGGTCAAAGGCTCTTCCTGGGTCCCAGAATAGCGATTGACAGCCAGTCCTCAGAGTCCTGGCAGGGAGTGAAATAGAGCCAGCAAGGAGCAGGGACGCAGTGTTTTACCTTATCAAGATGCAGAGACATGCTACCATAGGGGAGTGGCCAGCAGGTAAGGATGCTGAGGGACTGGCAACAGTGTCCATTGTACCATCGATGGAGATTAGATAGTAAAGGGAAGATTACACTAAACAACCTGGTTGGGGCACATGAACACCAAGGAAAGGCACTCTTGTGGTTAAGGCACTGGGTTAGGATCAAGAAACCAGGGCTCAATTCCCAGGTCCACCAAGTACTTTCAGTGTGACCTTGGGCAAGGTTTTTTCATGCTGTGGATGAGAGGGGCTGCCCAAGTGCCCTCTGTACTGCTGGAAAATCTGTCTCAACTTCTCTGACTCCTGTGCCCATCTGTAACACTAGGATAGTAATTCTTCTTATCTACCACTCTTCACCTGCATTGCCTATTTAAGTTGTAAGAACTTTGAGACAGACACTGTCATATTATGTTTGTGTACAGCACCTAGTACAAGGGGGCCATGATCTTGGTTGGGGCCTCTAGATGTTGCTGTAATACGAATAATAATTTAATAGCCTCTACAGTCAGTAAGACAGAGCAGGAATGTTTCAACTGTGGGGTTTTTGAAAATCTTAATTGTCCCTTTTAAATACTTTCCTTCCTTTCTGTTTCCTTTTTATTTGCATGTTTGCTTTCCTTGTTGTGTTTGAAGAATACATTTCCTAGCCTGGAAAAAAAAGCCGTTTGTTTTTAAAGAATCAAAAGATAAACAAGCTTAGAACAGAATCAACCCAGCTCTTCAATATTTTATGAGGCATGACATACTTAGTGGTTAGCAACACCTCTTTATATTTTCCTTTTGAAGAACAGTTCTCGTACATTTCAGCATTTGATGGGGTGCCCTTGGAAGGCTCCAGGAATTGGAACTTGTTATGGAGATTTTGCCTGCACGTCAGCAATGCAAACCCAGCATAAGTTGGAACTTGGAACACATGTTAAACACAAACCAAGCTTCCCCTGTTTGCTTTACAACACTATGCAGGCAAAATGGAAACCACACATGAATGTATTCAAATTCATTTAACCAATAGAGCACTAAGGATTTGAATAAAACCTCCCCACAGTCATTTAAAACCATAAATCCTGCTTATGAAGGCTTGATAATGAATTTGGCCAAATTCTGCCCCCTTTTTACTCCCACTCCGACACCCCCCGCCCCCGGGACTCTGAAAGCAGTGTTTGGCTCCTTGTGTATGTGGCACTGATAGTATTGAACAGGGAAATTAGTTTGAATGTAGGAATGAGGTGTTGGTTCAATGACTGGCTCTGCCATTGGCTTTCCTGTGGGTTCTAGAGCCAGTCACTTCATTTCATTGTGACTTAGTTCTCCATCTGCAAAATGCGGACAGGGCTGGCCTTAGGATGAGGCAAACTGAGGCGGCCGCCTCAGGTGCCAGACTGTGGAGGGGAGCCACTAGGACCCAGAGAATTGAGACCTTTCAAAGTTTTGGCCCAAGCGAGGGAGTATGGGGGCGTCATTTGAGCTCCTCGCCAAAATGTTTTGGTCCAGCCCTGAATGTGAATAATAAAGCTGATCCACCTTGTGCACCTGTGCAAGTACGAAGTGCTATTAAAGGTTGGTTTAATTATTCACTCTTTGTAGTAAAACTACTTGTAGGATTTAACTGACTTACTCTCATTTCTTTTTTTTTTCATTAGTCTTAATTCAGCAAAGTGGTTTCATGCCCTCACGACGAAAAATGCTGTAAGAGCTAGGTCTCACTGACCACAGGGACTTTCTGGGATAGTTTGAGAATGAGACAAACAGCTGAATTCCATTGCTCTCTAAAGAGCTATCAGGAAAATTAAATGCAAAATGCTAATTATTTGACTGCTGTGTTTCTTACCCCCACAATGCTATGAAGGAAGATGAAGAAGGGTGGTGTGACTGTGAACTGGCTATCACTGCTCTCTTGTCACACCTAGTAACATGGATGGTGCTCGGGGTACAGATGTGTCACAGACTTGTCACTGGAGATGCTGACCCAAACGCTGGCTCCTATTAAACATAACCATGCAGACTGTTCTAGTAAGTGCTGCAAACCTCAGCTTTGGTGCAAAAGCCAGAACATGTGGCCTAGATTAGAGATCTGTGACATACAGAATAAGCATGTAAACAAAGAGCTGGATTCTGGCTGCATATGCATGAGGATGCCCCAGGGGCAGGATGCCCGTTCTCCCTGTGTGCTTGTGTACCTGTGCAGTGGCAACCAAAAACTTGATGCTTCCGCTCCTGGACCACAAGGTGCAGGGCAGAGCTTGATATACTCTGTGGCACTAACCACCTTCAAGTGGGCGTGGCCACGGCAGGGTTCCGGCTCTGTCTTTGTTCACAGGCAGCACACCCTGAACCCTTTTCAGAAAGCGTGGCGATGGCCATCGTGCCAGCCCTGCTTTCTTAAGCCTGACTGTGTTGAGCAACAGTGGTGTGTGCGGTGCTCACGTGTGGCTGTGGTTTTGAAATCCACTAAATGAAAGTGAGTGAATGTAAATTCATCATCTTTGTACATGTACAGCTCCATGTTTGTACTGCAGCTGTGCATCTGTGTGAATACCAGTCATTAGGGCTTCTGTACATGCTCCCAGAGACCGCACCCATCACACTTGAGTTCAGCAGTTTTTGCTGAGGTGGCCCATTGCATGTGGAACTTGCTCCGGCTGGGGTGTCGGCCTCAGTCCATCACTCACGGCTCCTCCTTTCAGTGTTTTTAGTCTTAATTGCGCGTGGAACATTGAGATGTTTTATTTTGTGGCTGATACTTTCTGAAGCATTTAACAATTTTAGCACTTCATGCTGGTTTGAGTGTGTATCTGTTTAGCAGGTGTTAAATATTTGTTTAGTGGCTCAAGAGTTTCTGAGTCGAGGTCAAAAAACACATGGCACCTTGTGGTCTAGTCAGCCCTAGTGTTAATCTGTATGTGGTCATCTGTTGTTTTGCCCCTGAATTTAGATTATAAATCCTCAGGGGAGAGATTTATAATCTAAATTCTTCCTGTCTGTACTGTCTGTCTGTGTGCACGGATGATACCTGCCAATGAACAGCTAGTTTTTCCTTTGTCACATGCAGCTGTATTTCAGAATCACGGGGAGTTTCTCACATACACAACACATTAGTGTGTCATCAGTGCGGTGGGGGGCCAGCTAGCAGAGCCAGAAGTGCTCCAAGGCTTTGTCAGATCATCACTGCTCAGGATGGGGGCAAGGTTAGAGTCCTGTCGATAGTGCACCTGCCAGTGTGTGTGTGTGTGTGTGTGTGTGTATGCTCCAGTACAGACCATTATAAGGATTGTGGTATTAAGTAGATGTTTGGAGAACCACACACAGCCCTCCACCAGCACTCACTTTGACAGCGGTGAGCAACCCGCGGTCCAAGGATCACTTGTGGCCTATCGGGGTTCTGCATGTAGCCCATGATACACTTTGTTCACCGTTGCCCACTTGCGACATTGCCAGATTCCCCTGGTTTCAGTCCGCATAGTTTTTTTCCCTCTCAGTATTACTAAAGTGACACGCATGTAAAGCCAGAGCACGTGAAGTGAGGTGTGTGCTGATTGTGCACAACGCTGGCTGTGAGAGCTGGGTGCTCCCTCTGCAGCCAATCAAAGTGCTGCTCTGGTTCAATCAGCGCACCTTGGAAAATCTAGGCACACAAGCGCCGTTCGCTAAACTACCCTACCCTGGGAGACTGTCTTGGATATGACAGTCTTGCGGCCCAATGAGAGGGAGGAGGGCCATCTCACTAGCCTAGACTGCCCATCGCTACCTGATGACAGCGTGCCTGTACCTTCCCCTGCTCCTCTGTTTTGCCAGTGATCCCAAAGAGGAGAAAGGCTATAGGTATCTTAAGTACTTCTAGAGTGATTGTCACCCTATTGTCCAAACACCAAATGAAAATGTTCTGACAGCATGATGATACTAGGGATGTTAAAATGCATTTATTTGTGCAAAGGTGTACCCAGTGACACTTTCAGCGGGTACACGTTTACACGGGAGGGAAGGATGTGGGAGCCGGAGCTCACAGGGGCCAGCTTTTAAGCTGACTCCCCACAAGCACCGTCTCCTGCCTGCCCCCCGCCTCACATTTCTGCCTCTGTGGGAGGCAGCAGCGAGGGGCGGGGGGAGGGCAGACACCACCATGGGAACCATTACGTGCGGGGAGCTGGCTTGGCAGCCGGCTGGTTCCCCATGTGTACCAGCTCCCTCCCTTCTTCCTGTCCCCCCCGGCTGCCTCTGATATAGGGGCGGGGGGGCTGCTTGTAACTGAGAGGGCCCAGGCTTGTCTGTTAACTGTGTACACGTTCACATCCCTAAATGATACCATTGCATACAAAAAGTTATTTCTTGCAGCATGTCTCCCTCCGATGAGCTGTTCAGAGGAGACTTTAGAATGCAAGCCCATATCTATTTTGTGTGGGCGACAGTGATCCTATGGCCCTTTCTGTAAAAGCGGGAAGTTGCTCTGGAGTTCTTGCGGAGGTTGTCAGCCACTCTTCATCCCTGTGTGCAATTTGTGTGTAAAAGGTACAGCACTTCAGGATCCTTCGGGGCGGGGGGTAGATGCTATAGAAATGTAAAATGTGACGTCCTACAGAGCACTTTGCTGATTTAATGATTTACTAATTATTTCAGTAGGCTGAAAAGTTTGCGCCATAAATGCCATTCTGGGGGAAAGCAGGCTAGAAAGGCACCATTTCTTCTCCTGATGTCATGACAACAGATGGTGCTAATGGCTGGAAACCTGAACCCTGTTTTGTTGGGTTCAGAGGACTTGGTACATTTCCAAGCAGAGTTCCCATGCTGCATATGTAAAAAGGAATGTCCGTCCGTCCGTCCATCCATCCATCCATCCATAAGGTTGTAAATATTGGCCCAAGTCTGTCTCGCCTCACTCTGGATCCGTTATTCACTTCAGTGGGGCTGCCAGTGTGAGTAAAGCAAACAGGATTTAGCCTATTGACTGCCCAAATGATTGCACTCTTTGATATTCCCATGGGCATCAGGCAAATAAAAAATTCACCAACAGATGTCTCCCTGCATCTGAGTCTGAAACAGTCTCTTTTTGTTAGTTAATGGCAAACAGCAATATCGGGGACCAGTCCTGATAAGTGCTGGTCACCCTTACCTCTGACACTCGACTCCTAGCAGGACTGAGCCCCTACGATTAAAATGCATCTCCACAACAAAAATCTAAATGAATTTTCTAATAAACACCAACCCTAGCTTTTCAGTTGATTTGTGTTTGTCAGTCATCCTGTGTGTGTGTGTGTGTAATACAAATCTTGAAATTGGGTTTCCTGTGGGAATATCTATATATCTGGATTATTACTCTGATTCTTAAAACCCCTTGGGGCAAGGAAGAGGGGGAGGATGGTTTTGATAATAGCAGGACTGGAGCTTAGGACTCTGTGTTCTGTTCCTGCCTCTGCCACAGATTTCTTGGGTGCCATTGACAAGTCACTTAACCACTCTTCTTCTGTCTGTCCAGCTGTAAAATGGGGGAGGAGGGTAATACCTCCCTGCTTCACAAGGTGGTTGAGAGGCTTAACAGGTATAAGGCATTTTTAGACCCTTTGAGAAAAGGTGCTGTGAAAGTGCAAAGCATTAGTACGTGTCTAAACATTAAAATCCATCATGATGTTTTACTTACTATTTTCAAAATAAAAACATACTTCAACACAGCCACACATCAGTAATGCAATTAATACCTCTACTTCTGCAAAGCTATTCCTGCTTCTGTGTTGACTATTAAAGATTCTCTTCCCCTGTGACATACACGTGTCTTGCTCATTGATCAGCGTTGCTAGAGCTCAGCTCACTGAGAAGAATGCTAAGTGGGTCATAAATATTATGCTAATAAGAGAGCCTGGGAGGATGTTCAATATCTTCGCTCACAGCTCCTGCGGACATATACCCAGAGTATAATTTAAAGGGAATTTTCAAGGGTCCAAACTGTCAATAAAAAAAGAGAAAAGCTACTACTGATGTCAACAGGAAAAGCTGAAACATTCACATAAAAACAAGGAGCTATTGCTGATCGTTAAATATACTCTCAATTTAGCAGTGGAAAACTGTGTTGAGAGATAACCCTATCTCAGTACAAACAGAGCCTGAATGTTAACTGGAACCCTGGGTTTTGAAAAGCCTAAAAAGGAAACCTTCTGGGGACAGGCAGGCAGAGAGCAGCACAGGAAAAGCTGGATTTGTTTTCTCTTTTTGTCATTCCGTTTTTAAAACTATTTGATCCTGCGTTTTTCTTCAAGGCCTGTGCTGTGAATTTTCTTGGCTAGCATAACGTCTTGGAATGCTTTCCAGGGGCTAGAGCACCAGACTGGGAGTCAGTTTTAGTCACTGCTGTAACACTGGGCAAATTATCTTATTTATTTATTTATCACTAGGGGGCTGCGCCCGCCGCTCACTATGCTCACCAACCCCTTCTGTCCGTCGCAGCTGGATCATGGCTCCTCCTCCTACCAGAGCTGCAGCAGGGGGAGAGGGGGCCGCCACCAGCCCTTTCTGCAGCCAGATGGGGCCTGCCCCAGGCTTGGGGCCGGGGACAGGATGCTGCGGCCAGATGGGGGCTGGGCCCTAACTTGGGCTTTGTTGGCCATGCTTCATTTTAAAGAAAGTAAAATATTAGGTCCAACACAAAAAGGTTTCAACGTTGTCTTTCTTTATGGCGGGGTGGGGAACCTTTTTTGGGTCAGGGGCCACTGACCCACAGAAAAATCAGTTGGGGGCCACACAAGTGAGAAGGAAAAGAAGCCCCTCCCAAACCCCCCAACCTTCACTGATGAGGCTTACAACTGAAACATCTCACTCCCCTGGTGCTCCAGCCCCATGGGGTGGGGGGCAGGACTGAGGCTCAAGGCTTCAGGCCAGATTGACTCTTCTGGGGTTCCAGGGTCAGTGGATTTTGTGAGCCCCCTAGGTTCTGGAGTGGGGCCAAAAATGAGGGGTTCAATGTGTGGGACGGGCTGCCAGTGAGCGGTATAGGGATGGGGGTGCAGGATCTGGGCAGGAGGTGGGGCTGAGGGTGTGAGGTCTGGGTGGGAGGTAGGGTGCACGAGCAGGCTAGGGGTAGGGTGCCTGGCCGGGGAGGGAGAAGGAGCAGGATTGGGGGCAGGGTGTCTGGGCTGGGGGAGGGAGCAGGGTATCTGGCCAGGTGGGAGGGGGTAGAAGTGGGCTGAGTGTGCGGGGTCTCAGCAGGGGGTGGAGGGTAAGTAAGAGGGCTGGAGGTCCAAGGGTTGGGCATGAGGGAATGGGGGGAACTTACTGGTCTTCAGGCCCTGCGTCTGTCCCGGGCTCGGCCTCCCGCTGTTCCCATTAGTCAGATTCTGGCCAATGGGAGCGCAGGGAAAGCCTCCAGACAGCATCTCCCATGCTGCTGTTTCCCCCAGCCTGGAAGGGGGAACACTTCTTCCCCGCGCAACGACGCTCGGGGCTTTCTCTCCCACCCTCACAGCAGGAAGCCAGCGCTGGTGCTCCAACCGCCTGGGGGAGGAGGGAGGGCGAGGGGCTACAGTGCCAGGCAAAGGGGGCCCGGCCCACTCAGACGCCTCCTTGCCCACCTGGCAGAAGTGCCACTTGCTGCTGCAGCCCCGTGCGTGGCTGGGCGGGCGGGAGCCAGCTTGGACTTGGGAGGCGGCCTGCGCTTGGGTCCCTGCAGCACAGCTTGGTGCTGGGCTCAGGATGCGGCCAGTCGGGGCATGGCGGAGGATGGGCGGCCGGAGCAGCCCCTGGGACAGGGGACAGGCCGCCCGAAAGGCTGAGGGCAGAGCTGAGCCGACAGGACCTTTCAGAGTTGGAATCTGCCCAGGCTGGGCTGCCAGGCAGCTTTGCCATCCCTGGACAGTGTCTGGGCAGGGAGCCCATGAGAGGGCGGAGCTTGTGGACCCAAAGTGGTGTGATGACATCACTCTGCCACCCCACAGGAAATTTTTATATATATATAGAGAGAGAGAGAGAGAGAGAGAGAGAGAGAGATTGATTTGTATGACCGTAGCACTAATGAGCCCCGGTCACGGACAGGTGCTGTATAGATCACATCATTGCCATTTCCCTTCCCACTTCTTGCCTGCCTTGTCAACTTATTTCAATTTTAAGTTCTTTGAGGCAGAGCCCGTTTTACACTATGTGTGTGCACAACACCTAGCAAAAGGAGCCCTGAGCTTGGCTGTGATGTCTCTAAATGCTACTGCAATACTAATAATGATCTTGCACTTAATGGGGTTGTTCACATCCACGAAAGTTTGGATTGGCTCCTTTTTTGGATCTTGTTTTATGTCTTCCGTAGGTTAATGGGTTTGGAAGCATCCTCTTGGGTCATTTGACCACTGTTCTCTTAATGATATTAATATTCATAGACCACTGCAGAAAACTGTCACCCTAACTTTGGAGCTTATGGTATTGCCAACCCCAAGAGTTCCAAACTCATGAGCCTGGCCCCTACAAGTCATGAGATTAGATTAAAATCATGAGAATTTAGAGCTAATCTATGTTAGGCTCTTTTTATTGGGTTTCTGGTTTTTGCATCATTAGGGTTCGTGTTTTCAAGCTTTTCTCTCCAGCCGCAAGGAATAAAATTTACAAAAGAAAATAGCGCCCTTCCTCCCACAAACATTCAAAGAAAGCTAAAATTCTACATGAATCATGTGGGTCCAAGAGCTGAGGCTTTATAAAATCACTAACAAAGCTTGTGATACAGTCCTGAGAATTAGAAACAAGGAGGCTGTGGAATGTTTTGTTTGATCTTCTATTACATTGTTTTGCAGTGGCTGACTCAGGATTTTGGCAGTCTTTAAGTCTTTGGGGCTGTGACTTATTCTGTTCTATAAAGCACTGACATACTCACGGTGCTGTATAAAAGTTGTATCTGACTATCAGATCTATTATAGGGCATCTATCACATCAGTATCTGGACACCATTTTCCTTAATTTAATTGATTATACTGGAAACATTAATGACATAATTAAAACAAATGTGATTTTATCATAATACACGATTGTCTTCTGAGTTACTTCCTTGAGGAGAGGAAAAAAAAAATACCAGGCTGATGAAACTACTTGCACTGGCAATGAGTCTGCTTATTTTCTGCTTGGGAAGCTGTAGGATGAACATCAAAGCCACAGTGTGACTTGTACAAGCGTGATGTGTTTGTGAAACAGAAACCAATTCCCACTGTCAAGATGCCTAAAAGAAAGTTATTTATACTCTTTTATGGGAGACTAATGCATACGGCAGTGGGAGTAACTTAATTAATTAACTCTTGTTTAAATAGAATTGTAACAGGAGCCAAAATGATTAAATTGACATTTCCTTTCCAAGGAAAGGAAATAGAAAAATGTTAGTTTAGATCAAAAAACAGGGTGGGCTTTAAAACCCCACTTCGTACTTGGCAGAGAGGCAACGAGGAATGCCCACCTTTCTTAAGGGATGAGCATTGTTATTTATTGTTAGGAATATTATGGAAGAGCAACTAGACACACCCTGCTTTAAAGTGTTTACAATTAGCTTACAACAGAAGGCAACAGATGGGTAAAATGCACAGAACGGGAAGAACAAGTTAACAGTGAAACAGGAATATCTTCACATGATGAGCCATAGATGTGGGTTACCTGGCTCTCATCAGCTGGCAGTATCTTTTCGGGATAATGGATTGGGTGAATGTGAAGAACTCGCATCCAAGTAAGTTTTGAAGATGGCGAGATGATGACTGGATGGATTGGGTCAGAGTTTTTCCAGTTTACGCTGGGAAGCATGGAGCTTGTTTGTTGGAAAAGCCAACTGACAGGCAGCGAAGGCTGAGAACACCCGCAGACTCCTGTAGGCAGCAGCTGACGTTGCAGTGAGTTAATGGAGTGGCTGGGTAGAGCAGGGCGCCTTTAAGGTGCATTTGATATGGAGAAGGGGAGGGCAGTGGGTAGATACGGAAAGGGGGAGACAAGGTCAGATGAGGGGAGGGGAGATGACACTGTGCTGAATGAGAAACCATAACGAGAAGTTGCTGTGCCTGGATGGTTTTATCTTCTTGTGTTTGGAGCAACACTCGGTTGTATCTTTTTAATAACGCTGCCAGGGAGAGTAGCCCTTCTCCAAGTTTATTTCCATGGTTTGTCCTTTTTATGTTGTAACCTTGTTTTTCTAGTTAGCTGTAAAATTCATATAAATATGCAAGGGAATATATCCTGGTGTGGGCTAATTCCTGGGAGTGTCCCAACCATGGTCATATGAAAAGTAGCTGTCTGACTCCCAAGCTGATCTGACACCCACACAGAAGGAGACAGGGATACTGGATGCTGGACTAGAGGGTATAGTCTGAGATATCCAAACAGCATTAGTCTAAACAAAATAGGCCAATGCGTGGCACAGAGTACAGGATGCGAAGGCGGGATGTGTTACATCGGCTGGTTAGATAATGCCATTTGGGTTAGATGATGCCATTTGCATGCTGTGGGCATCTTCCTCTGAAACCTGCCTAAGACTCAGTAGCACATTTCACATATGGCATCAGATAGCCAGAGAGTAATGACTTTGTCACGTCAACCTGGTCTGGTTTTGAACAGGTAACTCAGAGGTAAAGTTTGTGTACCGATTCTCTGAGCCATGCAGACCTTTTTGGTGCGTATGCTGGTTCAAAACAGATCTCAAGATAGTCATTTAGATGAAGTTTCTTTAGGTCAAAATTTCCAAACTTGGTAGCCCAGCGTCGTGCACCTCAACGACAGAAGCCTGTTTTTCAGAAACAAGAGACAGGACTATGCAGCACTTTAAAGACTAACAAGATGGTTTATTAGGTGATGAGCTTTCGTGGGCCAGACCCACTTCCTCAGATCAAATTGTGGAAGAAAATTGGCACGACCATATATACCAAAGGGATACAATCAAAAAAAAGTGAACACATATAAAATTGACAAATCAGATTTTAGAACAGAGGGAGGGTGAGGGGGGAAGGTTAGTGTCTATGAAATAATGATATTAGGGGTGATAATTGGGGAAGCTATCTTTGTAATGGATAAGATAATTAGCATCTTTGTTAAGGCCCATTCGTAAAGTGTCAAATTTAAGCATGAATGACAGTTCTGAGGCTTCCCTTTGTAGTCTGGTGTTAAAGTCTCATGAAGCAGGATGCATGTAGTAAGGTCATTGAGATAATGCCCAGTCTGGTTGAAATGGCAAGAAACTGTTTTTTCTTTGTGAAACTGTCTGATGTCTGTTTTGTGTGCATTGATTCTTTGGCGAAGTGTCTGAGAAGTTTGTCCAATATACATAGCAGACGGACACTGTTGACACATGACAATCCACAGGTCCTGTTGATCTCTTTGTGGGTGCTCAGTGTCTCTTTTTTTTAGATGACTAAATATGGATTTAGTTGCTTAACTTAAGGCATGCAAGTTTGAAAATGTGGGCTTAGGCTTTAAGGCAACGGTGGGGAACCTCAGTCCAGGGGCCGGATGTGGTCCCTGGATTTGGCCCCAAAAGCTCAGCCCCTCCCCCAGCATTGGGGAGTCTGTGCTGGCACTCCAGCCCCCCCACCCCACACACACACACTGCCCTACCGCAGGGTTGGAGCACACAAAATCTACCAGGCTGGGCCCCACTAGGCTCTGCTGTAGGAGGGAAATGTGGGGAGTGACTTTCTCCTTGTCAGTTGGGGGCCACGTTGCTGAGGTGATTTTTTTTGTTTTGTTTGTGTTGAGTTTTTTGTTTTTTTACTTTTGTGCGGCCCCAACTGATTTTTCTGTGGGACAGCTGCCTCCGACCCAAAAAAGGTTCCCCGCTCTTCCTTTAGGGTCTCATCTTACAAAGGTGCCAAGCACGTCAGGATCCATTGATGCTTAGATCCCAAAACAATCGGTATCTTGGGAATACACAGATGGATACATTGACCTCAGTGGGAATAGAGGGCGTTCAGCACCTTGCAGAATCAGGCCCAAAGACCATAATGCAGCATCTTAACTAGAAATGCATTGGGCAAGACTAGCTCAGGTATTCTTTACAACATTCTTTACAAGAAATAGTGCTCTGTTCAAATACCATCCATATATAGCTAACTAACAAGAGACTCGGCTACAATGATTAGCTGAAGTTTCTAAGGGCCCAAGCAGTTCATATTTTTCAAGTGTCCACTTGAGACTCTTATGATTAGAGTTAGTTTTAAAACATCCCATGCTATTTTGAAACGTTCTCCCTGACGTGCCAGCTCAGTAGTTATGGTGGAGAAAACATTGGCTCGTTATCTGCTCAGGTTCTTGAACTCCTGGGATAGCATCTCCTGCTTCTTTTACACCTCACCCAGACCTGAAGGGGTTACGCTGCAAAATGAATAATGACTAAATTTATTCGTCATGGACAAATGATGACAGCTGTTGAGATGCTCCTGTTAGAGCTTCCCAAGGGATAAACTCAGGCTAGTTTCCATTGCAAGCCAAGCCAGCAAGATAGTAAGCTCGCCTATGTTCTAGGCTTGTCTGTCCTAGGTTACTAACAGTAGCAGTGAATTTCCTTCCTGGAAGTGGCCTGAAGTTTTCTGGGCTCCTATGGACGTTCACGTGAATCTGGCAGAGCCTCAGTTGTACAGACAGGACTGAAGCCATAGCTGCTTAAATCCACGTGTGAAGACAGCAGCTTAATGAATACAGGGGCAATGATTGATTCTGTTCGGGGCTGAAAGCTGCAGCAGTCTGTGAAACAGTGTTACAGCTGGGCACGCTATGGAAGATATGAAGGAATGTTGAGGAAGCTTATTTGCAAAAGGATATGCACTTGTAAGCAATATTTTCTCTTTTTCTTTTTAATGATTGTAAGGAAATAGAAGAGATTTTAAGCAAATTGCATTTTTTAATTTTGAAGGGGAGAGAGAGCAGAGGAGTGAGCAGACAAAGGCCCCTTTTAGTAAGGCATGTCTCCGATGGATATTAGTAGTCATCTAATAAGCATTGGGGTCATAAGGCAGGAGAATAGTCATGATTGTTAAACATTAAACATTGTGGTCCAAATCGATCCCTGGCTCTCAACCATTGAAGTCAGTGGAATTATACTGGGCTAAATTTGGCCTTTTAGGATTTACAACTAGAATGCAACATTTGATCCTTATTCTAAATAATGATTGTGACCATCAGGTATTGAATTGGGAAGAATGTCCTTCCTTATTTTACTGTGTAGCTGACTTGGTTGTATTTTATTTTGTGAACTATACATTCAGATTTATTCCGTTCTTTGTTTCTCTTTCTGTCCAGTACATGTGCTGCTGAAAGACCTGGTGTGCAGCCTTGAATGTGCCAGAATATTATCCTTAATTTTCAATCCAGGAAATGCTCTTTGGCTGTTAACGATTATTCAACATAGATATTAGGAATAAAAAACATTTGGCCCCCATGTTGACTTTTAATGTACAAGAAGATCCATGTGATTGTAATTTTGTTTATAGCTAACGCTCAGGAAAGCTCATTTTAGACTGGAATGTTAGCAAAATGAATGGAGTTTTACTAACATGCTACAAAAGCGAGGTCCTGCTTGATGTGTGGTTTCTGAGTTTTTATTTTACTTCAGTATCTGGAATAGGAAACCACACCCTTTTGTGTGTGCTGGCTTGGGGAGGAGAAACAGGGTTGGAAAAGCACATGCTTGATTATTTTTAAGTTAAATAAATGACAGACTAGATGGACATTAATGCAACTGAAAGAGGATGTATACTACTGGATAAAAGTGCTATTTTTTAAATAGTGCAGCTTTTTCTGTGTTGTGTTTATATTTATGGTAATGATGTCCTCTTGGCTGGTAATATATAGTAATGAATCATTTACTTAATAGCTATATAGCTCTATATAAGAATTTAAAAGAAAATGTAGCTGGGGTGAAATTCCCCCCCGTTCTAAAGGTCTGCACAAGCCCATCCTCGCCATCCCATGTCAAGATTTTAAATGGTCCAGAGGGCCTGGGGCAGGAATGTCGTCAACCCTGGAGTCACTTCATTGTATGCCTATGCTTAAGGTGAAACTGATGCTTAAAAGCTTTCCTGAATAGGGCGGGACTTAGGCAGGTACTTAAATTGTATGCTGGGTTGGGAGTGAGTGACTAATGTATGCCCAGAACTGTTAAATGCTGAATATGCTTGGGCCCTGGCTGGAGTGAGTGCCTTGAATCGCTCCACAGAGGCCTGTTTGGATGATTACAGATGGCATTGATGGGACTGGGGAGTGGGACGTGGGCCAGGAGCTGGTTTCTGGCAACCCATCTCTCTGCTCAGGATAGGGGGAGGGTCTGGGGCTCCCCGCAGCAGCGTGGGCAGCTCTTACTATGGCTGGGCTTTGACTTCTGGCCTTGCCAGTGGTGGGGCCTCAGAGAGAGGAGGAGGAGTTTGGGACAGAGAGAAGGGGATAGAGGGCAAGACCAAAGAGGCGGGTGACACACCTGCATACATCCCGCTTTTTGCCTTTTGCAAAGGCAAGTCACCCTAAGTGGCGTAAAATGGTCCTGAAGAGCTGTGTGGTGGGAGTAGATTTGGGAGGAAACATAGCTGAACTCAGGCTGATTTTCTTAGCACACAAAGCCTGGGTCAACCATCCAAACATTTGGCACCTTCCGATGGACTATGTAGCAAATTATCATTTAAAAACAAGTTAAAGTGGATTTACGGCTTTTGAAAGTTGCATGATTCACAGCCCTGAAATCCGGCGTTTTTACCGATCCGCAGAACATATGCACCACACAGGCAATCCCGGTGATCTTCCCCACGTTGCCCGTCTGAGGAGCCTTGGGGCTTGTCTATACCAGTGTTTCCCAACCAGGGTTCCGCAGACCATCGTCAGGGGTTCTGCGAGAAATTGTGGAATAAATAAATAATTTTTTTTCTTGCAATGTAAGCTAACATATATAACAGCTCTTTACAAATAAATTTTCTTGACACTAATTTAGCAGTAATTGAATTG
The DNA here is from genome assembly GCA_019425775.1 of Rafetus swinhoei. Taxonomy (NCBI): domain Eukaryota; kingdom Metazoa; phylum Chordata; order Testudines; family Trionychidae; genus Rafetus; species Rafetus swinhoei. The sequence continues at coordinate 9,388,773 of CM033439.1, read as the reverse complement.
CGTTTCCCGCTGACAACTTTTTCTGGCCAAGCAAACGTTTTCATAGGTAGGGGTTCCTCAGGATATGAAAAATTATTTTAGGGGTTCCTCCATGGGAAAAAGGTTGGGAATCACTGGTCTATACTATCATGTAAGTCAATATAACTTACCTCACTCAGCAGTGTGAAAAACCACCCTCCTGAGAGACGTAAGTTATCTCGACTTGAAGTGCTGTGAACACCACTGTCTGTCAGCAGGAGGTGCTCTCCTGCCAAAATAGCTTCCCCCTCTCATTGAGGTAGATTAATTACCTAGATGGAAGAGCGTTCTCTCGTCCACGTAGTGCTTCTTCACCAGACATGCTATGTCGGCGCAGCCCTCTGTCCTGTTGTACATGCACCACTTCTTGGGTGAGAGAATAGCTCAGGATCTATGGGCCCTTCAGTCCTTGACCTCTTAAGCCACGGTGACAGACCACTGCCTGAATTCTCAATTGTACTAAGGCCTGCTTCCTCCTCTCTGGCAGGGAAAGGAGCTGCAAAGCGTATGCAAACGTAAGGCGTCTGGCTTGAGACCCCTATAGTAGCTGTCAATTGGTCGTGCTTCTCCATCACTGCGGGGCTAGCTTAGATGTAAACTGTCCCGCTTCAGGTGACTGTAGATCTCCAAAGCTGTCCAGCTCCCTGAATGTGTATTTCAAAAGGACACTTGGGTGCAGACATGGATCATAGCTTGTTGGTTTATTTTAAAAATAATTTAGTGATGCCTTAAAAAGCTGTTGAAGTGAGAGCCATTTCCAGTATTCTTCCAAGAAAGACATGGAGCATTTGCTCCAATATAGTACACATCTGGGAAAAGTTTTAATTTCTCCTGAGTTATGGCCGAATATGATTCTTCCTCAGATAAAAATTTTGATGATGAAGACTCTGTGGACGGGAACAGACCTTCGTCCGCCAGCTCTTCTACATCTTCTAAGGCCCCTCCGAACTCCCGCAGAGTTGGCATGGGGACTGCTCGCAGGCTTGGGTCTGCAGCCCTGGGCTCAAAGTCCACAGGTAAGGCAATATGGCGTACTGGGTGAAACTCACCTCTCTGTGAAGGGCCTGCACAGCATCTAATCACCACTGAAGTCCCATTTAAGCCTTATTTTCAGAATCTAATTGCTGCATAATCCTTGTGCTAGCCCTCTGTAGGGTGGTAAATTGCTCCGTCTGAAATCATGACACTAATTCTGGCTGAACGCCAAGGATGAGTTCTGGAAGAGTGGACCTGCAAATGATTCCCACGTCGAGATCCACATAATGAGCTTCAGCACTGTGTTTGAAGTAACAGTGTGCAGTGATCCACTTGTTCCTCCTAAAGGAACTGCACCTCTGCAGTTAAAAAGCTTAAACACAGGCTGCTTATTTAACAAATAAGGTCAAAAATGTGTGTGTTCAACTTCAGTTTCATGAAATTTAAACCAGTTGAGAAATGTGTTTTGTTTTGTTTTTAAACATTTGTGCCACTTGACCTCCAACTTCTGATTGACTCATTGAAGGGTGAAAAAAACCAACTGAACAATAACTCTGAATTGATTTGCAAATTGCCACTAAAGCAAACTTTCCTGATTGCATTCTCAAATGAACCTCCCCAGATGAATAATGTCCTTAAATCTTTCTCTTTTCTCCCCATCTCCATATCGTCAGTCTGTGCTCCTGTCCGGAGAGCCCCTCAGTCATTAATTATAAAAGGGACTAAACGTAAATATTCCAGCTCATCTTTTCAGGCAGCACCCCTTAACAGCTGAGTGGTTGCCTGAATGGCTTTCGTTATGTGCTCTGAGGTGCCCAGGTATGGAAGGACGCAGTGCATGGGTTATGTTTGGCTTTGGATTTCCTTGCCAGCATTGTTCCCATTACTGCTGTAACACTCTTTCCGTGTAGGTCTGAGAAGTGTGTGAATTCTCACTTCCTTCGGTGCTCTCATAGCTGAGCCTTTCTCTTGTTGAGGGTACTGTTGATGAGGGGGTGAAAAGACTTTCTCATGTATCTGTCTGTCAGCAGCCAAAGAGGGAGCTGGTGCTGTCGATGAGGAAGATTTTATTAAAGCGTTTGAGGACGTCCCAACAGTACAGGTAAGAAACAATCCATTTAAAAACTTTTAACAGTATAACACAGATGTCCAATGCAGTCCCACTGTCACTGACATCGGCAGTTGAGGCCCATGAACTTCAGTGGTGGCAAGTGCTAATAGAGAGGCAGGCGAGGGAGTTTTCAGATTTGGAAAGAGATGGAGAGTGGGCGAGCCAGAGAGATGCAAGCAGGGGAGTACAAATGACAGGAGCTGCAGAGGAGCAATTGTCTGGAGGGCTAAAAGGGAAGTCAGTGCTCAGCAGACCGATGGAAAGGGGAGAGAAGTGAAGAAACAAGGACTGTGAGGGTGGCTGGAGCAAGCCACCGAAGAATCTTTAAAATGAACAGGCCATCTTACACTGGATCCTGACCTAACTCCCTGAAGCCAGTGGTGCAGTTATGGACAGAGAGTAAAGGCAAGTCACGAGATGTTGCACCTCCTGAATACTGGGAGCTGAGACTTGTGAAGGCTACAAAGGGGGATTCAGCCTCAGTAGAGAGTTCATCTAACTCTGATAGACAAAAGAGGAACGATTAAACACCGCACTCACCTGAACAATGGAAAGTTTTCTAATGGTCACATGCATCTGGGATTTGTCAGTACAGGTAGGACCTCTGTCATCTGGATATCCCTCATCTGGCAACATCTGTGGTCTGGCATCGGTGGGTACTCTGGGGCTGGAGCACTCATAGGGAAAAACTGGGGACCCTGGGCTGAGCAGCTCCTCCCTCACCCCGCCAGAGCTCCCGGAGTGCTGCAGGTAGCTCATTTGCAGCCTTCTAGATCAGGGAGGGATATGGAGGAGTGGGTGCTGGGTGGGGAGGAGAGGAAGGGGGAGTTCAGAGGAAGAGGCAGGGTGACTGGAGAGCCCCAGGGTGGGGGACAGGAGTGTAGCCCTGCCACAGGACTCCACTGCTGGCCACAGGGCTATGCTCCTGGTATTTTAAACTGATCTCAGGAATTCTCTGACTTTCCCACCTCTTTCTCCCTGGGCTAATTCTCACTTCAGCATCTGCCAAAGATCTGGGTGTTTCATTCTAGTTACCTTCCCAAGGTTAAATAAACCGTGTGATCAAATGTTAGTTTCTCAATTAAGCAATATTAATTATTACAGTCCTGATTGGTGCCTTTATATTGGTGCCTCCCCTGGTTGAGACCATTGCAGTATCTGGCCTTCTCTGCAGACGGCAGAATAGTCAAGATACCAAAGCTAGATTGGTAACACGCATGTTACACCATGATGCCCACCGCATAGCTGTTTTCTCATTTACCACTATGTATGCTGGCAACATTAGAGAAGCACCACAGAATAGACAAGGATTGAAATCTAGCTGGGAGCCAGAAGCTCTCGAGTTCTAATTCTGAACTGTGTGATCTTGCACATGTTGGAGATGTGTGTCAGATAGGAGCCAGGACAAACAGAGATTTTTTTTTCTTCTCAGTGCTTCAGCTTTCCCCTTTGTAAAAGGGTGATGATAAAACTGCACTGACTCACAAGGGGTAGTAGTTAAGGCAGGTGGGCAAGACTTGGAATCCAGAAAGAACTGTGTGCAAACTACTGCTAAATTCCTCTCTGCACGCATGCACACGTCACACTCATTACAAAGGGTGTTCCGGACTCAAGGCTGGATTGAACCACTGACTTCAGGACAAGCCTGTCTTACACTGCTGATGTGTTGCAAATATCACTCTTGCAAAATTCCTTTCAACCAACTCAACGCTGTTGGCTAACCAAGAAGACCGAGCATTCTTTTGTGATGACAGCATTGACTTGCTATGGGCTGATGCAGTGGAACTCTTGTACTTTGACATTCAGAAAATTCTTTGCACCTGTGTATTTAAAGCTCTCTAGTCCAGCACCCTCGGGACCTGACCAGTGCTGAACCACAGGAGGTTAATTTTGTAGCGAGTGGGTCTCTTTTATTTTAATTTCATCGTGGCAAATAAATGGAACAGCACTTGCAATGCTACTTAATAATGTATGGCTATACTGATATACCCTAGATAAGCCTACGCCTAGCCAACACTTATCCACTTTCATCATATTAAAGTGTTAGTGTTGTTACACAATTTTACTGTAGTGACATAAGGAAATAAATAGGTAAAGCATAAAAATCATGCGAATGCTTAGCAGCATTTCCAACACTTCCACTGCTTGCTGGTCTCTTTAGGGGTAATTTAGAGCTGAACAACAGCACAGAACACTGAGAGCCAGGACTGGTGGGGATTGTGGGAAACTTGCCACACCCACGCTAAGCGGACATCCAGCTAACTGAAATCATGTCGGACCATGGACGTTGCTGTAGTAGAGAGGTTCAACCTGTAGTCTTCAGCTTTTTAACTGTTGCCTGTTTATATGAATAATGGGCTATTTTGGGACATTCTTTCAAACTCTGGTACATGAACAGTGCTAGTAAAAACCTGCACAGTTATTTATTGTGCCAAGAAATATGGGTTTCCCTTATTCAGTCGTTATTTACACACTTTGTGGTGCAATTTATGTATCAGATTTTGTTAATTTGTCTTTCTGTATTTATTGGTATTTTGAATGACCTCCTAAAAGACTGTTTTAGTTATGATGTTGACCCCAGAAATACTGCTTACTGCTTTTAAACTGTAGAGGTGTAAAACAATAAAAAAGGATAATACTTTAAACATCCTGTATGGTTATTGAATATTTCTTGACTTTCGAATATAGTAGTTTCTTAGAGCTTGAGAGTGACACACAGTACGTGTTCTTTTGCTTATGGTAGTAAAGAATTCAAGAGTGAAGGGGGTTAAAGGTTCAGTGAAGAAATCATCTGATTCACTGGAGCAAGTATTTCTTATATCTTGATGACATTTTTGTTTTAATTCACAGATTTATTCCAGCCGAGACCTTGAAGAATCCATAAATAAAATTAGGGAAATCCTATCTGATGATAAGCATGACTGGGAGCAGAGAGTAGCTGCAGTAAGCATTGGACTTATATGTGAATTATTTTAATGTCAGGTTTTTATGGGTGAAATTCATCCCTTAGCAGAGTGTCAGCACAAATTCTGTGCATCCCTGAAGTTGTCTAAATAGGGCTTCTGTGCAGTTTAAATGGTGCATTGGCTGTATGCTGACTCTCTGCATCGGGTGAATTTTATATTATGGGCTTAAATTTAAGGAAATCATGAAGTATTAGGTTTATAAGAATGTAAATATCATGAACAGGCATATTGAATAAGTCATCATATATTTAAGCTGTACTTATTTTTTTAAACAAATAGAGAAAGCTAGAAAATTGCTATTAGACTTTAGAGTCATATTTTAAAAAATGGAGTTCAAAATTGTGAAACGCATCCTTTCTGTGCTCTGTTTGGGAAGATCCACACATGCAAAATGCCTGACTCTTCAATGCCTCCTTGTGTAGCCATTTACACCTGTGCAAAGTGAGGGTAAAACATTTTGGTAGTATTTGGCATTCATTGCACGCAGGTGGAAATGATGGCACAAGGAGCAAGGTAGTGCAAAATCAGATCTGAAATGGACATGGTAAGTTTAAGTCTTATTTATAGAAAAGCACTAAATTACTCTGATGTTAAATCAGCAAAGACCTTGTTGGTTTCTGCCACTGGGGTAAATACAGTGATGTAACTTTACTGGTACAAATCCCATGTGTTACTTTGAAATTCTTGTCTAAGCAGTGACGTGTACTAGTGCAGTTTAATCCAGTCAGAACCTGAGCTCTACAACTGAATCGTGACTTGACATTGGTGCACCATGATTACTGGTTTGCATTGGTGTAGTTACATCAGTGGCTAAAACCAGCTTCCTACAGTGAAAGCCTGGCCCGATTGAAGTGAGTGGAAATTTTGCCATTGATTTCAGCAGGCCACGATTTCACTCCGAGTGTAGACAAGGCCTGATTCTAATGAATTCAATGGAGATGTTCCAGATTTACCCTGGTACAACAGAGATCAGAATCTGACTCGTGGCTTTTCAAGTCAGACCATCTTTTTCCTGTGATAGCCATGAGAGAACTGTAGTGTTTCAGTGAATACAGTGCACTTGAATGTTTCAAGATATTCATTTCCCTAAACATTGTAAATGGGGAGAAGGGAAGTGGAGAAGCAACCTTAAGATTCTTTGACTTGTTTAAATGTCCCAGTAACTTTCATGATGCGATTAGAAAAGTGAATGTCTGGCTTGAAAAGTGAATGTCTATCTTGCATAAACAACGAGCAGTCCTGTGGCATCTTCTAGATGAATAGATTTATTGGAGCATAAGCTTTCATGGGCAAAGATCCACTTCATCATGTCTTGCCACATTTGGTCATTGGTCAGTGACATTTTTGGATTCCTGCAGCATGGCCAAAGCTAACATATTAATGTTCTTACATGTCTTCAATATGTTGATTCCTGAAGTACATGATCTTAGATTGTGTTAAGAACCTTTTTCTCAACACATTCATGTTTTTATAGGGAAGTTGAAAAATGAGCACTAGCCTTGAACACAGTTCTGAGTGTTTTTAATTTCTCATTAATGGAAATCACTGTGTCTTGCTATTTTGTTATCTGTGTAAGTCCTTAAATCTTATTTGTCAACAGCTGAAAAAGATCCGATCCTTACTATTAGCTGGAGCTGCTGAATATGATAACTTCTTCCAACACTTACGTCTGCTGGATGGAGCATTTAAACTGTCTGCTAAAGATCTGCGGTCTCAGGTAGTGCGAGAGGCTTGTATCACGTTGGGGTAAGGAATACAAAGCTCCACATTCTAAACCGTGTTATACAGTTACATTAGATGAAGGGAGGAGAACCTGGCTTGAACACATTTCTGACAACATTTGACCTTGTTGGCACTAGACAGCCAGAGTGATGTTAGAACTTGGTTTTTACCACAACCATTTAAAAACCATTCTCATGCAGGCTGCACAGGGTCTGTAGGGTGACGGTGTTTGGAAATGTTGACTGCGCAGGCCTTGAATTCAGTTTTTAATCTTGGAAAGCCATTACTCACTTTATGGACCAGATTCTGATCTCAGTTACACCGGTGTCCATCTGCAGTAGCTCCATTAACTTCAGTGGAGCTACTTCGGATTGATAACCAATGTAGCAAAGGGCAAAATCTGAGTTTATAGGTTTATTGCTGGCCAAAGTTAGCTTTAAAAATGCCTCCAAGTGTTCCTAAGTTATTCAACTAGAAAACAGTGCCTGTAAAATCACAGACTATATTTGGCACTGCCATTAGCTCTAGTACACACACCACCACATTTTTATTTTAAAGAGGAGGAGGTAGAGCTCTTTGGTTCTGGGCTCATGACTAGTGTTCCCTCTAATTTTGTCCATGCACGTGCAGAATACATTTTGGTATGTGCATTGAGGCATGTGTGGATATGCACCACTAGTAGGAGAAACACACGCTGCCGACTGTGGGCGCTCAACTAATCAGCTAGATGGCATTTGAATCTCTCCTGGGCAGCCAACCATGAGCTCAGCTTACAGCGAACATTGCTCATGACCCAAGTTTGCTTGAGACATACTAAGGGTGAGTTCACAGTCAAACAGGTTGGGGTGAGTTATATGTTTCTGCAAACAGGCAAAGACAACAGAACTCCTGATACAATGCCTGGCCTGTGAGTAGTTGAGCACCTTTAGGGCCCAGTGAATACCATGGAAATTGAGGGTACTCAGCATCTGCAAGGTCAAGTCCATAATGCTGTGAAATGCTTTTCAATAGTGTAATATCACAATTTCAAATAACAAAATGAAATGTGCCCTGGGTAGCTGACTCCAATAGAACTGAAGTGGAGGGCCGTATTTTGCTCTCCTTTACACCACATTTTAAATCTGTGGGCTTGCATGGACTGCAGAATTTGGTCATGGTTAAGGACTGAAGAATCAGACCCATAGTGGTTAATTGTATTTAATTATGTTAAAATACAAATCTTATGTATGTACTCAGTAGCAAGGGGACAAACTGCAGATTAAAGCATCTTTAATATAGAAAACACATGACAATGTCCACTTTCCTCTAGGAGACTGCAAAGTGCGATCGGAAAGTTTCCATTCATATGGGTCTGTTAAGGCCAGAAATGCCAACAGAATAGCTTCTCTTGTGATATTTCACACGCACACTTTCTGGCCCAGCTGTGGGCAGCAGGCAAGGAGGCAGCATAAAATGGAATAATAAAAATATGAAGTGTGTTGCCTTTTGGTTCAGGCTGAATTTGGGATGAAAATACAGATCAGTTCTTGTTTTCTCTGGGCTGGTTCCCCCATCCATAGTAACTAAATGTTGAATGCTGTGATGGGGCAGTGACTTTGAAGAAAGGAGACTAGAGCATTTTTAATAACCCTTTATGAAATTCACAAATGTCAAGGCAAGACGGAAGTTCGAGAGAAAACGGAATCTGAAACTGACAAGTGCTAGAAAACCAAGTCATTCTGGAGTGCCCTATGGCTTTGTCAGTGCATCTTTAACAGGGTGCCAGTGATCTGGTGAGCTTCCATGCTGAATTTATTACTTGTTAAAAATCTGGATGAGCAGACAGCACAGCACTGGTTTGAGATAACTGGAAAATATTTGAGATATGTCTTGTTCTTTGGTGGAAATAGAGAGGAGACTAAAATCATGAAATAGTGCATGTCGATACTCTACATTACTATGACTAGCATAATCCAAAGCATGTTTACCAGCACTACTTAATTGGTTTTCAGACATTTGTCCTCCATTCTGGGAAACAAGTTTGACCATGGAGCAGAAGCCATCATGCCAACCATCTTTAACCTGATTCCCAATAGTGCCAAAGTAATGTCCACTTCTGGTGTTGTAGCTGTTAGATTAATCATCCGAGTAAGTATATACTAGAACAAAACATTATGTCCTCTAAAGGCTTAAATCGGTCTGTGGGATCAGATCTAAACTTAGGAGAGAATGTTAGCATGTCTATGGTGAAAATTAGCTTAAATGAATAGATTAAGCACCTAACTGTTACAAAATTGGCTATGGGACTTCATTCTTGACTCTCATCTGGGTATGGTATCTGCATTCAGACAATGCCTTCCATTTGTTGACCCCCTCTGCCATGTCTGAGAACAGAGAATACTATTTACTGAAACGTAATCTGAGAGGCAGAGACGGACAATAAATAAGGAGTGATAGTTTATTCACTATAAATGGAAGTTACTTCTTGGTGGCTCTATTTGTTTATGAATCCAATTTATGATGGTTTACTGACTAACTTGTTCAGTTGAAGTTGCATGGCCACCCAAAAGAAGAGCACTACAGAGGCATTCATTTGCTAGGGGAATTGATTTTTAGGCTGCTTGCTGGAAGAGTAGCATTTGGGTGGCCATTAGCTGTAGGAATGGGAGGGGACAACGCCACAGATTATCATTAGCCATCTGGCATTAAAGTTAGCACAGTGATATTTTGTGTCATGAAGACCTTGTTCTGATGGTTCAGGCTGTAGGATGCATGATCAAATACATTCTAGACTGTAACGGGAAAAGGGAGTAGTTCTCATAGTACTACTAGTAAGTGAGTAAAGATGGTGAACAAGCAGCTCTTTTGTTAAATATAAATGCTGCTGGTCAGCAAGCGAGGGTTCAAGGTCATAACTTTCCAGGTTGCTCTAGATTCCAGTTGCACAACACGACCTAAGCATGTTCATATTTACACGCTCAAAGATCAATTCAGAATAATTTTACTGTTAAACAGGGTACCTTCTGTATTATTTTGTCTAAGAAAAATGGAAGTGCTCTATTTCTTTATGAATTATGCATTATTCTAGCATGTGTGGTTGCAGTGTAGGGCTAGGAATCAGGACGGGATTTGCCAAACTCATCTTTGGCAATTCACTTAGGATCTAATCCTGCACTTACTGAAATCCAAGGCCAAAACTCCCATTGACTTAAGTGGTACGTGATCAGGGGCCTACCTCTCTGTCCTTTGGTTTTCCTATCTGTAAAGTGGGATAATAATATCTGCCTACCTGCCTCAGAGGGATCTTGTGAAGTTTGACCAGTGAAGGTTTGTAAAGAACTTTGAGAGTGGATGACAAGTATTAATCAGCAGAAGATCTATTAGGGAAACTTCTTTGCAGAAACAAAGGATTTTTGCCTTTGGAGACTTGAGCATATATTTCTCTGAAGTCTGTTTTAAACCCCTTTTCCTTGCCTTCCCATCATCATATAAAGAGTCTTTGTAAACACTCCATGGACACTGTATCTTGTCTAAGGCCATTAGTCAAGGAGTGTGGCTTCTGCCTGCTGATGCAGCTGGCACTCTGTGGGGAGCCTTGGCATGCCTTCCTGTTGCAGGCTTCTGTCTCTCTCAGCACAGACCCTCTGGAGCCTGTTTCCATAAGTGTAATTAAGGAGTCCATGTCTGTTTTAAAAATATTCCTTTGTCTAAGGGCTAATTTTTTTTTAAATGAGCTAAAGTGTGTGTGTGTGTGTGTGTGTGTGTGTGTGTGGCTTTAGGGAAAATTGATTTTACTTCCACAAATCAAAAATGTAAAGGTTTTTTTCCCGTTTTTCTCGTTCTAGCATACGCATATCCCTCGACTAATACCCATCATAACCAGTAACTGTACATCCAAGTCTGTTGCAGTTAGAAGGTGAGAAAGAGATGTTAGCTTTTCTTCTTGTTTGTTAGTGGCTTAAGTTCTCTTGCAGTTTTGTTTTTAAATAAAAAGCTGAGTTTTTCAAAGTGATGTAGAGGATTTATTTGCACATCTTCCCTTCATATTAATAGATGTGTCTGAATCTCTTAGGTGGCTATGAAAAATTCATACCAAGTGGTTTTTGGAAAATTTACACACTGTATAGGGAAGAGTCACTGTTTCTGAAAAGGAAAGATGACCTTTAGGGTATGTCTAGCCTACGTGCTTCTGCCGACAGAGGCATGTAAAATAGGCTACCTGACATAGTCAGTGAAGCGGGGATTTAAATATCCCTGGCTTCATTAAAATAAAAACAGTCGCCAAGTGCCGCTCAGCTGATCGTCGCGCGGCAGTCAAGACGCTGATTGATCGACTGGGAAGTTTTTCGACCGCTCCTTATGCGCCTCGTGAAACAAGGTTTACAGGAGCGGTTGACAAAGGCTTCCCCATCGACCGATCCGCGCCTTGACCGCCGCGCCAGCCGATGATCAGCTGAGCCGCACAGCGACGACGCCATTTTTTATTTTAATGAAGCCGGGGATATTTAAATCCCCGCTTCATTGACTATGTCGGGTAGCCTATTTTACATGCCTCTGTTGGCAGAGGCATGTAGTCTAGACATACCCTTAGTGTGAGTGTACAATGAAATGTGTTTGTGCATTTTTAGATATTATGATATTATCACATTAGTTTGGCTGCCTTTCAGGGCATCAGATGTGCTCCTGTTTTCTCTCACTGCTGTGGTATGTCTCTTTTTCGACCAGATTGTAGAAGTCGCATTCTTTGAAATTCAATAACCTGTGTTATGCCACTTGGCCATAAAAATCAGTGACTATTTCCTTTCTACTGACTAGTTGGAAGACTTTGGTCTGTTATCTTGGCTCCCCTCCTCTAGGTTGACCAACAGAAATAAGAACAATTGGTGACTGTCACCTACTGACTACAGCTCTGTCACATAACTTAAGCAAGTCACTTAACATCTCAGTCCTTCAGTTTCTTAATTGGAAAAATGGGGATGAGAAAATACCTTCTTTTCAGACTTGATGGGAAGCATAGTGTTTGTAAAGCACTAACGGCTACAAAGTAATGTTGACTTTGATCTTCTCTACCTCTCAATGTCCTTTTATTAAAAAGAAGCAAAATCCAAACATCCCTGCAAGTAATATTCTGCAGCTGTGGTCCAGAGCACTGGTTCATACAGTGGTGGCATTCCAGTGCTTCAGACCGTTAGTGTAGACTAGGTTAATATGTTTTATGTGAAAAACTTTGTAGAATTTGAGCTGTACAGTCCAACTAATATTTTTAATAATTAGTGAACAAGCAAAATTCCAGTTAACTATTTAACTGGTTAAATGTTCTGTTTAAACTGGTTAACCGGGGCGGTGGGCTGCTACAGCCTGGCGGGGCCCACCATGTTGCACTGCAAATGGGGGCTGCTCAAGCCCTGCTAGGCTGAAGCACCCCTTCTCCCTCCCCTCCCCACCCGCAGCACAGTGCAGCAGTCTTGGCCAGAGTGGAGCAGCCCCCCACCCATGCTGTGGGCTGCTCTGTCTTGGCTGGGCCATGCCCGCTGCACTGGTCGGGGGCTGCTTCGTCCAGGCTGGCTTGAGCCAGGCGCCGGTTAATCAGTTACCCCAGTAAGCATGCAGGTAAGGCAATGCTTACCGGGTAACCTGTTAACCCTTTATATCCCTACTGCTTATTTCTGTAGCCGGGCCCCATAATAATAAACGTGTGGTGGCAAGTCCTGTGGAAGCTGTGTGCCTCTCTTTTAGCTGAAATAGCTCCGATAATCTCTCTCCTTTGCCCTCTTTCAGGCGCTGCTTTGAATTTCTAGACTTGCTGTTACAGGAATGGCAGACACACTCCCTAGAACGGTAAGATCTGAGAAGGAGAATCCTTTTGGGAAAAGTGAGTTGTACTGTGGTGAAGTGAGGGCTTGAAACATCCCACCTTCATTGCTAAAATCAGTCCCCTCCGCCCCCCATTCAGAAATGGAAGGGCAAATGAGTTTTCTGAAGCCCTGTGCACATCTGCGTAGACACAGGCTATTGGGGGAATTGCTGAGGCCTTTCAAACATTGGAGCTTCAGGTGTCACCCCAGGGGTACAGATGCTCACTGAAAGCCATGTTAAATGGACTAGAGAAGTGGGCCCTCTCCAGGCAGGCCACCAAGAAGATGGTCAATGAGTTCTTGAGCATTGCCACTCTCCAGATTTACCTCAAGCAAGGGAGTCTGATATTTTCCTGACTGGAAACAAGTGGCAGAGGGAAACGAGGCATGGGAGAGAGAGACCGGGGTTGGCAGAAAAGAATATCTTGGGCATTTCAGTTTCCTGTTACAGGCAAGTACTGTGTCATTCCAAAAGTACTGTGTCATTCTAGTCATTCCAAAATATTGCTATAGCAATTCCAGATACTAAAGTAGTAATACTGTTCTAAATAGCTGTACCCCCCCATACTGTCCTGTATCTCTAAGAGCTAGATTGTTCTGGTATGCAAAGAGGGAAGCACACGAGGGGCCTTTTCCTTCCCTTATGCTTCCCCCTAGATTTCTGGCCTTAAGATCTGACTCTTGCAAGTGCAGTTGCAGCTACTGTGTTCACCCAACCAAGCATGGGTGCATTCCCTTCCTTCAACCACTGGGGCGTAGGCCATCTGGAAGTGGTAGGAGAAGCTAAGTCTGTAGGCCCATCACCTTGTATTTCTGCATGCGTCCAGCATCACCAGTCAGTGATTGGAGTGTGCTGCGGACTTCGAAAAGGGAGGATATCATGTACACTGGTGTTGAGGTGCTCTGGGTGGGATTTTGCCTCTCGGATGCCAGGCCGAACACCGGCACAGCTAGTTTAAGGCTGACACACAACTAATAGGGACATAATAAGAGAATAATATTTTTAAGACACATTATGGCCATTTGAACTAATGGTCTGCTTAGAAAGACAGAGGGGAAAAGGAGAGGTGATTGATCCACATTTCATTAACCTAAATTGCCCTGGGCTACTCTAAGGGTTTAGAGATTATTTTTACACCCAGGTAGTTTCCATGGCAACAAAGGCTCTGAAGAATGCAGCTTGGCTCTTCTCTCCAGCAACCAGGAGTGAGACAAAGCTGTCTTGTAAGAATAAATAAATAACCCCCTGACAAGATATTATGTGAAATGGGGGGAAAGCTGTGAAATGCTCTGTTTGCTGAGAGGGGGGAGAAATCACTAAACTTTTCAGACTCACCCATGAGTGCAGGGAGGCTTTCTGCATCTTTACTCACCAGCTGAACAATGTTTTCTTCTTGTCTCAGACACATCTCAGTATTAGCGGAAACCATAAAGAAGGGAATCCACGATGCGGACTCTGAAGCAAGGATAGAGGCAAGAAAGTAAGTGGGTTTAAAAAGATAAACAAGTATCACTTCGGAAACACAGGATAGTGTGTGATGGAAAACTGAAGCTAAGACTGATACACACAGGGCCTGTTCCTAGTCCCATGGCACTTGATGGCAAAAGCTCATGACTTCAGCAGGGAACAAGAGCAGACCACAAAGCAGTCAGCGCTGTCTTTATTAATAAAACTCCAGTCGTACATTAATTGCTTCTTTAGATTCTGGTCACTTTACATTGTTGTCTAAGATTAAATCAATTTGTAACTTTGTTTTTTCCCTGCGTGGATTAATCCATGTATTAATGTATGTTCTCTTCCTCTTAAAGACTGGTTGCCAAAGGATAGTGAGATTTAATAATCAAGCGTCATTTGATTTCAAGCCGGATTCTTTTACCTCATGCAAAAATCTCATTGTCCTTAATGGAATTTTTGCCTATGTAAAGATTACAGGTGTGGGGCTCGCCATTAAACTACTACAAAATATTGTAAATAATGAAAACCACCATCAGAGTTAATGAAATATAATTATGTGGCAGCATTTTTTTTTTTTTTTTTTTTGCTTTTTAATCGCTTATCTAGAAACTTCGTTAATTTGCAATGATTTTCCTGGTCGCAAAGTATATAAGAGAGGTTCTGCTGTATGTGTCCATGGGAGGCTGTCTTGGTATACTGAGAATTTGTTCCTAAACTAAGCACACATTATGCTGGTGTAAGATTCATTTTAATTTCACTAACTGCTTTAGAAGAACCCAGTGATTAAATGAGATGCTTCAAGAAATGGTCCATAGTAGAGAAAGTATTAAATTATTTTGGGAGCAAGCATTTTTTCCAGTCCTGAAAGTACTTTAGGCACCTAGGTAGTACAGCAATGTGGCTGCGTAACCCAGATAGATAGCTAGGCAGACTCTCTGACAGTGAATGTCAAATTCTCCATTTTTTTTCTTCATTAACATATTGCCAGCATAAAGATTTAAATATTTGCATTTTATTGCAAAGAGATGAAAGTGCTGATGACTTCCTCTGTCTGGGGAGCAGCTGTCACGTGCTAACTGTGCTGGATTAATTTGCATGTATTGATCTTGTCCTTACACAGTCCTCCAGCTTAATGCGGATAGGTGCCTGTAACTCCTATCAATGATAACAGGAAGTAAGACTGTTCAGCATCTTCTAAAAGGCTGTTAGTGCCACACAAGTCTTGTGCTGAAATGTTTCTCTCTCCCTCTTCCCCCTGCACTTTTTTGTTGTTGAGTTTACTAGATCCTGAGAAATGCTGAGCCAGTGCTACTGAAGACAGTGAGAGCAGTGCTCTTAGCACTCCCTAAGATTTGTCTCAGTAGCAGTCAGTGTCCTTCATGCTATTATTCAAAGGGTCAAGATCATCTCGGATAATTGTCAGTCACTGCATATCTGCTTTTGAATGTTAATGAGTAAGAGAGTCACTGTTCTGTTACCGTGTGAAAGAAAAATGTCTGGTTTTGCTGTCATGAATCAAGCCCACAGATCAACAGCAGATTGTTTCTGAAACAGTTACTGAATTCACATTAATTTGCCCATCCTACCTCTTTAAACACCATCGTAGTGTCCGGTGTTCCCTCTAATTTTTTCCACCTCTAAGCAGAATTAATTTTCTTATGTGCACCAATGTGGAGGTGACGAGCGACACATCACCTTTGTATGGGTGCACATAACAAAAATCATGTGGCGGAGGTGGGGGCTCAGGGCTGGGACAGAATGTTGGGGTGCAGGAGTGTGAGGACTCCAGCTAGGGGGTGGGGCTGGGATTGTGGAGCTCAGGGCTGGGACAGAGATTGGGGTGCCAGGGCTCTGGGATGAGGATGAGGGGTTTGGAGTGTAGGAGAGGGGCTCTAGGTTTGGGGAGGGGTCTCTGGGCTGGGGGTTTGGGTGAAGGAGGAGGTACAGGCTCTGGGCTGGGGGAGTGGGCTTTGGGATGGGATAGGGGTGAGGGCTTTGGGGTGCAGGAGGATGCTCAGGGCTGTGGTGGGGGCTCAAGGTGGGGCAGGCTGTTGGGGCTTGGGCTTACTTGGGCAGCCCTTTCCCCCGGCTGTGGCAGCTCCATGTTGGAGCCGGCGGGGAGGGACAGAGATCTCAGTCCTGAAGCCCTTGTCAGGAGCTTAATGGGAAGCTGCAAGGCCACATGGCTTAGGGGGAACTTAGGTAGTGTCCCCTCCGCCTGTGTAGATCCAGGGAGCACTCACACTAGATTTTCCCCTTTCACTGGGAGGCTGGCAGTTGAAGCTCACCATGGAGTGTCTGCCTAATCCCTGCTGCTCTTGCGGGCAAATGCTCCTCTTCCTCGTCTCCTGATTGGAGCTGTGACATCTGGGTGTAGACTCCGCCCCCTCCTGCTGCTGTCAGTGTGCCTGTGGCGCCCTGTGCAGTGTGCATCCCCCCTTCCTCTTCTGCTCAGTGTGTCCTGTGTGGAATGGCTTCCTCAAAAGGCAGCCGTAGCCTGGGTGGCGTGTTTCGCTTGAGTCCCAGAGAGATTGTGCCACTGAAATGGGTTCAGTTAAGGAGCCGTTGCCTTTGGGGATGGCTGCCTCCTGTAGCTGAGCTGCTGTGGCAAGGCATTTTCAATGGGATCTCATTTTCAGATGTTATTGGGGCTTCCACAATCACTTCGGCAGAGAAGCAGAGCACTTGTATCACACGCTGGAATCCTCCTATCAGAAAGCCCTGCAGTCGCACTTGAAGAACTCCGATAGCATAGTGTCGCTGCCCCAGTCCGACCGCTCATCCTCCAGTTCCCAGGAGAGTCTCAAGTAAGTCTGGGTACTTGGTTATTACTGATTTTATCGACTAAACTTCAGATGAGTAACTATGACGTTGTATCATCACCATTCCCAGCTTCAGGCTTATGCTTGTGTCTCTCCTCTCTTATGACTGTTCACATTTGTTTTTTGATCTTAACATTTGACTAGCTCCAAAAGATGGCTATGAGGTTTTTGGCTGGCTAGATATTAAAGAACAACCCCCCCCCCCAAACATCCCCACACTGCTAAATATCCCGGAGTCAGTCTTGAATCCATAAATAAGTGGACAAGAGGCTTTTCATTCTTGGCCAGATGGTATTAGTCATCCCTCCTAACTTAAAAAGAAACTTGTTTGGCCTGTAATTTTTGTGCTTAGTCTTAAGCCAGAGAATTGAGTGTTATCTGTTTGTCTTTTCTCTTTTTTGTAAGAAGAGAAGTGGCCAAGCTAGATATAAATTATAAAGCTGCAAAATGAATAGCTCTTCTACTACATTTGTGTCTCTTGGCTGTTTTTGAAGGGACACAGTCAAAGAACGTTGACTCCAAATTTGCCCCAGTTGAACAGTGGTAGAATTTTTGAAGACTGTCCTATTACAATTTGAATTGTAAAATCCACCTCTGTCCTACAAAGAAATGTAGAAAATACATTGGTCACTGTTTGCATAGGACCTGAAATTTTCTTTTGCTCTGTTAATGCTCATGGTAATTTTGGAGTATTATTAAACCTTGGTATTTATAATTAAACAATAAATCCTGTTAGTCTATTACTATATGTAAATAGTTGACTATTGCAAACCCTTTCTGACTATGTACTCAGCAGAGACGTGGGGATAGCCTCTAAAAGAGATTCCAGATTTAGCAGGGCAATGAATATACAGTTTAATTTTATGAAGACGTATTTGATAGGTTTAAAAAAGGAAATGAAATAGGGTCAGGCCAGCAGCCTAGCAATAGCAGGAGAGTGTCATGGGAGCACAGGGAGAGCTTGCGAGGGAGTAAACAAAACAAACCGGCCCAAGTAGACATCATCACTCAGACGAGACTGGCTCCAAAGCCAGGGGGTCAGCACAGCAGATTTCAGTGATGAAGGACCAGCGCTGGATTGAATGCCAGTTCTGGTTTAGCGGAGAGGGGAGTAGAGAATGATGACAATTGGGAATAGACTCTTCTTGTGCCTTGGATCATTGAAGTCACTTGGAGCATATATGCGGAGAATTCTGAAAACAGAGAGGGCAGTTTTGAAAGAAATCCTGAAGTAAGTGGGGAGCCATGGGAGAAATCTGAGGTTGTGGTTGGTATGATCGTGCTTCTGTGTATATAGCAACATTTGGCACGTACTGGAGTATGGAGAGTGGGCTCATGGTTAGGCCACTGAGTTTTTAATAATCAGCTGTAAGTAAAATAATGTAGACCAAAGCCTCCTAAAAATATGGTGGCTTTTGTATATCCGTGTATTGGTAACTCCAAAAATGCCTGTCTGACTTTAATACATTTCTGTGTTTCATTTCTAGCCGTCCATTGTCTGCCAAAAGAAGTCCTACTGGAAGCACTACATCCAGAGGTGAGAACAGAAACTAGAGGAAGGAAGTGAGATAAAAGACTCTAATATTTCCATGTTCAAAAGAGTGACTCGGGCAATAATGAAATCTCCATTGATTATGAAGTTGTCCTTTGTAAAATATTACTTTTAAGAAGATTCCACTCTAAATAAATTGGTACCCGTCACAATGCAGCATATGCTATCCATAAACTGCTACTGTGCCTACACCTTTGAAACTTGCACTATCGTCCTATAATTGATTTCACCTGAAGGGGAAGGTCAGAAAGGGTTTTATGACTAGGGTATAGTATGGAGAGTGTGGCACAGCTATACCATAGCTGTGCCACACTCTCCATACTATACCCTAGTCAGCTGGAGAATACCTGTCAAAAACCCTAGGCTACAACTGGGCTAGATTGATAGTCCAGTCAGATACAGCTCTCCTTGTGGTCACCAGCATATAGTGGTAGATGTATCTTATGTGCATGTCTCCTATGGTACTAAATTCCAAATTGATCACAAAAGTGCTTTTGCCTATGGACACAAGAGAGGTCTGGACCACTTTGCCATCAGAGCCCTAATGCACTGGCAGGTGGGTAGACAAGAATACCTAATCAGCCTTTTCCAGCTCCGTGTTTTGTTTAGTTTTTAATAGCCACCATGTTATAATTTTTCTGAGTCTCCGCTGTGTATCCCTGTACAGGCAGGGTATCCCACAGAGACCTTTGATACAATCAGAAATAACGTTGAGCCTCTTTGATGTTTTCCATCAAGAGTTTTCAGCATCTTCAGAGCTTTGCTCTGATTCCAGGCACTTTCAGCTTCATGCATGAAGGACATTCTCTTGGGCAGGAACATTAAGGAGTGAAGCAAACAAAAAACCTTCACGTGCAGATGGGGTTGCTGTTGGCAGGCCTCACTAGCAGTAACCTCCAAAGTCCAGGGCCTAGATGAATTGATTTGATCACACTTTTGACTGCTACTAGATACCATCAGCTGAGAGCATCAAGTATATATAAGTAATATACTTTTCTGCTCACAGAAGCCACTGCAGAACAGCACTGTGAATTAGTTCAAAATAAAGTGGAGAAGGCAATATATTTTAACGGACTGATGAGAGTAGAGGAAACCGTACTTAGAAAAGAACAGGGCACTGGTAATGAGATATGAATCATTCACAGCTCGGTCATTACTTCTAAGTACCCCAGGTCCGGAGTTGCCCAAAGTTTTTGCTATTTGGTGACCGGGTTTATGTGAGAACTACAATGAATTTCACAGCCCAGGTCCCAGTAAGTGGGCCTACTTAAAAGTCTGCACTTAAAAGTAGGGGCAAAAACAGCAACATCACTCAGGGGTGTGAAAAATCCATACCCTAAGCAACGTAGCTACACTGACCCTAACCCCTGATATAGACCCAGCGAAGCTGACGGAAGAATGCTTCTATTGATCTACCTACTGTCACTCAAGTGGTGGTGTTTCTACGTTGACTGGAATAGATTGCATCTGTATTCTGGGGTTCTGCCATAGCTAAGCCACTATAGTCCCTGTAGCATAGACCTGGCCTACATCACACAGCCACCACCTGAACTGTCACTGGTTAGTGGCTTTGTTGACCATCTCAGCAGAGAGTTCAAGACTTGAACAGGCTGTAGAGACAGAACTACCATAGAAGTGGCCACTTAGGCCAAGGTTGAGACCCCTCTGCCAGGCAGCAAGGGAAAGCTCACGCTGCCTCTGCGAGTGCATTGTGCTCTTTCTCGCCCTTTACATGAGCACTTGCACCTGAATAAGAACGTTCTAACTGGATCCTTTGAAGTGAAGAGTCAAACAGATTAATCTCCACTAGTCTGAATTGTGTGTCTGTTCCCCAACCCCTGTCTAAAGCCTCTACAGTGAGTACAAAATCCGTGTCAACCCCAGGATCTCTGCAGCGGTCTCGCAGTGACATCGACGTGAATGCAGCAGCTAGTGCCAAGTCGAAAGTAACATCTTCTGGAGCTTCCACGCCCTTCAGTTCCGCAGCAGCCCTGCCCCCAGGCTCCTACGCATCACTAGGTGAGCCTCCGTGTTTGCTTAGAAAGCAGATAATTTCTCTAGTATTATGAACTGAGACTTTAGATGGCTTGTTCTGAATAAAGCCAGGTCTCCAACGAGATGATCAGCACCAGTCTATGCTCTCTGGCCACAGGGACTAAAGAAAAATACATGTTCAGAGGGAATGAGCCTTGCAGGAAAGACAGTTTGCTTTGAGACACTTGGCTTTCTTCCTCGGTTTCCCACTGAGCAGCACATTTATGTTGTGAAGACAGACGAGATGTTGTTTTGGCTCTGTAGCAGTTCAGGGGAAGATGCTTGCTGCCCCATTTGCTCCTGGTGTAGCCCCCTCTGCAACTAAAGAACAGGTCACATTAGGAATGTCTTAGGTGCATTTGATCCTGAGCTTAGGAGCTTTCACTTCATATAAATAAGGAATAGAGAAACAGAGAGAGCAATGTGGCTGATAGGTGAGAATGGTAGAGTTATTTTTTAGCTTACATGAAAGCTTACCTTCCTCCACTCAGGCTCTTTTTGAGGGTTTACATCATGTATCGTATTCCTTTTGTTATTTTCTATTGCCCCAATCTTTGCATGCTGACAAGTGGAGTCACCATTCAATGTAGAATCTACTTTTCAGGTGGCCTGGCAGGCTGTGTGGATGAGGAAATACAGTTCAAAAGCTGCTAAGAGCAATTGCTAGATTACTTGCTTGGTTTCACGTGTCCGTTTTTATTAGCCTAGATTTGACCCAGGGAGAGCTAATGGTCTGAGCCTGGATCTGATTCTGTTGTAACTTGCATTGCCTTAATACAGATGTAACTCCATTGATTTTTACCAGCTTAAGTGATTGTAGCAGTCCTCTAGTTGGCATGAGAATGGATACCCCTGCTTTGTGTTGTGAACCAGAGTTGTTGTTAGTTGGATGCTTTACTTATTGCATAGGACATTCTGGCTCTCTTGGCAGTGTAATAGAATTCATACAGGATTTCCTATCAGGATATGTGTATATATTTGTTTTGAAGACAGGCTTCACTTACAGCTAAAACTTTTGTCTTCATTTAAATTCATTGGCTCTGTTAGATTTGTTGAGAAATATTTGCCCTGGCTCAAATTAGTTACTCACATTAGCTCCATAGTTTAGATGCAGTGCAGTGAGAACCGCAGCCGGAATGCTAGAGTCAAACACATGCTTCTCATCATTTTCCAAATGGAGAGAGGCTGAAGACAGGAATGCGGCAGTGCTCTCTGACTTCAAAGCAGAATGTGTTTACTGCTCTGCTCTGGTACTCTGTCTCTAGTTTGAATGATGCCTGCATTGGATTGGCTCTGAAGGGAACTCATTTCCTACTGGCAAAAAGGAAAGATTTCATGTGACATTGCCTGCAAGAGGAATAGGCAAGGCAAGCAAAGGAATGGGTTTAGCAAAGTTTTTTTTTTTTTTTATACGTGATTGCAATGGGACCAAACTAATCTGATTCTAAGACCTGTTCAGATGCTTCATGCTTTGAGTTGCCGATTAACGACAGTTTCTTTCTCGTTTCATTTCTTTAAGTGTATTGATTTTTTTTGCTTATTTCTATAACTAATATACAGTGCCCAGTTCTGTTAATATTACTAACTCTTCCCTATTTATCCTCTCCTTATTTTTTTTTAAAATTTGCCTAAAGATGGTACTACCACTAAACCTGAGGGTAAGCAGTTTGTCTGTGTGACTGAGGTGTGTCTACAGTTGTACCACCCCTATCTAGTCGCTGTTCTCTCCAAGTGTTACCTGGTTCTCATCTGTGCTTACTGGTGAACCTGCATGAAGTGTTGCATGGTTGTTTGGCTCATGATGACACCATGAGGTATATGTCACTTTCTCTCCAACCACTTCCTTGAGTGTAAGCACCACTCTGACTCTTGATTCCAATCTTTATGTGAAACAAATTTAAAAACAAGGTCGTGCACAGGTCTCCATGCTAAAAAGGTGCTATTGGTAGACCTTCAAAAGGTTAAAACAAAGGCTTGCGCTTGTCTTTGCTTTGAGATGCATAAAGAAGGTTCTATAAGAAATTTGTTCTATAAGAAATTTGGGTCACATCTACTCTGGGTTTTTTTCAGGATGACAGGAGAATCAGTGAGATGATTATATTGCAAATACTAAGGAAATGAAAGCTCAGAGGGAGTATTTAATCAGTCTGTTTTAACCTCTGCATTTTATTTGTTTTTGTTGACTCTTATTTAACTCCTGTGCCTGATGAACAGTTGAGAATGACAAGCTTTTCGTTAAAGGCTCAATACTCTTGTCACTTCATTGAATGGTCCAGTTCCTCCCGAGAAGTCACTGAAAAAAATTGTTTTAAGGATATTCCTGTGGCAAAAAGGCAAGCAAAAAACGTTCTTTTTGTGGGGGAGGGAGGGAAAGCCAGGAGGAAAAGGGTGTTCACTCCCCCCTTTAGTCATGATGAAAAAGCGCAAGCCCTTTTTTTCCCTTTTGCAAGTCACTTTGTAAGGGAGGTATTTGTGGGACTCTGTGTGAATATCTTAAATGGCTGTTTGTATTAGAATGTAGTTTACCAAGAAGCACCACCATATCATTGTGATGTCTCTTTTTCCCTCTGATTTTGGATAACTCGATACATTATATGTAGGGAAAGATTTCTACGGTCTCCTGAGGTAAAACTGAGTCTTGGTGTAAAGAGATGAGCTGGGCCGTCATCCAGCGCAAGCCTTTATGCTTTAGGATCCATCAACCATGGAGTTAGTTTAAATCCGTTTCTCAACCTTTTTGTACTAGCCACCCCCTTTGGACTTAAAAAAAAAATCATGCTCCTCTCCTACCAAATTTAGGGTTGGGACTCCAGGGCTTCAGCCCCTCGCGGCTTGGGGCTTTGGTAGCCCCGCCATGGCTCAGCGCTTCAAACTTAAAGTTCATATACTGTTTTATTTTTTTCCTCATTAGAATATCAGCCCTTATCTAGATTGTTTTTTGCTGGATTTCTCCTTGTGGAAGGGGTCTGATTTTCATGATCATTAACATTTAAATGTTTTTAGAAAATACTTTATAATGGTCAAGTGTTGAAAATCCTTTGTATTTTGCACACAAATGACTGCAGTAACAGAGCATGGATTTATTTCAGTGTTCCACATGTCTTAAAAGAAGGTAACTGATTACTCATGCATATATTTATATATACATGCAGGAACTTTTCTTCCTTCTTCCACTATATTGCAATGAAACCTAATGATTATAGTTTTGAAGCAGGTTTTCTGTTAAAAAAGAGGTTTTGTAAAGACTGTACTTTCCCTTGCAGTTTTGCCTTATTTCCAAAGGGTACGGCTACACTGTGTTTTATTTTTTGGAAGAGGTATGCAAATAGGGCTCGCTTTTACGTTTTTCCTCATTTTATGAGGAAGAAGGGGGCTTTCGAAAGAGAATTTTTTCCAACATTTGGCCCTTGTAGATGGGGCCAAATGGCGGAAATGCCTCTTCCAGGGGAAAAAATGGAAGAAGGTATGCAAATGCGAGCTCTATATGCATACCTCTTCCAAATAATAAAACCCAGTGTAGCTGTATACAAAGTGAGCACAGACATAACCTGTCAGACACTAAAGACTAACCTCTCCCATAAGATTTTTCCCAAATCTGAATGAATAATGTAGCTGAAACAGAGATACTTAGGTGATGGATTTCTTTCCTGTATTGGTCTATGTGGGCAACCTGTGTCATACTGTCGGCATGCTGTTCTTTTGGTTTCCAGGAAAATGGACTTTATTTTACCTATTTATTTAAGCAAAGCAACACTATAGCATTGTTGTGATGTAGCACATTCAACTCCCTATATTCTGTAGGCCCTACATTCTCAGCATGAAGTCAGTTGATAACCCTGAATATGTTGATATTTGCCTGCATGGTTAGATGATATTTAGCATGATTAAAACTGGCAGAATCTGGTGTCCCTTATGTTTGTAAAATAGGACTTCTGCTAGATGTGGCTGATGAGCATCCATGTTGATGCTCATTGTAAACTCATTTATATAGATAACTCCATTTCTAACAATTGAAGTTGATAACCCTTAAGCTTTGTTTTGCCAGTGGATGGGCACAGGTGCCATCTACTGGTGAATCAGTTAAATGATTCTCAGAACCTTTTATAAGGGTTATTTTTTTAATCCTTTTTCATCACATGGAGGCCCACTCTTGTAGATACGCGATCTCACACAGAGAGAACATCAGTTATCATCTGTGTCCATATCAGTTACTAACACGTGATTATGATGATCTTTTTCCAAAGCACTGAGTTGTTTAAACTGTATTATGGATTTATTTGAGTTAAGGGCCCGGCGTTGCTTGGGTCCTTAACTCAAATACGTTTTTTTCTTCACTTATATCATTGCTCTGGGGCGGGGCTGGGGATGAGGGGCTCAGGATGCAGGCTGCCCCAGGGACAGAGGACAACCCCAGCGCGCTCTCACCACAGCAGCTTGGGGCCAGGTGAGAAGCGCCTTTCCATGGCCGCTGCCGCTGCAGCTGCAGCGGGGACAGCCAGGGAAGGGGTGCATGTCCATCTCCTACCATCCCCCTCCCTTTCCATTGTATGAGAAACAATTGAATTCCAGGACATCCCATTGTCCTGACACAACCAAACCCTGACGTTGCTTTACGTTAGGATGAGAGGAAGCTGCTAGTAAATATGGTGGGTCCTAGCTCTTACTGTATAGGGGCCGTTCTTGAACAAACGGACTCACAGACATACAGACGCGCAAACTCGCTAAAAATATATACCATATTTTCACGGTGCATTAAAAGAATTCTCCTTCACAGCAGACCACAATGGCTAGCTCAGGGGTTGTTTTCAAAGCTCAGTCGTGCGCTTGCTGGGTAAGATGCTGGTGGGCCATGAGACGCTTTGTTTATCTAAGCATGCCTAGGCAAGGGGCCTCTCAGCTCCCATTGGCTGGAAACAGAACCGCAGCCAAATGGGCCCATGCCTGTGGGCACTTAGATAAACAAAACGTCTCTCAGCCCGCTAACAGCTTACCTGGGTGGGCCTGTGGCGCAACTTTGAAACCCCCCGGGCTAGATCCGGCAAGACACAGTGCACTTTTACCTCCCTCCGCATCCGAGGGGAGTTTAAGGTGCTCATCCTCTAATGAAAAGAGCTTAGAGCCTTATACGATGGAACCCGTGAAAATAAGCATTGTTAAGAATAAATCCTGTTATTTCAGTGTGCGAATACAGGGAATTGACTAGCTTAAATGTTCTTGCTATATCCTGTTTATATACTTAAGCGAATGGAACTGTTTCCGACTTGAGATGCTGGGCCAGATTCTGATCACGTCTTTGTAAATCTGATACCACTCCATTGAAGTCAATGAAATTATGGTGGATTATCTGGATAATATCTTAGAAATCTGTCTGCTTGGTCTAGTTATTTATGTATTTTAGGGTACACTTTTACCAGATTTCTTCATTTGTTACAAATCTGAACTTGGGCCTGGTTCCTTGACTGTGCCTATTTAAAAGTTGCCCAGGCTTTTTAATCTTTAAAACTACTTAACACAAAGCCCTTCAAAAAGCTTTCTGTACTGAGAGCAGAATCTGGCCTCGTGGCTCAGTTTCAATCAACCACACATTTTAATGCCTGCATTTTATGATTCATAGAAAATAGCACGGGCATTTCCTTTATCTGTTCTCTTTACAGTAACATTGTCACTGAGGTACGGTCATTCTTTTGGAGAGGATCAGACAAGTGGGTGATTATCAATTATGACTCATTGCCTCTGCAGTTTGAACTGATATGAAAACAAAGCCAGTGAAAGAAGGAAGGCTTCCTGGGCTCTTTTTGCCCTGCCTTTTTGGAAGTATCTACTAATTGTTTGGATTTGATGCATTTTTCTAGTAAGCGCTGCATGAAATTCATTATTCCAGCTGTGATATTGTGACCTGTGACAGGGTCAGGCCAGGGAGCGGCTGCAGAGAGGGGAAAAGGCAGCCCAAAAGGGAAAAACCCCTGTGAGAGAAGCAGAGAACTGCAGCCCAATTAGATGCAGCTGGGAGGAGCTGGCTCAGGCTAATTGGGGCCAGCTGACTTCTCTGCTGTCTGGCTGAGGGCCTTTAAAAGCCTCAGCAGTTGGAGGCTGGAGAGGAGAGGGAGAGGACAAAAGGAAGGTGGTGGAGAGGCAGAGAGGAAGAAACCAGAGAGAACAATTTTGACCAGCATTAGGTAAAGGCAGCTAAGGAGGGAGCCTGTGGGCACGTGGCCCGGCTCCCTACCATTGAGACCCGCTGCAAAACCCCTAACTGGGGGCTAAGGAGGAGGCCTCCCAGTAGTGGCTTGGGGAAGAGGGGCCCTTGCCACACGTGGTGCCAGGAGTGGGATCGTGGCTGTGAGGCCTCACAGCAACCCAAATCTAGCCAAGTTGACCCTCGCAGCAAAAGTACCCATGGAGGACCTGGTAAAGCACTGGTGCAGGCCACGGCTGCCCAACAAGAGGCTACTCGGTGCAAGCAGCTGCCCAGCGGAGTCGGATCCAACAAGAAACCAACCAGTTGTTGATGAGCCAGGTAGCCCAGGACAGGGCCACCCTGCAGGAGGTGGTGAACCAGCTGAAAGCCCTGACAGTCCAGGCACGTGATCAAGATGCCCCGACCCTTTACGGGCCAATTTCTACTTACAGAAAATGACAAAAGACGATGAGGTTGAGGCCTATCTCTTGGCCTTCGAAAGGACAGCTTTATGGAGGCCTGGCCTCAAGCTCAGTGGGCCAGCATTTTGGCCCCTTTTCTGAGCGGGAAGCCCAGAAGGCATACCTTGACATGGCAGAGGAAGCTGCATCCGACTACCCCAGCTGAAAGCTGAGATCCTGGCACGGGCTGGGGTCACGGTCACAGTGAGAGCCCAGAGATTTCACGACTGGCGATATCGAGATGACCAGGGCCCCAGAACTCAGTTGTTTGATCTGGTCCATCTGGCCCGGAAGTGGCTGCGGCCCGACATCCACAGCCCCAAAAGATTATCGAGGTGATCGTTTGACCGGTACATGAGGGGTTTACCTCAGACCTTCGGGAATGGGTGGGCCAGAATGACCCCACGACGCTTGATGAGCTTGTGGCTCGCTGAGAGACGATTGACAGCTAAGGGACTTTCCCGCAGCCCCAGAGTCGAGGCGCAGCAGAGCAGAAGGTCCGCTCACCCCAAGGACCCGTGCTCTGAAGTTTCTGGACCGAGTCCAGACAGGAAGAAAGGAGGCGAAGAGCGACCGGGACGGGCAAAAGACCTTGGGGTCTGGACAGGAGAGGGCCAGGGATCAAGACCCAACAGCCCAAAAAGAAAGGGGCTGTCCCGCCCAGGTTATAGGTGTTATGCCTGCGGGGAGATAGGGCATATTGCGGTTCAGTGCCCTAACATAGACGAGCCTATGCAATGTGACCTGGGGAACCTACAAAGTGTCCTGTCAACCTCGTTGGGGTAGCAGTGGGCCCCCATCAGTATACCCAGCCCGTGAAAATGAATGGGGTAGAAACCACTGCCTTAGTAGATTCCGGGAGTGCAGTTACGTTGGTCTCAGGGAAGCTAGTGGGGCAAGATCAGCTGACTCAAGCCAAGTACACTGGGGTATCTTGTGTACACGGGGATACTAATTATTACCCCACCATCCCTGTGGAGATAGAAGTACAAGGGCGGGTTACAGAGGTAACTGTGGGGTGGTCCCAAGGCTCCCTACCCGGTGGTCATTGGACGAGACTTCCCGGGTTTAGTGACCTGCTACCACGGGACTGGGGAGGAGGATAGCTCCTCCCGGCCTTCCATGAGTTTTCCCAGGACCTGTTCTCGATGCCTGGGGAACCCCGGAAAACCCGACGGGAGAGGAGGGCCGCAAAAAAATTGGGGACCAGGATCTTGACCCAAGGTCGGAAGCAGGCACTGGTAGAGGGGAGGCCTACCCAACTACTAGAGCAGAAGCCCGGGACAGGATGAGCCTGAAGCAGGACCCAGCTCATCAGGGGAGGAAAGGGGGCTAGGTTCCCTGGAGCCTGAGCAGGTGAGATCCCCAAGTGAGACCTTTGGGCAGGATCAAGCCAATGATCCAATATATCAGAATATCCGTAAGGAGGTGGTTGAAGTTAATGGGGTCCCAGTGGAGGGAGGAACAAGGGCACGGGCCCTACTATATAATCAAGGGGGAGCTTCTATAGGGTAGCTCATATACAGGGCCAAGAGGTGGAACAACTCTTGGTACCCCAAAAGCACCGGAGGGCAGTACTGGAATTGGCACACAGTCATCTATTTGGAGGACATCTAGGGGTGGATAAGACCCTGGACCGCATTCTTCGGAGGTTCTTTGGCCTGGGATCTATGTAGAAGTCCAGAGGTATTGTGCTTCCTGCCCGGAGTGCCAACTACATGGGCCCCGACCACACCTGAGGGCCCCATTAGTACCCCTACCAATCATTGAAATCCCTTTGAACGGATTGCTATGGACATAGTTGGCCCACTAGAGAAGTCTGCCCGGGCCACCAGAGCATACTAGTTGTAGTGGACTATGCTACTCGATACCCAGAGGCAGTGCTCACGCAACACCCTATCCAAGACCATCGCTAAGGAACTAATTCAAATCTTTTCTAGGTAGGGATTCCTAAAGAAATCCTAACGGACCAAGGGACCCCTTTGTGTCCAAGCTTATGAAAGACTTGTGTACCTTGTTCGCATACGGCCCTGCGGACCTCGGTATACCATCCTCAAACCGACGGTCTAGTTGAACGGTTTAACAAGACCCTAAAAAGTATGCTTAAGAAAGTAGTCCGGGATGGCAAAGATTGGGATATGCTACTGCCCTACCTCATGTTCGCGGTAAGGGAAGTTCCCCAAGCTTCGACTGGCTTCTCCCCATTTGAACTTTTGTATGGGCGTAACCCACGGGCATACTAGACCTTGCTAAAGAGGCCTGGGAGGAACAACCCAACCTGGGGAGAAATGTAGTTGATCATGTGCTCCAAATGAGGGACAGGATTGCCAGAGTCACCCCCATAGTGCGGAGCACCTAGAAAAGGCACAGGAAGCCCAACAGGTCTATTACAACCGGCGAGCAACCTCCCGGAAGTTCCAGGTGGGAGACCGGGTGATGGTGCTAGTGCCGACGGCGGAGAGTAAGCTCCTAGCCCAATGGCAGGGGCCATATGAAATAATAGAAGCAGTGGGAGAGGTAAACTATAAGGTTCGCCAGCCTGGCCGGCGAAAGCCTGAGCAAGTATATCACGTCAACCTGCTGAAACCCTGGCGAGACAGAGAAGTGGCCTTGGTTGTGCTGGGGCCACCACCCCAAGGGGAAAACCCACCAAGGCAGGTGGGAATATCTCCTGAGCTGACTCGACCAACAGGCCAAGCAGCCGACATGATTGAGCGGAATCGGGATGTGTTTCGACAGAACCGGGTAGAACTACGGAGGTTTACCATGACATCATCACAGACCCCAGGGTGAAGGTGCACGTTAAGCCATACCGGATACCCGAGGCAAAACGAAAAGAGGTCCAAGCTGAAGTTGAAAAAATGCTGAAGCTCGGAGTCATTGAAGAGTCCCATAGCCAGTGGTCTAGCCCTATTGTTATGGTGCCCAAGCCAGATGGAAGCCTACGCTTTTGCAATGACTTTCAAAGTTAAACGGCGTATCCAAATTCGATGCCTATCCCATGCCAAGGGTGGATGAACTCATTGACCAACTGGGCAAGGCCCGATTTCTATCCACCCTTGATTTGACCAAGGGTACTGGCAGATCCCCTAGCACCAGGGGCCAAAGAAAAGACAGCCTTTTCGACTCCAGAGGGTCTCTTTCAATACACGGTCCTCCCTTTTGGTTTGCATGGGGCTCCTGCAACGTTTCAAAGGCTCATGGACAAGCTGTTGCGGCCCCATGCCAAATGCACGCAGCTGCCTATTTGATGATGTTGTTGTCCACAGTCCTGACTGGGACACACACATTGAAAAGTAGAGGCAGTATTGGAGACATTAAGGAGAGCGGGACTTACGGCGAACCCTGCAAAGTGTACGATTGGGCTGAGGCCAAATATCTCGGGTATATCGTGGGAAGGGGGATAGTGAGGCCCCAGCTCAACAAAGTGGATGCAATACAGAATTGGCCCCACCAACCCGGAAAAGCAGGTCAGGGCATTCTTAGGTTGGTTGGATATTACCGCAGATTCATCCCCAACTTTGCCTCCAGGGCCTGCCCTCTGACCAACCTGACTAGAGCACGTGGTCCCGACATTGTAAAGTGGACCATGGAGACGGAAGAAGCTTTTAAAGATCTCAAGAATGCCATCTGCGGTGATCCAGTTCTCATAGCCCCTGATTTTAAGAAGGAGTTTATCTTGCAGACCGATGCCTCCGAGGTAGGACTGGGAGCGGTATTATCTCAAATGGTTGGAGAAGAGGAGCACCTAATCCTGTACCTCAGCAGGAAGCTTCTGCCGAGGGAACGAAACTACGCCGTGGTAGAAAGGGAATGTCTCGCGTAAAGTGGGCCATGGAAAGCCTTCGCTACTACCTTCTTGGGCGGAAGTTTACCCTGGTCACTGATCATGCACCTCTGCAGTGGATGCACCAAACAAGGACAGAAATTCGAGGGTTACCCGGTGGTTCCTGTCCCTGCAGCCCTTCCACTTCCATGTGCAACACAGATCAGGAACCCAGCATGGGAATGCAGACGGGTTGTCAAGGGTGCATTGTTGTCCGACTAAGTAACCCAACCCCATGGGGTTGAGCAGAGGGGAGGATGTGACAGGGTCAGGCCAGGGAGCGGCTGCAGAGAGGGGAAAAGGCAGCCCAAAAGGGAAAAACCCCTGTGAGAGAAGCAGAGAACTGCAGCCCAATTAGATGCAGCTGGGAGGGAGCTGGCTCAGGCTAATTGGGGCCAGCTGACTTCTCTGCTGTCTGGCTGAGGGCCTTTAAAAGCCTCAGCAGTTGGAGGCTGGAGGAGAGGAGAGGACAAAAGGAAGGTGGTGGAGAGGCAGAGAGGAAGAAACCAGAGAGAACAATTTTGACCAGCATTAGGTAAAGGCAGCTAAGGAGGGAGCCTGTGGGCACGTGGCCCGGCTCCCTACCATTGAGACCCGCTGCAAAACCCCTAACTGGGGGGGGCTAAGGGGAGGAGGCCTCCCCAGTAGTGGCTTGGGGAAGAGGGGCCCTTGCCACAGACCCAATACAGAAAGTGGTTTGTAGTCAGGGACTGCATGATTGGATGATGCCTTCCGAATGCTAGAGCCAGCTCCAGCCTAGGGGCAGCCTGTGTTGGCTGTTCGGCTGCTCCCAGGGTGGAGGGTGGGGGTGGGGCGGGACTTGAGGAATGCCTTATCCCCATGGCCATTCCCGAACCCAGCCCACCTCTGTACTTTCTGGGCAAATGTGAATTCCAGTATACAGAATCTGTTTGCAGGTAGGGATGTGAAGGACTAGTCGACTAGTCTATCCGATAAGCATTTGCTTATTGGACAGTGGTCAACTAGTCGGTCCCGTTCCCCTCCCCCCGCACCCTCCCGGCCCCTTGCTGCCTCTATCAGAGGCAGAAAAAGGGGGATACTTCAAAGTGGCCTGAGGTTCTACTAGCATTGGGCTCCTCACAGCATTTCAAAGCGGCAGTGTGGTGTGGAGCCCGGGATCAGCTGGGGAGTTCCCGGGCTTCAGCGCTTTTCCCTTTGTCAAAGGCAGAGGCACCCTATCGACTAATCGAATAGTTGATGCAAAAATGCGTCGACTATTTGATTAGTCAGTTACCCAATATTTAACACCCTTATTTGCAGGTTACTCAAAGATTTTAGAAAAATTCTTTCTGTGACTGGAGCAGTGAAATGTGTCTTAGATTTATATATTTGAGATGTTCATAGCAATCCAAACTATTTAGATATATTTCCCATAATTTTTAATGGGAATATGTGGGTGTAAATCTCACACACCAATTTAAAAATCTCAGGTGTGTGTAAACTCAACTCTAGGACTCTGTTGTTTCAGTATGCTTGCAGTATGTTTGTCTGTTTTATAAAATAAAATATTTTAGAAACAACAGTATGCCAGAGTTGAGCTTACACACATGCCAACCCACCCTGTGATTATATATTGTATACAAAATGCTGTAACCATAAGGAAACAATCACACATGAATTATCCCAGAATCCCTCTAGGTTGTGTTCCATTTCACGCAGACCTTTCTGCTGGGAGCTAATGATTTTTTTCCCACGTGATTATCTTTTTTTCTGATTTACATAAGCCTTGTGTTTTTGGGTGCCCTGCTTGTGGCAGCTCTTACACAAATGCAGCAGCAGCTGCTTGGGCTAAAGAGTGGGAAAAGCTCTGCAAGGATTAGGGGAACAGGAGAGGAGAAAGCAGGAGGGACTGAAGAATGTAGCAGAGGAAGATGGGAGTTTAGAAGTGGATGGATCTGTCAGCCCTGAATTCTCCCCTTCTGTGTATATGCTGGGGGAGCCCTACCTCTGCAATGCTCTGAATACACGTCTCTGCCTACTGTGCTCTCTGGGAGCCTGGGGACCTTGCCTCCTCTTCCATTCACAATTCTGAAAACTAGGCAATGCAGAGTTAAGGTCAATGCCTCCACATCCTTAACTCTGCTCTTTTTGGGTGGTCCCCCCCCATCACAGGCACACACCCTCTTTGCGTTTTCACTAGGGACAGGGCGGCTACCTGCACTTGCCCTGTGTTTGGACACTAAGCCTGCTCCCCAGACAGAATACCACACCTGTAAAATGTGACTGCTGCTTTATACCCTTTCCCAACCCCTTCACACTCGCTCACCGAATACCTGTACTTTCCCACCCCTCCTTCAATCCACAAAGTGCTCTCGTATCCCACCTCGCTACCAACAATCCCACTGGGATGAAAACCCCAGTGCCCTGCTATTGACACCACCTACTCAATTCTGTATTGCAATGATACAGACTGGAACCGCAAGGCACACCTGTACCTCTCCCTTTTGATAATCACCTGTGGGGGACTCAGAGCCACATCTCCCCCATATCACAATCACAGCTTTTCCAAGCTGCTCCAACTTCTTCCTCCACCATTTGCTGTAGTGAGACATATGAATAGAGTGAATACAGCTGGAGAGCATGGAGATAATGCCCACAGCCATTGCCAGCCCTAGCGGTAAGGTTGCATAAGTGTTTTTCCTTCACTCTGTATTTCCTGGTTTTCAGACGTTTGAATTTTGCTGAACTCGTTGTTCTACAAAGGCACAAGCTATCACTGGACAACCTCTGGGTTCAGTTTTTTGCCATTTCATAGGCTTCAGTAGAAATATTTAGAGACATAAAGGCCATTTTCTCCTTGTAACTGAGGCAAGAATTTGACCCTAAGATTACTGAGAGAATTTACTCCTTGAATTGTTTCCTTTATTTGTGTATGGGCTGGGACAAAGTAATCCCAGAGTGTCTTGTTATCAAAACATTGTGATATTTCTACTCTTATATCATCATTAGCTATCAACAGGGTGTGAGTTTTCAGTGCTTTCCCATACTGGCACAGTATCGTGGAAGAAAGGTGGGGTTATTCTGGGAGTCACAATTTTGCAATGCTTGAAATTAATTTAGTTCTCCTCAGTTTCTGGGCTTGCACCATGTAAGGCAGGTATATGGAAATGGGGTGAAAGCCATAAATGGGTGCATTTTGTGATCCTAATATCCCTTGCATGGCGGTGGAATAGCTGCTTGTCTTGCAATTCCAGTTAAAAATACAATGGCTGTTTAAGAGGATGAGAAAATTTAAATCCTATTACTAAAATAAGGCTAAAACTCTGCTCTTGGGTCAAAGTTGCCATTCTCAGTGCTGATAGCTCCCCCAACATGTGGGTAACCCCCATTAAATTCAGTAAGAATTCTGTGCATGGTAGAAAGACCAGATATCAGAATTGAGCTCTGCCAAGCAAAACAGAAGGCAGAATTTTACTTCTAAATCCTGATTCAGAGCACAGGCAAGTCAATGGATAGCTTTCCATTGACTTCAGAAGGCATTGGATTGGGCCCGAATGCTTAACTAGCATGACTAGAAACAAGCATGCATTGATTTATCTTGACATTTGTGGTTGTTCCCCTGACTCTTTTCCTCCTACTTAATGGGGCTGGCATTTAAAAAGAAAAGTGATGTCTTGGTTTATCTGCAGGAACATCTTGATGTCTTGGAGTTTAGCCTTGTATTTTATAAACGTAGAACAATCATTATGCCAATTAGTTCCAGTTTCCTTCTGGCTCTCTGCTTGTTAAGAAATCCATTTCTCACTTTGAGTCACAGGAGGAGAAGAAAAGTTCTGGGCCTTCG
The DNA here is from genome assembly GCA_019425775.1 of Rafetus swinhoei. Taxonomy (NCBI): domain Eukaryota; kingdom Metazoa; phylum Chordata; order Testudines; family Trionychidae; genus Rafetus; species Rafetus swinhoei. Next base: position 9,354,013 of record CM033439.1, on the reverse strand, counting down.
AACTAAAGGGAGAGACAGAGACAGTGCTCGTGCTTATGTAGGTGCACTCACAAATAGGTTACTGATAATGTTTCCCAGTGAAATCTGCTATTGTTTAAGCTTGACATTTCAGCTTATCATCACTGTTATCATCTGCTACTTTGTACAATGCTCAGTCCTTTTAAAGATACTGATGGAAAGTTAACTCTAACTCTAAAAATTAGCAAATGGTCTGGTAGTGCTACCAGACCATTTGCTTGCTGTTTTTTTCTGTAACAGACTAACTCGGCTACCCCCCGAAGCTTCTAAAAGTTAGAACAGGTTAACTCTTGTATAGATGTTGCTGCCGCCTCCCAAGGAACTTACGGCTTGTTCCAACTTCACTTTTTTTCTTCACACCTGCTGACATCTAGAAATAGAGCACAGCCCACGTGCCAAATTCTGCATGAATTATGCAGGCACACCGAGACAATAGGATCACAGGGAAAGTGACAGGGAGCTGGGGCTAGTTCCAACCACGTGCTGCTCCGAGCTGCTCTACCATTGATGGACGCTCTTCAGTGGAACTTACACCAGAATAAGGATAGCGCAGCAAAGTTCTGTCATGTCCCCGCTCCCCACAGATTCATATTCTTCTCTCCCCCGCCCCCCACGCTTGATGGGGAGCAAGGCAGCGAATATAGACCTGGATCACCACAATTGCACCCAGCAGAGCATCCCCACAAAAGGGAACTCTCTCCTGGCACTGCTGATCGGTATTGGCCCCCCTTCCTCAGCATGTTTAGAGGCTGCAATGCTGTAGAGAATCTAGCCCAGGATTTCTACCATCCCAAGGGTAGAATTTTTTTTTTATGGGAGAATCTCTATACATTCCAAAGCCTCCTTGGCTGTTGTTTTAAAAATGGGACACTGAAAATGTACGTATTTTGAGTTCAGCTCCAGCCCATGTTACTCGCTTCTCATCTGCAAATGGGTGCCTGTTCCTGTGCGTGTTTGTCCTTTGAAATTGAAGTTTCCTGTTAGAAATACAGTGTGACAGGTTTATCAGAAGTGTTTTCCAGCCCTGTCATCAGTGTTCTTAGAGCACTGACTGAGAAAACATAGCTGTTAGTCTGTTCAGTCGGACCCAGATTGACAACTTCTGTCTTGTTCTTTGTGCGTTTGTCTTGTTTTATAGGACGTGTGAGCTCTTAGATGCACATTTCCTGCCCTGGTTTTCAGTGGGTTTGTAATGCATAGTTTCATTTATGGTGCTGTGTAAATGTTCTATAACAACAACCGCGGAGACAGATTTACATGGTCAGCGGAGGACATTGTCCAGACTGTGTAATCTTTTACATGCCTCCTTATTTCCTCTGACTATCATGCCTGAAACTTGAACTTGTTCTCTGAATGAAGTGTTGGTACTGGCACCAATCCCAGGACTGTTTCAAGTCTGGCTGAGAACTGAGGTGTTGAAAAGAATTGACAGAGGTTTTCTTTTTGTTGGTCTTAATCATCATTCCTTTTCCAGCAATTAGAAACTCATCATTGTGTCCAAACATTGGAAAGAACATACTGTTGGGAACAGCCCTGACCAAGCAGGGACGTGCACCGAACAAGCTAATGGGTCTTATCCAGCCAAAATTTCTGTGAGGGGAGAAATAAAAAGCACTCGGAACAAGAAACTTACTATTTTTTTGCTTAAAAAAATAAAGAGTAGGCACAGGATTTCTCTCTGTTTTAATTGCATCTCATGGGACTCTCTGTTATAATTAAAGCTGCGCTAAAATGGGCAGTGGGGTTAATATATTGAATTTATATACACCAAGCATAACTCTTCAAGCTGATTTTTCCAACATGAGCACAGTGGGCATGCCTGAGACAAATACACATGACCAGGTGGAGTAAGCAGAATCTGTTACTGATGCATGCCAGTTTGTAAGTGGAGAAAGGGGTCTGAAAGCATCAGTGCCCAAATGAGATTTTCTGGGTCACCTGCTATGCCCATATATGTCTATATTGTTCCTTCCTGTCAAAAACAATTGTAATTGCATTTTAAACTACAAGTGCCATTCCAGGGAATTCTCTTATCAATGTTACTTGTGCCTCTCTGCAACCTGTCCTGTCTCCCCCCTAAAAAAAAAAAAAAAAAAGTCCGTATAGAACAGGCAGCAAGTTAGATGCCACAGCAAAGTTTCCCCTTAGGACCCATCTGCTAACGCTCCACTTCTCTTTGCATTTCCCAGGTCGGATCCGTACAAGAAGGCAAAGCTCTGGAAGTGCCACGAGTGTTAGCTCTACACCTGCCGACACCCGAGGCCGCAGCCGTGCTAAAGTCGTTTCGCAGTCCCAGCGTAAGAAGCTTTTCTTTTAATGGGCGAGCGGGGGAAGGGGCAGCGTTCATTCATATTCTCTCTTACTTGTGTTGTGGCCATGCCAATGGGGCCCCATTGTGCTAGCCACTGCATGCGCATATTGCAGAAAAGAGCTCACAATCCAAGTCGTTCTTAAAGAATAGGGCCTGAGATTTAAATACGTAGGCTTAGAAATGGCTGGCATTTTGCTCAATGCACTGCACAGCTGAAAAATTCCAGTCATGGAAGTTTGTCATTGTTTATCAGACTAGATTGACTTAAATCTGTAAAGTACTCCCAGCGAGACACCTTCCTTGTATCTGCAGCCTACTACTGTCTGTTGGTTTCCTGTCCTCCCAAGCTTCTCTTGCTTATGTTCTCTCATCGCGAGATGTGTAAAGCATGAGCTAAGTTAATGTGTAAAATGTCAGGGGTTGTTATCTTATTATAGATTTAGGAGGAAAAGATGCACTCCCTGGTCCACGGGGCACATCCTGGCTCTGAAGGTCTGGTTTCCTTGCATGGCATGATTCGTCCATGTAAGGAGAGCAGAGTTTCTGCCATATGGATTGGAGAGGAGAATTTTGTCCTCGGGCTCAGAAATGTTTTAAAGGGTTTGCATATGGAAAGCATGTTGCCAAGAAGAGAAGGTGCCTCTTGATAGATTGAGGATTTTTAAGTTTGCACGGTAAAGTGGGAAGAGGGCTCTTTGTTATGAGGACTTGTCTTTGTTTGCAGCCTTACTACAAAACGTCTGCTTTGTTCATGGTGTCTCTTCACTGAATGTCAGGTTAGAGGGGTGAAGGAACAGTTTTAAAGTCATTGCATTGGAGGTGGTTTCAAACAGAAAACCTCAAGTCTTGAACACCTCCATACTGTGGTGGTAACAGGCTTGGATTTGGGTGCCTGGCTCCATGTCCAGTCCACACAGGAAATGGCCTTTTCTTTGACTCCAGATCAGCTGAAACTGAAATATCTCAAGCGGGATTGCAGTTCAAAATGGTGGAAATCTGATTGAAGCAGTTGATCTCTCAAGGTTTCTCTCATTTGGTGCTGAAATCTCTCAGGAATGGCATGTGACTCTTCTGGGCAGTCAAATCTAAACCCAATCCCTATTTCTAATTTGGTGTCAAATCCTAACCCAGATCTGAACACCATCCGGATCTCAATATCATCTCCTAGGCCAACCTCTGCATGAAATAAACTGCTCTAGAGTGAAAATGTCACTAGAAAGTCTCCTCTGACTCTCAGTCTGGGCAACCCTGTTGCCCTTTTCAGAGTAGCTCAGCTGTAAATTAGGGAGAATTTGGCTCACCATAGTAGGGATGTAAGCGACTAGTCCACTATCCGATAAGCAAAAGCTTATCAGATAGTCGACACACTAGTCAATTAATCGCTCTCCCCCCCACTTCCTCTCTCAGAAAGAGGCAGCGGGGGAGGGGGAGGAGGGAGAGGCGAGGTGCTGGAGGGAGCCGGCTTAAAAGCTGGTTTCCTCCAGCTCCATGGGAGGAGGGCAGGGTCACATTGGCAGCATTCCACCTTTGACATGTACAAGAGCCCCAGCAGAGTCCCCTGCTGGCCCCAGACTCCATGCGGCATTTCAAAGACAGAACTCCATGCCTGGCACTTCTGCCTTTAAAATGTAGCAACAGCCGGGCGGGCTCTTGCCACATTTCAAAGCGGAAGTGCCCTTATCGACTAATCGAATAGTTGATGGAAATTCTATTGACTATTGGATTAATTGATCTAATTTTAACATCCCCATACCATGGGTGATTGGCTTCACTCAAAGAAATGTGTGAGGCTAGGGAAATGAAGTGTCAGTGTGAAAATGTAGACAAGCTGGGCCCTGCTACTTGTCTGCACATTAACTCACTGTATTTGCAAAGGCTTGGGAGCAATGTATATTTGTAAATAAATCAGTTCACATTATCTATAACAATGCATGCTCAGCTCTATATTGTCTTACTGTCTTTTAATCCACTTTTTGCCTGTCCTTTGGTCTGCTCTCATAAACAAGGATCCAGATCAGCTAATCCTGCTGGTGGTAAGAAATATTTTCCGTTTCTCACACTTTTTCTCATGTGCTCTCTTTTCACAGTTAACTGTTTTGACATCTAGGCCTCCACAGCCTCCTTATTCACATGAGAGGTTGAAAAGCCAAGTTCTTTAAATAAAATCAAAATGTCAGATTTGTATTGTGGTTGCCTAAACTTTCCATGATAATAAATTCAATAAGCCTACGTTCTGTGTAGTGAGGGTACCGCTTTGTGATGCTACTGTAGGAATTGCAAAGAGGATCCTGTGATGTAAACCCCAGGGTGTCATATCAATTCCGAATCAATTCAGCCCTTTGGAGTGGAATCACACCAAAGTAACTGGGAGTATTTGTCCTTCTGGGTGCTGCATTAATGTAAAAGAGGAGGTACACGTGATTAACATCAATTGCAAATGTTTGGGCTTTGGAGCATTCCCAGTGCCATATGTTATATCTGCGGTGGCAGTGGGGGGGAATGACTTGAGAACTTCAAAGTCTTTGCAAAATTTCACCTGCAGAGAATAGGAAAGGCCGGGTAAGTTTATAATGTAACGCTGATGGCCTAAGTTTGTTTCTGTCAACCAATAAAGTTGTGTCAATTTTTACATTAAAGATTCCAGATCAATTTTCTGACTCATCTGTTACTAATTATGTGTCAATGACTCTTCTGATGGAAATTATTAGAGCTGTGTGAACATTAAAAAAATCAGCCCATGAATATTATTCAGCTTGACTCTTTGCACAGCTTTCAGAGGTACTTTCCTTGGATAAGCTAGTAAACAAGTGTAGTGAGAGGACAAGTCTCAGAAACAGCCTATTTTCAAGGTTATCTTTATACAGCTAAGGAAGCAAAATAGGGTCTCAAGCCCAGTTCTTTTAAAATCCTCTGTGCTTATTATCTTTAAGCAAACATCCAGGAGAATAAACTTTGCGTTTGAAAATGTGAGTATTCCCACCAAAACTTAATTCCCCGAGTTTCTTTGATCTAGCCAGGCAACAGAAACATGCCATGGGAACCATGTGTCCAGTCAGAAATGCCAGATGCAGTTCCGATTTCAAATGTTAAATAATGAACAGCTTGCATGCTCTGTGTGAATAAATATTGGTCAGGCGGCTGTTTGCGAAGATCAGAGTCTAGAAAAATGTGATCTGTTCATGGACAATTCAAACAGAAAAGTGAAACTGGCCAAATATTGCCATTTGTTACATATAATTCACCCAGCTGCAAACTTACAGTTAAGCAATTTTAATTTCAGCCATTCACACAGATCTACAAAGTACATATTTGTGATCACGAGCTGTGGTAGCCATATCCACAGGGCTTCATATAATTGGGTTGTTTATCACCTTACTCGAATTCTGTGGTCGAGATAGGGTTCTTAATTTTTCCCCACTGGATTATGTTATCTAAAAATTTGTTCTTTAGCTGCACTGGTCAGGCAAGCTGAATAATACAAGCCGAATTGTTGAGTTGCGCAGGGCCTGAGCCAAAGCCCATTGAAAGATTTCCATGTACTCTTCTGAAGCCTTTGGTCTGTCCTGTAGATGGAACTCTTTTGATTCCAGGCCCTGTTTCAAAGTGTTTAAAATGCCTATTTTGAATTTTCCAAAAGATTTATCATGCTTTCTTACTTCTGGTTCTTTTGTAGCTGGCAGCCGGTCTAGTTCCCCTGGCAAGCTGTTGGGAAGCGCGTACGGTGGACTGACCAGCGGAGCAGCCAGAGTCCCACCAGTGCCATCATCCTCAGAGAAACGCAGCAAGATCCCTCGAAGCCAGGGATGCAGCCGAGAGACAAGCCCCAGCAGAATAGGACTAGGTAAGAATTCTCTCCGCTGTGACACCTCAATGAGCTTGCGCAAGGGAAGGTTATTCGTGCTAAGAAGGAAACGACACAACTGCGTTTTACCATTGTACGCTTTTCAATCCTTAAATTACTAAATTAATTACAACGTGAAGAAACGTGATTAGTGAGTCATTTAAGTTTTCCACGTTGATTTGTGTTTTCAGCATGGGTCAAAAGAGTGGGGGATGCCCTCTATTCAAGATAGCGGCATCATCTTTGTTGTTTCTGAATTGGGATGAGGAAAGCATTAAGTGAAGGAGAAAGCCCACCGTTACAAGAATCTCAGGCTTAAATAAAGCTGTATGGCCCAGTCCTGCAAGGAGCTGAGCAACTTATGTGAAATGCTGAACACCCTGGGAATTGATTAGTCAGAGAGCACTCAGCACCTTGCAGGATGGGGACCTGTTTTTTGAAATTTGGCACGCTGAACAGTTTATGTGCTTCACCTTATATATTCTGGAATCTTTTATTAGAGTGCATTTTAGAGTCACATGCCAAGTATTTTGCTCACAAATATTTTTGTATATGTGTAAATGTACTGTGTGCACTTTTATTTTCAAGTTTACCAGCAGGCTCTCTAATTCAATTTAAATCAATTAAACAAACATAATTCGTGAGATGTTTACAAACATAGTCTTCCTTTTGCATGAAAGCAGAAATGATTCTCTATATATGTTCTTTGGACAAGCCAAAGTTATACTCATTGCTGCTAATTTTGTTGATCTAAAATGTATTTGAAGAAATGTACTAAAGGTTATGTGGGGAAATAAATTCTTATAAATGATTTTTTTCATTAAAAAGTAATATAGTTTTACAGAATTCATAAGAAGTTGCAAGTAAGCCGCTTGTGTGAAATTGTAGCCTTATTGAAATAAATGAGAGTTTTTGCCATTGCCTTCAATAGGGCTAGGATTTCAGCCAGTGTATTTTAAATATAAGTCCACTGTTCAGTTTATAGCATATTAAATGTCACCATAGGCATAGAAGCATTCCTTATTTATTTATATTTCAGATTTATTGAAATGATCTTAGTAGATCTCTCTAAGAGCATATCCTGAATCATCATCCATTAGATTTTACCAAAATATGGTGAATATTTTTCAAAGTTCAAATTTCTTCTCCCCTGTTGTTACCTGTTTTTATTATTTATGTATGAATATATTGTGCTCTTTTGTTTAATGTTTTAAATATTCAAGGTGCCCCTTTATCTACTGAGGTTAACTATTCTGCTGTCATTCTGCAAACTAGTACTGTCTGCTAAAATGAAACGAAGTGATAGCACCATCGTGTTTCTGTTTATGCTGCTAATCACATTATGTGGATTATTTTGAAACAATTCTTATTATCCGAAGGAAATGTATTTTGCACAAATCACTCTTGGGCTGTGTGCATTCAGGTAAATGATGGGAGCCTTGGAGAATTTCCATGTAACTTATAGCCCATCGCTCTTCCACGCCTCCACAGCAGAACGCATCAGTGCTCTTTCCTTGGCAGTGCCAGGACTCTGTCGAATCTGTCAGTCTTCTCTTTCCTTCTGGGTTGCTGGTTGAAGCCTACTCTGTGGAATCAGGGTGGGGTTTTGTTTGTTTGTTTAATTTTTTTGTTTTGTTTTAGTTTTGTACTGATTTAATACCCAAATGTAGAAACCCCTTTAGAAACTGGACCCTGTGTAATACTTGAAAAGTTAGTTTAAGATCTCACCGTCCTTTTTACAACGCCCTCCCCATGTATTAATTGCCCTGTGTTTTTCTTAAATTATTTTGTATTTTACTTTGTCAGGAGTCTCAGATCTTTTTTTACCCTCCCTAATCACAGAGCGTCCATTTCATCAGCTAGCACCTCCTACCCGACACATCGCCAGCATATTGATAGGTTCTCTCATGCTCTGATTTAGCCAAGCTCTTAAGTATGTTAAACAAGGGAGTAGTTCATTGGCTTGAATGGGACTTGTTCATATGCTTAACATTATGCACATGCTTAATTACTGTTTTGAATCGGAGCCTTAGCTTTGAGGGAAGTGTTAACGAGTAGTAAATGGCTTGATTTTCAAATGTGCCCAGCTCTTGCAGCTGTATTGGTGTTCATTAGTGTTGAAAAATCAGACCATTAGGTTAGGACTCCTGGATCTTATTCTTGGCTCAGTCACTGACTCGTGTGAATTTTGAGTAATTAATTTAGGGCCAGATTATGACCAATCTGTGTTGTATATACAAGAGAGAGAGCTCACCTCTTTTTGTGCCACCACCAGGATACTCCAAGGGCCATCCATGAGGGTAGATTTTATGCTCCTCTGGGGGCAAAGACTGTGTGAGGTTAGTAGTGGTAGTGGGGGTACAAGTCCTTTACTGGCCTCTTTCCCCTTCCTTGCTGGTGAGGGGTATAGCAGTTGTGTGCTTCCCTTTTTTGACAGACACCCGTGATATGTACTCTGTCTTTGTAAGTTATCATGTCTCTTTGAGATTCTCCTGGGCTGGTCAGGCTCCATGCCACCCCCAAAATCTCACTGGAGATCCAGAAATGAAAGTCCCCATAGAAAGAAAATGCATCTGATATGAAAGGCGTCGCTTCACGCAGCGTCAGTAGGAAGACCAGTGTTGCCTGTGCTTCACAGGTATCTCAGTGAGCATTCTCATATATATGAGTTAGACCTGTCATACATATCTTGGTTAGCATTACACTGAGTAGATACTGTGAGGTTAAACAATCCCCTTCTCTGTAGAGAGTCTTAAATTTTAAAATAACTGCAGGAACTTAGCTGTTTCCTGGTGCGCTGATGATGAATTTGGGAGCTGTGTAGCTAACTCCCCGTGTACCAGTTGGATTCCAAAAGGATCATAAATATTCAAGAATAAAGTTTGTTTTCCTTCAGAGTGGGTAGCTAATGAACCCACTGGTAGCAGGCCCAGTTTACCATCACAATCATGGAACTTTATCTCCTCAGAGCTTTCCGTTCATCTGCTGCAACGAGCAAGGGAGTTCTGGAACTAGGCTTCTACCAGCTGTATGCAGCCTTTTTGCTGTGGGTGTTATCTGGGGGCTGTTTAAGCAGGTTTGGCAGAGACTTTGAGATGCTGCCTCTGCTGCAAAAGGGATAGCACGGAACTCAGCACTGGGCCCTTAAGATCTACTTGAACTGTGATTTGTGTAAGAGTCAGGTGTCTTGCATACATTAGATCAGGGTTTCCCAACCTATGGGTCGGGACCCAAATATGGGTCGCCATTACATTTCAAAAGGGTCACCAAGTGTCTCCCCAGGTGGCTCTGCCCTCCCTCCTCCCCCTGTTTTTGAATTGCCTTGGGTCACCAAATCCACCTGAATTGTCAAAATGGGTCCCCACCTGGAAAAGTTTGGGAACCACTGCGTTAGATGGACAACTAAGGAAAAAAGCCAGATCCTACTGGTGGTCACATAAGTAAACCATTTGGCTTTCCTAGGACTACAGCCGGTCCCCAACTTACAAACGCATCGATGTACGACCAACCGCACTTACGACCAGACTCCCATTAAGCGCGGCCCCCGACTTACGAATGGCGATCCGTGCTAACGAACAGCGTGGTCCCATTGAAATGAATGGGGTCCAACTTACGAACACATTGAGTTACGACCAAGTGCTTGGAACGTAACTAATTCGTAAGTTGGGGACCGGGCTGTATCTACATGAGTAAGACAAGTCCACTATTGCCATATAGCTTTCTAATAACAATCTCCTCCTCATACCCTTTTAGATGAGATGGAAAGTTTGTAGTATACAGCATGGCTCTGGAAAGTCTCCCTTGCTTTGACACCACTCAAAGTTGCACCAAAAGCTGGCCCACAACATAGTGGGTGGCCAAGGTGAATTTTTTTTTTTTTTTAGAAGGCCCCATTTCCCCTGAGTCAAAATAGCCGATCTTGCTGTCTTCACCTTCTCATTTTGTCTCTCCCCACTCTTTAGTTTTCCTTCATTTTGGAATTTGACTGGCCGCCTGTCTTACGGTCCATACTTTTTGGAATGGGATCCTAAAGTTAAGCCTTCAGGCTGTCTGGCTTTTTTCTAGTTGGATGAGTTCTTCCTGCAGACAGACTCCCCTTGGAATCACGACAACCCCTGAAATGTGGCATCCTTTTCAGCCAGTGTTTGTCTTGTCCTGTTCCAGGCACTGTAGAACTGCAGGATAAACCACTGGGAGTTAATGTCATTTTTCTTTTTTGTGGCCCTGTCACTCATTCTCTTTCCCTTGTGTTTGTATCTATTTCCAGCAATATTAATGTCTCATTTTTCTTGTTGCTTGGGTAATGTGTCCAGTGAGTGACATCACATCTCAGTATTCTGTTTTGATTTGTAATTTCCAAGAGTACAAATGCCTCATAATGCATGCAGGCTTTTAAATCCATAAATAAAGGAAAACATGTTGCCTGTATATCCCACTGAGAATATGTTCTAGGCCTAGGGAATTTAAATCAGGAAGAAGACTGACAGATGAAAGATGCATTTCATGAAAGTACTTGTGATAAATGAATGCCTATGCAAACTGCATCCATGTGAAGGTTGCCAAGATTTACATGAAAGCATGTGACCCAAGAGTGAACAGTCTAATTTTTAGAGAACCCCATAGTTCTGAGTGTGTATATTTCTCATGTAGCTTACCTTTGGGAATTTTCCTTTCACCTATAGCTCACTCTTAGCTTCCTGTCCCTGCCGTTTATGTATATATTTATGTGAGGCGTCTGTATTTTTGGTCCTAATTTCATTCACTCCATGACAGTCCTACTTATTATAGTACCACTGCTCTATGTCATTCATAACTTTCTAGGCTTCTGGGCCGTGGCGGTGTTATAATCAAGTTGGCCTGTAGTTCATCTTGTATTGTTCAACATCAAAATTTGGACATCAGAACCATTAATTTATCAAAGGGGTTAATGAGTTGGGTTTTGGAAAACTGGGAGGGATTTGAGAAAGTAGGCATCTGGCAATGGTTTATATCTGAATTTCTTACTCTATATGAGAAGGATTCTATATTGTCCTGTACTGTTATACTCCAGCGGATACTTTGAAGGGTGTTAGACACAGCAATTAACCACTAACATAAAAACAGATGATTTACTTCTAACTCTGTCCTCCTCATCCCTAATATTCTAATCTTCAGTAATGAGGATTGCAAAAATATTTAATTCACGTTTCTTGGTGATTCTACAGAACTGGTCCCAGGGTGCTGAATTTTTCCATTACCATGGCTCTGTTTGCACTGTCCCCCAGCACCTCTAGGAGTGAGCAGGCACTATCAACATTTACAAGAATTTACATGCTAAGGACGAGGTGGCAACCTGCAAGCCGAGAGCCACATGTGGCCTATCGGGTTCTGTGTGTGGCCCATGATACATTTTGTTCACCGTTGCCCACATGCAGAGTTGCCAGATTCCTCTGGTTTCAGTCCACATAGTTTTTTTCCTATCCGTATCACTAAAGTGACACGCATGTAAAGCGAAAGCACGTGAAGTGAGGTACGTGCTGATTGTACATAACATTGGCTGTAAGAATCGTGTGCTCCCTCTGCGTCCAATCAAAGCGCTGCTACGCTTCAGTCGGCACGCTCTGCAAATTCTAGTTACTCAAGTGCAGTTAACAAAACTACCTATTCCAGGAGACTGTCTTGTTTACGACAATCTTGCGGCCCACTGAGATGAAGCAGGGTCACTGATGCGGCCCATTCGCTGACCTAGGTTGCCCACCCCTGCTCTAAGGCATGCATAAGACTTAGTTTTGCAAATATGAACATCTTGCTCTGCACTGAGGATGGAGCAGACAGGCAGAGTAGGTGACAGCACTATGGCATGTGCCTCTGCACCTTTGCCATCCAGATTAAAGCTAAAGGATCTGATTTTAGTCCAGGCACTGCGGACAGTTCCTTCAGGACCTTTCCTAGCTGCTCATTTAAAAATAGCTACTTTCATTTCCAAAGAATCATAGAATCATAGAATACTAGGACTGGAAGGGACCTCGAGAGGTCATCAAGTCCAGTCCCCTGCCCTCATGGCAGGACCAGATACTGTCTAGACCATCCCTGATAGACATTTATCTAACCTACTCTTAAATATCTCCAGAGATGGCGATTCCACAACCTCCCTGGGCAATTTATTCCAGTGTTTGACTACCCCGACAGTTAGGAACTTTTTCCTAATGTCCAATCTAAAACTCCCTTGCTGCAGTTTAAGCCCATTGTTCTTGTTCTATCTTCAGAGGCCAAGATTAACAAGTTTTCTCCCTCCTCCTTATGACACCCTTTTAGATACCTGAAAAAGACTAGTACAGTGGAAAGAGACTGTACAATCATTAAATTATTCAAGGTAAACTCACGGCGCTTAATTGTAATTCAGGTTCTCTTTGTTACATATACAAATGTGATACTGTGCAATCTCCCTTATGCAGAACTAATTTAGGACTCATTGGCATCTGCTACCCTATCCAACTGGAATAGAGATTACAAAGGAATAAACCAGTTACAATTTATGCGAGGCAGTTTTGCTGCTGTTCAGTTTTTATCCTGTACTCAAATTACTGGAATTAATAGTGTGTCCGAGATCAGAATCTGGCCCAGTAAGGCTATGTCTACACAGCAGTGCTATTTCGGAATAATTGACGTTATTCCAAAATAACAGTCTGTGTCTATACTACAAGTAGTTATTCCGACATAATGTCAAAATAAGGGTGAGTTGGAGGACGTCTTGCTGCGATTCCTGTAACCCTCATTTTATGAGGAACATGGGAAATCAGAGGAAGAGTGCTCTTTCTCAGACTTTCTGCTGTGTAGACAGCGCCAAAAGCTGAAATAAGCTATTTTGACTTAAGCTACACAATTGACGTAGCTGAAGTTGCGTAGCTTATTTCGGCTTTAGCCCTGCTGTGTAGACATGCCCCAAAAGTTATGTTGGGGAAAGGAGTACAAGACTAGCACTTTTCTGAAATATATTTCTGCTTTTAGATAGGGATGTGAATGGTTAACCGGTAAGATTCACTGTTACTGGGTGATGTGCACCGGTTATAGGTTAAACGGTTAAACATAACATTTAAACAGTTAACTGATTAAATAGGATTTTACATCTGTACTTTTAGCTGTATTTGGGCAATAAAAAATTAGGCAGCTTTTGGTAAAAGGACAGAAACCATTGAGACACATGTTGTTTTAGGATTAAAATAGCTTTGTAACCCTCTCTATTCACAATATTGCTCAAGGGAAAATTTACCTCTGTAAATCTGTACACTGCAATTATTTTCCCCCAAGAAATTTGACCATGAGAAAACTATCCCTGCAAAAGCCAAACATACACAGAAATGGCTTTCTCTTTTGTGGCAATTTAAAAAAAAATTCTGATCATGTTACAAACGCTTTCCCCTTCTTTTAAAAGACTGTTTTTTCTTGTAAGTAAGCAAAATCCAGAAAGGTTTCTTTTAGCCTCTGCTGTTTTGCATGCTTCTGTAGCAGCGGAGTTTAGCCACTAATTTAAATGAATGAAGATCTCTTGCTCTACTCAAATAACAAAGCTTGGATTGCTTGAGAAAAACATACTGCCCACCAGATAGTTGGTGGTACTGAATCTTCAGGTTAAAAAAACAGCTCAGAATGTAGCACAGTTGGTTTGTGAAAAGCCTGAGGTGGCTGTAGCAGATGAGAATTACTGATGTAATTATTACCTTAACTAACAGAAATGTGACTTGACTTGCTAAGCTGTCTGTCCTCATTAAACTTGTTCACCTTCTCTGAAACTCTCCATGCTGCATGCTAGCACGGAGCAGCCGTATCCCCCGACCCAGCATGAGTCAGGGGTGCAGCCGCGATACCAGCCGTGAGAGCAGTCGAGATACAAGCCCTGCTCGGGGCTTCCCTCCACTTGGTGAGTACTTGTAGGCATTGGAGCTTTAAGGGTCGGTTTCCCTTTCCCCGTTCTGATTGTCTGTTCAAGACACTGCCAGGTGGAATGAACTTGTTTTCTTCCTCTGTTCACTTCCTTACACTCCCCCCTTCCAGCCCTGCTTCCTCTTTGTTCTTTTCTGCATGTTTCAATTCTGATTCTCAGTGTTTTCTTGTAGTAGAAAGTCCCTTGATCCTGAACTCCTGTGATAATTTCAGTTTAAGTCCATTTGTACAGAACTCTGCTGTGTTTCACCTAAAAAGACTGTGCTAGTGTTTTTTGATGGATAACTGTGCAAGGAATCCTACTTGTGCAGCTCAGAGTATGCTATTAGCACCACGAAGCCTATTACAGAGAGACTTTAATTATACCCAAATTGATCTGAAAGCTAAATAGAAAAAGAGAAACCATAATGTCACACTAAACTCCAGTTGAGAGATCAAACTTCGTTTTATTTAAAAGTGCTATACACTGCTGTTAGCCACTGATTTGTAAGTTGGAAATGCCATTGTGACAGAAATTCTCCTCAAGTTTGAGCTTTTCGCTCTCTGAAAGGTTGAAGACTTTAACTAACATGGTCATTCAATTTAAACGTACAGTACAAATATAAAATCTCATTATGGGTTATCATATGCAGACATTTTTGTTCTTCAAAGGCCTGAAACAATAGGATAGTTAATGTTTCTGATCAAATGTCATATCATATCTGACAGAATATATCACCTGTTGTACAAAAGAATTGTTTGTCATCTCAGGACAAAATACAGCGGATCTCTTTCTAGATCTATAGCTGTGGGTTTCGTTTTCAAAGCGGGGAAAAGAAATTACGATGGATTCAGTTGTCAGGCTTGACATATGCAAAAGCAGTAGGCTCTAGCTTTATAACTGGTGACATAGTGCAACTTTATGGAGTATTGCATAATTGGAGCCAGAATACACATTTGGGCTTGATATAACTTTAATTTGCAGAATTAGAGCCAAGAGTTGCAGAAGTAAATAAACTGAGGTATACGGGGATTATGCACGCCAATGAAACCAGGAAGGGAGGTAAAACAAAATGGTTGAAATGCTCCTCTTTGGTCCTCAACTCTGATCATTCTTTTCATTCTGTGTTTGTACAGTATGTGGGTAGAGTGAAAGTCGAGATTTGCAGGGTAGATCAGAGGATATTTTGCTCAGTGATAGGAAGAAAAGTACTTTTGGCCAAAGTGCGATATTGGAGAATACTATGCTAAGTCGATTAAACTGCTATTTCTCTGAATTTTCATTGACAGCTGACTAACTTGTTATGCTTCCTGATTAATCTTGGTTTTGGAACAGAATTATTATCAATGTAATTGGAGTTTCCATTATTGGTTTTATCACTTAATCTTGGGCTATTATTTAGGACTTGATCCAACTCCTGCCCCACCAGCGGAGGGCGGGGAGAAGGGAAGGGGACAATTGCCTAGCCACATAGCTTATTTAAAAGGGCCCAGGAGCCCCCAGTTGCCACCGGCAGCTACACGGTGCTCCCAAAAGTGGCCCACATATCCCTGTGGCCCCCCAGAGGTGTCCTCCACACACCCACCCCAAGCACTGAATCTGCAGCTCCCGTTGGCTGGGAACTGCAACCAAGCTGCATGGGTGTTGTCTGTGGGCAGTGGTGCACAGACACCCCTTGTTTCTACCGCCCCCCCCCCACATACACAAGGCACTCCGAGGAGGGGAGGGGTGCGGCTCGATTGGGAGCCATACAAGGTAAGTGCCACTACCACGATGCCCTTCCCTCACCCCAACCCCCTGCCACAACCCACAGCCCGCACCCAACCCCCCTCCCCCCAAGCCTGACCCTGCACCCCCTCCCACCTCAAGACTCCCTCCCAGAGCCTGTACTCCATCCCACTTCCCCAGCATAGTGAAAGTGAGCGAGGGTGGTTGGGTGGGGAAGAGCAAGTGATGGAGGGAAGGGGATGGAGTGGGTGGGACTGGGTCTCAGATGAAGGGTGGGACAGGAGTGTGGCCTCAAGGAAGGGGGGGAAAGGCCAGTGGATTTGCATGGTTCGACAGCCAGCAAGCCTACCAGGAAAAAGCAAGCAGCAGGTGTGGGGCGGAGCCCTATCTTGGGATGTACATCAAAGGTCTGTTCTTGTATATTTAGGGGTGCACCCTTCACATAGGAAGTTAGCAGACAGTGAGTTTGTTCCATAAAAAAGGTATCTCATCCAGGCTTGGCTGAAATCACCAGAGAGAAGTTTTGGAGAGAAGCTTATTTAGACAGGAGAATAATTGTTCACTAAGTTTAGGCTTTTGGAGCTAGAGCAGTGCTGCAGAATTCCACCAGGAGTAAGTGGCTTTAGAATGCATGGCATGATGTAGTTTTACATGTAACTGTTTCTTATCTCTCACTGGTTTTTATTTCCATCTTTATTCTTTCTTGCTTACATTTCCATTTGTTTATAATTGAATTCAAGTGCTGTGCCTATTACAGGAGCAGTGATCCAAGATAAAACTGGTCAATTGTGGTGGACTTTTCTTTTGGGAACAAATGATCTGGGATTTCTCTGGGTATCCCATGATAATGGGCCGGGTACCATAGGGGGCACTTTGAAAGGACGCGGGAGCTGGAGTGCATCTGTTCTCAATTCCGCAGGCAGACAGGTCTGGTATAGCCCAGAGAAGAGTGTTTGAATTGCTAACAGGCTTTTTGTGTTAGAGGGCTAACACCAAGTAAGACACTGTCACTCTAGAGGTTGGTGGTTACAGGGAGGATCATAACCGTGGATGTAGTTTTACTCACGTTGGTAAAGATAAGCTTGTATGCCACTGGACTTATGGTAACCTAATGTTCTGGTCATGATCACACTAAAAACCTGACCCTTCTAGAGGCAGCATGTGGCCCCCCAGGATGTCACCAGAGCCATGTGCAGATGTAAACGTTTGCCTGCACTGAGCAAGTTGCAGAGCTAGGGTCTAAAGCAGGGAATGCAGAAGATGAAGTTCCAACTGTAATGTAACCTTGAGCGACGTGGCCAAGTATAGGTATTTTGTATTCCTCTGTTTCTTCTTGGTCCTTAGTCCCACAGGGAGATCCATATGCATGCACAGGGAGGGTCTTCCTTGTGAAGCTTAATATCTAACTCTCTTACTGATCCTATAAACTTTCCTTTCCAGAGTCATTTTTTATATCAGTGCTCG
Organism: Rafetus swinhoei; assembly: GCA_019425775.1. Lineage (NCBI taxonomy): Eukaryota > Metazoa > Chordata > Testudines > Trionychidae > Rafetus > Rafetus swinhoei. Next base: position 9,336,751 of record CM033439.1, on the reverse strand, counting down.
CTTGAATCAATGTATGGGGCCTTGGGCTCCGTTTTTATAGATTGCATTGCACACCCTGAATGTCTTATAGCCTGTTGCTGTGAGAAACTAATTTTTTATGTATTGTTCTCATGTTGTGTATGTAATTTTAATGTTGTATTTACAAATGTTTTGTAATTAAACAGAAAAATCCTTTCAATTCTTGTAATGTGCATATATGTGCACCATTGACGATATGTATACAGGGCGTCCCTGCTATAAGTCGCCCCGGAGTACATCCATTCTGCACTAAAGTTGTTGACGCTTGTAGGAATTGATGTGTTACAAGTGCTCTCATTCCCTGCTCTTCAGTCACACCAAAAAAAAAAAAAATAAAATGCACAAATGGAAGTCAGCCGCGGGACAAAAAATTCCCCACTTCAGGTTGTTTCGCTACAAGTCCAATTTTTTGGGAATGTATCTTGGACTTATAGTGTGGACAGCCTGTATAACATAAATTCTGAACCTTGTTCAAATGTAGCTTGCTTCCACTATTAATAGCGACAATCAAAGTATAAAGAGTTCAGGAGGACTGTTGTATTAACTGGGGATGACTCACGTGAGCTGAGTGCAAAACCAAGCCTTTACTTTAGAGTTTTTGAGTTATGTGAGCACAAAATTGCTAGACATATGGAGAAAGCTCTTTAAAAACTCTTGAATAATTCAGAAATGGCTGAACCAATTTTTTTCAACATTCCAAAACAAATTACCTTTGTGCTGAAACTAAGAATGGGAAAATTTTGCTCTGAAGGAATTTGAAGTTATGATCCATTGAAAATCAGGGGCTAAAATGGAAGATGGACTCCAATCTTCACTGCAGCCTTAGCTACTATATAAAGGTGGTGTGTATATATACATATTGCACTCTTTCTCTATGCACATATGCATATAATATATAAACACAACAACTATTTACAAAAGTGTTACAGCAATAGAACTGTCATAGCCACAATGGCTTTCGTATATATGTGTGTTTATAAAACTAAAATATTTAACAAAAGGGCTATGCCCAGTGGCTTATTTATTTCCCTGTATGACTCCTTACACTTTTGTGACAACTGACATTGCAAGCACAGTTTCTAATCATTCCTCTTGGCTTCACTTTGCGATTTAGATTGATCCCATCTAAATCCTGTTTTGGGTTAAATGTTCCCCATTCTCATACCAGCTGTTTTTAGGATCTGTGGTTCTGGAGCATGACTGGCACTCGCCAGTCTTTGCTGAACTGCACACAGTTTGGTACTCTTAAAAACAACGTAGTTGTTTGTCACACATTGTGTTTGTGGTTGTGGGGGAAAGGAGGAAGCTGCTGATGGAGATTTTGCCTTGGGGCTTGCACTGTTCTTGTTGTGCATTCATACACAATGGCATTTCCTTTCACTACAAAACACCCATGTTGGTAGTAATCGTGTGCATCCCTTTTGAACGGTGGCATTTTGTGTGTTGGGTACTTGTGTGTTAATCCTGTGGGTGTTGCCATTCCTTTTACTTGCAGCTTCTCGACGTCATTCCAGGTCCACTAGTGCTCTCTCCACTGCTGATTCTGTTGGGCAGTCAGGTGAACAAGTGCTAACTGCATGAATCTGCTTCTTAATATAGCCGTGTTGTACAACCATGTTACCATTTGTTGTCATGCATATCAGCCAGCTCTTGGCATGTGCTTTTCATCACAGTGGGGTTTTTGTTGAACATGCTTCTTTAATTTTAATTTATTGGATGTTTTTATTTTGATTTAAGTGCTTTAGGAGCATCATGAGCTGTGTACAAACAAACAAACAAAGGGAGATCCCAGACAGTCTTCATTCCACCTTGCAAACTGATCAGCTGTGCAGCATGGATAGCGCCTGAGGGATGCCAAGCACTCGCAACTTTCATTAATGTCAATGCGAGTTGCAGGTGCTTGAGATCAGATCCTTACTGGTCAGCTCCTGCATCCTGCTGGGTATTCCCAAATCTCATCTAAGTCAATGGGAGTTAGGACCACTCAGCGCCTTGCAGGGTCAAGCCCCAGAAGCACAAGAGTGACACAAAATTAGCACTGGATGGGCTTTTTAAGTGAAATTTGCTAATGTAAGATTTCCTAATATATAATTTGTAAGATCTGGTCCAAACCTCATTCAAGTCAAGAAAAAGACTCCCTTTAAAGGCCATTAAGATTAATGGGATAAATAATGAGGCTCTCACCTGCTCTGTATTGAAACAAAATTCCCATTGAATGTTTGGGCCAAATCCTCAATATTGAGCACATGCCACTGCGTTGGAAATCATTTGATTTCCGTGGAAGTTTTTCTTTAATAAGAAAGGGTGAGGACATAGAACAGTGGGAATTTAGCTGGCAAGAACGGTGTAAATTCGCCCTAAGTATGATCAAGCACAACACTGTAAATAACCTTTGTCCTTGTGAAGACCAATGCCAGTGGGAATTTTGGCTCCATATAGTTGATAAAATCAGGCCACAAGTAGACCTAACTTCCCTTTTTAAAAATGAACTAAATTTTCAAAGGAGTTTTGCTTCCAAATCCCACTGAATTTCCTTGGGAATTGAGTGCCCAATTTCCTTGGTCACCATATAACTCCCTAATAGTGAACAGACCCACTGAATAGCATGAAACCAGCTGGCATAGACTTTTAAATCCTGTGCATTGTACTCACATAAGAAATCCCACTGAAATCAGCTTACCTCTTGGAAGAGTCAGATTTAATCCTTTAGCAGGTTTCAAACTGTCCTGAATTGTCAATAGGACATTTGACCAATCTTTCATCTTAACTAGAGTTCTTCAGAACACTTGAAAAACATGTGTCTGACATTTAGGTCATTATGGCTCCACTCATGTCACCCTTTAACACGTAGAATTCCTGTTGAAATAAAAGGGAGCATACATGCTCAAAGACAACAAGATTGGTGGTACCAGGGTTTCGGGACCCAGTGTGTTTTGTGTTACATTATTCAGTGACCTTTAGATCTGTATCTCAGAGATTCCAGCAGTACTTTTTGAGCGAGATCTACACCAGCATGCCACATTATACTTTATTCTGATTTGTTTAAAAACAGCTCCCTTTTGTTTGTTTACAGTGGGTAATTTAAACAGGCTTACAACGGAATTATTTTGTCATTTTATTCATTAAAAACAGAAACTGTCTTCCCTTTTCTAATGCAACACTAAATTAACTTGCAAACCAATGACATTCAAAGTGCAATGTAACGATGCCAGGAGACTGAATTCTGCTCTCAGTAACACCTGAGCAATTCTGTTGAAATCTGTTAGACTTGCACAGATCTAACTGAGAACACAACCGGCCTCAACAACTTCTGCCTTTTTGTATTATACCAGTTATCCATCTGTGTTTATGAAAACACTCATCTCTTCTGTACTCTTTCATAACATAAATCTATGTAGCAACGCATTTAGTGTGTATTGTACATAATGCAGTGTCCTCTCCTCTGCATTCCTATTAACAGAGTTACAGATCTTTCCATTCTGGGATGATATTGCAATCAAGTATTTATACCAGTTGATCAACTGAGTTCATTAAAAAAGGGGATAGTAATAACGCATACAATTTTTATTTCCTTGGAAAATGTCATGATTTGATTACTTTTTGGCAGTAGTTTTTAAAACATTTTTTTCCCCTTTGTAATATGTTTTGTAGAAAATGTGCTTGTTGTAAATTTAAAATATTTGATCTGGTAAAGCATCTATAAAGGATAGTAGGTAACTCCTAATACCATCCACCTACTTCTAAACATAAATATCAAAACAATAAAGTTTTCAGCTTATCACTTGATAAAATATGTTTTAATTAAAAAAAACCCTCCTATTTTCCCATTGCTGGCCTAATCCTGTAACTCCTTAATCAGGCAAAAGTTGGATTTAATTCAAGTTGGAGATTTGCCTGAGTAATGACTACTAGTTTGAGCCCTTAACAGATTAATTCAAATTATCCACGATTCATTCTTTCTTTTGGGGCAGTTACATAGAACTAAACAGAGGTGTAAAAAGGAAAACTCTATAATTGATTGCAGGATTTCTGTACTGTAAAATTTAAAATGTAAATGTTAAGGTGTGTTTAACCAGCATAATTTTCTTATTTAATTATTTCTTTATTAAGTATTTTCACTCAAATAAACTACTATACATGGAAGGAGGCAGTACCTTATACTACATGCAAACAATCCTGTTTATTTTTTGTCAAAGCTCTTAAATTTTCTTTAACAGAATAATTTTCTTTAGTTAAATATTAAATAAAAAAAACTGTTAAAATACTTTATTTGATCCTTTACTCCAGCCTTTTGCCCATTAGTCTTGTATTGTGTATGGCTCAAACGCTACTTCAGTACACCACAGATGGGCATACACATGTACAGCTTGACCATTATGCTAATGGGAGGTTTGCCATTGACGTCAGTGGTCGCATTAGCAGTATCATTCTCCACTAAGACAACATAAATGTATGTCCACTGGAGATTAGCCCGGCCATGAGTAGGAACAATGTGCCCCGCCATTGCTGAGTCCAGGCACAGCCATGAAAAAAAATACAGATCGTGGCTCTGGGAACCAGCATGACCCAAATAGCTCATATCATTGAAAGGCCTGCAGAGCAGCCGTTCCCAGTTAATACGTGGAACCAGGACTGGGATACCCTGCCTTCCTTCCCTGCTCTAGAAAGTATTTATGAACAGTGTGGTGCCAGAATTTGGCCCATGATAGGTAATTGCGCTGCCCCATATCCAGGGCTTAATCTTTGCCAGAGTTGAGCCCCTGTGTCTCTGGGCTTGGTGGTTTATAGCCTGACCACCTCCGGACTTGCACCTTGGCACTTAATTGCTTGAGCCCCGCCACGTCTTTCATTACAAATTCACCACTGCCTGTGTCTGACCCCCTCTCCTCCCCCCCCCCCGCCCCTCCCCAACGGCTACTGTATGCTTTTGGCTCGCAGTGTGTGTTTTAGTAGTAAGACCAATGTGTGTGTCTGCAGTAACCCATTTGCTAGGTTTTTGCTAAATGACATCATGTGCAAAATCCTGGGAAATGATAAAGGAAGCCAAGCAGTATTTTGGATAGCAATCACATTTTGGGCCCAGTGCTGTTTGCATTGAAATCACTGGGAGCGTTTCTCTTACATTCAGGATCAGACCAATAAGTGCCACCTTTCTAACTGCTAGAAACTGGATCCCCAAGGCTCCCCCTGCACCACTTCTTCCTCCAAGCCCCTGCGTCTGCTCTATCTCTTCCCCAGGGGCCATCTCCCTCTCTGCCTCTTCCCCCAACGTTCTACCCCTGTTGCTTGCGTCTCTCCCCCTCCTCCTTTGTCGCTCGCTGGATCCTCCCAAGGAGCTCCCCACAGGTAGGATGTGGTCCCCACTGAGCAGGAACTGGTGTGAGTTAATGATTCGGCGCCTCCTCCCACCCCACAGCAACTGGGCCATTAATTTGCAACTGCCCCTGCTCAGGTGGAGCCACCCCCCTAACTGGTTTGTGTGCCATTTATGATTGCCAGGTCCCTTTACAACTGCACTTGCCGATCAAAAGCCAGGCACCTGGAAACCGTAAATGGCTCAGAAGCCATAAAACAGAGTCTCCAGGTAAAGCTGGATGAGTGACAACCCTAATTAGACCCTTTATTTACTTGCAAACAAAAGAAATCACATGTCGATTTGTGAAACTGTATTGAGGCCAAACTTCAGCCCTGTGCAAATTGAAGCCAGTTCCTCTAAGAGCCATTTAACAACAAAGACGAGATTAGGACCACTTCAGAGCTGATCCCCTAATAAGTGTTTCTCCCTTATTATATTTTGGGTGTATTTCTTCTTCTTCTCCTCACCTGAGAAGGGATAAAAAAAACCCTAATTGTTAGTAAAGTCTTGAAACTTAATAGGTATGGGTATGTCTACACTAGCCCCCCTAGTTTGAACTAGGGAGGCTAATGTAGGCATTCGAAGTTGCAAATGAAGCCCGGGATTTAAATATCCCGGGCTTTATTTGCATCTTCCCGTCCGGGCGCCATTTTTAAATCCCCCTAGTCCGAACTAACTGCCTGCGGCTACACGCGGCAGTCAAACGTTAACTCGAACTAAGTCCACGAAGTGTAACAGTTAACTCGAACAAAGGACTTGTAGCCGCGGGCAGTTAGTTCGGACTAGGGGGATTTAAAAATGGCGCCCGGACGGGAAGATGCAAATAAAGCCCGGGATATTTAAATCCCGGGCTTCATTTGCAACTTCGAATGCCTACATTAGCCTCCCTAGTTCGAACTAGGGGGCTAGTGTAGACATACCCTAAGAGCCCACAGTTTTGATTTCAGTCAAATGACTCTTGTGAGTAGGGGCTGCTTGAATGAGAGAGTTGCGAGATCAGCACGTACTAGAATGAGTGAGTAATGGAACTGAAAACCCGATTCTGCCTCAGAGAAGTCAAGGAGAGTTTTACAGTTGCTTTTGATAAGAGCAGGATCGGGCCCCATATGTGAGAGACTTGTGAAACCAAAATAAAATAAGAAAGAGTTAATTTAAAAGAGAGAGAGAGAGAGAGACAGGAAAATAAAAGGAAAAATAGATTCCTTTCCAACACATCTCACAACAGTAAAATAACACCTATAAAAATCAAACATTGTGTTTCTGGTAGCCCAAGTACTGTAGTTTGTAGTACTTTTTGTTTTACATACGATAGCGGCAATATGTATTAGAGAGATGGATAAAATACCATTTCATGAAATGGTACTGTGGGTTTCTGAAGCCTTTTCGTTGAGCAATTCCTGGCCAGACCTCTTATTAGGATTCAGAGTGAATGTGAATTCACTTAACAATCTCTTTCAATGTTGTCTTTTGTGCAGACCGGTTTGGACTTGGACAGCCAGGCAGGATGCCTGCTTCTGTGAATGCCATGCGAGTCCTGAGTACAAGCACAGATCTGGAGGCTGCTGTGGCAGATGCACTGGTAAGAGGAAAAACACAAAATGCTACCGACACCAGAAAGTGGCTTAAAGTTGCCTGTACGTATGTTCTCCTCTTTGTTAATAGCTGTTGTTTTAAATGTGCCAATGTCTGTCGCTGGGGCAATGTTTGATCATTGTGTTTTGCTTTTGGATGTATTGGCACCGAGGCTACGTTTCATTACGGAAGCTAGTTAATCCTTAGCACTTATTATCCAGCAAGCAGAGATGCTTCAGTGTCCCCGATGATGAATTGGTTAAATCAGCCCTTTGTTTGATTTTTGAGGAGGGTAAGGAAGGTTTCTGCGAGGGGCTGAACACTAGAGGGAATTGAGGATGCTCAGCATCTGGAATGACTGGGGTCCTAAGCCCCTCACAGTGTATTGCATGTAGATATTTTGAGCAGAACCGTAAAAAACCCAGGTCCTGTCTGTTTGGTGTAAACATTAGTTCCCATGGCAGTTTTTTGGGGAAATGTTGTGATTTGCCCCAATGTCTCTACCTGGGATTTCTGGCACCTGGTTGACGACTATGAATAGCTAATAGCTTGGCTTATCTCTACTTTGGCATTAGAAATGTGTTTATTTACTGCGCCTCTAGGAGCAAGGGCAGTTTGTTTTGCATTTTAGATCCCAGTCTCCCTTTATTTCCCTTGTCCCTGGTGAGTTATTTGCCTTTGCAAGCATTAGCTAAATTCCCTGGTACTCTTGAATCTTCTTGCAGTGAAAGTTCTCCTGGGGCACGATCCAGCAAATTTCTGCTGTTCACCCAGAAAGCACATATTAGTGTATTGCTACAGTCACCCGATTTTCCTCCGTGTGTTTTTCTGATTTTTTTTCAAAGGAAGACAACATGAGAGGTGCAATCATTCTGCAGGGTAACCTGGTTACATGGTATCCTGTGTGTTACTCAGGGTAATTCCAGAGACCTGGGACCAAGAAAGGATTTCTTGAAGTATCTGATGTGGAGTTTTCAAACTTTTCCCTGCAGTGGGGCACATCCCTCTAGAGTGTGTCGCATGGACATCTCTCCCCATTTGAGATTGTGCAGACCGCCTCCCCTCTGATTCACCAATGCTCAGGCTATTTTTCTTCCCATCTGTGATCACATAACTACGGTTCAGCACCGACTGCCCGCACCTTCTCCACCAATTTTGAGAACTGCCGATCCGATTCAAGATCCCTCCTTCCAGAAATCTTTTTATTAAAGTTTGAATTCAGTAGAATATAGAAACAGGGTGTTAGAATGTTGGCTGTGCCATGGCCTTCAGTGGCGAAATAATTGTGTTTGTGAAGCAAGTTAAATACTTAGTGGAATAAATTTTCATTTCGGTCTCTGAGGTTGAATGGCACATACCGTCACGCTGGCTTGTCCTTACTCCACAATGTACAGTATTCCCTGTAGTTGGTACAGGGAAGTACAGGGTAAGGAATACTACATATCTTGTGGTAGCATCGTCAAAGGCAGTCCTGGAAAGTTTTAAGGGCAATCCCTGTGTATCTTCTTCTCTCTTATCGCTTCTTAGGTTTCAAAAGCATTAGTATATAATGTTCTCTTTCTAGAAGCTGTGGCTTTAAAATCTAGTCTGATCAGTATTTGAACTCCTTTAGCATCAGGGGATCCAACTTCATCCCTGTAGTCTTCTTCCTCCCCATTCTGCTCCTAGACATTCCTTTCACAGCAGTCACTTTTCAAAGCCAGTTCTGGCTTCCTTGTGAGGGAGCAGTGCAATGCCAGCTTCTATCCAACCCCTTGTACACAGAAGAAGTATTCTTTTCGTTGTGGTAGGGAATGAGAGGAAGTTCTCCAAAGATGGCTTTATCCCAACAACCAAGTTTGAACAAAACACTGCAGGTCAAGTTCTGACCTCTAGTGCATGCATGTAGTTCCCATTGAATCCCATGCTCCCTGAGCAGAAGTTGGCTCAGGGAAGCAGGCAGTCTGTCCAACTGGTCATACGTCCAACCTATGTACAGTACAGCTCTGATTATCTGAAAATCTCAAACAAGATGGGAAATGTTTGGATAAGTGGAGTTTCAGATGCAAGGGGAGCTGGCCGGCTAAAGAAGCTGAATTTCAAGAGACACTGATGGTCTTTGTACAGTTCCAGGGACAGAAAAAAGGTGGTGGTTTATTGGAGTTTGTGGATAAATGGAGCTATACTGTTTACAGTTGTTTCTTGGCATTAGAATCTCTATTCAAGGCTCTGTAATCTGTTGCCTTTTTTAAAGGACAAATGAGAGTTTTGGAAATTGGTATTTACTTTGAGCAGTTTTCCTGACAGATAAAACACAGAGACTGTGTGTAGCTCTACAGCTGAGAGAAGCCATTAGAAAAGGCATAAAGTATATGGGATTGTGATTATACAAGTAAATTCTGTAATGGGAACTTTGCATGAGGAGTACAGCATAGGAGCAGGAGTAGGAAAGTAAAGGCAGAGATTATATATCCATTTTTCTTTTCTTTTGCTTAAACAGTGTTTTTAATTTGCTAAGATGCATTTGCTGTACATTTTTGTTGCAAGAACAATCCCTACATAAGCTTCTGACATAATTTTCTATGCTTTTTCCCATCCTTCAATATTTTCCTGCCTACAGCTGTTAGGAGACTCCAGGAGCAAGGTACTAGTGCTTTCTTGACTTTTTATTTCTACTTTCCTCTTTTTGTTTCTTGTTGCAACCTCTCGTCCCCCCTCCTGCTGCCCGTGTTGCTGCAATCAAGATGATCCATTAGGGCCCAACCCTGTAGTCCTAATGAAAGCAAAAATCTTATTGACTTTGCAAATACAGTAACTCTGCAGGATTGGCTCCTTAAAGGAGTTCTGTAGCTATCATCTAAGAATGTAGGTGACCTTTTCTGTTTTGTTTTATAGACGATCATATCCTGTTAAGGTTTGTTCATGTATTTATTCCATAGGGTTACATTTGCATATTGTCATCATTATGCTGAAATTTCTTGCTGTTTTAAGTCTAGAATTTTCTAAGGTGTGTGGGAAAATTAAGCACCCGAGAGCCATTGAAATGAATGGGATTTGGGTGTCTGAATCCCCTAGGTGTGCTTGAAAACTCTAGCCAAATTAATACATGGGGTCAAAAGTGTGGTATCTTACAAAGCTGAATAAACCTGGAGTAACTTCACTGACCGCAGTGGAATTACTGTGGATTCACACCAGCATATGACAGAGCAGAAATGGTCCGTTAGCTCTTTCCTCCTTTTTCTCTCTCCTTATTATTCCATCAGAATGTTTATTTACAGAATCACCTTCCTGTTTAACGAATTTGCTTGAACTCAGATCTGTATTGTCAATTAATCTGTAACCATGGAAATGACCATTATTTTCAAGAAAAGCAACATATTATTTCATCGGCCTTTAGCTAATATTTCATTTATTGCGTTTTGTTGGAGCATCAGTCACTTGTGAATTCCCTTCAGAATCAATGGGACTCTTTTTGCTAGAGTGGATAAGGTAAACAGGCTGGTGCTTTGTGACATTTGACCATCGTTGTGCCGCTGTAACAGTAGCCTCAGGCCACCTTCGCTGGCAGAGTAGGCACAACGTTTTTTCCTCTGCTTTGATGGGACTGTAAATAGTTTATTAAGTGTGTGTTTTTCCCCCCCTCCAGAAAAAGCCAGTGAGAAGAAGATATGAGCCGTATGGGATGTATTCTGATGATGATGCCAATAGCGACGCATCGAGTGCTTGCTCTGAGCGCTCGTATGGTTCTAGAAATGGAGGCATTCCACACTATCTACGACAGACTGAAGATGTGGCTGAGGTCCTAAACCACTGTGCCAGTTCCAACTGGTCTGAGAGAAAAGAAGGGCTCATAGGCCTTCAGAATTTATTGAAGAGCCAGAGGACACTGAGGTGATCTGCCTAGCTGTGTAATGGTGGTCATTGGTGTTGTGTTGTTATGGTGCAGTCCGAGTTCGCTGTTTTACTTCCGTACTGTGCTGACACCCATTGCCTTTCATAGGCCTAGGGTATGCCACTGGGAGCAAGCCTCCCAGACTTGGTGGACAGACTTGTACTCCGCTCAAGCCAGTACATGAAAGAGAGCAATGTGGACACTACAGAGGTGTCTCAAGTTCGCAGCCAAAGTCCAATCCCACTTCACCCTCTCGGCCCCAGCTTGGTTGGCTGTTCCAAGCTGTCACACCTCCCACAGCACCCATACAGCAATTTTCCTCATGCTGGCTTGAGCAAAGCTTGTGTGAGAGTCTACCCAGGCTGGGAGACCATGCTCCTAGCTGCAGTCCAGTCATTCCCTTTGAGGCCTTGCCTGCATTAGTATTTTTCAAGAAAGCTTCTACCATTGCCACTCCCTTGCTGGTAGCAATGTATAGAAAGGGTACAAGCTCATTTTCCTTCTCTCAGCTTGTCCCCATCGACTTGGGCACTCCCTCCCCTTGGCTGTGCAATGGGGAGAGATTTCCTGCCAATGGTAATGGTCATACAACCAGAGCGTGTTACAATTTTCACGTGACTGGTATTTCAGGAAGTTTAATGGTATCCCCGGATGTACACATTTGATCACAAATAGTTAATCCCGGTTTAACAGCTTTTTAGTGAAGTAAATTGTTCATACCAAAAATGGAGTCAAGTAGTGCCATGAATATTCAATATTTTAGATAAAATTATTCACGAATGCTTATGGTTGTGAGAGTGGAAATTGTACTGGAGCCTCATCTAGTCAATGTAGCTTAGAATGGGGTAGAAGAACGTTTTAAAAAATATGAAGAGTGTTTTGGACTGACTGAGATTTCATTTAAGATGAAAGTGTGTGTAAGCAAGTTGTTTGCATGTGGCTTTATAATGGACTTGCTGACTTGAAGAGAACATTAACAAATATTTTAATTTTTAAAAAAAATCTGCCCTTTGGAATATTATAAACAAGTGTTTTATAGAGCCTCTCGTAATGGCAGTTGTCTGAGTGCTAATTACACAATGGTAGCTAGGTAGCAGGCTAAGCATTTCATTTTAGGTTCTTTTTAGGTTGCTTATAATTGTTTTTGTTAGCAGTCTGAGCAAAAATGTGTTTAAGAACGGTGATATGTTCTAACTGATAAGAGGGCAGAAAAAATACTCTCCTACCATTTGGAAAAGACTTTCCAACCATTTATTTGAACACCTGTAGCACCTCAGTAGGAATTTCTGGAAAGTTTACATATGGAGACATAGCCTCTTGCTTTTCATAGTCTGATAAAAACCTTTTTAACGTGGTCATTTTGTAAGGGTTTTAAAATGTGCTTGCCCCAGATATACTGGGGGTTTTTTGGTATATCATAACACAATGGTTCTCAGCCGTTCCAGACTATAGTACCTCTTTCAGGAGTATAATTTTTGTCTTGAGTGACCCGGGTCTCACCTCCCTTGAAAATTACTTGCTTACAAAATCCGATGTAAAAATACAAGTTTCACAGCACATTAGTACTGAAATTGCTGACTTTCTCTCTAAGCCTGTAACTTAGCTTTGTGGGGCACCCTGTGATGTGAGACCCCAGGCATTTGCTCAGCTTACCACCCGCTAATGGTGGCCCTGCACTGGAGACCTTCTCCCCCCCTCCCCAAAATGAGTCCCATGACCCTCCTGAGGATCGCAATCACCAAGTTGAGAAACACTGAACTAGATGAGTTGAGTACCCCTGGAAGAACTCTGCCTATGCCTGGGGGAGGGGGCACACATGCCCTAGGCTGAGAAACCACAGACAGTGTGTTTTTAATAAGGACCTGGTGGCAATCCATTGTCACCACTTCCATGAGTGAGAAAGTGGGCTACAATCGATTTGGATATCTGTGTGTAGGGAACGTAATCTGTGAGGGGGTATATGATGTCCATGAGAGTCCAAAGGGAGGAGGCTTTGGGAATACCAGGTGATGGGGATTCCCTGGTTGTGTAGCTATTACAGAAAATTATTTTTCTTAGTTCTGGTGACTTGCATTATATCAAACGGTACTGCTTCCACTGTTCCTGTAAGCTAGCAGGACTTTCTTGGCTCTGATCCTGGATGAGATTATAAACCAGTACTAGGACTAGCACCATCTTAGGTTTAAATCTGTGCATTGCATTTTTTAAATTTTACATTATTTCTAATAGGGATGTGAACATGTACTTGTGTACATGGACCCTCATGGTCACACGCAGCCCTCTCCGCCCATCCCCCCCGCTGCCCCTGTATCACAGGCAGCAGGGAGGGAAAGGAGGGAGGCGGGAGCTGGTGTACAGTTAAAAGCTGTTTTTCTGCACAGGTTTTCCTCACAGGCTGGGTCCCATGGTTCTCTGCACAGGCTGACTCCCGCAGAGCTGCCTCCCACAGAAGTAGGAGGGGGAGGGGAGAGCCAGTGTTCATGGGGAGCTGGCTTTAAAGCTGGCTCCCCATGCCTGCTGGCTCCTGCGGAGCCCCCTCCTTCCCCCCTGTGCTGCTGCCTTCTACAGAGGCAGCAGTGTGGGGAGGGAAGGAGCACAGGTGGGAGCCAGCTTAAAAACTGGCTCCCTGAGATCACCAGCTCCTGCGGAGCCACCTGTCCTCTGTGCTGGGGATGGGGGGTGGAGGGAGGCAAGTGGGAGCTGGTGCTTGCAGGGAGCCCCTTCCCCCTGTGTGTAAACATGTGTAACTGCTGAAAATTTCAGCAGTTACACATTTACAAGAATAAATGTGTTTTAACGTCCCTAATTTCCAGCCTGCTGATGTTTATATTTGCTCTTATATTTCAACTAGAGGATTTACCTGACGTTACTTGGGTCTTTAACTCAAGTCATTTTATTTTCAATTAAATCATTTGCTCTGGGATGGGGCTGGGAATGAGAGGTTCAGTATGCAAGCGTCTTGGGGCCACGGGAGCATTGGCCAGTGTGGCTGGCCCCAGGTCCACCCCACCCCTTGGTGGTCCTGGCAGCTGCAGAAGTCACAGAGGTGCCAGGAGGCCACAGAGTCCGTGACTTCTGAGAAGGACTTGCAGCTTTAGACCTGTGTTCCCTTCAGTGAACATTGTGTGTGTGGAATGGTGGTCAGGTCGAAGGTGGTATCAGAGGTTAGTCATATGTACCCACCTTGACTGTTTCTTTGACGTTTTCTAAAGCCCTTCTAGTCACTGTGAGTTTATAAAAGACCTGCTGCGCTAGCCGGGGCCAGCAAGTCCCTGGAGAAAACACTGTTGAGCTGTTTATTTTAGTTTGGCACCCATTTCGTTACCTCAGGTCAGTGTGCCGTGAAAATAGGGAAGTTCAGAATAGCTGTCTTTCTGTATTTCTTGTCTGGAGATAAATTTCATTAGGGAAATAATGAAGTTCATTCAGAGGGAGCTGCGATCCCCATCAGGTCAGGGGAGAATTGTAGAGCAGTCCCTTGGAATTCTTTTCTTGTTTCTCTGGAAACAGTGCAGTCTCCACACTGAATTAAGCTGACAGCTTGCTTTGGCAGTGTTACAAGGACTGCTTTCTCTGCATCCAACTCTTCCTCTTCTGGAGACTGACATCTTTGTCTTATGCTCTTTTAAAATCTATATCAACTTCTTATGCTTAGAATACAGTTATTTGGGTGAAGATACTTCCTATTATTTGTAAATAAGCTATCTTAAAAAAAAAAAAACCCTCCTGGTTGCTATCGACTACTAGTGTATTAGCCTGCTCTCTGAGGTTTGTTTTGGTTTTATCTGCATGATTGGAGGTCAATGGATGAAACTCTTTTTGTGGAGAAAGGAAGCCTATAATCCTGACCTGAACTAGAGCGCTGTGAAGATTAACTCCGCATTCACCCATTCCCTCTGGTTTGCGAGGACAATAGAGCATTGTCAAAACAAAAACAAAACAAAACCCAGTGTTCAGCTGATTCTGAGGTCCTTCCTTTATTTTCACTTGGCCTTTAATCAGGCAAACTTTTCATTGGCACTGCTGGCGGTTTTGCCTGAGTAAGGAAAACAAGGACCCCGGGATTTGGACAATATTCTTTGCAACGTTTGAGATGGAGTTTTAGCACTAAAGATGTTATGCAACTGGCTCTATCAAAGCAGGGACCCAGGGAGAATTCTGCCCATAAAGAACTCCATCTGTTTTTTGTTGTTGTCTCCATTCATTGTTTACTTATGTCAACTGTTACTGGCTTTTAGCGGCCATTCCATGGTGCCCCCATTAACAACACAGTTGATACAATTGAAGACAGCACTGCCAACACAAAGAGTGAAGTGTAGGCACAAACAAGCAATGTAGTCACTGCAACAGATATACACTGACATAAGTTAGGTCGACTAGCCCTAATTTAAAAGACCAGACCTCCATCTTTTTTCAACGGTCAATGACAATTCTAGTCTGCTCTGTTGTGAATAAAAGGGTTAGCTTTAATATAATGTTTTGTTGTGTGTTTTAGCCGAGTTGAGTTAAAACGGCTGTGTGAGATCTTTACGCGCATGTTTGCTGACCCTCACAGCAAGGTAATGCATTTTTGGCTTATTCTCTTACATTATAGTGTGTATAGTTATGTTGTAATAAGCTGGGTAATTGTGATTTGTACCTGTGACCTCTACTGGATGGAATCACAACTGATTATAGTGTATATTACAGACCCTCCCAGGAGGGTTCTGTTCTTTTGGGACTCAATCCTGCAAGTGGCTGGAGTTGGATACTTAGCTTCTTTCAAGGCATTTACCATCTTCCAGAATCCAGATCTTAAAAGAGAAGGATCTGGATTTTCTTTGTGTTCCTATGGTAAGTGGCCATGAAATGCGGCACAGTGACATCTGTGAAGCCCTAAAGGCCACGGCTTTGTTACTGTATGAATGGTCATTTATATCTATTACACGGCAGTATGGAAACTCTGCAGGGTGACACACATACACACACACACATACCCCTCTCTCCGACTCTGTGGCATTCTGGCCATGTAAGCAGGGGCAGGAAGTGTGGAATCGGGGTGTGTATATCATAGAAGATTAGGGTTGGAAGAGACCTCAGGAGAGCATCTAATCCAGCCCCCTGCCCAAAGCAGGACCAACCCTCACTAAATCATCCCAGCCAGGACTTGAAAACCTCTATGGATGGAGATTCCACCACCTCCCTAGTGGTGGTGGAATCTCCGCCCTTCTAGGGAAGTAGTTTTTCCTACTATTCAACCTAGACCTCCCCCAGTCCAACTTGAGACTATTGCTTTTTTTTTCTGTCATCACAGAGAATAGCCTGGCTCTATCCTTTTTCAGTTACCTGAAGGGGGGTTCGAATGTCTGTCAAATCCCCCCTCCAGTTTTTTTTTTTTCTAAAAAATTGAATCCTTTTTGGGACAGGTCTCCCCCTGAGGGAATCCTTTTTGTGGCCAGGAGGTTAGACATTAAGGGTACGTCTACACTGCATAGTTATTTTGGAATAAGCTATTCCAGAATAGGTATTCCAAAATAGCTTATTTCGAAATAGCACGTCTACACTGCAGGGAAGCCCCAAATTAGTCCAAGGTAGGCTTCCATAATGTAGATGTGCTATCTCGATTTAGAGCCCCAGGAGGTACTGAGGAGGAATAACTTAGAATGGCCCTGGTGAGGGCCTATTTCGAAATAGCAGCAGTGGAGCGTGTATGCACGCCTTATTTCGAAATAGCTGATTCAGAATAGGTGTTATTCCTCATATAATGAGGTTTACAGAAGTCGGAATAAGCCGTCCGTTATTTCGAAATTATTTCAAAATAACGGAATTGCTGTGTAGACGCTCACATAGTTATTTCGGAATAACTTTGCTGTGTAGACACACCCTTATATACCTGATGAGAACATCCACAGTTACATTAGAATGGATTAAAGGAAATAGTTAGGTTAATTAAACCCTAGTGCTTGCGGGAATGTAGTAAACCAGCAGTAACTGTTGGGAGTGGGGCACAAACTCCCTGTGTGGAGAGATTATTCCATATATGCCTACTGCAGATCTTCCTTCGAAGCATCAGTTGTGGTCAGCATTAAGGACAGGATACTAGACTAAGTAGGCTTCTGGTCTGATCTGATCTGGCAACTTCCATGTAAAGGAGCTCAACATTTTTACTCTTAAATTGCTGTAGCATTACGAGGGTCAGGCATGACTATTTATGTTTGCAACTTGTGAAAACTTACAGACCATTGTACGCTAGGCCAGATTCTGCTCTGTTACATTGGTGTAAATGTTGAGTAACTTCATTGACTTTGTAGACTTCATTGTAATTTGACTTCATTACGTCATGACACACATTTAATATTACTCCAGATTTACATCAATGCAATTGAGCTCAGAATTTGGTCCACAGCTGCTAATTAGGGGGTTCATCTATGCTGAATACATTTAGTATTTGGGTGCGCTTGTGCCACAGGCATTGCAATGAATTGATGGAAAAGAAACTAACAGGAAAAATGTTAATTTCATAAATTTATAAAGGGATACACGCACGCACGCAAACAACAAACAGAACCCCCCCTAATTTTGCTAACCTTAATCATTTGGGAATACCTGTTGGCTTTAGAGTCCCTCCTCACATGTGTAAGGAGAGTGGATTTGGCCCAAGATATATGATATTTAAAAACCATGAATAGAAAAAAAATTGCACCAGAGCAGTCAGCATTGATTCACTATGTGTACTAACGAGTGGTTTGTTTTGTTGCATGGCCTGCTTTGAGGTGGAACTCACATCAGAGAGTAAGTGTATTCTTTCCCTTTTCTTTTCCTAATCTGTTTAGTGTGACATTTTAATACAGCACATCCTGGTTGTTTGATGTCAGTGATTTCTACTGCCACCATGTTCACTGAGAACAGCCATTTATAAAGCTGTCTGTAATAAAATCATTAAAAAACACAGATCCTTTGTAGACTATCTCTTGTGATCATTTCTGGTTAAAAACAAAATTTTCCTTTTTTTTTTTTTTTTTTTTTAATTTGCACTTATTTGTAGGTTTTCAGTATGTTTTTGGAAACCCTGGTAGATTTCATCATCATCCATAAGGACGACTTGCAAGATTGGCTCTTTGTTCTTCTGACGCAGTTGCTTAAGAAAATGGGAGCAGACTTGCTAGGATCTGTGCAGGCAAAAGTTCAGAAAGCTCTGGATGTAACAAGGTATGACATGCAAAAGTTCTAGGGATGTTTTAATCCATCCATCTCTTAGGCCTGCTCTGTTTATGGATGGATGTTTCAGAAACATTGCGTAACCATGCTTGTTTCAAGAGACAGATCCAATTTAGCCTGTGTCAGTCTGAGCTATCGTCAGCGTGAAGTTAGTTTGGATGTGCACCAGTGTTACAAAGCAGAGTACAGTCCCCAATATCAGGTTAAAATCATTGGCTAGATTTTCCTCTGAACCGCATTAATTTTATATTGTTTAACTCCATTGATTTCAGTGGCATTATTTCTGATTTACGTTAATGCAAATGACAACAGAATCATTTCTCATATAGAAACCATTTTTTCCATGTTTGTACAGCCCCTAGCACAAGGAAGACCATGACGAGAGCTCCTAGGTGCTACGGCAATACAAATAATGGAAGTAAATACATTTACCTTTTTGTTAGCACTGTAGATTATTAAAAGTGGAAGAACATTGAAATCTAATGGGTTTATTTCTTTCTGGTCATGTTTTAATGTTTGACTGCAGTTTTAGTTTCTCCCAATTTGGATGATGAATGATGCATTAAAATACTAAGTGCTGAGCATCTTAAACTTGTCCATGAACACCCAGCAAGTCAATTTAAATGTATTAAAATATGTTTGTTCTAATAATAATAATAATGGAATTCCTTTTCTCTCTGAACAGGGATTCTTTTCCATTTGATCAACAGTTTAACATTTTGATGAGATTTATTGTAGATCAGACCCAAACACCAAACCTCAAGGTAAGCAATGAAAACCTTTATATTGCAACATAAACATTGTCCGTTTAGTTCTCAGGATGCATTTTAAAGTACTTAATCATACACGAGTACCTAATATTCACAGGAAAAATGCCTATGTGCAGAAGAGCCAGATTCTAAAAGGTATTTAGGCACTTAAAGATGTGGATAGCCATCTAGTAGGGTTTTTTCAAACGAGCAGTGATGCCTAATTCCCACTGAAATCTAAGCATTTTTTAAAATCTCACTAGGAAATCAATGGTACTTCCACTTTCTAAATGCAGAGGTCATTTTGGAAAATGGGATCTATTCTTGTTAGTCACTTAAGTGCTTTAAAAATGTATACAGGGATACTCTTAATCTATTAAGGTCCCAAAACTGAAGGAAGATGGTAGTTTCTAGGAGTGTTCATAGGAATGCAGGTTTCTTCTCTTTCTTGGCAGATGGATCTTGTTAATTCCAGCCATAATATAAATGGGTTTCTTTGGGACAAAGGTAGCTATGGTCTGAAGGAGAGAAATATTAAGCTGAGATGTGTTTTGTTACCTGAGTTACTACATTCCACCAAAGGAATGTATTTGGGCTATATAGTGTGTGTAGCATATTCTGTGCAAGATGCTACTTCAAGGGTGAATGAACTTCAGAAACTCCAGGAATCATGTATTATGTTTTCCAGATGCATGCAGTGGTGCATAAGGTGCCTTATGAGAGAGGGAGAATGCCATTGCCATAAGTAGGAAGTCAGGGCTACTGAAAACCTGGCCTTGTGCATTTAAAAAAAAATTAATTCAGGAGTCCAAAGTTTTTGCCCAGATGGACAATGCATGAGACTGCTGGGCTGCAACCTCTCAAGCAGTCAGAATAGGTGAAAGGTTCCTTTTTGCTTCTGAAATACGACACATAGATATGTTTTCTGGAGTAGGTGAAGAGATCATTTTTACTTTTTACCAGCTCATACCCTTATGTAAAAATCCTATTGATTTTGTGAGAAAAGTACCATTGACTTGTTTTGTTAGTCTTTAAGGTGCTGCTAGACTATTCGTTGTTTTTTAAGTTTTTCCAGTTACATACTAACTCAGCTACCCCTCTGAAGCTTTTCCTAATGTATGAAATCAGGGCTTCTTGCGCCAGAACTCTGACGCTCCCGCTCAGGAATAAGCCCTTTTGCGCAACTGTTCTTGCGCAAGAAGCCAGTATAGACAGGCAACATGAATTTCTTGCACAAGAAAGCCCTATGGTTAAAATGGCCATCAGAGCTTTCTTGCACAAGAGAGCGTCTACACTGGCATGGATGCTCCTGCGCAAAAGCACATGCCAGTGTAGACGCTCTCTTGCGCAACTACTTTAATGCAAGAACTCTTGCACTAAAGAGTTTTTGCGCAAGATCACGCCAGTGTAGACGTAGCCCTCTAGTTTAGTCCCTATTAATTTCTACAGGAGTTTTCCCTAAATCTGTGTATCTCTTTCTAACAGAATTTCAGAAGGGTACACTGATTCCATTAATCAGAAACATGCAGGATGCTAATCTAGCCCTGTTCAGATTTGTATTTTTTTCAATTTGGCTCATTATAGAGCGGAGATAAACTTGCAAGTTTTATGTTTGGCACAGGATAGTTATGAGAGCGCATCAACTCACCAACCAACGATGACAAATGTCCTTTTACATTTCTTAGGTAAAAGTTGCAATCCTGAAGTACATTGAGTCCCTGGCAAGACAGATGGACCCCACAGACTTTGTTAACTCCAGTGAGACCAGACTTGCTGTATCTAGAATCATAACTTGGACAACAGAACCAAAGAGCTCAGATGTAAGAAAGGTAGGTTAGAACTATTAAGTTATTGCAAGTGAAACTGTTACCCTGCCTAAAGGCAATTAAACTAGGTCTGAAGACAATTAAAAATTGCATGGTTAGGTGACTTTTAGGGTTTTTTGTTTGCTTTTGCTTCCCTTTCATTTATTTCTTAATATCAATGAAAATATTTTCAAAGTGTTATATTAGCTTTGTGTCTATAATGTAACCTTTGAGATAAAAACAAAAGCTTTGACCGTTCGGGTTTATTCAATACCTAAGTTTAAAGAAATAAAACAAAGTATTTCTTCATTTAATACACAGCCATTCTGTGGAACTCATTGCCGTCAGACAGTGTAAAGACCAAAAATGAACAGGTTTCAAAAAAAGAATTAGATAATTTCATGGAAGATAGGTTCATCAGTGGCTATTATCCAAGCTGGTCAGGGATGTCTCCCCATGCTCTGGGTAGCCCTATACCTCCATCTTCTGGAAGCTGGGGCTGGACTGCAGGGAATGGATCACTCAAATTACCCTGTTCTTTTCATTCCCTCTGAAGGATCTGGTACTCTGTACTGTCAGAGACAGGATATTAGGCTAGATAGACCATTGCTCTAACTCAGTATGATCATTCTAAAGTGTTCTGAAATATCTTTGTCTGTATTTTACTGCCGTTGATTGCCAGGCAAGTAAATGATTGGATTATTCACCATTACAATGCAAAGAGAAAGTAGACTGACTGAGTGTATATTTTGGTAAGCAGTTGGTGACGCATGGGAAGTAATTTTTTGTCATTACAGATCAAGTGTTCTGTACGTGATGTGCTCCAAATGAAATCTGATATAATCTTGGAAATATAATATTTTAAAATATCACTAAGGTGCTGAGTACCTTCGACTCCTATTAAAGTTGGTTGGTTTGTCTTAGGTAGAAAAAGCTGTCAAGTTTAGATCAGGTCTAGTTAACATGAGCTAAGTTGATGCTTTTCCATGATAACAGACCTCCTAACATTGAGCCTAACGGTGTCACCCTGAATCTGCACTAGGAAAAAGGTCAAGTTTAGGTTGGGTTTAGCTAACGTGTTTGCAAAACATAGCTGAAACTCAAGACACTTTTCCTAGTTACGACAAACCCAATGGAAGTTTGAGGGTGTTTAGCAATTCATCACAATGGACCCTTAATGTAAGATGTAGGTTTCTAGAAAAAGGTGCAGATGAACAAAAGATACCAGAAATGTAATCTAAGTATTAAAATATGCACTGTTAATTATAGAATTATGCCTGAGCCATTTTGCTAGTGCTCAGTTAGGGAGAATGGTTTAATTTAAATTATTAATCAGATTAGCATTTTAACTTTCTCATGTTAGTTTATTAGACTTCATTTTAAATAAAGTAAAATACTAATTTATGTCCAACACAAAAGGTTTCAATGCTCTCTTTAGGTTTCAAAGGTTTCAAAAATTAGTTGGGGACTACAGAAGTGAGAAGCAAAAAAAAATCCTCCAAACCCCCCCAGTCTTCACTGATGTGGCCCCCAACTGAGACACCTCGCTCCTCTGGTGCTCCAGGGGGAGGAAGAGGGACAGAGATGAATTCTGGGGTGCCAGGGTTAGTGGATTTTGTCGACATCCTTAGGCTCTGGGGTGGGGACAAAAATGAGGGGTTCAGCGTGCAGGGCAGTGCTGCCAGCAAGTGGGATAAGGATGGGGGTGCAGGATCTGGGTGGGGGGTGGAGTGCAGGAGGGGGTGAGGTCTAGGTGGGAGGTAGGGTGCAGAAGTAGGCTTTGAGTAGGGTGTCTGGCCAGGAGGGAGGGTACAGGAGCAAGGAAGAGTATAGGAGTGTTGGGGACGTGCGGTCTTGGTGGGGGGAGGGTGGGTAAGTAAGAAGGATTGGGATGTGGTGGTCTGGGCATGAGGGGGGTGCTTACCTGACTTTGCGCTCCCGTTTCTCCCAAGCATGGCTGGCCCATGGGAGCAGCAGGGAAAGCCTCCAGACAGCGTGTCACTGCGCTGCTATTCCCCCATCTCCAGCTTCCACTTGGAAGGTGGGAGGAGAGTGGGGGGAGGTGAAGAAAACCCTGACTTTCCCACCACGCTGGGAAACAGCAGCACACAGAGCTGCTTGCTCTGCATCTCTCCACGAGCTGGGTCTGGCGGGGAAGGTTGGGGCTTTCTTCACCTCCCCTTCGCCCTCCGAGCAGGAAGCCGGAGCTGGTGCTCCAGCCTCGCGGCTGCGCTACAACTGTGAGGCTGGAGCGGCAGCGCGGGCTCCCCACTGCGTTGGGGGGAGCTGAGCTCAAGCCGCAGACCACCTGTAGCTGTGGACCTCACTTTGAGAACCGCTGTTTTAGAGGCATCCCCTTAGAGCAGCGTTTCCCAAAGTGTGGTCTGCGGCCCAGTACCGGTCCTTAGAAAAAAAAAATACCCGTCCTCAGAAACATTTTCGTGCATGATTCTTGGAAGAGAGTCCACCGCCGCGGCGTTGCTGCCGGGCATGCTTCCAAGCAGCGGGGCTAGATCTGGCGAGTGCTAGGACCCAGGGAGAAGGCCGTGCGCACTAACGCAGAACGCCCGGCGCTGAACGCAGCCGGGGGAGCCAGCTCCGGCCGATAAAGCGGCTGGGATTGGGGCCAGGGGAGAGGAGGAGGGCGGAACAACCCGCCGCACAGGTAGGGCCAGCGACATGCCCCGGGGCAGGGTGCGGCCCGCGGTTTCACCCGTGAACGCAGGCGCGACTGGGGGAGAGGGCACGGGGCTACTCACCCGACCTCCAGGGCCCATATGAGCCGAGTCACCCGGCAGGCCTGAGAAGGACCTTCTAACCTTACCGGTCCCAAATGGGGGTGAAGTAGATACCTCGGGGTTGGGGTCGGGAAACTGCCCAGGGCAGTCGACCGGGCCCGCTTCTGTTGGCGCTGGGGGCTTTGGGAGGACCAGACACAATTTATTTGCATATTCATCATTTGCTTAATGAATATGCAAATAAATGTTACCAGTCCCCCAAAACCTTGGGGACCAGTAAACCCATTCACAGTATCAAAAAGATTGGGAACCACTGCCTTAGAGCTTATTCATAGAAGTGCTAGTTAACACTTTGCTTCAGCAGAACAGTCTGTGCTTTGAATAGCAGCTATGATCAGTTTAAACCTCAGACGAGATCCAAATCAGTCAGGAATGTGCATATCCATTTTACATCAGAAAGAATTAAATGAACAATGAAACTGCATGCTTGTTCTCTGGGCTTCCCCTTGACGCCAAACATTTCAGTCTGGTTACCTTACTGCGTGGTGACAGGAGGGAGAGAGGAAGTGCTGAAGTGAATTCTGTAGTAGATCAGTAAAGCTGTAGCTCTCTGTTGAACTACTAGAAGTATGATGTGAAAGGCAAAATCTCTGGGGCTTGCACATGGAAAAAATGTTTCCACCATTAGATGTCACCATTGCTGCATGCAAAATTGAATGAAGAGCCTCTATGCTGCAGCTGAAAATGTGGCTACACAGGACAATCGGATTCCAGTATTGTTAAGATGCACAGCCAGTGTATGTTGGGAAGAAGTTCATAGCTTCATCTGCCACAGAGATCAATATCAACCGCTGGTGAATTCTAACTAAACAATAATAATTGTCACTCTGCCTTGGAGACTGATCTGAGATGACTGAATCTTTTTATTAAAGCCCACACTGGGTGGCTAATACCCTTGGCTGAAAAACTTTATTGTAGGTTACCCAGTTAAAGCAAAATATTAATTTTGGTTAGTAAACATGAGCAGAGTGAGCGTATAATCCTTACCTTCCTTTGGCAGAGTGCTGCTGCCTTTATAGATAGAGCGATAACACATTGACATCAGGAGAGACACCATGCAAACGGATGTGACACTAGTAAGCAGCAGCAAAAGTTTTATGCAGAAACACCAGCCCTTGTCTCTAGCAAGGTTGCAGTCAATGAAGGTGTTAAATTCGCTATACACTAACGAGCTGAACAATCACCAACCAGTTCAAACAGGCAAATCTTGCTCAGAAGAACCCAGATTACACACGTGTTATGTAGAAATCATGGAACAGAGAAGCCATTCCCAAAATTTTGCCTTGAAAAGATTTGTTTTTATTCCAGTGGAGCTTGAAGCAAAAGATTAGTCCATTGGTGAATTTAGTGCATGCAACGGGGATCAGCTTGCCAGCCCTTAGGACTGAGGTTCTCTAACATAAGAACTAGGGGTCACCCAATGAAATTAATAGGTAGCAGGTTTAAAACAAACAAAAGGAAGTTTTTCTTCACACAGCGCACGGTTGGCCTGTGGAACTTCCTTGCCAGAGGAAGTTGTGAAGACCAGGACTTTAACAGGGTTCAAGAAAGAACTAGATAAATTCATGGGATAGGTCCATCAATGGCTATTAGCCAGGATGGGTCGGAATGGTGTTCTTAGCCTCTGTCAGGCTGGAAACGGGTGACAGGAGAGGGATCACTTGATGATTCCCTGTTCTGTTCACTCCCTCTGGGGCACCTGGCATTGGCCACTGTCAGGAAACAGGACACTGGCTAGACGGCTCTTTGGTCTGACCCAGTATGGCCGTTCTTATGTACTGCAGAACAGATATCAGAAATGCAGACTTCCCCCTTCCCCAGCCAGGCGTGGCCATCAGGAGAGTGACAAGGAGTGTTGAGCCTCCAAGTAACTAAGTGCCTGCGCTGCAGAGGTTGTAATTAGTGTAAACCATTATGGTAATTTGTCCAGCAGGAAATGGATTGATGCCACCGGCTCAGTTGACACAGCCTATGTACTGGGAACAGCTTTCGCTTCCTATGGACAAACCATGCATCCCAGGGGTGCAGTGCGTGTACAGTAGGGGCTTGCACTGGTGCAACTACATCATGGTAGCTACATTGGCACAAAGCTCCCAATGTAGACAGGGTCTCAGACTGCAAGTGCTGCAGGGCAGGGGATGTCTCCTGGCTATTGCATAGCGCCTGAGACAGCGAGGCCCTGACTGGAGTAATAGAAATAATTCATCTTGATACTAATTGAAGAAGCCTTCATGTCACGGTTCCTAGACCTTTAATCATTTTTGCTGCTCTTCTCTGGTCTTTCTTCAATTTCTCCACATCTTTCCTGAAAGGTGTCGCCCAAAACTGAATACAATACTCCAGCTGAGACCTAATCAACGCAGAGTAGAGCAGAAGAATTAATTACTTCTTGTGTTTTGCTCACAACACTCCTACCAATGCGTCCCAGAATGATGCTTGCTTTTTTTGCAACAGTGTCGCCCTATTGACTCAGGTTGAGCTTGTGAGCCACTGTAACCTCCACATTCTGCCTGTGCTACTCCTTTTTAGGCTGTTATTTCCCATTTTGTGAGAATGGGGCGGTCCTAAGGGGAGCGCTGTGCACTTGTCCTCATTGAATTTCATCCTGTTTATCTCAGACCATTTAGTCAGTTTGTCCAGATCATTTTAAATTATAATCTGATCGTCGAAAGCATTTGCAACCCTTCCCCGCCTGGTACCATCTGTGTACTTACTCCCTATATGCCATTATCTAAATCGTTTATGAAGCTATTGAACAAAACTGGACCCAGGATTGGTCCCTGCAGGACCCCATTTGATGTGCCTTTCTAGCTTGACTGTGAACTACTCTCTGGGAACTGTTATCCAGCCAGTTGTGCACCCACCTATAATTTATTAATGAGAATGTCATGCAAGATGGTATCATAAGCAGTGTTCCCTGTAAGCTGGGCGCTTGTGCTGCTGCTCAGGCGAGATTCATATGCCACCCAGTGGATTAGCAGAGTGCCAACAGCTAGGTTTTGTGTTTCTGCTGGTGGTGCACATTCCTTGGTGCACATAAAAATTTATTTTGCACATGGAATAAATCCACACATGGATGGAAAGGATTAGAGGGAACACTGATCATAAGCCTTTCTAAAGTCAAGATGTACCACATCTACCATTTTCCTTCCTCCACGCACACCCCCAATCCATAAGGCTGTTAGGCTGGTTTGACATGATTTGTCTGGACAACATCTTCTAGGTCTGAGGTTCTCAAACTTCATTGCAACATGACCCCCTTCTGATAACAAAAATGACTTGGACCCCATGGCGGGGACTGAAGTCTAAGACCACCCAAGCCCCACTGTCCCGGGTGGGAGCCCAAACCCCACCACTGTGGATGGGGGATTGGGGGGGGGGAGACAAAGCTGAAGCTCAAGAGGCCCAGGCAGGGGGCCTGCAACCCCACCTCTGCTGCCTAGGGCTGAAGCCCTTGAGCTATGGCTTCAGCCCTGGGCTGTGGGGCTCCATCATCAGCCCTGGGTCCCAGCAAGTCTAAGCCAACCCTCGTGTGATCCCATTGAAAGGGGATCGCAACCCTGACCCCCAGTTTGGGAGCCACTGTTCTAGGGGGTTGCAAATTGATTGATTGATTGATTGATTGCTCCTTTTCCGGGTATTGAAGTTAAAATGATCAATCTGTAATTCCCCCGGTAATCCGTATTCCCCATTTTATAGACTAGCACTTGTCTCTGCCCTCTTCCAGGCCTCTGCAATCTCTCCCGTTGGGCATGAGTTTTTGGAGATAGATGATCCCTAATAGTTGAGACATCTCCCCTCCCAGCTTCTTGAGTATTTTAGGATGCATTTCATCAGGCCCTGCTGACTTGAAAATATCTAAATTGTTGAAGTAGTTTTTAACTTGTTCTGTCCCTGTTTTAGTCTCAGATCCTACCTCATTTTCATTGGCGTTTGATATGTTAGCTATTCAATTGCAGCTAATCTTTTTTTTTTTTTTTGGAGAAAACTGAAACAAAAGAGGCAGTTAGCACCTTTTCCATTTCCACATTTTCTGTTACTGCCTCTCCCATCCCAATGAGTAATGGGCCTACCCTGTCCTTGATCTTCCTCATGCTTCCAATGTATTTGTGGAATGTTTTCTTGTTACCCTTTGTCTCATTTTGTGTCTTGGCCTTTCTAATTTTATCCCTACATGCCTGTGAGGCTGTTTTCCTATTCCTCCCTTGACCTAGTTTCCACTTTTTATAGGACCCTTTTTTGAGTTTCAGATCACTGTAGATCTTCTGGTTCAAGCCCTGGTGGTCTCCTATCATGTTTCCTATCTTTCCTATGCAATGCTATAGTTTGCTCATGTTCCCTTAATAATGTCTGCTAGAAAAACTGCCAGATCTCTTGAACGGTTTCCCCTTAGACTTGTTTCCCACGGGATCTTACCTGCCAACTCCCTGAGCTTGCTGAAATCAGCCTTTTAGAAATTTATTATCTTTATTGTGCTGTTTTCCCTCCTACCGTTCATTAAAATCACGAACTTGGTCATTTTGTGATCAATTTAAAATTAAATTAATGGAGATTGCCTATCTCCTAGAACTGGAAGGAACCTTGAAAGGTCAATCAAGTCCAGTCCCCTGCCTTCACAGCAGGACCAAGTACCATCCCTGACAAATTTCTGCCCCAAATAGCCTCCGCAAGGATTGAACTCACAACCTTGGGTTTAGCAGGCCAATGCTCAAACCACTGAGCTATCCCTCCCCCCAAACTTTCATCAAAGCTGCCTTCCACTTTCCAATTCTCAACCTGTGTCTCCCAATTTGTCAAAATTAAATCTAGAAGAGCCTCTCTCCAGTGGCTTTCTCCACTTTCTGAAATAAAAATCGTCTCCAGCACATTCCAAGAATTTGTTGGATAATCAGTGCCCTGCTGCATTATTTTCTCAACAGACATCTGCATAGGTGAAGTCCCCCATCACCACCAAGTCCTGTGCTTTGGATTTTGTTAGATGTTTAAAAAAAGCCTCCTCCACTTCATCCCGGTTAGGTGGTCTATAGTAAAACCCCTACCATGACATCACTCTTGGCTTTTTTAACCCCTTTTATGCTTTCCCAGAGACTTTCAACAAGTCTGACTCCCATTTCCACCTCAACCACAATGCAGGTGTATACGCCTTTTACATACAAGGCAGCCCCTTCCTCCATATGAAATATTCTGCTGTGTCTCCTGAGGCGGTTTGTATTTGTGCATAGATAATGCCTAAGCCTAAACTTTTGACTCACTGGAGCTTTAAATAGTTGTGATCTCCTTTGAGGAAATGTATAGTTAGCACCAATTAGTATCTGGGAAATGTGATGATTCCACCTCTCAGTGAAATGAAGCTAAACTGATGTTTAGTTCACAATGAAAAACTATTACTGTGGTAAATTGTGCACAAAACTGTTGTTGAGCTTAATTTTTAAAACGGGCAACTGCCGGAGTGTTAAGGAGTAAATATTTCTCCTGGAGGGTTTTTATTCTGCTGCATATGAGTTAGGAGTAACTTACTGGAAACTGTACTAGGAACCATCCTGTGTGCAGAACAAAAACTGTCCTCTGCATCACAGATCATGGTCTCTGTGCAAAGCGGGTTTTGGGCCGCATGGATCAAACTTTGTCCTCAGATGCAGTGGAATTGTGTGTAGATATGAGGGCAAATTATGGCTGTAAGGATGTAAATTTCTGTCAGTTTCGCTAACATTCATTGCATGGGTGACACTGTTCAGGAGCACTGTGCCTTCGTAGATGGAGCATTGGACTGGGTTCTGTTAGGGGCTCCACTGCTAGCCTGCTTCCTGTCCTTGGGCAAGTCATTCACTCACTGTGCCTCAGTTTCCTCATATGTAAAATTAGAACAATGAGGCTGACCTCTTTGTGAAGTACTTTGTGAAGAGCTACTGACAACAAGATTCTATTTAAGGGCTGGGTATTATTATTACCATTCAGGGAAAGTGACACAAAATTGCACTGCAAATAATAGTGATGTGGGTAAATTCCAGGTAGCAATCTGGGTAGTAATCGTTATGTGATTACTGATATTTCCAGGGGAGTTACCATGTAGTCCTTACTCAGGCAAACCTCCCCTTGAGTTTGGATTAGAGGCTCAGGCTACGGTTACACTACAAATATAGCACTCGTTTGCATATATCGCACTCTCATTTGCATATTCTCTTCCGATCCTTTTTGCAGAAGAGGTTTTTGCACTCTATGCAGAAAAATACTCTTAAATGCAATGAAGCTAATTTTTCTGTACTATGCAGGGTCCAATCTAACTCTGCTGTGACTCCGTTGGTCGCAGATAAGGCATTTTGACCCTAGGTAGATAACTCATCAGTTCTGCTGAGTTCTGGTAAATTTTACGAGTACAAAAGCTGTGTGTTGAAGGCTTGCGTGGGACGGAGATGGTTAGTTCAGAATGTGGGGTTGCCCCACACCATGAAGAACAATGACAAGGTATGCAAAAACACATTAGCCTTGGCATTTAAAACAAGTTTTTGTGCAGGTTGAACAGGAACCAGGCCTCCCCAGGTGACACGCCAGTACTTTACGTGACACTTTGCCTGCTGTCCTGCTAGTAAGTAAAATCCTGATCCCCTTGATGACCGTGACAAAACTCCCAGCAACTTCAGTTGGACCAGGATTTGGAAAAGTTCCCCAAAGAAGAAAATCTGCCAGTTCTCTGGCCTGTCTGTCCCTAGGGTGTTTCTGCTGAGGAAATGCAAGGAGGTTTATTGTACAAGCCTGGAATTGTTGCATGTTATGTGACATCCTTTTGTCACACAATACCATTCTGTGCCCTACTTGTTTGTCTGAGAACTCAGGACACTGCGTTTTCAACTGTGCTAGTTTCAAACTGAGCTTTGGCCAAAGTGTCCTCAACATTCATGGAACTTCACTGGCCCTCTTGGACACTCTAGTTAACTATGTGGAGACCCAAGAAGAATTGGATTCAACTCTGATGACAGAGCCATTGCAAAGAGAGTGGAAAAAGCACAAAACTGGGTAGTGTCACTTTAACTCACACTAAGATGAAATTTACCACCATGTAGAGCCTTCATCAGTCTCTTATATTAGTTGTTTTATTGCTAGTGTAGATTTTACTCACCAGCCCATGTGGACTAAAACACGCTGATAGCCAACATAGTTTTTGAGATTAAATCCAGAAACCCATTAAAGATTCTTTTAGGCACTGGAATGACAAAGGGAGAGAGCACAGGTCTTGGATCTAACATGAGTCCGTTTTATGAAAAGTAAGATATGATGCCAAGAACAAGTGAAAGGCTTTTATAGCAGAAGGAAACCACTTAAAAGGTATACCAAGGGAATCGGATAAATCCAGGAGATATCCGTCCAGCACATACTCAAGGAAGTGCACCAGGGTATCTGTTAAAGACAGTAGTGCAGAAAGCAATATATTAACAGCTATGGGTACTGTCACTTTGAAAGAAGGGTTAGAAGTGGCAACCTGAAGAAAAGAGTTTGGTTAAAATACAGATATTATGTAATGCTCTCTTTGAAAGGTGAGTAAATATGTCGGGTACACAAGGACCTATGCGATGGCAAGAAGAACAAACTTTTCTAAGAAAATGCTAACAGACTCCTCTGCAAAATCACTCTAGCACTTCCACAGTTCTGCTCACGCTGTGTTTAAGACATGACTGGGCTGGCAAAAATCCACTGAAGTGCAACATACCTGATGCCAGGCTTATAGGAAGCACTGCTGTGAATTAAAAGCCCTGCTGCAAAGGAGTCTCTGAAGGCTTTTAATAAACTGTAATTGTGGCATGCACGCTGAAGGTGTTATTGAGCAACAGCTAGTGATAGTCTTGCCTTTTTGAGATTGCATCAGGATAGAGAATATTGGCAGTGCTGTTGCCAATTGGCAGATATTAGAAAGAGATTCCTTTGGTTCAACAGATTGTCCTCACTTTCTGGGTCTCAGGGTTCTCTACACAGATTGCAGAAGGGCTGAACTCCTGAGTAAAAATGATCTTTCAGATACAAAAGGCGTTCTCTCTCTCTCACTCACACACAGAGTCTCTGTCTCTCTGCTCTGAGGGTTCAAATAGGATTTCCAGGAAGCTGCCACAGATACACGTTGTTGGTGCTAAACAAATAAGATAATCACACAGTATTGTACTAGCACCAAATGTCAAATGTTTGCTTCTGGGTACTCACTTTGTACCTCAGCAATTTGGGCAGTTCCTGTGTGTATGCATGTACTTTTTTGTGTGCATATGTGTGCAAAAGCAGAATGCATACACACAATTGGTACACATACACATTTTTTTGCAAGAAGAGGCAATTTATACAACAGTATTTTGTCCTCTTCACTTTATTTCATAAGTTTTTTTTCGAAAAGGGATGTTAATCGAGACCAGTCGCACAATTGCTGGGATTTAAATATCCTCACAGATTTGCATTTGCATTATCGCTGTCGCTGGGCTTTGCCGAAAGCGCCAGTCAGACGGGATCTTGCGAAATAAACCCTTTCCGCAAGATCTCATGCCTACTTGCAAGTAGGAATAAGAGATCGGCGGAAAAGGGCTTATTTTCCGCAAGATCCTCGTTTGTGACTGGCGCCGCGCAAAGCCCTGAGCCGGAAAAAGCGCAGCATGTAATGCAAATACCGCTGGGGATATTTAAATCCCCGCGGATTTGCAATTGCGACTGGTCTCATTAGCATCCCTTTTCCGAAAAAGGGTGCCAATGTAGACACAGCCTACAGTTGTGTGTTAGTGCTGTGAATGAGTGTAAAGGAGCTGATGTATGGAGCAAATTTTCAAGGTGCAGAGCGTCAAGTGCCATGTATGTCTGTCTTTTACCAGAACAGACCTGTTCCTCTTGGAGCGCCAGTTCGATTTGGGGGCCTCATTCTTCACTGCCCTATACCTTGTGTAGGCATTTATACCAGTGTAAAATGCAAACACGGTGTAAGTGACCAGAGAGCTCTGGTCTGGTAGTATTCCTAGACCCACCATGCCCGTGTGTCATTGGCTATACAAACAGCCCAGCAAGGGACAATCAGGTTTTGAGATGCCATCAACGCTGCCTGGGGTTTAAAACAGTATAGTGTCTACAGTGCTGAGTTCCACGCCTTTTTAAAGGTGTACCAAGTTCAAAGGCATTTTTAATGCCTTCGGTGTTATCCCGATGCTCCCAAGCAACTGAAGGAGAAAATCTATAATAAAAATCTCAACATTGGCATTTGTTTACTTGGGTTCCTTTAATGTTGTTAGAAAATAAAGATCTCCCTACACTTAGTCTTGTTTCCAAAAACTGGGTGACCATTTTCTATTTCTTTAGAATTTGAGGCAGGATTGCTGTATGAATCCAAATATTTTTATTTATGCTTTAAAAAACAAACAAACAGATTTTCTAACATTAATGAGCGCAAAGATGAAAATTGGCAGGGGTTGTTGGACAGCACAGTTTCTAGAGTAAATAATTTCCTTACAATTACCATTATTGATTTTCATAGTACTTTAGGATCCTTTCACTTAAAAGCAGTTTTATACAACGCATTGTTTTTATTAGATGGTGGTATTTAAGTAAAGTGTTTTACAATTTAGAGCTAGTATGCCAGGTTACTGTTTACCACTTAGGTGGTGGAAAAAAGAAACAAACACACAATTTTATCATTTCTGACCGAAGTAAGAATAAAACAATAATGTACAATGGGACTGTAGAACAGATAGCCATTCCCACTGCCTGATGCACGCTGCAAGATGCATTGAGCTTAGGGATGTTAAACAGTTGACCAGTAAGCACTACACTTATCGATATACTTATCGAATAACCAGCTCTTGCCAGTTAACTCTGGCTGCAGCCAGCCATACTGGGCTGGAGCAGCCCTGGCTGTCAAGGGGCCCTGTGCCACAGCTGGGCCAGGCATTGGGACCTAAGTTAATACAAGTTAACTGGTTAAGTGCTATCTGCTAACCATTTCCCTAACATAGGACTGAGAGTCAGAAATTCTCAAATTCTAAACTCACGTTGAACTTCACAATATCACCCAAATCTCTCTCTTTTGATTTTGCTGTGTGTAAAAGTGATAATCACTCTTACCAAATGGTGGCTGCAGTGTTTAATTAGTTAAAATTTGGACATTTGCAATGGGATGTTATAATAGAAGAATTTGGGAAAAATTAACTACTGCTGCAAAGCCAGAGGTCTAAAGCAAATTAGTTTTCACCCCAGTGATCTCTTTGACAAGGATCTTCCTGCTGGTTGAGTCAAATATTAATGTGTTTTCTTATTAATCCCAAATTAGGAAAGCAGCCTGTACTGAAGATGCATCTCATGCAAGGAGCTGGAATATATATTGTATTTAGATGCTAGCTGTTGAAAATCTTGTGCTTTCTTTTTAAATAATATCACCTTTCCTGTTTGTTGAACCCAGACCATGCATAGTTGGGTAGGTGAGGATTTGCCAGCTAGATCAACTACAACCTCTTCAGGGCCTGGTGAAGGAAACTTGGAAGAGAAATGTAAACAGGTAGACTCAAAGCAGTGTACGCTAATCACAAAATACACTTCTGTTTGCAGTTTAGATGTCTAATACAGTCTAGCCATGTAAGGAGACATTAACCGGGTGCCTGAAAAAGCGATGTCTCACTGAAGTGTGTGTGTGTATGAAATAATAGTTTGGTTTTAGTGTGTCTTTCTATTAACCCTGTTGTCCAAAAGCTGTAGCTGGGCAAAGTCTGGCCCAGTTTGTTGGCTGTGGTTCAGAAGTGCACAGTTCAGGAGAGTTGGCACAAAGTTGGTGTTTTCACTTCCCTCATACTGGACAGACTGTGGGGCAGGCTAGACCCCAGTGTAAGTTAGAGCAGCCTCCCCCGACTGCTACATGGGAATGATATGGCTACTGGGGATCAAATTCACTGCAATTTTCTATATGAGCTGGCTGGCTGGATTTCTCAAGTCACTAATGTTAAGCTCAGGACACTGGTCCTACTCCTTTCCTAAAAAGAACTACTTCTCCCATGTCAACGTGAATTTTTTTTTTAACTGGAAGGTTGCCAAACTTGGTTTCAAAGTTATTTTGTATATTGCAATTCGATTATGAGACACATCGGAACGTAGTGAATCTGGCTCACCAACCAACCGACTCCTCTAAGTGCAGAATGGGACACTGAGTATTAATATTCATGTCAGATGATGCTGTTGGATAGCAAAGCTTTGGCAAGGTTGATCCTCAGTTCAGCAGTGTCTTGAGCCAGTGCACTTTGTGAGCAGGCAAAAGCTCATGGAACATGTAAGGGAATAATGATTGAGGGAACGACGGAAGTAGCACATCCACATTGTGTGATCCAGCATCCTGACATGGAGTCAGAGCCCCCACAAAACATATAGAGGCACTAACTTCATGGGCGCTGCTCCTGTTTAAACTGGCAGCGACCCTTAATTTCTGGGTTATCTGGCCCTGGCAGGAGAGGTGCTCAGTTTGCACAATGCTGAGGCAGAGTCAGAAGCCAGGGGCACAAAGGTGAGAGAAGATTCCTGTCACATACCCTCTTTCCTGTCCTGAGCCGGAGTGTTGCATGGGCAATGCTTGTGAAGCAAGTACACACTGAATCTGTTTGTCCGTGTGTGTGTGTGTGTGCTATGATGCTGTCCAGTGAATAGTGATTAGGGCCAAGATTTTCAAAAGTAATGTGCTCAATTTGAGACCCCTTACAAGAGAACCCCTGGGAAAACCCGCCCCTTGAAGGTATCTCAGATTGGGCACGCAAAAACCGAAATACTCAAAATCCCTGGTCACTTTTGAAAAATTAGCAACTAAAATGATAGCAGTGAAATAGCAATGAAAATTACTCATTTTGATCAACGTTGCTGCTTCTGTCCCCTTCAAATGGGAGAGGAAAATTGCACCCACAGCCCAACCACAAGGCTCTGGTATGTTGAATCAGGAAGTGCTATTGACCATAAAACTTTTACCACTTAGTAAATCCAACTTTAGGCCTACTTGGCTTGGCTGGAGCATGCTCGGAACATTGTCTTTTGAATCTTGGACAGCAAATCCTAGCTAGAGGCAGAACCCTGGTTTGCATTGCAGTCCACTCCTGCAATAAACAAACCAACAAGTACAGTTAAAAATAGCTGTGAGTGAGTATTGTTTAAAAAGAGCTGCCTCTCCCAGATTAAGGTTGAAATAAAAACCACAGAGCCTTAGTACTTTCTCAGTGCTGATACTGAGTTACCATTTACTGGTGGTAGTTTGGATTTTGCAAGCAGCACTTATTAGGTCTCACACCTCAGGAATTGGGTATATCATTCTAATGCCTTTTTGGTGCCACATAAACTACAACTCCCTCTGGGCCAAATGCTATCCTTGTTAGAGGCCCAGTTGGCCAGCAGCAGTAAAACTACTAACTGGACATTTGCATACCTAACACTGGAGAGCTTTTCTAAATACTTAGGCTATAATAAATGCAAAGGGGAAGGAGCCAATGGCAAAAAAAATGTGATTACCTTGGAAACAGGACTTGTCTGCAGCACATCTGTGTCCTCAGAATTGCTACATTAGAGTCAGATTGTGCCTATGAGGCAGTGGTCCGTGTAGGGATGAAGCAAAGCCATATTGTCCCTGTTGGAGCTCTAATAAGGATTGCGCTCAGAAAAGCATGAGCTATCCTGGAGTGCTGTAGAACACCAAGGGAAGGTGCCAGTCCCATCTCCCAGAGAACTTTGAATTCCCTTCTGCTATTGCTTCAGCTCCTTCCTGTCCCTGTGAGCATTAGAAGAGAACTTTCTCTCTATGTAATACAGCTCAAGGACTGCCTGGCCCATGCACAGGGATATAAGGACTGGAAAAGCTTCCTGCATCCTTCTCATGCTTTGTGCATCTGTCCAAGGTCCAGGCACAGTTTGGCCCTAAATTTGGACCCAATCTTTGAGTAGCTTCCAGCTCACCTCCTAGAATTCCCATTAATGTCAGTGGATACTCCAGGTGCTGAGCAATGGCAGGAGCAGGCCCAGTTTATACAAGAAATAAACCTACCATGGAAAGAGATATGTGATGAGAGAAGTCTACAGAGCAGCACAAGTGTAACTTAACAGAAATTGAGAGGCGATGTTTGTAGATTTGGTCCTGTGGGCTTGACTCGGGCAAACACCCATTAATTTCAGCGGGTGCTTTGTCGGAGTTAGGACTGCAGGATCAGACATTTTAAAAAAAATGTGAAGTGGATTTTTTTTAAACAGTTGGTCTTATCCTGAGACCATTGCTCATGTCCCGTCTTTTTCACGTCTCACTGAAGTTGAGGTTTGCTTGTCAAGTTGCACTAGTGATTGTGTGTAGATTGCTAACCATTTAATTACTAATTCACAGGTGTGCATGATTTTGTGAATGGGTGTATATTTTGCCATGATTATCATTTTCATTCAATTCAGTATGCTGACTCTTCTGTTTTGGGGGCTTTCATTTGCAGTAATATTTCATTTCAGAAAATAGTATGATGAAAACTAAAGGTCCAAGTACCAGGAGAGACAACAAAACATGTCCCCCATTGGGTACAGGATAAAGAAACTCCTTGGCACAGCTGATTGAAAGTAAGAGGAGGACCAGTCTGGAGTTAGAATCTTCGGAGAGTAAAGTACCAAGGGGAAATAATTTCTCCCCTCCTTCCATACCCTGGGACTCTTAGTGTCAAGTAATTCACTGCAGGCCACGTTTCTGTAGAAGTGAATGGGAATTTTCTTTGGTAGCCAGCAAGCTCTTTGGTTAGCCATGGAACTGAAAGCTGGAGACCTTTGTTCACTGACTCTGCCAGCAACTTGCTGCACAATCCTGCAAAAGTCCTTTCCAGTCTGTCACCGTTTCTTCATCTGTCAAATGGCCGATGCTGCTGCTTCCCCATTTTTAAAGTGCGCTTTCAGATCTACAGCTGAAAAGTGCAGTTTTAATGCAGGGCCTTATTATTAAGTTCTAAGCCTAATGAATGGAAAGTTAAATAAAATTAGTTTTCATACTGAAACAATGGGGCACTCCCATTCTGTTTAGCTAGGAAAGGTTTCTGTGTACCCAAGTTCCTCCTCTACCAATGGTTGCATTTTATAAGAAACTGTATGCAATTTTTAAAGCATTTAATTTACTAAAAATGATGTCCTTGGTTTTGAATCAGCTGAATCAATGGAAAGTGCAGTTACTGTCAAAGTAATGGAATACATGAGTTTGTTTTAACAATGCCTTTAAAGATATTCTTCATTTTTTCGGAAGTCTCAAGAAAGCTTCTAAACCAAATATGTATGATTGCAAAGTCTGGGCAGCTTCCTTAATCAAAGCACATGTAACCTGGCTTCTCACGTTGGGAGCCTCAACAACTGCCCTTTGTCCAGAGAAATACTTGTGGAGGTTAGTCATGTGTGCAGCTAATAACAGGGTGGAGAACATGCTGCTAAAGAACTCTTTTTAGAGGTCCTTCATTGATGCAGCTTCTTTTTAGTTGTTTTCTTCTACTGTACAGAATCAGTAATTATAAGATCACTTCACACTTCCCTAAAATGAGCAAGAGGGGAGAGAGAAGAATTGGGACATTTTGTACTGGGTGTACAGTCCAAGGCCATATCGGTGAGGGACATGTGATTGTAATTTGCCCAGGCAGTACTGGAGCTGGTTGTTAGCAATTATTTACACTGTAAATGTTCCCATTAAAAGCCATTTCTGCCCAGCATTATCCATTGCCATGTGGATTGAATGAGGTTTGCTTTTTCATCTAGAAGAATCATCTCCAAGACTTCTTAGGCACATGGAGTGAAACCCTGGCTCCTTTGAAGTCAATGGCAAAATGCCTATTGGCTTCAGGCGGGCCAGGATTTCACCCACTGTCTATCAGGGAGCTGCAGATGCAACACGCTACACAGTAGGGGGAAGAGGATTCCTCCCCCTTGTGCCAGTGTTAGTCTTTGAAGCAGCCCTGACTGGTTGTCCTTGCCCTTAAGACTGCTGGCTGCAATACAGGGTTAATATGTGAAAGGCAAAGTGGGGATTCTCTTCTGATGGATAGGTTTAGTGGATCTCTTGGGTGGAGAGAGCAGTTGTCCCTTCCACACTAAGATAAGAAGCTGCAGTCCTGGAGTCTTACAGTTACTGTATTCTCAAAGAAGTCTGTTTTGTTTTTGGTTTCTTTTGTGTCTAGCAGCAGCTTATTGGTGTTCAGTGGAAACACCCTGCAGGGCAGGAAACTGTAAGACTTTATTACTGTAACAACGAGCAGCTCTGTAAGCCTGGAAAAGAAATCGTGTCCATGTAAAAATGCATTGTAAACATAACTGCTAAATGTTAATTTCAACAGTGCTTCCTTGCTGTGTGGTAGATGTGTGTCTGTCTCGTATGTTAATTTTCTGTTTAAATGAAAAGTCTGTAACATTTACTGCAAGGGTCCTTTCTAATAGAATGCAGAATATTCTAACTCTCAGAAATAATGAACTGACAGATGTTTTTACCTTTCTGTCTTCTTTCTAGGCAGCACAAATAGTCCTGATTTCATTGTTTGAACTGAACACTCCTGAGTTTACCATGTTACTTGGTGCCTTGCCAAAAACATTCCAGGACGGTGCTACCAAGCTTCTCCACAACCACCTCAAGAACTCCAGTAACACTAGCGTGGTGAGATGCTTATGCAGCTAATGTCCATAGAAAAGAGCAGAGCTGCAGAAGATGACAGTTCACGGATGTTTCAGCTGTTCAGTAGCATGCCTCCAGTCCTGCCTAGCAGCATTATGACCCAGTGGGATCTGTTTGACATTGTGTTGAAGTGATCATTAAAACAATCCTGCCAGCTCTTTTTAGGTTTAATCTGCATGAGAGAGTTTCTAAAGCACCTAAGTGATTTAGAAATCTAGAAAAGAATGGGACCTATTTAATATTTTATGTTCTCCATCAGGGAACTAAAACTTTGATCCAGTAGGTCTTTTACAGCTCTTACCAGTGAGCCTATATTTTGAGTTTATATGATGCCTTTACATACTTTTATTAAGGAAGAAGGTAGGAGAGAATCTTTTTTGGTAAATCCTTTTTTTTCCTCTCTCAGTTCTTCATGTACCACAATATTTTTTGACTCAATTCCTCTTGACTGTAACAACTTATTTATATTGAAATCCCGTGTAATTCAGACAGGGTCAGGTCCTGGGATCTTTGCACATCCATTATCTTGAGTGGGAGTTTTGCCTGAGCAAAGACTGCAGGATCAGGTCCATAGGAAGCAGGGTGCTGAACACACCTGTGCTCTTGGTGGCATTCTCCAGTGCTTTGCACCTGGTGTATATAGTTACTACCCAGTCAGAATGGAAGCATTTTTTTACCCATGTTGCTATTTGGTAAATGGCTCTGCAAGGCAGTTGAGAATCAGGCTGAAAATTGCTATCGTACAGTTGTGTCTCAAGTTACAAAACAAAATCCAGAACCACATTCCAGATGATGAAAATCATAAATGTATTAAAATAATTTTTAAATGACCAAAATAAAGGTCCCCATAACTTGTAATGCAAGGAATTGTGTTTCAGAAGTTGAATAACTTGATAAACCACTTCCCTGGCAAGATCGCTTTAGAAACAGCAGCACAAAGAATCAAATATGCTTTTTTAAATTGTGAGTTTCGTGGCTTGTTGGAAGGTATCCACGTTAACTTGATTTTATGTGCTGTTCCTTCTCTTTAACCAGCTGTTTCATGGGCCAATTTTTTCAAATTTGCATGAACCATATTTTTCAAAGCTCACCCAAAACATGTTTACATCCCTTGCATTTGTAGATTTTGAAACACAAATGCAACAGGAACACATGTGTCTTGGGTGGAGCCCACATTACATAGGGCTGTGAAAGGGTGGCCTTCCCAGGCTAGAAAATATTGGAATTTACTAACGAGTTTGGGTGAAATCCTGTTTTTGTTTATGCTTTCACTTCATCTTATTGAAATCAATTGCAGTAAATAACACAGATAAACTAAAATCAGAATGTGACTAAGTCTGTCCTGATTTTCACCCATTGTGTCATTACTGTGGCCCAGAGTAAATAAAAACAGAATTTGGGCTCATTTTCTTTTTGTCGCCTCCTGTGTGTATAAGCATTTCCCTAACCCTTTTCTTCCTGCTTTTGTATTAGGGTTCTCCTAGCAATACTATTGGCCGGACTCCTTCGCGACACTCCAGCAGCAGAACCAGCCCCCTAACTTCCCCTACCAACTGTTCCCATGGTGGACTGTCTCCAAGGTAATGCAGCAGTTTAATTAAATAATTACAACATCTTAAAGTGTTCCACCATTAAATGTGCATCTCTACAATGTCATTCTTCAAATCGGATGGTTAAAGCCAAGAGTATAAAATGGTAATTCAGTTCAGCAGAGTTTGACAAAATACATACACAAAGCATAATAATGCATGGTAGGTATTTGCTTCTTATATATGTGATAGTGAAACTGGAACATCAGTTTTGTGTATGCTTAAAATCTTGCATTTTCCTTCACAACCAACCCCTCCACAGAATCACATACTTGTGTTCGAAGTTCAAGTCTAATAGCTAGAGAGAGATTCAACCCACACTTTTTGAATCTGGGCCCTGGTTTGCTTTTCAAACACTGTCCAGTAGTTGGTGTGTTTTAGATTCAGGGCTTTGGTTTGAGCCCCTCTGTGAGGACAGCGCTTTCTGCTTGAGCAGCGTGCCTGGCTAGATGGTACATTGCCTAGAAGGATGCTATTCCATTAAGAGAGACTGGATTTTGGAAGTGCAGTATTCTGCTGCTGGTGTCAGGCAGGATGAGGAGGGTGGGTCGAAAGAGGATGCTCAGGCATGGGAGATTGTAAAGGTTGCTGCTAGGCTCTGCGTGTAGAAACTAAAAACCGTACAAATTTGTAGTGTACTTGAAGTCAAAGCCATTGCAACCTAGTGCTGTGCTGTTAAATGTCTCCATGGAGCATTAATCACAACTGGCTTGATCCTGCCGCATGCTCCGGGGTTTTGCTACCAGATACCACAAGGCTATTAGAGCAGAGGAGATAGAGGTTCAG
The DNA here is from genome assembly GCA_019425775.1 of Rafetus swinhoei. Taxonomy (NCBI): domain Eukaryota; kingdom Metazoa; phylum Chordata; order Testudines; family Trionychidae; genus Rafetus; species Rafetus swinhoei. The sequence continues at coordinate 9,295,370 of CM033439.1, read as the reverse complement.
ATAGAACGGTGTGTTATAATTCTCTTGTTTTTTTACTTTACACCTCTTGATGCTAGGTTGGGCACATTTTTGGTTGCTGTAAGTGTTGTCACAAGAAGTCATTCTGTGGCTGAGTCACCTTGTGTCAGGAATCATGGTATCAGTGTCGTTTTGCCATCCAGAGCCGAGCAACAGAAATGTGTACTCTTCAGAAGCCCAAACGTTTCAGGGTATCTAAATACATTTTCACATCCCTAAATCTGCTTCACTACAGAGCCAGCCTTAGAACTTGCCAGACTTGAGTCATCAAATATGGCATTAAGGATGGGAAGTGTTTTTTCAACAGGGATTTTTCCAAATAAAAGTACTAGGATTTCCCTTCAGACAGATAATCCCAGTAGCAGTACTTCCTCTTCTCCTTGTTGGGATGTTAAGATTTTGAATCTCTGGCATGGGAAATTATAGGCCAAGAGCTCTGTGTCCCTGTGGCTAAAAATGCAACAAGGGTAGTACTTGCATGCAGCATCTAGTTCTAAATCCATGATATTTTACTATTTTTGTTTTTGGTTTTGGTCTTTATAAAACAGCTGATATTCACTGCTTCCTTTACTGTCTCTTAGTAAGAACATAAGAACATAACATAAGACCGGCCATACTGGGTCAGACCAAAGGTCCATCTAGCTCAATATTCTGTCTGCCGACAGTGGCCAATGCCAGATGCCCAGAGGGAGCGAACAGAATAGGGAATCATCAAATGATCCCTCTCCTGTCATGCATTTCCAGCTTCTGACAAACAGAGGCTAGGGACACCATCACTACGCATATTGGCTAACAGCCATTGATGAACCTAACCTCCATGAATTTATCTAGTTCTTTTTTTAACCCTGTTAGGGTACATCTACACAGCAGCGTTATTTTGGAATAATGTCCGTTATTCCAAAATAACTATGCGAGTGTCTACACAGCTAGCCCATTATTTTGAAATAATTTCAAAATAACGGGCAGCTTATTTCGGCATTTGTAAACCTCATTCCACGAGGAATAATGCCTCTTCCGAAATAACTATTTCAGAATAGTAGTAGTGTGGATGCTCCACTGCTGCTATTATGAAATAGCTCCTCCCCCCAGGCCATTCAAAGTAATTACTCCCTGATGCTTCCTGGGGTTCTAAATCGAAGTAGTGCATCCATATTAGGGGAGCCTGCCTTGGACTAATTTCCAGGCTTCCCTGTAGTGTAGACGCACTATTTCAAAATCAGCTCTCTTGGAGTATTTCTTTCAGAATAGCTTATTCCAAAATAATCGTGCAGTGTAGACATAGCCTTAAAGTCCTGGTCTTCACAACATCCTCTGGCAAGGAGTTCCACAGGTTGACTATATGCTGTGTGAAGAAAAGCTTCCTTTTGTTTGTTTTAAACCTGCTACCTATTAATTTCATTTGGTGACCCCTAGTTCTTATGTTTTGGGAACAAGTACGTGACTAAATGTCCTTATGTTCTTATGTTTCTTATAATTTTATGGCTCAGTCATGTGGATTTTCTACACCCTGAGCAAGATAGTTACTGACATAAGTCTGTAGTATAGACCAAGCATCAGTGTATTTCCTTTGCAAAAAGAAGCTTTCATAACTTCAGAGTTGGGTGAGGGGAAGAATTGGAATTATCTTAACAGAGTAACCAAGGTTATACTGTAAGAATTAGCTTGTATTATCCAGCAATGCGCCTTATAGGTAGGTGGGAGGCAAGATATGGAACTTTATGGTTATTGTAATTTTTTTCTGCAAAGCAACTTTCTTGCCAACTATTGCATTTTTGTAAAACCTGTCGCTTGATTCCTGGCTAAAGAGTGAATTTCCCGACACCGCTCTTCAAACGGGGTTTTAAATGGCACTGCTGTGGTGTGCACTAGAATGATGTCTTACTTGTATCTGTTTCCAGTCTTGCAGCATCTTTCGCTTATGTATATGGGAATGTGACCTTTTCAGATACAATGTACTCAAACCTAATAGAAACAAAGTGGCATACTGAATACTCCTAAAGCTCAAGAACAGAAATCTGGAAACATGTAGAATGTAAACTAATGGATAGACAGAGAGGCAGACAAGAAGTGGCATCCAATTTTGCTTGATTATGAAACAAGTGGAGTAGCTCGAGAACTGTCCTAGGACCAGGAACATCTTAAACTAAACACCCACTGATGTCATTGGAAATTTTGCCTTGAGTATAGACTGCAGGATTTTACTGTGAGCCATCACACAGAACCAGATATTATTGCAAACCAATTTTACTCAACCCCCTTTTACAGGTTTTCTTCCCCTAGCTTTCTTCTAGCTAAATTCTGTTGTCTAAAAACATCTGCTCAGAGGTTGAATCCCGGCACATGTACCATAGTCCACTTACATTATTTTAGAAACTGTTTTAAAAGCTACATCCAGTGTTTGAAATATATTGAATAAAACAGGCAGGGACTCGCCAGCGTAAATCATTAATAATAACAATAAACATCTAAACCAACACTTAAGGCCAAAGCAATGACCTGAGGAGATCAATGGAGTATTCTTGTCTCATTTTGTTTCTGTTAAATTTCTTTGTCTTTCTCTCTCTCTCTGTCTTCCTCGCTCTTATCTCTCCAAGGAAGCATGAGAACACTTAAGCCACTCAGATTAGTTTTTTTTTCTCTCTTTTCCCTCTGTTTTCTCTCTTTCCTTCCCCCCTCCCCCCGAACACTGCAGTCGTTTCTGGGGTTGGAGTGCAGACGGGCTGTCGAAGCACCCCGCTCCCCTTTCTCAGCCTAACTCCATCCCCACTGCTCCTTCCCACAAGACTTTCAGACGCTCTTACTCGCCCAGGTAACAAGCTACCTGTTAAACCCACTTGTCTGAGGTGTCACAATATTATTTACCTTTCACATGATGGAATTTTCTCAAAATGGGTCAGGGTGTTTCTGGAGACTTTCATCCAAAGGAGAATAAACCCCAGGCTCTTGGTGGTCTGTGAAACCTTGTGTGACTGAACGAGCTGCTTTCTTGGCTGCTAGAAATCAAAGTATTAACTGACAGAGACTGAAGGTGGCATGTGTCGTTCTTTCATTACACTGAAAAGCAAAGCACTGAGGAAAGTCTGAGACAAGCTTCCCAGAAGACTCAAGTCTCCTGTTTTATGTTTCTTACAGTTTGAATTCCAATGCAGAACTCAATAATTCTCCAGTGTTGGCAGTGCTGAGCGTACCACACTGCCCAGTGGCCTCCAACCTTTATAAGCACAACATCACTTAAGTTAAGTGCAACCCAGGATCTGCTTCAAACCAAATACCCTGGCCCCACCTCATTCCCCACCTCTTCTTGGAGGCCCTACCTTGCTCGCTCCATCTCCCCCACCCTACAGAGCAAGCAGGAGGTTTCTAGGGGGCACTCCAAGGCAGAGGGCAGGAGAAGCATGGCCATGGGTGCATGGGCAGCTGAAATGTCCACACTTGATAGCCTCCCAGTCAGGATCACCTGTCAGAGGCTCCAAGATCTCCCAGTAGATCCCGATCTACTTGTTGGTGACCACTGTGGTACCCAGTCTCTGTCACATTACAGGCGAGCTCTTCAAACAACAGCACCTAAATTACTCAGCTGAAATATGCATGGATGCACATGGGGTGGCACTTGCAAATGCAAGCAGGGCTGTTGTGAGGTGTTCATGCCTATAAAGAATTGTGAAGGTGAAGCATGCACATATAATATTGCAGTACTTGCCTGCCTACAAGGATCGTAGGGTGTCCCATATGACTATAGAGCATGACAAAAAAAAAATTTTTTTTTAATTGAATGTCATTGTCGCAGAGGTTTTCAGCAACTATTACAACTGTGTAAGATGAGCATTTGCCCTTGGTTTGTCCCTTTCTGGCTTCTACCTGTAGAGTATGTCAAACCAGAATTACAGAATTAAATTTCAGGGAATTTTGGATCAAATGTTGTTCTTCATACACATGCCTAATTTAGATTGCTGCATTTACTTGGGAACCCAGACAAAACTGATAAATGAATTTGATACATTAAAATCCTGCAGTTTTCCCCCAGGCAAAACTCCCATTGACTGCTTACTCCTGATTTTAATGGAAATTGCCTTAGAAAGGATAGGTCCATCAATGCTTATAATCCAGAATGGGTAGGAATGGTGTCCCTAGCCTCTGTTTGACAGGAGCTGAGAATGGGTGACAGGGGAGGGATCACTTGATGATTCCCTGTTCGGTTCACTCCCTCTGGGGCACCTGGCATTGGCCACTGTTGGCAGACAGGATCCTGGGCTAGATGGACCTTTGGTCTGACGCAGTTTGGCTGTTCTTATGTTCTTATGACTTTTATTTTTCCCCTAACCAGGAAGTTTAAAAAAAAGTATTTTCAAAAATTGTTGGCCAAGTTATTGAATTTGTAGATGAAATTCTTTTATGATTCCCCTCTGATTACTAAACACTAGGATATACCCATTGTGACAAGGTGATAACGTTGAGGAATACACCATCCAGAAGCTTGAAAGTGAAAGGAGGAAGTGCAAGCAGACAAAATTATGGGGTGCTGCATAAGGATGCTAAACTGTCAGTTACTCGGGGCATTGTGTCACTATTTAAAAAACCCTGTTTTTAGAAAATAAAGTACGTCCCAAACACTGGACAAAAAAGCAAGATTGGTAAATTGCCACATTGTGTTTGATACAAGTGGCTGATGGAAAATAATGTTGTGACATCCCTAAACACTGCTTATCTCTACTCATCTCTTCTTGTTCATCCTGTGACTCTTCCAGTTTTCTGCATGGGTCATTATTTTTCCTGTTGTGGTTGGCAGTCTGTTTTTTGAAAGGTAGGTGTAGATCCATCTTGCATTTATTTTTGTTTCCATCATATTACCTATATAGTAAACAAACACGTACTGGCAAATGGATAGATGTGTTTGTTCACATATAGAGTATTCTTTCATTTAAAATGCAAAACTGTGCTCCCGTTATGGGATCTCTTTCACAGATTCACTACTGTTGTGCGAAAATAGGCAGATGGCATGTGAATTTAGAATCCGTTGATGTCTTTAAATTTTATAACATTTTAAATTTGTGCCACAAGGAACACTCCTAACCACTGTCGCTCACACAGACATGTTCCTCTTTGTTCAGATCTTGCTTGATTACTTTGGCATCACAAATTCTTTGCTTTGACCACCACTGTGGGAATTGGTTCACTTCAATTTAAACTTTTATTGTTTGAGGTTTAAATTCTACCTTCATGTACATGTATGTATGCATATGCAAGGGCAAAATTTGGCTCAATATTTATCACATGAGTATTGTCCTTTAAGGGAAGAAATAATAATTATAGCAGAAGAGGGGGGAGTCAGGATTACTGGAATTCTGTTCTTGATTCTACTTGGTTTTTACCATGTGACCATGGCCAAATCGCTTAACCACTCCATGTCTGTTTAGCTCTTTGCACAAGAGGTATAATAATGTTGACATGCACTTACCTCAGGGAGTGATTCGTTACTCATTTAACCATTTGTAAAGCTCTTGCTATCCTTGATTGAAAGATGATTGAGCTCAACATCTTGTTTTAAAGTCAAGATCAACTAAGACTAGTTTGAGTCCTATCTGATGTCCACCCAAAAAGGCCTTCTGTTTCCATTCGTTCAGGCTGCACCTATACCTTGCATTTTAGAATAGTCTTAAGCACTATCCATCCTTTGCTAGCCTGAAAAGTCTGCAATTTTATAATTCCTCACGGTTCGTAAGCATGTTTTGTTCCCAGACACCAGCCTGTTAAAGGGCCTCCTATTTTCTTCCAGCCAGACCTTGCCTCAGAGACATTGTTTGTTCAGAGATCGGGAGTGGTCCTTTGGTTTCTTTGCCAAAACATACGACGTACATTCTGTACTAGTGCTCATGCGTGTGCTGTTGTTTCTGAGTGTGTGTATTGACAGAGCCAAGGGTTATATCTAATTTAAGATTCTTTACTTCCAAAGGATTCAAGAGGCCTAAATCTTGTCCTTCTGAAGTTCTTAAATCTCTTCCAGAAACAAGGGAGAGGTTCTAGATAACGTTCTACCGTGTTCTATAGAAAGATGGCCTACATGTTCACAAGTCAAAAGAAGATTCTCGTTTCCTAATTCTTTTGCCCTGCAAGCGATTTCTTTGTTTTGTGACAGGATGATGTCGATATTTCACTCTGGGCACCTTCCTCTTAGCCACCATGTCTTCTTCTAAATTTGTCCACAAACTGAAACTCACCCATGTGCATAATGAGTCCACTTCTGCCATTTATTGCCCAGAGAATTGATGATGCACATATCTCTAAATCCTTTTGCTGTTTGCTTCTTGCTTTCTGAGCCCTTAGGCTTCTCCAGAAAAACTGCATGTCTCCATGAAACACCTTTTGTAAGTGCTGATTTAGACCTTGCTACAGACTCAGTCCCCTGAGCAGAACGGAGTCCTGCTGATAACTCCATGTTCCTTTTGGAGCAGGCAGAAGCTCATCTTTCTTTCCAGTTTTTTCCCTACACCTTTTGTACCTGCTACCCTTGTTTAAGAGTTATTTTTCTTGTGAAACTCCAAAGGATACCATTTCAGAGGGCTCTTATGGGAAGTCCAGGGAGACTTATATGCCCTCCAGAAGTGAAGAATTTCTAGTGCTTTGGTGATGGGATCAAGAATCTAGTTTCAGTTAGAGAGATCCATTTTCCAAGCATCATCTTCAATAAATTTCCACTAAGAGACTAACTGTGCAAGTGTGTTAATTTTTATTACTTTAGGAATTTAAATGAAATAGTCAAGTCCATGTAATCATTCCTCTCAAGTTAAGTATCTCTTGCACGTTTGAATCGTTTGACCTACAAGATATTTGACACCTTTAATGTGAAAGTTAAAAGCTAAAGCTTCATTAAATCAGCAAATACTACAACTCTTTGAATTCTCATATTCTTTGGGTTTTTTGTGTTTTTTTTTTTAATTTAACAATGCCATTATTCTGTTTTGAGGGGCTAGGTATCTTGCTATGAAAACTAGGGTACTTATGTGGAATTTAATGAAGAGTGAACATAATTATTTTCTCATTGACACCACTTTAACTCCACTGACTCAGTGGAACTGGTCATTAATTACATCTGTGCGAAAAGGGAATTGGGCCCAAAATCTGCCTAAGTTCTGTCCACATTTTGTTCCAAGTCACTGTTAGAAATGGAACTCCAACTCATCTCGTTTCAAGCTGGCAATAATGTTATCCAAGGTCAAAAATTGATTCTTACTTTGATATGTGATGTCTTACAACATGCATCTGACCTTTTAGCATGCTGGATTATGACACGGAGAATCTAAATTCGGAAGAAATCTACAGCTCTCTTCGTGGAGTCACAGAGGCAATTGAAAAGTTTAGTTTCCGTAGTCAAGAGGATCTGAATGAACCAATCAAGCGTGATGGAAAGAAAGACTGTGATGTAAGTAGGCTGTTAATGAGATTATAAAACACCATTTGCAACACTTTGGTTTTCTGGATAGTATTGTATGTTAATTGGTCATGATTTGGAATTGTTTCCTTCATTTTCTTTGCCATGGATAATCACTTAGTGCTAAAATCATAGGGGGGCAAATTCTATAGACCCGTACTCATGTCAAACTCCATTTGAAATTCACTTATCTTGACTTCAGTGGGAGTTTGGACTTAGTAAGAAATAAATGCTAATATTCGACTTCACTCCTCAGGATTTCTCTACATGGAACATGCATTAAGGCTTATAACAGGAAAAGTAAGATACAAATCTTCAAAATGCATGAATTGTTTTCCCCAATTTGTAGCTAATTTATGTGAAGGTTCCATATTAACTTATGGTTCAAATCATGGATAATACTTTACATAGCATGTGGTGGTCTGGAAGTCAGTGGAATTACTTGTGATAAAAGGTGCCAGTTAAATTTCTGCTTCTTAATGGGCAAAAGATAAATTCAGATTAGCACTATGTCACTCAAGTATATTTCAAAGGCATGCATTCTCTGGCCTTTCAGAAGACTTTTTAAAAATTCATCATAAGAAATATTTGGCATCAATTTATGCTCATTATGCTACAGTTGAGACTTGACTCTCCCTTGCTACTAGGAGTGGAGGTTTCCTTAAGTTACTGGTAGAATTTTCACCTACTTCAAAACACGTCTTCATTTTTTCAGAGTTTCACTTTGCTCCTTTTGAAACTTTGTGTTTTCAAGAATATCTGTACCTGAGCATGCTTAATGATCTTTTTCTGGGTTTTGCAAAGTTGCAGGAGTTTGTGCAAACTTAGGAATGGCTAGTAACATTTTATTTGTTGACTTGTCATCAAGTTTGCAGCATCGAAATCTTTTGGGGCAGTAATAGTGACATTATTCATGAAAAGAGATAATAGTCACATCTTAATCATCAGCAAATTAGATTATATGCAAAATTATGATTTATATGCAAAATTTATGATTGGTTCTATTTTAGTGATTGTTGGTATAAAATGTAAAAGGCTACATCTTTGGCAAGATTAAAAGAATAATCTAAAATTATTAAGTAGATATGGTATGTCTAGACTTTAGTAAGGCTTTTGATACAGTCTCACATGACCTTCTCCTTAACAAACTAGGGAAATACAAGCTAGATGGAGGTACTATAAGGTGGGTGCAACACTGGTTGGATAACCATTTCCAGCTAGTAGTAATCAGTGGTTCACAGTTGTTCTGGAAGGGCAAAATGAGTGAGGTTCCAGAGGGATCAGTTCTGGGTCGGGTTCTGTTCAATATTTCCATCAGTGATTTAGATAATGGCATAGAAAGTACACTTTTAAAGTTTGCAGATGATACCAAGCTGAAAAGGGTTGCAAGTGCTTTGGAGGATAGGCTCATAATTCAAAATTATCTAGACAAACCGGAGAAATGGTCTGAGGTAAATAGGACATCCAATAAGGACAAATGCAAATTACTCCATTTAGAAGGAACAATCAGTTCTACAAATACAAAATGGGAAGCGACTGTCTAGGAAGGAGTATTCTGGAAAGGGATCTAGGCATCATAGGGGACCACAAGCTAAATATGAGTCAACAGTGTGACACTGTTACACAAAAGAGCAAACATCAATGTGGAATATATTAGCGGGATTATTGTAAGTAAGAAAGAGAAGTAATTGTTCCACTTTATTCAGCGCTGATGAGGCCTCAATTGGAGTACAGTGTCCAGATCTGGGCACCACATTTAAGGAAAGATATGGAGAAAATGGAGAAAGTCCAGAGAAGAGCAACAAAAACGATTAAAGGTCTAAAAACATGACCTATGAGGGAAGATTGAAAAAATTGGGTTTATTCATTCTGGCAAAGAGAAGATTGAGAGGGGACAAGACAACAGCTTTCAAACACCTAAAAGGTTGTTACAAGGAAGAAGGAGAAAAATAAGGATAGGGCAAGAAACAATGGGCTTAAAATGCAGCAAGGGAGGTTTAGGTTGGACAATAGGAAAAAATTCCTAACTGTGAGAGTGGTTAAACACTGGAATAAATTGCCTTGAGGGGTTGTGGAATCTCCATCATTGGAAATATTTAAGAGCAGGTTAAATAAACATCTGTCGGGGTGGTCTAGATCAGGGGTGGGGAAGATACGTCCCATGAGCCAGATCTGGTCTGTGTCCCGCCCTGCCATGCCCCCACCCCCAGGCCAGTTGAGACCACTAGAGTGAGGGAGCGTGAGAAGTCTCCTCTCCCCACCAGGGATGTGCAGTGCCAGAGGGACCCACCAACTGTTCAAAATGGCTGGCGGTTCCCACTGGGCACTGAACGCCCCTGGCAGGGGAAGGGGAGAAGACTGTGTGCTCCCCCGTGGGTGGGGGAGCTTGGAAAAGTCTCCTCCTCCCCACAGCATGGGGTGCCTAGAGGCCCCGCCCCTCCTAGCTAAGGCCCCTTCCAGCCCATGACCACTACCAACATTGTTGAAGTGGCCCCCCTACAAAAACTATTTCCCACCCCAATCTAGATGGTGCTTGGTCCTGTCATGAGTTTGGGGACTGGATCTGATGATCTCTTGAAGTGCCTTGCAGTCCTATGATTCTCTGATTCCATTCCTGTTCTTTCTGGTCCCTTCAGGTGTCTCGAGATGGTGGAATAGCTGCACCTGCCAGCGATGGACGTGGAAGCAGTGATGTCGTGGAAGGAGGAAGAATGGCTCTAGATAACAAAACTTCTCTACTTAATACTCAGCCTCCACGCGCCTTTTCAGGGCCCCGAGCCCGAGAGTTCAGCCCGTACCCTTATTCGGACACAATCAACACCTACGACAAAACTGCCTTGAAAGAGGCTGTGTTTGATGATGATATGGATCAGCTTCGGGATGGTTGGTATTAGTTTGTATTATAAATGTTCAGGCAGTTTGTTGTGTTCTGTATTTTACGTTAACACATTTAAATGTCCATGGGACACAATACTTCAACTGTCTTCTTTATTGAAATATACACCATGTTTTTCCTCAGGTAAAGATTCAAATGATTACGTAGTGACTGCATACATACCAGAACTTGGGCATGTGTTTATTAGGCTATATTGTCATTTTGTTTAATCTCCCTTTCAGATGTATTGTTTTATTCATAACCTCTTAGGGTGCTAGTCTTCCTGCCATTCAAGTTAATGCAAATTTTGTTCTTGATTTAATTAAGAGAAGAATTGAACTCCTAAATTGTTGTGTGGGAACTCCTACTATTGTGTGTGTAGGAACTCCTAATATGGGAAGTTGTGGCAGCTGTGTGTGTGTATACATAAACAACAGAATTTGTTAGAAAATGTTTTGATTAAAAATGGGTACTAATGGAATCTAGAATACACTTTCTGGTTGGTAAATATTGCCCAGAAGTAATGCTTCATTTTCAAAAGTCTGGGAATGAACAATTAAGAGATGAAGTCATTTCACTTATGCCCTTTATTCCTTCTTCACTTCCTATCACCCTCTAGCACATAGTGATACCCAAAGGTTCGCCAAAAGCTATTCACTGATCCATGAACCTTTTGGTGAACTTGGGTCAAGTTTCAGGCTAGGTCCATGTCCTATTTCTTCATGGATCTTCCTGATGAAGATCACACCTCACCTGATGATGCCTTCAGGCCATTGTGCTTCCGTGTTATTTGGTAAAAAGCCAGTTAGCGATGATGGCAGCTGCTTTTTTTTTTTTCCTTGATGAAATTGACCTGTTTTCGTTTGTCCTAGAAGTATCCATTGATCATTCTGATTTGGTGGCTGATCTTCTGAAAGAACTGTCCAACCACAATGAACGGGTGGAAGAACGGAAAGGAGCCCTGCTTGAGCTATTGAAGATTACGCGAGAAGATAACCTGGGAGTTTGGGAGGAGCATTTCAAAACCATTTTGCTCTTGCTGCTAGAAACACTTGGAGACAAAGATGTAAGATGCTGGTGTTACATTTAACTCTCTAGTATATTGTTTATTCTTAGATGACAGTTTGTCCATGGTAGCTCAATTATATCCCTGGCATGGACTATCTGTAACTGATACACCATCACCTCCTTGCAGATAGTGCTATCTGCCCAACCTCCCTGCATTAGAAAGGATGTTGACAAACCTTTCATGGTCAGTCATCTCACTGATGGATTTTGAGTTGCTTTCAATTGTTTGATTTCTGTTCCCAGAGCATTATGCGACTAGCAGCCAAAAATAATAAGGAAAGGGATTACAACCAATAGCGTTTTAATAGGGAAAAATGGCCTAAGCATTAAACAGGCTACAGTGCCATAAAAGACTGGAAATACAGTTGCAGAACTACTGTAAAAGTTTTAGTAGATGGTAGTTGATGAAGGACAATTTATGGGCAAAATTTTCCTCACTTAGATGACTTCAGTCCCTAATTGTGCCCACAAAATTAGTGCCATAGACAGTTAAGTAACCTTATTACATTTGCAAATAATTACGGATATATACGCTGGCAGCGTGTTGCTCCAGCCCAGCCGGGCTGGGGCGGCCCCCACCTGTGGGATCCTGGTTAACTAGTTAAATGAAATGTTCACAGGATCGGGGGTGTTATTAGTCTGGTCCAGTACCAATGTATGCTTGTTGTGTTCAGTAATAAAACACCTGAAATCCTTTTGAACGTGTTCCCCATGTGCAAAATGAAGGTCTAATTCTGAAGCGGAGTAGATGGTTTATGTTTTGACAATAGTTGTTTGTAATTTAAGTGTCACCAGGTGTAGTGTCAGCTTTTGTCATCAAACATCTATCAGCAGATACTGGGATCCAAGCTGAGGACAACTAAATTGTGTTAGCATATGCAGGGCTTGACAAACCCCGGCGAGAGCCACTCGCCAGCCCCGCACTGCGCATGCGCCAGACCGGCACTGCGCATGCGCGAAGCGCAGGTGAATGGGGCACACGGAGCAACCGGCTGAAATCTCTCCATGGGCGAGTAGATTCAGCGGTTTGTCGAGCCCTGAGTATATGAATAGTACAGGTGAATAGCAAAGAATCAGGATGTACATTAATGGTTCAGTTTGGAATTAGTCCTCTGCTGAAGTTTCAGGCACTGTTTGGAATGGCTGCAATCCAGAAACCTGGTACAAGAGTTATATAACTCAAGCAGTTGTTCTAGTATTCCAACTAATAATGATCTTTTGCTGTAAAGGGTCAATGCATAAGTCATAGGTGTGGCTGCGTTAACTTTAATGCTTCAAGCCATGAAAGTAATTTCCATAAAAGTTACAAAAACACCAAGTAGATTGAAACGCTGTTTTGAAATGTCACTTTAGAGATGGATAGTGTGAAATCTGCAGAACTCAGTAAAACAGGAAAGTGGAAACAAACAAACATCTGAGCTTCATTATCAGTCCCTCATGACATATATAAACTGCTTTTCAGCACTAAGTTTTATTTAGCAGGAGCAAGATATTGGATTTAACAAATGTAATATTTGTTCTGGTTCTTTCTCCAGCAGTGAGAATTAGGGATGTAAAAGGGTAACCGGTTACCAGGTGATGCTAACCTGTAACTGGTTAACTGGTACCCTGGCTGGTCTGGAGCAGCACCCTGCCCAATGCAGGTGGGAGGGCTGCTCCAGGCCCGCCATGACACACTGCAGGCGGGGGACACTCCACCTCATCTGGGCCCACCACACTGTGGGCAATGTGTTGCTCCAGCCCAGCTGGGCTGAGGCGGCCCCCCACCTGTGGGATCCTGGTTAACCAGTTAAATGGAATGTTTAACATTCTGTTTGACCTGTTAACTTTTTAACCGGGATTCTACATCCCTAGCGAGAATGCACTTAGTCTGTATGAATCTTCATGTGCAGTGGGGAGAGCTCTGAGCCAGGTCTGCTCTCAGTTGGGTGATTTTAATCCCCAGTCGCTCTGCTAGAATTTGTTGAGTGACTCATGACTTTTGTTTGTGTAACTGCCAGCAGCATGTGGCCCGTGCTATCATTCTGAAGTGAAATTATTTTGTTTCCCGCTTGTATTTCTCTTTGGTTCAGCATTCAATAAGAGCCCTGGCATTAAGAGTATTGCGGGAGATCTTAAGAAATCAACCAGCCAGGTTTAAAAACTATGCAGAACTAACCATCATGAAAACACTGGAAGCCCATAAGGATTCCCACAAAGAGGTAAGTTGTCCATGCTATTTTAACTCTTCAAGTAGAATAGAAAATGATATCCTCAGGGTTTCTAAGTCAGCAGATTTGACCCATCTTGACAAAACAACCCCCCCAAAAAGAAAAAGCTTTAACATTAAAGTTTTCTTGGTGTAGTCAGCTTTTTAGCTGATCCTTTCTGGGACAGCATGTCAACTGGATATGGAACTATACTGTATGTGGAGGCCAACTTCGACAATCAGCTTTACCTCGTGATAAGGATCTCATTGATATCAGTGGCAGGAAAGATGTGCTCTTGATTACTGTGAAGTGCATACTAAGAGGAAAATCCAGTCTGTCTCTCTGCAGGTTTGTAAGGGAAGACAATAGTGAACGCACGCTCAGTGCACAAGCAGCAATTCTGATGATAGGGAGGGAAAGATGAAGTTGTGAATGGACAGCAGACCGTGGAGAAAGAGGGTGTGATACAGAGGGGTAAGCGGGAAGTCACAAAGAGAAAAGTGAATCCACATTCAGCCATGGCAGGCATGTACAGAACTCCACAACTTCCACCTGCAGCAACAAGTGCCTCACAGCATCCCAGCCATGCCCAGTGGGAGTCTGTCATGCAATAGCAGGATCTCTATTAAACTCAATGCACCGGACACCATCCAGCTTTTTGAGTAGATGGTCAGGATTTGGCCCTTTATTGGACTGGTTTATTTATTCATATATCTTCCTTCTGCATAAAAAATAAATAACACAGTAGATTCCTTAAGAAAACATTTATAGGTGGGTCCTCAAAAGATAATGACAATTATGAACATTTATTAAACCCCAGTGACTGATCTAACTTCTCTGATAGCTACACATTTTCCAGTGAGCACCAAACTCTGCCAGCTAATTCAGCCAGCTCCTTACTGTGGCGAAACTTCCACTGAAATCAAGGATGATAAACTTTGCCCTTTGATGCAGCCAAAGGGAAGTGTTGTCCTAAGCTAAAAAGACTTCTACACCTCTACGCTACAAGAGCTGTTGGCCATGAGAAAGATCATCACACAGATAAGGATGCCACATAGGATCATGTAACTGCTGTCAAAGTAGTTTCTGTTAGTGCAAACTTCTGAGGAATCTATTTAAACAGCAGCCAAAGGACTGAACATTAACAACAGTCTAAAAACTAATCCTTTAATAAATCAGCATTGTCACTCTCTCCCTCTCAGATTTAAAGTCTCCGCATTGTTGTCATTTTCTATACAGAGTAATAAGTTGTAATTGTAAATCGATTTCCTGATAAAGAAGTCAGACAAAACATTTTGTTCTGAAGGAGTGCCTTTCATTAGCAGGTTTTTCCTGGTTACATACTTCTCAACTCACCTTGACTCAGTGCCCTTGTATTTTTTTCCCTTCTGAAATGCCTTCAAAAGTTCACACACACATCTACAATCTCAAGCAGCCTCCTTTTAGTTTTTTTCCTTCATCTTTAAAGTCCTACAGAGTATTTCCCTCCATGTGCAATTGACAGATTGTGGTGAAATAAAGTGTGTAATGTTTACAGTTTTATACTTCACACCCTCGTATTTTTGCCTGTCTGTTGCATGCACTTGTGACCCTGAAGGGCTCTTTGAATCATAGAATCTTCGGACTGGAAGAGACCTCAGGAGGTCATCGAGTCCAGCCCCTTGCCCAAAGCACGATCAACCCCAACTAAATTATCCCTGCCAGGGCTTTGTCAAGCCGAGACTTAAAAACCGCTACAGATGGAGATTCCGCCACCTCCCTAGGTAACCCATTCCAGTGCTTCGCCACCCTCCTAGGGAAATAGTTTTTCCTTATATCCAACCTAGACCTCCCCCACTGTAACTTGAGACCATTGCTCCTTGTTCTGCCATCCGTCACTACTGAGAACAGCCTCTCTCCTTCCTCTTTGGAACCTCTCTTCACGAAGTTGAAGGCTGCTATCAAATCCCCCCTCACTCTTCTCTTGTGCAGACTAAATAAGCCCAAATCCCTCAGCTTCTCCTCGTAGGTCATGTGTTCCAGCCCCCTCATCATTTTGGTTGCCCTCCGCTGGACCCTCTCCAGTACGTCAACATCCTTTCTATAGTGGGGGCCCCAGAACTGGACGCAATACACCAGATGTGGCCTCACCAGTGCCGAATAAAGGGGAATAGTAACTTCTCTAGATCTGCTGGCAATGCTCCTCCTAATGCACCCTAATATGCCATTAGCCTTCTTGGCTACAAGGGCACACTGTTGACTCATATCCAGCTTCTCATCCGCTGTAATCCCCAGGTCCTTTTCTGCTGAACTGCTACTTAGCCAGTCAGTCCCCAGCCTGTAACAATACTCGGGTTCTTCCGTCCCAAGTGCAGGACTCTACACTTGTCCTTGTTGAACCTCATCAGATTTCTTTTGGCTCAATCCTCCAATTTGTCTAGGTCACTCTGGACCCTATCCCTACCCTCCAACGTATTTACCTCTCCCCCTAACTTAGTGTCATCCGCAAACTTGCTGAGGGTGCAATCCATCCCCTCATCCAGGTTATTAATAAAGATGTTGAAGAAAACCGGCCCTAGAACCGATCCTTGGGGCACTACACTTGAAACCGACCGTGAACCTGACATTGAGCCGTTGATCACTACCTGTTGGGCCCAACAATGTAGCCAGCTTTCTGTCCACTTATCCATTTATCCACTTAAAGTCCATGTATCCAATCCATACTTCCTTAACTTGCTGGCAAGAATACCGTGGGAGGCTGTATCAAAAGCTTTGCTAAAGTTAAGGTATATCACATCTACCGACTTCCTCATGTCCACAGAGCTAGTTACCTCATCATAGAAGCTAATTAGATTGGTCAGGCATGACTTACCCTTGGTGAATCCATGTTGACTATTCCTGAACACTTTCCCTCTTCCAAGTGCTTCAGAATGGATTCCTTGAGGATTCCCTCCATGATTTTTCTGGGGACTGAAGTAAGGCTGACTGGTCTGTAGTTCCATGGATTGTCCTTCTTCCCTTTTTTTTAAAAGATGGGCACTACATTTGCCTTTTTTTAATCATCTGGGATCTCTCCTGATCTCCACGAGTTTTCAGAGATAATGGACAAAGGCTCTGCAATGACATTTGCCAACTCTCTCAATACGCTCGGATGCATTAAATACGGCCCCATGGATTTGTGTATGTCTAGCTTTTCTAAATAGTTCTTAACCTGTTCTTTCTCCACCGAGGGCTTGCCCTTCTCTTTCCCATACTGCATTCACGAGGAGGCATTTCGTGAACAAGACTGGAAAATAACAGGCCATTTCAACAGTGGAAGAAAGCACCATGCTTTGGCTAAAAGCATTAGGTGGGGACCGAGGCATTTTCTACAGGAAGAGAAATATCACAGCTAATTGACAGTAGGCAGTTGACAACCATGCTGTACTTAGTAGGACCCTGATCTACAGTTTTATGGACGGTACCTTTATTAATAGACATAGAGTGTAGACAGTATCTATAGACACCTGCCACACAGATCTGTCAGTAATTGCTCAGATGCAGGATGCTGAGGACCATGTTCCTATAACGTTTAAGGAGCAATGACGACCGCCCTGTTTGGGTGGTGTCACTGTTGGTGGAGAGGTTAGAGCTGTCAGAAGGGCTGAACATCCCCACGGAGATGTTAACAGATCCTGTCCCCTGTGCAGCAGCATCCTGGGTAAAGACATACCTGGGGAAATGCTCTAGAGTGCTTTACCTTTACCTGGAGGTTGCTGAATCAGTTAAGTCTGTGAAAAATTAACTGAGAGTCCATTTGAGTATGTCTCAGTTGGTCAGACTCTCACCCCTGGGCCAGAAGGTCATGAATTCCCAGCCCACACTACAACTCCCAGCTCCTGCTTGGTGCAGAATTTGCAGTGCAGTTGGGGGTGGGTAGGGTGGGCTGCATTTTGCCACACTTCCATCTCAAAGAGAAGTTAAATGCAGGTTCCTCTGCCAGTGTTTGCTGCCTGCCCTGGTGGATGTTATAGGTTTGAGGCACGTTGAGAGCATAACTGAGCAGGAGGGAATGATTCTGAATGGTCTGACTCCCGGTCCCCCCGCACTGAAACAGGTTGCAGGTTAAAGGTGACGTGAGCTGTTGTTTTGCATGTTTGCCATGTTACCGTGGAGGTATTTAAGGATGAAGATTAGCACACAAAATCAAACCCTCTTGTATCTAGCATGCTGTGTATCCCCCTCCCCTCCCTGAGTATTGCTAATTATTAGAAAGGTGTTAAGGATCTGGCAGGGGAAGCCCTGTTCCTGCTGCCCACCACCTGTAGGGCTGTATGGTGTGCTTCGCAGTACGATTGCGGACGTGATTCATGGACACGCTCACTCTGCAGAGCACCCCAGTGCAGCGAAGTGGCAGGAGTGGGGCACAGAGCGGTAGGCATCAGGAGGAGACCGGAGCTGAGCCTCAGAGCGTAGCTGTTTATTTTAAGTGACTTTAGTAAAGTTGTCTTACGCCACCGTGGGATTGGCTCCAGTGGGTACAGTTCTAAGTTCTACCAATTGGAAGGCTCCTCTCATACCTGCTTTAGATTTAGAGTAGGGATGTAAAATCCCGTTTAACCGATTAAAGGTGCAAAGGTGGGGGTCCGCTCCACCGAGACTGGAGTGGGTTCCCTGCCCACTGGGGTCGGGTTAGAGCGGCCCCTGCCCAGCTGCTCCCACCCCGTGGGGGCTGCCACTGCAGTTCCCGCTTCCTCCCTCCCCCGGCCACAGCAGCTCCCAGCCCCCACACAGGGGCTGCCGCAGCTGTCACTGCCAGCACCTGCACAGGGGCTACTGGTTCCCAGCCCACACAGGTGGCCCAGTGGGGCTGGGATAGCCCTCCACCTGTGGCTGGGCCAGGGGCAGGTACCTGCTCCCTGGGTACTGGTTAACCGTTATCCGGTAAGCAATACTGGTTAAGGGTGATGCTTATTGGGTAACTTTAACCCGTTACCCACTAACACCCTTAATTTAAAGCCCCTCGGGGCAAATAAAGACCAAGGGTAGTGACCACACACACATTCGCAAGCACCAGGTCTAGTCTGCATATAGAAATTCTAGCAAGATCAATGCACATGTTACAAATATCATCATGCTCACGCTCTAGCAATATTCCTGGGGTCTGATGGCTGCCGTGCCAATAGGTCATGATAGAGGAAGAGTTCCTACTGGAGCTTTCCTGTTGGGAACTCATTTTACCCAGTCTAGGAGCCCCCCTTTATCCTGTGATGCTGATTCCACCTAACATGCTATGCAAGTGGGGATGGTGTCCAGCCTCTTCTTGTGATTTATATTGCGTTCCCCAAGAATATCGGGGCACCCCAGTTTTCAAAGATTGCGCATAGTTCCTTGGATTCTCATTAGCAATGACACACAGCCTGCATCCTGCGGGTAAGACCTGTGTTAGAAAAATGTGCCTCGTAAGCATTTTGTGATTATAAAATAAATCTTATGGATAATTTTGTGCGATACCACCTCTCAGTACATCTTTTCCCATTAGCTTGTGGCATCAGGTAACTCTTTGGCCATGTGTGTCAACATTTCTTAAGTCTAAGAGGGAGTATGGCTACATAAAATCTTACAGGCCTCAGCCTTGTGTTTCAGCCTGACTTACTTAGATACCTGATGCATAATTAACACTTCTAAATAGTTTTCAGTCTTACACTTCTATAATTCTGCAACGTAAATCTGTTTACCCTACAGTAATTACGTATGGCATGACATGTTTGTTAATCATAATGCAATGTGTGATGATTTATTGTGTTCATCATCACACAGTAAATGAATAATAAAATGAACTAATTGGCCACAGAAGGAAAAAAGGAGTATGAAGACCTAACTTAGACCTCTGGCCACTCTATGTCTTTGTCTGCAAATTGAGATTCAAGATGGCCACTCTGGCGTGATAAATGGAAATGACTTGTTCGTGGGTGTCAACGTGAAGGAAGTTTTATTCACAAAATTTGTGATGGCCAAGGCTATAAGAGGATAGATTCATAGAGGTTAGGTCCATCAATGGCTGTTAGCCAGGATGTGTAGGGATGGTGTCCCTCGCCTCTGCTTGCCAGAAGCTGGGAATGGATAACAGGGGATAGATCACTTGATGATTAACTGTTCTTTTCATTCCCTCTGAAGCACCTGGTATTGGCCACTGTTGGCAGACAGGATACTGGGCTAGTTGGACCTTTGGTCTGGCTCAGTGTGGCTGTTCTTATGCCTCGTTTCATGTAGATATTCACCCCTCACAAAAGATTCCCAAGGTTCATGATAGATCCAAACCATTACTGACGTTGCCAATTCCCTGAGCTGCTCCCTTCCTAAGAACGCCTTTTGTGTTCGTAAGGGGTCTATATAGAATGCCGTCAGCAGATGTTTCCCTGTGTTCACTGGCACCTGGAGGTTTGTTTGGGTTTTTTTGCTTTTGAAGTGAGAGCCCATTAATGTTTTGGGTTTTGGTTTTCTCCAGGTTGTCAGAGCTGCTGAGGAAGCTGCTTCCACCTTGGCCAGTTCCATACACCCTGAACAGTGCATCAAAGTGCTCTGCCCCATCATTCAAACTGCTGACTACCCGATTAATCTAGCTGCCATCAAAATGCAGACAAAAGTCATTGAAAGGATCTCAAAAGAATCCTTACATCAGCTCCTTCCTGATATCATCCCTGGATTGCTACAGGTATGCAACTTTGCAGGAAAGCTGCTATCTGTTATTATGAATAATTATTATTACGATTATTACTCTTGGTTGTGCCTAATGACCAGGGCTCGACAAATAATGCAATCTACTCGCCTGTGGTGAGTAGATTGCAACCTGGAAGAGCCGGGTTCGGGTGATCTGTGCGTGCGCAGAACGATCTGCGCATGCGCAGATCGCCAGACAGCGCTGCTGACGAGCGGGGCTTGCCGCAGTTCGGCGAGCCCTGCTAATGACCAACCCAGTATAAGGCCCTGTCGTACTAGCATTGTACAGACATCAAGGGCAAAATATCATGTATTAATTTCTAATGTGTGGTGTCTGGTTAACAGAAAGTATGGGAGCTTCTGAAACCAGAATCTGCTGGATTTGGATTTAAATGTAAAAGTAGCTCTCTCTTTAGTCTTTATCATTGTCTTCATGCTTTAGGCATTGTCTAAGGCAGGGGAAAATCCAACTCCTGAATTCAAATTCTGTCCTTGGGAACATGTGCATGGCTCCCAAAGAAGTAAATGGCAGCCAAGCCTCACACACAGCCAAAGGCAGGATTTAGCTCCTAGTTGTACAGGCTCTGTCCACCCTAAACAAAGGTAGATCACAGGTTCTCTGCTCGTACTGCTGAATCCTTCAGGACTTGTTTACAAGCCTGTGTCAGAGTTGAAATAGGCTACACAGCCCTCCCCCCCTCGCTTCCCAGCTCCTTGAACTTTTCGACCAATAAATATTTGGACACCTACGTAACCAAATAGGACAGGCCTGGCCTTTGGGCAAGGCGAGCGAGACTGTTGCCTTGGGCCCTGTACATTCAGGGCCCTGCACTGCCCAGCTCCCGGCCCCGCCCACAGGAGAGAGAGCCCTTGCCCTCAAGAGCTGAACAAATAGACAGTATAATGATGAGAGGGGAAATCTAAACATCAAGAGGGGAAGTGACTTGCTTTAGATCACACAGTAGGGCCAGGAGTAGAAGCCTGCTCTCCTGAGCCCTACACCAGTACCTGTCTGCACTAGAAGAACAATTACTTTCATGGGGAGGGGGGGAAGGGTTGTTTACACATTTATATCGATATTTAGCTTCCTTTCTTCCCCAGAAAAGCCACATTTTAGTGTGTTGGCAGAAATCTGTACTGGCCCCTCAGTAAAAGTCCCAGCCCTGCTCAGGTGGATGCTGCTGAACGATGGACCAGGTGGGATCCTGAAACCCCCCAGTAGCCATTCAGAGGTTCCCCAAAGCGCCTGTGAGAATCTGTCCCAGCAGAGTCTAAAGAAGCTAGCCTGCAGGTTGCCACAGTGGCTGCGTGTTTCTCATTGCTGTTCATTGATAAATGATCACTTGCTAAGGAATCAAAGAGCTGGAATGGCTGGGTGGATAGGGTGAGGTTTCTCTTGCGTGTGGAGTCCTGGCCTGTTAGCCCCAAGGAGCACACAATACTCCTGTGTACTGGTACTTTCTCTGAGTAGTTCCAGCCTGAAGTAAATCAGAAAACATTCTCTAAAGTAAGTCATCGGAGCCACTCAGCCTGGTGGCTGTGCACAGGATGTCTCTTTCCCTATTTCAAAATAAATATCTTACATGCATAAACAACTTAGCTTAAAAGCTCTTTTGTTGCTTGGAGGGTGATAGCCGTGTTGGTCTTAGGCTATGAGAGAAACACAGTGGGTGACAGACTATCTTTTATTGGACTAATTTCTGTTATCTCTTTCACCGACATCTTGCTTACCTTGTCTGTCTTATAGTACAATAGTATGCGGTAGTAGTAATTTGCGCTTTGATGGCACCTCAGTGCCATGGTGATTGGAGTGCAACCAACAGAGATTCCATTTGAGGATCCTAATGCACTTCACCAAACCATATTTGGGCCGATCCTGCCAGATTCATGCCCATTGGGGATTTTAGTACATTTCCATCTCAAGCTTTTAAGACGTAATCCAAAGCCCATTGAAGTCAGTGGAAAGGTTTAGGTTCTCTATGAGCCAAATTCTTCCTTCTGTTCCCACTTACAACCCAGCAGGCCTCAGTGGGAGTTTCTTCTATATTTGTGAGCACAGAACTGAGCCTGCAGGGTTAATTTAATCCCTTTATGGATCCAGAACTCACTGTGAAACTTTGTCACTGATGACAGAAGTAGAAAAGAACTCAGATCCAGCAAAATACACCACTGAAGGCCCAATCCTTATGAGCCTAATCTAGAGCCTATTACGCTCACTGGGCACTTTCTGTTGACTTTGGACCAGACCCTAGAGCTGCGCATAAGAAAAGTGTCTTACCAGCCCATTAGTAAATGGATTGGAAAAGATCTCATTTGTGTTTCTCCTGGTCTAGGGGGTATGATAATACGGAGAGCAGCGTTCGGAAAGCCAGCGTGTTTTGCCTAGTGGCAATATATTCAGTAATTGGAGAAGAACTGAAACCTCACCTCGCACAGCTCACGGGAAGCAAGGTACCTGCACAATGTTACAGCCTCTTGAGTAGTTTCTGCTAGGAAACTGAACAGGGTGGGTGTGTGTGCTTGCAGCAGCCGAAGGGTTGTCTTCATTGCAGAGAGAGTTCTCTTGAATTCACCCCTCTCTAGCTAGCCCAGCTTGATTTAGAGCCACCACCTTGCAAAATAACACGTGAGCAGCAGAGAGTGTTTGGACTAGCAGTAGGGCGTAGCTGAGACCTGTTGCATTACTGGCTTGAGCACTGTCACACTCAAGCTTCATGCCACCCTGGATGGGCCAGCCAACAATGGTTTAAAGCACCACTTAACCGGAGCTAGAGATGTTTGTGTTTTCACAGGGGTCAGAGTAGGGACAACACTCTTGTGATAGCTCCAGCTAACAGTGCAGTGAAAACAGGCCCTCAGTCCAGTCCATGCTTCGTACAAGAACTGATTGGCATATGGCATGTTCCTGTTGGCTTCTGTCTTCACTGACTGCCTGGAATCCAGAATAGTTCATAAAATGTAGGCCATGGCCCTGCAGCCTGCTTTGGGTGAGTGGGTCTGTGCATCTGTACAGAGCGATAGGCAGGACTCCGACTCTCAGAGTTCAGATTGCAGGATCAGGGCCATGCCCTGAAAAACACCAGCAATGAAAAAATCCAGGCCTCACTGCAGTGGGAATTTTGCCATGTGCTGCAATGGAGACAGGAGTTCTCCCTAGGTATTTTCCTGCTACCAGGTTTTTTTGTTTTGTTTTGTTTTTTTTTAAATCTACTCTCTGTTCTCATGTTATCACCTGATTTATACTCTGATGCTTCATGTGCAGATCCCTGCCCACACAGAGTTCACGGTGGGATCCATATGTTAAGGGTTTTGCCCTAATATTTCCAGGGAACTTTTGCTGTTTTTCTTTTCTGACTTATTTTATCTTCTCCTAACTTCTTTTATTTTCCAGATGAAGCTACTAAACTTGTACATAAAAAGGGCCCAGACCACCAATAGTAACAGCAGCTCATCTTCAGATGTTTCAACGCACAGTTAATGGAGATGTCTGGACATGTGTGTAGACTTAGAAGCAATCACGGTGCCTCTCAGAGACCTTTCTGCTGCCCTGTCTTCATTGGCACATCCCATCAGCTAAAGGAGGCCACGGAGATATTTATTGCAATCAGTATTTTAGTCCTTTAAAGCTTTTATGTAGACTCTTGTTGGGTACTGAATGTAAAGGAAGCAAGGCCTGTGTTGCAGTTCTCATCTAAGAAAAAAACAAAACATCAGAAAGCCATACTTAAACATATTGGTGCAGCCGGCTGAAATCTTTACCATATGTTTAGGTTGAGGTGTTTCAAAACTGAGTCCAAATAACATGTACAAGCTTACAAGTTAAATGAATTCTTTTTGGTTTTAGTTAATTTGAAACCAAGTTTTGGTTTTTAAAGTGTTAATTACCTGCTGTGTAAACCGTGTTTTCCTGCTGGGTGTAACCATTTTGGCTGGAGCCTTCACCTCCCAAGTGCTGTGGTATGGCTCCATTTTATAACTCTGATCTGAAACTTACCGAACCTGCAAGATTTTGATGATGAAATCTTTGCAAAGATTGCCATGCTTCTGGCAT
Organism: Rafetus swinhoei; assembly: GCA_019425775.1. Lineage (NCBI taxonomy): Eukaryota > Metazoa > Chordata > Testudines > Trionychidae > Rafetus > Rafetus swinhoei. The sequence goes on along the minus strand of CM033439.1, from coordinate 9,271,065 downwards.
GTCATGCTTTAGGATAGGTACTTTTAATGAGTAATAAACGCAATCAGAGTTTTGTAGATAAGGTGCTAGATTTCCATATAGCTAAGAATTTCTCCACTGATTTCCCCACCCACCAGTATCATCTGACACAGAGCAGCCTGGGGCTCCCAAATGTAACTAACAGTGTTAACATCAGTCCTGCTTCCACCTTCTTCCATTGCTCAGAAAACCCCTGGGGGTTAATTTTACAGGAAGGATAATGGGTTTGTCATCAGGATTGTGCAATGGAGACTTGCTGAATAGTCTGGGAGACTGGCTGAGGAATCGCTGTTTTTTGTTGAACTCTCTTCTAGAAGGGATTGATCCACACCTCTGGTTCAGCAGCTCTGGTGATGGATAATGAGTAGCCTTAATTTCCATGGGCCATTCCCCTCCACACTTCTGGGAGTCTCATTTGGCTCAGGAAATGTAAAGGGGAACTTTTAAGCGGACAAAATAGTCCTGGAAAGTTACACTTGCAGCTACAGGGCTTGGCCCTATTGTTTAATAAGACAACTCCCGCACATGACCGTGTGCCTAAAATGCCTGCAGTGTCATAAACTAGCTTTTTAACCTCTTCCATGTGTACAACCCTGCAAAGGCACTCAGCGCCTCTGGATAGGGCTGAGTGCCCTCAATTGCCATTAGCTTCAGTAAAATATACTGCATCTGCATTCTTTACTTGAGTCCCTGCTCTCTGCATGTTTGCCATGCACAGGGGGCCGTGGCTGGCTCTGCACATCCCCTCCAGAGCTGTTGTGTAGACTCAGTACCCCTCCCCCACATTAGTTTGAAGACAGACCTGATCCCAAGAGGTGCTGAGTGGCTTTAGGCACCTATTGAAATCAGTAGCACTTGAGGTAGCCTTGGGACCTGGTATAATCAGCTGGTGTTTTAGCCTCTTTCAGCCCTTGTGTGACAAAATGGAAGAGATGACCTGGCTCCTGGTTTTTTTTCAGGATGGGCCCGATGTCTGTAGGATGATGCTGCTGATCTGCTGCTCTTCCTACATACAATGCCATTAAAAAAGAGATCTTTACTAGTGTGGGGTGTGGTGTTTCCTTCAAGACTCACCGCAGACTTGAAAATGCCTTTATTGAAGGGATACTGTTTATAACATGCCCCCGCCATTAAAATCAAGTTCCCCTTTGCACGGACCACTCAATTTCACCACTTCTCAAGATGCTTGCTAGAGGTTTTCTTCTTTTTTCCTTTTTTAAATTCCTGTTGTGCTGATTTGAATTATTTTAGTTTAACATGAATTAAGTTTCCCTTTTGTGGAAATACTCAATATGTCGGCAGTAATCTGCTGTCCTGTTTGCAATTTTAGGCTGTTTTTATTTTTAGACTGCTTTCCTAACAGTCAGTATTTTAAATGTCTCTTTTTATCCATCTCCGTTCAGCATCTTCTGGGGTCTAGACCCCAGAAATGTAATGCAAAGTCTGTGTTAATTGACTGTGTTGCGTGAGCAGTCTTTTCCAGCTGTCTGACAGATCTTGTTCCATTGCCGTTTTGCTTTTTATTTGTTTGAATGGCACACTGTGGCAGATCTATGTGAATTGAATTCCTTCTGAAATGATTTTATATAGTTTATAAAATACTGTTAGTATGCACTGAGTGAATGCACTGTAACGTCCATAAACTGACCTATCACATATGTTGACACTACAGTATGAATTAACAACTCGTCTCTAGAAATACATGTGAAATATGTTGCTGCTGCTGCTTTGAGACTTCAGTGATGATGAGCTTGCATTTCCAGATGTTATTGGCATAATTGGGGCTGCAAATCATAGAACCAGGCCTTACTTTCTTAATCAGATACTATTTTGTTCATCACCAGATGCTCATCAGTGTGATACTTAGTTTCATTACACAAGTCAATCAAGGACTGTTCCTTCTTTGAGTACTCTTGTTGTTTGTCACACCCTGTATACAGTAGGAGGCATTCTGCTTAGATTATTTATAAGTTCATTTGAATATAATGTACATAGTTAGAGGTGGGTTTAGAGTTTTGAACATGACCTGATTTTCCTTTGAAGTACTCAAAGGGCTAGCTCTGGACGTCACACGTATGAGCTGCATTCTAAAAGCTGTTCCCTGCGACTTTCTTTCGCAAGCATAAAGGTCTCTCTGGCTACGAATCTGACAACGTTCAGGCACATTTGCAGAGAAGGATCTGCATGTTGGCAAGACGTCACTGCGGCGGCGAGGCAGGTGTTAATGTTTTCCAGCAGTAGCCATCTACAACAGCTGCCTTTTTCTTGCTGCCCATTATACGGGGCTTCAATTTTTCATATGTTTCAAGAAAAAAAGTGTGTTGGTTTTTTTGTTTGTTTGTTTGCCCACCATGCTTAAAAAGTCTGAACTGTGAGGAACTGTGAACAGACCAGCACCCTTTGACTGTGGGGTTGCTTAAATCTCAGACCAGGATGGCCATACTGTCATTGGCTGTACCAGTGCTCTGTGGGCATGAGTAAATCTATCGATACATCCCCCTCACAGTTTTAAGTACTGTAGTTCTCTCATGTAGTGCAGAATTATTGAGGCATGTGGCTTTCTTAAGGTACACTATGTGTGCTTGCCTGGATTACAATACAATACAAGACTTCTTTTCTATTGCTTATTACTAGCTTACCAATAACCTGTATAAGTAATGTATCTTGCATCTTTGTCATCTAAATCTTTTCCCCTCCTCATCCCTTTATTTATCAAGCATATTACATATTAAGGGACAGAAAATAAAACTTTGTAGAATACAGCAGGACTTTGCTAACAATAATGTTTTAAATGGGAAGTAAAAACTGCTCTGAAAAATGTCAGCCATAAGAAATGATTTTGTTGGCACAGTGTTCATGCGCATGTTTTTTTTTTCTATTTTTCCTTCTTTTTTTGGCTTTTGTCATGTTACATCCATATCTGTATTTATATCTTATTTGTTTAACTTTTGAGTGTATCATGGCAAATGTACAGATGTTTTTGTTAACATTTATGTGATAGAATTTGCTAAAAAAATTAAAATAAAACCTTTTGAGTTTGCCCTAGAATAAATGAAACATAAGTTTAATTTCCTGCTGAGACATCTTTAAATTACTGTTGGATACCTATATCTCATATGTGTTCATTCAGATGGAAAGACTGAAAGCTTTTACCTTTTGTTTGAGAACCACAAATGCTGATATTTATATAGCAATACCACCATGCTTGGCATTTCACAGGCAAATAGTACAGGTGGTCTCTGCCCCGTAGATCTTACAATTGCAGGGCTTGGACCCAATTCAGGAAGGCACTTAAGCACATGTTTACATTACAGTGAGGTTTGTGAGATGTTGTGTGGTGACTCTGCATGTCAAAGGATGATAGTGTAAGTGCTAGGTGGCTAAGAAGTCCAATTCCCGAGCAATGGTGCTTGTCCCAGCTAGTGCAGGCTTACAGTGCAGGGCCAAAAGATGAAAATAATGCATGGGCGGGACTCTGAGGTCTGCTGTACTTTCATCTTAGCATTCTTTGCTTTCCCTTCTCTCGACCCCCTCCAGTTCTACAAGCCAGATCCACAGGGAAGCATTGGAATTAGAGTTCATCCGCAAATTCAATTCACATGCTAATGGACTCAATTGTGATGAAAGTTGGTTGGGACATTACCAACATAACAGCCATTAAAAGTGCAAACAGCTCTTTGTGTAAACTCCCATGTCAGGAAGGATACTATCTATTGACTTTGATTCTTATCTGCTTCATTTTAACTACCCAATCTTCAGATACTTACTTATTCCCTCTAGCTCTCTGTCTCCCACCCCCTTCCTTTTTTTCCCCTCCCCTTCCCCTCTCCTGTTTATTTTGGGTGTGCACATCCTAAACTCATAACTCCAGTCATCTGAAGAAGTGCGCTGGGCCCACAAAAGCTCATGATACCATCTACATGTTTTGTTAGTCTATAAAGTGCTACCAGATTATTTGTTGTTTTTCTCTCTAGCAGTGCAGCCAGTTGCTCGCTGTATCTTCCCTCCTTGTGGTGGTGATGTTGAAATTTGTTGTGCTTGCTCTTGTCCATTCCACATTAGAGGTGTGCGTGCTCACTATGTGCACAGGTGCTGGAAGTTTTTCCCTCAGCATTATCCATAGAGGAGTAACTCTGGTCCCTGCATGACATGGTACAAGAGGAACTGCCTGATCCCCATCTCCCCTCAGTTCCCTCTTGCCGCCAGGGATGGTGTACAGAACATTCACTGCTCTTACTAGCGTTGCTTAGGCTTTGTTCGTAGAAACTTTAGTCCTTGTAGAGTTAGTGTAAATACTAATAGAATGAGTTAGCCCTTAGCAATAGTTAGTTCCTTCTAGAACTTGCTGGGAGCAGGGTCGCCATTATAGACCTCAGGATCATTCGAATGACAAGAGCTGCAAGCCCCACCATCGGTCCCTAAGACCAGGGTCAGTGTTCAGGGAGACCCCTTCTAGCAACTGGCTCATGATATCTCTTAGGTCTTGTTCCTTGTCCCTGTCCTTGGAACGTAAGTGTGGATCACCAGTCTCCTGTCGTGGATCCGCCAAGTGACACCAATCACGAAGTCCCCACAGGGGAGCACATCCCATTTGAACCATTCCTCCTCCAGACACGACAGTGGATACCACCAGATAAGAAGTCTTCACTCCAGTAGATCCTCGTCATTGAGTACCAACCACTCAGTGTACAGCTCTGATATGGAACAGAGCTCTATATCGGCAGGGCAGCCTCCCAAACCCATGGTGCCATCTATATCAGGAGCACTGAAACCTGCCCTGTTGCCCCAGGCCCAGTGGGAGTTCTCAGCCCTCCCAACCAGCCTCCTCGGTGTTGGGCGTTTCAGACAGGTAGGTGGCCTTGACAATCCAACCCTCTCTGGTGCTTCAGGCCTCAGGGGGAAAGATACCCCAAGTTCATGTGGATGAAGGAGGCCAACCTGCTGGACCACCAATGGATACCACGGAATCTGCAGTACTGGTCTCCTCCTCGCCATCATCAGCCAGAGCTGTCATTTGGGGCCCCCCTCTCTGTTCCTCAGGATGACGCTAAGGTGCACTGGGGACTGCTGAAGAGAGTCCTCCTCAGCTTGCAGGCGGAGGAGTTGGCGGAGCAGGAGGACTCGGTTTGACATTCTCCACGCTCCCTGCTAGCGTGGCCTTTCCCCTTCAGAAAGGGATATCAAAGATAATTAATGCCTTGTGGCAAACTCCCTCCTTCCCTCCCCCCCATCTCTAAGCAGGCAAAGCATAAGTACACTGTCCTGACTAAAGAGCACAAATACCTCTACTCCCACCCTGCCCCAGATTACCTGCTGGTTAAGGCAGTTAACCACTGAAACTGTCAGGGGCAACCCAGAGTTACCCCGAAAAATAAAGTCTCTAAGAGGCTGTCACTCTTCAGGGACCCTTCTTACGAGAATCTCCTCACACAGGAGGGGAAGGGGCTGTTGAAGCTAGGGACAGTGGAGGAGCTTCTGCTTCCATACTGGAACAAAGGTTTCTATTCCTGGTATTTTTTGATCCCAAAGGGCAGTCTGCATCTCATCCTAGACCTACAAGACCTCAACGAGTACCTACAGAAACGAAAGTCTCCCTGGCAAACAGTCCACATTAATCCCAGTTCAAACAATAGAATTAATTGGAGTGATGTTCATCTCGAGCCGTGCGAGAGCATTCCTGCCGATAGACAGGTTCTAGGCTGTGATGGACCTCATCACGGCAGTATCTGAGTTTTCCCGGACAGTGGCCAGGATAAACCTGTGCCTGCTGGGACACGTGGCAGCATGCACTTACGTGGTCTACCATGCCAAGCTCTGCAACTCTATTCCCATGCCAGGGAAGATCTTAACCATTCCCCCAGTGGGGATGTGGACCCCTGAAGAGGCAACATTACACATAACCATCAAGAATCTCAGAGTAGTTCACTTGGCCTGCGAGGGTGTCCTGACACAAGATGGCAAGAGTCCTGACAGACAGCATGGCCTCCGAGTTCTACATCAATAGGCGAGGAGTGTGCTCCTTGGCTGTATGTCAAAAGGCTCTCTGTCTCTGGGACTTCTGCATCCGCCACAACATCCCTCTGGAAGCTGGTCACCTCCCTGGCGTCAGGAATGCTTTAGCAGATCGCCCCAGCAGTGACCTGTGTCACCACACGTGGTCGCTTTACCTGCAGGTGGCCTGCGTGGTTTTCCCAAGATGGGGAATTCCCCAAATAGACTTGTTTGCCATCAGGCAAAAGAGAAAGTGCCATTGTTTTTGCTCCCAGAAGGGCCTGGACCAAGAATCCCTTTCCGATGCCTTCCACCTGTTGTGGGCCCAGGATCTGATGTACGTGTTCTCATCGATCCTGCCCATCAACCGGGTCCTAATAAAGATCAAGAGAGACGAAGCATGGCTTATGATCACCCCAGCATGGCCTCACCGACACTGGTTTGGTACGCTCATAAATATGGCAATGGGCCCTCTCTTGACCCTTCCCACCTGTGCAGTTCAGCTGTTGCAGGACCATGGTCAGCTTCTACACCCCAACCTCGAATCTCTGCATCTCTCAGTGTGGGTGATTCCAGATAAGCACGCTTGTTTGCAGGAGGTCCAACAAGTCCTCCTAAGAAGCAGGACGCCATCCACAAGGCTGACCTTCCTGGCCAAACGGAAAAGGTTTTCCCGTTGGGTGTTGAAGCGCAGCATCTCTCCCTCATGTTCTTTGGACCAGTCCATATTGGACTATTTATTGCAGCACAGGACCAAGGGCCTAGTGCGTTTTCCCATCAGAGCGCCTTGTGTCCATCTCCGCATTCCACCAGCCAATCCAAGGTCAGAGGATGTTTTATCATAACATGACAGTCAGATCCCGGACAGACTTTATCCACAGGTATGTCCCCCTGTTTCACTCCTCTCCAGGATCACTGGCCTGCCCTTTATACCACTGGGCTGCTGCTTCCTATCCCACGTGTCCTGGTAGGTCACTTTTTCCTAGTGGTGGTCACGTCGGCAAGAAGTTTTGGAGATCAAAGCCTTGACCTCAGAACAGCCTTATACAGTCTTTTATAAGGACAAGATCCAGCTGCAGCCCCACCCAGCCTTCCTGCTAAAAGCGGTGTCTTCATTCTATGTGAACCAGGATGTGCTCTTGCCTGGAGAAGTGTTTTAACGCCCTGAACATCTGGAGGGCTATGACATTTTACTTGGAGTATACCACGTCTTTTCCTCAAATCAACCCAGCTCTTCATTGCTATGGCGGATAGGATGAAGGGCCTTCCTGTTTCTTGGCAGAGGATTTCCAATGGAATCACCTCTTTCATAAAGACTTGTTACGAGCTGGCCAAGGTCCCGCCACTGCCAATCGCCAGAGCCCATTCGATTAGAGCACAAGCATCTTTGGCCTTCTTCCTGGCGCACATCCTGATCCAGGATCCACCAGTAGAACTGCAACGTGGTCCTCTGTCCACACATTCATGTCTCATTATGCCATCAGTAGGCCAGAGATGATGCCTGGTGCAGCAGAACTGTGGTACCATCTACACAGCTATGAATGCCTACCCTCCTCCTCGGTTACTGCTCGGCGCCATCTAACGTGGAATGGACATGAGCGAATGGGGGGTTCAATGCAAGATAATGCAGGGGACACAGCATCTTGCCAGACTGGGTCCTCGGCTTGGCTATTCTGCATATTGGAATAGTATGTGGGAGCATTGAGCTTTGTGGCTAGTGCTCAGTGATTCTGCCTGACCCATGTCTTTGCAAATGTTCAACTCCTGGCCTTTAAACCCAGAGTGTTTCCATGAAGCTCTGAAGTTTGAGGCATTACAAATTGCACATCTGGCAGTGCAAGCAAGAGGTGCAGGTTTCATCTAATATGTGCTTAAAGCATTAACCCCCTTAGAACACCCTTTGGGTTTGATTCCGCCTCTTTGGTGCCCAATAAGAGCTCCACAAAATGCAGGGAAGATGGCTCATGACTGTTAGCTCTGCAGGCATGGATAAATGGACTGTAAGGTATAGAAAGACTAGATTGTCAGGCCCAACAGGTAGTGATCAACGGTTTGATGCCTGGCTGGCAGTTGGTGTCAAGCAGCCTGCTTCAAGGATCAGTTCTAGGGATGGTTTTGTTCAACATCTTTCTAAATGACCCAGATGAGGGGATGGATTGCACCCTTAGCAAGTTTGACACTAAGCTAGGGGGAGAAGTAGATACATTGGAGGGCAGGGATAGAGTCCAGAGTGACCTAGACAAATTGGAGGATTGAGCCAAAAGAAATCTGATGAGGTTCAACAAGGACAAGAGCAGAGTCCTGCCCTTGGGACGGAAGAATCCCAAGCATTGTTACAGGCTAGGGACTGAATGGCTAAGTAGCAGTTCGGCAGAAAAGGGCCTGGGGGTTACGGTGGATGAGAAGCTGGCTATGAGTCAACAGTGTGCCCTTGTAGCCAAGAAGGCTAATGGCATATTAGGGTGCATTAGGAGGAGCATTGCCAGCAGATCTAGAGAGGTGATTATTCCCCTTTATTTGGCTCTGGTGAGGCCACATCTGGAGTACTGCGTCCAGTTCTGGGCCCCCCACTATAGAAAGGATGTTGACGCACTGGAGAGGGTCCAGCGGAGGGCAACCAAAATGATTAAGGGGCTGGAGCACATGACTTATGAGGAGAGACTGAGGGATTCATGCGTATCTAGTCTGCAGAAGAGAAAAGTGAGGGGGAGATTTGATAGCAGCCTACTACTTCCTGAAGGGAGGTTCCAAAGAGGATGGAGAGAGGCTGTTCTCAGTAGTGACAGATGGCAGAACAAGGAGCAATGGTCTCAAGTAGCAGTGGGGGAGGTCTAGGTTGAATATTAGGAAAAACTATTTCACTAGGAGGGTGGTGAAGCACTGGAATGGGTTATCTAGGGAGGTGGTAGAATCTCTATCCCTAGAGGTTTTTAAGTCCCAGCTTGGCACAGCCCTGGCTGGGATGATTTAGTTGGGGTTGGTCCTGCTTTGGGCAGGGGGCTGGTCTCGGTGACCTCCTGAGGTCTCTTCCAGCCTTAGGATTCTATGGTTCATGATGTGATGTGAAAGCTGCACTCAGACAAGGAGGGTCATGTAGAGAATTACTCCAGCCTATGTCAGCCCTGTCATCTGTTGCATTCTCAGAGAGAGAGAGTCCAACGATGAGATGCAGACCACAAGTTGTGGGGATTTAAGGTACTAAAGGTGGAAGCAATGTCACTAAACTTAGTTACGGTCTTTCCATTAGATTGGGCCCTAACCTGATCCATTAGTCACAGGACCATGAACGCTAAAATTCCCACTCGTTTTCTCATAGCATAACATACTGATTTCTAGCCTTAATTTTTGAAATAGCAGTCCCGAAAATCAGGTTGGTATTGAAGGGGAGGTTAAAAAAAGGCAAATTGATCATCGGAATTATGTGCGCTTCAGGGTCTCTCAAAACATCTAAGCACCATATCAAAATTGAAAATCTCCTGTCATTTCTAGGCATTTCCTGGAGAGGCCCAAACGTAAATCTGTCATTCCCTTCATGGATCAGCAGACTGTTTTGGCATCAGTCCAGGGCTTTACACGGCAAAAGCAACACAAAAGAGAAAGTTCTGGAACATGGTCCAAGCTTGCTTTGGATCCTTAATTGTGCCTAATTTATCCTGGAATTACTTAATGATGTGAGTGAACGAACATTGGAATTGGTGGACATGCTGACAAGTTGGACACAAAACCAGGTTGTTATTCTTCGGAGAGGCCCCATCACTGTGAGGCCCTAGGGTTAGTTCTTGGATTTTCCCTCTATCGCAGAGATAAATGAGTGGTGGAATGAAAGGGATGTGAGAGGCTTCAAATGACAGTTGCATTTCTATGATCCCAGAGCATATCGTGGAGAGGAAATGAGGGATGGGAAAACACCATGAAAATGTGAAGCCCAAACAAGCGCATTACAAAGAACCTAAAAGAGATTTAAGCTTGCAGGCTGGGAAGCTAGGAGGGATGTATCAAGGGTAGGAAACCCCCTCACCCAAACTTTTAAAACTGTTTGAAATACACATGTAAAGATACCTGTTGCCCATGATTCTGTGGTACTTTGGCTACAACGTGAGCCCCAAACCGCTGCATCAACTCTAATGCACTTAGTCCTTGCCTAGGCGGGAAAGGGTTTTTTTTTTTTTTTTTGGTATAACCTAGAGATGTGAATGTAAAGCAATATAGTTATACCCATCTAATGCCCCATGTGAACACTCTTATTCCAATAGAAGAGAGGCTTTGTGGTTTAGTTTATCTTGCTTGGGATGAAGTTTAGGCTAACTCACAAAAGCCACTCTTATACTGGAATGAGAGCTGCTATTTTAGAGGAGGGAGATCGTTTTTGGCTGCAGTTTATCATGGAAGATGTAGCTCAGCAAGAGGAGCCTGACCCGTAGAGAGGAATGAAGCCATGAGGCAACTACAACTCTCATGAGATGCTGTGGCAGTCTGTCCTAATCAAAATAATTTGGTTTTCTCCAAAATATTTTGTGTTTTTATTAAAAATCTGAGTTTTCCAGGGAAAGCTGACCGGGTTTTGGGGAGACAAGAATTCTGTTGGAAACAGAGTGGATGGAGCATTTTGGACCACCTCCGAAAAGTCATGAGAAGTGATGCTTGTGCTCCACTCTGCAGTGATCAGGCCTCAGCTGGAGAACTGTGTCCAGTTCTGGGTGCTGCATTTCAGGAATGCTGTGGGCAAGTTGGAGGAAGTTCAGAGAAGAGCAACAAAAATGATTAAAGCTCTAGAACATGACCTGTGAGGGAAGACCAAAAGATCTGGGTTTGCTTTAGGGATGTAAGCAAGGAGTCGACTACCCGATAAGCCTTAGGCTTCTCAGGTAGTCAAGTTGACTACTCAACTACTCACATTTCCCCCAGCTCTTACTACATTTAAAATGCAGAGCTGCAGCAGGGGTAGGTCCCAGACCCGGTGCAAGCTGGGACAGAGCACCTTCCCTTATTGATTAATCGTGTAATCGATATAAATTGTATCGACTACATGATTAGCCAAGGACCCGCCTCTTAACATCCTTAGTCTGGAAAAGAGAAGACTGAGAGGGGACATAACAGCTTTCAAGTACCTAAAAGGAGGAGGGAGAAAAATTCTCCTCAATTCCTGAGGATAGGACAAGAAGCAATGAGCTTACATTACTGCAAGGGAGGTTTAGGTTGGACGGTAGGGAAAACTTCCTAATTGTCAGGGTGGTTAAGCACTGGAATACATTGCCTAGGGAGGTTGTGGAATCTCCATCATTGGAGATATTTAAGAGCAGGTTAGACAAACACCTGTCAGGGATGGTCCAGATGGTGCTCGCTCCTGCCATGTGTGCAGGGGACTGGATTTGATGACCAGGCTGGATTTGAGGTATCTTCCAGTATAATGATTCTATAACTAGTAAAGCATTCCCATGTAGCCAGACTTTTAGCTGCACCCTGTCTCCAGCTCTGCCTCCTTCACAGTTGCTGTCTGTTGGGTGCTAAATGTTAGAGATGATTTTCGACACAGGAGACAAATATTGACTTCAGCAACTCTCAGCTTCATGGACGCCAAAAAGCCCATCTCACTCTGCTATGTATGTGAACAGTGGGAACATCTCTCCAGGGGATTCAGAGAGCAGCAGTTTCCTGATACAGTTCAAGTAAACGTGAAAGCAAACCAGGTGAGAAACTTCCCACAATGCATGTGTCTGAGCTGCTATTTGAAATGAGAGGGTGAGCAGACTCGTGGGAAGAAAATCCTTCTGTTCACCCTCTTCCTTTTAATTCCCCCTTTCCTTCAGCTTAACTCCACTCCCACCAAAATCAACTCGAGTTTTGCCTTTGTGTTCAATAGGAGCAGGATTGGGATCCTAGAATCTGGATGGAATGAGCTGGAGATTTTGGGGAGGGTGGGGGGTTGTTTAATGCAATAGTCCATGCTGCAGAGAGGGGTTTTATCAATCAGCTCAGAAATAGATGCCAAAAAACATGCCAACCTGCTATTTGTGTTTGTGCTGGTTTAAATGCTATGATAAACAGTAGGAAAGTTCTCTTAGAGGGGACATTACGCTGCAGTCTAGGCAAAATGGACAGCTGGTTCAGCCCCAGCCAAGAAGACAGAAAGCACTGAGGGGAACTGAAAAGGGTTGTGAGCCAGCCAGCCAGAAAAGAAAGGAGAGCAGAAAGGCAGCTTCCTCCCCTCCACACCAGTTTCTGAAGGTCATTTAAATCTTATTGCTATTAGGGTTTGGGCAGCTGCTAAGGACAATGCCCCATTCACATCCCTAGAACGTTGTCATTTGGGAAGGCACTTAACTGCATTTGGGTTTTGATATGTCAAGTTGCACTTTCCAGGAACACATGATGTATCACCGAGTGCCTGCACTGGTGGTTCATGCCAACTATTGCATATTTAGAACATAAAACTCTGCATGCACCCCTTCCCCCCTGAAAGTATTGCTTATTATCAGATGTCTCAATCGAGTTGTGCTAAAAGCTGCCCAGACAGTCCTTGCCCCACACTTGCTTACGCTTTCCATAGACAAAGTAGACACAGAGGCTACGTCTAGACTACAGGCTTCTTTCGGAAGAAGCTTTTCTGGAAGAGATCTTCCAAAAAACATCATCAAAACAGCGTGTCAACACTGCCATAGTGCATCGAAAAAGCGATCTGCTTTTTCAACAGATAGCGTCCACACTGAATGGACGCTGTCTCGCATGTAAGCTATGCTATGGACAGAATGGCCATCAGGGCACCTGTGCTTTTTCCTCTTTCCTCTTCTTGCGAAAGAACTCCCTCTTCCCTGTCCAGACACGCTTTTTTGTGAAAGGAAGTTTACCAATGTCGGAAAAAACCCTCTGTACTTTTGATTTTTCTTTCGAAAGAACGTGATTGCAGTGTGGATGTAATTGTAGTTTTTTCGGAAAAACGGTCATTTTCCCGAAAAAACTCTGTAGTGTAGACATACCCAGAGTGGGAATGGAAACAGAAGCAGAGGAAGATGATGAGACATGCCCGAAGTCAGATAGGAGGTCAGTGGCAGAGCTGAAAATTACACTCAAGATCTCATCAATCTTGGTTCAGGGCCTCCCTGCATCAGAGATGTAGGTGGAAAATTGCAAAGGCTACACAGGCTATTAAATAATTGCTTCAGTAACTGAACACGGAAAGTATCTGAGTGTGTAAGCACGAGCTACCTTTCAGTTACCGTATGAGGGCTTACGGCCAGACAGAGGCTTAGTAATATAGTTGTAACTAACGTTCTCATGTATAGTGTGACCGGAAAATGTACAAAATGGTTAAATATTTCCAAGAAAAAAAAAACACACCAGGGAAATTTGTTGAGCACAAACACCCCCCAAAAAAACCCCTACCTTGCCACCGGGGAGTGGACCAAGGAGACGGAGCAGGCTTTGGAGATGTAGAGTGGCAGCAGGGGAGGGGAGGTGTCTGAAAGCCAGCGCACCAGTTTCTCTGTCTCTTTAATGGGGAGGGAAGGGGAGTGATCGGGTTCTCATGGAACCCTTACTTTTTTGCACCATTTGGGAAACACTGCCCTGGACGTTTGGTCTCCCCCAAAGGCCCAGTAAATACCGGCTAGATCAGTCGTGGAGCCCTGATGCAACATATTAGCGTCCTGTGCATTATTTCTGTCCTACCAAGGTACCTAACAGAGTAGGCTAATCAAGACTGTGTATCTTAAAAGAGAGAGAGAGAAAGAAATTGGGGGGGAAGGGCGGGAGACGGGCTATTTACAGACAAAACCAAGCAGGGAACTGTAATGGAGCACACATTTTACTCTGGTTTCCAATCCAGCGTTGTTTGGCAGCAGAGTCCGATTACTGCAGAGGCAATCCACACGGCCTAGGTCGTGGCTAGTGCAACTTTCACCAACGCAAAACTCACCAGCAAGGAGCTTCGGAGATGCTACAGCAGAAGGGAAAATATCAAAAGACAGAAGCCCGACGCCAGCCCCTCTAACGCTTATCGTGGCATCCCCCCCCAAACAACTCCCTTCAGCAGCTCTCCAATGTGGTCTGGCGCCCTCTCAAGGGATTCTCCCCCACCGCAGCTGGGATCCATCATCTCCAGAAGTCTGAAGGATCTGTAGCAGCTCTTCTCTTTCCCCAGACCTGCTCCCAATAGCCCTGGCCTGTTCTGCTTGTAGCTGTTGGGTGGAGAAGCAGCGGAGCCTGGGCGTGGCTGAGGAGTTTCTGCTCCTGGATGGAGTGGGTGGCCCTGGGGAGTGAAGTGGCATTTATTCACATGGGCTACGTCTACATTGGCAAGATTTTGTGCAAATACTTTTAACGCAAGAGTTTTTGCATTAAAGTATTTGCGCAAGAGAGCATCTACACTGGCATGTGCCTTTGCGCAAGAGATGTGCTTTTGCGCAAAAGCATCCGTGCCCAGTGTAGACGCTGTCTTGCGCAAGAAAGCTCTGATGGCCATTTTAGCCATCGGGCTTTCTTGCGCAAGAAATTCATGTTGCCTGTCTACGCTGGCCTCTTGCGCAAGAACAGTTGCGCAAAAGGGCTTATTCCTGAGCGGGAGCATCATAGTTCTTGTGCAAGAAGCCCTGATTTCACACATTAGAACGTCAGTGTTGTTGCGCAAGAACTCCCCGCCAGTATAAACAGGCAGCATGTTTTTGCGCAAAAGCACGCCAATGTAGACACAGCCATGGTGTATAGACCTGCAGGTGAATTTCACCCCTAGCCAGGAAGATGCAGTGGGACAAAGCCTACCCCCGCTGTATGCTGGATAAAGGACCGGGGAGGCATAAAGAGGCTCTGAAAGCACCATTTCCAGCTGGGGAGGATTCCTCTGTCCCAGAGCACCACGGGCTGGCTGCTGAAATGCTGCCTTCCAGGGAACCCCAGGAGTGTTCTCTCTGTTTACCTTCCATAGGTGGAATGAATTGTTATATGCACTGAGTTATGTGCTGATGTGCACCACTAGGAAAAACACACGCTGCTGGCTGTGGACACTGGTGGCGCTCTGCTAACCAGCGGGGCGGCATTTGAATCTCTCCTGGGAGGCCGCCCAAGCGCTTGCAGGGAGCACTGGGCCCCATTGCAAACTCAGATGCAGCTGGCTTGCAAGGGCAGGACTGCAGAGGAGAAGGCTACAGCAGCCAGCCCTGACACCAGGCAGCGTAATGGGACAGTACGGGAAGGCTGCCGTAACCTAGACTGGCCCCCAAGGGTCTGTCACGTAGCAGGCAACTCCAGAGCCTGGAAGGGTTCAAAGGTGGCTAAGTGAAAACCCTCTGGGCTGCATATTTTTGTGCCACCTGGCTTAGAACAGAGCGAAACTCTGCCTCCCTCCTTAAGGCACCACCACAACTCCTCTGGAAATGGGGGTGCCCAAGGCACAAAATCCAGCCCCTGCGGCTTGGGGGCGAAATGGAACCTGCTGCAGGGCAGAAGAGGAGGACTCAAGGGAAGCCAGTCGAGGGGAAACGGAAGGGCAGCACAAACCAGAATGAGTTAGGCTGCTCAAGGGGATTCAGGGTGAGAAGGAGGCTGCTTACAAATAGATCAGGGGACAAAGCAAGGCAAAAGAGAAAGTAATGAGTAATTAATGAGGAGCGGGATGAAGTGTATAATGACTCGAAAACGGCCAAGATAATGAACCCCTGCTCTTTAAATCCATCTTTAACAAGAAAAGTGAGGGAAAGGATTTAGGTCAATTAAGAAGTAATGAAAATCTTGTAAAAATAGCTGTTGGTGGAGTCCATGGACGGGAATACTTGGCAAATCGGAACATGTATGTTGGCTTGAGCGAAAGGAACAAGCTGTGAACATTTCACAACTGCATAGAGCAGCGTTTTAGAAAGTGATGGGGAATTGGGGTGGAACAATTAAAGCTGCAGGAAAGCATCTTTGCTGCTGCTCTTACGTAAGAATGGCTATACGAGGTCAGCGCAATGGTCCATCTAGCCCAGTATCCTGTCTTCCAGCGGTGCCAGGTGCCCCAGAGGGAATGAACAGAAGAGGTAACCATCAAATGATCCATCCCGTCACCCATTCCCAGCTTCAGACAGACAGAGGCTAGCAACACCCTCCCTGCCGATCCTGGCTAATAGCCATTGATGGACCTATCCTCCATGAACTTACTTAATTCCTTTTTGAACCCTGTTAAAGTCCTGGTCTTCACAAAATCCTTTGGCAGAGAGTTCCACAGGTTGGCTGTGCGCTGTGTGATGAAATACTTCCTTTGTTTTAAACCGGTTGCCCATTGATTTCACTTGGTGGCCCCTAGTTCTTGTGTTATGGGAAGTAAATTACACTCTTTATATGCTTTCTCCACACCAGTCATGATTTTAGAAACCTCTATTGTATTTTCCTTTTGTCATTTCTTTTCCAAGCTATCTATTCACCTCTCTTCATGTGGTAGCTGTTCCAATACACCTAATAATTTTTGTTGCCCTTTTCGGTACCTTTTGCAATTCCAATTTTTTTTTTTTACATAGGGCACCCAAATCTGCACATAATAGTCGCACTATTCCCTATGGGTATGTCTACACTTGCACCCTCTTTCGAGAGAGGGATGCAAATGAAGACATTCGAAATTGCAAATGAAGCCAGGATTTAAATATCTCATGCTAAATTTGCATAATCGCATCATGGCACTATTTCGAAATGGCGCTATTTCGAAATAACAGACGCTATTAAGACACAGTTATTTCGAGAGAAAACCCTTCTCAAAATAACTGGTAAACCTAATTGTATGAGGAATAAGGGTTATTTAACATTGTGTGAGGAATAATAACAGCATCTGTTATTTCGAAATAGCACTATTTTGAAATAGCACCATAATGCAATTATGCAAATGAAGCATGGGATATTTAAATCCCAGCTTCATTTGCAATTTCGAATGTCTTCATTTGCATCCCTCTCTCGAAAGAGGGTGCAAGTGTAGACATACCCTATAAGCGGTGCGCTTGTGCATCCTCTCAGGAGAGATTCAAATGCCACCCAGCTGATTAGCAGAGTGCCCATTCCTAGCACCATGTGTTTTGGCTGGTGGTGCACATCTGCACGTGGCATGGTGCACACAAATTTATTCCACACGTGGATGGAAAAGATCAGCGGGACCATGGATTTATACAGAGTGGTGGTCACAAGCTGGTGGATCTTGGGGACTCTCCCAGTGGATTGTGATCTCTGGCAGTGCAGTGGGGCTGCTACTCAGATAGGCTTGTTCCCTGCTGGCTCTGGCCCCATGCTGCTCCCAAAAGCGGCCAGTGCAGCCCCACAGTGTGGGGGGCAGGGGTCTCAGTGCTCTGCTCCTCCCTGCAAACACTTCCCCTGCAGCTCCCATTGGCCAGAAAGGGGGAACTGTGGCCAATGAGAGCTGAGGGGGTGGTCCTGGGAGGGACAGCCAATGTGTGAAGCCACGTGATCCCTGCCCAATCCCAAGGACCACAGTGGTGTGTTGGCCACTTCTAGGAGCAACGTCAGGCTGGGGCAGGCAGGAAGCCTGTTGAGGCCTCCTTGGACCACAGCTGGGAGCCACCGGCAGTAAGCACCGTACACCTCAGGGAGCATGGCCACAGCTGCAGAGACTTTAAGCGCCACATGAAGAAGGACCATTAAACCTGGCTAAAGCATCGACTCATGGAGGGCAGGGGACTGCAGCCAGGAGTTCCTACCTGTGGGAACTGCTGAAGCCATGCCCCTGGGGCTAAGTCATCTGCATCCCAAGCAGCTTCCAGTTTTTCTACTGCTCTGTCTCCCCTTCCCTCCCCATCCTCTTTCAAGGACCTCCCCTCACAAGCAACTTCTGCGTCAGGCAGTTCAATTTCTCCATCAGGTGAGTGCCATGGAGGAGATTCCACAGAAGTCAAAGGGAGGGTTTCTACTCCTGTTATTTCCCAGTCCCAAAAGCAAAGGGAGGTCTCAGACCTATCTTGGACCTGGACCTTTGCATGGTCACCCTGGCATCCATTATTCCTCTCTGGATCCCTGAAGCCTGGTGCAGTGCCCTTAACTTAAGAGACACCTATTTTCATGTGTCAATACACCCCGGGCAATGAAAGTGCCTTAGGGTCGTAGTGAAGCGCTTGCCTTCGTGATTCATGGTGCTTCCGTTCAGCCTGCAGCTCCTTTGGTGTTCACAAGCCCTATGGCCATGGTGACAGTGCTCCTGAGGAGACTAGGAGTGCGGGTCCACCCTTACCTAGGTGACTGGTTAGTCAAGGGCCAGTCCAAAGTTCAGGTTCTATCCAGCGTGACTCATTCAGTCAATTCAAAGCCCTAGGCGTACTGGGGTGCTGACAGAGGTGAGGGGCCTAACGGACCTCTTGTTGAAACCACTGCTACTCAGCCTTAGAAAGGGAGCAACCAGCTCAGAAAAATGGGTTGTGTGAAACCAGCAAAGAGTTGCTGACAGGAGCCAGCTTGACAGGCCTGGAGACAGTGTGGGTCTCGGCTTATTCAGAAAGCAGCGACAACAGTGAAAATTTCTCAGTCCTCCCTCCCCCGCTGAGATGCCACATCCCTGACCTAGAGGGACCAGCAGGGAGACATGAGGTACTCCTGGCCAATGTTCCTTCTCTTTTTTTCTGTCCATGTGCAGAATCAATTTTGTTATGTGCACCGAGACACGTGCACCAGCTGAAACACATGCCACTGTCTTGTGGGCGCTCTGCTAATCAGCTGGGCAGCATTTGAATCTCTCCTGGGTTGCCACCCAAGCGCTCAGCTTACAGGGAACACTGCTTGGGGCAATAGGCCAGCTTCCCTGGCCCAGACCAAACTTGGCCTCACAAAGCGGGCCAGCAAGGATGCCGCCCGGTGTAGTAGCAATGGCTCCAGTGATGCAGATTGAGAACGGTGCCGAGGACACGAAACTCATTTCCCACAGCTTTAGCCAGCAGCCCCTTCATTCGCCACGCACTGGGGTAGAGGTGGCCAGAGAGACGTGAAAGGGTCTAGAGCCCAATTTACTCCACAATTCCAATAGAACCCTTTGACAATTTTGTGCTGACTGGGGCATGTTTTAAGTGTTCTGTCTGCTAATTTCCTCAGTCCAAAAGTTCCTTGATATAGCGCCGCTGCATTTATGCGCTACCAGAATTCTGGCAGCAAATTGCAAAGTGCAAACAGTTCTCAGAATGTGACCTCTCCAGCTCAGGCCATGTGGAAACCCTGCACAAGCCCTGCCCTGGATGTGAGTCTGTTGTAAGAAAGGGACCTATTGCCATCCTTAGTCTAAATACCAACACAGAACTCACTTTCCTCCAGTGATCTCTGCACTGGCTCTAGCTACTCCTGCGCTTATGGAAACCATCAGACAAAAAGAAGAGGAACAATATAAATGATGTGTCTGATGGGACTGCCCTTCAAAGCAATATGAATCTGGTCCTATCTGAGGTGTTTCCCCCTTCAAAACTGATGCTCTCCCAATGACTCGGTTGCACTGGCCTTGATGTCTCTTATTTTTCCTTCTTTCCTAGTGCCTTTGCTCTTGCCACCCTCTCATCCTGATCTTTATTCATTGAGTTAAGTACTTAACATTTAGATCAGACATTCCTCTGAACTGTGGCCGCCTTTTCCCACACGTCTTATAACCCAAAGGGGCCTGAACCCCTGATGTTTGGACCTTGGATTCAGATAAACACCCTAGAAGTGCAGATGCACAATCTGATGGGTTGAATCAAGTCCCCATGGGATTGTCACCTGATGTGCTGATTAAGCCACTGAGCCTGCCTTCCTGCCCTCTAGGCTGCCTACCACTCTGTTCTCCTGGGCCAGAAGCCCTGGTCTTCCTCAGCCAAGCCACAGAATTGGGGTAACCACCCCGCAGCAATGCAACACAGACACTGAACCAGCTCAGCTCCAGGAGGGCTCAGCTATAGGGCTGTTGGTAGCATCCAGGAACACAACCCCCGAAAGGGACCAAAACCCCAAATAAATCTGTCTCTCTTTGTGTGAACACAGAAAAAGCTTCTAAGTTCGCTCTTTATCAATGAAAGAGAGATGTGCACAGTGGTTGTTCTCCCCTCACCCATGTAACAATTATTTACATTGGACTTGATAATAAGCAAGTGTTTTTATTAAGTACAAAAAGTAGGATTTAAGTGTTAGCAAGTGACAACAGACAGATCAAAGTAAGTTACTAAGCCAAAATAAATCACTCCAGCTAATTCTAATACACTATGGAACTTGTCACATGCACATTCTTACCCTAACAGTTGTTCTAATGGTCTCTCTCACAAGCTGGGCAGCCTCCTAGCTTGGGTCCAATCCTTCCCCTTTTCAGTCTTAGATGTTTCCAGCAGTCATCTTAGGTGATAAGTGGGAAGGTCTCTTGGCATCTGGCAACATCCTCTATTATTTGGTTTCCCTCCTTTATATCCTTTTTGCCTAAGGCCGGAATTCTTTGTGTTTAGTTTGAACTTTTCTCACCTTGCATGGAAAAGTACCAGACCCAAAATGGATTTCAGCATCAAGGTGGCCTGGTCATATGTCTTTGTTGGGCCAATCACAATTTGGAGAAATGAAACATTCACAGGTTGTTGACTTGATCACCAAGCTATCAAGTTCCTAAAGTATCACTAATGGCTTGTATACTAATAAAACAGATTCCCACTTAATATTTCTAACTTCACATACAAGAAAGATACATATGCACAAATAGAATTTACACATTCAGGGGATCACAGGCTCTTGAATGATAGGTTACATGACACATTTTACATAAAGCGCCTTCATGTTATGCCTTATATTCAGAAGCCCATTTTCATAAAGCATGCCGGGGGAAGGGGGCCCGACAGCTGCCCTGAATCTCTTGCACTGGAAACCTCAGGCGCACAGGAGATAATTCTGGAAGTTCTCACTTTCAGTGGAGCTGGAAGTATTGCAAGAACAGCCTCTCTCATCATTATAGCTCTTTTGCTACCCATCCCACTGCTGGAACTTAGAAGTGCAGAGGAGCTGTAAAATTGAAAAATAATGGTGTCCTCTTATGGTACAGCCCTATAGAGTTTGCTGGGGTGAATTTGATAGAGTTCTGGATACAGATCCAATAGGGTCTCATAGAAATCCCTCTAAAAACACATATGGTGTGACAGCTTTTCTATAAGCCTTTCAAACTACTTTATATATTAATAACACGAGTCCTGTGGAATTGTAAAGGCTGGATTATAGAATCATAGAATACTAGGACTGGAAGGGACCTTGAGGGGTCATCGAGTCCAGTCCCCTGCCCTCATGGCAGGACCCAGTACTGTCTAGACCATCCCTGATAGACATTTATCTAACCTACTCTTAAATATCTCCAGAGATGGGGATTCCACAACCTCCCTAGGCAATTTCTTCCAGTGTTTAACCACCCTGACAGTTAGGAACTTTTTCCTCATGTCCAACCTAAACCTCCCTTGCTGCAGTTTAAGCCCATTGCTTCTTGTTCTAGCCTCAGAGGCCAAGGTGAACAAATTTTTCTCCCTCCTCCTTGTGACAACCTTTTAGATACCCGAAAACCGCTATCATGTCCCCTCTCAATCTTCTCTTTTCCAAACTAAACAAGCCGAATTCTTTCAGTCTTCCTTCATAGGTCATGTTCTCAAGACCTTTAATCATTCTTGTTTCTCTTCTCTGGACCTTCTCCAATTTCTCCACAACTTTCTTGAAATGTGGTGCCCAGAACTGGACACAATACTCCAACTGAGGCCTAATCAGCGCAGAGTAGAGCTGAAGAATTTCTCGTGTCTTGCTCACAACACACCTGTTAATGTATCCTAGAATAATGTTTGCTTTTTTTGCAACAGCGTCACACTGTTGACTCATATTTAGCTTGTGGTCCACTATAACCCATAGATCCCTTTCTGCCATACTCTTTCCTAGACAGTCGCTTCTCATTCTGTATGTGTGAAACTGATTGTTCCTTCCTAAGTGGAGCACTTTGCATTTGTCCTTATTAAACTTCATCCTGTTTACCTCAGACCATTTCTCCAATTTATCCAGATCATTTTGAATTATGACCCTATCCTCCAAAGCAGTTGCAACCCCTCCCAGCTTGGTATCATCTGAAAACTTAATAAGCGTACTCTCTATGCCGAGATCTAAATCGTTGATGAAGATATTGAACAGAACCCGTCCCAAAACAGATCCCTGCGGAACCCCACTTGTTATACCTTTCCTGCAGGATCGTGAACCGTTAATAACTACTCTCTGAGAATCTGTAGGAGGGATCTGATTCTCTACTCAGTTCATTAGGTAGGTCTTGTCCATAAGAGGACTGGGCAAAGTCCCCTGAACTCCTTTGGATCTCCGAGACAGCATGTCCTGTTTGATTTCTCTTGTGTTGATATTCTGACTGCTTTCTCTTTTCCCGGCTAGTTCACCGCTCCAAATTCCAAAGGTGTCAGTGCACTTTGGGTCTGGGCCAGTCAACTGAGCCTGAACACGCCTCCGCTCTGGGGAACTTGGATCCAGCAGTGAATATTGCAACTCTAGGCTTGTTTCTGGAATCGTCATCCTTTGCCTGTATGCAGCGACTCTTAGCCGGGGATCTCAATGCATCCATTCCCGCCAGGTGTGTGAAGAGCAGCAGCCAAAGGGACTGCAGTTCTTGCTGTTAGGTGGCCAGATGGCACAGTGATTAGGATGGAGGAACTCGCATGGGGGCACCACACTGCGATTTTGCTGGCCATTCAGACAAGTGACCGGGTGGGTTAGCAGAAGATGAACAATAGATCTCTTCCAGCATCCCTGCAAGACATAGGTAGCGTGGGTTGGATCCTACCTGTTTTACAGCCCACAAATAATATTCTCCACACTTCACATTTAGGCAAAATGAGCCGCAGAGGATCCAGTGACTTGCCCCAGGTCCCACAGCAGCGATGGGAATAGAGCCCAAGAACTCAACTTCCAGCTCTATGCTCTGACCACAGTCGATTTCATTGGCTTTGAATATGGGATGTTCCCTCTTGGGATCAGAGGCCACAGGGTGGTTATGGGGCCTACGACTAGTGATAGCTAAAGGAAATTTGGTGCTGAAACACGGTTCTAGTCCTAGCCCGTGGGTGTAGTCCTAGCGCATGGGTCTATGTCATTCATACAGTAATTGCATCTGGTGCCTGTCTATTATACAGCGAGACAGCCCCTGCTCCCACTGGCTGCATGACTCACTCATGCTCCAGAGCAATGCCTCTGTGCATGTCTGATGTGGGATGTTATGTGGGTTTGTTTTTCTTTTCTCCCCATTTACCATCCTTTTGTGGTCAGGACTTGAAAAGGTTAAACTGTTCACGATGCACCGCAGGGTCAGTTACTCTGACAAGTCTGCTGCTAGTCTATAAATAGGACGCTAGGTTTCTAATCTGCTTGCCTCTAGTTTCCACTCCCTGCCAGTTTTTTCCTGCTTTTTCCTGCAAAGAAGCATCGACAGCCTAGAACTGTCTGTGACCCTGACACTCTAGAATTATTACCAGGGGAGAGAGTCTAGCAGCTGAATCCAGTTGTACAGTGCTTGAAATGTTGTCAATGTTTTTGTAACTGATCTGAAAGAAACGGGGGGGGGCGGGGAGAAACCCTGGCAAAGAGCGAGAGATCCTAATTTGTATGTGACATTCAATAAATAAACCTGGGCAGCATCTTATCCCCTGAAACCTGGAAACTGGAATTGCACCTGGGTACAATAACCCCTATACTTCCAAATGTCATTTTTGTCCTCACTCCCACTAAATCAGTGTCTATAACCGTGTTTTTCAGACGTTGGGCCCTCCCACACTGGAGGGTCATGGGAAGGGTCCAGGCAGGTCACCTCTCACTACTCCCCAGAAATTCTCTCCTCTGCTAGGGCCGCCTAGGAAGGGCAGTTTGTCCCACGACCCCCATTGACCCGGTGCACCAGGCTGCAGCACCACTCAGATGTGTCCTGGAGATCCCATGAGGCCAAAGAGGGAAGCCGGTGGCAGGAGGGGTCCACTCTTTGATGCAGGGAAGACTGGGACTGTGAGGCCTTTCGCTTTGAGGAGACTCTGTGCTGTTTGGTCTCTGTCTCTGGCACCCCGACCTGAAAGGAACTGGGAGAGGCAAACTGTCTCCTGGCTCAAAGACAGGCCATTTTGGTTTGCTGATGTTTTGCTGCAGCCTGTCTTCCACTCTCACTGAGAGGAGTGAGGGCCTCAAGCCACAAGAGTGTAGCAGGAGCCCTGTAATAGTTCTCTGCCCATGTGGGGGCGTGGGAGGGCAAGGATGGTCGAGTGAAAGCAAGGGCTCTGGAAGGAGATGAGCAGCAGGGGGTGGAGGCCAGGCCAGGCTGGGGTGAAGGTGCTGGAGAGGGGACGACAGGGGAGGGAGAAGTGGGATGCTGGTGAGAAGAGAGGGAGGCAGGATGTGGGGAAGGGAGCTAGCCATGTGGAAAGTGTCTGATTTTGTAGTTTTCTTTTTTCTTTCATGTCTAAATATTTTTAAAAATTAAAAATAGTCCATAGTATTTATAGAGACATGGGCGCACGCACACACGTGTACTGTACGAGTGGAATGGTGGGTCCCCAAAAATGACAAAATGCAGCTGGTGGGTCACCTTAGTGAAAAGCTTGGAACTGTGGAGCTATGTTGATATTTCCCACATCGCATGAGGGAAGATGGCTGGGCCTGTGGTAAAGTCAGCGCCCTAGGCGTAAAGGGTTGTGGGGTTTGGTTCCCACTCCTGCACCGACTCTTTGCATGACCTTGGGCAGATCATCAGTAAAATGAGATTAATAACCCATCTCCCTTCCAAGTTGAGGCTTGTTTCATGAAAGTTGCTTAATGCATTGGGATCCTTTGCTGGAAGGCACTACTGTCGTGCAGCACTGAGCTGTGATTAGATCAAAGACACAGATGAAAAGGGGATGTTTCTTTACCGGAGAATTAATGATTGAATGAAATTAGAACCAACTCATGAATGCTGTAATTTAGCAAACCCAGTGGATCCTGTTTCGTTTGCAGATTTGAAGAAATTTGCAAAAGAGCATTTTCTGGGAAGGAATCCAGGAAGCAGTGAAAACCAAAAGAGCAAAAAACCCTGCAATGTGCCACAGTTATGAATCATGTGGCTCCTTCTGAAAAGCCGGCTGCGTGAACCATCTCAGGATGCATTCTTGGCAGGTCAGCTCACAGGCTAAGGGCTCCATTCTGCCTTTCGACACAGCTGTTAGCTAAGGGTCCCATATAAATTGGACCACCCCCGAAGCAGCCTTAGGAGAGGCACTGGGACTTAGTCCCTTAATTATAGTTCCACCCCTCCGTCCCCCTTGCTCTGGACGGAGGGGTAGTAATTTGCTGTCAGCCTCCACCAGTGATAAGTCATTAGCCCTTCACACTGGCTCAACTATTCTAGTCAGCGGGTAGAGGGGTGTGTTGGCCAGGGGAGAGCAGCGTGGCGGGTTCAAGTCTCCCCTCCCCGCTACTCTGGGAGCGGAGGGATTGCCAATATGCAGGCTGTCCCGGTGGAAGGCGGGATAAAAGATGCCCTGCAGGTAAGGTGGTGGGGTGGAAGTGCTCTGCTCACTCCTTGAGTGCCAGTATAGCGCTCTGAGGAGGTGTGTGGGTTGCACTTGTTTCTGGTGAGAAATACTCTGGCAAGTAGTCCCATGTATTCCTGCATGTGGGGGGACGCCGGCATGAAGGGAATTCTCACAAGAACTGCCCAAAATTCTCCAGATGAACCTTTCCCTGGCCAAAAAAAAATGTACATTTGGGTGGGACAAACCATTTAGCAAATTCAGGTCAGAGTCGCTGAATTGTTTTGGCTGAAAATGGAGAAAAACATTCCCACAAAAATCAAGACGTCTTGAGTTTTCCATTTGAAACACGTTTGTGTTTGGAAATGTGGGCCATTTGTATTTTTTCAAAAGGTCAACACTCCATGAAAACAAAACTATTTTTTTTTGTTGCCAAAAAAAGATTTTGTTTCCAGTTGGCCTTGTGATGAGTGTTCAGAGCCTGATGTGTTGTCTGAAGTAAATATCTGCATATTCTAAGGGTCCAGCCAATCCACTAGCTAGGATCTAGCCATGTGACCCAAGGCAGGTATATATGCGCCTAATGAAAGCAGCCACTCCATTCTGATCAGTGCTGCTACCTTTAAGGGGATACTTCCAGCTGCCTGGTAGTTCTGACAGACTACTTCTGCTCCAGCCTGCACCTGCCTCTGCCCTAGCCTGGGACTGCTCCTATTTCTGCTCTGACCACGGCTGGTTGCCCAGCTGTCTGGACAGACCCAAAACATTTTTTTTCATTGTTGAGAACTGATTAATCAATAATTTCCACAGCGCTGCATCTCATTGCCCTGAGGGTCAGTATTGGGTAGGAGATCCACCAACTGTCACAGCAAGTGGCTGTCTGAGAGAGACCCCTGAAAGAGGTTGGAGGGCATTGGCTGTGGTTGGGGCTTTTGGGTGATTATTTATAAACTGCATTAACAGCAGTGCCTACAATTCCCAGTCCTGGGCCAGGACTCTCTTGTGCTAGTGCTGTCAGAGTGCAGAACAGAAAGACAGGCCCTCCAAAGAGCTAGCTTTAAAGCTGACTGCCTCATTAGCGAACCATCGCCCCGTTCGCGAGGTTGTTCTTTTTTGTTCTTTCTTGTTTGCGAATCAGTTTTCCCAGGTGTCTTGTAGTCAGGGTTTGGAAGACGAGATACACAGGTAAGTCAGTGTGAGCTGCGTGCAGTGAGCACCTCTCAGGATCAGACCCAAATTAAGGGAGAAAAATAGTTGAGGGCCGTCCGTGCCACCTCATTGCTTGTCATTTTCCTCCATTCATCCATTACTTTCTTCTTCCAAAGTCCAGCTTTCCAAGTTGTAAATTGGGTGCCTAAATCCTGAACCTGCATGAGCAAATCAGACCGTTTGGTTGCCTGAAATGGTTATTTGGGTAACTAAAGAGCCCAGATGAGTGCCCACAATTCAGGCACTTGGCAGGGAGGTGGAGGGTGATCTCACCATTCAGGAACTCAAGAGTTCAGTTTCTGGCTCTTACCTTGGTCAATTCACTTGCAGTTTGTCTATACTACCACTTAAGTCGATGTAATTGACGTCGTTCGGGAGTGTGAAAAAGCCACCTCCCTGGGTTATGCAAGCACCACACCAGTGCTAAGTCAGCAGAAGACATTCTCCCTCGGACATAACTTTCAACTCTTGCTCCGCTGGCGTTACCATGCTGATGGGGAAACGCTCTCTCATCGGCCTAGTGCATCTTCACCAGACAGTAGCGTGGATCAGCCCATAACTCTCTGGGGAAATGCATCCAACCTGATGTCAAACAGGGTTTTACCTTCAGAGAGGACAAGGACTGGGGTTTAAAAACCTAACCAGTTCTGCTCAGGCTTGAATTTAGAAGAGACTTGAATAAACTCTCTCCTTTCATAGTACAATGTTTCTGGAATTATAATCCCCATAATGTTTTACGTCACTTTCCAAAACTATATTGCTCTAGTCAGATACAGATGCGTACATGGTGCCAGTGGGCTAGATGGAAGCTTTGAGAAAACACGTCTGTCTTGGAGTAGGGTCCATTGCTAGACAGGACTATGCTGTCTCATAGTCTGAGGCTCTATTTCTTTGGTGGTTCTTTGGATTTCCTATAGTGAAGCAGAAAAGGTTTCTGTCCATTTCAGTCCACAGTGCGCTTGGCTCATGACCACTGCCAGGGCCTCGCTCCCTCAGGATTCAGCGACCCAAAGGCAATTTTGGGGGCCTGAGGAGAGAGAGGCAGAAAGGAAGAGGCATGAGTGGCAGGGTCCTGCTTGAAGAGGAGTAGATACAGGCTTCCAGCAGCACTGGGATATACACATCAGTTGCAGTGGCGTGGGTACTGAGCAGGTGCACTTGTGTAGCTCTCCAGTGACAAGAGTGGGGCTAAAGCAGCATTTCTTAAAGTGTGTTCCCCTGGCACACCAGTCGGAGGTGTGCTGCAGAGAGAACAGAATTCAAAATGGCTGCCCTTAAAGGGGCAAGCCTCCTTTTTTTCCCTCAACAACTTTTCTCTGGGGAATGGCCTCCTTTTTTGGCTCAACAACTTTTCCCTGGGGGCTTTTTTTTTCTCAACAAAAAAATCCTTGGTGTTTCCCATAAAAAAAATGTATTATTTGGTGTTCCTTGGTCTTAAAAAAGTTTAAGAAACACCGGCTAAAGCCCTAGTTACTCTTCTTCCATGCCCTCTGCAGCACTGCCCCTTTCCCTGTGTGCTCTTGGGAACCTAGGTGGCTGCATTATGGATGCTTGTGTGCGGGAGTATTAGGGAGCAAATGCATTCTCTGAGCATCCCTCCCCAAGTATCTCTGCACGTAGGCAGATGTTGCTCAGCCTTTAGTGTCTGCGTGTCCCTCCTGCCCTGGCAGTGAAGTGAACCTGCCCCTCTCACCCACGTTCACTCTGCAAGAGGCCACATTAGGCCCCCAGCCAGTGTCATGTCCATTGCTCCAGGGAGTTCCTTACACCAAGGCACTGAGGCTCTGCGGCAAGGGACGGAACTTGGATCCATCCATATTGATCATGTTTGCACTTCCCTGGCTGACCTCCCAAAGCCCTGCCCCAGTGTGTGACAGGCTCATTGTAAAACCTGGGATAGGTGTTCTGGGGGGCGGGCTCATCAAGGGAGGAATGATGGTACGGTGCTTAAGATGCTGGCCTAGACTGGGGAAGACCTCGGTTCAATTTTCTGCTCTGCCATGGACTTCTTATGTGAGCTTAGCAAGTGATTCAGTCTTACGGTACGTCTACATGGCACTCAGGAGGTGTACCCGCAGCCTGGGTGGACATCACCGTGCTTCTTTGGATCTGGCTAGCAGTGTAAAAATAGCAGTGAAGCTTGGGCAGCCTCAGGGTCATCTGCCATACCCTGGGTATGTGTCCCTGCTCCTGTTGCTGTGCCTTCACTGCTGTTTGTTGCTAGATCGATGCTAGCTTGTGCATGTCTACACACCTTGCAGACGCACCTCCTAGAGAAATGTGGCACACCCTGAGTGCCGTGCACTACGTGGGAGTTCCCTGCTCTGAGACGCTGATTTCAGTCCTGTATACCTGAACTGACCACATGATAATAAGCAGCAACCGTGGAAGAAATGGCTTGTGTGGTGGTTCTTAGGCAAAGGAACAAGGCTCCAAAACAATCACTCGCAGTGGTGCTCTGGAGTCTGGGCTGAATAACCGCTGGGTAATTTACCAAACAAAAAAACCTTAAAAAATAATGAATAGTCTTGCAGCACCTTAGAGACTAACAAAAAATGTAGCTGAGTGCCCGGGCACTCATTATGGGATCTCAAAGTTTCCATATTATTACAAGCCAATTTCAAAAACCAGCTAGAAGGCAAGCTGGTTAATTTCATTTACAAATTTGATACCTACAATAGAGGTTTAAAGAAAGACCTTAACTGGATCATCTGCTACATTCCACCTGCTAAGGACGTAAAAAACCAAACACCACGTACTTAGAACCCTCTCTATCAGCTTCATTTAGCATGGGCACTCTAAGGCTACGTCTAGACTGCACGCCTTTTTCGACAGAGGCTTTGTCGACAGATGCTGTCGACAAAGCCTTTGTTGAAAAAGAGCATCTAGACTACAGCCAGTTCTGTTGAAAAAGCAAGCCGCTTTTCGAAAGAGAGCGTCTACACTCTCTTTCGAAAAAGCATAGTTTGCATGCAATAGCGCCTTTTTTCGAAAGAGTACTTTCAAAAAAAGGCGTTATTCCTCATAACTTTTGTCGACAAAACCCTGTAGACTAGACACACCCTAATTGACTATTCTTTTTCCATTTTTCCTCCTTTCCTTTCTTCCCCATCCCCTCTCTTCCTCTGTTATTTATTTGGAACCTGGACCCCTAAAACTCCATTCATCTGAAGAAGTGGGTTGTGCCCACAGAAGCTCATGATACCATCTACATTTTTGGTTAGTCTCTAATGTGCTGCAGGACTATTTGTTGCTTTTTAAGTTTTTTCTATTACAAACTAACATGGCTTACCCCTCTGAAACGTACCAAACAAAGTTTGCAGCCACTCCTCCATTGTTTCAGTGCATTTCAGGGAGGAGATCAGTTTTCTTTCTTTCTTTGCGTCCGCCAAATGGCAGACCTGGATGCAGAAGTTGCTTGTTAAAGGACCGCAAGCCATAATCCTGGGAGGCTATGGGATTTCAGTAGCTCCTGGAGATTATTACAAACGAAAGAATTTTCAACTGGGCATCTCTGCTCCATTGGTAAAGGTAACTCTGCTCTGCTTAGTTTGGAGATGAAGGGCAAGGCATGTATCTTAATTTTCCTGTTTCATCTGCCCTATTGAGACAAGGTGTTCAGACCGGCTCATTCAGCGGGCTCTTGTTGACTGGCAGGTACGACTGGATTAGCCAGGACACCATGTAAAATTCTGAGCTACAGAATCTTCCTCTTGTCAGTCACTGGTTACAATCTACCCCATGCCAGTTCAAAACGGTAGGCTTTGCGGATGGCCTTGGCGATTTCCTAATGGGCATATAACCCCAATACATCGAGGAGGCCAGCAATTCCATGGGAGCAGAAACTGAAAGTATTTACATGGAATCAAATCCTTCCAGCTTTACAGAACCCACTGGTGTGCTCCAGGCAGTTCCAAAGGCTGAGCAGGCAGTGTGGCATGCTCTGGGCAGCTCCAAGTGCTGGGGGTGGGGAGCAGTGTGGCATGCTCCAGGTGACTCCAAGAGCTGAAGGGGGCAGTGTGGCATGCTCCAGGCAGCTCCAAGGGCTGGGATGGGGTGGCGTGGCTCGCTCTGGGCCCCCCCCTTCTGCCAGAGGTCCTGTCTCTTCTGGGAGCATGGAGGCCCCCCGACCTTGCCCAGGGGCCCATGAAGGTTGTTGGCACTGCAGAGTGGTCTTTACTTTCCTGCTTAATGTCACCTACTCAAGGAACCAGGGCTTGAGCCAGGCTCACGGGCCTGAGGACTATGCTGTACGTGTATTTCCAACCCCAAAGAAAGTGCCCTAAAGACGTTTCTTTTAGGACACTGCCAATAATCCTAGGTACTTCCTCATGGCTGGCAGGCCCCCAACGCTTCCTCATTTAGTATCATTCTGTCTACAATCCCTCCAGCTTCCTGAAGCAAGAACTGTCTTCTCTCTAAGGGTATGTCTACACTAGCTCGTTAATTCGAGCTAGGTAGGCAAATCA
Organism: Rafetus swinhoei; assembly: GCA_019425775.1. NCBI lineage: Eukaryota > Metazoa > Chordata > Testudines > Trionychidae > Rafetus > Rafetus swinhoei. Next base: position 9,239,909 of record CM033439.1, on the reverse strand, counting down.
GGCAACCAGAGTTGCAAATGAAGCCCAGGATTTAAATATCCCGGGCTTTATTTGCATGTTCCCGTCTGGCCACCATTTTTAAATCCCCCTTAGTTCGAATGAACTGCCCGCGGCTACACGCGGCAGTTTAAAGTTAATCCGAACTAAGGTCCTTAGTTCGGATTAACTGTTACTCCTCGTGGAATGGGAGCCATTGATGCCCAGATCCTGCCCCTTCAGACCACAGCCTGCAGCAGGAAAGCTGTCACTGCTGCATCTGGGGCAAGCAACAAAGGCAAACTCTTTGCAGGGCTTTGGAGGCAGACTGACGTAGTGCACAGAACAGAATCGCTGGCCCCAAACTGGTGTCCACGCAGGCAGTGGCCTGCAGTTGCTACTATATCCGGTACACATTGAAGTGCCCCACACACTGGGATGGGGAAGAGGTGTCTGATTTCTTACTATTCACATAAGCTCCCTTCCCCAGCCCTTGTACTCAGTTGTTTGCAGGAGCAGGATTTCCCTCATAGCCTGGATACAGGAGCATCTCAATCCAGCTAAGGAAGCGTTAATATGACTCTGTGTCCTCCTTTGGCTACAGTCCTCCAACCAGGTCACTTCTGCTCAGAGTGAGAGTATCCCCTACAAGAGACTGGGCTCCTGGATCAGAGGAGGTGTGCTAAAATGCATGGACCACTCCCTTGAGCGTAGGCCTTGCCACCTACATGGCTCTGACCATGGAGGATCTGTGTGAGCTCCAAAGGCTTGATGGGGGCAGGGCAGAAAGTTTGCCCCCTGCCAGCCCAGCGTTTTGGACATGTGCCTCGGCACAGTCTGTAGGGTTGCATCTGGCCCCATACCTGTAGGTATTCTGCAGCTCTCCCAAAACCATCCCTTACGTAGACCTGCCCAAATATGGCTCCCTATTGTTTTCCCATGAGGAGAACTGCTGTACCAGGACCAGCCTAGTTTTCTGGGAGGGGGTGCTGGGGCCACCTCTGAGCTGCACGTGTGTTTCTTCAGATTCTGCTTAATTCAGGCCAGCGACACCGTCCCAGGTAAATCAATGAACGGTCTTTTATGCAAACAGATGCCAATGTTCACAGGTGCCCAGGGGAAAGCAGGCAGGATCAACCACGGTCTCCCATCATGACTCGGGACAGGAGCTTACTCTTGGCTACTTTAAAGGTACAGTCCCACCAACTGGGATTCAGGATGGTGGTGGGGTGGGGAGGCAGGTCAGTGTAAATCCACTTCTGATTTTCATGCTGCAGGAAGCATATCAACCTTGTGTTTATATCTGTCATGCCCCTCCGCTTGTAAGTCCTGTGGCTGCATTCCCCACACTGCCACTGAGTCATAAAAACCAAAATGCTTAGTGTACTCCCCTACCAGCTATCACCTGAGGATCCCACAGGGCTTCCCAAACCTGAAGCACGCAGCCCCGCCCACTCTGACAGGGAGTTGCATTCCATTGCGCCTGAGGGGTGGAGCCTACATCCCGGCGTGTCGGGTGATCTCATAGTGGCCCTGAGCCCAGGACACTGAGACCTTGACTGTGACTCAGTGGCCTGGGTCTAGTGGACCCTGCAAAAACCACCGTGGAAGTTGATCATAGAATCCTAGAATTGAAAGGGACCTCAGAAGTCATAAAGTCCAGTCCCCTGCCCTCATGGCAGGACCAAGCACCATCTAGACCATCCCTGATAGATGCCTATCGAACTTGCTCTTAAATATCTCCAGTGATGGAGATTCCACAACCTCCCTAGGCAATTTATTCCAGTGCTCAACCTCCCTGATGGTTAGGAAGTTTTTCCAGCCTAAACCTCCCCTTGCTTCAATTTAAGCCCATTGCTGCTTCTCCTATCATCAGAGGCCAAGGACAGCAATTTTTCTTCCTTCTCCTTGTAACACCCTTTTACAACCGCTATTATATCCCCTCTCAGTCTTCTCTTTTCTAAGCCAAACAAACCCAGTTCTTTCAGCCTTCCCTCGTCGGTCCTGTTTCCTAGACCTGTAATCATTCTTGTTGCTCATAAATGACCCTGGTTAGGAATCACAGCAGAGACGCCAACGGTTAAATGGGCCACATAGATCCCATGTCTGTAGGCGACGCCTCAGTTCTGGTGACACAACAGGCAGAGCTAGAGTCAGTATTACTCTCTGGTTTTGTGCTGTGGTGAGAACAACAGGCCCTGCACAGGGGCAAGGTTCATTGTGGTAGGTGCTGAACATGTAACCACGCATTTCCTGGGTGTGGTGCTCTGTTGCCTCTAGTGGCAGCAGGACCACTTAGCAATGACTGAGTCTGTGACAGCCTTAGCTAAGAGCAAAGTGGCTTTTAGCTCATGAAGTAGAGGCTCATGCCTTCAGCTCCAGAGGTCCCAGGTTCAATCCTGCCCACTGATGAGCAGGATCTGCTGGTGTTACATACATACAGAGGGCAAAAGACTGGCCCCTGCCCCCAAGAGCTTACAATTTAAGCTTGCACGGTTGCCAGGCAGGTTCAGGGTGGATGAACAGAGGACACCTGTCTCTGGGGCTGTCCATCTGGCACCTTTCACCAGCACTTACCTAGATGTAAGGGGGCTGGATTTGGGAGGGAACAGGAGAGTTTAGGAGAGAAAAAGTCCGGGGTCATAGCTCTATTGAGGTGAACTGGGCCAAATGAGCTATGGCCCTTGGCACCAGCTAAGGAGCTGGCCTGGGGAGCACATGGATACAAATTGTCTCTTGTTGGCACAGGCCGAAAGCAGAGCTGATCAAAGACTGTTCCTGGACAGAGAGAACTGGATAATAGCATTAAACCTCTTGGCAAAAATCTCTGCAAGTGAGTATTTGAAAATCCCTCTTATCGCTGTGTGTGCAAGAATTGGCTGCTTCCCAATCAGATTACAGATCAAGACACACCACACAACCCATCAGTCAGCAGTTGTTCCCCTTGACCAATGGCTGGGATGACAGAGGAAAGCCATTTGTACAGCCGTTTGTCAACTTTTTCAAGGTCTTCAGGCCCACAGATCATAGTTTATCTCTGCCAAATTGTATCTCCTGGGACTCTGATGTCTGCTGCTTTTAATATTGCTGGGTTGTGGATGGCTGAGCTCTGGCTGAGACTTGGGTTGCCAACAGCGCTGTCTACGCCTGGATGCACAATCCTGAATGCGGAAAAGGAGATGGAGGTGCTGGGATAGGAAATGATGAGGGCCAGACCCTGACACCAGACTGGTCATTAGCAGAGCTCTGTTGAATTGAGGCTCTTGCCCTATAAGAGCCGGTGAGCTATAAGAGAAGCATAACCTAGTTGACATACACAGGGGCCCGGTCTCAAGGGGCCTTAGTTCTATACCTGCGTGTGCCCCTCCTGTCTGACCTTGAGCAAATCACTTAATTGCTCGCTTCCCCAATCTCCCCCTCTACTCCAAAGCTTCCTTCCATTGTCCAATGCATTGACCTCGGTGGCCGCACAGCTCTGCGAAAGTCCTCGGCCTTAGTATAGAACAGAGTTGGTCAGTAAATGGGTTCCACACCTTTTCTGCCTGCCCCTGTGGAAAATTCTGATATTTTTAATCCAAAAAACCCCCCAAATCCCTTAAAGTTTTCATTTTTTTTTACACAACCCCATTTTATGCAGGAGGAAATACTTTTTTGTGTGTGAAAAAATTCATTTTGTTGACAGCCCAATTTTCTTTTGAAAACAAAAGTTTAGATGGAAAGAGTTCAACCCGTCTGAGAAGAGGTTGGCTTGCGTCTAGAATGCCTCTTCATCTCCAGGTGTCATGGGGTGGCTCTCTCCCCATTGGGCACCCCTTGCTCATAGCCTCTTTGGTTCTCCAGCGGCCTGCCATTTCCCATCCAGCCAGGTCTCAGTTTAAGTCCATTCCTTTGAGGGTAATAAAAAGTCCAACAAACCAAGTTCCAATAACTTGTTTCAGGTCGTTGGCTCTGACTGTAGACTCTATGGGCCTCACTTTCTTTTCTCAGGGCTCTCTGTCATCCTTGTCCCCTTCTCTAGCCTCATGTCACAGACCAGAGAGTGGTAGGAGAACCCAGGACCTCTCTACAACAGATTCCAGCTTAGGGATCCTATAACCAGCAACCAAGGACTGCTTCATCCAACTCTTTGCTGCTGTCTTCTTGGACTCCCTCCTACTCAGCCTCCCTCATGCATTTGCCTTCCACACATTCACTCAGGGCTAGGACTAGGAGCCCTCCTCATAATTCCTTAACTAACCCAAACTACAGATACAAACTCAAACCTGCTTCCATCGTCCATAGGCTTGGCCTTTCATGATTCTTAAATTCTCCTGGCTGTGCCTCCATTGAACACCTCCCAGGCTCTCCCTGGAAGCCCAGTGCCTGCCCTTTCACAAGGGCTTACCCCCGGAGCCTGCTCCACTCCCACTGGCTGATTCATCTCTCTCCAGGTCTCCTGCCAGACTTGTCTACTCACCAATTCTCCTCACGGGCTTCCTCCTTGACTCTCCTAGTTTCTCCGCTGTCTTTAATCTCAGCGAGTGACTGTGGAACCTCTCTGCAGCCACCTCCTTCTCCTCCTTCTTCTTGGCTTTTGTGCTGCAGCAGACTCAGTTCCTGAGTCTATGACTGCCATTCACTGGATTTCATAGATCGGTTCTGAGGTAAAGTCTGTCCCCTTTCCAAGTATTCTTAAAGAATTGCCGATTAGCTTTTTTTAAAACCATTGGGCCTGTTTTCTTTATGTTCCGGGTAAGTGTTGGCAAAGAAAATTTTCTTACTTGGAAAACTCAGAAGACTTAGTGTATCTCCTCTACAGGCAGAGTCTTTACAATTCCGTAGGAGATGATCTCTATGGTTTCCTGGACCTTACATCTTTTGCTGGCTCATCCTCGGATTTGTTTATTAGAAATAGTTTACAGTTTAATCCACAGTGACCTGTTAACATTTTGAATAGGGCCACTTCAGTCTTATTCTCAGGGTCTGGGATAATATAAGCACTTTCAGCTGTAGGATGAACTTCATGAACTCCCCCTCCTGCTCTTATTTCACACGCCTGCAATTCTTGCCATTTCTTCCTGTTTAATTTCCAGTTTGCTGAAGGGCATCTCAAGGTCAGCTTGGTCATGCTTAGTAGCATTTCTTGCCTCTTTGTCTGCCAGTTCATTGCAGGCTATCCCTACGTGTGCTGGTACCCATGCTAGGGCTATAGGCACATCCAATTGCTCCAGTGGGCTTGTTAGCTATAATATCTCATTTCTGCCATCAACTTGACATTGCTTAATGCTGGTATCCCTGAAAAGGAATTCAACAGGATGGCAGCAGCAGCTGGCCTCACCTCTCAGCCCAGTGTGGGCCAGCAATAGCCCTGTTAGCTCAGCCATAAAGCCAAGATAAAAAGTCTCATGGCTTTTTTGACTCTACATGCAGGCATGCAGAAAGCTGTTCCCACTCTACCCCTTCCTTTCTCTTTGCCCCCCCCCCCCTTTTCACATACAGCGTGATAAATATACAAAGTATAGAAAATAAGTCTTCTCCTTGTGTTTATTCTGTGATATAATTCCATCTCTCTCTGGGGTAGCGAGAGAGTATTTTCCCATAGCTGTAGATTTTGGCTTCTTTTAAGACTGTCTGTTCACTTAGATCCTTTATTCTCTTCTTCACGCTATTTACACAAGGAATTTTTTGAGTTTTTAATCCCACCTGGTCTCCATTTATTCCCAGCAATCAGTACTCGTTTAATGTTCTCTTCACTATTATCCATTAGGTTTTGTGCTTCTTTCCAAGAGTGATGGGCATTTCTCTGGAAGGCCCTTTCTGCTGTCCATCTCTTCCCCCTTTGTAGTCCTGTCTCTGCTCCTCCCCAGCTGGGCTTTCTCCTCATTTAATCCTGCCTGTCCCTCCAGGTGCAGACCCATACTAACCCATAAGGCAGCAGTGTGGGATGGACACCATCACAGCCCTATTGTAGAAACACAGGTTGACAAAATGATGCCATTTGTTCACAGTAATGCCTGGTCTACGCTACAGAGTTAGGTAGACATAAGTCACCTGGCATTGGTCTATTTGTGCACGTGCCAATGTAAATGCCCTGTTACAGTGACTCAGTAAAACCACCTCCCTGAATGGCATAGCGCCGTGGTCAATCTATTGCTTTACTGGTGTTTTATGAGAAAATAGAAAGTTAGGGGGTAAATTCAAAACAAATTATTGAATAGAATGATGGCAGTGCAATGACACGATCCACATCAATTCGGTGTCCTGTGCTCAGGTGGAGATAGAGCAAACAGAAGGCAAGCTGGCCTCTGATTTTCATTCCTTTCTTGGACGGGGAGCAGACAGTGCACTTCCTTTGTGTCAATAGCATTGCTGTGCCTGGCTGAAGCTCAGGAGTGAAATATCAGCCCAGATCACCTGTGAAAAATCGGACCAATATTCACGGTCATTGCCTTAGACTCGAACCCATGGAACAGAGCTAAAATTGTATAACTTCTGTGGCAAAGCTCCGGCTGTGCCCCATGGGTCCTGCACTTCTAGGCGGTTATTTCATGCCTCAGTGGCTCTCTGTGACCCTCCACACTGCCTCTTATCTTATCAAAGTCACAGCTTATTGAGCCATTTTCATCATTGGCAAAGTGAAAGGATTGGGGTGAAACTCCTCCATAGTCCTAGCCTCCCTTTCCAGGAGCAGACTTTTTAGTTGTGTGGGAAGGACTGGGGGGAACCTGGGCTCACCCACTACTCCGGGTTCCGGCCCAGGGACGTTAGGTAGCAGAAACTGACAGGGTTTTTCCTCTATCCCAAATCCAGGAGCCTTTCCCCTGGGCCACTTCCCCAAATGATCCCCTAGTACCTTCTCCCTGGTATCTGAGCAAATCTTTCCTGCTTCAGCACAGACACTCTTTCCTTTCTCAGCTCTCCAGCAACACATTTCCTCCTCTTGGTCCTTCACTCTTCTCCTTCCCCCTCCCTTACCTGAGGGGAAACCTTTTAAAGTACTGCCACAGGCCTTAATTGGCTGCAGGGTGCTTGACTAGCCTGCTGCTTCAGGCAAGCTCTTAATTAGCCTCAGGTGCCTGCTTGCCTTGATTACATGCCCACAGTTTCTGGCAATTCACTCAGGAAACAGAAAACCATCCAGTGCCCGCATGTCTGCCTTCCATCAAGCTATTGTAGCCAGTTGCCCTGGGTCTGTCACACTTCATACAACAGAAAATTTCTCCCCTCCATCAATACCCCTGCCAGGCCTTTTCCACCGCTGTTGGAGCTGGGGAGTGGTGCTGTTCCAAGCCACTCCAAAGCTGTGGTGTCCGTAAGCATTTCTTCTTAAATGCTTATTCCCTTTATTTATGGGAATAAAGGGAGTTTTGAAACTCATCTTCTCCTTTTTGTTGAGTCTGTAAATGGCACATCTGTCTGGTTTTATCAACAGCTTCTGGCGTGGCAGCCTTAAGGGGTGCCTCCTTCCTGTCTGCAGCTTGCCTGCTCCTTATGGGGAGGAGCAGGAAGAGGACAAAGGGAGGACATAAGAATGGCTATACTGCATCGGACCGATGGTCCACGTAGCCCAGCATCCTGTCTTCTGATAGTGGCCAATGCCAGGTGCTTCAGAGGGAATGAAGAGAACAGGATAATTACTGAGTGATCCATCCCCTGTCAACCAATCCCAGCCTCTTGCTGAACAAAGACTGGGGACACTCAGAGTATGGGGTTGCATCCCTGCCCATCCTGGCTAATAGTCATCAATGGATCTATCCTCCAGGAGCTTACCTAGTTCTTTTTTGAATCCTGCTATACTTTTGGCCTTCACAACAACCTCTGGCAATGTTCTGCAAGCTCCTCCAAGCCAGTGCTGCACAGGACGGTGAGCTTGGAGGACCGATGTGACGGAGAACATGCACAAGGACAGAGAAGACAGGAAAAAGGCCCAAGAGTCCCAGCAGGACAAGTAGCAGAAAATGTACCAGGACATAATGGGTCATCTTAGGCAGCAAACCCACATGCTGCAGATCTTGGTTGATCTTCAGGTACAAAAAATCCTGGACTAATTGGCCTCAGCACTCCCTGGAGAACGACATGCATGGGAATACAAATGTGGCCACTTTGGGAGGGCTGCTTTCTGTGCCCCTTGCAGCCGAAGGAGCTTGCTCTCCCTCTACCCCGCACAGCTGGACAATTTGGCCCGTCCCACTCTCCCCATGGCTGGAGGAGCTTGCTTCCCCCTGGTGGCTGGATGTGCCCCCAGGCCCAGAGGAGCTATCCTCTCCTGTCCTGGACCATGACCCTGCTTGCCCCGCATGTGCACACCCCAACCATGGTCATTGCTCCCTGCCTCCTGATCCCGCAACATACCACATATCCTCATAGGCAGTAAGTATTCTGACTGCTAACTCCCAATGCCGGGGAAAAACCCAACTTTGCATAGCCTGACCTGTGACAACCACAGACTTGTGTGTGTGTGTGTGTGTGTGTGTGTGTGTGTGTGTGTGTGTGTGTGTTACATCAATGGACTATACCGAGCTACTTTTTTGTTTACACAAATGGCCATAAATGTTTACTTTCTTTTCAGCAGGCATTTTGAAGGTTTCACCCCATTGAGTCTGGTATGACGTCGTGTGTGTGTGTGTGTGTACTCACGCTTTGGTTTTGTGCACAGCATTTTTGCAAGCAATCAAGTCCTTTTTTTGCAGAAGCAAAGGATCTTGGCTAGTTCACAGCAAATATTAGAGTGCAGAGCAGCACTTGAGAAATCAAACTATACTTGTAAAAGCACGCTGAGCACCACAAAATTCATAGTACCAGGCAGGGCCATCTGTAGCAGGGTGCGGAACCCGGGGCAGCTCCCGCACCAGGCCCCACTCCACCCCACTCTTCCCGCCTCTGCTCTGCCCCACCACATCCCTTCCCCTGCTCCACCTTTATTGCACCGCTTCCCTGAAGCCCCCTCCCCTGAGTTATGCGACCCGGGGCCTGGCATGGGTTAGCTTCAGGGGTCAGCCCCCCTCCGGCCCCCTGCAACACACCCCGGTGTTGGAAAGCAGAGTGCCTCAGCCCCAGCCTGCTTCCCTCTGCTCCCTCAAGCCCTGCATAGCTCAGGGGACTGGAGCTGGCTGGGGCCAGGGCCAGGTCGCTCTGCTTGCTACCACCACAGTGACGCGGAGCAGAGCGCAGTGGACTGGGAGAGGGCAGTGGGGCACAGCAAGCTGCTGGGTTCCTCCAACTCCTGCTGCTGCGGGGGCCGGGGGCAACCTCTGTTGCTGCTGCCCTGTGCCAGAAAACCCAGGTAATCCCCCAGGCTGCCTTAGGCCCTATGGGTGCTGGCCATAGGTATGTTGAGATGGCCACCGTGGGCCCCCGCAAAGTGCAGGGCCTGGTGCAGCTTCCCCAAATCATTCTATGGGTGGGACGGCTCTGGCACCAGGATAACCCAAGCCACAGTTACAAACAGTCAACAAGGACCATGCAGATTCATAGCCGGTCCCTAAGGCTCAGCGGTGTTTATAATTTTCAGCAGACACAACAGAATAGATTCCGTCAGGCAGAAACCAAACGGTGCAGAATTTCAAAGCAGAAGACAGACACTATCTCAGGTGACAACACTATTGCAGCTGACTGTGAGCACGAGGCTTTAAAGCCACCCTCAAATACACAGCTCCCTGTTGGGCTCTTGTAGTAGCTCAGGTGCCTGGCTGTTCGAATTCAGCGGACAGCAGCTTCATCCTGGTGACCGTTTTCCCCCCTTCGTTATGCTGGGTACGTCATGCAGCTATAACCACTGGGACATTTTTCTCGCTGAGATCTAAGCTAGTGAAAATGTCAGCAACCCTTCAGTCTACCACTAGCATATTCCTTGGTTGTTCTGTGCCTACTGAGCACGTAGCTGAAGCTTCCATTACTGAGGACAACTCTATGGCTTCATGAGCCAGGGCAGCAAAGGGCAGGCTGGATCACTGGCATACCCGCATGGCCAATGGCAAACGACTGCCTGGGAAAGAATGTCCCTGTTTGCAGCTTTCTGGGTGGCCCTGTGTTGTTAAAGATGCACGTCATGCACCTTCCCTGTCCAACCCACGTTATTAGCACTGAAACATCTCTGGTGCTCCTCCCACGTCTTGTATAATTGCTGAGTCCTAGAATCCTAGAACTGGAAGGGACCTCGAAAGGTCATCGAGTCCAGTCCCCTGCCTTCATAGCAGGACCCAGTACCATCTAGATCATCCCTGATAGACATTTCTCTAACCTACTCTTAAATATCTCCAGAGATGGAGATTCCACAACCTCCCTAGGCAATTTATTCCAGTGTTTAACCACCCTAACAGTTAGGATTTTTTTCCTAATGTCCAATCTAAACCTCCCTTGCTACAGTTTAAGACCATTGCTTTTTTTTCTATCCTCAGAGGCCAGGAAGAAAAAATTTTCTCCCTCCTCCTTCTGACACCCTTTTAGATACCTGAAAACCGCTATCATGTCCCCCCCTCAGTCTTCTCTTTTCCAAACTAAACAAGCCCAATTCTTTCAGTCTTCCTTCATAGGTCATGTTCTCTAGACCTTTAATCATTCTTGGTGCTCTTCTCTGGACCTTCTCCAATTTCTCCACATCTTTCTTGAAATGTTGTGTCCAGAACTGGACACAATACTCCAACTGAAGCCTAATCAGCGCAGAAATGTCACCCTTTTTTGCAGGTGTACTTAGTAGCAAGGTGGTCTGGTGCTAAAATAGGGATACACATTTCTTCTGTTGCCCCACCACTTTTTGGGTGCTTCATTGCTGCAAAATCATCCACTATCTCCTGCACGTGGTTGAGAGTCACAGTCCTGTGTAACAAGAGGTACATAAGAACATAAGAATGGCCGTACTGGGTCAGACCAAAGGTCCATCTAGCCCAGTAGCCTGTCTGCTGACAGTGGCCAGCACCAAGTGCCCCAGAGGGAATGGACCAAAGACAATGATCAAGCGATTTGTCTCGTGCCATCCATCTCCAGCCTCTGACAAACAGAGGCCACGGGCACCATTCCTACACCCTGGCTAATACCCTTTTATGGACCTAATCTCCATGAATTTATCTAGCTTCTCTTTAAACTCTGTTATAATTCTAGCCTTCACAGCCTCCTCTGGCAAGGAGTTCCACAGGTTGACTATGCGCTGTGTGAGGTGATGAATGGTCCTGTGCACTTTCATGACAACAGCGCCCACTGTGGAGTGTCCAATTCCAAAATGATTTCCCAATGCCCAGTAGCAATCCGGTGTTGCAAACCAGAGCACAATCGCCCCTTGCTTTTTCAGCTGTAAATGTGGCTCTCATTCTGGTGTCCCAGCACCGGAGGGCTGGAGCATGCCTGCAAACAGATCTGGGAATGTGGCCTTTCTCATCTAGAAGTTATGCTGCCACTGTGCATCGCCCCAACCCGCCATTACAAAACGTTCTCGTCAGTGTTAGTTTCTCAGGTCTAGACGTGGCATTCCCTCATCTGCAGCTGCCCTGGGAATGCCACCAGCAACTGGGACATTTTTTGCTATGCCCATAAACAGACTCTCCTTGAAGATCTTCCTCTGTGTAAGCCTAGTTGTTGCAGTACTTCCTGAAGGACTACAAATACAGGAAGTTAGTACAGCCTCGATTTGCAACAGTCAGGAGAATAGTTCTGAGCTCCACAGGCACTGTGCTGTTGTTACAGGGCCGTAACAAGGGCGAGGTGAGTGAGGCACTTGCCTTGGCGCATAGCTGAGGGGGCGCAGAAAAGACAGCTACTATGCTGTCTTTGCTCGTGCCTCGCACCACGTCAGCACCCCCGCCCGAGCCGAGGACGGTCTTGCTTCAGGCACCAAATTAGCTAGTTACGACTCTGTTTTGTTAGAGGTGACATGAGACTGAAAAGATCCATACAGGTTTGTAGGATTTTTTTTTAAATGGTGTTAAAATTATGGGTTGTGGAATGCATTATGGAATGGAGAAAGGTGCATGCTGGGAACTTGACCCCTAGCGCCCCAAATTCCCTGAGCAAATCATTACTGTCCCACAAAATCCTGTGAAAATGTCCCAAAAGGCCTTGTGCAGGGTGGCAGAGTGTGGCCCACTGGGGTACTTACCCGTGACGCACCACACTTTACTTCGCCACAAGCATTCTTAGCGGGTGCATGCGCCAATGCAAGCAACCGAGTTTGCCAGTGCTCGAGCAACCTACAAATTCAGTGGCTGCCCATCAACATAACTGGCACTGAGCAAAACACGCCCCCTGCGTAGCTCCTACCACATGCCAGCTCCTCAGGGGGTGGAAATGGGTGAACTTCCACTGAAGACCACAGCACTGCACTGATGTACACGGGCTGGGTGTCTGACCCTAATGCTCCTGCTGAGATAGCCATGATACTAATACTGCTTTGGCACAACTGTTCTACAGCTGCCCAAATAGTGAGGCACTTAAAACAACACTTGATTTCCAACAGGGTACAGCAAAAGCAAAACAGAAGCACCCTCCCTCCCCCGGCAGGTAGATCACCTGACAAGTCTCTTCCATCTGATAAGGTTTCTATTGATGAACTGCTGTGTGCTAGTCAAGGCAGCCGCTGACATTTGCAGTGGCTCAAATCTACTGCGTCTGTTCACTTCCCTAACCCGAGGGGCCCTACTGCATTTGAAATCCTGACATCAGAGATGTGGCTCGTCCGTCTGTTTGTAAAGCTCAGATCTCACAGATTAAATTGTTTATAGAAAAATCGCCTGGCAGTGCGTGAGCTCGGGAGCACTGGGTGATTCACAGATGGTTGTAAGGCCAGAAGCAGTCTATACAATCACCCAGCCCGACCTCCCGCAAAACAGGCCCTGGGATTTTATAACTCTGCAGTTAGGAACTGGCTAACTGCAGCGTGCTGTTTTCACTGTATTTGCTCAGACAAACCCTGTGAAGACTGAAATCGGGTTGGAATGAATAATAATAGTGACTGTGAGGGGGAGGAGGGAGAGTCGGGGAAAGGGATACATTCAGGCCTGCCAGCGGGGGGACAATGGGACAGTTATCCACTGATTCAAAAGGGCCCGGGGTTCCCAGTTGCCCCTTGCGGTACCAGAAGAGCGGTGGTGGCCAGAGTCCCGGGCAATTTAAATCACCGTCAGAGCAGTGCAGAACACTCCAGGCAGTTCTCAGGTGTGCACCAGGCTTGCGCTGAGGACTAGCTACTTTAGCCCCGCCTCTTCCACCCAAAGCTCCACCCCTTCTGGGAGTGTGGAGCCACCCTCCCCCGCCGCCAAGGCTCCTGGCAAGTCTGTCAGCCCTCCTAATAAATTCTGTTGGTTTTCTTATATTGTTGTTTGCTATTTATCCCTGTATTAGAATAGCACGTAGGAGCTCCCATCTGAGGTAAGGTCCCCATTGTGCTAGGCAACTGTATCAACACAGAATGGTCCACGTCACAAGAAGCCTACACTTCGAATACAGGAGACAACAGATGGAGACGGAGAGATGGGGGAGTACAAGGCAGAGTATTGGTCAGCAGGTCTTCTCAGAACACTAGAAGCCCAACCGACGTGCAGTTTTTGTAGGTGTGGCATCAAGGGAGAGTTGTCCGAAGGGAGCTGAAGATGGATAATGAGGCGGGTTGGAAGATGTTGATGGGAAGCGCCTCCCAAGTGTGAGGGGCAGAAAGAACAAAGGTTCCTGTTTGAAAACGTGACAAGCGGGCCGCGAAGACTGATCACAGGCAAACATCGACAGCTTTGCAGCAAAGATGTGAGCTAGAGAAAGAGGAAACCAATGGAGGGATTCAAAGAGTAGGCTGGCATGGGCAGCATGATGGGCTAGGAAAATGGCCTCCCATCAGCGTTCTAAATTGATGTGAGCAGGGCAAGGCTGCGTTTGTCAAAGCTATGGAGACATTGTGGTCCTCAAGGCCTGAGGTGATGAGAGAGTGGGTGACCCGTTTCACTGCCTGTCAGGATAGGAAAGGCTGTTACACAGATGTTACACAGAAAGAATGGGCAAGATTGAGACATAGCCTGGATCTGAGAACCCTGATTAGTGGTCCCCCCACGTTTTACATCATGCCCCATGCTGCCTGTAATGGGATCTGTCAGTGCTCCCTAGGAGCCACGGTCAGGAATGGGGCCACAGTTGGGGAGGGAGCTGCGGATGGGAGTAGGGCTGTAGTTAGGGCCACGGCTGGGGGTGAATCTGGGGGCCGAGAGCATGGCCAGGATTGGAGCCACAGCCGGATTGCTGCTGAGGCCAGGCGCAGAGTCTGGGGCTGCTGCTGGGGTCGGGAGTGGAGCTGCTGTCAGGCTGGGGGCCTGGAGCCACAGCCAGCTGAGAGACAGAGGCCAGGGGTCAGGGCTGAGGCAGAAGGTGGGTCTGGAGTAGAGCTGGGGGAGAGCAGGGCTGGGTGGTGCTCCTTCCCACTTCCCTATGGAGGCTGCTACACATCCCCAAATGTTCTTCCATGTCCCCACTAGGGAACCACTGACCTAGAGGGAGGTCTGAGTTGAACATGGGCCTGAGTGCCAGGCAGATTCAGCCTGGGTGACCTGAAGTATTTTCTGGCTCTACTAACTACTTGATGAACTCGTGAACGCTCTTTACCACAGAACGAGCTGTGGTCTACAGCAGAATTTGTACAGCTCATTACAGCAAAAGCAGAGTCTGTTAGGGTATGTCTACTCTACAGCGTTATTTCGAAATATCTTATTTCGAAATAACGTGTCTACACACAAAATGCATTTCGAAATAGCTTTTTGCTGATTGGACGCTGAATCGCATTTAAGGCCAGCTGGAACCGGTTCTGGCAGGGTGTTGAGGGGCAACTCTCCCCCTCGGCATTGGGGCCGCCTGTCTGGGTTCTAGGGCCTGTCCTTAGGGTATACACGGCCCTTGCGGCCCAGTCACCAAGTTGAGGCCCCTTTAGCAGGGTATATCTGGCCTCTTCGGCCCAGTCATAAGAAAAGCTCCTCCTGGCCAGGGGTGATTGTCCAAGGTAGGGAAAAGGGTGGTAGGGGGACCTGGGCCCTCCCTCTCCACTGGGTCCCAGCTCAGGGCCCTTTGGGCAGAGACTATTGCTCTTGCCTGCTCGGCGGGGAATCCAGCCAATACACACCAAGCCGCACTATCATTCCTCTGCCCTGGGCTGCTTCCTACCACACCCTGGTACCCCTGTAGTCTGCTGGGTCTCCTGGACCGGTCCTTACCGGGGCTGGCACTGGGGTTGCAGGCGCCCCTGCCTCCCCGGGGGTGGCAGCTGCTGGCTCGGCTCCGGGGTCGGCTGTGGGCTGTGGCTCGTGTCTCAGATGCTGCAGAAACACAGGTGCGGCCTGACCTACTCCTTCACCCAGCGGCCTCTCTCGCTGCAGGGCTCTCTCTGCTTTTATACTCTGGGTCTGCCTTCTGGGCCTGGGCTACTTAGCCAGCTGGCCCTGGGATACTCCCTGCCCTTCAGTGCGGGGCCTGTCCACCCCGTCACACAGGGCATCAGGTCAGAAGTTACCTTGTGGCCAGGGCAGCCAGCAGGGCACCCTGGGAAGGCCTGGAGGCCCCCTATTTCGAAATAAGCGTCTACACAGCGCTTATTTCGAAATAGCAATTTCGAAATTGGTGTTATTCCTTGTGGAATGAGGTTTACCAATTTTGAAATAAGCCTTCCACTATTTCGAATTAATTTCGAAATAGCAGTTAACAATGTAGGCTAGGAAAGTTATTTCGAAATAACTTTGCTGTGTAGACATATAAAAATCATGAGTGGTGTGGAGAGGGCAGATAAAGAAAAGTTATTTATTAGTTCCCATAATAGAAGAACTAGAGGACACCAAATGAAATTAATGGGTAGCAGGTTTAAAACTAATAAAAGAAAGTTCTTCTTCATGCAACGTGTAGTCAACCTGCGGAACTCCTTGCCAGAGGAGGCTGTGAAGGCTAGGACTATAACAGAGTTTAAAGAGAAGCTAGATAATTTCATGGAGGTTAGGTCCATAAAAGGCTATTAGCCAGGGGATAGAAATGGTGTCCCCGGCCTCTGTTTTTCAGAGGCTGGAGAAGGAAGGCAGGAGACAAATCACTTGATCATTGTCTTCAGTCCACCCTCTCTGGGGCACCTGGTGCTGGCCACTGTTGGCAGACAGGCTACTGGGCTAGATGGACCTTTGGTCTGACCCAGTACGGCCGTTCTTATGTTCTTATGTTAGACATACCCTTACAGACTTCTGCTTTAGCATGGCTAGACACTGTATCCAGTATCCTGCTGTGGCGTAGGCAAGGGCCAGTGAAGAGGTCTGTAAACTTTTGCATTGGTACCCCGGTCCTATCTGCCAGCGTCTGGATGCATTTTACCCACACATTTATTTTGTCATGGATATTTTACAAGTGCTGGTGGTCTGTGAGCCTTCAGTCTCTATGTCGAGATATTTGGGGGGCCTATTTGTGTCTTGTCTGTTAGTTATCGAAATGCATGTGCAGTCCCGTGGTAGCCTTTCAACTGTGTAGCTCAAATGCAGACATGACAGTGTTAGTGGGTTTTGGGTTTAGATGTCAATATATGAACTATTTTGCCACGGTTTAAAGGCCCTTGTTTAGGATTTGTTCTATGGTAGGTAAATCCCATTCCTGTGTGGACAGAACAATGTCACCAGCATAGACCAATTTCTGTGATGATGTTTGGAGACGGTCTCAGGTGTTGATATTAAACAGGATTGGTGCCAGGACTGATCCCTATGGAAATTTAATGTTGATAAATGTAAAGTAATGCACAATGGAAAAAATAATCCCAACTATACATACAATACGATGGGGACTAATTTAGCTACAACTACTCAAGGGTGAGATCTTGGAGTTATTGTGGACAGTTCTCTAAAAACATCTACTCCGTCGGCAGTCACAAAAGCAAATAAAATGTTAGGAATCATTTAAAAAGGGACAGAGTATAAGACAGAGAATATCTTATTGCCTCTATATAAAACCATGGTACGGCCACATCTTGAATACTGCGTACAGATGTGGTCACCTCATCTCAAAAAAGATATATTAGCATTGGAAAAGGTTCAGAAAAAGCCAACAAAAATTATTAGGGGTTTGGAACGGGTCCCCTATGAAGAGAGATTGAAAAGACTTGGACTTTTCATCTTAGAAAAGAGAGGAGATATGATAGAGGTCTATAAAATCATGACTGGTGTGGAAAAAAGTGAATAAGGAAAAGTTCTTTACTTACTCCCACAATATAAGAACTAGGAGTCAGTAATTAAATTAATAGGCAGCATGTTTAAAACAAACAAATGGAAGTTTTTTTTCCATTCAGCACACAATCAACCTGTGGAACTCCTTGCCAGAGGATGTGGTGAAGAATAGGACTTTAACAGGGTTCAAAAATGAGCTAGATAGATTCACGGAGGTTAGGTCCATCAATGGCTATTAGCCAGGATGGGTAGGAATGGTGTCCCTAACCTCTGCTTGTCTGGAAATGGATGACAGGGGAGGGATCAAGTGAGGATTACCTGTTGTGTTCCCTCTCTCTGAGGCATCTGGAATTGGCCACTGTCAGCAGACAGGATACTGGGCTAGATGGACCTTGGTCTGACCCAGTATGACTGTTCTTATATAGGCCATTAGTGAGAGCATAAGGGCTGCTAACTGGTTACTAACAAGAACGCAAAAACAACGGTTGGTCAGAATGTCTCAGAAGAGTTTTATTGTTGGGCTGCATTTTGCTGGCTTTCGGAAGATACTGGCCATTCCTTCACACATTATCATAGGCTGCAGATAAGTCAAAGAAAGCTGCCCTCTGGAATCCTACTTCAAAATTCAAATCCTACCTCAAAATTCAAAAGGACCCGGGGCTCCTACCTGTTGCCATTGCTTTCACAGGAGTGGTGGCAGTCGTAGCCATGGGCCCTTTAAATTGCCGGTGGAGCACCGTGCAGCATGCTCTGGGTGGCACTGAGAACTGACTGCCCTCACTGGGTTTGCAGTCCCAACCTGAGGCAACAATAGCCACGCTCTGAAAGGAATGAAGGCCGGAGCTTCAACCTTTTTGACTGAGCATTGATGATGTGCTAAATTCATTGACTCTAGTAAAGATATTGTGGTGTGTTGATGCTGGGTCCATTGTTAAACGCATACGTGCATTAGTGCTTAGGTAGAGTCTGCGGGATACTAGAACCAAGTTTCATTTACAATAAACTTGGCCAGGTGCCTTCGTACCTTAACGGATCTTGTGGCCATTGGGTGGTTCACTCCAAGTCTGCTTCACCATCTATTTGCACAGAGCTGAGGTGGCACACAGAGGGAACACACACTCATGCAGCCAAATATCTGACAAGATCTATTGTTTTGTATTGTTGCAGGAGATGTTTGATTTGCAACTATTTGGATGAGCCAGGTGACGCAACCGAAGTGTTTAGAGTTTGGTGGAATTGTGTCAATGTGGTCTGAATTGGTGCCTCCTGGCCAGTTGGTTGCTCGGAAGTTCCATCATTGTTTGGGTGATGACATAACCAATGGGGGTCAGTCCCAAGATGGATTGCCACTAGGCAGTACTGACTGTGTGGAAAGTAGCCTGGAATAGTTCTGGAGGCGTTCTGAGGAATTCTGAACTGATCTTTGGTGGGAAACAGAGATTTGGGATGTAGTCGCTTACCCAGCAGGCAACATAACATGAAAAACGCCACTATCTTTTACATAAAACAGAAAGTGCGTCTTCATTTGCTGGCCATCCCACAGATGCCTCATTCATAGTATAATTATTAATAGAGCTCCACATCATGTGGCGGCTATTGAAATCACCGACATAGCTAGCCAGCTGATTGGCTGTGGGTAATGGAATAGAAGATCAATCTGTATTCCGTGGTCTGTACACATTTCACCACGATCATCTTGTTGATTCTTACTAAAATGGCGAAGGTCCTGGAATTGCACTTGAGGTCTCCCAGATCACCCTCTTTAATTCCCTGCTTGACGCATGTGACAATGATGTGTGTTGGGCGCTAAAGGGAAACAAGAAGGGTTTGTCTAGACTACAGGGTTTTGTCGACAAAAGTGGACTTTTGTTGACAAAACTATACCTGCGTCTAGACTACCGGCGAGTTCTGTCAACATAACGTTGACAGAATGCAGCAGTTTTGTCAACAGCGGTAAACCTCATTCTACGAGGAATAACGTCTTTTGTCGACAGAGTTCCGTCGACAGAAGGCGTTATTGCATCTACACTGTCCTTTGCGTCTACACTCTCATGTCAACAAAGCGGCTTGCTTTGTCAACAGAACTGGATGTAATCTAGACGCTCTTTGTTGACAGAGGCTTTGTCGACAGTATCTGTTGACAAAACCTCTGTCGACAAAAGCCTGTAGTCTAGACATACCCGAAGACTGTAGCTGGCAATATGCTAGCATGAGACTGGGGCACCATTATTTGATGTGTCTTACTGGGTGAGGATGTTAATCATCTTCTCTCACATAATACTAGCTAGGTATTCACTTCTAGAGCGAGACTTACCTTCACTGTTAAATTGGCAAATTTGTAGAGTTAGGCCTATCATTCTGCTAACATTGCTAACAGCTACTTTAACAAAAATCAGTTTGTAGTTTTTCCACTTTTTACCATTGCTGTTTGATCCAGAACTTTGCTTACCGATGTTTGGATGCCGATTTGATTACATGGGTAGGGTATTAGCATGTAATAGGGCAGATCACGAGAAGGTCATCTTAATGCATGTCTTAATTTGACCTCTAATTGCTATAGTGATAGGTGTTATATAAGTGCCTAAGAGAGAGAGAAAGTTTTCACTCAGTCCTTATTCGGGCTAATTCCCATTGCTTAGCCAAGCTCAATTTCATTTTGAAACTTGCAACATGAAGGGTTTTTTGGATTTTCCCGTTAGTGGGAAATTTCGAAGTTTCTACATTTGGTTCCAAACTTAAATGATTTTTTCCCCCAAAATTTCAGAATTTTTCATACAAAGGAATTTCTGACTTTTAACCTGCACTATTTATACATTGTCGTCTTATTTGTTTTTACAGGACCCAGTATTTTTGGTGGGTTACAATTAATAATGATGGTACAGTACAAAGAGCACACTAAGTAACCATTCAATAATACTTTATGAGCACAAACTTAAAACATTCTCTTTTCAAGGCGCTAAACTGTCCTTAAAGGATTTAAGATGAAAGGCTTCATGACACAAATTTTCATGGTTACTTCTGCCCTGCAGTGATACGCACGTCTGAAAGGGTTCAGCATTTCAGATCTTTATACATGACGGACTGTGTCTAATTATTATACGGGAATCATTTCACAAATGGTGAGCTCCCATTCACGGGAATGTCTCCTTTTGTGTCCTATACAAGTGTTGTTGTTGTTGTTACTTTGCTGGTTGCGGATTGAACCTTCTGAATCATTTTGCGCACAAACACTCACCTTCACTAGGGACCCTCGTAACAAAGCCAACCTGCGTGTGCAACATTGCATTGATCAGTGTGGGCTGACAAAGACTGTCGGCAGTGCTGCAGTTATGTGTTCAATATACTGTTTTTGCATCTTAAAGAAAACCTTAACCTGACCACCAATATTCCTTCTAATTTTTTTCCACCTGTGTGCAGAATAAATTTTGTTATGAGCACTGAACCATGTGTGGATGTACACCACCAATGGAAACACATGCTGCTGGCTATGGGCACTCTGCTATTCAGCTGGGCAGCATTTGATTCTCTTCTGGGTGGCCGCTCAAGCACTCAGCTTACAGGGAACACTGCTGACCACTTTTTTTATGTCATGCTGAGCATAGGCACATAGGAATTGCCATACAAAGTCATAGCCATGATCTCTCAACCCCAGTAAAGTATCTAACAGTGGTCAGCACCAGATGTTTCAGAGGAAGTTGCAGGAAACCTCATAGTAGGCAGAGCAGATATGGAGTAATCTGCCATTTTGAGGGCTTCATCCTAATTCCTAGTAGTTAGAGATTGTCTTAAACCCCAAAGCATGAGGTTTTATATATTCCTCCCCAAACTCTCCTCTTCCATTGGCATTAACTATTAGAACTCTGGACTTTCTTGCTATTGAAATAATTATCCAATCTCTCTGAATCTTGTTAAATTCTAGGTCCTGATGGAATCTTGTGGCAACGAGTTCCCCAGTCTAAACACATGCTGTGTGAAAAAAGAGTTGGCTGGCAGCCTAACTCCTCAGCTATCCAACCAGCTGGGGAGCTGGAGAGTTCAAGGAGTCTTGGAACTGCGAAGACAGGCAGCTGAGTAGACAGGCTGCCAGAGCGCCATGCAACAATCACGGAACATATTTTGTTCTAGAAACATGGAAAAATTCCCACTGCAGGAGAATGCGTTAGTGTTTTCAAATGTAAGTATTATGTCTGTTTACTCCCGCAAAATTCAGGATGAAAAAATTCTAAAAGCTTGACATTTTCCATAGGTCAGAAATCTCATCTCCCAGCCAGCTCTTTGTATTGTACAAAAGCATAACACTGGCTTTATTTCTGGTAAACTATTGTCACGATGACACACCCAAGTCATTGATAGGCAGGATTAAACTGAGACCTTAGGGGTTAAAATCATGAGCCTCTTCCACATCTGCTAAAAGCCACCTTACCCTTAGCTAAGGCTGTAGAGCAGACTTCATTCTCCCTTTCAATGCGGTCTCAGTACCTCGGGTTACCCACTTTTTGCTGTTTCAGTTTTGGTTCGACTTGTGCTATCTCCATGTGAGATCTGTTTCTCCATAGATAGGGGGTGTGTGTACACCCCCCCCCCCCCACACCTCCACACCTTTCTATGGAGAAACAGACCTCACATGGAGTATATACTCTCACACATTTTGGGAAGTGTTTCTATTTTTGCCTCAAAATCTATGAATGAACTTCTTCAGGCACCATGTCAAGAAGAAATGCAATGCAGCACAGATTGGTTTGTGCATTAGCCGAACAATCGCTTCTTTAAGAGCTACTAGCACTCTTCTCTACCCTTCCTCCAGGAACCACCGACTGTCTCAACCAACAGTGAACCCAGAGCTTCTGCAGTAGTTTCCACTGTCCAGAAAAGGAAAGCCAGCAGCTCAGAGGTTTTGCTGGAAGCCACCCCAGCACCTGCATAAATGCAGCGAGTGATCTGGGCTGAGCCAAGAGCAGAGAAGACTCACTTGGAATGTTGGAAGTGAATGAAGCTACAGTGAATGAGGGCACTTCAATTTGGAAGGAGTGCATTCACAGTGAGGTTTGATGCGGTTTAACTCTTCTTCTTTACAGTCACACTTTTGAGTAATTCAGATTAATTTTCTCAAGTGCTTGTCTGCACAGCATCAGCAAAACACACTTGAAGGGTATGATTTGTACGAGCTCTAACTGTCCTGTTTAGACCCTGCCTTGACTCTAAAAGCTGCCTTGTTCTTGTTAACATCATCCTGTATTTACCTTTCAGAGCATGCCAGCAGCATCTCTGCAGGGTAGTTAAAGAGCAGAACGTTAGAGCACTTTACAAATTACACCCCTCTCTCACGCGCTTTGATGTGCCATGTAGGCAAGCATGTGGGTGTCCACATGTAGATAAACCCTAAGGCTTGGTTTAACCACCGAACTAAGTTGGGTTGGGGAGTGGACCAATTAAATTGGCAAAACCTCGAGTATGGATGCACATACGCTGGCCTAATTTATTCCCCTTCCTTTATAGGAATAAGCTACACTGGTACAACCATCTTTATACGTTTATTATAGTGCTCCCAAGTGGCAGGGGATAGGTGGAATGGTTTAACTCGACAGATATTTTTTTCTGCCCTTTTTTCCTTTGTAGAAATAGAATCGGTAGGGCCCCATTCTCCTCTTTCCAGGGCTACCCCAGTGCTTGTTTTTCACTGGAGATTTATACCTGGTTGAGAGGAAACTTAACATTGGTATGTGTGTTAGAGCTAGTCTGGAAAATCCCCACCTTTTTGTTCCAGGCTTCTGACCTCTTGGTTTTACTTTCGTAAAAGGTTTGGGCAGTGTTCAGACTAGTCTTTCCCAATGTGAGAACTTGAATCGGAAATCAGTTGCCTGGAGGGGGAAAAGTTTGGTGTAGACACCCACTTCAGTCCAGCCCAGCTTCTTGTGTAGCCCGTCCATGCCAAGTGGGTGTAAAATGCTGCAGTGCAGATTATTTTTTACACCTGCAAGTGGCTACACCAAGTGCAGAGAGAAAAGCAGTGGAGAATCGGGCCCTCTGATTTCAGTTTCATGATCCCATTCTAACTGAACAGGCAGGAGAGGGCCGCTGGGATTGCTGGACCCCTGGGCAAGAGAGAGGGGGGTGCCCAGCTCTGTGCTCCTGAAAGGGGAGGAGCCTTGGGCAGAAAGGGCGGGTCTGGGGCAGCCAGCCCTCAGCGCCACCCAGTATGTGCTGTGCCAAGGCCCTCCCTAGGAAGCCCACAGAGCTGCCCGGGCCCACACATCCCAGGCCCTCCAGTGGTCATTTAAAGGGCCCGGGGCTCTGGCCACAGCATCCAGGAGTCTTTTGAATCACTGGGCCCCAGGGCAATTGCATCCTTTGCCCCCCCTTGTGAACAGGGGTCACTTTTTCCCCCTAACATTCATCACTCCTGGGGGGGCCGGGCGGAGGGAGAGGGAGGGGAGTCATGACATAGTTTGTGTCTTCTACTGCCCTGTGGATTACTTAGGACCCTTCCATCTTGACAGCACTTTACAAAGACTGGGCCTGAGCTCCCCTGTCTTGTGTTGCCATTTAGCGGGTACATCTACACAGTATTAGGTGGCTAAATGATTTTAGAGAGATAAGGCTGCCCCTAACAAAACTAGACCCTCTGTCCGGTTCTGTGACAGCCAGCATCTGTTATCTGCTGGTGGCCTCTCTCTTCCCTTTATTAATCAGAGTGGATAATTCATTGTATGTAAACGGAACATATGGAAAATTTAATTAGGGAAAATTTACAAAAATAGGGAATTCAACGGGTAACCAGAAGTAGTTCACAAACAAAAGAACAACATAACCTGTACAGCAGTCAGTCCCCAGAACCCACTGAACACAAAGGAGCCTTTGGCTGAGTATAAATGATAAGCGAAGTATGACAAGTTTATAGAAACCTTCTTGAAAGTTCCCAAGACGGATGCTCAGGACCTCAGATCTCATGGCTCCTGGAGAGCTTTGAGAGAGGAGCACTGAGGAGAGCCCTCGTAGTCTTCCCCACTTCAGGTGGAAGGCACCTGGCAAGGTTGCTGGCTATCTGGTGGTATAGGTGGAGTCTTCAGTATGGCTGCAGCTGTCTGGTCTGGAGTCTAGATGACCTGAAAGGAAAACCCCACGCAACCTGCCACTAAGGATGGGCAGCTCTGAGCTGTTCGGCTGCTGGCCTTTTATGCAGTTTATGGCGGGAAACCCCTGCAAGGGAGACCCTGTGGAGTCTGCCCCTGCAGGGAAACCCCATAGAATCTTCTGAGGCAATTCTGGTTCTAACTGGAACTTGTTTACCGCTCTGCTGTAAAAAGGCGGGAAAGACCCAGTGTCACAGGACTGTTTTTCAAAATGGATGCCCTATAATACATTAAAAACCTAGCATTTTTACCCTTAACAACAGCCACATTATTTTGAAATAACTAGCGTTGTTTCGAAATAACTTAGTCCATGTCTACACAGCAAGCAGTTATTTCAAAATAATGTCAAAATACGGTCAAGCTGGTGGACTTCTTACTCTGACTCCTGTAACTCTCATTGTTCAAGGGGTAAGCGAAGTCAGAGGAAGAGTGCTCTATTTCAAAATAAGTGCTGGGTTGACACTCCCAATTTCAAAATAAGCTATTTCGAAATAAGCTACGCAATTGACGTAGCTCAATTTGCATAGCTTATTTCGAGTTAAGCCCTGCTGTGTAGACGCACCCAAAAGGAGCAGAAAATCCAGATCTGAACACATCCTGTGTTTACCTTACACAAGCGTAAGTAACTACACAAGGTAGTAAAGCACTGAGGGGTATGGATTAGCCGTCATGTTGCACTCTATCACTACTCAGCCCAGGCAAACTCATGGCCCAACAGCAGACCAAATTTGATGCTGAGTCCTGGTCATGTGCCACCTGAGGCATTTGTGCATACACGAAGAAAAGCATTAAACACACAGACTAAAGAAGAGCTTGGTCCTGCAAACTGTTACTGACACGTGTAGTTTGTACTGATGTGACTGGCTGGCATTTGCCATTTCAAGCAATAAATTAATGTTAACTGCAGTACTTTGGCTTTTTGCTCCAAACCTTTCTCATCCCAGGCCTCTCTACCTTATCCTCATAACTCCCACCTTTCCCTCTTCTCACCTACTCCATCCCTTTCAGTTCCTCCTTTCCCTTGTCAGCAAACCCCATCCTCCATAAACTCCCCAACATATCCCCTGTCACCTGATTGCTCTGCTCGTGTTTTATGTTCCTTTCTCCCACCTTGTGTCCGTCATGTCTATATAGGTTTTGGGACAGTATCTATCTATCTATCTATCTATCTATCTATCTATCTATCTATCTATCTATCTCAGGGTTCGTCTACACTGCACGCTTATTTCGGAATAGGCTATTCCAGAAGAAATGCTCCAAAATAGCTTATTTCGAAATAGCACATGTACACAACAGGGAAGCCTCAAAATTAGTCCAAGGCAGGCTCCCCTAATGTGGATGCGTTACCCCGATTTAGAGCTTAGAATGGCCCTGGTGAGGAGTAATTTCGAAATAGCAACAGGGGAGTGTCTACACTACTGCTATTTCTAAATAGCTATTTTGGAAGAGGAGTTATTCCTCATGGAATGAGGTTTACAGAAGTTGGAATAAGCCGTCCGTTATTTGAAAATAACTGTGCTGTGTAGATGCACCTTTAGAGTGCACTTGTCTGTCTGTGAGTCTGTTTGTTCAAGAACTCCTTCTAAATGGTAAGAACTAAACTCACCAAAATTGGTAGGCAGCTTCCTCTTCTCCTAATGTAAAGCAAGATCATGTTTGGTTGTGCCAGGAGAGCTGGAAGCCCCAGGAAAAGGACTGTTTTCCATAACATTCAAAAGGAGGGGCTGCTGTTCGGAGGGACGTGATATGAGAGTGGCCACTGGAGGCAGTGAGCCTGCATGGGAAAGCCATCCTGTAGAGTGGCCACTGGGGGCAGCCGCACTACCAAGTGGGTGGCCGGTAGGGCTGGGACTCTGCCATCTTGCCTGCAAGCACATTGAGTAAGTAGCCCCCCACCACCACTCAAAATCCTTTCTCCTACAACCCAGCTCTTGGCTGCAGAACCCGAGAGAGAGACTAGGGAGGACAGAACAGGCCCCAGCTGGGGTTGAGAAGTGACCTGGAGGGAGGGAGAGAACTGACTCTGGGTGGGCTCAGACGGGTGGATGGGGGAGCGGGGTGGAACAGGCCCTGGGCAGGCTGGAGTGGGGTGGCCTGGGGGGAAGGAGAACAGGCCCCAAGTGGGGAGAGGGGAGAACAGGCCCCAACCCCCAGCCTCTTGCACACCACCCCCCCATCCCTAAAGCCATGTCCTGAAGGACCCAGGCAACGCTGGGTAAGTCTGCTAGTACGTCAGTACAGCACTTAACACAAAGTGTCTGTAAGGAGGCTCCTAGTTCTTGGTCTGGCCAGCCTGAGGCCAAACAACCCTCAATACAGAATGAGCCTCACCTGAGTGGAATCAGGCAGTTTCCTGTAAAGAGCAGAAGGTGGCTGTGGCCCTTTTGCAAGGAAAATCCCGAGTCTTGGGGAACAGTTCTAGCTAGACCAGTCCCAGGAGGGAACAATTATGTGTTTAGTTTTGAATTTTAAGTTACTACATCAGACCCTGAGGAGGGCTGTTGTGATTAAACTGGAAAAACCTGAGTGGAGTTTATCTGGGGAGCCAAGAAGGGAAACTGAGGCTGGGGGTGCTCTGAAGCCACCAGGGGGCACTAACCTATGGAGCTCTGATCTTGGTGGGTCCCTAAGCACTACCATAATGAACACAATAAAGTACTGGAGTTTGAGGACGCTTCTGTTGAGAGACAAACTGTTTAAAGGAATAAAAGTGCAACCTCTCGTTTCTTAAACCATCTCCTTCTTTGTGTGAGTCATGTTAGTCTCTCTTTCCACCACAGCAATGTCAAAATAAACACTTTGTTTACACTGGACATAAACCAAACAGAAAAGTTGGCTGGTGGGGCTAGAGTTGTCATTCTGGTGTTTGCAGCTTGGGACTGCAATGTGACATGCGGTGCTAACGGACGCAACACTAGCATTTAAAAAGCTTCTACTTTGTTGTCCTGACCTTAGTTATATCATTGTTTAACCATGTTTGTTTTCACAACAGGGTTTTAGAAGAAATGTTCATTGGGAAGGAAAATAATAGATAAAATCGGGCCAGTTGTAATTATCAGCGATAATACAGATCAAGGATTGCAAACAGGGTCTCGGCTCTGCAGGAGTGACTGGAGATTTGATAGCAGCTGGAAATTTGGTGGCAGCTTTTGGTAAATGAGAAAACATTTAAGTTTTTAATGAATGGATGGATTTGTTTTCTTATCTGTGTGGTATTCTCTTGGTTATGTGCTCTGATATTAAATTCAAGCTGGTTTTACCCAGCCACAAAATTCAGTTTTCAATGTGTCACCACTATTTGTGTGGAAGCCAGCTCTTCTGGAAGTTTGAGCCTTTCAGTAAAAGCTAAACGGATATGGGGCCTCCAAGGGACACTGAGCATGGCCTGGGACGTGGTTTGAAATGAATGAGCAATAAATAGCTATCAGTGTTGACATTTAAACGGTCATCATTAAGCATCAGAGTGAACAGCCCTCTGAGTTGAATGAGGGCCTTCAGCTCAATGTTATTAACACTGAAGCCCAGTGACAAGGTTGACTGGTGACGAATTGCTCCTCCAGAACACAGTTCAAAGCACTTGCCACAGTAGGGTTGGTAGTTCTGATATCTTGGCAAAACTCCAGCCTGGGTAACCCTATTCTGCTTGCCCTATATCCTCATGTACTGTCAGCTGGGTACACAAATCTTTAGCTATTATGTAATGCTGCACTGAGCTGCTAAGCAAACATTCCTCCCCAAACTGCTGCATATCAGTGATCGGTGAGGTGATTCCGGTTGTACAACCCTCAGGTGGATCTGAGCAATAATTCTGAAGTCAGTGGGATCTGGGTAGGTGTTGGGGTGTGCCAAGAGGAATTTGATTGGACTAGGGCTAACGTTGATCCACCATTTTGGCATCCTTTGGAAAGATGGGGACTATGGCTACATTTATACTTACCGTGCCAGAGATTGAGCTTCTGGCGTTTGATTTAGCAGGTCTAGTAGGGACTTGCTAAATTAAACGCTGAGAGAGTCCCCGTCAGCCCCGGCACCCCTCGCTGTCACTAGGAGTAAGGGAAGTTGACTGAAGCGTTTGCTTCCATCAGCCCCCTGCTGTGGAGACTGCACCAAGCTCATCTTAAGATACATTGACTCCAGCTACATTATTTACAAAGAGGGAATTGCGTACCTTAAGCCAACTGAGTGTAGTATAGATCTGGCCTAAGTCTATGCAAGTTATTGGGTTTTTTTAACATGTAAGAATTTGTAATTGGGAATAAATAAACTCTGCAATCTTTCTCTTTCCATTATAGTATATTTAGTTGTCATAAACACACAAACACGTCCTTTTCTCATCCCATCAATGCCAGTTCTCCACCAGAACAAGAAGAGAAGCTGGTGTTGATGGGAGAGAAACTCCCTCCAACCATATCACATGCAAAATGCCACGGTAAGTACATTGACTTCAACTATCAACAGGAGGATGAGCAGAAGGAACGGGGAGGAAAAGCGGATTGAGAGAGAGATAAAGTCTGTAATTTGAAAAACCCAAGAGAGCAGATTTGATACTGTGAGATCGTTTCCATACTCGGAGAAGAGCAAAAGTTTGACTGGGACGAAGCAGAATTTATTTCAGGAGAGGTAGATGAAGAACAGAGGTGTCTTTTCCCCACAGATTTGGCTGAGAAAGGGAGGGGCCGAGGCAGGATGATTTAAAGGAGAAAGGTGCTGGGAGAAGATTGTCAGCAAATGTTACTTCTCTTTCTTGTTGCTGAAAACAGAAGGCAGAGAGGAAATAAACAGAATTATTTTAAACTCATTCAATATCCAACATTTAATTTTTAGGAATGAAGCAAATAAAATATCAACAGGCCAGACTAGGGATGTGAACGAGTAGTCAAGAAGACGATTAACCGATAAGCCTAGGCTTATCGGTTAATCTTCTTGACTACTCGAATTCCCCCTTCCTTGTTGCCTCTGTATCAGAGGCAGCAGCGCAGGGGTTGGGGGCAGGAGAGGCTGTCCATGGGGGTCCGAGCGTCCCGTGGACAGAGGCTGCTTTGCAGCAGCTTCCCCCGTCTCTTCCTCCCCACAGTCTGCGTCTGTGGGGAGCTCAGAACCCCCGATGGACAGAGACTACTGCATCAGTGTGGGGCAGCAGGCAGCCGGTCTGAGAGGAGAGCTGGTTTTTAAATTGCAGACCAGCTCCCTCTTGGAACCCCTTGCTGCTGCCTCTGATACAGAGGCAGCAGCAGGGCATGGCAGGCAGCTCCCTGGGAGTGGGGCCGGATTGCACTGGCTGCCAGCCCTGCCTCCGGGGACTATAGAATAGTTGACTAAGCACTATCTAACATCCGTGGGTCAGACCTGATTGGATCATTCACATGGTATTTTACCAGCCAATGCTGCAATATAGCCAGAATCGTGGAAGGATATTTACTCTTTACAAATTTCCACGGACATCTCAACAAACTTAGTGCTCAATCTTTGTGCAAGAACCACATTTAGATACTTTGCTCCAGCAAGTACCACAACAGCTGTGTTGCTCAGATGTTGACTTGTGGGAGCTGAGCTGTGCCTTTATTGCTAAATGTTTTTAAAAGCATTAACAAATGAAATGCAGATAGAATATTTTTGCTTTGAAAGAAACAAGCTTTCTTATCATATTATAGTTGGGTAAAAGAAGAGAAGCTATTTTAAAGAGACCCTAGAAAATACTTTCAGTACTGTCTTTTCTGTCGTATAATAGTTCTCCTTTTGTAACACTTCCTTAGTCTGAAAGAAATAAATGCTGATAAATATATTTCTCAAAATGTGTTACAAATATTAGCTGACTCAACCTCCCATCACTTCTGTGAAGTAGGAAACAAATACACAGGATTCACTGCCATTTATTTGTGTTTGTACAGCGCCTATCATAACAGATGTCAAGCTGGTTGTGGCCTTGAGGTGCTACTACAGTATAAATGTTAAATAATAATAATTAAATCAAAATATCGTCTCCTACCACTGAAACGCAGCCACCTCTGGGGTGGAATATAGCAGCTTCTAAACAATATACAAAAACACCACCTAACAGCTTAGAAGGGCAGAACAGTGGCTCTGACTGAAACTGCAAGGAGGCAGCTCTTACTACATTTAAAAGGCAGAGCCGCAGCAGGGTTAGCTCCCGCGGCTGGCACGCAGTCCAGGCTCATGCCGTCCACGGGAGCTAACTCCACTGTGGCTCTGCAGTTTAAATGTAGTCGGTGCTGGGCTACAGCACGCCTGATTCCTGCCACATTTAAACTGCAGAGCTGCAGTGGGGGTAGCAAGCGCCCCTCTCCATCAACTACTCGATTAGCTGATTAATCACAATTTTACATCACTACTGTGAAGAGCATAGGGAGCATAAGGATGAACATGAGAGCAGAAGTATAGATAGGGATGAGGCTATACAGGGCTTTGTAGGTTGAGATACTTGAATCTCATGTAGTAGAAATACAGATTGAGACATGCAGGGAAGGAGTTGGGGGTGGCACAGTTGCTGTGAGAGGGCAAGATGCCTTTAGCAACAACAGTTTGGACTAGAAGGGGTGATATAAGCTGGGGGTGGGGACGGGTAGGATGCTTTTGTGGTTAAGACATTGGATGGGTCCAGTTCCCAGCTCTGCCACAATTTTCCCATCAGACCTTGGGCAAGTCATTTCACTTCTCAGCTCCTCCTCTGTAAAATGGGGATATGTTTCCTATGCAAAATGTTGTGATGCTAAATTCATTAATGTGAGGATCAAGTGTAGAAGGCAGGCCATATAAAACGGACCAGAGATGCAATTACAATACTCTGATCTTAAATAGACCAGATACATTAAAATACACTTGAATGGTTACTGCACATCCACACATGTAACCCTCGCTGAAGTCAATGGGAGCTGCTGGCTTGACCTCTAGGCATGATGGGAAGAGAGCTACTTTGTCAAAAAAATATCTGGAGCACATACTGTACCACAGTCTTTGATGTAAGATATTTGACAGACTCCCTTTAAACCTGTGAGTGATCCTAGGTTTTTAGAAGGTTCCTCTTTTATTTTATATAAACAAATACACCAGTTTACATACAGCTGTTGCTTATTACAGCGTTAGCTGCCTGGCTTTTAATGTGTGTGCTTTACCTGTGACAACTGTCAATGGCATATAAGAGACAGCACAGCCACAGCCCCAAACACCTCTGGTGCTGTTTAATAAAGAACATCTTTTTACAGAGCATGTCATGTACACTGATCATGCCTTACCTAGGCACACTGCCCTTCATCATAAAGAATCCCTAAAGGCTACATACTTAGCACACAGAGTCTCTGAGGCTGTTCTCTTTAAAGACTCATCTAGTCCAGTACCGTTGAGACCTTATGACATGGACACGTTTTGGTGGTGCCTAGGGGATTGGGTCACCTATCCACCTCGCTTTCCCCTCCCTCCCCCCCAATCCCCGGGATACCTAGGAGTTTGGGCGCCCTGTCCAGGTTCCCAGGGCCACCTATGGGATCAGGGGTCCTGGCCCTTCTTTGGGGCACGCCGGCTCCCTAGGGAAGCCGCGGCGCCACAGCTACCTGCGCGCCCCGCCCGCCCAGCCGTGCCCGGGTGGAGCCGGCCGGGCCGGGGGAGAGGAGGAGCAGGGGGAGGGCTCAGCTTAGCTCAGCGCCGGGGCCCAGCCAACCAGCCGGCGGCGCGGCGGGGCAATAAAAGCGCAGGGAAGCGCGCGGGCGGCCGCGGTCCGGAGCGGTGCGCGCTGTGCCAGGCCAAGCTGCCCAGGACTCCTCACCATGCTGTTCTGGCACACGCAGCCCGAGCACTACAACCAGCACTCCACCGGCAGCTACCTGCGGTGAGTCCGGCGCCGGCCTCCCGCGGCGGGACGGGCCAGGGCGCACGGAGCGCCCCTGCCTGCGCGGTGCCAGGGCCGAGAGAAGCCCGGGGAGAAGGGGAGCGCGCCGGGGAAGGGTGGGCGCTGGAGCGCTCCAGGGCGCATTGGAGAGGTCGGTGCCCCTGGGCAGGCGGCGCAGACGGTCCCGGGGGGGGTCACTGCAGCGTAGCAGGAGCGAGAGGATGTTCCTCCCCCCCGTCTCTGCTTTGCGCTGGGGCCGGCGCGCGCTCTGCGCGAGTTCCCCGCTGCGCGCGTGTGGCCGGGAGCTTGTGGCCGGGCTGGATCCTGGACTCGCCCCCTGACCCTGCCCTACCGCGCGGCGTGTGCTGCTGCCTCTGGGCTGAGCCTGCCGCCCTGCCAATGCGGCTGCGTGTTGCTGGGAGCACCGTCCCCTCTGCCCGGCCATGGGCGCAAAGCCACCCGGCGGAGGATCTCCTCTGGCGGCGGCGTGACGCCACTCGGGTTGCACTGGTGTGAAGCCAATAGAAACCGAATTACGGAGAGCAGCGCCTGCCCGTAAATCGCATGGCTTGTGCCTTTGCATTTGAGCTGGTTTGGGCTGCTTCCAGGTGAAACTCACTTCTGAGAACAGCTTCTTTGGGTCCTTTGGAAACGTGGCCACCTTCCCCTGCCTGTAGCCACAAACCGGCTTAAGGGATGTGCGTGGCCTGGCCGTTGCGTCTCAGAAAGCTACACTGGGGGAGAGGCGGGCTGGGTGGGGCTCTCCCCACATCTTGCCAGAGGTGTCAGTTCAAATAGTGTTGAAAGGGGCACCCTGTCTGTCGAGCTCTGCGTGATCTTGCCCTCCAGAGTTGCCTTCTGTAGGGATGCCACTAGAGCACTTCAAAGACACGAGTTACAGCCCTCTCAGTCAAGCACTGTCAAGTGGCTGTAGTGTAGAAAATGCTTTCTTGGATCTTAGGAAGTCATCAGATTTTCTCGGGACAGGAGGTTTCTTTTTTCCTTTTGGAGGGTGGCTAACTGGCTCTGACTTCTGGTTGTGAGCTTGTCCAAACCAGTTATAGCCTGTCTTGTTTTCATACCAGTCACATTTAATTCAATGTTTTATTTAAGCATAGGGGTCGTCAAACCAAATGCAGAAGAGCCCTGCATTTACTCCTCCCTGTTTGAAGTGGGAATTTCATTTTTGACTTGGCTGAATTTTTATGAAAATTGGAAAGACTTTCCGTTGGAAAATGGCACAACTCCGGGGAAGTGGATGAAGGGCTGACTTTCACCAGCAGAGGGACTGGTTCACACCCAGATCACTTGTTTTCAAAACATATCTCCCCATTCTAAGCTATCTCCCAGAATATTCAGCTAGCCCATTTAAGCATTCAAAAGCCTGCTGCCAAAGGCAAAGGGGACTCGGAGGCTGTTCTCTACAGGGACTCATCTAATGTCCAGCACCCTTGGGACCTTATGACATGGACAATTTTTGGTGGTGCCTAGGGGATTGGGTCACCTATCTGCCCCCCCTCATCCCTGGGATACCTAGAGGTTTGGGTGCCCTGCCCCCCCCCCTTGTATGGGGCACCTGGCGCTAGACACCCTGCCCCCTCTTTGGAGCATCTGTGGGATCAGATGTCTTTTAGGCTGCTAGACCTGTGTTCTTAACTTTACTCCCTATATGCACAGGCAGCTTCATGTACAAAATCCCTTGCTGTTCTCCAGTGGTACGATATTAGATGTGAGTACTTCCCCCTTTCTCTTACATAGAGAAGCATTGCCGTGAAGGTCCAGGGCACCTTAGACTGTCTGCATGACATGTTCTCTCCCCCAAGGTATGTGTATTAATAACTTACATGGGGCTGTTGCCCAGCTGTGTCTGTGCCGAGCTAATAGACGAGTGACGCAGACTGCATCAAGCCAAGGGCTGGTACAATGTGCATGCTGCCTTGGCTGCTAGGGAACCAGGAGAGCAGCATGCCTTTCACTCAGCACAGTAACTGCTGACCAGAAGACTTCTGATGCTTCTTAATTCTGCTCAATATGCTCCCCCCCCCCCGGCCACGTTTTGGCAATGGAACATTTGAAGATACCTGTTCTCAGGGAGGGCAACTTTTCTGCCAAACGTGAACTTGTTGCAGCAGGGCTAGACGAGGAAAAGGTGCAGAGACAATTACACAGATGTAGCTACACCAGTGCAATCCCAAGGCACACGCCACGACTGTGCAAAAGAGGCTTGTTGATGATGTACCGTGGTAGACGACTTCTGTACATCAGTCCAATGCCTGTTTTATCTCAGTGCTGTCCGTGTATGCCTTGGTGTGAGTCCCAGTACTAGCCAAAAAGTCCCAGTACTAGCAAGGCTTCAGGCAGTATCTATCAGAGGAGGCTGAGTGCTCACTAGTCTAGAAATACTATACTGGTTGAAAGCCTTCCTAGAGTGCATAGAATCATAGAATACTGCTGTCCTCGCAGACTAGACCTGTGAGTGAAGCTAGCTCTCCTGGAAAAATGTCTTTGCCTTTGTACATATCTGCACTAAGGACTTCTAATGGCAGGCTGTGTCTATCAGGGTTTGTATCTCTCCCTCTTCACAACCCTAACCACGGTTATATGGGCAGAAGTCTATAGTGCAGACCTGGCCTCAAAGGGTTTTTTTTGGGAGGGAGGGGGGATAATCTTGATTGGGAATAGTGTATTTGTTTCATGTTCCTTATTCTCCCAATATTGGAATCACTCAACAAACTCCCTCTCACATACCTCCCTTCCCCACCCCCCAAAAAAAAGAAAAGAAAAAAAAGACCTGTGGGACCTCAGTCAGGGATCAGTTCTGGAAAACTTTAGCTTAAAAGTGAAACTTTAAAAACAACTGCTGAGAGACTTAGAATGGGAACTGTTATGGAACCTCAGTTCCGGTTGATAAAACTGCTTTCCAAAGTACCGGTAATAGACTGGGTAACAACTTTCCATTCTTTGTTTGGTTCTGTTTGCCATATCTGAATTTCTATACTTGCTGTGTATATGGTCTCAATCCTTGACTAGCTGCTGAAACCTTGTCTCTTTGCCACACTCTTTGATACTCTATATGCCAATACCATAAAGTAAAATATTCTCTACGGGCCTGATTGAAAGCTAATTGCAGTTAGTAGACTTTGGATTACGCCTTATAGGAATAAAAAATTCTATTTACTTATATACAATAGTTCTTTTTTGGGCAGTTTCACAGTTATGTTTTATGATTAGACTTTCTACAGACCTATCTGATGGAATTAAAGGTCCTTGGAATGCTTGTGATCATTAACAATCCTGAAGTACTTTTTGCAAGTTTAGAGGAATTGAATTGAAATATGATATGTGGAATTTAGGCACTTATTTTCTGCTTCCCTCAATTTCTCGGTGTCATTTCAGCCAGGTGAGGAACATATCACTTGCTCAAACCTGTTAATTATCGGCCCAGCCTTGCAAACACCGGCTGCTTGTTTGCATTTTCAGGAGTTAGCCAGGGGACTATGTTATATTTTCTGTAAAGCAACTTGTATCCTGAGGGCATTGTGCAGATAGGGCATGAAGCAGTGTTTCTATGCAGCAGAGGTGACTGCATTTCGTTGGAGAATGATTTCTGTATATGAGTGTGAAAAATATCGTGGGATCCTTGTAGAAGAAATACTCTACTTTTCAAAATCTTATCTTCATTTGGATCTTCATTGCTGTAATAAGTCATCTAGGAAAAAAGTGGTGGTCCAGTTAGGGAAGAACTGCTAGCGTGTCTAATATCTGTGAAATAAATGGGTCTAGACGTTTTCAGGTTGGCTATAGAATGGGAAAAAACTCCCCGCTCTTTGCTCGATCTGCTCCATGGCTTTACTTCTCCATAAACAGGAGCTGCTGGTTTTGAACCAGGAACTTTAGAGCCTTTACTGCAGATGGCAGAGTACCGAGCTGGTGAGAGGTCCCTGAGATTGCAGGTGCTGAGAGTTAAGAGCTAACAACAAGTGGATCATTAACCCGCAGGGGCAGAGCTAACCCCTTAATGCTCTTACCTGCCCAAGCATGCCAATGCTTCCATGTGCCTAGACGGTTATTTTTTATGCTTATTTGTGCACATGAGCATTAAGGCAGTGGACAGAGCTCCTGCCATAATAACCAGATAGTCAAGAGGCTTCATATGCCTGGTGTAGACAAGAGGTGGCTGTAAAGATCTGTTCTGAGCCAGGAGGTGCTCTGGTTAGGTTTAGTGGTCTTTCCACTTGCACAGAATGAAGAGAAGGGGGGGAGGGTTCAGCAATAGAGAATCTGGGAAGACTAATGTGATGCTTTATACTGAGGCATAGCAAGATAAGGCTGCTAACACAGGCATTTGTTTCCTTAGCATGTGTCTACACTCCAGCTGGGGCGAGAACCCCCTCCCCACGGGCAAATAGAGGAGCATGTCTATACTTGCGGGAAGATCGGCGCTGTGGCAGTCAATTTTCTGGTGTTCGATTTAGCAGGTCTAGTAAGGACCTGCTAAATCAAACACCGAGGGCGCACCTGTGGTTGGTGCTGGTACTCCTCACTATAAGGCAAGTTGATGGGAGCATTTTTCCCCGTCAACCTCCTACTGTGAGGATGGCACCAAAGCTCGACTTAAGGTGTGGCAACGCCAACTTTGTTATTTACATAGCTGAAATTGCGTCCTTTAAGTCGACCTTTGGTAGTAGTGTAGACCTGCCCAGAGTTGTGCTAACATGCTAAAAGTGGCAGCCTGGGTTAGCTGCTAAGTCCAGAACTGCCTAACTCCTTGCATCTGAGTTTGGGTGGCTAGCCTGGGCCTGCGTCCACTCTACTGTTTTCAGGGCGCTAGCTCAAGGGAAGTGCAGTGAGTCTCTTTACTCATGCTGGGAAGCAGGCCCCCCTCTGCACACTAGGGATGCCCTGACTGGTCATGCTTTGGTGCTTTTAATGCAGGTGAACTTCATTTTGTCCTCTGAGATGGGCTCCAGATCGATGTCGTTGAAATTGGTAGAGGTCTGCCAGTGTGAAACTTGTCAAGGAGGTCGGATTGGTAACTGTGGGAGCTGTGAAGAAGCAGCTGAGGGCAGCATCTGACCCAATCTTGTGGATAGTTTAAATGCTAAAGGGTTTTAAATTAGATTTAGGGGAGGGGCCTAGGTCAAATGGCTGGATCTGGTGGGTTTTGGAGAAACTGAGATCTGGAGCCAGCCTGGTGCCTGGCTAACCTGTAATGGGCTGGAATAAAACCCTGGACCAAGTCATGATGTTTTGAGCTGAATGAGAAGGCTGGACACTATCTCTTGGTACAAAAATAATGGAATCATACAACGCTAGAACTGGGAGGTCATTGAGTCCAGTCCCCTGGACTAGGGGAGACCCAGTACCGTCTAAACCAGGCAGTCAGAGGTCTGCTGCCCCCTTTTTTTTTTTTTTTTTTTTTTTTTTTTTTTTTTGGGGCTTGGTGTTCTGCATAACAAACAATTGTTGTTTGGTGTTCCTTGGTCTTAAAAAGTTTAAGAAACACTGGTCTAGACCATCCCTGATAGGTGTCTATCTACCCTGCTCTTAAATATCTCCACAACCTCCATAGGCAATTTATTCCAGTGTTTAACCACCCTAGCAGGAAGTTTTTCCTAATATCCAACCTAAACCTCGCTTGCTGCAGTTTAAGCCCATTGCTTCTTGTCCTATTATCAGAGGCCAAGGAGAACAATTTTTCTCCCTCCTCCTTGTGACACCCTTTTAGATACTTGAAAACCACTATCATGTCCCCTCTCGGTCTTCTCCTTTCCAAACTAGCCCAATTCTTTGTACTTACAGAAAATATACATACAGAAGCATGTTACTCCATATGGGCCAAATCCTGAAGCAGTTCAGCCTGGTAGCATGAGGCAGACATACCCCAATAGGCTGTATAAACTGCCTGCACAGCAGAGCGACTGTGGATTGATGTGGAAGGAGGCTCATTCCCAATACCCATCATTAACCCTACTAGTGTATTACTTAACTCCTGCCAGAAGTCCCCCAGCCTCCTCACTCCTTCTCCTGAAGTGCCCTGACCAGCCCCGACTTATGAATCACTCACACCAGTTGTTGGCCGGACCGGCTGAATTTTGAGGGTGTGACTAGTTCAGGATGGAATGATTGGCTTTGGGGGTGGGTGGGACCAGTTTGTGAGGAGCATCTACTTTGTAGGAGGGAAAGGCATGGTTTTGTGGGGGAGTGAAAAGGGGTAGGTGGAGGAAGGGCGTAGCTTGGTGGGAAGAAGGCTCCTTTCTGGGAGAAGCAAATTGACGGGATTAGTGTGCGCAAGGAGGGAGGCCTTACTTCTGAGAGAAGGGGGCTGTTGCTTGGTGGGGCAGAATGAACCAAGCAATCTTTGACGGGTGGATAGCAAATTCTGCCTTTTAAAAATATCGCTTTGCAGTGTTCTTACTAGAAATCATCAGGGGCTTTTATTTACTTTCCCTGAATATTTTTTTCAGGCTTTTGTCTTTTGGATGTGAACGCCAAAACTTTCTTCAGAAGTTTCTTCTTTGTTTTTATAGAAATGTTAGTGTTCACCATTTCCTCACCCTCCTTCTCTCCTCCAGACAAAACCCACTTCTCAGCCAGCTCTCCTTTCTACTCAATCAAGTCATTCTTTGGGGACTTTCTGGTGTACTGATGCTATGTGTTAAAGATGCCTGGTACTAAGTTACTGGGCAGGGGGACTGCATGCCCTGTTACTCTGCAGAAGCCAAACTCTTCACACCCTAAGAAGAAATTTCAGCGCTAGAGCTGGAAGGTGTAAACTCCAGCTTGCGGAGACATAACTTCGATTTAGTGTGTGCTCTAAAAACACACGTGTCACCAGGGACGGACTGGCCCGGCGGGATACCGGGAATTTCCCGGTGGGCCATCGTATCCACCCGTGACGGGCCTCTGTTGCCCCGCACTCCGAGCGGCTCTGCGTCCGTGCTGTATGCGGCACACAGAGCCTGACCCGCCACTTGTGCTGCGTGCTGGACGTGACACAGGGAAAGGGGGTGGGGCTTGAGGGGCACGCAGGGGTGACATCATGGGGAGCGCTGTTCCCAGGCCTATTTTGATTGCCAGTCCGCTCCTGCGTGTCACCACGGTGGTGGTGGGCGGGGCTAGTCACCGTGCTCATAGATGTGTAGTGAGGCCCGCCATCCCCTCCTGCGGCTCACACTGCCACAGCTACGCATCTATTTTTAGCATGCAAGCTCCATTAGAGGGAGCGCTGTTGAGCCTACCCTGCGTGGGACTTCACACCTTCCCGCTGCAGCGAGTATAACTCCTTGCGCGTGAGACGAGATTGCCGTCTCTTCCGTGGTCGCGTGGTCACCTGCAGCATGAGAGAATTTCGCATTTGGAGCCTCGCCGTGGGCGCCTCGCAAGTTGCAGGCAGTAAACCTGGGCTAATTCTGTGTTTCAGTGATGTCCTCGCGCGCTGCCGATCTTCAAACAGGAGGAGCCCCAGCTGTCTCCTGAGAATGACACCAAACTGCCTCCGTTTCAATACGTTCTCTGCACAGCCACCTCCCCTGCTGTAAAGCTGCATGAAGAAACCCTGACCTATCTCAACCAAGGTAAGGAACTACAGGAAAGACTGTCCCTTGGAAATGGCCCATGATGACACAATTGAATTATGCTCCTCTGGTTTGTGGGGGGCCGGGGAGTTGGATTTTTTTGGATTTTGTACATATGTGGGTCAGATTTTCAACTGGTGTTGGTGAAACGCCCGTGAACTCAGGGCTGGCTTACATTAGTTGGGGATCTGGCCCTCACATTTCCATGCAACGGATGGTGGATTGGACTCCGATCATTTGAAACGCGGCTTTGTTTGACATGCAATAGTATCTCAGCCATGGGGTGGAGGGAACTCTGTGCCTGCGGGTGAGATTGGCAAGCTGGTAAGCGTTAGGAGCACCACTGTCACAACTCAGCGCTGCGTGCTCTAGTTCTGTTCCAGGGAATTGCTGGCGCATGGGTCAGGAAGGTAGATGATGCTTCCGCGTTACTCTAGGAAGAGCGTGACGTCGCTCATGCTGGCCCTACTTCAGCACGGTGGTGGAATGTCGTTGCTCCAAGCTTCTGTAGACGGCAAAGCTAAGCGTCTTACTTGGCCCGTGTCTGAGCTGCAGTTTAGCAAGGTTCCGTAGTGCCTATACTGCAAGCCAGCTTCTGCCCCTAGATGAACTCAGTGTCCACACAGTGTCTTTGACAGGACTTGCACACATTTGTAGGTGGAATTTGGCCTTACCCTAAGCAGGCCCTTTTAGCACCCTTCAGGATGTGGGTTCTGCAACGTAAGGCTTTGCACCTGCACCTTTCTGGGTGTGAATCACACTGTCACTATATTTTCTGCCCGGTCACTAACAAAGACCTTTGCCATTTGAAATACTAAAAGGCTTCTCCATGCTGTGTTGCTTATGCCCCCTTCTGCTCCGATGCATGGTATATCCCCAACTTATAGGGCACCAAATATGAGCCATGAAAAATAAAAACTAAAGCAGCAGAGTTCTGGCGCTCATTGTCTGAAATGATCAAAGGGGAGAGTAGAAAAGTTGGTGAATCTTTGTGAAAACGCCTTCTGGTCATGGAGACGGTGGGATCCTTTAACATTCAAAGCAACCAATCGCAAAATAGCGCCTTTGCCTGCAAAATACCTAGACCCATATCAAGCTGCTCTCTCTTCCCACTTAGCCTTAGCCCCAGAGAAGGGTGGAGATGCTAATTTGCAATTCTTCCCTCCATTCTGCTCCTGGCAAACCATCAGATTTCCCTGGATGGGACAGTGTCAAAGCTCCCTTTGTAAAGTGAGGCTGATAATATTTGAACATCTCCGATAAGCCCCATTGTGACTTTGGGCTTTGTTCCTTGTTGTCCCACCAAGAGCTTTGAAGATGGGGTATCTCCTGCTCCATCTTTGTAAGAGACAAAGGACTCTGCTATTTGAGGATGCTCAGGAGACTATGGCCAATCCATTAAAGGCATGGAGTCAATGCACAGAAGTTCTGGTTAGGTGCCTCAAACCCACCACTATCTGCTTTGACTCAGGAGTAACATGACTTTTGTTTGCTGTCCTTTAATTTTTGGAGTTTTTTTAAAAAAAACAAAGCTGGAAATGTGTGTGTGGAGGAGAGCTGAGTCACAGAGAGCATCCGGTGGGGTGTTTAAGGCACCAACGCCCAGGCATTGACTTCATACCATTCATTGATTTGCCTTCCCTCTCCCGTGTGTCCCCAAATAGACCTGGCCAAGGAACTGGCTTCTGCCCTTCCTATTAACGTGTTATCCCAGGGAAGTCCACAGGCTGGCCCAGTGCCACGGACACAGACTGGGGTTTTCCAAAGCACTTGGCTCTGGCTTAATTCTGCTCTCGTGGAAATGGGTGGGCGTCTGAGCTGTGACTTCGGCAGGAGCAGAGCTGGGCCAGTGTTGAGCATTTCTGACAATCCCGCCTAGAATGGATTTGCCTGAAAGCGCAGGGGGAGATCCAGTCTTGACCTTGTCCCTAATAGGGTCACAAGCAAGCCAGGGGCAGTTGCGGCTAACAGGACCAAAGTCCAAAGCAGAAGAGCATGAATAGAATAGAATGGGAATGGGCTCTTTTTTTTTTTTTTTTTTTTTTTTTTGAGGACTCTACCGGACAAACTATATTAGAAGTGCTGAATCCTGCTGTGTCTTGAGCATGTGTCCTAGAGAGGCCAGAGAATCCCAGAGCTCCAGAGCCCAAATGCCTACACTTCAGTCAAACAGCTTCTTCGCCCGAGCCCCACGAGCTGGAGCCAGTCGGCACAAGCCAGCTATGGGGGTCTGATTGCAGACATACCTTAAGTGACTAGAACACTCCCTCGGAAGTGAGGTCTGTACGGAAAGCCCGCTCAAGATCAACGTGCTGATTAAGTGGTCGGCTCTGTGCATGCAGATGAACGTCGCCTGTGCTCCAGGCATGCATGTGCTTGAAGCTGTCTTGCCCCACTCCAGCAGGTTGTCTCTCATTACATACTTGCAGCCGGCTCTGTGCGCCACACGTTACCGAGCGGAAGGAAAGGATTTCATTCTGCTCTGCTAGGTTCTGCAAGGCTCTGTACTGGGGGGTTTTCAGATTGCAGGCTGGGGCCCCGAAGTGGGTCCCGACCAACTTGAATGGGGTTGCCAAGGCTGGTGTTTGGCCCTGGAGTCCAGCAAGTCTGAAGCCAAAGCTCAAGCCCCACTTCCCGGGTCTAAGGTTACATGCCCCCTGTGCAGGACAGAGCCCTTGGGCTTCAGCTGTAGCCTGTCCACCCTTTGGGTGGTGGGGCGTGGTCTCTGGTTCCCCCATCCTGGAATTGTGTTGTCAGAAGGGGGTCATGTTACGATGACGTTTGAGAACCCCTGCTCTATGCCATGTCTACTAGGGATGGGAATGGTTAATCGGTAAGCATTGCTCTTACCGGGTAATCCTTACCGGTTACGATTAACCAGCTGGGACTGGAGCAGCCCCCGCCTGCTGTGGGCAGTGGGCTGCCAGCCCTGCAGGGGGCGCTCCAGCCTAGCTGGAGCCACCCCCACCCATGGGGCCCCCCTGCCCACCCTTGTTTAATCCGTTAAACAGGATTTTACATCCCTACTATCTACCGTATTTCTCAGACAAAAATCCTTGGTCCTTGCTGGTTAGGGAAAAGGTGTTGGAGCCCTGCTAGCAG
The DNA here is from genome assembly GCA_019425775.1 of Rafetus swinhoei. Lineage (NCBI taxonomy): Eukaryota > Metazoa > Chordata > Testudines > Trionychidae > Rafetus > Rafetus swinhoei. The sequence goes on along the minus strand of CM033439.1, from coordinate 9,197,158 downwards.
GTCTCTCGCTTTGATCTAGACATGGCCCTTTCTGAGCAAGAGCCAAAGCTTGCATTGCTCTAGGAATTGTTTTGAAATACTATTTCTGGGATAATCTCTTGTGGGGTGGGGAGAAGGAATTTTAAATTCCGCCTTCTAATCAGATTTGATGTGTTTTTCTTGTGGGTGACTAAGCAACGATTTTGCACTAACTTAAAAATAAATCATAACTTGCCATGCAGCCTCACAACAAAGAGTCCTTTTGGAACTGGCAGATGATGAGGCCTGATTTAAATGGGCACTTGTGTGGGTTAACTCGTAGAGAGGAGCGTTTATAAATGTTTCCTCCTCATTCCTTGTGGGTCAGAGTCTTGTGGGAGCATTGACCTCTCCGCAGCGGAAAAGTAGGACTCGGCTTAACTTAAAAACAGAAATTAAAGTCTTTTAATCCAAATGCCATTTTGTTTTGAGGAGAAATGTCTTTCTCCATTGAAACTATCCCTGAGTCTCGAGTGCCGTGAAACCTCCTTTGTGATAAAAGGGCCTGGGCTCTTTCCTGAAAAGCTCACAAACCAATACCAGCTCCGATCCAGATGGGGAGAGATTTGTGGGCTATCTATGAAAGGATATTCCATGGGTTGGGGGCTCACGTGGAAGGAAGCTCAGGAGCCTGACCTGGGGCCTTCAGGTTGGTCTTATTGTTTGAGTGAGGGAATAAAACAGGTCAGTAAGAGGATGGACAGAACTCAGTAGAGTCTTTGAAGGTGGTGGCAAGAAGGAGCCAATAGAGGGATTTGGGGCAGCTGATAGGGCCTGAAGAACTGGTTAGGAAGACCTTAGCAGTGGCTGCATGGACTGGAGGGGGCTCTGATGCAGAGGCAACTGGTCGGGAGGTACCTGGGGGCACATGACCCTTCCCAGCCTGGAGAAGGTCCAGGACAACCCCCCACTGCCCAGGCCATGCCTCTCCCTTCTCCTGCTTCGTCCCTGCCCCACTTAGTCCCCCGGGCCGCCCTTGTTGGGGGAAGAGCAGGGCTGGCGCCGGCAGCAGGGGTCTGCTACTCCCCTCCCTACACTCACCAGCAGCAGTGGGGGGAAGCAGAGCAAGGCGGCCCTACTGCTTGCTCCCTTGGCTGCTGTCGCTCCACATCCTGCAGGGGAGTGTGGGACGATCCCGCCCCCTCCATCAGAGCGGCGCAGCCGGGGGTAGCAAAGCCATGGGACCATCTTGCTCCACTTCTGCTGGCTGCACCCAGTGGTTGGGGAGTCATGTGGCCCCTTGTGCCCCCCTCACACGTCACCCCTGCTCTGATGGAGGATGGGGAGGCCACACTGGGGAAGGGCGGGTACTTTAGGGACAGATGGGAAGAGTTTTTAGCTATGCAGAGGGAGGAAAAGGACAAATGAGTTGAAGGAGAAGAATTGGACTGGGTTCCCCTGGATGGGAGCAGGACTGGGGGGACATTGAAGAGCCCTCCCAGGTTATGAGAGAATAGTGGGTCCCATGGGATCACTGGGGAGGGCATCAAGGACATCAAGGAATTTAGTCTGAACTGTTGCATTAAGTTGACAAGCGGCCAAGCTCATCAGCAAAAGGTTGAAACCCTAGATTCTTGTTGGCTGCGGTGAGAGACCCAGCCTACGGGTCAAATAACCAAATAGTCCGATCCACCCAGGCCACGCTCCAGTGACTGACTCCTCACTCTTGTCTCTCGCCGTCTCTTCCCCTGGTTCATTGTCCACCTGGAGCCTGAACCCTGCGAGCTGCCCCTGTTCGCCAGTGGAACTTTTCAAACACTGTTTTAATGTAATTCTATTTCAGGGCCTATTGCAGATTGTCTTAAAAAACCTTCTCTAACAGCAACGAACAAGGTGTCCTGAGATCGTTCATATTGCATAGTTTGTAGCCATGTGGCGTGAGGGTGCAAGTCCTCTTACAGCTAAGTGTGTATTGCTGTAGTGCACAAGAAGCCCCAACCCAGCTCAAGGTGCAAGACCCTGCACAAACTTAATATGACAGTCCCTGGAGTAAATGCTTTTCAATATGGTTACTGTCCTCCATGTGGAAAAGATGATGTGTTCCAGTAGGAGACAATGCAGGCATGGGAAGCAAAGGAAATTGAGGTGGTTTGAAGAAGACACCCTGAAATCCTGTTTGTCGGGGGAGGAGATGGAGCTATCCAGAAGAGGAAGTAGGAATAAAATCTTTGCCTTGGCTATATTTTAAGTGTCCAAATCTGGCCACCAGACTTTTCTGTAGCCGGAGAATTGGATTTTTTACTTGGAGATTTATGGAAATGAAGAAAGCTGTTTTGTATTGACGTTAACTCTCACGGAACTGAATTTTTATAGGGTCATGACTGTGCTTGAATGTTTGTATGTTTCCTGGAACAGTCTTTTATTTGCCTAAACGAAGAGTACAAAAAGCTGGGAGGCCAGCTCTGACTGGGGTGTGGTTCTCAGTTAATTATAGCTGCATTTGCAAGAATATTATTTTCATTTTGCATGACCCAGAGAAATTGGCTCTTTTTTCTAAGGGTCATTGCAGTTATTGACAGGATCCTGAGCGTTCCAAAGGATTACGTTCCCATCTGGCCTGCCCTTTTCTAACATGAGGTTTGCAGATGCCAGACACATTTTAGGTCTGTCCCTGGCTTCCCATTGTTTCTAAGACTTGTTTATCAAGTTGGTTCTTCTTTCTCTTCACTTTCATGACCAGGTGTTGGGACTCTTTGTCCATCTGTTGCACTTCTTCGGCTTGGTCTACACTAGAGAGTTTACTGTGGCACTGCTGTTTGAATGCAGCTGTGCCATTGTAAGATCTCTTGTGTAGCTGCTCTGTGTTAATAGAAGGGACATAATTAACATAATTAATTGGCACAATAATTAACATCAACAAAATTAATGCTGCCTCAACAAGCCTTGCATGCTGCCACGCACACCGGATATAATTCCTGTTGCTCATGGGGATGGAACATTCACAACGGGATACACAGAGCTATCCCTGCATCACTGTCAATCTTGCATCAGGCAACAAGGGGCTCAGAATAAGCAGCGCATCAAAGCACAACTGTGCATACGAACCAGGACTCTCATGGCTGCCCTTCAACGAGGGAGACTGGTTTTTAATCCTTCCCTCTCTGTCCTCTCTTTCATCCCCTCTGCATTAAATGGAGCTCAGTGAATTTGCTGTCTTCAGGCAGGCAAAAATTCCGCTGAGGCCAGTGGACTTGGTTCTACTCTGACTGGTGTAAAGCAGTGGATTTGTGCCATGTAAGTGAGACCGAGTGAGGGCAGATGGCAGAGTTGGACTCGTATTTCACTGATGACAACCACCAAGGCTTCTGGACCATTTCCATGAACCTTATTTTATTTGTGCTTGGTACTTTTCATCTCTAAGTTTGGCTTATATGTCACGTTAGCACTGAAGTTTTTCCTACATTTCTGCTGTGTTTGATTTCTGAATGAAAGCCCCTGTCCATCCAAGGAGACTGAGAACTGTCCCAGTTGGCTGTTTTTACCTTCAAGTCTCTTCACGAGCTGCACTTTAGGCCACGAATAAGAAGTAGCCACGGTGCCCTTTAAACTTCTCCTGACAAAACTCTCCACTGGTTGCTGGCTTTGTTTGTATATCAATGGGGAAGGCGCCAATATGTTGTAGAGAGATTTAGAATTGCTCACTTCTTACCCCTTTACTTCACTTTCTCAGGCCTTGGGACTGAAATACATCCTCATCTTTCAGCCAGCCTGCTGGGCAGGGTTGAAGGTGCTCTGCCGATGGCAGTGCAAGGAAGGCTGCCAGCACCTGTGCCCTGCACCTATTCTGTTCTTTAACGGAAACCATTCTTCTCCCTGGGAATCTGAGACCGGCAATCTCTTGGCATGTCTGCGCTCTGCTTTGTATCAAGCGCTACTCCATTCTAGGCCAATATTCCTCGTCATCAGAGTAATGCTGGGTAGGGGAGCTCGTCAGACAGTGAAGAACATTTCATGAAAGCTCAGCACGGCACAGACCTGTCTTGTTGTATCTTCACGGCGTGCATCTAGGTGGACTGGCTTTTCCAATACAGGGGCTGGTGAGCAGAGAAATAGCAACTTGACTTTCCACTGGACCTCATTCTTGACGTGTATCGCAGTGGTGCACTGAGGTCCCGGTGGAGCTAAAGGTGCAAGGTTCTGTACGAACTTAATCCAGCAGCCCTTGGCCCAAAGAGTTAATCTAAATAGAGAAGACAGAGCGGGTGGGTTATCCCTGTCTGACACATCGGGCCCTAAGGCCGAGAAGGGTTAAGTGACTTGCCCATCATCACCCAAGACGCCTGTGGCAGAGTTGGGCATTGACGCCCAGTTCTTCCGAGTCCCTCCCACCACCAGGCCAGCCTTCCTCTTGGTTATCGGGGAAACGTGAGCAAATACCAGACTTGTAAGGCACAAAAGAAACAAAGGTTACCACGCCAGACCTACAACTCCCACTGCCTGAACTTGCAGCCAGGAAACTTGTGCAACAGATGGTATCAGCTGCATACCAGGACAGACCATGTCAGCTGGAAGCCATCAAGGGCCTTTCCCCCAGCTGCAGAGAGTGTGTGTTTACCTACATGACTCTGGACCGTCCAAGGTACTGAACCTGACATTGAAATTTACTCCTTACACCTGAGATGTTCTAGTTCCTCATTCATACAGGAGGCAAAGGAGAAAACTATTCCCCAAGGATGATCTCATTGCCCTGCTAGTAAAATCATTATAGACACCAGGCAAGGCCAAGTAGCAGCTACTGTATAATCAACCCAGAGTAAGGGGTGTCATCTGTCACCCCAGGATGAGTCCGCTACACACAGGGCTGAACTTAAGTGCAGGTGACTCAGGCCAGGTCTACACTAGACCTGGAAGGTTGGGTTAAGGTACACAACTCCAGCATTGTAAATATGTAGCTGGAGTCGATGTACCTTAAGCTGAGCTTGGTGCCATCTTTATATATAGAGGGAGGCCGACGGGAGCAAACACCCCCATCGGCTGCCCTTACTCCTCACAACTGCGAGGAATACTGGCACCAACTGGAGCCACCCTTAGAGTTCTATTGAGTGGGTCTTAACTAGACCCACTAAATCAAATGCCAGAAGATCAATCTCTGGTGCAGTAAGTATCAACGTGGCCTAACTTAGCAACTGGAAAGTGCTCCAGAGCCTGTTGCCAAAGAGTTATTATTAACCAAACCTGAACAAAGGGTCTGGGTGAGCATGCAAATGAGATGATGTCACTTGAGTACCTGTAAGCCTCTGAACATGCCCACTGTGAACTAGATTGTTTGCAGGAGGCTGAGCAGACTTGGACTGAGCAGAGTGCTGGTGCAGGGTGCTGAGCCTTCCCTCCAAGAAGTCTGGCTCCAGGAGTGTGTTAAGGGGGACAGGAGGGAAGAGATGTGCATGAAAGATGGAGGGAGGGACAGAGGGTTGAAAAGAGGAGAGAAGCCGCCCCAGGAGGAGATAAATACAGGAAGGGAGCTGTTGAAAGGACGGCTGTAGCGATTGGTATTAGGACGAGGTCCCAACCTTTTTCTTTTGGAGGCCCACCCAACAAGCTGTAAAAACGCTACAGCCCACAACCGCCAGTTTTCTGCATGTAAAAGCCAGGGCCAATGTTAAGGGGGAGCAAGCAGGGCAATTGTCCGCGGCCCCATGGGGATCCCTGGAAAGCAAAGTTGCTTTGGCTTCAGCATCAGGCGGTGCTGAGGGCTGGCTGCTCCAACCCTGCCTCTTCTGCCTAAGACCCCGCCCCCCACCTGGCCCAGGGGCCTGACAAGTCTGTCGGCCCTCCTGTTTGTGCTCCCCCGAAACCTGCTCGCACCAGACCCCTCAGGACCGACGCATTGGAGCACCTGGACTGCACTCCACTGTATCCCTCCAAATGCAGGGCAGAAACGGACTGTGAGCAGAGCCCTCTAGGGGGAGTCCCCTAACCAGAGTGGGACAGAATGGAGCCCTAGGGGGGCTGCTGTCCCTTGCACCAACCAACCTCCAAGGGAGGTTTCAGGGTAGCCTGTCACGTAGCTGGTGGGTCCCCCACACCCACTGGCTAAACACCTCCTGGTGCATCTGTTGAGCTCCCTCAGGCTGTGGAAAGCAACCATGGAGCCGCTTTCAGTGCCATTGTGTCCTGGGACCAGGAGCACTGTCTGTCTGAAGCACGTGAGTGGCATAAAGAATGCACAATCAGGTGGCCCCTGTCCTGAGAGTCTCTTGCTGCTTTAGCCTGAGGATTTATTGACTGCCTTGAAGAACGGCTCTTCCCTTCCTTCCCCTCCAAGCTGTAGTCAGCTGGGGACATTGTCACCTTTATCAGTGCTGCTTTTTGCGTGTCCTCCTTAAGCTGATATATGGAATGTTTATTGATGTGGCCCATTGTTTTAGCTTAATCCCCAAACTGTTCAGTTTGAGTCTCTGTAGGCCGTCTTTGTATCAGTAGGGTCCCGTACTGAGGAAGAAAGTATATTTTTTCTGACTGTGTCTTGCATTGATTTGGTGAGCATATATGGTGCATGTAAAACCAATCTTATAGTCTAGTGAGATGAGCTAGAGGTGAGCTCCATCGCCAGAGGCTTTTAAGTTCCGGCTTGACAAAGCCCTGGCTGGGATGATTTAGTTGGGATTGGTCCTGCTTTGGGCTGGACTCGATGACCTCCTGAGGTCTCTTCCAGCCCTAGGATTCTATGACTCTGTGAGCTAGTTTTCTAAACAGGCCTGGATCCTGTTGGTTTGGTATACTGAAGACGTAGCTGGAAATCAGCATAACATAGTACGTGGTCTAGAAAACCTAGACCTTGTCATGTAAATGGCATTAGAAATGTAAAGCCAACGTGGTAAACACAATAGCATTTGAGGTATGGGAAAGAATTCAGTGTTTGCAGAATGTAACCTTAAAATCAGAAAACTCTAGGATTGCTAATGACTAAATCCTAGTACTGAACTTGCTGAAGCTTAATGGAAATAAGTGTTGCGTTTGTATCTTTTTAGCATGTGAACTAGTCTAGTGACTTCTTGTTAAGTGACAAGGTTATTTTTGTCATCCTAACCTTTGGGACAAAAGAACATGGTTGCCAGAAATTTGCTAATGATAGCAACAAATAAAGTTTATGCTGCATTAATTGTCCATGACAATAAAAGTTACACAAGTAAACGGCTTATAAATCTCTTTTTAAGATAGGTGGAGTTGCTTCGTGAAGTACAAGTTAGGAACATTGTGTGCCTGGGTGGTTTACTACTTTGTCGTATCTTAGTTTTGTTTGTAGAGCAACAGTGCGTAAACTCCTGCCTCGTAATGGAGCTGTGTAAATGTGTGTTGTTGAGGAACTGCCCTTTTTTATACAAACTTCCGTACAACATCCTCCCTAAAGACTGGCTGTAATAAAGGCAGGTCAGAGACTAGGCTGCCGTCTATAAAGATTTCAGTGATGTGTGAGACATAGTGCCTCTTTGGCCTAGTCTTCACTATTTTAAAAAAAAGTTTTTGTTTGTTTGTTTGTTCTGGGTCACTGCGGGGAAATAAACGTGTGAGGCTAGCCTGAGGTAAAAACACAATGAAGACAAGGCATTTTGGCCCAGATCCACCCAGGCCATGTCATACCAATGGTGGGCCACATGCTACTCACGGTGGGTTTTGTGTGTGGCCTGCAAGATGTTTTGTTTACTGCTACCCATACGAAGGGTTGCCATTTTTAATGAATTTCATTTTTGTTGGTTGATTTCAGACCGATTCTCCAGTTTGTCCTTTTGATTTCTAGTCCTGTCCCCACGCACACACAATCTTTCCTGGCCTGATGCCCTCTGCAACTGTCCTGTTGAAGCTGTCCCCGGGGGTATAAATAGAGTCCCAGGAGCATGCGGACTGGACTTGGGGCTCTCGCCTCCCATAGATGCCATGGATTAAACCATAGCGAGGTGTACGTTTCGGAATGTGATACCCTCTTCCATTGATAGTACTTCAGTACTGCTCATATGTAAGTATCTGTCATGTTGATGTCCTGCCAAATTCTCCTCAGTCTGTGGGGTTACACTGTATAACTGAGAGGAGAATGAGAGGAGAATTAACCAGGTTAATTCAAAAGCTTCAGAGGGGTAGCCGAGTTGGTCTGTAACTGGAAAAACTTAAAAATCACCAAATAGTTGAGCAGCACCTTAAAGACTAACAAAACATGTAAATGGTATCATGAGCTTTCATGGGCACAACCACTGGTTGTGCCCACGAAAGCTCATGACACCATCTGCATGTTTTGTTAGTCTTTAAGGTGCTGCTAGACTATTTGTTGATTTTTAAGTTTTTCCAGATTAATTCAGATACCACTTAGTTGTGACACCGAGAGAAGGTTTTGCAGAGAAGCCGAGATTAAGCATTTTAGCTTCTATATTAACACATCTGTGTTGGGACCACTTCCCTTAAATGAGGGCCACTTCATGCTGATTTATTGTTAATGACATTTATGGCAGTGCTGGTAGGCATGTTAGCTCGACCTGCACTCTAGAACTTGATTTCAGGCTGATGTGTGGTTGCGGAAGGGAAGTGTTTTCTAGAGGAGTATGTTCCTAGTTGATCTCGCCACACACAAATGTTCTGAATATATATCTATTTTATGGGGAATCTGTATGTAACACTAGCATTGAAGGGAAACCTGATAGTGTATGAATAACCTTTTGAAAGACATTTTTCAGGGATTCTATATTAAATTCGATAGCGTCTTTGATTTATTTTGCGCATGTATATATTTTGCTCTAAAATATTTTATGCCGTTTGGCTTCCATAATGTTAAAATAACAGAGGCCTTTTTGGACGCAGCATTTATTAAAGACAGAACCTCTGTTTCTGGCCAGTGTAAGGTCTGATTCAAGCAGAACCAACTTCAATGGAAATTTCATGTGTGGAATTTTTGCCAGTTCAGACCTTCATTTTGTATCCAGAATATGAATATTTTGTTCATTGTTGGAAGGAAAGTACATGGTTTACCCTGTGAATCCAGAAATCTGTGCCCTAACATATCACTGGTGTTCAAAGACAGCCTGGAGGAACTCGTGCCAACTTTCTTATTTCTGTTAAGCTCTTTTTTCTTATATGAACAACTAACGGTAAATCAAGGCTGGACAACAGAGGTTGATTAGAGCTGCCATAACAAGACTCCACAAAGTATCAAGCTGTTCTGTACACTAAGCATTTGACTGTGAACCAGAAACTCGTGAACTTTTAATCCTGGCTCTGACACTGGTTTATTCTGTAGTTTTGAGCAAGTCACTTAGCCTCTCCCTCAGTTCCCCATCTGTAGAATGAGGCTAGAAGGCCCCTTTGTGGACCTTCTAGGGATGGGTGTGGTCTCTGAAATAATAACATAGGCTTGGTGTGAAGATTATTTGGGTTTATAGTTACACAGAAAAGCTCTGTAAGTACAAGAGGGATTTGAGAGGCAATGAGATGTGTCAAGTGATGCTACCAATGAAAGCTAGACCCCAACTGAGCCATCTTTGATGGACCAGATATTTCCATTTGCTCTTGTCAAAATCTGTGTTGCTCTAAAGAAACAGCAGCAGTAGGAACTAGCTAGAGTAAGACCATGGGTTTTGGTGGGATACCCCTGACTTACACCAGTGTAAATGGTGTCTGAATTGGACCCTGTGAGTATTTGGGTCTTATTGTGGACCACTCTGGATTATGCAGAGACCTTTGCATTAACGTTTGATAGGGCATTTAAACTAGGGGTTCTCACTCTCTCTTAGCATTTACCTAAATAGAAAGATTATCTTGGTCCATCTCCCACCCCTCTGTTGATGGCCCTATTGCCCACAATCTCCCTCCCACATGCAATTGCTTGTTTGTGTCTACTGAATTTTCTGTAAATGAACCTTGGGGCTTCTTTTTTGGGAGGGAGTGAGAAGTGGTCTGGTTGGAATTCCAGGAATGTCACAGGCGTCTGAGGAAAGTGAAGTCCCAGCCATGCGAAGCACTAAGCATATGCTTGACTTTGAGTGCTGTAAGTTCCATTGAAGACAGTGGAGTTACTTGCGTGCTTAACTCCATAAGCCTGAGCCTGACTTTTTGTTAGGAAATCTGTGTAAGGCATGTGGCGTTTCTGTTGTGTTTCAGTGAACGAAGCCTCTCTAACATGGCCATGTGCATAAAGTTACCCCGCTGATCATGATCATACGCAGCGGAATATTTTCTTACTATGAGCACAAGGTGCCCCAGGGTGGCAGGGCTTCTTGGTTACAGACCCCATCCTCTTTCAGTCTGACCCCTTCAGATTTGTCACAAAATATAGTTCTCCTTTGAAGTAAAAATTGCAAAATGTGGGCTGAGAGATGTGTATGTTTCTAGCACCTCGTGATTAATCGGTGGCTACATGTGGTTTCCTTTTCTCCTTTAACCAGTTGTTGGATTCAAGGGTCCTAACCAGCTTATGGGATGGATGCCAAATGACGTCTGTGGGCGTGGTGTGCAAAACTGGCTGTAGAATATGGCCTCTCTACTCATTTATTTTTCCAGCAGAATAAACTTGGACTATCCCTGTGCTCCAGAGACATTGCCAACACTCAGGTTGTCAACCTGCAATGCGACGATTCCCAAGAAGAACCCTGTTCTAATGCAATATCTTTCCATTAGGTTGGCTGTCATAAATCTACGGCTCTTTACAGATTTGGATCCAGAAATGTAGCATTTTTCCTTTGCCATTGGCAGCTGCTTGGGGGCAGATATATCTGTTATGCAGTCTTTCGGAGGGTCAGTGATAAGATGACCTTGGTTAAGCTAGAAAATCTGAACCAATCACCATGTCAGATTGCCTTGTTATAGGATGATCTGCATTTTTCACTAGCGGGGATGGGGAGGGGGCAGCAAGATAAACTGGAAAAACCAGCAGTTGTGTATCTGCTCCCTTCATTTATTGCACTGATAGTGTCCTGCCCTTGTTTCAGGCACTGGTTTACTACACAGAGTGGGTTATACACAAAAAGGTTCATTGAACTGTCCAGGTTCTAGTATCTTATGTCCAGTTGGCTTCGCCGGCCCAGACAGTAGCATCAGCCTATGGGACTTCCTGCAGATTTTTTTAATGTGGAAGAAACAAATACTTGGATTTGAATCCTACACAGTGATAGGAAACCATCACTACTGGCCCTGCACGAACAAGTGTCAGAGCTAATTTCTGTATGTTGAAAGGCCGTAATCAAGCCCAATCTTGTGATCCCTCTGCTCCTAAAAATCCTATTGAAGCTCATGATAAGGAAAGCAAGATCAGCCCCAAATTATTATCCCTTGTATTCTGGGAGAGCTCAGAGGCCCTATTGTTCATACATATAGTAAGAGACTTCCAAGACTTAGACCGTGTAGACAAGACAGATAAAGGAATAAGTGCTACTGTCTCCGTTTCATGGAAGGAATGACAGCACAGAGATTAAGTGACTTTCTCAGAGTCAAATTGGAAGTCTGTAGCAGAGTTGGGAAATGAGCCCCAAATCTCCTAAATGCCCAATCAAGGGCATTAACCACAGGACCCTCAAATTTCTGCCCTGCATTAATGCCCACTTGTTAATGGGACAGTCGAGTTATGTTGCCAGGAATGAGCCTTCCCTAATCAGTCTTATGCTTTATTAGCAACATAAATGCCAGCATGACTCTCTCATTGCTACAACATGTTAAACACCTTGGAAATGTTTCCTTAAACTCTAGGTCAGTCTTATGAAATCCGTCTACTTGAGAATAGGAAATTGGGAGAGTTTCAAGATTTAAACACAAAATATGTAAAGGTAAGGAGAAATATAGATTTCTTTTCTTCCTGCTACTACATACAGACACAAATCAAGGCCCTGACCTTGCTTTTCATGGAGGACAATGGGAGAGACTTTGCCATTGACTTTAATGGGAGCAGGACTGAGGGTCTAATTCTTGAGTTGGTTAGAGCTGCATGTGACTCTGCAGTTTGGCTTTGCAGGGTTTCGTCTAAACCGTTGGCTTTGGTTACAGTCGTGCCCTCTGAGTTTCACTCTGAGTTTTGGGTTCTGATGAATCCCAAAATTCAAAGCTAAACTGGGCTGAAACCACCGAGCATCACTTCCTCTACTGGTTTAACCCATGCAAAGCTATAAACCAACCCCGGGTGCAGCGTACCTGGGCTCAGATACATGTTCGTAAGGAGGACTCAGCTTTTCTCGTAGCTTTGTCACACAGGTTTTACACAGCTCACGTCTACGTTAGTAGTGCACCCACCCCCAAGATACAGAACCACTTCCTGAGTTCTGGGTGGTTTCACTTTGGGGTTTGGATTTGACAAATTCAGGGATTTTGGAAAATTTGGATCCAGATCTTGGTTCTAGTATCAGGCCCTCCTTGCCCAAATTCTTGTGGTTCCGACCCAGGGATTTTCATTAGCGAGCGGGGGGGGGCTACTTGCAAAATGTGAATCCAGATCTGGATTTAGACCATCTCCAAAGCTGAAGCATATTTGCATTTCATGTTTTTATTCAGCCCACTACAGGAAGGTTTTTCCCAAATGTGACTCTGGGTTCAGATTTGCACACAGGCTCTCTTGCTAGGAGAGCAAGCAAGTGCTTGGATCTAGGTTTTGGTTGGGGCCTTTCTTTAACTTACATGCACAATTAATCTCTCACTTCCATTCTGAATGGATGGCGACAACAAGACAGTGGACTTCCTTTGGAAACTGGGAGGCGGGGAATAGTTAGCTCGCGGTAGTGCTGCACTTTGCATGTGCAAAGCAAGACATGAGTGCAGAGTCTTTTTGGCTTTGCCTGCGTTGGGCATTTGCCCTGATTCCGGTCATTAGGTCGCTGGTCGTTGATGTAGCTGCACCAGTCGACACACACACACAGTGAAAGGGGGGCAGGCTCTGGTGGTGGACACAGAGGTATTCCTAGTCCGCACCGGAAGAGGTGCACTGGAGCAAATCCTACATCAACGGCTTGGCTGCCGATTGCTGGAATCGAGGCAAATTCCCACGGACAAGGCCTCGGACGAGCAAAGAGAGCACTGCCTTGATGAACCATCTCTCCATGGAATTTGACCTAACTGGAGATGGGTGGTTTGGAGGGGGACGCTCTGCTCTCCTCTGCGATGGACGTTAGACACGTGGAGGAGGAACAGATCAGACCCATCTCTGACACTGGGAAACCGAAATCATCTCAGGAATAAAAGGTGAGCCTGAAGCCCAACTCACCTTGCCCTCCTCTCTTAACAGAGCATCATACGTGTGGTTTTCCATGACCGGCGTCTGCAGTACACAGAGCACCAGCAGTTGGAGGGCTGGAGGTGGAGTCGGCCTGGAGATCGCATCCTTGATATAGGTGAGACTATTTCATTATGGTTCCTATAAAGTGTTTGGAAGTTGGCTGTGAACTGTGTGAGGTATTTTTCAGGATTTTCTTTCTTAGCAAAAATGGTAACAGTGCGTGTCTGTGCAAGGAGGGGTGAAAGAAACCACAGCTGCATTGGTTTAAACTGAATATGTCGCTGGCTGCCTTGGCTTGTCAAATGAGTCTGGTAACTGTATGAACACTTGGTTTGTTGTCTTCAATTTAATATTTTTAAAATTTTAGGGGTTTTCTTCTACAGATATCCCACTGTCCGTCGGCATCTTAGATCCCAGGGCCAGCCCGACCCAGCTAAACACTGTTGAATTTCTGTGGGATCCATCCAAAAGAGCATCTGCATTCATTCAGGTAAGGAACAAATGTATTCGAGAGCCTGGGTATTTTTGTTAGTACATGTCTTTCCTGTTCACTCATCATACCATGCACTCAAATTGATGAGTGTTTGCATTGACGTCCTGTTTATAGGATACACGCATGGGCCAATTTCGTGTTGTGGGCGGGGCTGCCTCTTCTATTCTTAACTCCTAACACAGGCTTTGTTGTAGATAGACTGATCTGTATGTCTCTTTAGATATCCACTCTGCCCTTAAAGATGGGTTTCATTTATGGGGGGAAAATACCACAAACTCTCATCTTCTAAATTCCCCAAATGGCTCTCAGTGTGTTCAAAATCTCAGACTTCCTGGGGCTTTCTCATCCTTTATATCAAAGATTTATTTTTTAAAATCTTTATGTATGCGATGCAATGTCAAAGCTTGCGTTTCTATATGTTCAGTTTTTCTCCCAGCTGCTTGTCCCGTCATTTTTCTGAACTCTCCTTATTTTGTTATGAACCCTTTTTATTTCCCCCCCCACAAAATAGAGATGGTCCAGAAATAAACTTGAACCCCACCCCAATCACATCTGTCTCTGAACTTGAGGGGCTTGAAATTCAGATGTTTTGCAGCATTGAGCCATTGCTGGTTATAAAGTACAGTTTCTGTTTTGCCAGGTACATTGCATCAGCACAGAATTTACACCCAGGAAACATGGTGGAGAGAAAGGGGTGCCCTTCAGGATACAAATCGACACCTTTAAACAGAATGAGAATGGGGAATATACCGAACACTTGCATTCTGCAAGCTGCCAGATCAAAGTGTTCAAGGTATGGGCTAGTTCGGTTTTGCCAAATCCTCTCCGGAGTATGAGACATGGGGAATATTTATCTAGCTGTGGGTAAGGTTTTAAAAATGTTTGCATTCATAGCAAATAAGTAAAGGTATTAAACAAGCGGCACTGGTACTCCTATCCGTAGTACCCATTATGGAAAAGGCACTGCATCCTAGTATATCTAGAACAGCAGAGATCTCAAAGTGCACTGCACTAAGTGGACTGGCTTCATGCATATAGACGCTGATCAACCCAGCTCTCACTTCTTTCTCTTACCTGGATTTTTAAACCACCTGCTCTGCTCAGTGGCACGAACAGCTCTTTAGGAAGGCACCGAGACACAGACTAGAGCTCTCATATCAGAGTCTCTTCCATTGCAAAAGATACTGCCCACTGAGACACAAACAGGGGAAAGAGAGCCCGAGAGATTATGTGAATATTCTACCTGTTACATTCCAGGCCCTTCTGTCACTCCCTGTTAAAACCTCTCAGAGGGGTAGCCGTGTTAGTCTGTAACTTTAAGGAAACGAGTAGTCCTGTAGCACCTTAGAGACTAACAGAAAAATATATATAGTATCATGAGCTTTCGTGGGCAAAACCCACTTCCTTTTGTTAGTCTCTAAGGTGCTACAGGACCACACATTGACTCCCTGTTAAGATACTAAAGTCAGTATTTGCTCAATTACTCTGTATACATCCAGGGCATTTCCCCTGACTTCCATGACATACTCTGGATTGCACCCATAGAGCTGAGAGCAGAATATGGCTCCTTTTTTAGCTTAGTTCTTAGTTGGCTCTTCCTGAGTAGCAGAGGAACATAACTACTCCCTAGACTGCTCTCTGATAAGCACTTCAGAAGGGCCTTAAATGTTGCTAGTAGTTCCCCTCCATATGCCACACAATTGTTCTCCGCCTGTTCACGTTTGATGCTTTTTGGCCAGGCTGGAATGAGCAGGTACTGTCATCCATTTTGGGAGTGGTGAACCAGCTTTCAGTTAGATCTGAATCTAAACTTCCCCATGGGGTGGGGAGAGAGGGAATGGATTTGGAGATTCACTCTGACCCCTCTTGAGTTTTCATAACATCCGCCCTTCCTGGAGACATAACACAGGTGCTCGTTAAAGTGTGTTCCTCCATCATAGATTCAGGGTCTAAAATAGTATCAAATCCTAAGGGTTCCACTGTAAAAGCATATGTAACCCACACCCCGTCTGGTGTCCCATCTAGTGGCTCTGAGACCACTTACAGAGAGAATGAGTCTGCTCTGCAGCCTTAGCTAAGAGGCAGCTGACTTTTAGTTCATGCTGCGTAGTTCCTAAGCTCCAGAGGTCCCAGGTTTGATTCTGCCCACAGATGACAGAGCTCTGCCAGAGTTACACATGCATACACATGGTAGCACTCAACACATTTAGGAAATGCTACAGTCATGGCAATATTAACAAAGGATGTTCTAGATACGATAGGGATTTTTATATGAACTGCTGCTTGGAAAATAGAGGCCTTGTCCTGCCCTTGTTTCATGTGTAGACTGCCCATTGATGTCAATAAGGCCTTTGTGCACAGATCAGATGAAACCTATGGCCCCCTGCTCCCCACCCTGTGAAGCGAGGCATAAGGGAAAGCTTGTGCTCTGTGCTTATAGCCCAAGGGAGCTGACAGAAAGCAGAAAACTGACAGGGAGAAAATGGAGAAGAAGACTGCCCAAGAGAAGGAAAAATACCAGCCCTCCTATGACACGACCATTCTCACAGAGGTAAGATGCTTCAGTCACTGGTTTAATATGTCGGGCCACACACTTAACGTGGTAAAAGGAGTTACTTCTGCACAGGGTCAGATTAATTTGCGAGGCTCCACTCCACAAGGTCTTACTGAGACAGAGAGATTAATGACTGTATAAAAGGGATTAGACGTTTCATAAAAAGCTACATTAGGCGGAACTAAGTTTTATTGGACCCTTATGCTTCAGGGCATAAACCAGCTATCAGTTGGGTTAAGATGCAATTGTCTTTCACTTCCCTCCCGCCATGAGCTGTCCTCTCCAAATAACTGTCCCACAAAGGCGGCTTACACTCTCCTCTGAACCATCTGGTACTGGCTGGAGTCGAAGACAGGATGCTGGAATAGATGGTCGGATCCAATTGGCAGTTTCCGTTCCTTCAGGCATATCCTTTAGAACAAGCCATTGTCATGAGCTTGGTCCTTGCGAGCTTCACTCTACAATGGGCTCATGTTCGA
This sequence comes from Rafetus swinhoei, assembly GCA_019425775.1. Lineage (NCBI taxonomy): Eukaryota > Metazoa > Chordata > Testudines > Trionychidae > Rafetus > Rafetus swinhoei. The sequence continues at coordinate 9,180,437 of CM033439.1, read as the reverse complement.
AGAATGTTTTGTGTGTTGTGTGGTGTCATGGGGTGTGGGGCAGCCACTGGGCCCTGCACCCCCACCCACAGCCATATGGGACTCTCAGCCAGCAGGTAGAACAGTAGCACAGACTTGTCAGCACACTCTATCTTGGGGATAGGGAGGCCCAGAACCAGGGCTGTGGGCCCCCTCTCTGCCCCCCTAAACCAGCTTGACTTCCTGCATCCTAAGCCAGCGGAGACTACCTCAGCAACCAGCCCCAGCCCTGCAGGCAGCCCCACCTTCTCCTTTGTCCAGCTTCTGGGGGAGGGGGGCCAAAAGGTGTTACCTGATTGCACCTGCCACCCAGGCTCAGGTTGCAAGAGAGTCTGAGCCATTGTGTACGTGCTGGGCTGGGCAGCCTGGGACAGCCTCCCTCAGTGGGAGTCACACCCAAAACTCCCAACCCCAGCCAGGCACCAGTGCAGTGCCTAGGGAAACTGAGGCAGCGCTCACACACACACACACACACACACACACACACACACTTACAACAAAGCAGCACAGCCAACATAACAAGCGAACTGAGCAAACTCAATCCCCACTACATCACACATGGGTCATATGAGGTCTACTTTTTCTTTTTAGAATCCCAATTACATGGTGCACTATCGCGTCTGCAGCCCAATATGGGTTATGCACAAGCACCAGCCAAGGGCACATCTGTAATTGGTTTAGGAGCCAGGCCCCACCTCCCTTATGGGAATGTTCTGCAGAACTTCCGAGAACTGCTTTTCATGGGAAGATCGAATTTTTGATTTAAACAGTAACTCACTGGAACGCATTAAGATGATTTCATTTTCTTTTTGCTTGTTTTAAATAAATTCTTCCCCTTGCCTAAGAGAATGGTTTTTGGTTTAAAGGTACATGGAATAATCAGACACCCTATAATTTAGGAGCATTTGCTAGCAAGTCCCTGCTGTGCAGAGACATAATCCTACAGTATGGACAGACGCAGAGCTCTTTATCACACTGAATCAGGAAATCCTCTAGCCTTGGTTGCCAAAGAGTTAAATATTTGCTTAAAGCGATATTTGTGTTGGTGATAACACTCTAAGAATGCCACAGATTGTCTCCTTCTTTATCACTTTAAAGACAGGGACAATGAGCCCAATTTTCATGGGCTCTTAACAGGCTGACTGCAGGGCCGGATTCTGTTGTTCTGGATTTCCGTCTCTGTGACCAACTTCAGTGGCTTCAGTAAAGCTACTTTGTATTTACACCAGTGCAGCTGAGCATGGAATCCAGCTTATATTTGCAGCGTTTTTGGGTAGCCTTATGTGTGTCTACCTTAGGATTTCCTATAGATTCTGTTCATAACTTGAATTTTTGCTGATAACTTTGAATGGACCAGGCCATATTCTGCCCTCACGCTGGTATAACCCTGAGGTAACTCAACTACTATGCCTCTGGTTCATCTAATCAAATCATTCCAATCTGGAGTTACTTTGGATTTATAACTGAGACCAGAATCTGGCACTTGGGAAATTTCTGTGTTGTGGGCCAAATCCTTCCTGAAAGAAGAATTGGTGTATTGCCCAGATGTAAGCAAGCACACCCTTGGGCTCAGTGTTAGTTTGGGAAAGGAAAAGGAAGACGTGGCGAAAGCACAATTAGAACTAATCTGGTACCACCTCCGTCCTCTTGGAATGCCAGCGTACAGCTCCCGGGCCTGCTTCTCCCCTCAGCAGGGGTAATTCGCTGACCTCACTGGAGTTGACAGCACCATACATGGTGCGAGGAAAGAATTGGGCCTGCTTGAAAACCTGCTTTGCTCAGTGTCCCATTGGCTTTGTTTTCACAGTGTTCTCCGTGGCCAGATTTGCCTTATCAAGTGAACAATGCTCCGTCCCCAAGCTACAACAGCTCTCCAAACAGCTTCAGCCTTGGAGATGGGTATGTAATAAATGCTTTCTCTTCTCGGCTGACGTGTAGCCCATGTGCTGGCGTTGGCTGGATCCTAGGGGCCTGCTCCTGGGTTAGTAAAATGTTTTGTGCCCCGCCCACATCGCTAAGTTGAACCTTCTCAGCGTGAATGCATTGAGGATAGAGACTTGTCCACCAGAAAAGTTTGAGCTCCGAGCTCGGTGTGCTAAGCCCATTTTTCCCTATGGGGGAGATGTGAAAGTACGCTCAAAGTTGCCGTGATTGTTTTGGTTCAGTACAGCGCTTAAGGGGTCTGATCATTCCATCCCGGACGGAAGGTCCGCTTTATTCGATAAATGTGACATAGAAGAGTAAACATGATGGCTGTCTGCAACCTGCTGAATATTCATTTCATGGAAGTTGGACTGTTATATCTGGTCGACTTTCTCTTCCTTCCCCGGCCCGTTTCCTTGGTACACATTCCTCTCAGGAAGTTAGTGCAAGTTCTTTGGGAGAGGGCTTAAAAGGCAATAACTGCTTTCCAGCTCTGTCCCTGTGCATGAAAAGCAATAACAAAGTTGGGAGCTGAGCTGCAGAATTTTACTGAAACGGAGTTAAAAAATAACAGGTCTAATCAGAACAAAAAAAAGTCAACTTGATATAAAATTCTTGCCAGTCAAAACAAGGGGAGGGTGGGGAGAGACAGCCAACCATTTTCAACGTCAGTGTTAACGTAACGTTTTTTTCTCTTCCTGCTTCATACGATTTTTTAGCAACAGTTCTCCAACCCACCAAGTGGAGCTCCTACCTCCCAGCAACGATGTAAGTATGTGAGATCATGTTAATGAGGTGCTTTTCTTTTTTTAGGACACTGCTGAACAGTTCATTTCAAGACCCTCTTATTCTTTTTGCAATGTAGCACCTCCTGCCCTCGGCTTCTATCCAAGATGTTCAGCAGTGGCTTCATCGCAATAGGTTTTCTCCGTTCTGTAGACTCTTCTCAAGTTTCTCGGGTGAGTCGAGTGGGTCTGTGCGTTTGTTTGTGTGTCTGTGACAAGTGTGGAGCATACTTTCGTGGTGTCTGCCAAAGAAAATGGTGAGCAGGGGTTTGGAGAAACCTCATAAAGATCGGTCAAGGTTTCCAAAAGTGGTTGCTTAATGTTCGGTTCCTAAGGCACCTATATAGTCTCTCAGTTGGAGCTGCATAGATAATCAGTAATTGTGTGAATTGGGCCACCGATTTCAGTGCCAAAATAAGGGCTTGGAAGCCTGATTTTTGGGGGAGCCCAGTTTTAAAAACTTTGGTCACTTGAAATTCTGCTTTGGTGCAGGAAATGTGGGTGGGTTGTTCCAATTTTTGGGCAAACTCTCCTCATGCATTAGAGGAAGGAACCGATGATGAATATCGTATCCTACATACTAGAAGGTCCCAACTTTGTAGCTTGTGAAGACTGAGTTTACTGGACACCTCAAGGGGCTCCTGGAATCCCCCCAGTACTCCTGCTCCCAAGCTCCCTGTGTGGCAGCCTCCCAGCTACCCTCCCCCCCCCAGGGACTCTGCAACTTCTTTCCCCATCTCCCTCCCCCTGCAGGGGTTCAGTGAACCTCCCATTTTCACTCTCTCATGCCAGGGTCCCCCCCCTCCCCGGTGTTCCCCTTCCCATGCTAGCAGCTCTGTGCACCTCTCTTCTAATCTTCCCTCCCACATTTGGGGCTCTGTCTGCCTTCCATGCCAATCATCTGTTCTGCCCCCAGGCCAGAGCCTGTGCACACACCCCTCTTCTCCCCTTCCCCTCCTCTCCATCACTAATCTATAGATAAACACACTGTTTGTCAGGGTGTCAATGAGTTAAACTCCATTAGGAGTATGGGTGCCAATTCTGTGGGTGCTCCAGCTTCTTCCACCCCCCCATGCCCAGTGCGTCCCATCTCCCAATGGGCCCCGCCAGTCAGTCTGAGGGGAAGGGGGGAGGAGCAAGGATGCAACACACTCAGAGGATGGGGCAGAACAGGCTGGTAAGGGGGAGGAGTCCTCTCTGGCACATTGGAAAGTCTGTGCCTGTGGTTAGGAGGCTGAGGCGTGATCGGGTATTGTTATGCTGGATGGTATTAATGGGTGCCATCAACCAGATGTTGATTTAGAGACAATTGTAGAGGTGCTTGGAGTTGTGACTGTGCTAATCAAAAGGCAGGGCTCCATTGGATGCTTTGTCCAGTGGGACAAGATAGGTGAGGTGTAATCTCTCTTACCAGACGAATTTCAGTCGGTGAGAGAGACAAGCTTTCAGTCTCTCACGGCGCTCTCCTTCAAAGAGGAAGGAAGCTCTGTGTAAGACTGAAAGCTTGTCTCTTCACCAACCACAGTTGGTCCAATGAGAGAGATTCCTTTCACCCCCTTGTCTCTCCAATATCCTGGGACTGACACGGTGGCAGCAATGTAGTATGTTCTCTGAAACATTGACATTTAGTCAGCTTGAGACAGGAAAAGACATGTGACAGACAGGCACCCTGAGAAATGCCAGCAAGTTGAGTATAAGGCCTCCGTAATCTTTGCTAGCAATACATTTTAAAACTAGGCCTTCTACTCATTGCCAACCCCAGCTGTCTAGGGCAGCAAGGATTGCACAGCCACATTCTGTTTCATGTTACTCCATGAAATCCCTGTTGACTCATGTTTGAGAGAGCCGATTTTGGTCCACAGGCCAAGAACTGAGTGTAACGTGGGCACGTGGCAGTTGAAAGCCCTTGCTCCTTATTGGCCATTCTGTGGACTTCTAGAAAATCGGTTGTGAAGGGGTCAATTGCAGTGCACCAGGATACATGTTCATCCAGCAGAGGTCCAACTCTACGTATTTCTTAGTATTTGGAAACCTTTTTTGTTTTGTTTAACCTTGGTGTGTCCAGGGGCTGACTTACTGAAGATGTCCAAAGAAGATTTTGTTCAGATCTGTGGGCCTGCTGATGGAATTCGGCTCTTCAATGCAATTAAAGGAAGGTTTGTACCTGTCTCTTCCAGATTCTACTATTGCAGCATCCTTTGGCACTTCCAGTGTTAATCCAGCATCTCTGGTTAGCAAGCCTCTGTAAAGTCCTCGAAGGAGGTCTCCTGAGAGGCTGTTTGGCTCAAGGGGTTGGCAGTGGGCTGTTGACTCTAAAGTATGGGGTTGAATGCTGCCTACCTCAGAGATGAGTGAAAAATCTTTAGTGGCCTCAGTGTTCTTCCCAGTAGACGTGTTTCCCTCCCATCTGGTACCTGTGTTGCTGGTCTCAGCCAAAATCACAGACTGAGGAGGCATTTGTGGTCTCAGTCTAACCCTGATCAGGAGGCAGTGGTTACGCTCACTGACCAGCCGGGCTGGGTTCAAGCCAGAAAGTGAGGGCTTACACCTTCTATGTACTAATGGCCTCCTGTGAGGTGCAGAGCAACCTTCAATATTACTAGCTTCATAGGAGTCGAGGATGCTCAGCACCTCTTCCGGCATCTCCCAGGATTAGGAAGGTCCCAGCGCATCTCGCCTCCTGCAGCGCTAGTGCCAAGATTCCTCTTAGCTGCCTATTTGTGTCCGGCTCACATGTGCCGTTCCAGCGTGTGGTGGTGTGCACCGGGCCGCCGTGCTAACGTACCGCTTTTGTGTTTAAACCCATAGAAATGTAAGACCTAAGATGACAATTTATGTCTGTCAAGAGCCAGAGCAGAACAGAGCGCATCTGCACCACAAACGCGAGAATGGAGATGGCAACCTGTGTGGTACGTTTCCCAACCTGCTCCCAGAAGGGCTTGTCTGACGAGAATGTTGCCTTGGCTCTGAGCTCCGCGTCTGACAGCGCCGTGGCTGAACGGTGGTTCACCTGCGCTGTAATTCCACTGGACAGAGGGTAGCTCCTCTAGGGCCGCCGTGCAGACTACGTCCTGCCTGCCACAGAGGTGCAACCTGTGCTGACTTGGGGGCTATTCAGGAAAGGCAGGTGGTGTTTGCCCAGCCGCCCTCCCTTGAGGGAGCCAGCAACACAGGGCAGCTTTAATTTCTGTCCATGGCTCGAGTGGAATGCCACTCAGACCAGTTGAATCGGTAATCCTCTCCCAGCCATCCTGAGTGTGCCCTCTCTCCAGGCCTGGCCTTTGGGCAAGGTGAACAAGGTAGTTGCATTGGGCCCTACACCTTCAGGCCCCAGTGGCTGTATGGGCCCTGGTGCCGGGCCGAGCCCTGCTGTCAGTGTGCTGCCTTGGGCCTTGGAAACTCTTTGGCCGGGCCTGCCTGTCTCCAGCCAGCCCTGCCCACTTCCGGGGGCCTGCTGACCCCCTACATACCCCTTTGATGGGAGGGAGATTATGGCCACTTGAAACTTCTACCACCGCCCCTTTTTTCTGCTGCCAGGGCTGACCTAAACCAAGGGCGAATTTTGTTCTCCGTGGAGTGGAATGAAGTGGGCTTAATCTTTGTGGATTTCATGTTAGCTTTTATACAAAAAGATTTCTGCTGCTGCTTTTTGCCAGTTTCTCCTCTAGCTGCCTGAGGTTTGAAATGCCTGGACTCTCTAGAACCACATGTAGAAATGCTAGCAAGAGCAACTCGCTTCCTTGCAAGGAAAATCTGTTTAAATTCTAGGCACTTCTCTAAAGAAGGTTCTGTAGAATTTCAAGCCATGACCTAATGCCTGTCCACACTAGATGGACACCAAAGACCCCAGAATTGTACATACACAATTACTTGTGCACAATCACTTGCCCGCATGAGTGAACTTTTCCATTTCCAAACTGAGCACAGGTGAGGTTCCAAGTGACCGTGTCCGAAGAAGTGCCAGGTTGGGATTTGTTTGAAAACTTGTCACTTGTGGTCTGTTCCATGTGCAGTATTTGTGTGTGGCTTCCATGGAAATCATAGAATTGGTATCTGACCTACTGCATGTATGAAAGAGGAAGGAACTGGTAACACCACAGAGGAGATGCTGACATTTTAATGGTAACCACCTAGTCTCAGTTAATACCATTTGAAGAATAGAGGCGAGAGAATGGAACACGCAGAGGATAGAATGGGGACCCAGGACATCAAGAGACCCAGGTTGTGTTCCTGGTTCTGTTTGGAGGCCTATGCATGAGAACTATACCAGTGTTAGGCTTTTTCCTTATTCATAGAGAATCTCCTGCATCTTCGCCTGGCTCAGACTAATTCTCTTTCAAAGTGCCAAAATGGGATCAGCAGGAAAACAAGATTCTTAAGAAAATCAACTAGCGCTCATATAAAGGGGGTTTCATTTAGTGTCTTGGGATATGTGGTTTCATGGGCAGTTCTTGAATCTTTCTGCAGGCCAACCTGGGCCAAAATTTCTCAATATTTTGCTTGGCTTCTTACATGCATTGAAGTCAATACTAGCCATTTTGGGGCAGCTCGTTAGCTGGTGTAAATTGATTTACCCCAGCACCAGATCTGGCCCTTGGTCTTTATATTTAATTCAGTCATTAAAGTCAGACTCTCTGGCTGAAAGTATAAAAGCTTGTTTCCTTTCAACTATTGCAGTATATCATGCAGTCTTCTTGGAAGAGCTGACCACCCTGGAATTGATTGAGAAGATTGCAAACTTGTATAGCATTTCCCCACAGCAGATAAATCGGATCTATCGGCAAGGACCTACAGGCATCCATGTCCTAGTGAGCAATGAGGTAAGGGGCTTGCTAAAGCAAACACGCGTCATACCAAGGATCAGAGTTCAAGACAGCTGTCTGACTTTCTTCCTTTGTTTTATAGTTAGGCTGACCTTTAAAACTATGAGAGAGTCTCCCAGGGAACTAGGCAAGATTACGAAGCCTGGAAAATTGTTTGACTTCCACACTTGTCCCAGATATTTTTGAATTTTAAGTCAAAGAATTCAGCCATAAAACTACCTTTCGCTGTCCTTAAGGGAAGTTCTTTTTACATGATATTTGCTGTAGCCTGAAATGTATCTTCATTCCAGTTAATTTCAAAACTGATAACTTTTTGGGTGCCTGATCTGATTCAAGCCTTTTAGGGTTGGGGCACCCTGAAATCACTTGCCAGTCACTCTTGAAACAGAACATAAGAACAGTCATATTGGGTCAGACCAAAGGGTCCATATAGTCCCGTGTCCTGTCTTCTGACGGTGGCCAATGCCAGGTGCCCCAGAGGGAATGAGCAGAACAGGGAATCAAGTGAATCATCACCTGTTGCCCATTCCCAGCTTCTAGAGGCTACGGACATCACCCATGCCCATCCTGGCTATGAGCCACTGATGGACCTGTTCTCCATGAATTTATCTAGATCTTTTTTTGAATCCCATTATAGCCTTGGGCTTCACAGCATCCTCTGGCAAGGAGTTCCACAGGTTGATTCTTATGTCTTAGCCAATGGCTGCAGACATTGAGACAGAGTTATTGCTTGCTAGGTGTATGCAGCAAAATCCTTGAAGTCTTGGCAGTTGCCTGCTTGTATAAGCCCTTCATTTGGTCTGTTTCACTAATAACATGCAAAATGGATTCCCCCCACTCTTTTTCACCCCCTAAATGACTTTCTCTTTTCATGTACCAGAATCACTTAAGGAGTTTCATTTGGAGGGACTGGCCCTGCACCTGAAAGGAACATTGTTAAAGCAAACAAAGCAGAGAGCGGGATTCAAATGGGGCCTAAATTTAAGCCTGTAATTCTTACTTGCAAAGTCTCCTTGCCATGTCACCCTGATTAAATCAGAAACCTTGGAGCGTTTAATGGTCCTGAAGTGCTTTGAGGCAGCCCGTGAAAGGGGAATTGCCTCAACTACCTCTGTTGTGAGGGGGCCTTCGTTAAATCCTTAAGTTACTGATTAACAATATCGATGACTTTATTTTTGGTCTTTTGTGTTGTAATGGCAGAGAGGCAAAAGTGATGCAAACGAGAGGCTCCGGGTTAATGTATTTCATGCATCGTTAGGTGCGTGCTCACAGAGTGGAGTCTAATTTGGTGGGGGCCAAATGGAGTGTGGTGGGGAGAGAGGTGGGGCGGGGCTAACTTAGCCTGAAGGGAGCCAGAGGTGGAAAGGGAGGTTACTATGAGAACTTCAAGAGAATGAAGGTGGAATTACTATGCTTGCCTTGGGGGGATGTTCAAGTTTAAACAGGTAGGGGCCAGATTTTCAAGTGCTCAGCACACAATGGGGCTAGACTCCTAAAAGAGCTTAGGAATTTAGGCACTTCATTGCCTTCAGCTCCCATTGTAACGCTTCCAGCGCGCGTCCCAGAGGTCCCTCTCTCTGCCCAGCCTGAGCAGTTACTTGGGGATTTCAGTGGGAGCTTTTCTTTCAAACCTGGTTGCTTCTCCTGAGTGAGTAGCTCCGCCCGGGTTTGCGACTCACCCTACCTGCGTCGATCTCGCTCTTCTCCTTGAGTGTCTCATATGAATTTGGTTGAGGTGCGTGTGAATTGTCTACTTGCGGAGAGGAAGTCACAGGCAAAGGTGATATGTAAGCACAGTCATCCGAAGGGGGCTGCCTGACTCACTTTATTTAAGGCCCTTGGTGATATTGCTATGAGAAGGACTCCCCTTTTCCATGTTTAGGAGCAACCCTCCTCTCCTAATCAGAAGCAGGAAGTGATGGCAATGATCTGCGCTTAACTGAGCTGTGTACTTCCACTGGACCGACATTTCACTAGTTGGTCCATTGGTCGACTTGAAAAGAAGGGATCATATCTCAGCCATTGCAAATCGGACTAGTCCCGGTCAAGTCCCTGGAGCTACACCGGCTTACGGCAGCTAAGACAATGATCATGACTCTTAACTTCCTGAAAAAGAGATCTGTGGAACTGGTCCGACCTTGTTGACATAAGAGAGTTTGCCACTGACTTTAGTGGTGCAGGATCAGGCCCTGTTGGAGAGGGGGAATAGCCCCCCCAAGGAAGTAATAGAAGCCCTCGTGCGTGCGACATTTAAAACAGACTAGAGAAAATATCAGTACATTATATAATAAGCCTCCATTATGATCCCAACCCCAGCTGGTGTAAATTGGCTTAATTCTGTTGAAGTTAATGGAGGTTGGTCAGTTTAAGGTAAGGATACAATTTGTATCAACTACACATTAGTCAATAGGGGAAGGTGCTCTGTCCCTGCTCACGCTGGTCTGGGAGCTACCCCAGCTGTGGCTCTGCTGTTTAAATGTAGTAGGAACCGGGTGAGCAGGCAGCCCGACTCCTACTATATTTAAACTGCAGAGCCACAGCGGGGGTGGGTCCCAGACCAGCACGAGGCAGGACTGCTGCAACTCTGCATTTTAAATGTAGTTCGAGCTGGGCGGCTCTTACTACAGTTAAAATGCAAAACCATAGCGGTCCCGGATTGGCGCGAGTCGGGGCTGAGCAGGGCTTGCTGGGTCCTGGCTTGTGCCGGGTTCAGCAGCCCCTGCCTGCAGCTAGCACCAGCTCCTGTTTTCCCATGCCTTGCTGCCTCTGAAACAGGTGGGGGGGAAGACAGTAGTCGACTTGACTACCCGATAAACGTAGGCTTATCGGATAGTCGATTACTCAACTACTTGCTTACATCCCTAGTTTCAAGGTCCAAGCCTTGCCCCATATAGAGTGGAGGTGGACTGGGTGACTTGATCTCGGAGGAAAAACTGAATTTGTGAGATTATCTTTGGACTCAGTCCTGCAAAATGCTTAGCACTATAGATCTGATCCAGCAAAATACTTGAGCATGAGTTAGTCTCATTGGCTTTAATGGACTCCTCATATATTCAATTGCTTTGCTGTATTGGGGCAAAATGCTCAGTGCTTTGTAAGATCTGATGCTTGGCTGATTGACCTTCCCCTTTTAAAACAGTGGTGGGCAACCTGCAACCCATTGGGGTTCTACATGAGGCCCAGAAGATACTTTGTTTACCGTTGCCCATGCACAAGGTTGTCAGATTCTGCTAGTTTTTGTCCACGTAATTTATTTCCTGTCACATAAAGCAAGGGCATGTGAAGTGAGCTGTGTGCTGATTGCACACAGCACTGACTGTGAGAGCCGTGTGCTCCCTCTGCATCCAGTCATAGTGCTGCTACGGTTCAGTTGGCATCCCCTGCAAATTCTAGTTATGCAGCACGGTTAGAAAAACTGGGACACTGTCTGGGTTAGGACAGTCTTGCAGCCCACTGAGATGGAGGCCACTCATGCAGTCCACTCACTAGCCTAGGTTGCCCATTGCTGCTTTAAAAGGTGTATTGAGCATTAAAGTGTAACATTTACTCCAGATGCTCAAGAGATAAACTGTCTTAGAATTTTTGTTCTTGTTTTTTCCCCTCCCATGCAGATGGTGCAAAACTTCCAGGACGAGTCTTGTTTTGTGATCAGCACATTGAAAGGTATGCTATTCTATTGCTGCTTACCATTTTCTACTATTTTGTTCAACTGACTAAGCACTGCAGGGAAAGAGTGGGGGCCGGGAAGGAATTGAGAAGTGGAAAGGTGGGATGTGGCAGATCCAAATAAGCAAAAGTTCTGTAAATGAAGTTTTGGTTTCCTTGGTTGGCCGTGTACATTTAAATAACAAGTAACACATGACACTGCAAAAGTCTAAATAATTAATTGACTAAAAATCTCTCTCATTCACTCTTAAATCCATATTTTGATAAATTTAGACATAACTGAGGTGTCAATAATTATTCCTCTTAATGAAGGATTTTATGCAGAACCACAGTATCCTCCGCTAAAAATCTGAGGCCAGGTGAGGCCATGTCTACACTTACCCCAAGATCAATGTTCCGAAGATCGATCTTCCGGGGGTTCGATTTCGTGGGTCTAGCAAAGACCTGCTAAATCGCTGATGGTGCCTCCATCAACCCTGGTACTGCATGGGGTTGCAAGAAGTAAGGGAAGTTGATGGGAGCGACTTCCTGCAGTGGGGACACAGCAGAAATTTGACTGAAAGTACGTCGACTCCAGCTATGCTATTCTCGTAGCTGAAGTTGTAGATCTTCATGTAGTGTAGACCTGGCCTGAGTATGAGTATACAGGTAAATGAATACGAACACTAGATTCTTCATGAAGCTTTAGAAATCCTGAATCACTTCTAAGCTATCCGGGAAGGGCTCTTTTTCTGATTTGCATCTCCAGCATTTAGCAAAACTGGAGTGGCAGCTGAATGCATAAAAATAAATATTGAGGCCAAATTCTGCTCTCCATTAGTTGAATATAAATCTGGCTTTATTCCACTGAAATGGAATTCTTCTCTGTTACACTGAATTTAAGTGGTGTATAAAGCCACTTAATTCAAAAGCCCAAACCTCAATTAGTATAAACCAGCTGGGCTCCATGGAAGCCAGTTTTCAGTGGGTGAGGATCTGGATTATATTCTCTGTTACTGGCACCAGTTTGGCCTAAGTCCATTGAGATACACTAGTGTAAATGGTCAGAATTTAGCCTGTAATCTCTTATTAAAATCCATTTGAAACTGTATTTTTTGTTTGAATGTTCAGTATTAATCCTTATTCATCTGTTGTGGTAGCAGAGGATAAACTGCATTAGAGAAAAGGCCAGGTTACATTTCTTCACGTAGTTAACATAAAATAAAAATCTGTGTACTAAAACACATTTCACTATTACAGCCGAAAGCAACGATGGCTACCACATCATTTTAAAATGACCACTCAGACTACCAGGACTGTAACCGCCTAAAATTATGATGCCTCACCAAGATTGCTGCAACCCAGACTGGCAACATGAAGGTCCATTTGGATAACTTGCTCCCATGAACTGAAAAAAACCCCCAAATGTCTTAAGGAAAAACAAACTTCGTAGACAAGTGGTTTTCTGAGAGCGGCGATGACAGTCTGTGTATATTTTTACCCCTTCCCTCCTAGTTAGGCTTTCAACTTGTCGAGACTCCTGCTTATTGCTAGGAAACGTCTGTTTTTTTTTCTGAAGGGGAATGCTGAACGAAACACAGTTCTCATGGCTGGAACTATCTGGCGTGCCTTCTGGGTACTCTTTGGGCCATAGCTCACAGTCTTTCTAGGCAGAGGACTGTGGGTGAGATCCGTGAGCAGGGATAGATATTACAACGCCGTCATAGTGCCTAGAAAATCACTGGAACACCGTGAGCCACAAAGCCAATGTAGGCATCTAGGCTCCCTGTACAATGAATGGGGAGAGAGAGGCCCCTTCCAATGTGATCCACAAAGTCAGCTGCCTGGAGGCACCTGTCTTGGCTAGTGATCCACGAACTGGGTCGACACGGATGCTTGGCTGCCCATGTGGGATCCAAAAAGAAAAACAGGTGCGGGGAGGGGGGAAGAGGAAGACCTCCCTTATCTTCAGCTTGGTGGATAGGGCACTCTCACAGGAGATCCCCAGTGCAAGTGCTCCTCCCCCACCCCCCATGCTGAAGGGATCTGAGGTTCCTAGCCACCAAGCTGTGGAAAATTCTGAGGTCGGATTCCCTTGGTTCCTCCTGTTGATGTTGCTCCATTGGTTAATTAAAGTGGAATATTTAGATGCCTAAGTCCGTGTTTTCTGGCCCGATTAATATTAAACTAGCTATGTGCATCCCATCCTCTGTTCCCATAATCAGTCAGTCATGGCTGTTTGAGAGTCACACTGGATTGTTCTGTCAAAACAACAACAAAACCTCCTCCTTCCTCTCCTCATCAGTGAACATTTTGTCCTGCTGCCTTCCCATTCAATTTGACAACACAGCTGATCCCGCGTACCCTGTTAAACTTTCTCTAGCTCTGGTCTCCTGCTCCTCTTTTTTTTCCACTCAGCTGTCAGATCTGCTTTCAAAATATTGTTGTAATTTTTTTTGGCTCTACATCTGTGACTACTGGTAGTAAATATGTATTCCGTTTTAGCATTGCTGCTGGGAAGGCTCCACATGGATACACACGCACGCACATACAATCCGATGATTTTTGAAGGATGCAAATAAGACAAATTGACTTGAGACAAACAGTTCACACCAGATTATAATAGCCTCAGTCAAGTGGATTGTTGTCTGAGAACATGTTTAAAGTGGTATTCTGACTTTAAATCTGACAATTTCAGTCTGGATTTATTCAATTCAACAAAAGCTTTTGATGTCTGATACTTACTGGCAATGTTAGGTTTTAGCTGTGGTTGCTTCTATTTACTACACCAGATATCTGCTGTAGCAAATGCAATCAGTCGATTTGAATCTTAGACCAGCCTGAGTATTCCTCTCCCTTTACAGACCCTTTGATTAAGATGAGGTGTGTATCTGAGGCAGTGCCACAGAACGTCTGTGGGCACCAGTGAGGAGGATAAAATTTGTCTGGTTTGGAAATGAAAAATCTTTTTTTCCTGGAACAGGAGGGAGGGAATGGAGAACTTCTTGCATAAAAGCTCTGTGTGGCTACTCATGCCTACTTAGCTGCAAAAATGACAAGGAGTCCTGTGGCACCTTAGAGACTAACAGATTTATTAGGGCATAAGCTTTTGTGGGTAAAACCCAGTTCATCAGACCAAATTGGGGACAGCATAGGTAAATCATTCATTTGCATGCTGAGGGTCACCCTAAGCCAGGCCTGGGCAAAATACGGGCCGCATCCGGCCTGCCAAGCCACCGGATCAAAGCCTGCGGAGGCAGTGGGAAGCCCCAGACGGGTTCCCCTGCTTGCTCCGCACACCACTCAAACACAGCTATGGGGCACTTTTTCTTTGAGTCCAGAGTGCAGGGGGGGAAGATTCAGACAGTGTGCCTGCCCCCAGCACAATCCCATTTGGTCAATGGAAGCTGCCTGTTTGAATAACAGGCAGCCATGAAGCACAACTCTCCTGCTCAGTTACTCACTCAAGCCCATAGCTGAGCAGGCAGAAACATTTAAAACTCTGTAGGCAGGCAGGCTGGTTTGGCTGCTGGCTGGTAAGTCTCCTGGCCAGAACCTGCCTCTGGTACCCCAGCCCCTCCCTTCCCCAGCCCTCTGCCTGCCACTTCTGCCCCGCTACTCAACATGCACCCATACCCCTCCCAGATCTGGCACCCCAATCTCCTGCCCAAGATCATAATCCCCTCCTATCCTAGGTCACATCTCAAAATCCTGCACTCCAGTCTCTTGCCCTAGGTCACAACTGCCTCCTCCACCCAAACTCCCTCCTGCACCCCAGTCCCTTACCCTAAGCTCCCTTCTGCACCCAACCTCCATTCCAGATCCTGGAATTCCTCTGTTCATATCCTGGAAGAGGGCAGCCCTTGACCACTTTCCATCAAAAAGTATTGCCAACCCCTGCCCTAAGCTCACCTATGATAGACACTGACCTCAATAGGTTTAGGAACCTCTTAAAATTAAGTTGGGTCTTGCTGGGATGTGGGATCCTAAGCTCTAGATAAACGTAGATGTAACTTGAACTAAGAATCTGGAGCTAGGCAGTTAGAACCTACTTTCACTCATTGGAGAGTGCCTGGGAATACTTTTACAATCAGATTCTTCTAGGGCTTGCAAAATCCCATGCGGTGAATGTTTGGAAATGAGTGGGAGAGGGAAAGTCATGTGGAAGGTGCTTTGGAAATCTCAGCCAAAACGTTCGTGAGCCACTGACACTTTAGAATTGTAAGTTCTACTCTTCTGTACGTGCTTAATGTGATGCATTGACTTCAGTGGCACTACGTCATAGCATCAGGGCCTATATTTGAAACTACTGTATCTAGCAACCAGTTTAGGTGCCCATCAAATCAATGCTGTCTTACGCTCTAAGACATTAAGTGCATAAATAACACAGTAAGAGTCTGACTTGGGCCAAGAAATTGAGGCTTCTCATTCTGTGCTGAGAAGTTATGTGCAGCTTCCCTATTGTTACAGCACATACTGTGTGTTGTGTTGTTAGTTCCCTCTTGATGAGTGGCACACAACTTCCACTAAACATGGAGGTGCAGCTCACGATACATCAGGATGTGCTCTAAAATAGGGCAAAAATTCTAGTTTTTATCTAAAAGTAAGTGGCTAATGGGTGTGACGTTTCACAGTGGGTTAGTTTTTATTCCCTTTGAATTTCCCGGACAGTTTCTCTTAATTCTTAATTAAAATATGGGCTCTGACTGCATTTTTTCCTCTGCAGGCCTATTTTATATTGTAGAGCAATATTTCCTGAAAACTTTGCATTCCTTCATGAGAATAATTGAGCAAACCTGAAATAGCTTTTGTTTTTTTAAAAAGTTACTAATTGGGCTGCTCATTTTGGGTAAAAATCACAGTATCCTAAAGGTCTGGAACTACAGCAATGCATCAGTACAACACCGTGAGCAGAAGCTAGAGAGGCCTTAGTTCTGAATTTTCTGGAAAATTTCGTCCATTGTGTTTTTAATGGGATAATTTATAAAAACTAAATATAATGCAGACTAGTTAATTTACTGTGGTTTATTTTGCAAACACATTTAGTCCAGAAATGTTGGAGATACGGTTACCAAGTAGTATGCAAATCTGATCAACGCGGACCTTGTACGGGTGTAGCCATTTTGGATAGAGGTGTGATCTTTTTTTTAAGCTGAAATACTGAAGCTTGGTGCCACCCCAATGTGGATGCAGCTACACCTGTTGAAAGGTGCCATACAGCATTTTAGCTTTGTTCCTGTCCCATACTGGAATAAGCACTGTTACACCACCACAATGCTAGGGAGGAGTGTATTGCTTATTGCTTTAGTTGTATTTGTATAGTTAAAGTGGTGCAACTTTGTATGTATACAAATGCCCTAACTTGTGAAGGAATAAAAGACAGAACTATGTAGCGCTTTAAAGACTAACAAGAATGATTCTAGTTTGGGCCCTTCCAAATTTACAGCCCATTTCAGTAATTTCTGTTCATAGGATTTTAAAAATGGCAAATTTCATGATTTCAGATATTGAAATCTGAAATTCCATGGTGTTGTAATTGTAGGGCTCTGACCCCAGAAAGAATTGTGTGTATGTGGGTGGCAAGGTTATTGTGTGGGGGTTCCAGTATTGCTACCCTTACTTCTTCCCAGCTGCTGGCAGCAGTGTTGCCTTCAGAGCGGGGCAGCTGGAGAGTGGTGGCTGCTGGCCAGGAGCCTAGCTCTGAGGGCAGGGCCACCAGCAGCAGCAGCTGTGCAGAAGGCAGGATGGCATGCTATGGTTTTGCCACCGTTACTTCTGCACTGCTGCCTGCAGGGCTGGGCCATCACCAGCTGCTACTCTCCAGCCGCCCGGCTCTGAAAGCCGAGGTGCAGAAGTCCGGGTGACGTGGGTATGGTATTTCCACCCTTCCTTCTGCACTGGCTCTGTTGGGGCACTGTCTTCAGAACTGGGCACCTGGCTAACGTTATAACCACGGCGCTTCAACTGCCCACTTCTGAAGGCGGCGCGGAAGTAAGGGTGGCAATACTGCGACCCTCCTAAAATAACCTTTTGGGTCAGGATCTCCAATTTGAGAAACACTGGTCTCCCTGGTGAAATCTGTACAGTATAGTGCAAAAGCACCCCAAAGGCCAGATTTCATGGGAGGACACCAGTTTTCATGGTCTGTGAATTTGGTTCGGCCCTAATTATAGTTTGACTGGGCTGACACTGACTCAGTAGGAAGCTCGTAAGACTGCACTTGCGTAATGAAAACCTATCAGTCCAAATCTGTGCAGGTACATCCCATCCTAGTGCATTTTAAAAACTTTCTAGTACCTGATTTCAGGGCTACTGTTTTGTTTTTGTTTTTTGTTTTTAAAGCCTACATAGCCAGGTTAAAAGGCCAGAAAGGAGTTTGCAATGACTAAAAATACCATGCGATGCAATCCACAGGCTGTGCTGTAATGGATGCATCTTATCAATACACTGCTAATGCATAGAGGGACATCAATCAGAGAAATATCTTTGGGTCAAATCTAGGAGCATGAAGCAGGCAAACCTCCCACTGCTGCTATAGGTGTTTTGCCTGAGTAAAGATTGAGCAAAGCCTTCAGATTTGGTCCTCTTGGCTTTGCTGTATGTGTGTTAAATGTCTAAAGGAAGAGATCTCCTTGATGTGCAAATTACTTTTAAATAACATAGTTTTAATTTATAGCACATATAGGATCTATAGAAGTGCCTAAATGTCTGAAACCTGTTCTCATTTTCCCTTCTCTGGTGTGCCTATAACCCTGAACTAAAGCCCTGATTGGCTCTTAGGAAAATGAGATGCTTGTACTTTGTATCTTTTCAGATTTTTGTCCAGAATTTGTACAGTAGAATTTTAGATTCCTGGAGGTTCCAAAGAAAATGCACATGTTTCTGAAAGGCCATGGGATCTGCAACAGTTGCAATGCAATCTCTGGCTCAGAGTGGGATAGATGGGTGTGAATGAAAGCAATTTCACATGTCCCAGTATGTAATAAGGCATGAACATATTCCCAAAACAGAACCACAGCAACATCTGAAATTATTCAGTAAATCACCTTATCAGTGCACATACAGAAGAAGTAAGTGTGTGGGTACAGCTAGGCCAGGTTTACACTAAAGGGGAAGGCTGAATTAAGATACGCAACTCCAGCTATGTTAACTATGTAGCTGGAGTTGACGTACCTTAATTCAGGTTTCCCTGCCGTCCCCGCAGTGGGAGGCCGTCAGGAGCAAACACTCCTATCAGCTTTTTTTACTCCTTGCAGGAGTACTGGCACTGATGGGGGTGCCATCTGAGTTTGATTTAGTGGGTCTTTACTAGACCTGCTAAACCAAACTCCGACTTTGCTGTGATCCATCTTCCTTGTAGTGAAGACATGGCCTTAGTGATTGTTAGAGAAACCTTGAAAGAACCTAAATATACATATATTCAGCTTGTGAAGGAAAAAGGTACAAATGTGCTGATCTGAATGAGTGTAAAATGAAAATGCCATTTATTTTCCCGGGTACCCACTCGTTATGTGAACTGGTCAGAATTTAATCAGTCTGAGATGTCTTTTCAGACTTGGCTTTAGTTGTGCTGAGTGGGATCTAACTGGATATAAAATCTCATATTAAACACATTGAAGAATATTTATGTTTCTTTGAAATCTGTGGAGGGCAGTTTCCCACTAATGTAATATATGTACTGTACTGTGTATATTGCCATGTATATGAGCTAGTATTTGCTGTGTCCTTTGGCTTTAGTTGGCACTCTGCTTTGTTTAATTTCTGTTCACTGTATTGAACTTTAGTTGATCAAGCTTAGAGACCCAACTGGTTCCATTGGGTAGAAATTTAACAGTATGTAATCACTGCTGTGGTTTGAATTAAGCTCGGTACGCTTGAAATGTGATGCATTTCTATGGTATAAACACAGTGCCTTGGTAAAGACAACCATATTTGTAAACTAATATTGTAATTCTATATTATAGCTTCTGGAAGATTGCGTTAAATGCAGTTTTTTAAAAAACTGGCCGCAAACCTTTGGAGTAAAAGCTATTCCTTGAACAACCATACAGCAACTATTGTAGCTTGATAACGTATTGCTCAAATGTTTTGTTGTAATTCCAACAGTCCTCTGAAGGATGACAGTGCTAGGATTTTAATTTGACTGTGCTTTCAAAGAAATGTTTGCTCAGATTGTAATTATTTTCTTCCTCCTCTGTCTGACGTGGTAAACTTTCTGTATAATAAGCCAGTACTCCTCAGTACTCTGCTAAGATGATAATCTGTTTCACAGCACAGTGGGGCAAAAATCTGCTGGGATTGGCATCTTTTCTATGGATGCATATGAAAAGGCAGATTGGGCGTGCATACACCTGTCTGTTTAAAAACGAGTTATATTAGTGCCTAATTTTCTGTGCATTTCAGATTTGTATCCTTTTTTTGTAATTCCCGAAAATTTATTCAGCTGCCTTCCCCTGCCCCGGTTTTTCAACTTGAAAAAATGGCTTGTATTTCTCTAAATTGTGAGTAACCCTGGCTTTTCCCAGTTTGATTGTGGGTAGGGCTTTCCAAGGGCTACGGGAGTCCCTTTTCTTCACTGACAATGCAGCCATTGGCCAGTAAGTCCATATGATTAGTGAAGGGTGAATGGAGGTGGGTCGAGCGGAGGCCGAGGTATACCAGTTGTGAGTAATACTGCCACGTGTTTTGTTTTTTTGTTTTGTTTCTTTTGTACGTGAAATAAAAAGCATATTTTGCACTGGCTATTGTACTGTTGTGCAGAAGAAAAGAAATCTGTATCTGGAATCTGTGCTCCAGTCAAAATGGAAATAAACTGGTTTGTAAGAAGTGGTTGTTCTTATTGTCCTTTAAACTTGAGACGGATGGTCCTTTTTGCTGGAGAAGGATGTCTTGCGGCAACATTGACAGGTGGCACTCAGTTTGCCAGGCAAAGGCCCAGGTTCATCTCCCTGCTTGAGCTCAGCTGTGTGTGGGGACCAACCGCTTGATCCTGTTCTGTGCTGATTGCTTCAGCTCTTCAGGATTTTTCTGGAGCCGGGGCCAGAATCTTGCAGGATTGAGCCCAAAGAATAGGCAAAGTTGGATTTGTTACCATCACTCCTCTGCTATGCTTAGGATTGATCCTTCACTAGGCCTGGAGTTGCTGTACCATCACCTGGCTGCCAAAAGTCCCTTCGGCTCTTTCCAGCAACAGGGTAGTATGGGGGGGAGCAGCAGCATGGCTGAGCTGGGCTGAGGACACCCCCACCAGTTTCAGGCACGTTTGTACTCAGCACGGCTTTGCAGTGCCTCTAGCATGGCTGTTTGCATTCACGCTAGTTCTCCTTGACCTAGTGTGAGGGTATGTACCTGGGCAGGGGCATCACACCTCTCACTTGTAGCACAGATCCAGCCTGAGAGGCCATGGGAGGCCAGGGCACCTACTGGTTCTGTTACTAGTCGAGTTACATTGGAGATAACGCTGGTGGGAAATGGACCAAGAATAAAGTTTCGTGTAGACGGGCTCGGGAGCTATTTCCCCCTCATTCTCTGTTGCAAACAGGGATGCAGTGGTGTAACGACACAGCGTTCACCGCTACTATGGCTCTTCAGAGGTGACTCTGTGTCACTGATGGCTGAAATGATTCCTTGCGTATGTAACACTGACAGGCAGAACCAAACCTGGGCCCTCTGGAGCTTCGTGCATGAGCTAAAAGCCCGCTGGTGCTCAGCTTAGACCATAGAGCAAACTCCTTCTCTCTCTCTGGAAGTGGTCCCAGTGCTACTACATGGGACAGTGACCCACACCCTGAAGGTTACACATACAAAAGGCCGTGATGTACTTTAGGGTCCTCATACCGGTAAGGTATTGGCAGTAGTAATGACCTATGGTCCAAGGCAAGGATACTGCTATGGACTGAGAACACACTCATGGGTCAAATGGAGAATGACCCATATTATTAACACCCCCCAGGCTCAGATGAGAGCAGCATTTCACACCACCAAGCTGCTGCTTCTCTTCTGTGGTAAGGTCAAAGGTCAGACCGGATGGGTTAGGTTAAACACCAAAGATGAATTCTTGATCCTTCTTTTAGCTAAATATGGAGGATTTAGAACTAGGGTAAGAGACTTTGGTAAGTCTGATGTCTTTGCTACATGACCTACAAGAACAGATTTAAAAACAACTCTGGAAATTCAGCCGAAAACAATAGCTGTAATTGTGTTAGGGCTGGGCCAGGGTTGAAAAACAGCCTTGCACGAGCGAGGCAAGCCAAGTGCTGAGGTTAGGACTGCTTGGTCAAAGCACTGGGCTAATCTCATTTAAATCCACAACACCGAGCAAACTATTTTTAAATTGATTTTCCACCTTGTAAAACAATGTGCTCTTTCAGTTGAGACGACTGGCACAGTCGGGGACAACAATCCTTCTCACACTGGGAGTCATAGCTTCCCTCGGCATTGGCAGAAGAAGGGTTGTACCCTCCGTTGATTATGGTAGATATTCTGTCATAGCCTCGGCATCCTAATCAAATCAAGGTCTCATTGGGCTAGGTGTTTCTTCTCACCATTTTGCAAGGGAAAAAAATAAGCAAACCAATAATTAAAAAAATGGGCCTAACACATTTAGGATTAGATGCTCCTGCAGACCAAAGACTGGGCACTAGTTTTGTGTTCAAAATATGTCTTTAAATGGGGATCAAACTGGTCATACACCTTGTACTTGGGTGAACCTCACGCTGAGGCCTACTCTATGCTACAGTCCCACGTTGCTCTAATCTACGCTACTTCAGCGATGCAAATAGCATAACTGAAGTCACATACTTCCCGCGGTGGCTTTTGAGCGGTAAGGTTGGCGGTGGGTGCTCTTCCATTGACTCTGGCTACTCTTCTAGTCCTGGTAGAATACAGGAGGCAAGTGCTCGGAGGTTGATTTATCGCATCTAAGCAGACATGCTAAATTGACTGCTGGTGGATTGAACACTGCAATGTGGAGTCCCCATCTAGTCTAGACAAGCCCTGAGAGTAAATGGCAATGCACAAAACATTACAATGAAGAATTAACAAAGAAGGGCTTACTGCTAATCCTCATTATTTACATAGCACTATTTATCTGACAACATGCTTAACCTTGGTTAATCATTATTATGATAAACTTGCCCAAGATCATCTCCTTTACCATAGGTAGCAGATGGCATTACTTCCTTTGAAAGGTTCTGTGCATTGTAAAAAATGAATATTATTTTTTCCACATGGCAAAAGAAAATATCTTTCTTTGGCTGCCTGGATTTTTCCTGGCTCTTCTGGTTTTAAAATGAGAAGGCTGGAACATGACATGAAAAGGAAGAAGCACTCATGGGCTTAAGTTGGTTGTTTAAAAATTTGAATCTCCAGCCATAATGAGTGAAGAACAATATAGAGCGATCAGAGAAAGTGAGCAACTGAGAAATCACTTTCCTTTGCTGCAACTTTAATTAAATGATGAGGTTAAGAATGTGACCTTTTTGGTTGGAGTATCAACATGTGAGATACGACTGTGCAAATGCAAAAATGATGAAGCACTGTGGTAGAATTTTAAAGGTCACCTTGGGAAATGTCTCAGAATAAGCAATTTCTGGGCCCTTACTGTTAGTTCAGGAATTAATTCAGATAATTCCAACAGAAACATCTCAAAGTTGAAGGAATTGTGATAGACTCAGCATTAAAGGTGAACTGAAAAGAGAAATAATCTGTGTCCTCTTTTTTGTTTCTTTTTTATTTCATAAGGAACACCTGGGAGATTGGCGCTTTATTTTTCATTTAATGGATTTGGGCTTTTGTTTTTTTTACTGTGAGGCTTGTTCAAGCCAACTAGCCACACTCAACTGGACGCAAAGCCACATGTGGCTAGGGGCTAGCGTGTTGGGCACCACAGGTTTAGACCAACCCTGCATAATATCAGGAAAGCCAAGTCTTGTCTTCTATGTGTATGAACATGGCCTCCAATGGAGAACCTAGCGATGCAGAGTCCTTAAATAGAATGTGTGGTGCTGTCAGACCTTTAACAAAGAGTACTTTTCTTACAGCTGTATAATAGGAGTAGAGCTAAATCGATGGGGACACACTGTCTGTAGAGAAATCCCATCCATTCTCCATTAATGAGGTTGCACTTGCCTGGTATAAAAAGTACTGTAAAACTGCAAGCCTGGAAGTTGTCAGTCTAGTCCACGGCTGGGCAAACTCGGGCCAGGGGCCTGGATCCAGCCCACCAAGCATTTCTCTCTGGCCTGTCCAGCTGATTAGCAGAGGTGCATACTTATAGCTGGCAGAATTTGTTCAGTTGCCCCTCCCCCCCCCACCTTGCTCTGTCCTGCAGCCTAGCTGCTTCCAGGATTCTCCCGCTAGCTGTGCAGGAGAGTGGAGGGGAGAGGGGAGTGCTGAAGTCAGGGTGTTCCCCTGCCTGTACCCCATCTCTGCAGAGCAGGGGTCATAGACGGAGACACACCGTCAGCAGAGCAGCTCCAATCTGAAGGCTGTGACCCACAGGAGTGCAGAGCAGGAGTGGGGGAGACAACAGAGCAGGGCAGATTTCCCTCCAAGAGACAAAGCATGGCTTCTCTCAGAAACTTAGCCAGTGCACATGCTCTGTGTGTCACTGTCACACACATCCCATCTGTGCCATTCTGTCTCCGTGCCACACACACAATCACTGTCACATACACACTGCCACACTCACTCTCCCAGTCTCTGAGCCACACGCACACACAATCTGTGCCACAAAGTTTGTCTTGCACTACGTGTCTCTCGTTCACACACACTTTCTCTCTGTAGCCTCAGCCCCACCCCTTTCCGCCCAAGGCCCTGCCCCTTCCGGGGTGTGTGTGTGTGGAGCTGGAGCTGGTCTGTGACCATGTGCCAAAATTTGTGTAGTGGCCCCCCTGTGAAAATTATTGCCCACCCCGGTCTAGTCTGTTAGAAAAAGAGGCCTGAGTTTCCAGTATAAAAGAAGCCAAAAACGGAAACTAGTTTAGGCCTTTTCACTCTATATTAAAGAAGTAAAGCACAGGCAAAACCCAGCCTTTTTCTTCCCACCCAATTAAAGGGGGCAAGAATTATTCAGTGGCAACCCATTGCTGCTGAAAACATTGCTGTCTGAAAGAGTGTAAGAACACACCAAAACACTGCTGAAAATATTGGATTACATTTTGCTCAAACTCCCCCCTACTTTGTTACAACCCTCATGGAATCCTATGGTGGTGCAAAAACATGGGAGACTTGGGCTGATTGTTTTCAGTCGTCCACATTTCACTAAGGATATTGCCAAACCTCATTTTCTGAGAATTCAGAATCCTTGGAATCCATGGGCCCCTGAACCTTACTTTTTAAAATCATGGCTCAAAGGGCTTCCTTCTCTTTCTCTGGTCCCTTCAGCTACATCGCAAAATAATGACACCAGCCCCATAGACTAGACACTAGATTCAGAGGCAGGGGGCCTAAGTGCTCTTCCTGGGCTGTTGGCTGACCTTAGACACAAAGATGTGAAAAGATTTGCCCATTTTCCTCATACCTACGTATATAGGTATGACTAAAGATTCTGCCACGGATATTTTTAGTAGAAGTCACAGACAGGTCACGGGCAACAAAAATTCACAAAGCCAGTGATCTGCCCTGGACTTTTTACTAAAAATAATTGTGACAAAATGGGTAGAGAGGAGACTCAGTGCCCAGAACTGCCAGGGCACCAAAGTCTCAGAGCTGTGGGGGTCCTTCTACCATGTGCTCTAGCTGGGCTGAAGCAGAAAATGTCACGGGGGTCTCTAGACATCACAGATGATGTGACTTCTCTGGCCAAATCTTAGCCTTAGGTCTGACAAATGACCAATGGGTTTGAGTTCATGCTTGGTGCAGAAGGGGAGGCTGCTTTGAGATGGCCTTCCACCAAAATAGTTGAGGGCCTGAAAAAGCAGAGCAAGATTTGCAGTGAGTCACACCACCTGATGCTAGCTCATGCCTTGGATTCCAAAGTAAACCTCTCCCCACTAAAAAGGGAGCTTGTCCTCAAAATGCATCATGCCATGTAGCTTTAGGGAAACAAGAAACACCAAGGAGTTAGGGTGAGATTCACAAAGAAACTTAGGAATGGTGATGCTGGGTAGTCAGGCCTAACTTCTAGGTCCCGAGAAAATCACCAGGATTCCCAAAGACTGAGTGAGGTACCTAGACTACTGTGACCGCCAGGTGCCAGGACTGGCCGACAGGGGACCAATCACTCAATAAGTGCTCTGTTCTGTTCATTCCCTCGGAAGAGTCTGGCACTGACCATTGCTGGAAGACAGGATACTGGGCTTGATGGACTATTGGTCTGACCAGTCTTATGTTTAGAGCCCTGCAAATCCGCTCCATATCCATGATTAATTTTTGTGGATGTCAGAGCAGATGCGGATACTGCAAAAAGGGCTCTACATGGCGTGTGTGTGTGTGTGGGGCAATCATAGAAGGACCTGACCAGGGCTATGATTTTCCACAGGAGTGCCCTGACTCCACTCCCTGGTAGGAGTGCCTGGCAGGGCAGAGCAAGACAAACACTCTACTCTGATTACGCTTCTCCGTAGGACCCATCTCAGTAACCCCATCATTGACTCCACACGCAGCACATGGTAGGATGGGGCTAGCTGTCCTTCGGGAATAAGGAAAGGGCCTTCAGAAAGAATGATTCTGTGCTTCATGGCAAGTCATGTTTGCTTTCCCAACCTTTGTCATGGTAGGAGCTTGAGACGGACCTGTGAAAGATGGATGGGTCAGAGCTTTCCATCTAGAAATGGAAAACTCTTTTGGGGGGAGAGAAAGGACTGGGAAGAGGGTTGTGGAAAGTTTTATTTTCTTAGCTTTGCAACTGTGGTGGTGCAAAGCAGAGGGAGAAGTAAATCCTTCAAGGCTGGCTAAGCCACTCCAGGATTACAGTCGGTGAAAGGAAGGCCTTCAGCCATTTCACGGCAGAGAATGCTGGGAGAAAGGAGGAGCCTGATGCCTTTAAAAACAGACTTACTTGTCTCTCATATAGAGAAGACCGTGCCAAGATGAAAGGCAGTATTTGCTTGATGGTGAGAAGTCCTGGGAGGCAGAACTTGTGGAGAATGAATATGAGGCGCCCCGACTTGGGGGTAGCTTTTGAACTTTAGCTAGAGTGGGGCTATTTTAGGTATTCTAGAGCTGATATTACTTTGTACCTTGTACCTTGTACCTTTCTTCCTCATCTGAGGAAGTGCGTTTTGCCCATAAAATGAGTAGTCCTGTAGCACCTTAGGGCACATCTAGACTACGGGCAGCTTCCAAAAGAAGATATGCAAATTCAGCTCGAATTTGCATATCTTCTTCCGTCTTTTTCCCGAAAGAGGCTTTTCCGATATTTGGCCCCTCTACACGGGACCAAATATCGAAAACACCCCCTCTTTTGGAAGCCCCCTGTAAACTTCCTTTTAGGAGGAATAAGGGGGCTTTCGAAAGAGGGTTTTTTTTTTCCAATATTTGGCCCCGTGTAGACGGGCCAAATATCAGAAAAGCCTCTTCCGGGAAAAAAAACAGAAGAAGATATGCAAATTCGAGCCAAATTTGCATATCTTCTTTTGGAAGCTGCC
This sequence comes from Rafetus swinhoei, assembly GCA_019425775.1. Taxonomy (NCBI): domain Eukaryota; kingdom Metazoa; phylum Chordata; order Testudines; family Trionychidae; genus Rafetus; species Rafetus swinhoei. The sequence goes on along the minus strand of CM033439.1, from coordinate 9,153,653 downwards.
CATAGTCTAGACGTGCCCTAAGGTGCTACAGGACTATTCATTTTTTTTAAAGGTACAGACTAAAACGAGATCTTTGTACCTTGAGGCACTGGAATAGGTGCTGGTCTCTATTTTGTCTTATTGTGTAAAAACCCTCAAAGCAAACAAACCAACTCCAAACCCTTGTGTTTTTATAAACAAAACTATCCTTTCCCCCTTCCCTGTTTCTATAGACGGCAGCAGTATTCTCACTGCTATTGACTATCCTCCAAGGGATTATCATCACACCATGGGTCCTTAGCGTCTGCATTATGAAATAGATTTAGGTTGGATGAGGAGAAGGAACCAGATGGCACCATGGTCTCCAGGACTATGTCCCGAACAGCTCCTGAGTTGGGACCATCTAAGGTTCCTGCAAATCTTTTCCTGGTGTGTCTCTTTTCAAGCTCTCCTGTTGCCTAGTAGCTATCAAAAGTGGCTTAGCCAGCCTGGGCAAATCTAACATTGTAAAGATTTTGCCATGACTAGGTTTGCAAGCTAAAGATGGTTCCCAAACAACCCAGTCTCAAGAAAACCGGTACTTCCCCAAGATTTGCTAGAGCAGTGTTTCTTAAACTGTGTAGCGAGGCAGTCGGAGGTGTGCCTCAGAGAACAACAGAATTCAAAATGGCCACCCTTAAAGGGGCAGATGACCTTTTTTTTTTTGGCTCAACAAAAAATCCTCGGTGTTCCTCATTAAAAAAATACATTGTTTGGTGTTCCTCGGTCTTAAAAAGTTTAAGAAACACTGTGCTAGAGGATAATAATGGTAACCTAGCCAAATATTTTCCAGAGCCAGCATAGTAAACACAAGGTCCGGGAGTGGCAGATAGAGTTGGGTGTGATGTGTTGTCCTTCCAGCAACTGAACTACAAGGCTCTCCTCCTGTTCTTGTCTCTAGACGACTTCTGATTCTTTGAGTTGCTAACTGTTGGTCATGAAATGGTCACTGGATTGAGTTCAACTTAGATGAATGTAGTTTTCCTCTGTTGGCACTCTGCGTGAAAGTATATTGGTGGCTTGGATCTGTTAACTTGGTATAGCCATTCACTGGATTGCACTTTTGGTTCGATATTCAGAATATTTGAGAAACCAAATAGTCAAGCTTAGTCTGTTTATTATTCAAAGTCAAAGCTGTATGACACAAAAAGGAGACATTTGTACCATCCTTTCTTGGAAGCAATCTCACAGTGTCCACCTTATATAGAAAGTCTACTTCAAAAGTATGCATTCAAGGCTACCTGTATTTGTACTGTAGTTGTTTACATGCTAAACACACACTGTATGTGACCGAGGCCTCAACCCACCAACCTGTATCCATTTCTTGTTTTTCTGTATCTTCCTTATCTTTGTTTTCCATGCCACATTCCAGGTGTCCCTGACCATAGAGGCACCTATTTACTATACTAGGACCTATTATTCATGCGTCTTCTGACAGATTTTCTGTGTGTGCTAAGAGCAGAGTTCAACTATTGCAAAGCGTTATGGGACATGCCTTAGCATGTGCGAACAAGAGTGACCAGCATTTTGGGAAAAGCCTAAGACGTCCCTCTGTTTATACAGCTTACTGTTATGACCTAACCTTCATACTAGGGTTGTAAAATCCCATTTAATTGGTTAACTGGTTAAACATACTTAGATTGCAAGCTCTTCGGAGCACAGATAGTGTCTGGGACAGGACAATACAAATAATTCATGGTATAGGTTGTTTTTGGGGGGCTGGGTGGTAGTTTAACTTTTCAAAACATGCAATTCATTTTGCTCCATCTAACCCAGTTTTTCCTCCATTAATGTCAGTGCTTCAGTTGCAAACGCTGCACTGGAATGTTTACTCATTTAAAACAAGCCCAAAATATAGCTACCTCTTTCCACTACAGTTCATTCAGAGCCCTTCAAGGAAAGATATCTATCTCTCGCCTATCATTTTGGGGTGACCTGAATTTGAGGTGAAGGAGCCACTTTAACAAGGTGTATAATAATCCCAGATGTAAACTATTTTCCACCTCAGAATATTGTTTTTCCCCCTTTGCTAAATGGGCTATTATGACATAACAGTACAGAAGATTTCTTCCCCCTCCCACCTCCTTGGTAAGACCTAATGTAATTCATTGTTCACTTCAGTCCATGAAGGGCAGTGGAGCAGAGTAGAACATAGATAGCCTAAGGTACATTCTTGCTTATTAAGTTATTTAATCTGGACAGTTTGTTCTCATTGCTTTCAAAATGTAAACTAAGTCATCTTAAGTGCTACTGATTTACTGACTTGACCAGTGTACCTGACAGATTTTAATGGCAACTGTAACAAGTTCTGTCTTGGAAAGGACATATTTTTGGAGAGGGTGGGTGTGTAGTTCTTGGTGCCTAAAGCTATGGAAGAGCTATAAAAAGCAAGGTAAGGCGCATCGCTCATACAACTTCACAGACTTTGGGTAAACAGGTTTATCGAGACCTTCCTGTCCAGCGCCTCCCCTTGTGGCCCTTATAAAAAAATTTGCTTATTGGTCACTTTGTTGACAAACTGGTGTCCCGCATTCCCTTCCCCATCTATGCACCCCACCATCATCACCATGAGAAGACTTGGAAAAGTTGTAATATCTGCACTGCTCAAGGAAAGCCGGTTGCTAGAGCTCTAAAGGACCTCATACCTTTAGAAAAGCACCTAGTCTCTGGCCTTGATTCAAAGTCCATTGAAATCATTGGGAGCCATTGCAAGAGGCCAGTGTAAATTAGGGATGTCATAGTGTAGTCGATTAACTGATAAGCAAAAGCTTATAGGTTAATGTATCGACTACACGTATTTCTCCCCCCGCCAACACATTTTTTAGCAGGCTGGCCAGCAGCCTGGATCAGTCTCAGCCTACCCCTGCTGCAGTTCTGCATTTAGTGTCTTAGGAGCCAGGCGGGCAGGCAGCCCGGCTCAGTTCTGGCTTGTGCTGGGTCCAACAGCTCAGACCTCCCCGGACAGGGGCTGCTGCTACCCTGTGCTGCTGCCTCTGTATCAGAGGCAGTAGCAAGGGGGGATAGGCAACCAGGCTGTGAGGAGAGCTGGTTTTTAAACTGGCTCCCCTCGCAGACCAGCTTCTGCCTGGCACCTCACGCTACTGCCTCTGATATGAGGCAACAGCATGGAATGGTAGGGGGCTCCTTGAGAATAGGACAGGAGTACATTGGCTGCTGGCCCAACCCCTCGGGACTATAGTATAGTTGAGTAACCAATAACAATTCACCAGGTTAATCGACTATTCAATTAACCGATATTTAGCATCCCTAGTGTAAATCTCTTAACCTCACTGGGAACCTACCCTGTTTCTGCAAACCCTAATGAATTAAGGCAGAACTGGATTATGACCGAGATGATCTTGCCATTCTATAGCAAAGCCTGCGACTAGCCACACAGTTGTTGTCCATGATGGGTTGTCAAAGGCAACTTTATCGAAGCTGCAGGTGGAGTCTCAAAGAAAAGATTCTCCCCAGTTTCTCCTGAAGTCTGGCCCAAGTTAAACTTACTGCTGGTTCGGATGGGTTTGCGTCATTGACTAGAGCTGGTTGGAACATTCTGATGCAGCAATTTATCCATTGGAAAATGCTGATTCAGTGGAACTGAAACATTCCCAGGGGGAATCATTTCCACTGACTACCCAGCTGGACTGCCGAGGAGCTAGAGATCTGGGGCGACCCTCTTCCATGGCTTGCTTACCTGTATTTGCAGCTCCTTGAATCTACCACAGCTGCCCCGGTGGGTGAAGGGCTGGATCCCCATCTGGGTAATAATTCCTTAGGTTGTCTGTCTGCTGTGCTCCCGTGGGTGGTGGGCCTGACTGGCCAGTTCCCTGGCCTGCCTGCCGAATATGTGGGTGGGCTGCTCCAGGAGCCAGCCCAGACATTTTTTGAGAAAAATTCTGTTTTGGTTCGTCTGAAATGGATTTTTTTTTATATGTCTGACTTTTCTTTCGTAATTAGAATGGGAATGGTTTTTGGAAATGGGAAATTCTGGCAGATGGAAATTCCAGTGTCTGCCAACCTCTAATCATGCCCTGCCTGTGTACTAGAGAGGACCAGGACATTGATCATAATAAAGCATAGTAACGATCGATTGATGGTACTTATGGGACCCCCATTTCCACACTATCCAGGTGCCTCACTCTCTTTCCTCTCAAAACCCCTGTGAGGAGGGGAAGTGCTATGGCCCCATTTTAAGGATGGAAACTTGAAGCCTGGAGAGGTTAAGTGATGTGCCCACGATCACCCAGGAGGTCTGAGGTGGAGTAGAGACCTGAACCCAAGATCCAAGACAGTGCCCAACCTCAGAGGGGGCTTGTCTAACAGCGTTCTCATAGCCCCATTTCCTAATGTGCCTAATCGGAAAGGTCTGATGATGCATGGAGAGGTTAAGTGACTTGCCCAAGATCATCCAGGAGGTACGCAGCTCTAATTTGTACTGACCGCTATAAATGTACTGAGAGACAAGGCGGGCGATGTAATATCTTTCGTTGGACTGCCGGCAGTTGCTGAGAGAGTCACGTTTCTGAGAGACACAGAACTCTTCTTCAGGTCTGGGAAACGTATTCCGAGTGTCACAGCTAAATACAAGATGGGACAGATTGGTTAGCATAAGGCGTTTGCACGTATTGCAAGGGGAAGAGGCCTGTAATATCTGGTCAGTCATGCACGGAGCAGAGGGGAAAAGGAAAAAAAAACTTCATATACCAGCAGAAGGGACGTTTTCAAAGTGCCCATGATCAGACCATGACTTCATAGGTTTTAAAGGGAGCAGAATAGATTACACAGTCCTGCCCTACCCTATGCTGGGCTCAGTTATAGCTGTGGGGAGGGCAGGGCTGGCAATAGACTTCGCTGGGCCCTAAGTAATAAGTGTGTGGTGGGCTTGGCTCCAGGTTCCTGAAGGGGCGGGGCTTCAGGCCAAAGGGGTGGGGTTAGGGGCAGCCAATCCTCAGTGCCACCTGGTCTGCACCACGCGGGGCTTTGTCAGTGATTGAAAGGGTCATGGTAGCAGAGGCAGTAGTCCAGTGCCCTGGGTCCCTGGGCAACTGCCCTCTTCCCCGCTTTCCTCGTGGGCAGCCCTGAGGCAGGGCACATTCAGCTTGCAAATGCAGTGAAGAGGGGCTTTGCACGTGTATAAATCAGAATGGTTCCTGGTTTCTGATGGGCCTGTCCAGTCGGTGGTGGCTCTTGCTTCGTCCCTGGGGACTGATCCCAGATGTAAGGGTGCTGGTACTGTCCCTGGTGCTTTGCAGTCAGATTCAGATGGTCTCCTGCATGGATACCCTTGGGAAACGACTCCCATGCCCTCTCCCCTTCTAGTGCAGCTAGCTGCACAGCGGGTTTCTAGGATGCATTGCCATATCTCTGGGGAAAACAAGCTGCTATCCATTGTTCCCTGCAGGGTTAAAAGTGGCAATATAACAAACTCAGATATGGCCGCAGTGCATCTGCCTAGGACTGGGTTTCCCACAGACTAATGGTGTGGGTCGAAGCTTAGCACCTTTGGGGAGTTTCTCTGCACAAGGATTCAGTATGGATTTGTCCCTCTGGGTTGTGAAGGTGACAATGCTCACCATGTGAACTGAAGGGGAAAACCATGGCTGTTTACTGCTAGTTGATTTAGCCGCATGAATTTGGCGACAGCTGACCCAGTTGCAAAGGAAAGCTATGAAAAATCAGGATTTGATAGGGTGTTATTGTTTAATTGCCTCTTCATTTTCCCAAACACATCATGGCAAGGTGGTCATATGCTCAGTCATATGAAATGTCATTTCATAAGCCCATAGACGAGAGCTTTCAGTAGGGTGGAGGGGCAGTCATGCCTGCGGAGCTGCACTAGAGTCATACATATTTTGGTGCCTGCAGAAGAACGGGATGGAATTCTTGGAATTCAGCCTGATCCCTGAAGAAATGCAGTTTTGGTCAACCCGAAATGATCCACATTTGACGAAAATGCGTGCGATAGTTTTGGCCAAGATTTTTGTTTTCAGGACTTGTATGCCTTTTGCATAGGCTCTTTGGGGGTTTGGATGCTCGCACACTATGCACGGGACCTGGGATTCCCCTCTCCTGCCCCCACATGATGTGGCAAAGGGGTTTGATTTTTGGTTTCCTAAGTTTCAGGAGACAGCCCTGATCTGTGGGATGTACTTAGGCAGGGCTTTTCCCCCCTCTCCCTTTTCATAACCCATCACTGGAGCATGGATATGGATTTAAAGCCCTTGCATTCTGGGGGAGCACCCTAATAACACGGCCGTTGAATCATTTTCACTGTCATGATGAACGACTATGAATAGTCACTGGGTCATGGGGAAATCAAACCAGGGTCTTCCACCTCCCACGTGAGCACTGTCACCACTGGGCGACCAGTCACAAAGGAGTCTACTGCCAACCCCTGAAATGGTTCTGTCTTGGGTCAAATGAAACAATCCCTCTGCCCCGTGCACAAAAGTGAATGCCATAGAATGGTCTTGGTTCATTTGTGCTGGCAGGGGACATTTAGCATGGATTAATGATTTGTGGTATATACAAAAGTTATAGGCATATGAGACCACCGAATGATAGGCTTTGCTCCTCAGTCTTTGCTGAGACATGGTGGGAGACAGCTTTCTGAATGATACAGTACTAACGCGAACAAAGGCATAGCTTCACCAGGACCTACTGTAATCTGGTCATTGTCCTCCCAGGCCTATGTGCCAGTCCTCTGTCTTCTGGGGTCACCTCTAAAGGTAGGTGCTCAGATAAAGACCACAGAAAGTGGGTCAGAAATGTGAGCCAAGTCAATGCACCACATGAGCTCAAATCAAAACAAAACATCTCTCCCACCCCTAGTATGGCTAACAATGACTTAAACAATGCTATAAAGTACTTTAAAAGATCAAGCTGACCTGTGGATTGTACCCCTTAAACAGAGACCATTTATCTCACCACTGAAATGCCATCACCATGCAACATGGGAGCAATTGATCAATGGACAGCAGCACTTAATGGAAGCTCACGGTAGGATATGGAGACAATCATAGAATCATAGAACCATAGAGCTGGAAGAGACCTCAGAAAGTCATCAAGTCCAGCCCCCTGCTCTAGGCAGGCCCAATCCCAACTAAATCAACCTGGCCAGGGCTTTGTCAAGCCGAGACTTACACACCTCTAGGGATGGAGACTCCACTACTTCCCTAGGTAACCCATTCCAGTGCTTCACCACTCTCCTAGTGAAATAATTTTTCCTAATATCCAACCTGGACCTCTCCCACCACAACTCTCCTATGCAGTTGAAACTGGAGGGACTTTTAGAAAACAGAATAGGCCAAACTGCAATCTTGTCTGGCCTAAGTCACTGAAGTTAAAACTCTTTCTTTGGCAAAAAGAACCATAGGTTATACAAAGACCAGATGTTTTCAGGACCTCAGCCTGATAATGTCTTACTAGGAAGACAACTGGCTCTTAACATTGTTACCCCTGGGGCCTGGATAACACTCAAATATAACCTGATAGACCCTAAGGGAGGGGGCGGATCTGTTTTCTTTTGACTGGGGTTTCACTATCACCTGTGAATTAGGCCGATAAAGGAAAACAGACTTCAATGAAAGGTGAAAACAAGAAGGAACTGTATTAGATTTTATACGATATCAAGGGAAAAGCAGGGGAGAAACCTGACGCAGACTAATAACCTTTAACAAAACAGTGGAAGTGAACAGTAAAACCCTTATTGTCTCAACTGGACTGCGTGAAAATAATTGGTAAGTTCTACCCCAAATACAAATTGTTACTTTACTCTTCTGGACTGGAGTGGCTGAGCCAGAGGTATGTTGCCCAGGACCTGCAACCTTTGGGGTGATTGAGAGCCCTCAGGGAGGAGCACTGGGGAGTCCTTTGCTGGTGGTACAGGAACCCTGAAGAGTATGGCAGGCAGGTGATACTTGTGTAGATGGAAGACAGTGCATGGAGTGCCCTCTTCTATTCCTCCGACTAGCTTGCAGCTGGATCAGATCCCTTGGTGGTCTCAGGAGAGAGAGCTGACGACCCGCGCAAACACTGCCACTCAGATAGACAGTGCCCCCCACGGGCTGTGTCTGGACTTATAAAACCTTCAGGGTGGGAAACCCCTGAGGTGATTTTTACCACGTGACCCCTCAGTGGGGACCAGTTCTGAGGTAAATAAGAAAAGGCGGGAAATTCCAGTCTGTACCGGTTCTTGTTTACCACTCTGAGATGGAAAGCCCCCTCCCCTGTCCTGAGGTCACCTGGTATACAGACTTCATTTTGTTTTTCATGAACCGCCTAGAAATATCATTTAACATTATCAAATAAACACACAATTCATGTAATTAACATATTTACATAATTGATTACCATCACCAGAAGGTCAGCCTACAACATCACATGGCGGTGCTGGTTCAGCCCTGAGTGATTCTCCATCGCCTGTGTGTTCTTCCATCCAAACATGACCAAAAGACCCAACACGGCTGAGTTTAGAAGAGACGGACAGCTCATAGCTCACTGTGGCATGAAGGAAAGAGATGTTATTCTTGGTGGTTCAGTGGTTAAAACCCTGGATGAGGTGTCAGGAGACTTGCGATTTCCAGTTTCGCCACAATCTTCCTGTGAGGCATTAGGCAAGTCATTTAGCCCCTCGGTGCCCTCATTTTTCTTACATGTAAAATATTGACAAAACAGACATGTTCTCATGGAAATGTCCATTTTGTAGAAAGGCCATGTTCACTGTTGGACATTGACAACATGCCCGCAGCTGGCTCTAGTAGAAAAGGGTTAGTATTTCCATCCCTCGTAATTCAGCCAGGTTTGTGAGGTACCCAGATACAATGGGAACGTGCACCATTGGACTGACTGCAAAGAAAGCACTGCTGCAGACCGGCAACTGATGGTAAGGCATCTCTGGGAATACCTTGGTCCATCCTCTTTGCCTGCCCCACACAATAGTTTCGTCTCCTGGGGTCAATACTGTAGTGTAATCCAGGTGATTGGGCTCAGTGGGTGGGATTTGGTGCTCTGAGATGTCACAAGTAGGCAAACTGGTGGCTCCTTCTGGCCTCAAACTCTATGACCCATGATGCTAAGCTGTGTATAGCCACACAGGCTAAAGCAGAGTGCCACATCGTGTGTTTAAGCCAATATGCTCTCCCCTAATGGATACCTGTGTCTTCTTTATTCTTGGGGGTTGGGGGACTGGACCTCAAGCAGATGAAAATAATGAGTTACGAATGGTCATAACCTTTTAAGAGTCATTGCAAACAATGGGACATAGTTTGCTAGAAAGAGGCGATCTGAGCCTCCTTCATATCAGGACTGAGTTGTTCCTATTCACAAGCCTTCAGACAGCCAGAGATGCATAGAAGAACAACTTCCTCCTCTGCAGGAATTGCTGGGTGAAATTTTCTGGCCGGTGTGATGCAGGAGGCCAGACGAAATGATCAGAGTAAGTCTGGCGGTCAAATCTACGCATCTATTTCTTTGTGTAATAATGTCCCTGCCCCTGCTAATGGGGCATGCCTTGATTGTGATTTAATTGATGCTCTTACAACTCCCAGGCTGATAAGCCCTTGCCAGTTCTCAGAACCTTCCATTCCCACACATTACAAGCACTTTTCATTCCCCATACAGTCATCTGGAGCCGTTTTTAATCTTGATGGACAATGGCAGGGGAAGAACAAGCGGTACTGCTGATTTCAGTTGAATAGCCCCCTTTGGATGAATGACTGACTTGGGAGATAAAGGAAAACAGCGGACACCATATAGCTGGATCGCCTGACAAGCATTCAGCTTAGTGCCACAGAAGGAAACTCGCACAAATGCTGGATGAGTACCAAATAGCGAAAGCCTAGCAAAGCATGGATTGAAAATGGCCTGTCCGAGTGCTCCAGCAAGGCAAGGAATGAATGGAGATCCTAGAGGTGGCAATACTGAGACCCAGGGCTGGATTAGTGCCCATCTGTTTGTAGACGAATGTCTCACAGGAGGGCTGAGTCACCCTTCAATGTTGGCTTTCCCCCAGATGCCAGCGAGTGTATGGGGGTGTGGCAGGAAGGGGCGGCTGCGGGACCACAGCCTCCGAGCCTGCTGGCCCTCTTTTGGGATGGTCACATTTGTTGTAGTGCTGTGTACGCCTGGGCCCTTCTTCCGACCTCAGCACTCACACACAGCCATGTACCGCCAGGACACGGTCCTAAAGCTAACGTCACACTTTTGGGGAAATGCAACTGATGTGAATTTACTTTGGCCCCAGGTTCATGCAAAGCCCTGTGGGGCTCCTGGCTTCACAAGGCCAGGTAGATTTGGTCATCTTCAGCTGTTTCAAGGGAGCACTGGTATTCGTTCCTACCTGGGACAAAAATCGCTGGCGGGGAGGGGGAGGGGTGAAAGGAACTACTCATGGAACCTTTGCTTTGATTTTGAGCCAAGGAGCCCTTCCAAGCGAACATAACTGAGTTTTGCATTGCACACGCCCTGAGGAGGAGAAACGCTTTGGAAAGCAGGAAGTCAGAGGCTATGTCTCCATCACAGATGACCAGGGCTTGACAAACCTCGGCAACAGCCACTTGCCAGCCCCACACTGTGCATGCGCAAGACCGGCACTGCGCATGTGCGAAGCACCGGTGAATGGGGCTCACGGAGCGACCGGCTGAAATCTACTTGCCACGGACGAGTAGATTCAGTGGTTTGTCAAGCCCTGCAGATGACCATTGGCAAAGCTGTGTCTGTCAGGTGTGAAGCCTGGTTCACAGTTCTGTCAGTAGAAACCGTAGTGTAGACACACCTATTTTGGCAAAGCGGTCCACTTTCATGGGAATAGCTTGTTTCTCTTGGAGGGAAGGGGCGTTTTTAACTATGCTGGCAGAAATCACAGTTGTGCTGATGTCCGCACTGGGAGTACTTTGCTGGTATAGTATATTGGTCTGCCTATACCAGTAAAGTGCTCCTACTGTAGACATAATCTTGGAAGGACCAATGGGTGATAGTGCACAAACTATGTGGTCTCACTGAGGTGCTCTTACAATGGTATGCGATGTGTTTGCAGAAGGATCCTATATACAGCCAGTTACGGTGCCATTCTACATGGCTTTGCTGTCCCTCCAATGAAGGCCTTAAAAGCCAGAGGCTGAGTGACCAGGGAAACTAGCAACCAGGAGACCACAAACAGGGGAGTTTGAGAGGGAGTTTGTAGGAGGGAGTCATCATCTACTCATTATGGTTAGGAAGGGCCACATCACTTGTACCGTCACTGCTCCTGTCTCCTCCACCTGTGCCTTTATCCAGACAGACAACCTAATGGTGGATGCCTCTGCCAGATCCTGGTGTGGATTTGCAGACACTGTGGCCTGCATTCCCCACACTCAGAAAACCAAGCTGGGAGGATGACGACTATCCAGTCTAAAAGGTGCCCGGTGGTGGAATGTCACAGGAAACAGGATGGAGAGCTACAGGAGGAGGAAGCTAGACTGAGGTGCATCTGTGTCCATGAGGCGTTCCTTGAGAGTATTCTGAGGCAGTTATCCAGCTACAGGGGACTGCTGGCACACCACTGGGGGAGGAGGAGATGGCTCTGTCACAGGGAGGACACTGGCAGCTGGTTACGTCTGACAGCAGGCAGTTCTCCACCCAGCTCCCAACCCTCCCATCGTGGTTATGCTGCCCTGGATATGAGAGAGAAGGACTCGCCCCGTAAGGGGAGGAGGAGAAGCCATGGACCTCCAAGACTGGGAGGTTTGTAGCCACAACTCTCAGGAGGGCAGTGGTAGTTGGAGGTGCTCTTCTGAGGGGGATGGAGGTACCCATCTGTCACCCTGACATGGCATCCTAGGAGATCTGCTGCCTGCTAGTGGCCCGTATCTGAGATGTTACGGAGGGATTCTTGAGGATCATCCAGCCCTCTGACTAATACTCCAAGCAACTCATCCATGTGGGCACCAATAATACTGTGAGGTGTCACCCTCAGCAGATCAGAGATAAAAGCGGCCGAGAAAAGACAGCACTGACATCCATGACTAATAACAACTTTCATCAGCCCGTTTGGTTTCACTTCTGGCATAAAGGAAAAGTTCTTTAACTTGGTCAGATGCTACAAACAAAAGTCAAAAGCACCAGAGAAACTGGGCTATGAAAATCTACAATGAGTTCTTTGCAGAAGATCTTTTAATTATTTCTGAAGTGCTGCCAAGACTTGAACGAGATTGTTTGGTACAGCCAAATAAATATTTGCCTAAAGAACTGCAGTTTACTAAATGTGAGCAGCCACTTTCCTGAGCAGCCAAACTGGGGCATGAAACAAAATCCTGCATGCAAGTAGCTGCAGTATTTGACAGTGGTTTGTAATCCAAACCTAATGATGGATTTTGCAGATGGCCCTTTTTCTTAATAATGGGGATATCCAATGCCTAGACTCTGAACAGCCCCAAATTTTAGGGCACTAAAAATCCACAGACAAATTTTGCAGCTTGTGAGAATCCCTATTAAAATATCTAGCCACCAGCTAGCTCTGGAATTAAGATATTGAAATAGCAAATACTGGGGAGTTTAACTGTGGCATGACAACCACTGCCACTTAAAACTACAATTGCACTTGCATTTGTTATCAATGAGCAAAATCTGGCTTACAAATTCCTAGTGTAAACTCTTAGTGTAAATCCATTGTCCACAGCATTCCCAAGTCCAAATATTTAAAATAAGCAACCAAAAATTAATTTAAAAAAATCCCAATTCAGTCCCCAAACTAATAATATTGGCTTTAAAATCGTGAAATTAAAAAAAAAATGTTGTTTGGGTTCTGTCCATCTGCCATTTGAATACAGGGATCCCTTTTTTGGTGCCCTTCTCCTTAGCCTTGAGGACTAGAAACTTTTTTTATTTGAAAACAAGAGCTTAGAGTCTTACATATTCACAATGGAGGCTTTTAAGAAAAACATCAGTTACTCAAGACTGATGATAAAATCACAAGAATTGACAGCATATGTATATTGCCAAGGCTGGAATATAATTTTTTTTGTGTGTAAAATGTACAAGCCAGTGGGATGCAAAAAAGGAGCCCATTTTTTCAATTTGATATGTTAGCTCTTGCTAGAAAATTGGTGGTCCTAGGAGAAGGGATTCTTCACTGTTTTTTGGTCTTGAAAAGGGACATACCACCTCTTGTATAGTGTCGGTTAGCACGGATGGTTAAACAGCTGTAGAGATCTGTCCCAGCGGTAGGTGGGTGGGTGGCTGGAAGAACTGTGTTAATTAACAGGAGAAAACTTTGGTTTGTTGAATGAAATGCACTGCATATATGGTAGTCATTAACATGCGCCGAGAAGATTTGGCCTTTGAACGTTGCCCCCTTTGCCCCTCTCCTTCCCCATCGGTGGGCCTATGGACAGAGAAATTATACATCTCAGAGGGGTAGCCATGTTAGTCTGTAACTTTAAAAAAAAAAATGAGTAGTCCTGTAGCACCTCAAAGACTAACAAAAAATATATATAGTATCATGAGCTTTCGTGGGCAAAACCGACTTCCTCAGATGAGTGGAGAAAGAGTGGAGAAAAAAGAGGGGGCGCCTCCAAAATTATAACAGAAAAAGAAGAGGAGGGGGAGAGAAATTGTAGTGCCAGTGCTAAGGAGGCTAATTGAGTGGACTGTAAGTGTCCCATACTTAGCTTTTGATGTCATTTGGATGTTGAATATAATGGCCAATCCAGTTCATGTCTTCATTCAAGCCATGAGAGAGAGTGTCAAAGAAGGCCAGTTCTATGGTCTCTCTCTTTCTAATTGGTTCCTGAAATTCCTTTGTAGAAAAATGGCTACTTTTAAATCCAAGATTGAGTACCTAGGTATGTTAAAATGTGCTCCTAATGGTTTCTGTGTAATACCATTTCTGATATCTGACTTGTGTCCATTTAACCTTTGTCATAAAGACTGTTCAGTTTGAGCAATATACAGGAGAGGGTGGAAGTTAGATTTGCTCACTCCCATGCTTAGCCCTTCTACTCCCTGGGAGTGTACATTCTGCCCCATGGACTCCCTTATATGCTGTGTGTTACCTGCACTGCTGAATTTGGCCTAATGTCCTGGAGGCTGACAGGTAGTCACTTGATCAAAAGCTTGAGACACAATCTCCCCACCGATTGCTTCTTCATCCACTGTGCTATTTGCTTCTGATCATTCTGAAATGAAATATGCTCTCCAGACGCCAAACTGTATGGGGCTCGTTAATAGCTCTGCTAATAGCCTGCCCTCTTGTTATATTGGCTCACAAAGAATGGCCAAGGATGGACATGTAAACAAACCCAGGTGGCTGCCAGAGTTTGGTGCCAGCATAGTCTGTCGACATCATTGTTTTCCTGAGACGAATGTTCTCATTGAATCGGTTGTTCAGGGTTTGATGGGACAATGTATGCAGAGTTACCTCAGGGCTGTACTGTGGCCACTGAACAGCACAACCTAAGGTGGAACATTCCTTGGTACTATTGTGAATTCGCATTCCCACAGGGGTATCCCATGCGGTTCCCTGGCTCCCAGTGCTGCGGGAGGTGGGCATGGCTCTGAAATAGCCTTGAGCTCTGCAGCCTTCACCTTTGACTCAGTTTTGCCTTGTGCGAAAGGGGAGTGACATTACTTGTCTACTAACCAGGTGTTTTGCAGGTTAATTAATTTGCTAAGAGTACGTCTACACTAGCCCCCTTGTTCGAACTAGGGAGGCTAATAAGGGCGACCGAAATTGCTAATGAAGCGCAGGATTTAAATATCCGGCAGATTAGCATATTCGACGATCGCCATTTTGGAAGCTGACTAGCCCGAAGTAACTGCCGGCGTCTGCAGCGGCAAGCGAATTCGAGATAAACCCTTAGTTCAAATTAATTGTTAAACCTCATTCCTCATTCCTCGTGGAATGAGGTTTAACAATTAATTCGAACTAAGGGTTTATCTCGAATTCGCTTTCTGCGCAGACGCCGGAGCAGTTACTTCGGCTAGTCAGTTTCCAAAATGGCGACCGTCTGGGAATATGCTAATCAAGCGCGGGATATTTAAATCCTGCGCTTCATTAGCAATTTCGGTCGCCCTCATTAGCCTCCCTAGTTCGAACTAGGGGGCTTGTGTAGACGTACCCTAAGTGTGGTGGTTCATGTACTAATACTGGCACCTCAAACTCTTGCTGGTACCTTAAATGTTTTCCTTACAACTCACTTCCCCCTCTAGCTAACCTGTTCATTGTACTCCCATCACTATGGTATCTTAATAAGGAATTCAGGCCTCTGAATTAACTCCTGGTTCACAGCTGCCTCCTGCTTTGTATGCAAGGCAAGTAGGCTGAAATAGCTTCATGTGACTTTGAGCTGCCCAAGTAATGCATCACTGTAGACTCGAATATGGGTAATGGCCTATGAAGTGGGCCTGGTGGTGGATTATGGGACAGCTCAGAGACCTTATGCTGAGATGATTTCTTATGAGGGTAGGGCTGCACGCAGGAAAGAAGGCAGCCGAACACTGGCTGTTTGCCTGGCAAGGGTGATGAGATAGATCTCTGGAAAACTACCTGTAGTGGGATGGTTCAGATGGCTGTTACGTGTGTCCATGGTCAGAACCACCCTCCTACCCTGAAACTTTGGAGGGATTTGCAACTTACAATTTCAGTTGGGTTTGGTGGCTCCAATGTTTCTCTAGTTCCATGGAATCTCTGTGGAAGGAAGACTCTACATATGGACAGTCTCTCGTTCATTTTTTTGGGGAGTTCTAGCTTCTAACCCATAATCTATTGCAGGACCCGAGCGGCTGCATAGTCATCACCAGGAAGCTGAACTCTTTGAAGCAAAGGAAAGACGCATGATGGCTGAGCTTTGACCGGACTCTTCCCCACTAGTAATGTGTTGTAAGCCCCAGGTGATGTGTCCGGGACCAATTGAGTGCCTTCTAGTTTGGTAATTACACACAAAGAATCCAGATGTTCCGTCTGCTTCAATTGTAAAAAAAGCAGAGTGTCTCTTCTAGACGTGCTCTAAAGTGTTATCTTTAATTTTGAGACATCTTGGGTTATAAATCCTAATTGTCCTGAGCAGTTACTCAGAATAAATTATTTGTTCTTCAATGACACTAAAACCAGAAAGCACAAGATCCCATGAAGCTAAATCTAAAAATCTGCTTGAGGTGAATGGCTCCATTTCAGCATGGCATTCTAGGGAAAGCTGCTGTTAAAAACCTCACTGCACAGTGCGCGAATTCTGTTCTCATGCTCTCAGGGAGTTGGTAAAATAAAATAGGCTGTATAGCCATTAGTGCTTCATGCCAGAAGTTAACCAGTAATTGATGGGGATTGACGCAAACGTCGTTATTATTATAGGCAGGTTATTCCATAAATGCATAACATGGAATTTCTTGCCTCTTCTGTATATCTGGCTGGACTAGATGGGCCATTGGTGGACTCCAGGATGGCGGTTCCGAAGTGTCTGTCTGTTTATTCTGCAAGGCTGATGAATACAAACAATTACTTTGAATATGCACCCTATAAATAGCTAAGTGCCTAGATACTTTGTTATGATTTAAGTAAGAGGGCATACAAATTAAGTTAGCTTGTAACTATTACAATATATTTTAAATATATTTTATGGCATTTATCTACTATAGGTTTTGAGGTACCTGCCTCAACACACACGTAGTAGATTAAAATATTAATGTCAGATCACAGTGCTGTACAAAATGGGATGTGGAGGTCTGTAAGGGAATTTGAATAATCTGAGACTCCCTCCCCCAATCGCTGGGCTAGACTCTTGCTTTCATGTGCTGTGATGCATTCAGATACCCCAGTGAAGCTGCTGAGATGGCATGGCAGAGGGCTGCTGTCACAACAGAGCCCAGCCACCTGTTCTTGAGACTCAAATGATTTAAGTCACCTGAACCATGGCCCTCGTTCCTTGACCGGAGTGACGCCGAGGTCAAGGATCTATTTGGACTTGTTTTGGGAACTGGGAATTTGCCTGGACAATATAAGACTGAAAGGCTTTTGAGGCAAGTCAAGGTCCTGATGCTTTGGGGGAAGGACTCCAGGCATAAGTGCTGACTCTGAGGATGCTCTGGGGCTGGAGCACCCATTAGGGAAAAATTAGTGGGTGCATACCACCCACCAGCAGCCAAGCTCCCCCCGTACCTCCTGCCCACCTCCTCCCCTGCCTTCCCAGTGCTTCAAGAGCACCATGAATGGTTGATTCCCAGTGTTCAGGAAGCTCTGGAAGGGAGGGGCAGGAATGGGACAGGAGCACATTCAAGGGAGGAGGCGGGGCAGGAGGAGATGGAGCAATGGTGGGAGATTTGGGGAAGGGGTGAAATGGGGGCAGGGCAGGGGTGGGTAGAGGCAGGAGTTTGGAAGAGGTGGAGTAGGGGGACAAACTCTCCTTCCTCAGCTAGAAAGGAAGTTGGTGTCCTTGACTCCGGAACCTCTTTGTGTCTTCCACAGGGCTGGCCTTACCATGAGGCGAAGTGAGGTGGCCGCCTCAGGTGCCAGACTGTGGGGGGATGCTACTAGGACCAAGAGTGTAGAAAATTGTGTCTGCTGCTGGTGCAGCGAGGGGCCATGGGGGTGTCATTTGAGCTGTCCCCTTCAAGTGCCAAAATGTTGTGGGCCGGCCCTGGGCTTCCAGGTGGCTAGTGGTCAACCAGGGACAACCCTTCCCTTGGGTTTTATTCCTCCTTTCTTGTCATGTCCCTTTTCGCTTGCTCTTATCCTCCAAGTGTAGAGCCAACTGAGCCTTGGGGCTATAGTGTCTCACCAGCTTCGACAACATTCTCCAGTCATATGGGATGTGGTCCCTGTCTGCTCCTCTGCTGCTGCCTTGTCTGATGCCCCTGCTGCGGTGAGAGAGGGGACTTTGTCTGTTAAACTGACCCTGCCTCCTGCTCCCTGATGTTCAGCCTCTCCAACTGTTCATGGACGATGACATCCTCTGTCCGCTTGAGAAGTAGGTGCCAAGTTTGGCCACCCACATCAGAATGTAGCAGAATATCTTCTTTTCCTCTGTTTCTGTCTTTGTTTGTTGTGAGGGAGACTGGGGTTGCCAGTGTTGATTGGACACATTCCTGGAGGTTTCATCACCTGACACAATCTTTAATTAAAGACTAAGCTTTATTTCCTGAAGACTCCAGGGCGAGCCTGGAGGACTGGCAACCCCTAAGGGAGATAGGGAATTTAACCTAGCACCAATTTCAGCTTTGGAAGTGAATGGACAACTTTATTTGCAGTGTTGCAGTCATGTTTGTCTCAGGATCATAGAGGCGGGAGTGTGTGTGTGGGAGGGTTAATATCTTTAGTTGGACCAACTTCTATTGGTGAAAGTGGCAGGCTTTTGAGCTACAACTTGTATCTCACCCACAGAAGTTGGTCCAATAAAAGATATTCTGTCACTTGCCTTGTTTCTCTAACCTCTTTATTGCCACCTGCATGACTGTGTCCTCAGAATCTTGTTGACACATCAGTCGTGAACTCACCAAGGTTACCACGGCAGCCTAAGAAACAAAGCTGACTTGTGTAGCATGTGGTTAATGAAACAGAAGGTTCGCATCCCTGTGTAGTTTGAGTTCATGGGGTATGTCTACACTGCAACGCTACTTCGGGATACCGATGTATCCCGAAATAGCTATCCCGCGTCTTCACAGCAAGCCTGTTATTTTGGGCTCACTATTCCGACGTCCCTGTAAACCTCATTCCACGAGGAGTAAGGGCCGTTTCGGAATAGCACTTTATTTCAAAATTAAATGACAAAATAAGCTATTTCGAAACAGCAATTTGCATAGCTAAAATTGCGTATCTTATTTCGAGTTACGGGGCAGTGTAGATGCACCCATGGAGAAGAAACTTCAGGGAAAGCACTAGCGGTGGGCTGTAAAGTAACATCAGAACTAACACTGTAATGATCAGGGCTGGTGACAGACTATGCCAGGCACTGGGGAATGTGGGGGTGCAGCCTGGCTCTCGACCCCCTGAAAGGGGTGGGGCCTCAGGAGGAAGGGATGGAGCTACACAGTAGTGGCTTAGAGCCTCAAGCCCTTTTAAATCAACATGCTCCAGGGCAAGTCTCCTCTTTGCTCTCCTCCGCTCCCCCTGGTAATAACAGGGTGCAGTAAAAGAACCGAGGTGCAGAGACCTAAAATAAAATCTGCCCTGAGGAAGAATCAATACAACCAAAAGCCCTGGCGAAATCAGCCCATATCTTGGGGATCAGCACAGTAGCAAAGAAGGCCCTGGGGTCCATGGAGCAATAAAATGTGGGAAGAGACGCAAAACTCTGGACTAGGGACATGGGGATATGAAGCATTAACCCTGAGGTGCAGCTTATCAGCTGGTGAAAATTGTCAAAGCTCCACTGAAGCCGAGGAGTTATGACAATTCATGCCAACTGCCCATTTGCCTCTCCTGGGACTATGCTAAATGCAAGTCCTTGTTCAGGTCAGCTGATCTGGTATGTATTTCCCAGCAGCAAAACAAGGCAGAAAATGGAAGTGTTCTGCAATGGAATATGAAATGCATGAGTGTACAACACTGGCTGTGCTGTGAAAGATTAATGCAGAGCTTCCCTCGATCGTAACTAGAGTTAGAAGGGCTGGCGGATGCTGCTATCGGATGTTACAGGCTGGTGCTAGTGAGCGACAGATGACGATAAAGCGGGAGCGAAAACTTTGGATAATGGTTACGACATGAAAACAAAGGAGATGTGACAATTAGCATGTGCTATTGGCCCTCAAGGCTAGAAAAGTTAAGAACAAAACGTTCCTGGAGTAACTTTACAGCTACCCTGAGAAATAGCAGAACGATATTCTCATAAGGGTTTGTAAACAGTCGGAAACCACTTTGGTTACAAAAGTAGCTAAACCGACATGTCTGACAGGTTCTGAAAGGACAGCTTGGTGACTCAGAAAGCAGAGACGAGTGCTTCTAGGTAGGTAGGAATTTGTGCAGATCATGAACACGGTAGGGAAGCTGGGACCCAAACCACATCATGAATTTGGGCATAGAAAGGAGTAAGTTCATGAAGCACAGCAAACCAAAGGTGTTTGATTTCACTGGCATCTTTGGGGTGATTAGGAAGAATGAAAAAGGACTGTAAATGGCCAGTGTGGCTGCAAGAATGACTGTTTAACTATGTATAAATAGACTGTGCAGGATATAGAGGGGAGATAAGGTTGTTTGAGGGGTGAAACGAGGGCAGAAAATGAGATGATAGCTCAAGGGAATAAGAAGGCTTTTATAAATACACGATATGGGGAATGAGGAATGAATTACAACGGTAACTAGCACTGGCCACACGAACATCTATTTTTTTTAGTTTTGACAGTATCTTTATTTTTAAGCCCTTTTTCAATTAGCTATTCAGTTGCAGGAAATTATGAGTGGGGAGAAGGGTCAGACAATGGGTAAGGGATCATACTATTATTTAATGACTAGCCAATTAGCCCATCATAAGACGGGATTTTCAGGTCTCTCCTCCACGTCGGTCTTCTCTCCTGAGCCTCCGGTCTCTCGCTCCGTCTCTCTCTCTCTCTCTCTCTCTCCTCCTCCTACTGCCTCCCCCTCTCTCTCTCTCTCAGCTCTCCTCCGCCTCCTGCCTCTCTCTTTCTCTTCTCCTCCCCCTCCTGCCTCTCACTTGGGGGACCGCGGAGCCCAAATGTCAGTTTGGGCTCCTCACTCCCCGTGCTGCATGGGGAGTGCGGAGCCCAAATGGTCGCTTGCGCCACTTGATCCCACACGGCGGCCCGGCTGTGCGGCGCAGAAGTCAGCCGAGCGCCACGGCGGGAGGCGAAGGGGAGCGGGGCGGTGACATTCACAGCCAGGGGCGGGGCCTGGAGCCGCTGTCACGACGCACATCACCGCCCCACCCGCCTTCGCCTCCTGCTGTGGCGCTCGGCTGACTTCTGCACCGTTCAGCCGGGCCGCCGCGGGGGAGCAAGCGGTGCAAGCAGACGTTTGGGCCCCGCGCTCCCCATGCAGCACGGGCCGCCCAGAGGGAACAGCCAGCATTTCAGGCAATAGGGCCGCCCAGAGGGAACAGCCAGCATTTCAGCGTTACAGAGTCACAGACATTGGGCTACTATATATATGATGGGTGTTAGATTCAACATGTTAAAACTTCAGAAACTTTCAAGAGATAAATTGCCAACATCTCATGTCAAAATGGACAGTCAACATTGTGGCAGCCTGAGAGCAGGGGTCTGCTGAGGCCTCATGGAAGTCAGCTATGCGGGGAGCTGGGTATGTGGTTTTATGTGCCTGCTATAGGCTGCCAAAGACTGTGGCCCAGCCAGTTCAACACCTGCACCCCATCTGTCATCAGCCTGAAGGGAAGGCTAATTAGAACACCTGCGGCCAGTTAAGGCTAATGGGCACACCATAAAAACCCTCCCTCGGGCAAGGCTGGGGGGAAGAAGTGGAGGGACGGACCAAAGGAGAGGTGAAGGAGAACAGAGCAGCCCAGCACAAGAGGCTGACCCTAGGCAGCCTGCAACGAAGCCTATCCCAAGGCATTGGGAGGAGGTACTCAGGCAGGGTTGGGGAAGTGGCTCAGGGAGGGGCCGCTGTTCAGTGGAGCAAAGGCCCAGCCTCGTGACCCACTCGGGTCTACCCCCCGCCCACAGGGCCCTGGGCCGGAACCTGGAGAAGTGGGTGGGACTGGGTTCCCCCCAACCTCCTCCCGGCTGGTGGGCTGCCTGCCAGAAACAGGGGAGGCCCTGTGGACTAATGGAGGGACTGACCTCCCATACCTTGGACTTGCCTATGATGAAAAGGGTTCTGATAGCGGGGTACCCTGGCCTTCACGGCAGTGATTGGGACACTGCGAGCCTCTAAGGCACACACAAAAATCCAACCCTGCCAGGAAGTGCAGGACCCAGGGGCTTAGCCCCAACCAGCCACAATATCCTTAAATCAGCAGATAAAAAACAAATCTTTCCAAACACAGAAGGGATGTGGTACTGGATTTCTGCCTCTTGTATAAAACCAATTAGGGAAAAGAGGCTACAATTTGCTCTCGCTAGTAGACTATAATAACATGGACTCATTCTCAACGACAGTTATCGTCTGTGCATTAATGGTGATATGTCTAAACGATGTTGTATTTAGCACGTTTGTTTACTTTAATGTTACTCTGAAGTTCCACTCCTTCTATGTGGCCTCAACACCCACTGCCATGCTCAATTCTTTGTAGGAAACATTCAGGAGCTTGCAAACTATCCGGGGGAGGGACAGTCTGAGGCAGGCAGCCTCTCCCTGTGAGGTATTGGATGAAGTGGCAGGCTAAACAGGGGACAGAAATTGCCATGTCAGTGTTTGTTATGGCTTTAGCAGTGGAGACTTCTCAGGTAGCAGCTAGCAGGAGGAGAGTTACTTTTAGCAGTGTGTCAGAGTGAATTATAACCTGAGGGGCTCCCTGTTTACTCAGTAATGACACTCTTAGAGTACGTCTACACATCAGCGTTATTTCGGAATAACTGACGTTATTCTGAAATAGCATAGTGCACATCTACACTGTAAGCCTTTATTTCAAAATAATGTCAAGTTGGAGGACTTCTTACTCTGACTCCTGTAACCCTCATTTCACGAGGAGTAAGGGAAGTCAGAGGAAGAGTGGTCTTCTTTCGACTTCCTGATGTGTTGACAGCACCAAAAGCCAAATTAAGCTATTTTGACTTCAGCTACACAATTGACGTAGCTGAAGTTGCGTCGCTTAATTTGTCTTTAGCCCTGCTGTGTAGACGTACCATTACAGATGAGGCATGTGAAGGAAGGGTTGTTGAGTTTTTCTGACCAGTTTCTAATGATGAGGGGACCTAGACTTTGAGCTGCATAGAGCTCTTCTTCTGGCACCTGAAGAAGGCCTCAATGTGTCTCTCACCAATTAAAAAAAACAACAAACTTACCCAGCATGTCTCGCTAATATCCAATATGGTTAGAACAAGACTGTACACTGTGACTTGGGGCAAGAATAAACAAGCATATGTAGAATATGCCTCCTTGAGAGTTATACCCCACAATCTGTTGCTAGATGGCAGCTTTGGATGGATGGTTGACAGCCCTGGTGTAGGAACTTTGCTTTAGGGTGTCTCAGCATGATGGCAGATGCAGGTTAAGTGTGCTAAGCACTCGAGCATAGATGCTTTGCTCCATCTAGATATGATGCACAATGGTTTGGGCTGCACATTAGCATGAGTTTGAGATGGCTCCCCTCTCTAGGAACAGTTAAAGCTGCATGACATCCTGGCTTGTTACTCTCCAAAGAGCTCCTGGGAATGATTTGGGAACAGGTTGGTTGCGAAAGTGGGCGCACTTTGAAAATGGAAAGCAGGCAATGCACATGCTATAGTCTCCAGTTCCTCTGAGATTCCATATTGTGGGTCTGTTTGAACTTTATGCTCCCAAGGGATTAGGGACTGTAAGGACACTGGCGGTGTCTCCACAGAGCTGTTAGGTTGAAAGGTGCAACTGGGTGCAGTTTTGATTGACAGCCATTCACAGAATTCAATGGGAGTGGAACGATCTCTTATCGGATTAATGTTCAGAACAGTTAAGCCCATTTATGTCGTTGTAGTGACAGCTACAAACAATGGAGGGACTGCCAAAAGGCTTGGGGAGTCTTCTGGCTGCAACTGCAGGGGCTAGGCAGTATGTTGCCGCTTGTGTGTGTGAGGCCGAAAGCCCAGAGAAGCAGTGGTGAGTGTGAGCCTGAGCTTCTTAAGCACTCAGTGTGCTGCGTGGCAGCCTTCAGGCTTTCTGAGCAAGGAAACGATCTGCCTTTGTTTGTATTCTGGGAAACGGGGCCTTTTGAAAACACACAGGCTGTGTCTACATTGGCACCACTTTTTCAGAAAAGCATGACTAAGTAGAGACCAATGCATGATGCAAATCATGAGGATTTAAATATCTCCCCAGCCGTATTTGGCGTTGCCTGCTCATTGCCGCAAAGCGCCAGATCGGATTCGCGAAAACAAACCCTTTCCGCAAGATCTCTTGCGGAAAATCAGCCACTTTTCACTTAAGATCTCTTATTCCTACTTGCAAGTAGGCATAAGAGATCTTGCGGAAGGGTTTACCTCAAGATCCATCGACTGGCGCTTTGCCGACAAACTCGACGACTATTCCATTGCTCTACTTGAGGATCTTAGAGAATTTAAATCGCGATTTGATCTCATTAGCATCCCTTTTCGAAAAAGGGTGCCAATGTAGACACAGCCACAGGGTGGCACGAAAGAATATAGCTGACTTGCTGCATTGGAACCTTATCCTAACAGAAACA